>SFZH01000008.1:5588896-7988896 GCA_021234535.1 Stichopus chloronotus
TGTATGTGTATGAAAATATAAGATATCCACAAGGAATCACAAAGTCATTTGACTGTCTGGTTGAGAAAAAAAGCCAATTTTGCCCCAAATTGGTATTTCCAGTATACCTTGAAAAGAATTTGAGCATTTAATGCAAAATTTTGTAAAGACTTACCTGAGAATTGTAATATTCAAGGTAGATCACTTTTATCACTAAGAGAGTGAAATTTGCTGATTTTTTAGGGGAAAAAAGCCAATTTGCTCCAAAATTTGTTATTTCTAGCATATCTTGAGAATTACTAGACCAATTACCTTAAAGCTTTGGATGGACTTACCTGAGAACTCATTGTTCAACATAATATTACTGTAATTGTAAATCCAGTGAAATTTGCTGATTCTTTAGGAAAAAAAGCCAACTTTGCCCCCAAAACTGGTATTTCCAGCATATCTTGAGAAGTATTTAAGCATTTAATGCAAAATTTTGTAAGAACTTACCTGAGAATGTAATATTTAATGTATATCACTTTTATAGTAATTAGAGTGAAATTTGCTGATGTTTTAGGGAAAAAAAGCCAATTTTGCTCCAGATTTGTTTTTTCCAGCATATCTTGAGAACTATTAGACCACTTTACTTAAAGCCTTGTATGGACTGAAAACACATTGTTCAACATAATATTACTGTAATTGTAATGTAAATCCAGTGAAATTTGCTGATTCTTGAGGAAAAAAGCCACTTTTGCCCCAAAATTTGTATTTCCAGCATATCTTGAGAAGTATGCGAGCAGTTAATGCAAAATTTTGCAAGAACTTCACATGAGAATGTTTTTTTTTGATTCCTTGCCGAAGGCAGAAGGAATCTATGCGATGGTGATGTCGTGTGTGTGTGGGTGTATGTGTGTGTGTGTGTATGTGACAAACACGATATCTCAAGAAGGGTAACCATGACTGATGTCATACTTAGTGTGTGGGTTGGTCATATTGAGTAGATGATCCCTATTGTTTTTGGTGGAGGTCAAAGGTCATTTGAGGTCACCAGAGGTCAAAATGTGAAAACCTTGTAAACACGATATCTCAAGAACGGTAACTGTGTCTGATGTCATACCTGGTGTGTGGGTTAGTCATATTGAGTAGATGATCCCTATTGTTTTTGGTGGTGGTCAAAGGTCATTTGAGGTCAATGGAGGTCAAACTGGAAAAACCTTGTAAACACAGTATCTGCAGAAGAGTAACTGTGACTGATGTCATACTTACTGTGTGGGTTGGTCATATTAAGTAGATGATCCCTATTGCTTTTGGTGGAGGTCAAAGGTCATTTGAGGTCACCAGAGGTCAAAATGTGAAAACCTTGTAAACATGATATCTCAAGAACGGTAACTGCGACTGATGCCATACTTGGTGTGTTTGTCGGTCATATTGAGTAGATGATCCCTATTGTTTTTGGTGGAGATAAAGGTCACTTGAGGTCACCCTGAGTCAAACTGTAAACACATTGTAAACACAGTATCTCTAGAAGGGTAAGTGTGACTGATGTCATACTTGGTGTGTGGGTTAGTCATATTGAGTAGATGACTCCTATAGTTTTTGTGGAGGTCAAAGGTCGTTTGAGGTCCCCCGAGGTGAAAATTTTCTAGCACATTTTCTCCAGAAGGGTAATGTTGACTGATGTCATACTTGATGTGTAGGTTCCCCATACTGGGTAGGTGATCCCTATTGCTTTTAGTGGACGTCAAATGTCATTTGAGGTCACCTAAATAAAGGTTATCTGGGTTAAAGGCTTATTAATGTGGTGTTTCAAGACCAGTAACTTCAGTTGATCTCATACTTGTCATGTGAATAATTCATGCTTGTTATAATATAACCATGTGGCAAGGAATCACAAAGCCTTTTGGCTTTCTGGTTAAGGTATGTTCCTTTTATAGTAAAGAGTGTGAAATTTACTGATTTTTCATTCCTTGCCAACTGCAAAATTTTGCAAGGCCCTTCCTATGAACACAATAATGAAGATACAGTTCAACACTCCTAGAGTAAATTGGTGAAATTTGATGATTGTTTGGTAAAAGAAAACTGAGCTGGCATCCCAGTCAATAGACACCCCTTTTGAACTTTAAACAAAACAATTTTAGCAGAACTGGCCCCTGTGAGTAATGTATTTGAATATTCCTGCCAATTATAACAACGTTATTGTCAGTCAAACAATAATTTTAGCAGAATCAGGTCCTGCTGCGCAGGCAAATAGGAGACTAATGTGGAAATAACCCATATAGGTATGCTCTTATATCCTGCCCCTACTGTAACTGTAACCACTAAGCCTAACCTATACAGAATAACCCAATGTTATAATTGTGTTATGTAGGGTAATATGCACAGATACTTCTTAGCCATTATTCCTATAGTTACTTGAGCCTAAGGAGGGGCACCAGGCTAGACGTAAGCTTGCTACCTAACAGTAGATATTAATATTACCATTTTATGTTTGGTTCTTCTGTTTACCACCATTTTATGTTTGAAGAATATGTGGCTCTAATTTAGAATCAGTGCCTGGAACTATCAACAGCAAGCATTCTGTCCCTCCTCACAGTCTCTGTGACATGTGGTTGTAGTAAACTACTACAAATCCCCATGTGCAGGCTCTGTTTTTAAAACTATATTTAATTCAATGCATGTTGGCTATGAGATACACACCTCTGTGGATTGCCCTCTTTGTTTTTGGTTTTGGTCACAAGATTTCCAAGTCACCTGAAATCAAACTCTGGCAACCTTTTAAACAAAATATCTCAAGAAGGGAGGTTTAGTTTTAGTGAGGAGTAGGTTTGCAGGTTTAGTGTATGCTAGAAGATTATCAGAAACCTTTCTGAAACTTTATGAATATGTCATACATTGAACTCATTGTTTAAGGCATTGTGATGAGGTGAGAAAAAAAAGTAAACACTGAGTCTTGCTTTAATTAAACATTTCTGTATGAAGCATGAACGGTCATCATATTTATTATGAGTAATGTCAATGTACTGTTTATCATGGCCCAGTTTGTATTGCTTATGTATTAATTAGTGTGAGCAGCTATTCTGTTGTTAGTTGCATCATCCAATTTACAATGCAGTCCATTCTGGTTTAAAGATGAAGTCATTTCAAGAGCCTTTGAGTTAAATGAGACTATACAAAGGGTGGTTAGTTGTAATTATAAGAGAGTGTGAATTTTAATGATCACAAGAGAATTTCTGTTGTCGTCATGATGGAGAGCTTACCATCATGTTACTTATTGCTGAGGGTGGCTTATTGTTAGGCTCTGATTGAGGTTGAATTAGATGACAGGTGAGGACTATGAGACTATGGTGATTATTTGATGCAGTAATGGTGAAGTGTGGACGTTAGGTATGCATGGGTAAAGTCTATGATAATGTGTATTATATGTTGCATTATAATGGTGTAGACATAATGTTTCAATGATGGACAAACTTAGTTCTTGTTTTTGGAAAGGTGGGAACTGTGAGGTGGGAGAAAGGAATCATAGTCCTTGGCAAAGGGTGTTAGAGAGTAGTAGGTGTCAAATGAAAGTTGGGATATATATGTGTGTTCGTGTATGTGTGATGCACTCCAGTGCGAGGTATTTGACACAATAATAAGGAAGTTATCAATTTTTCTTAAGCTTGGTGTGTATGTGTATGATATAGAGCAAATGTATCCCTATAGTTTTTGGTAGGGGTGAAAGGTCATTGGGATCACCAGAATTTCATTGAGTTGCTGTAACTTTTTGTCTGTTGTTCAAAATGTGACATAATTTTCAGATGAGATCGAGTGGTAGGAGGGGGATATATTGTTACATGAACCTCATAAGCATGAAAGGGTCAAATGGTCGGAAAGTCATGTTTTATTGATATTTTCCAAATGAAACATTTTAGGGAGATGGTTTAATGGAAAATTGTCTTCATCTATGTGAAGATGACATATCATTTGACCTCATTTCACCTTTGTGATTTTTTTTTGTGGTGTCAAACTGTAAAAACCTTGTAAACAAAATATCTCCAGAAGGGTAACCATGACTGATGTAATTCTTGGTGTGTGGGTTGGTAATAATGAGCAGAAGATCCCTATTGTTTTTGGTCGAGGTCAAAGGTAATTTGAGGTCACCAGAGGTCAAACTGTAAAAACCTTGTAAACACGATATCTCCAGAAGGGTAACTGTGACTGATGTCATACTTTGTTTGTAGATTTGTCATATTGAGTAGATGATTCCTATTGTTTTTTGGCAAGGTCAAAGGTCATTTTAGGTCACCAGAGGCCAAACTGTAAAAACCTTGTAGACAAAATATCTCCAGAAGAGTAAGCATGACTGATGTAATACTAGGGGTGTGGGTTGGTAATAATGAGCAGAAGATCCCTATTGTTTTTGGTCGAGGTCATAGGTAATTTGAGGTCACCAGAGGTCAAACTGCAAAAACCTTGAAAACACAATATCTCCAGAAGGGTAACTGTGACTGATGTCATACTTGGTGTGTGGATTGGTCACATTGAGTAGGTTATCCCTATTGCTTTTGGTGGAAGTCAAATGTCATTTTAGGTTAAAAAAAAAAGGTCATTTTGGGTTAAAGGCTTATTAATGTGGTGTTTCAACATACATAACTGTGGTTGATCTCATACTTGTCATGTGGATAATTCATGTTTGTTATAATATAACCATGTAGCAAGGAATCACAAAGCCTTTTGGCTTTCCGGTTTGTTTTTTTTTTGTGGTGTCTGGATAGATCTTATTAAGACAAACTAAAATGGAAATCTCTCTTCCCTCATATCATGCTTGTAACTTGAGTTATTGGCATCATGAGAGATGAAACCTACAAACAGAGCTCTACTTGCATGAGATTTGCAGATTTCATTAGATGAGTTAATGGGTGTGTTGTCTAGATTTCGTCAGGTGTTACAGTACATGAGAGTAAGTACAGTAGTGCAGTTTGTGCTGAATACTTACTCCTGAAGTGTATGCACATGCATGTCATTATTATTATTGCATTATTGCTTGTGCACAGTAGGTACACACAGATCTGTAGCTACTATACCTTAAGTGTTTACTGCACTGGAAATGGAACAGTTTCTCCAATCCTCAAAAATCCCATCATTGTATAAATTAGCTGGTGGACATCTATCTATCCTCCTTTGTCATTCACAAAAATACCAAACTCTGATAGGAATGACTTATATGACACTGATGAAGTCTGTGATTTTTACCACTGCCCAGCACTTTCAATTTTTTTCCTCTGATGTTGTTGGAATTAGAGGGACTCAATGACTTTTAGTTCACAAAATTTGAGATATTTTGTCATACCTGTTGAATGTTACTCAGATGAATGGTCAAACATAGTTTCTGAACATTAGACACACAACTGAAGCAACAATAATAGTGTAATTAAAAATCACTCTAATCACTTTGCAAATATGTGATCAGACACATTTTACTATCAGGTATCAGCCATTGGCAACCTTGTCTATAAACAATCAACAATTTCTCACATTTTCAGTAACTGTAGGAATAGAAACAAGGCTAATGAGACTAATTGGAAGTATTGGTGTGCAACACTTCCTAAAGTAAACCATATCAACTCCATGAGCCCCTTTAAATTAAAAATCTTCTTTACAAAAGAAACCATAGTGCCCTTGGGCTCTTGTTAGAATGATATTTCATGTATTTTATGAAGGTCTTATAGCCTTAGGGCTGAATTTAAAGTTGTTTTGTCTATTGTCTGTTGCTCCATTCCATTGTCAGAGCTGTCAAGATTGTTTCAATTGTTTGAGAATTTTTCCACTCAACTTGTTTTAGATTGTTCAACGAGGAGCCATATTTGCTCGTATGTCCCCAGATGATAAAGCGCAGCTGGTAGAAGCATTTCAAGAGTTGAGGTAAATGGTGTTCAGTGTCTTTTGTTAATTGTCTTGTTAATGGTCTCTTATCTTCTTTCAAATCAACAAATCAAGATTTGTCGACAGCTGTTGCTTCCTTACCTATTTGATGTTTAGACTTCAAGATTACTTTAGACCATGTATCCCAGAGAAAGATGTCAGGGTTGGGACATTTGTAGCAAGTAAATTAACAAGCAGACCTGACAATATCATATCATGTTCTTTGTGTCTGCCTATTCTTCCTCGGTATGTGTTCTTCATCTTCAGCCTTTTTTTCATCTTAGCTTATTCTCAAGATTAGCACATTTTTAACTGATCAATGTCTTCATTCCGAGGTAATCTTTATCTCAGTTTGGTAGTCAGCTTAGACCATTCTTCATATTCTTCTTCCTCTCATATTCTTCATCCTGTCATATACCTCATTCTAGCACATACTTTATCCTAGTATATATCCTTCAACCTAGTGCATTCTTTATCCTATCATATTCTTCATCCTAGCTTATTTTTGAGCTAGTCTATTTATATATTCATCCTATCATATTCTTTATCCTAGCTTATTCATTATCCAGATGATATTCTTTATTCATAGCATATTCTTCACCCATCATGTTCATTACATACAGCATATTCTTCATACATACACATTTGTATATCTTTCTTTTCATCCTACCGTATTGCTGAGGTTAGACTGTTTTTCAACTAAATGACATCTTCATCTGATTGAACTCTTCATCTCAATTATTATTCAACTAATTGATTGCATGCATAGGCAAGGTGAAAACATTTGAGTCTCATTTCCAAAAGTTAGGTACATCTTTTTATTGCACCATTCAGACAATTTGGAATTATAAATTGGTTTCAGAGTCTTCCAGCAGAAGGACAAAAGTTGTAAAGTATGCTAATGTAGTGATTGACAATTTTTATGTAACTTTAATTTAAACTTCTTCGAACAAGTCAGTGGGAGTATACTGATGGTGGATATTCAACGAGTCAAAACAGCTAATCACTGACGCCACAGTAAGGCAATTAGTCTGCAAGTTATTTATAAGTACAGTGCTTGGATTTACTAAATACTACAATTCCTGATACCGACCAAGGAGTGATGGCTTGAGTAGTTTGTTTTTGATACACCAGTGAAAGCTGTACTGTTGCATATTCATTATGTAGGCACTGATAATCAGAACCATTAATTTTCAAATATGATTTGTTTTTCACTGTTTTTATGCCATTTCTGAACACTTTTCAAAGTGGTTACTGTCATTTTCGTTTATTGCATGATGTATGCATCCATTAACAACCTCATGGGTACATTTAATGAAGAAAGACTTCAGATCAAACATAATTTTACTGTTCTGGTTTTTCCGTACACACAAAATCACTTAAATTAATATGTTCCTCATCCCAGTGTGTTTTATGTTCTAAGCATATTTTTGGTCCCACCATATTTTTTATCCCTACTTATACTGAGCATATTGTGTTATTATTCCAGCATTTACCTTACACTAGCGTATTCTTCCTCTGCTTCTTTCACAGTTACTGTGTAGGTATGTGCGGAGATGGAGCTAATGATTGTGGGGCTCTCAAAACAGCCCATGCAGGTATTTCCCTCTCAGAGGCTGAAGCTTCAGTTGCGTCTCCCTTCACGTCAAAAGTTCCAGATATCTCCTGCATCCCGACCATCATCAAAGAGGGCCGAGCAGCGCTGGTCACTTCATTTGGAATCTTCAAATTCATGGCCCTCTACAGTGTCGTTCAGTTTGTGTCTGTAGTCATCTTGTATTGGGTAGGTTTAGCTATGGTACATTTAAAAGAATAGTCCAGAGGATCCTACTTTATATCTTCAAAAATCTGTTCAAGTATGAAACTTAATTTCCCAAGATGTGAGACTTACTATTGGTAACATGCTAGGAGAAAAGTGTGACTGTTAGTGTGAAAAGGCTGTGATGAACTTGAGTCACTCTTGCAAAGCACCTAGAAAGGCAGCTTAAATGTAAAAATTATACCAATAGCTCCATAATTATTCACATGTAGCATAACTGGTAGCACCCATGCCTGTGGTATAAAATTATGTACTAACATTACAAGTACACCCTCCTGATAAAACTACGCTTACTTCTGTAATCAAAAGAAGTCTAGTTACAAGACCACGTAACCCTAAATTAGGCCTAACCTCTAACAGTAACACTGTGCCAGTTCACATAACAGAGTCCTGTGATAAATCTAGGCATATGGGACTGATGACCAAAACTGTTGATCAAACGATAATAACATTCTTTCACTCTTACATACAATCAGAATTTTCATGCCCTCCTCAATCTTCGCTCTCAAGTTGTTATTGTCATTTCCTTTTTTATGAAAATTTTTAGCACAGCATTTAAAAGCAGTAATTTCTTTGGGAAGTTGAGAGCTAACAAGGAGCTCAAATGTCCCACACAAAACAATTTTCTTCAAAATGCTCTTCACGGACAACCCAACTATTTCTGTATTTATATGAACAAAATGGAAACTTGTCGGTTCCAGTGGCAAGAAACCATACTGGACATCTAATTGGATCCTTCTTAGGGTTTAGAATAATAATAAAAATTAGAGGCTTTTGAAGCCTCATTTTGAACACTCAAATACTTCATACATTAGCAAGGGTTGCTAAAGCAAGGGTTGGTGATTTTTTAAGTCAGTGCTCACAATCAGTAGTGAATCTAGTATGTCATCAGTAGAAGTTGTTGCATATTCATGGAACAGTTTTGTTCAAATTTTTCTGGTAAATGGCAGGAAGGTTTAATGGCTTTACTTACTCTTAAAGTAAATACATAAAATTCAGTACCCTGATTGTGATTTTCAGATTATTTTTAATGTTTCAGCTTTGATTGTTTTTGTTTTGTTTGCCAACCCTTTTGAATGGACTTATTGTTGTATAGTATAGTTTGTCTCTGTAGTCACCTTGTATAGGTCGGATTCATGTGTTGTATTCTTTTCACAAGTTAAGTGTTCCACAGCATGTGTTTGTAATAATCCTTCGTACTATAGGTCGGTTTTTAGCATACTTTGATGGTGCCGAAATTTTGTCTGGTAGTTTCAGACATCCTCTTTAGTGATAGCAGTAGTGTATAATTTGTTACTAGCTTGTTTAATTTTCAATACACTGAGTTGTATTGCTGTTGTTCATTGTTTCTCTGTAGCAGTAGATATCCTGAGGGGACTAATCTAATTATATCATACTATTATTGTAACTTTGTTGTACATTCTCTCTATGAAATCTTCCTGCATCAGGTGGGATTTTTTCAGTACATGTCAATTATATTGATGCTTTATAGTTTGTCATTATAGTCATGTTGTACTTGTTTGTTCCATCTACCCTGATGTGTTTTCGTGTAGCTCTCTTTTCGTCTCTGGTTAATTGTTATTGGGTTGGCCAATTATTTTATGGGTTTTTTTCTCACAGATTATTCACCTCTTTTCTCTCCTATATTTCTAGATCAATTCCAATCTGGGTGACTTACAGTTCTTGTATGTTGATCTCATCATCACAACTACTGTTGCCATTCTCAGTAAGTATCTGTTTGTTACAGGATGAACTACCACTCCTATCTTTCAAGCTTGTGTCAAGTCTTAGCTTTCTCTCCCATTCCCTGTTGGATTGTTTATGAAGACCTCATGTTTGTGTCAATATCGCTTTTCTGATATTGAATACTTACATTCTTCCAGAACAATGAGGGTAATGTTCAATACCCTGAAACAAGAAAGTCATTCGTTTGTTGAGGGTGGTAAGGTTAAACATTAACAGCGCTTAAAAGATGATGAAACTTTCCGAATATTTTTATCTGTAAAGAATGTATGTGCTTTTACAAACATCAAAGTGTCTTTTCTTAAGGTAAAGTGCATCATATGACTTTGCCTCCCAAGTAAGTGTTTTTCAAGGTGATTAGACGACTTTGAATGCAACCTTCTTTGCTTGGTTTTAGAGATGTGTAATCATGACAGCATGTGTGTGTGTTCATGTCTTTGTGATGCATTGCTTTACACATGCACTTCCTCTCAAGAATGAAAGCTTGTTTTGATCTCATATATTTTATGTTGATGAACCAATCTAGTACAAGAATACTGGTATCATTGGTGTAGGTGAAAGGTCATAGCAGAGATCAAAATGTGAAAACATTAAAAACATAATATCTAAAGATTGCAATCGAGGACAAATGTCATATTTTGTGTCGATGCATAATGTTGAGGACAAGAATTGTATGGTATTTATGTAGGACATGTTCTGTATAATGTTGTACAACTATGACTTTAAGAAGTTTGTAAGTTTGTGGTGGACTTATATCATCACTGTGCTAGAATCTAATATGGCAGCTCCACTAAATGTGGAATTTATAGATAGTCATATCTAATACTGTAGAGAGGTCTATTTGACCATTTTTCATTTGCTAGGAAATTATGAGAAACTTAAGTTGAAAATCATGACTGTGTCATGTATGGACTCATGTAATAATGAGTCCATAGAAAAAAAAAGCATTGATTCTTATCTCCATACTTCATAAAGGAAGCTTGGACATCTCTTGTATTTGGTATGTGTCAGTGATGTGGCTAGGATTTTTTTCCAAGGGGCAAAGGTATGAAATTTTCCTCAAATGTTTTCAAGGTAATGTGCGTCTTGCTTGATGCTCATAAAAAGTAGAAAGATAGGCAAAATCCCTCCCAACCAAGTACAACATGCAAATACCAAACAATCTTACATTAGACCCACTGATCAAGGAACTCCTCATTTGAATGAATGACAAAGTATTAGAACTGCACATTACTTGTACTAACATCTCACCAACTGAAGGAATAGATTTAATATACTGTAAATAGACTTGACAATTTAATCAATGCATGAATATCAGGGTGAAGACTTTGGTCTGAGAAGTTTCAGTGAATATTTCAGCAAGACCCATACAAAAAGATGACTGAAAGACATTGTAAAATATATTGTGTGCAATGATCTGAACAATTCTTATACAATGCCATTACAATTTGTATGTTTGGTTTTTTTGCCATTTCTTATCAATTTAGAATTGATAAAATGAATTACCTGTATCCTGTATTACTCAAGTACAAATCCTTTGTTAAGCTTCCAACTTGGAAGATGTTGGCAAAAAATGGTCCCTATTTCATCATTTTAAGAGGTGTGACTGCAGCAATTTCCTTTTGGTTGGCAAACAGCATGCAGTATTTTGTGCACCAAAGTTGCCAACATACTATCAATCCAGGATATGTGGTATTTTCCAAGGCACTGTTGGCTCATGAGTGCCTTTAGTCATTTGTACTTGGACCCATTTCTCATGTTGATTTCACCCTTAGACAGGATTTTTATCTCATGTGGTGAAGGACAAACAAGTATGTGGTCATCAAAAGAAGTTACGCTGGTGAAATGCATTCTGGGAGAATGATAGCCAAGTAATGATGAGGTGATTCAGTGACACAAAGTGATTCAGTCTTCCTCTTCATCCTTCTAATAAGATTTGTTTGTATGTTTGTACATCTGCAGTGGGTCACAATGGAGCTTATCCTTCACTGGTCAAGCAGCGCCCTCCTGGCAGCCTTTTCTCTTTACCCATTCTCCTGTCCATCCTTTGTCAGATGTTGTTAGTGTTGCTATTTCAAGTCCTCGCTTACTTGTCTCTGCGGTATCAGCCATGGTAAGAACTATTCAGTACTTGCTAAGTCAGATGGTACCAATGGTATTGTTCCAGTTTTGCTGTTCACAAGGTTAGCACATTGCTGCTCTGTCATTTCTTGGTCATGGAAACTTGGCATTCAAGGGTTCTGCTTCAAGGTTCCCTTTTCGAGGCCTCATGTCATTCTCAATCCAGCAGAAGGAGGGCGGGTGCTGATTTTTGCCTGAATTGTGATTCTGTTTTGCAACCCACGCCATGAAGTGATTACATTTAGATTATTATTCTTCAAACTTATAGGTTTGATTACACACCCTACCAGCCCAAACCATGCTCTGGAGGGTCAGATGCAGATGACAATGTGGTCTGTCCTGAGAACACTGTGGTTTTCATCATGTCATCATTCCAGTATATACTCCTTGCTGGAGCATTCTCCAAGGGTCCCCCTTATCGTCTACCAATATGGAGAAACTGTAAGTCTGCAGATGTTAGAAGAATCAGAGCATCTCATTGTCTTAAGTTAGACATCTCTGCTTCTTGTTAAAATGTGCTTTGAGCATTTTAAATATTTCTTAATATATGTTGACTTTTTTGATTGGAGGAAAATAGAACACTTTGAAGCAACAAACTTCATCATACTGCCATACAACTATGTATGTGGTTAACTTTTCCATCTTCTGTCCTAAAGATTGTCTCAGTACTTGAAAAATATGGTCAAACTTGTGCATATGCAGTCATGAAAGTGATCTTAAAATGTATTATCCACTATGGTCTTACAGTTTGATCTTCCTTTTGTGAATGAACTGAGTTGGCTGAGAAGGTTTCATGTAGACGTATGTGTTGAAAGAATATGTGTCAAGCCATGCTTTGTGAGAACTAAGTTTGACAATGAATCAAGTACAACTAAGTGTGTCATGTGCCTGCTATTCAAAATGATAGATGTGGTTTCAAATGTTGTCTGAGTGGTTAAAATAAAAGGACCAAGATTAGAAAAACAACTCCGTGTATGTGTTTTAAGTAGAGATTTTTAACACTTAATATACATAATTTTTGCTTAAATTCTTCCATGATTCTATGTGAATATCAGTGACATCCAGGTCATGAAACCTACATATTTTTTATGGACCACAGTGAATCCTACATTTACTAGAAAAAAGAGCATCTCAGTTTTTACCATGAAATGATGTCGGTGATCCAAGAAAGAAAAAAGACAGAGTAATAGCTAAATTTGAATTAATTTATGACTGTGTATATATATAAATAGGGTAGCATTGTCAATCCATTTGGGAACCGACACTAGCCACAGCTTATTGATAATTTTCATACCTATGTCACTAGTATGTGCTTATAAAGCACACATGTGCTTAACATTTGATGAACAAGACATGCTTCAACAGCTGTAAACAGCAAACATGAATTGACAAGTCACAAATGAGGTCAAAAGTCAACAGTAGTGAATTTCATCTTTGTTAACTTTTTGGCTTTTGCCAAACGAGAGCAGATGAAACCAGAAGATAAAGACAATTGAAAGATGCCAGGATGTAGCTGGTACAAATGAATAGTGAATTTATATGCCTGATATATTTTTAGCTGCAGATTACACGATAATAGTCTGTAATAGATCCACAGAGATCAGTTGAAAAAATAATGTGTCAAAGATAACAGAAAATTTGTTTTATCTGGTTGTTGGCGTGTCTTGGAATTCCTAAAGCATCAGTTGATGGGTTTGACTTTGGTGAGTCTTGTGAAGTATTACCTGGTTTGGTTTGTTTGGTTCAGATTCAGTGGAAGATAGTTCTTTATAATTAGTTTAATGTGCTACATACAGATCAGTGTGGACATTACATTTCAATGCTTGTATGTCAGAAATAAGTATATTCCCAGGTCACATACTCCAACCCAGGATTGTGATAGAAAAAGTGTATTTTCTAATGTCCTAGACAATGATTTCTCAATTAACACTTTTCATTCAAGATGGTCATGTTAACTAGGATTCTTTGTAAGAATCAGGATTTCTCAAGGAAGTTAGGACTGCAAGCTTGAATTCAGCTTTGCAAATGACCATGTAAGTTACAACAGGTTATTACACAGTTCTCTAGCTTTTTATTTTAGCTGACAGAAACTGCTCTTGATGAAAGTCTTGCATTTTGTGATGTGAAAGTTCCCAAGGCAGTAGCTGTATCAACAAAGTTGTTTTTTTAGTCCTCATAAAATTAAAGAAACTTTAGTGTAGTATCACTAAGGATATTTTGAACAAAAGTCAAAACAATCTTGGTCTTTGCAGTTTAGTGCATTGCAGACATAAGGTGTGGATTATATTTAGTCAGTCTATGAAAAAGAATATAAAAGTAGTTCTTTTTCTTTGCTTCATTTCAGATCTTTTTATGTTTGATTTATTTCTCTTGAGTGTGGCAACTTGTTGCTTGCTGCTGGTTCCCGCTAGGTGGACGTTCTTGAGTGACGTACTCCAGATAGATTTAACAGTCAATAGTAACATTCAATTTCCTCTCTGTATCCTGGCATTGGTCACTGCTTACGCGTTCCTTGCTTTCATGTTAGAGGTACGTTCAATTTAATTGTCCGTATGTGATTCCTTACTTTCATGTTCAGAGGTATGCCAAAGTTTGAGGGTTCCTTGTACTTCAGCTTTCATGTTGTATTCTTTGAACTGAATATTACCTGCAGTTTTTGCTGTCGTTTTGCAGACTGTACATCAAATTCGAGGGTTTGTTTGTAGTGCCCTTTTTTTTCACATTAAAGGTGTGCTATATTCAGATTTAAATATGTGACCATTGCTTTCATCTTAGATGTATGCTTCAAATGTAATCGTCATCTACAATTCTTTTGCTACCATGTTAGAGGTAGCTCAAAGTTGAATGGTCATATGTTGTGCTTGCTTTCATTTTTTATTCCAAAGGCAAAAGGAATTTATGCAATGGTAATTTTATGTGGTGTGTTTGTGTGTGTATGTGACACTTTGCTTGTAAACACGATGTGTCAAGAAGGGTAACCTTTGCTAATCTCATAGTTAGTGTGTAGGTTGGTCATTTTAAGTAGATAATCCCTATTGTTTTTAGTGGAGGTCAGAGTTTATTTGAGGTCACCACCAGGCAAAGTGTGAAAACCTCATAAACACCTCAAGAAGGGTAACCTTGACTTATCTCATACTGTGTGGGGGTTGGCCATATTTAGTTGATGATCCCTTTTTGTTTTGGTGGAGATCAAAGTTCATTTGAGGTCATAAGAGATCAAAATGTGAAAACATTTAAAATTCCTCGTATACACAGTGTTCAAAGATGTAGTCATAGTATCTCAAGAAGCATAAGGTATTTGAAATTTCAAAGTTGGTATGTACACGTTGTCATTGGTTCTTTATGAATATTGGCAAGGAATCACAAAGTCCTTTGGCTCTCTGGTAAGAGTGTGGTAATCATGCTTGTTTTTAGGTAACCTGTCATCTATGTCATGGGTGTGCTGAAATGAATGTATTGTATACAAATTTGAGTTTCTTGTTAGGGGAATGTTCTATCTTGAATAGTCATATGTTATTCTTGATCGCACCACCCAGTTATGAACTCAGTGAATAGCAACAACTGTGAAAATGATGTGTTTTCACATAGAATGCTAGCTTTATCATCAACGGAGGAGATGATTTGAATACAAGAGAGAAAACAAGTCAAAAGCAAACTACAGAAATGTACAAGAGATATATCTGTAAACCAGTAGTGAGAGACAAACCTGTTGTGAACAGATATTACATGAGATATAGTTAAAAGGCATTTAAGGTCTTATTCAGAGGCAATGGTGTTTTTGTCTAACACGGAGTGAGCTGAAATTCCTGTTTGTTCTGTTAAGCACGCACTTTGAATTTTCGGAATAGTCCTTGGCATTGCTGAGAAAATACATTTTGAAAATAAGACTTTACAGCAGAAATCGTATTTTTGACTGACTGTGTGAAAACGGGGGTGTGGCTTGGGTCAAGCATGTGGAGTCACTGGATGGAGTTGAGCGCAGCAGCGTACATGCATGTGTACGCGGGATTCTTATGTTCAACATTAAAATTGATAGATAAAAGGTGGGTAGTGTTGGTAAAAAAGACACGATGCCCATAAATCCTAAATAAATCAAGTAATAGAGATGTAATCCAGCAACTGTTTCAGCAAGGAAGTGATGGGAATTACATGCAAGAGAATAGGCAAATATACAAGTTCACGCCAGTCTCTGTAACTATGTTTGAGGCAGCTGTGGCCTCAATGCTGGGTCTTGGTCATCTTTGTGGGACTACCAGGAAATGTTGTTTTATCTTTCCCAACCCTTGTTCTACCTTAGTTAACATGTTTACATTTGAAAATTTGGAGATTTGCCAGTTCCCCATCATTTCATCGTACAGAAAGCTAGGACATTTTTGTCATGCTACTGCTCTGTCGGTGGCTTTTTTGTGTGATGGACCCTTCAAAGTGCATTTGAATACGTACACAGGGTAGACCTACAGTGTAGTGTAATGCACGAAGGTCTATAGCCATAGATGTAACCCACTGATTTCCATTCCCTATTGGTCTTTAGGCAATTTATGTGAATCACATCTCCAAGTAAACATGATGCTGTATTTTAAAATATACTTAGAAAATTGTTACATATTATTTCTTGTCTTATATTGACAAGTAGAGTTGAGCTCTAACCTTCGTTCTTCTCTTCTACTTGTAACAACAATTTCCTGTAGTATAGGCCTAACTTATGTTACACAAACAGCTAACCTAACTTAGGCCTAGGCTTCACTGGACACCTAGGCCTAAACTTAGCATTAGCAGTCAGTCAACTTAGTGACTTACCACTGTAAGTGTACTCCTGTAGGCAATTGTATTGCAGGAAAATAGGAGTAGTGTTTCTGTGCCCTTGTGTAAGGTTATATGTGGAAAAAAAAGACAGGTTAAGTGACCACAGGTCTTACTGAATTCCAGGTTTGTTTATTTTTTTGGTGGGGGGCAGGTGGTTTCTAGCATGTAGGCCCAGAATGGTATTGTAACAACCTAGTAAGTGGCTCAAGTTGTACCAATAGTGACACTTTATAATTATGGGGAACTGGGGGGGATGAAGGATGGATGATACATTGGAAATTTAAGCATGTGCTGTTTGTGACTAGCATATTAATAGCCTTCTGCAGGGTACCACATCCGGAATACTAAACTAATACTCATAAGGAAGGCCTGATGATGACGAATTTCACTGCCTCTGTCTGTTAGAAATCGGAAAGAAACTGATCCTAGGGATATTCTCTGTGATGTTACAAATCCTCGACTATCCAATCTTCATCATTCCTGGGCCATTTCTGGAGAAAAACAGCGTACGTAGAAATTGTAGTTGTACTAGCCAATGTTAGGTTTGTATGCTCGTCTCTGTGTGGTGCTTTCGCAAGCGCGACACAACTCCATCCAGTGACGTCACATTTGACCTTCGAAGAAATTGCGCGACCTTATCGTTTTGATTCGGGCCAAAAACAGAAAAGTTTTTGGAAAATGATTAGAAAAAAGAAACATCATTTTTCTGCTCCATTTTTTCATGGAAAAATTGCAAAAATCCATTTTACCTAATGCATGCTCTGGAGCTGAGTGGGAGACCCTTAAATATCTCTGAATATGACCTTTAATCAGGGTTTGAGTCTCTGAATTACCCTGTTTTTAGCTCATACCAGCATGCTGGTGTGAGCTTTTGTGATCGCGCAGTGTCACTCTATCTATCTGTCTGTCTGTCTATCTATCTCTCTATCTGTCCACAATTTGTTCAAAATGCTTTTATTCCGGCATGCTTTCATGGATTTGCCTGAAACTTAGGCACAATGTGTGTCGGGTGCTGGACCATTTAGGGTGTTCAGGAATTTTTGGTCCAAGGTCCCATGTGGGCCCTTTGGCCCATTTTATGAAATTCTACAAAATGTATCTTCTCCTACAGATTATATTGTACAATGTTGATGGTTTGTCACAATGATGCTCAGTTATTGGTCCCTTCAGGGTGTTCAGGAATTTTTGGTCCAAGACCCCCATGTGGACCCAATGGCCCATTTTATGGAATTCTGCAAAATACCTCTTTTTCTACTGTTTAAGTGCCCCTTTAAACTGTCATACACATCTCAAATATCCCTATCGTGCATGAATGATAATTGGTAATTGGACAGTGTCAGTTGCTATGCTAACTGGAACTCTTGATTGCCTTCAGGTATGTTGACGAGTATTTGGACTTAAAGGGGCACTTTGAATTGTTTCATGAACTTCAGGGAGTCTATAAGATCAAACTTCTGCAATGTTGGGGCTCTAGTTTATGAAATTCTGAAAATTGTGCAGTCCTACAGATTTTCTTGTACAGTGTTGATGATTTGGTATAATGATACTCTGTGATACCTATAATTTGACATAGTGATACATAAATGGTACCTTCAGGATGTTGAGGTATAAGCTTCTGCACCAATTGGTGCTCTAGTTTCTTCATGGAATTTGCATCGCATTCATTTGACTTGTTAGATATGATCATCTTAAGTCTTTCCCACCTTTAGTCATCTGATGTGAGGACAATTTAGATCATAAATGTGCTGGTATGAATATGATAGCAAAGCTTTGTTGCATACATATAAAGAATCATGAACCATATATCAGAAAGGTTGTCAGAAAGGTTTTTAATTTTTCATCTCTAAGGAAATTATCAGTGACTTTGTTTCATTATACTTTGTTAGCCCATGACAGTCAGGTGACCTTGCATTATTGTATGGATAATACACTCTCAATTTTAGAGTAAAATCACCAATAATGAATACAATGAAAACATAGATCAACAGTGTTTGGTCATCTGTGCATCATCGTTTATTATCCTCCTGTTAATGCACAGTCCAGTGTTAACCTTGTAGATTATGTTTGTAGATTATGTGTCATGCATTACTACATAGTATACTTTGTAGATTATGTGTCATGCATTACTACGTAGTATATGTTGTAGATTATGTGTCCTGCATTACTAAGTAGTATATGTTGTAGATTATGTGTCATGCATTACTACGTAGTATATGTTGTAGATTATGTGTCATGTCTTACTACGTAGTATATGTTGTAGATTATGTGTCATGTCTTACTACGTAGTATATGTTGCATTCTGATGAGATGTTCTCCTGACAAAACCTGATAATGGCTTCTCTAGAAAAAGAAGCTTCAGAATCCATGATTACAGTGGTGTTTCCTTTTCATAATAATTTGTAGATATTTTAGAACTATGCAAGTATGGAGGAAGCCTGTGGCTTATCAATTACAGCTTCACATTAGGTGACCACCAACTCAACAATTTTAGATGACATGTGGCATTTTTTTTTTCACAAACAGTTTAACCAACAGTCTGCTTGGGAAAGAGAGGGGTCATAGGCCAAACTTTCATTCAGATTCATGGAGAATTTTTTATTCCTTGCCGAAGACAGGCAAGGAATCTATGCGATGGTGATGGAGTGTGTGTATGCGTGTGTGTATGTGTGACGCCCTGGCTTGTAAACAAAATATCTTAAGAAGGGGAAGGTGCTCGAACTTCAAAGTTGTTGTGTTGGTAGACCATTGTGAGTGGATGGTCCCCCTTGTTAATCAGGTAGGTCAAAGGTCATTTGAGGTCACCAGAGCATGAAATATAAAAAGTTATTGAGGGAGACATATCAGCAATGGAATGTTGTTGGAACTTCAATCTCATATCACTGGTAGCACTTGATGAGTAGATGATGTCTGGCATTTTGTATGGTGGTCAAAGGTCATGTGAGGTCAGTAGAAGACATAGTTTGAAAACCTTGTAAACACGGTATCTCAAGAAGGGAAAGGTGCTTGGATTTCAAAGTTGGTGTGTTGATAGTCCACTGTGAGTAGATGATTCCTATTGCTTTTCATAGAGGTCAAAGGTCATCTAATGCCACAAGAGCTTGAAGTATAAAAACCAGTCAAAGGAACATATCTCAGTAATGGAATGTTGCTGGAACTTCAAAGTGTTATCATTAGTAGCACTTAGTAAGTAGATAATGTCTGTCATTTTTTAATGGAGGTCAAAGGTCATGTAAGGTCAATAGAAGGCAGTTTTAAAACCATGTAAACACAGTATCTCAAGGAGACAAAGGTGCTTGAACTTCAAAGGTGATACGTTGGTAGTCCACTTCAGGTAGAAGACGTCTGTCATTTTTCATGGAGGCTAAAGGTCATCCGAGGTCACCAGAGGTTAAAGTATGAAAATATAATCTCTCAGCACCTGAGTGTAACCAACACTTCAAACAGTCAACATTGGTAGCAGTTGATGATATCTGTTATTTGAATTACCTATGGGAGACTGAGAAAATCATGTTTTCATATTTAGTCAAATGATAAAATCACTGAGTTAGTGATATTACAGATGTGTATTTATAGCAAAAAGCTGACAGCTTTTGACCTGCTTGTTTAACAGTTGTGTAATGTATTGGTGCAGTCAAGAGTCACATGTTGTCGTTACTGAAATGTGATATGATGGATCATTCACATGTGCCCCCTCCCCCTTGTTCCTTGTCAAGAAGTAGATGTTGAATGGCAGATAGATGTTTCTAAATCGAATTTGGTCTCATGTTCTTCAACAAGCTATTTAAAGCCCTGTTTTTTTTTTTTAACACTCTCAAATCAATCATTTAATATGACTTAATATAGCTTTTAAGTTTATCAGCTTGTTTTTTGCCAGCAACTCCTGTTAAGATTAGCAAAGTACTTTGTTTGAGTCACCTTGTCCTAAGGGAACTACCCTTAAGCAGGGAAATATTCTTTGGTTGCCTTTTTCAGACTTCTAACCACACTTTGATGTCACAAACATTCTGTCCACTTTACTACCTTGGTTAAGTAACAGATATATCATCAGCACAATTTTCATATGTGGCTTACCTTTGTGGCTGACATTCTTGTGTTCTGTTTTTCGTTTTGCTATGGTGCCTTTCAGTCTCCCAAGGTAGCTTTTGTTTAAAGTACTTGCATACATGTTTGGAAACAAAGGAGATATTGGCAAGGAATCACAAAGCCCTTTGGGTTTCTGGTTCAATATGTTTAATGATGTTAACCTTTTGTGCTTCTCCTAGGTCTTCATTGTTGATAGCAACCTGCTGAAATCCAGCATTCGTCGACTTCGATGTAAGCGTAGACCGAAGAATAAATACAAAATAGTGGAATCTGAGATTGTGGAAGATGACAGCTGGCCACCAATAAACTGCCTCCAGGGGACCCACCCTGGAAATCATGCTGAGATGGTGGACGAGTTCACGTGAACCAAAGGACTCTTGCTCTATATTATTTATAAAATGCCTTTGTCTTTTTCATTATTACTTATTTAAGAATTTCCTTCATTCCATTCTACAACAGTGACAGCTATGCCATGGTTTCATTACACATTTTTGCTATCATTTTCTCTGTTGACTTAGTTGCTCCTTGTTGCTCCTTATTGCTTTTTTTTTTTACTTTTTTAGGAAAGTCACACTAAATGCATGTTAAAGATAATAACTGTCCCTGGCTTTAAGTGGTTCATGGCTGGTTAATAATGTAATCTATAATACGTACTATCGTAATCTATATACGTACTCTCCTGTGGAGTTGAAAACTAATTGTGATATTAATAGTCACATAGTAGAGATGATAAAGGTCAACAAAGGCATTTTTGGATGTTTTAGAAGAGCAGTGTATTCTGTGAGCATCAGGGGGATCTTCAAATAGGACTTAATCTTAATACGTGCGTGTTCAGATTTGAGCATTTGTTTGTGGTCATATCAATATGATGGACTAGGGTCACTGATATATATATTCCTTAGTAGACTTTGTGGCATTATAAAAGGAGCATTTGTGGAAAAAATCCTATTATGCAGTGCATGATAGATAGATGTAGAATACATATTTCTTAGTAACTAACTTAGTAAATAACTTACTAAAATACTTGAAAATGGAACATACATAGTGTGTAAGATATGGTTTTCACTCATAAGGAGGGGAAATTCCCCCTAACTCTTAGGAAATTTTAATCTTCTTCACTGGTCAATCTCTTTAAATGTAGCAGAAGTGTTAATAGAACAATTGTTGAAGATAAGGGCATACACTTGAGAGAAACAGAAAAATACATTCAAGCCATGACTAATTGCCACAGCATTAATTGCATAGTGACTTTGATCTGAATGTAAAAAATGGGCAAAATTAGCCACACTTAAACAATCATCTCTCAATTAGTTAATACCCATCAAAACATCCTCCTTGGACCCTTCCTCACATGACAAAGGCCATTCCTGTTGTTGATATCTTCTTTTGTTTTGCTTGGAATATTCAGACAGTACTTTATCTTTTGACTTAATGGTCATGGTCAGCCAAAAAAAAATTATGTTCGTCAAACTTTTCTTGACAGTTCCAGTCACTGGACTATGAATTCTGTAGATTTTTTTTTCTCAAAAAGACTGAATTTTGAAAGTTCTCTGAGGCAATTTAAAATCCTGTGCAGTAGTAGCAAATGTAATTCTCTGTAAATGTTAATGTTTGTTGCAATTAGCAACCTCCTAAAGAGTTCACAGACATTTTCAGGTACTTCTAGAAAACAAAGGATGAATATCACACTGTGACTGCTCAGTCGTTATGTATGTATCACTTATGCACTCTTTAAAGACATACTAAGTATTAGATGTAAACAAATAGGCTGATTGCTTATAAACAATTGTGTGTCCAAAATTGATAAATAATTCCTTGTTCCATGGTCTTTGGAGTTTGAGTTAGATGTATACTGTAGACTATAAATCTGATTCACATATATGGCAGACTTAGTTCATGGATTTATGACATAAAGTTTTGAAAACAGATTAAAGAGTATCTGCGCACGGTTTGTTTGAATTCATTATCCTTCAATAAGCTGAAAATAATGCATTTGTCAAAACATCTTGAAAAGAATTGTCAGCACTTTATAATTACATTCTCAAGTTGCCCTGAAATAGTGTTTAACTTATTAATTTAACATATTAGTTTAACTTATCAGTTTAACATAATTAATTTCATGAATCCAGTAGCCAAGACTCAGAATAGACCCTCAAAAGTCAATAAGCCCCAGAAGAGCACTATGGTTCCTTGTGTGAAAATTTTTTAACTGTGGTCTGTCAGATTTATCCACGATTCATTACATCATGTCCCTTGTAATGCTGATCAGCCATAAGCACTCAGCTACCATAGTGCTAATATGAAAAACCCTCAATACTGTAACATTGTAGACCAGAAAGTCAAGTGATTTTGTGATTCCTTGCCAATATCTCTTCCTTTCGAAACACACAACAATCACTTTGAACAAGAGTAACCAGGGAGAAGGGAAGGGATCACATCAAAATGAAAGATAGAACACAAAAATGTTAACCACATATGAAACTGTGGATGAAAATAAAGAAAGACATTTACTGTGTACCTTAAAGGGTCCCATTGAGTGGATATATCAACTGGTGATTTTGAAGGATACAAACACATGACAAGACTTACAATTAACCTAATTAGGGTTTCACATCCAATAGTTATGCAAACTCAAAATTTTCAAATTTTTGACCGCTACTTGCAGTGGGTGTGTGCATATGAATATAGTACAGATATGAAGTGTCTGGTCACAAATTTTCAAAAACTAAATCAAATCGTTAGTTACTCACTAATGAATGTTCCATTGTGTGTGAAACATCGGGATCCTCCGAGTTTGAACATTTGTCGTTAAGTATGTAAAGGAAATTTGACCTGTTCAAAAAACTTGAGTGACTTTTACAAAACTTGGTGAGCCTCTTTAACGTAGGTGGTTAAAATCGGCAAGAGAAACCTGGAAGATGTTTTCCCTGCTTGAGAGTACTTCCCTTGGGAAAAGGTGACTAAAACACAGAACTTTGTTAATTGTGACAGGGAGTTGCTAGCAAATAAGTTGCTGATATATCTGAAAAGCTATGTAAAGTGATGTTAAGTGATTGTTTGGAGGTGACAAACCAAACAAAAAAGACAAAACCAAACAAAAAAAAAAGACAGGTTTTTAACAGTTTTGTGACTGAAGCTGAGAACAATTTCTATCAAGCAACATTGATCTGCCATTAAGCATCTACTTTTTGGCAAAGGGGGGAGGGGGAGGAGGGAGAAGGAATGTAAAGGAATGGTCCATCCTGTTACATGTCAGTCAAGACAAGATGTGACAGTTTACTTCTCCAAAGTGTTATACAATTGTTACCTTGAAGTAGGTCTGCCAATGTCCACTTTTGATGTAGATACAAATCTCTCAGAATGTTCACTCTATAATTTTAACATTTGACTAAGTATGTAAATAGTAACAGATGACTTTCTCTGTCTCCTGGGGCTGAGAAGGTCTCTCATCGACTGGTACCAGTTTTTAGTCTGAAATGCTAGTTACACTCAGTTGCAGAGATACTTTCCTGAACAGGTCTCATATTTGAACCTTTGGTGACCTCAAATGGCCTTTAAAGAGGCCATGAAAATGGATAGGGATCATCTGGACTCTCAACACACCAACATTGAAGTTCAAGCACCTTTCC
Source organism: Stichopus chloronotus (assembly GCA_021234535.1). NCBI lineage: Eukaryota > Metazoa > Echinodermata > Holothuroidea > Aspidochirotida > Stichopodidae > Stichopus > Stichopus chloronotus. The sequence continues at coordinate 5,612,960 of SFZH01000008.1, forward strand.
CTTCTTGAGATACTGTCTATACGTTTTCAAACTATGTCCTGGACATCACATGACCTTTGACCTCCATACAACATACCAGACATCATTTACTCATCAAGTGTTACCAATGATAAGAGTTTTACATTCCAACAACATTTGGTTGCTGAGATATCTCCCTTGACAGGTTTTCACAACTTAGGTGACCTCAAATGACCATTGACCTCCGTGAAAAATAGAAGGGATCATCTACTCACAATAGACAATCAACACACCAACTGTGATGTTCGAGCACCTTTCCCTTCTTGAGACATTGTGTTTACAAGGTTTTCAAACTGTGTCCTTTATTGACCTCACATGACCTTTGACCTCAATACAAAATGCCAGACATCATCTACTCATCACATGCTACCAATGATATGAGTTTGAAGTTCCAGCAACATTTGGTTACTGAGATATCTCCCTTAACAGATTTCATATTTACGTTCTGGTGACCGCAAATGACCTATGACCTCCATGAAAAACAATAGGGATTATCTACTCACAATGGACTACCAACACACCAACTTAACAGTTCAAGCACCTTTCCCTTTTTGAGATATTGTGTTTACAAGCCAGGGCGTCGCATACACACACACCAACACCATCGCATAGATCCCTTGCCTGCCTTCGGCAAGGAATCAAGAGACTATTGCTTCGCACAATGTGACAGTTTATGGTCCATTCTGAAGTTGGGCCCACAAATGCTGAACACTGCAAAGGGGTCTGCTACCACAATGATAATTTGAGAAATCCTTCACATCGTAAAGCAATATATGCAGAAAAGAAACACATAGCACTTCGTAAGGTCATTCTCCATGTCGAATTCCTTACCATACTAACTATTTCACCCGAGTCCACATCAAAAGCGAGGGTTGGTGGGGAAATCAAATTTCATCCGACTTCCTGCTTAACTCACTCGAGTGCGCTCATAATATCACAACAATCTGATAAGAAACAGCAGCGCTAGCAGAAGATGTAAACAAATGCGGATTAATACAAAGGTAAGCAGTCAGGGCAACTTCTTATCTTACTTTTGTTGACCTTCCTTCACTGAAGCAAAAAGGTGTGGACACACTTTTTATAGGCAAGGGTTCAATCCAACATGTGAAAAACCTTTAGGTACCACTACAAGAGTAGTTATGTGACATACAATCTGTAGAAGAGACTTTTTGCATGATTTCATAAAATGGCCCATTTGGACCTAGGACCCAAAGATTGTGAACACTCTGAGGGCACCACTACCATAATGCATCCATATACCGAGTATTGTAAACTTTGTCCAAACTGTATATCATGTTCAAAAGGTTTTCAGAACTTTGCCCCGATGACTACAGACGACCAAACACAATATGACACAGCTCTTAACATGGAGAACAAAGATAACAGGCTTGACACACATACCCTTAACCACATATGCCAACTTGAACGCATAGGTTCATCTGCTGATGCAAGGAACCAACAAGCCCATGAAGTTACCACAGATTGACCTCCACCAAAAACAATGCACGCTGTTTACATCATTCCTTTTGTGTTTGGCAAGAATTAAAAAATTATTGCTTTGCACAATGTAATAATTTATGTCCCATTCTGAAATTGAACCAATAAATGTTGAACTCTGCAAAGCGTTCCACTACCACAATGTAAAGCAACATATGCAGAAAATGGACCATAAGGGACCATAGATTCCTTTGCTGACACAACATGGAGCCAATAGTAAAAGATAACTGGACTGGCGTTTGCGTTTCATGCCTTACCGATACATGCCAAAGTCCAAATGAACTCGACAGATATCATACCCATTGATATTCAGTTTCTCTGCAGCTTGGTTGTGAATCCACCATTCTCAGTGGTAAAATTTTACACACACCATGTTTTATGTACAGGGTTTACACCCAGGAAGGGAAGTGGTCCTTAAAATATTCTGAAAATTTTGCAAGCCTGAAACACTCCATAGGAGGAAACTTCGCCAGCAGTTTTTGAAAAGGACTGGTAAAATTCATACTGTGAGACAACTGTTACACAGCTAAAAAGCACATACAAATCTTACAGGTGGAGTTTACTCCCATTAATATTACAATGTCATGTACCAATGCAAGTTGTTGTATGGCATCCAACCATCAAATAAAGGGTCCTTTGATCCTCTTGTTTACTCATGTTTACAATGATTGACCGAGAGGTAGAGAATGAGGCAAGCCACCGATATTATTTGGTCTATTTGTGCTCTCTCTGATGAGCTACTCCTCCAGTTTGGGTCAACTATTGGCTTTATTAGTTCCAATTTGTATGAAGAATTTGAATATATTTCTATAATGAAAATTTCACACAAAATAATGACAACAGAATAGACTTTTTAAGACCAAAGTTCTTTAATTACGATCAACCCACATGGTCCGGTACAGAAAAAAAAATGAGTTGACAAATTGTGAGAGACTATTACAACACACACACACTCCTGTTCACTGGGTCCTCTACAGTATACTACAAAAACAACTACATCTATTTAAGCATTCAAAATGTCTTGTACACGAGTAATTATTATCATCATTTTTATACACTTTGAAATATAGAATGATGGCAATTGAGTGCATTGATAGCCCCCTTTTGAGAAACAGGCAAGCTGTTGAAGGGCCTACTCTGATCCCCTTCGTCAACTAAATAAGTGGAAATTTCGAAACAAAATAACAAAGGTGTCATGCTTTCATCCCCGACATTTTTTTTTCCTTTTTCAAAAAGATAATATCAACACAAAACTTAATAAGCTTTTCATTGCAAAAAGTTAACATAATTCCAGACTAAATATCAAATTTGAGAAAAATATGACAACTTCCAAATAATGTACATGTACTGAACTGCTATGAATTACACATATTTAAACCCATGTAACAGGTTAATAATGATAAGCCATACCACTTTCACTTTTTCTTTCAAACAGCCGAAAATGTTTGCAAGAAAAGTTTATCACATTTAACCAGTGAATAGCTTTTAGTTCCATTTTGTTTTAATGATGACCAACCTTAAAAACCATCTAAGTGAATCAAGTATAAACATAGGAAAAAACATTGGGTCTTATAATTTCAAGGTTGAAAGTCATTACTTTTATTTTTTTTTTTCTTTCCGAAGTTTTTTGTCAATATCCCCATGATTTTTTATTTTATTTTTTTTTTTAAGTTTTCTATTACTTTTTTTCTTTTTTCTATCTTTTAAATGGAGCACTTAACAGTGAAGCACTCGAAACAAAGCAAAAACATATGACAAGTACACACCTAATAAGAAATGCATATACATCGGCTGCTTCTGGGCACGGGGAAGAGAGAGGCTTTCATTACTATCACCATCTTCTGCTTACTGTTGCTGTGGGCTGATGGTAGATATGAAGGGAAAAACTTGTTGCAGTAGTGGTGCACCAAGGCTATTGATTCATTTATGGCACCATTGCTTCTACAAAATACCATTAAAAATGTTCCAGTACTACCAAAATTGCCAGGCATTCCAAAAATCTTTTTGAAACACCAAGTGTTCATACTGAATGTTACATATGTCATGTGGCTCACTGGTCCTGTTACAGAATGTAGTTGCAGACTAATGGCAACATGCGTTCATTGGTAGACAAGACACACACCTGTGACATTTTAGGCTGATCAACAGTTGAAACAGCATGCACCAGAGGCATGCTTGTGCATCTTTCCTATGAACAACTGCTGCTTTCACATCAACAAACTTTTACTACTATCTTTATTTCAGATGAAAAAAAAACTCCTCAAAGCAATAAAGATGTCTTCTCAACAAACCCATTTTTGTCATCAGCACACCCTTTTCCTCCTTCTGGTCACTGGCAGCCTATACAATTAGCAAAAAATCTTGCAGGCATTTTGTATTAAACTTTGATATAACCGAGTTAATTCATGACGAGGTACACACAGTGGGGATAACTTGGAAAATAAAACATGTAATTCCATCAGCAGAGATTGGCTTTTCAAGACAAAAAAAACCCCCGACACAATGTTTTACTACAAGGAGGTGGGATCATCATGACTCTTGGTTAATATATCACCAATATCACTCATAAAGTGATCATAATATATACTTCTGATCATGTTGCATTTGAAACTTATCAAAGCCACCAAATTCAGTCCTTATCTGTGTACCAAATCATTACCAAACAATGTAGACAGGATAGCAGTTACAACACCCATGCCACACTGCTTTTAACACTTTTCCCACAGAGCAGATCATGCAGTAAAAGGTACCAGATTACTAACTTAAATAAAAAGGAGAACATTTCCTACATTGCTTTTCATCCCTTTCTAACTTTTTTTTTTCTTTTTACCTGGTATGCTTCAAAGGTTACTGGATAAAAGACACAAACAGGATTACTATAAAATGGTAATGAATATTGCTAACAGTCAACTAATTAGCTGGTGTTTAGCCATAACAGAAAACTGTCATTAATGGACATGAAGCTTTTGTTAGAGGCAGAGAAGGGGTGTAGGAGGGTACTATCCACTATTTACTGTGGTCACCACATTCATTCACACCTTGGGCAACTTTTAAACTTCACAATAACTTCTACCACCATCGATGTGCCATACCTCTGGTGCTGAAACCAGTTAAGCCCCAAAAAAGCACTCCCTATTGCAATATTTTTCTTTGTTAGGGAATAACTAATACTCCTCCTGTAATTAACAGAGATGATGAATCCTGGTTACCAGCTGTCTGTAACTGCTGACCACATGTCAGCTTTTAAACATCCTCCGATTCAAATCAAATAGTCCAAAGCAAGTAATACTTGACTCTGCTTGCTGATTCATACTAATCTCCTTTTCAACAGAGTTGCTTATATATAGCTCTGGAGCCAATCAGTCTCGATGGGCAGCATCATTTCTACAAGGTGAATTAAAACATCCTGTGTCCTCCTCCATTCCCCCTACCCATTCCCCCCCCCTCCAAAAAAAAAAAAAAAAACCTACTCAAAAGCTATAACAGTATACCAGCAGAAACATTCCCTAAAAGGTAGGGAAGTTCTTGTTCAACATTTTATGCCTTTTTCCCCCCTGTAATTAACACCAGTTTTTTCTATTTTTTTTCTATTTTTTTTTATTTGGCTTTTGATATTTAAATACTGGAGTAAGTTTCGAACTATGGATATTAACATTGCACTATTATGTTTGAAACAAAATATAAATGTTATCATGCTAAACACAAGTCTCAAACAGAACAATTTCACGCCAAACCTTTTGTCATCATTGGCTGCCTACCAAATATGAGCATATTTGGACATATTCATGACTTGCTCGATTTGCAAACATTTAATGTTAGCAATCAACACCCCTAAAACCCAAACAATTCTTTGCACCCTTACCCACCTCATACAGCAAGCTTGCCTTGCATACATCACCTTCACACTTTATATGTATCCACAAATCTGCTTAGTACACAAATAACTAAATTGCTTGACAGGCTTTAATTCCACATTAAAAAGAAAGCCATTTACAAATCCCCATTTTAATGGCCTGTGTTCCATACTTATATTGAAAATTTGAAAGAAATAAGAAAATGACTATGAAGAGAGAAAAAAGTTTGGCCTTTTGTAACTTAGGGAGAGATAAAATACGCAAGCTGCAAAAATGTTCGATTGGCGCAGACAAGAGAAGGTACAGTTGGTCAACGTTGTTTGTCATCATCATACTGAGAAACAAGAATTGAGAGAGAGGTCCTCACTCTCCCTCTTGCAAATTTAACTCAATCCATAAGCTTCATCCATCCACTTGTGCACTGATCATATTGCTGCTGCTGCTGCTGCTGTTGTTGTTGGTCCAAACAGTTTAATAGGACAGACAGCTCTTTAGTTTGATATCATATGACACAACTTCCACTTCGTAGTGAGTAAATCAGCCACATAGCCTGTGTGCAATCTCACTTTCTAATCTTTGAAGGAAACGGCTGGCCTTGGCAGAGTACGGCATGTCTTCTATCAGAGTGGCTGCTCAACTTGGGAGGGTTGGCACTCCCCAGCCCATAAAGCTGCTGCTGTTCTTGTTGTAGCATTGTTACATTTCTCTGATAATGCAGTCCAGAAAATACTCATTCCCTCCCTTCCCCTCCCCCCTCCTCATATTTGAATATTAGCTATTGTATAAGGAAAAAAAACCTATGGCGGCTTCAAAAAACAAAGGTGGTGTTAGAGGAATTATCAATTCCAGATCTTCAGGAAGCTGTCCCAACTACCTGTTGATACGGCCATACCATCTTCTGTTACACCCAAACAACTTACACGGTTGTCATGTCCAGCTAATACACCTGTGATAAAATAATAAGAGCACAATGAGCATTTTTTTCGGCGCCTGACATTACAGCATTAGGATGTGTCAACTGCTACCTTTGCTTTATATGAAATATGAGATTGGTACAAGCTTCCCTTTATGAAACCATGTCTAAAAGGTTTTCACAATTTAACAATGGTTCACCTCGAATGGACTCTGACCTTCCCTAAAAACTACTAAAAGGTTCTTCTACTCAGTGTGATACACCTACATAGTGAATGACATCTGTCAGTTTCCCTTCTTGAGATATGTTTACAAGAAATTCAGGTGACTTTGTTGGCCTCAAATAACCTTTGCCCTTGACACCAACCACAATGGCATTCTTGTATACTCAATGACATACACCTGTCTAGAGATTTAGCAGTGACGTCACATTCTTCATGGAAATGCCTTATTAGATGGAAAACAGGACAACGTGCTTACACAAATGCATGATGCATCATATAGTGATGTCCTGCTGCTTATTACCAACATGCCTGCTTTCTTCATTTGCAGGAAATTGGTGGAATGTCAGCTCAGGCTTATTGCCTCTCCGTTTCGTGCAGCCTACAGCTACTCAGTTACCAAATAGGTTGCCTTCTATGACCAGTTACACAATGAAAAATATGAAAATGTAATTACCGCCGCACTGTGCAACTGAAACAGTACAGCCTGGTACTGGTTACATGAAACACTGATTCCATCCAACATGGCGGCATAACAACTGTTGCTAATTATGACGTCACATGCAAAACCTCTATATAACATACCAGGTTTGTCCAAGCTTCCCTTCTTGAGATATAGTGCTTACAAAGTTTTTCACATTTTGACCCCTCCTGACCTCAAATGACCTCTCAAATGACCTCTCAAATGCACTCTTGACTGACTGCAGTAAAAGTTAAGACAATGACAAAGTAAACAATAAAGATGAAATAGAAATAATTACCTGCACGATCACCTTTGAGAGAATCCCAAACATTGCAGTTAAAATCATCATAACCTGCAAGTAGCAAACGGCCACTCCTTGAGAAAGCTACAGATGTGATACCACAGATAATGTTATCATGCGAGTACATAATTAGTTCTTGATCAGCCCTGATGTCAAAAAGTCGGCAGGTTGCATCATCTGAGCCGGTGGCAAATGCTAAGCCATTAGGGAAAAACTGCAATGAAGAAAAGTTACAAGTACTTAACCACAATGCAAAAACTCATTGTAGCTTTAATTGATAGAAATATGAGTATTTATTTTTTGTTAGGAATCTCACACTCCCTAAGGCAAGTATGTGTAACTGACCTCAGATGACTATCATGACTCAACGTGCACACCTGCATACTAAAGACAGATGTCTAAGCTTCCTGTCTAGAGATTTTATGCATACAAGTGAGTTCACAGTTGTCCTACAAGGTTCAAATTTTGTGAAACTTTTTTCACATTACTATGAAAGCACTTCCAAGCCAGAGAGTCAAAGGTGTTTGTGATTCTTTGCCAATATTTATGAAAAACAAAGGACAACCAACAGACAAATTTGGAGTTTAGTCACCTCACTCTTCTTGAGATGCCATGTCTACAAGCTATGACTTTTGTTGACTTCATGAAACCTTTAATAATTTTGAAAATGACAGAGATCATCTACTCATCAAGAGCTCCCAATACTAAAGAATTTGCAGTTCCACCAACATTTAGTTGCTGAGATATCTTCCTTAAAAGATTTTAAACTGTCCCTTCAGATGACCTCAAATGATCTCTGACTTCCATGAAAAACAATAGGGATCATCTACTCGTGTAACCTGTACATCGTTTGAAGTTCCAGCAACTTTCCCCCCTAAAGATACTGTTGACAAGGTTTACAAACTATGACCTCTACTGACATTATGTGGTACATGGTATTTACTTATGAAGAGCAACCAATGTTTAGTTTGAACTTCCAGCAACAATCAGTTGCTGAGATACCTGCCTTAAAAGGTTGTCAGACTTTACCCTCTAGTGACCTCAAATGACATTAATGAAAATTACTATGGATCATCCACTCAGAACAGACATTCTCATCAAGTTTGATGTTCCAGCAACCTTCACTTATTGAGAAACCATGTTTACAAGTTTTCAAACTATGACCCTTGCTAAACTCATGTGACCTTTGACCTGTCCTAAACTTGACAGAGGATCATTTATTTGTCAATAGTTACCAATGTTTACAGACTCTAGTTTCAGCAAATTTCAGCTGCTTAGGTATCTTTCTCAACAGGTTTTCAGAGTGAGTTACTCTGGTGAACTCAAATGACCTTTGACTTACCTGGGAAAGACAAGGATGATCTAATCACTATGGACTACCAACATACCAACTTTGAAGTTCAAGAACTTTCCCTCATTGAGATACCCTGTTTGCAAGGTTTTCAAACTATAACCTCTACTGACCTAATGTGACCTTTGGCCTCAATGAAACTTGACAGAGATCATCTATTTCTCAAGTGCTACCAATGGTTAAATTTTGCAGTCCCTGCAATTTTCAAGTTGCTGAGATTATCTGCCTTAAAAGGTTTGAAGACTTTCCTATCTGGTGACCTCAAATCGACCTTTGACCTACCTGAAAAAGAACAGGGATCACCTAGGGATCACCTACTAACAATTGACTAGCAACACACAAAGTTCTATGTTCAAGCAATATTCCCGTCTTCAGGGAGACATTTTTACAGGGAGGGGGGTGGGATCATTTTTCATACATCAAAACAAGTTAATAACACAATTTGTAAATTGAGAGTATGTACAGCGCTACTAAAGCTTTGTGACTAGGAATATCTCTGACTAATGCTTTTGTGTGCTGCTTATCTGAAGGTGAAAAATGGCATGATGTAAGGTGGGACACCAAATCTCCAGGCACCCATTCTAATGGAATCACCCATGTCCTGTTTATACGATAGGTGTCACAGACACACATATCATCATAATAACAAAGATTATGATTACCATCAAACCAACAAACTTGTAGTCTTATCTCAAGTGCAAATTTGGATATTGAGTAATGCAGTAGAAAAGTGAAGGTACATTCACTCACAAATTTAAATTAATGTACACCGCAAGGTCAAAGTTTGTATGGACTTACAGTAACAGCATTAATGTCTGATTCATGTCCAGTAAATGTTTGCTTGCACATTCCGTCTCTAATGTCCCATAACTTTGCAGATGCATCACAGGCCCCAGATACAAATGTGCGATTATCTGGTGAAAGGGACAGGCTCATTACATCTCCAGTGTGCCCTGTGAATGCTGTGGTCTGTTGTCCAGTTTCAATATCCCAAAGGCCACTGAAGAAAAGCATCAACCATAACCATATATCATAAATCTTGAAGAAACAAGACTACCACAAGCCAGATACATGAACTATTCAACATTAATTTACTATCCACTCACTGATCAGGGTTTCCTTCAGTAAATCCCTGCTGTAACTCAAAATCAGAATTACCTACACTGTGATAAATAATAGCAGGACTGCCTTTTGAGCACTTTATTTGTGAGATCTATCCCACTCACAGTTGCATGCCATGGCAGAGAATCATTGGAAACGAACAAATAATGAGAAATCCAAGAAAACCAAAGATGTGAGAGGAGCACAATGTTACATGCCAAAAAATGGAATTCTTTCTTGCAGAGGATCATTCTCAATCTTGCCGATGAATTTTGCAGGAAGTAAAGTTTAAGTTTTATGTATCTTTCTCATTCTTTGTAATATTGAACTCCATGTACTTTCTTTTTTACGTACTTTGAACTGATTCATCGCTGTTTTACTGAAATGACAGTAAAAGTCAATTCCCTTACGGTCAATAAAGCTTCTATCTTATATCCTAATTTATCAGCATGTACATCATTTGAAATGAGGATGTAAGAGGGTGCAGGGTAAAACGTAGCAGCCATATGAAAAATAATATCACTATATACTGAATATTACAAATATGATAAAGTACAATTCCTTCGCCAACAAAAGAAACGAGCAGACTATCAAAGAAAGATGTCTTGCATTAAATGATCCCTATTTTGATTGCAGTATAGAGACAATAAGTCACTGAGCTGAGTCAATAACCAAATATCATCACTCAACTGTTGCTTGTAAAATTCTCTCATGAGTAGTCAACTCTTTGAGGGTACAATGATTAAGATGACTTACCATGACATATCACCTGAACTAGTTACTATTTGGTTATCATCAATGAACCGGCAGCATGAAAGGTAACCTGCAAAAAAAAAAAAAAAATACCACATATAGAATCAAGATCCACATGACATCCAAGGAGCCAATAATTACACTAAACCAATACCACACTCTTTTCACAAATACAACACACGGCTCATGCTGACTGTCACAACCACTGATGTCACTTGCTTTCATCAGGTGGTAGTATTTACAGTACAGACTTACTTAATACTATCATAGGAATATTGAAACCGACAGAACAGATGGGTTCTGGTGAGTGTAACTACAAGCACAAACCTAAGACACTTGTTTGTGCAGTTCAAGAGATGATGAGCACTACAAGAGTTCAAAGAATACTACAGGAGTGATGAGTGTACTAACCAGTATGTCCAGGGAGTTCTCTACTAACTCGAACATTTCCTTCTCTGGTCTTAAGACTGTAGATTGAACATATGTTATCTAGGCCTCCACAGGCCACAAAACTTCCGGATGGAGCATAGGCACAGGTCATCACCCAGCTTGAGCGTAGAGGGATTGCATGCACCTTTGAACCAAAGAAGAACAGTTTTTGTCATGAAGTGATTCAAAAGTTAACCAAGTTTGTTGAACAATGTCAAATATAAAGGTTGTCAGCAAAAAAGGCAAAAGTAAACAAGATGTCAAGCAGGCTTACCCATGAAAACCATACACAAACACAACACAATACACAAATGCATTGTGGTTTTGCTGATCTGATGAGCATTTTTTCTGAATCTGACACATGTATTTGTCGCAAGCTACCTATACCTTATATGAAATATGAGATCTGTACAAGCTTCCTTTCTTGAGACCATGTCTACATGGTTCTCACAATTTGAAACTTGACATCATCAAATGACCTCCATTCAAGATCAAATGGTTCTTGTGCTCAATGAGATACAACTACATACTGAATATGACATCTGTCAAGGTTTCCCTTTTGAGATGTTTACAAGAATTCCATGTGACCCTCTTGACCTTTAATAACCTTTGAACTTCACCAAAGACAATGGAATTCTTGTATTCACAGTGAGATACACCTTCATTCTAAGTGGGAGATCTGCCAAAATTTCCTTCTAGAGATATCCAGTTTACAATATTTCACAATTTGATCCCTGTTGACCTCAAAAGACATTTGATCTCCACCAAAATCAGTAGGTACACTTACATAACAAATATGAGATCTGTCCCAGCTTCCCTTCTTGAGATAATGTTTATAAGGTCCTCACAGTTTGACCCTTCTTAACCTAAAATGACCTTTGACCTCCATAAAAAAAATAGGAACCTTGCATTCTTTAAGGTACACTTATAAACATAATGACATCTGTCCAAACTTCCCCTCTTGAGATTTTGCATTAACAAGGTTTTCACAAGTTGACCCCTAATCACCTCTGATCTCCAACAAACTCAATGGGGAAGTTGCACATATGTGGTACACCAACATACCATATATTACATTTGTCCAAGTTCCCCTTCTTGAGATATCTAGTTTACAATTTGGTCCCTGCGGACCTCAAAATGACCTCTGACCTCCACCAAATTGATAGGGATCTTGTGTTCAATGTGGTACACAAACCAAATATGACATTTGTACAAGCTTCCTTTCTTGAGAGATTGTACTTACAAGTTTTTCACTATTTGACCCATATTGAGCCTCAAATGACCTCCCCCCAAAATAACAGGCTTCTTGTACTCAATGTAGTACACACGCACATACCAAATATGAGATCTGTCCAAGATTCCCTTCTTACTACATCATTTTTTCAAGGTAGGCATCACAAACATGCACACATATGTGTACATACATACATACATACATACATACATACATACATACATACATACATACATACATACATACATACATACATACATACATACATACATACATACATACATCTGCATGATTACAAAGGTTACAATTTCATCAAAATAAAAACTGACCTATCACCTACTCTGAAAACTACAGGGATGTATAAGCAACCCCTAGGCTAATTCACAGATCCCTTAAAGCTATCCTAGCTTCCTAAAACATAATTATACTTTTTTGCCTTATGCAACACTAAATGACCTTTAACCTACACAAAATGATAGGGATCATCTACTCTATAACAGCAATCCACTTGTATGAGATCCTTCAGGGTAACCCTTATTGAGAAACTGTTTTCAGGGTCTAGAACTCTATGACCGTTGGTGACTCCAAATCACCAAACCACATCCTTCAGCAAGGAACCAAAAACTACTCCATATAAAGTAAATACTTCAGCTACTGAGATTTTGATGACAAAACTTCCCAGCTTAAATGTGGCTGAAAGTTTGACAATGCATCTGTTTTGATCGATTTCCTGCTAACCAATTTGTCTCTTTCCCTGGTTAAATATATGTTCTCATCAATCACACCTTCAAATTAGAATACTTCTTTATCTAGACCATTTTTGCTATTTGTAATGTTGCACAAGCTACAAAATAACAACAAGAGCATGCCAGGTTGTTTTTCACAGATGCATTCCCAATTTACATGTGCTAAAGGCCACTGACCTCTGTGAACATGAACAACAAGTTCTCAACGTTCCCATACTAATTTCTGAATTTGCTTTGTGTCTGCACCAAGAATTCAGGAAAGAAGCACATCACTTGAGAGTACATCATCAAAATATTTCTTGGCTTATGAAGTCCTTTCGTCACAAGTACATTAAACACACACCTCTTACTTTAATGCGAAAGCATTGCATGAAACAAAATTTCTGCAATAATCCAATACTTCCGATGCCAAGTAAAACAATGTTACACAAGCAGTATCTTACATTCCAACAATCTCATAACATATACAGGTTGTTCACAAACTATACTCAGCGAAAACTTAAAGGACTGAATTATGTAACATCTTGTGGCAAGGGAAAACAGTGCACTTACTCAAAGGCTGTAATGATACACACAATTACGTACCTTGTTAGTTGTATAAGAGTCCCACACTATCAATTTGCCATCCTGTGATGCACTCACAAGGTTTCTGTGATGAACAACATTATGAGCATTTATCATAATACAATCGTAGTGAGAAAAAGTTGCTTTAAGATGAATAAGTATCAGACTTGCACTTCTTGTCCAGAAGGTTCTATATGTACTAAAGTGTGACACTTCAACCACTATTAATTGGAGAAAAAATTTTTAAACCATCTTGGTTTACATTTAAAATGTGTTCAAACATTGAGCTCTACAATATATAACTAGCCTTTCATCAAGGCTGAATCCACATTCTATGTTTCAGGTTTGACTGACAAACCTTTGGCCTATGTAAATAGGATTACTTGACTCCACCAGCCCTCACAATGTCAGTGCATGAATATGCCACAACAAAATACAGATCAGTTGCCACTTATGACTGATGAATTAACGTTTTCAGTTTTTCACCTCTGTAGGACACTGACACTACCCCACTCCACCTGGTCAACATGTATTAACATGCAAAAAATTCAATGTAAATCAGAGTTTGCAATGATAGAGATCTTGTCATTACTACTAAAGTGACTCGCAATGACTCATTCAATTACTGAATGCACTGCCAGCGCTACAGTTAAAACTTGAGTATTGCATGACAAGGTGCTCAAGCCTTATTATACCATAACCTGTTCAAGATGACACCAAATTAATCCTCAATGAGAAAAAGATAGACGAGGACAAAAAGAGTATTGCTAATATTATGTAAGTAGATCTGCTTTGAAACATACTCTATCTTCTTTGAGATTGCAGGAAAGGCTACAGGTAAGTGAATAGTACGTTCATTACCTACTAATCAAACAGGCTTACCTGGAATCTGAACCCCAATGCATGGCATATATTTTAGCCAAATGGCCTCTGAGTGTTCGACGTGTCCTCATTTGGATTCTACCAACTGGTTCCAAATTAATTGTGGCATTTGCTAAACTTGTATCTTGTACTGCTTTCCTTGCATCCTGTCATATAAAATAAAAATGAAAAACTCTTATACAATATATCACTCTGACCTTAAAGAAATTAAGTACCCAAACAACTGAATACACTTTGAGACTTTCATCATAATTTTCAAGAATATTTGTGAAAACCAAAATTTTGAGGGACAGAAATAATTAGATTTCAATTAGATTTCCATTTAAGTCACCAAAGTTCACCTCTACTTGTGCCCACAATATAGAATAAGAAAACACCTGTTAAGTTCTCAACTAATACAACCTCACTTTCTCTTCATTTCCCCCTCTCCTTCCTCAACAACTCACCATGAACCAATTGCCTGAGATGTGACTTTCTACATCACAAGTGAAATTACATATGTACAATTTCTCATGGTTGGCAACAAAACAAACAATTCAAAATCAATCACAAGAAAAACTTAAGACTATACAAAAGCTGGCTGTAAATGGATTCTCTTCTCTTCCATCACTGACAACACAGTCTTGCTTTTAAGACAAAGAGACAGCAATTGAGTTGACCATTGTTGTGGTTGCATAGCTACCACAGCTAGGGCAGCAACTGCATGGATGCAAAACTAATTATGTAGATTCAACCAGTCACCAGCTTCTGAATACACACTGTGTAACACTGTAGTAATGCTGTGTAGAACTAATGTACCATAGCCAATGCGATTGGCAGTTCACACACTGCAAGTGTCACTTGCAAAGCTCATTGGTTTCTTTCAGGAGTAATATTAATGGCAAGCACTGTAAAGCTCTGGAGAGTATATGCTGTGATCATAAACCTAACACATGTGATACACAGTAATGTCATCAGATTATAGCTGTGACTGTAAAATGGAATCTAAAAAGACATGCAAAACAAATCAAATACTAAAAAAAAAAAAAAAACCCACTTGTACTTTGTAAAACAACAGTGGCAAATAATGTAATCAAGGTTGTTTCTCTAAGTCTGAAAGTAACAGTGACTTCAAACCAGTAAGTTTTAAGCAGTACACTGCTCTTTGGAGCTCATAGTGTAGCAATTCTTTCCAGGGTTCAAAGACAGATCTTGCTGGATTTTTTATTACAACAGAGAGCCCAAAAGCATTGTGGTTTCGATGATTCAATTATATTTTGAATCTAACATATTGTATAAGGTTCAGATGTGCAACATCATGCTTAGTCATTGAAATGTTACAGTGATATATTGTGTCAAAATTGCAATGTAACAACAACTATATACAGTGCACAACATACACAACAAAGATTGATCCTTGTTTGAGATAAATGGCCTGAGCCACCAAATATAATGGAAGCTTTTGCAATCAACATTCCACTTGGTACTGCACCTATGTATAAGCTCTTTCCCAATTGTGATACTGTGCTTAAAAGGTACGTATCACATACATAGACATACCAACTACTACATCAATCCAAGGAGTGTTGTTGCGATATCAAGTTATTGGCAAACCATACTGATAAGAGAGTTTGCTCCCGTAAAAAAACTCTTGTAAACAAAATATAATCCTTTGAAATTTGATGCTCCACAAGAAAAGTTAGAATTCAACATTGTGTACTGCTCAGTGAACCGTTGTCACAACATATCAAACAAATGAAACTGACTTCTGACGAATTGGTAAACTAGCCCAGCGTTGCCCACAGCGGTTGTTGTGAGCTCCTATGCAGTATTTGAGTAGCCTATGTATACATATACTGTTACACATCTCACAACAGAACTGGTACGTGGAGACCATATAATAGGAATATTTTGAAAAGGAAAGAAAAAAAACCCAAGTCAATGAACTGCATAGCTGATGTTTGGAAACGCATGTAACTGACCTTCTTGCACTACTGTCAGTACACTGTGTCGAGTCAACCGCAAGCTAGCAACAATGTATATGCTGGACATTGCGGATCTAAAGAAGTTTGAACTTGTCCTGAGTAATGCTTTTTTCAATCCCCTGAGTAATGCATTCTTCAAATTTCAAAGGATTGAATAAACAAATGTCAGTGTAAAATTTGGGTTTTGTTCCATTACTTTTCATACATACATATGTTTAGTTTCAAAGGTGGATTTCATTTTCCCCCGTCCTGAACATATCTTCCACCTTGTTGTATAGTTGAACGATCCGAGCATGCTACATATGAATAATGCATTAAGTTCTGTACATGAAAGGATCTACACTTGAGAAGAATGGCAAGGCTGAGTAGAAGAGCTCAACACCTTTGGTCTGTAGAAATTTCCATACACAAGCAAGCCTTTATACACGATACTTTACGCTACACTATGATGGTTGATGACATCATTCTCCATTTCCATATTGACAATTGAGCATGTAGTGAGCTTTGTCATAATTTGTTATAATTTGGAAATGGACAGAAAAAATTCCTGATCATCTGACAATCAAGTGCTGATATTAAACATGCGTGACTTTGAACAGCAGACTCTTGAATCAATCCTGTTTAACGTTTGAGAAAGAACACATTGTCATGATTGTCCCTATTGTCATAACTATCCTGCTTTCAAATAGAACTGCTAATACTTTTATAATGACATGTCTACATTTAGCAGTGTTCTTGGTAATCAGTGAGACATTTTAGAGTCTTTGAGCGACCAAGTCAAGTCCTTGTGACCATAGTATACAAGGTAGGGAAATCTTGGGAACTGCATGAACATGGTTCATGGCAAATCCCTGGAACTGGCGGGAAATCCAGGACTGCAAGCCCACCTCGGAAAATTAAGAAAAAAAAAGTAATAACAAAAATCAAAACTAACATTGGAACCAGAAAGTCAAATGACTTTGTGATTCCTTGCCAATAGGTAATTTTTTATACACACAGGTGCAGGTTTGACTTGTTTAAGAGGCTGATTAGGTAATTTGCTGACGTGGATGTTACTTCTTACTCTTTTTGATTAACTCGTCCCTGTGATAGTGTGTTGGCAGGTGTGTTATTCCTCTCTGCCATATAGGACACCCTCAGTAAAATACCCTGCTGATGGCATTAGTGGAGGACAGAAGATTTGTTACCTCTACTCCCCCCAATAAGGGACCATTAAAGTAATATGACCAATCCATCTGCTGTAGCTAGAATTTCAAAAGATGATTATCTTTTAAAAGACTTTACATTTAGGATGGTGATCAGTCATCATTTGTTTGGCAATCATATGTGAGGAAGTTTTCTAGACTGGGAGAGTAAAAGCTCCTCTTCGCCATCCAATTTTGTAAGGTGAAATTTTGGCAATGCCCTTACTGTGAATGTTGTTAAGAGGACTGTTAATAATTAAATCTGTTGGAAGATTTTTGAAGTTGTTATAACAGAAAAATTGCCTTGAAGATGCTTATGGGATAAAAATATTGTCCCTCTATCCAAATGTTGAATGAGAGTTTTACTGTAGACATTTTGGTTGACATTTTAGTACGATTTCAAACATGATAATCAGCAAATTGCTGAAACCTAAAAATTTGACTGTGAGTAAAATTTTCAATGGAAATGAAAAATAACGCCGCAAATACTTGTTTTTGATGTTGTTTGAAGTAAATAGGATGTAGACAGTGCTTACTATAGAATTTCTTTGCGCCCATATGGCCTCCCTGGAGTTTAAAATGCATTGATCGACTCCATGTACCGATCGACTGAATGTACCCCTACCATGCATACAGTACTAGTACTTACTAGGCTAGGCCTACACGCTATTCAAATTTCAACTACACATGGCAATACACTATACAGTAGCGTTAGTGGCAGCAACCTGCCAACGACGACTTTACTCCAAGCACTTCAAATCTCCATAAGATTTCCTCGTACAGATGAAATATCAGTATCACAAACTCCAGAATATGCTGAGATCAACTGAAACTGAGAAACACTTCCTCGACGTTCTGACTTTTACAATCACAATATATAGCTGTTGTGTACTAACTGACTAATACACTGTACAGTAGATCCACATCGACTACGTACATGTACTGCATAGTACAGACCGTACACATCGAGCTGGCTGGTACTGTATGGAATTTGTGCATGTGAAGTGTGGGCATGAAATTTGAAACCGCTTGACGTAAGGATGCCTCGAGCGTCCAGTGTTATCTTTATTGCTTGTGCATTGCAGGTATAACTTGAATGTGCTTGCAAACAGCTTATACAAGTGATGAACGCGAGATACTGTAGAATCCCTCAAGATTATCATTCTTCAGAATCACATATGGTGTTTACAAGCTCCTCTTAATAATGTCACATTCTTACCTCTCATTACCCCAAACAAGCTTTCACCTCCACCAAAAACAATAGGGATCATCTACTCAATATGGGGAACCTAGATGCCAAAAATGAAATTACTCAGAGTTACCCTTCTTGAGATAGAGTGTTTACGAGCAACCGTCACACACACACACACATACACACGACATCAGGACTGCATAGATTCCCCTGCCTACGGCAAGGAATCAAAAAGAGAAGAGAAATTAGGAGGTTAAGAGTATAATAAGAAAACACAAAAAATTTGTAAATTATCAAGACAATTAATTGGTTGTACCAAAGTAAGAACATCGACATCAGTTCTAACCTTCAGACTTCCTGCTCACTCAACATATGCTTGACACATTCACAAAATAACGTATGTAAACTTATTAACTTTATTCTCAAGGTTTCCCGTCCTTCGCTATGTACAGTGGTGAACAAAAAGTTCATGAAAAGCCTTCACTTGAGCCAATCAGATGTCAGTATTTTCAAGCAAATTTACAAACAGGTGAGTCACCCTTCTGGAGATATTGTGTTTACAAGGTTTTCACAGTATGAACTCTGGTGACCTCAAATGACCTTTGACTTCCACCAAAATAAAAAAAATAGTGAGTATTATACTCACTATATACAATACATACACAAAGTATGAGATCAGTCATGGTTACCCTTCTTAAGATATCGTGTTCACAAGAAGTGTCACATACACACACGACATCACCATCACATAGATTCCTTCTGCCTTTGGCAAGGAATCAAAAAGAGCAAATAACTGGGGGAATGTTCCTATACCAGCTAATATAAAGTATCTTGACTTATGCCAAAAACAATGTTTGTATCTTTCTGAGCAAAATGGAAAAAAAATACATCAAGCCTGTTAAGATGCCAGCCATTTAAGATTATAAAGTGATGCTAATAGTTATTTCTTGCACATGATATAACCTGAAAGATAGTTCTGCAGTTTGTTTGATGCAAGTAAGTGATGTTCAAATGACTTTGGCTTGATGGAGCTTCATTTGTGTGAGATGCGAAAAATATTCATTAACAATTAACTTTCAGCTGTGTTTGACCGAGGAAAAAAGCACAACAGGAATACTAACTGTAAGTGCAGCATACATACTGTAGGAATCCCAGCAATTACTGTCATTTCTTCTTGTGTTTTGAAAATTGAACATGCCTAATTACCATTTACCAAACTGTCACTATCTTACCTTTGTGGCACCACTTGTTTTAAATCATGAACAACAAATTTCTGTTGATTAAAAGGCTTCATACCAGAGCCAAGATTTCCGCAAACCTTGCATTAGTACATCAATGTTTGAAAAACGAAAGTGGTGTTTCTTTATTCTGATATTGTCTCAGTCAAGAGATTTGTAATTTGTCTTATCTTTATTCATGTAACACCGTCGCTTGTGTACAGAGCACTCACACAGTTACAGTGAAGTGTTTGTTTACTGGTCACCCTGATTGGTTGCTATCTGCAGAAATCATGAATATACATGAAATTTTAGGTTTTTCACCTTTTCAGAACAAATCGACCATAAACAAAAAGTTAAAGAGTTGGGAACAAATGTAGAATTTGGAACAGAGGGTGCAGTCAGCTCCGTACAAAAGAAGCACAGTTCATGTAATACTTCATTTCTAGGTTCTAAGCAAGACTAATTCTGATCTGATGAAACAACTTGGGAAATGCCCACCTTCTATGTACGTCACCTAAAGTGCGTGCACAGGGAGTAAATACCATTCACTGCTGTTGACATACCTGCTATTTGTACCCACTGTTTCTTTGACTAGATTTCGTAGCATCTGAAGTATGAACTTACCCTAATATCATTTTTCATCTTCTCCGCCTCCGCCCTTAGTGCTTCTGATTCATTCATTTTGAATGTGAAATTAAAAAATCCCTGTAAGTAAAACAGACAGAACAGGGGTTAATGACCATCCTTCACACACATATCCTTAGTCAAGGTTTCCAGTATGTATCACGACAAACAACATACACACATGCACCAAAAAGTGTACAAAATGACCAACAGCACGAAAAAAGGATTTTCAATTTCTCTTTTGAGTGCCTCTCTGGTAAGGTACCAGTCAAACCCTTTCTTGTATAATTTGTTGTAAATGCTAAAGAACAATTCACTAAACACAACAC
This sequence comes from Stichopus chloronotus, assembly GCA_021234535.1. NCBI lineage: Eukaryota > Metazoa > Echinodermata > Holothuroidea > Aspidochirotida > Stichopodidae > Stichopus > Stichopus chloronotus. The sequence goes on from SFZH01000008.1 coordinate 5,633,799, forward strand.
TGTCAATGACAACACTAGATGACAATACCCATCTTTACAAGTACTAAACGGTAGTTCTTCAGGGTGCGAATTTAGCGGTCGTCCGAGGCGAGTGACATTTCTCTCGGACCACTGAAATGCACCAAACATGTTTGCCTAGTTGTCCTGATGGCGACCAAATTATTAGGGTCTAACACAGTAAACTCAACGTTACTAGCTTAGGCAGAGCGCTGGAAAACCTTGCGAACCTGGTTCGCGGGAAATCAGCGACGCTCGCAGGAAATCCTGCATGTCAGTACACATTTTTGTTATAAAAAATGGGAAAAAACCGGGAAATCTTCAGAGAAACAAAATAAATGAAGGAGAACAGGGAAAATGCTGTTAAACAAATATTAAAAGAAGCTCTGTTGATCGCTACTGCTTACAATACTCACAAAGGCAAATAGCAAATGTTACCTCTATGCCAATAAACCACAATGTCCAGTATATCCGACACGACCATGCATGTGACCAGAAATTATCGCCTGTTTGCTTTTAGCCACACTTCAGCTGCCCTACACACCATATGAACCCCAGAGCCCACGGATTATTCGCGCAGAACTCGTGCACAATTTCACCTAGCTCAGTCGGTTTTAGTGTTTTTATTTTTTCCGGACTCAGCACAAGATTCTCTGTGCAATTAGTGAGAACGGAGTGCTTTCATACAGTAGGTACGTATGTACACAGCATACATACAGTACATAGCGGCGCAACAGACCCACGCAGCATGGCTTGACCTTTGTACCTTCTTTACGTTTACAGTCCTACACACAGATGCAATGGTAGCGCCAAACACCTTTCTGGAAAACGTAACATTACACGCAGTAAAAAAATTGCCTCAATTAAACCATTTTGAAATACGGGGGACAACTAGCTGCAACAGGTGGCTGAATTTGAGTATTATGAATGCGATACAAGTCCATTTTGGGACAAGCGTTCACATTTTTGCACTTGAAAACTTTTCTTGGAAACATGCAAGAATTTTTTTACGGCAAACTCACAGAGCTGTTTGTAAGTAGCACAGCTTGTGGTAGTTGACAGTGTATAGTGGTCTATGATCAAGACATTCTAGGCTATTGCATATCTATTTAGCGTAATATCGGGCTCAAGTTTCACTCGTTTCTGACATTTTGTAAGTGACACATCTTCACATTTAAAAAGGTACCGTCTATAGCAACAACGCAAATAGCCTAACATTAAGCTTTGATTGATTTTTCAAATATTGTACGAGTTTTCAGTTATATTTTTTGTGCTCAGCCACAGTTCATGTAAGATTTATACAAACACTTGTTTTTTATATCGAGTTTTGAAAGACGAACAACAATGATGGACTACCAAATTGTATGAAATGTTCACAAGCTGGTTGTCCTTTGGACTACCAGTAAAAAGTCCTTAAATTCGCACCCTGTGCTTCCATCTACATCATTCTGCAACTGCAACAATTACACACACAGATAATTAAGGTGAGAAAAAAAATATCCTCCAAAATCTCTGCTTACAGCAATTCTGTTAAGACAACACTAGTTTGGACTTGTTGTTTTGTGTAGTGTTGTTTGGACAACACTAGTTAGGCTTGGATTGCAAACAAAATTAGCATAGCTGCTTACAGAATGAAATCATAAGTAGTAGTAATTGGGCTATGATAAAGAAGGGTTGGGCGATACCAGGAAAATCAGTACCGGTATTTGCAGCACATCACTTAAGCTATAATCAAGGTACCGTTACTGACCAAGTGTTCGACGTGATAAAAACAAGAGGTTCTGTGCCTTATTCAAAGTGATAAAAGCAAAGAGGTTCTGTGTCTTATTCATGTGATAAAAACAAGAGGTTGTGTGCCCTATATACTGAAGTAGTAATGCGTGTAACTTGAATTATGTCTTCACATAAATTCATTGACAAACAACCACCAAACGGCAGGAAAGAAAGTTTTATAAGTGGAGCTTCAGCAGGGTCTGAGAGCATATTCTGTATACAGCAACTAAATTGGCCACCAAATTTTGCCAATGCGATCATGTGTCAACATACCCACAAGCAATATGCAGCCTAGAAACTCGTGAGTCAGGTGATCTGATTACTAAGCATTACTTACAAATTATTTTGTCCCATAAAATAATTGAACTTTTATTAAAATTCTCCAGAAATTCAAAGTCACTGTCATTGCTGCTTATATACACAAACATCGTAACTGTCATGATACAAGCACACTACTGTACGCGTGTCCTACAGTACTTTTGTTGCTCAAGGCGAGTGAGTCACTGTACTATTTCAACGGGAAATTTCCCCCTCAGGTTCCAAGCTGAGCAAGCTCCTTATGCCATGCCCTAAAGACCCCTACATACAAGAGCCCAAGGGCACTGTGGTTCCTTGCACAGATGTAGAATATATAATGTAAATTATGAAGTAAAAGGAGCATTTTGCATTATTTTGTGCAATAGCCCATATGGCCCATTTCTGACCATGAACTCTCACTTTTGTAACATAAAATCTGTAGAGAAACAAATTTCATGCTTTAATAAAAAGGCCCATTTCAGGCATTGAACCCCAAACATGACAAACATACACCCACATGGAACCACTTCCATAGCACTAATGTGACCGACCATCAACAGTGTTACATACAATCTGTAAGAGAAGAAGTATTACGTATGATTTTGCAACAGCCCAAGAGAACTATGGTTCCTTGAATCCTTGTACTTGAAATATACATACTGTCAATTGATATGCTGAAGTTCATAAAAAAAAAGCCATTTCAATTAATGCAATGAATTAAAGATGTAGATTCCTGCAATATACAACAATATCCCATTCATTTTATAAGGCGCATACAGCAGTGAATCTTTCATTTAAAGCCCTAAAGAAGAGGTTCTGCAAATTGCAACAAGGCTTATTACATCTATGCCCCTTTAAAGTTCACCCAACTCTGAAAGCATATGCCCTGGAGGGAATTCCTGGAATCTAGTTTCCACTGGTAAGAACACCAACTGACTTATTTTCTTTCATTTGTGTCCTGCCCGCCTCACTGATTGAAAGACTTTTACATGCACACATCAGCACTTAAGCACAGGGACGTAAACTGATCCAGCCAAACCTTGCCTGGTGTGATCACCCACAGTACTTCCAACAGCACTGCTGCTTCATTTGATAATGAAACTGCTAACTCAAGCAGTACCTCCATGATTCACTGGAGGGGGGCCTGGTGGAACATATAAGCATCCATAGTATAACAAGGTTTTCAGACTTTTGCCCCCAGATGACATTTGACTTCTAAAACCAGAAAGTCAAAAGGCTCTGTGATTCTTGCGACACACCAAGCATGACATCAGTCACAGTTACCTTGTGCAGATATTGTGTTAACAAGGTTTTTACAGTTTGACCTCTGGTGACCTCAAATAACTTTTGACCTTGACCAAAAACAATATAGTGCTGATACAGGTACTGAGGTGGGTAAAAGTACCGGTACCAGTTCTAACTGGCACGTCCAGAAAGCCAAAAGGCTTTGTGATTCCTTGCAACATGGTTATATTATAACAAACATGAATTACACATATGACAAGTATGAGATCAACTACAATTATTGTGCTTGAAACACCACATTAATAAGCCTTTTACAGGGTTCTAGCCAGGTTTTTGCCAAACCAGGCGGACATAGATCAAGCTATCCTCAATTTCGAAGGCATTGACGCAATCGCGAAGATGTATATGACAGTTTAAAGGGGCACTTTAATAGTAGAACTAGAAAGCCAAAAGGCTTAGTGATTCCTTGCCTCATGATATATATTGTAACAAACATGAATCGCCCACATGACAAGCATGAGATCCCACACAGTTATCCTACTTGAGATACCATCTTAGTAAGGTCAAAACCTTTTGAAATCTCGTGACCCAAAATGACCTTTCACCTCCACTTAAAACAATAGGGATCACCTACCCTATATGGCCATCAACATGCTAAATATGAACAATTCACAAACTAAGTATAAGATCCCTCTTATTTATCACCCTTAAAATATCATGCATACAAGGTTTTGACCTTTTGTCATCCCAAATAACCTTTGACCTACACAAACATGAGAAAACTCCCAAACGGATATGATGCTGCAGGGGAACAAATTATATTTTGTCGTGTCTAATAACTTGATAAAAAGGTAAACATGTTTATTTAATCAAAATTATAGCACTTTATTTTGTCGAGTTACAGCTATTGGTGGCAGCTCTTTCATATTTGATTTTTTGGCATGATGCCCTTCCCAATGGCTATGAGGTCCTTGAAAATAAGCAAAAACTGATATTCCTATTAAACAAGAATCTAGCATGACTTGCAATTTTGCCTTTAGTCTACTTAAAGACACAACACACAGTACAAGTTTCCCTGATTTGATACACAGTAGTCATTTGTTTAAAGCTTACCTGAACTACTGTCAAGTGAAATAGGGCATTTAGAATACACCAACATGGCATACAAAGAAATTCGCCTTAACCATTGTTAAACCATTCAGTCTCATCAATAAATATCTGTCAAAGCTTCATCTCCTCAAAACATTATGCATGTGATGAGTAACAGGTGCATCATTTGAATTTTAAAAAGTTTGAGTGAACAAACTATTGTTGAGCAACAAATAGCTAAATTTCTGATCTGTGAGAATCTTATTCCTTGAAAATAAGGCTACTGTAATTCGTTATTTTGAATAATCTATCATTCTATGTCCACAAATAATGGTTTTAAAAATATGGTTGTTTTCTGTAAAACAAACGCCCTATTTCCCTTTAAGGGCTAAACAGAGACACTGTTTATACAGTAAATGGTTAAGTCCATTGAGCACCTGGCTCAACAGACTATGATTTATTCTGGACATTGTGGTTTCTACTGGCAGTCAACTGTGATAAATTATGTCAGATAACAGTGACCAATTTGAACAGAGGGGGGTCAGTTACAATTTGATTCATTCAATTAAGCAATCACAGTTCATGCACGCTCAAGGGTATTTGATCCAAATTATCAGTAATTTAGTTCTTGTTATAAAGCTAATAACCCGTGGTATATTTAACCAATTCCAATTTACAATTCATGCATGCTCACATGTCCTTATGAGGATAGTGGCAAAAGGTTTGCAAAATAAAAATCTTTGATACCAAATTTAATGTTGTCTTCATCTTTTCTTTATGGTTATCAAAGAGACTATGTTGGTATGTCCTAAAAGAAGTTCTCAAATCAACAAGAGGATTCTACATTGCAAGTATAAAATTCACTAGAAGGACCGTTCTTTAAATATTGTAGATTCAAGTTTTTCACATTTTGACCTCCCGTGACCCCAAATGACCTTTCACCTCTGCCAAAAAAAATAAGGATCATCTACTTGATATGGGCAATCCACACGCTAACTATGAGATCTCTCACATTTACCGTTCTGGAGATATCGTGTTTACAAGCAATTTTCAAGGTATTTACCTTTTGACCTCTGGTGACCCTTGTACTCAATAAGATACACCTACCCACTTCATATGACATCTGCTCAAGCTTCTCTTCTTGAGATATCGTGTTTACATGGTTTTCACAATTTGACCCCTGTTGACCCCAAATGACCTTTGACCTCCACTGAAAACAATAGGGTTCCTTTACTCAACATGGTGCAACTACATACTAAACATGAGATTTCTACAAGTTTCCTTTCTTGAGATATTGTGTTTACAAGGTTTTCACAATTTGACCCCTGTTGACCCCAAATGACCTTTGACCTCCACCAAAAACAATAGGGATCATCTACTCAATAAGGGCAACCTTCATGCCAAGTATGAGATCACTCAGAGTTACTCTTCTGGAGATATCGTGTTTACAAGCAATTTTCAAGGTATTTACCTTTTGACCTCTAGTGACCCCAAATGAACTTTGACCTCCACCAAAAACAATAGGGATCATCTACTCAATATGGGCAATCTACATGCCAAGTATGAGATCACTCAGAGTTACGCTTCTTGAGATATCGTGTTTACAAGCAGGCGTCACACACGCACATACATACATACACACACACGACATCACCATCGCATAGATTCCTCTGCCTTCGGCAAGGAATCAAAAAGAGGTAATTTGCAGAATTCCATAAAATGGGCCATTTAGCCCACATGGGGGTCTTGGACTACCAATTCCTGAACACCCTGCAGGGACCAATAACTGAGCATCATTGTGACAAACCATCAACATTGTACAATATAATCTGTAGGAGAAGAAGCATTTTGTAGAATTTCATAAAATGGACCATAGAGTCCAGATGGGACCTTAGACTAAAACTTTTTTGTACACCCCAGACAAAGCACCACCCAAGGATTATTGCTTCCAAGTGAAATATAAATCCATAGATGCATGTGTGAGAAGCAACATTTCAAACAGAATTTCACATAATGGGTCACTGGGCCCACATGGGACATTGGACCAAAAATTCCTGAACACCCTGAAGGTACCACTAACAGAGTATTATCATGACAACCCATCAACACTGTACAAGAGTATCTGTAGGAGGAGAAGCATGTTGTAGAATTTCATAAAATGGGCCACAGGGCCCACATGGGACCTTGGACCAAAAATTCCTGAACACTCCAAATAGCCCACCACCTAGGGAACATTATGTACGAGTTTCAGACAAATCCATGAAAGCATGACAGAGGAGAAGCATTTTGAACAATTGTGAACAGATAGATAGAGTGATGCCGCACCATTACAATAGCTCACACCAGCTAGCTGGTGTGAGCTAAAAACTTTATTAGTGTCAAAAACACACACACACCTTATGACCGCAGGCGCAGATGTTTCTCTTTTCATCATAACCAATAAACAAAGACAAACACGAAATCACTTACCTACTACTTAACAAAATACACTAGCTACAGCGGAGGCACCCTTTTACCTCCTACAATATAGCCGGCAGACCTTCACCTGCAAAGAAAAAGAAAAAATCATTAAACCAGAGTTGGAACTTATGAAGCAAATTCAAAGGTTGAAAGACTAATGAGTCAAAAGGATGGTCTAGCCACAAATTTAGCTTGGATATGTTGAAGAGTAAGTTTATCCAACCATTCTGGTGAAACTTCCATCCAATTCCCATGTGTGGTTCTCAAGATATTGTCAGTTGGAAGTTACCCCCTTTTATACCAACTGTGAACTTGAGGCAAGCAGGAGTGACAGCATCTCCTCACATTGCTGAGTAGTCTTTTCTTTATTATTGAATTTATTATTTTGAATTTGAAATCAATAGGTGGTCAGCTTAGGTACTGGTTATGTGAAGGTCGAAAACTCTCATACCCATCATACATTCACATTGTGATAGCACTAGATATTGAAGTATTAAATTTGGTGTAAATTTTAAAGAAAAACATAAGATGCTTTATCAATGTGGGGAGATGACATCACTCCAGCTTGCTCCAAGTCAACTGTTGGTAACAAATGTGGCAACTTCAGCTGCTCATATCTCCTGAACCACACATGGGAATTGAAAAGGAAGTTTCACCGTAATGGTCAGATTAACTTACTCTTCAACATATCAAAGCTATATCTGTGGCCAGACCATCCTTTTAATTAGGGCTGTGACTTTGCGATTAATGTACTAAACGTTTAATCGCATCGTTTTGCAATTAATCGCCGATGAATCGCATATATGGACAACCCAAGCACGCACAACTTGCCGTGTTCCATTGAGGTCATAAAGTGGTGAACTCACCGGGTAATTTTTTTCTGCATAGCAGACAGTGTATTGATTTGTGTGCTTCCCTGTACTGGAGAAAAAATAACGCTGTGATTGCGCCAGAATCCGTAGTATTGCGCAATCGTTCGATTACTTCACTTCTGATAACGTTACAGATAAAGTTACAACGTACAGCCCAGTACATTTTAATTTTTACTTAGGTAACAAAAGATTCAATTATGAAGAGTTATTCTATATAAATTTGCTTCAAATGAAGATTTATGCAGATATAGTTTGTGCTCTTAGTTGCATCAATAGCTAAATGAAGGTTTGGTTTTTCAAGCAGTGATCGTTCACCAAGTATAGGCTAGCCAAGGCTAGTATAGGTTAGACATGAAGTGAGGCGACTGACTTGCTTTGTTCTCCATTGTAATTACTTTGTATTCAAATCCACCCATATTGTGTCTTCATGTCAATCTGCACGCGTTTCTCGCGGATTGACATGTGCACCCATTGTTTCAATCTGTATTTTGATAGTTTATTTCATGTTTGTAAACATCGCTACCGGTAATCTTCATAAACTAGCTTGCCTTGTTAATCTAGTTTGAACCAAAGACAGTGTAGCGCCATAAGACCGGTTACTCACACGAAACTGTACGCGACTGCGCGTAGTATGCAATTAGAGCAGGGTGTCTGCCATTTTAGTAAGCAGCTTTAATGTATGGTATGATGGCCTATACAGCATCTTCATACCTCTCCTTGTTACTGGGGAATCAGAAAATGACAAGTTAGGTCTCTTACTTTGGCGATTCCGCAATTTATTGAAGAACGGTGAGCTAAACTCTTCTTCCCCAACGCCATAATGTGGAAATTGATAACAACCAGATCGTATCTACATACACACAGTTCATCATATCTCAGCACCGATGTTTAGTTTTCTTACTAAAATGGCGGGTGCTTTGCCCCATGGACGTACTACGGCTTTATAAGTAGAGTAACCGGTCTTACGGCGCTACACTGTCTTTGGTTTGAACAATGTGCAAACCCTGTTCGTAATTGTAATTGTATGCTTTGTCAATGCAGCTAACTTTGTAGAATGATAACAGTGTTGATTCCGCAAACTCTGTAATGTATAAAGTTGCACAAAGTCGGAGACGGTAGTGGCATGAAAAGAGATTAATCGTATGTGACCTTTAAGTAAACGTTTAGTTAGCTGGCTATTAATCGCTAATAGGTCACAGCCCTGCCTTGAATGTCATCTCAGCATTTTTACAAACAAAGGACACAACTTTCACCCAGGGAACAAAAATTCCTCCAACAACTTGCATCCCACTGATGCAACTTTTTTATAGGCTTAGTTACCGATAATAAATTCTTTAAAACCACAATTAAAGTATTGTCCTCCTGCCCCCCCCCCCCCCGCCACGAATATTACTTTCCCCTAAATGCAAAATAATATGGCAATAAGTAATGTTTGTTCTCCACAAAATTTGTAAGTTATGTTTGTTCTCCACAAAATTTATAATCAAGGTCACAGTTACAGAATCTTCCCAATGATAAGACAGGACATACAGTTACACAGAAAAATCTACCCAACAAGCTGACAGCAGCAATACAAAAACGTCTGTATTTCTCTCCCAAAACAATTTCTAATAAAAGTATGAAGTAATGGTTGTTATGGTAAGCATCTAATCTCTTGAATTAAAAATATGAAAACAACAATAAAAGGCCGACAAAAATGTCCATATTACAATTCTTCAATGTCTGTCACAGAGAATTACAGTCATTCAATCATCTTCTGGATCTGATTGCTGAGTCAAAGATTGTCAAACTTATGAAACAATTGCAAAAACTTTATCAAACACAGGACTAAATCATAGGTTTTACCAAATTCACTGACAGCATCGTGAATTCCAGTACACATTTCAAATCGTGAACAATACCCATTACTGGAATCATACAACTCATATGCCTTTATTCCATATTCATTTGGTTTGCCCTTGTTGTAGACCAGAAGGTGAATTTGCCCACAAAAAGGCACCATAGCTTCATCAACTGATACATTTTGTCTAAAATTCAGACAGCCTGAAATCTAGCAATAATCCGCTGATATATTGCTCCAGCTTTTGAAGGGGATTAGAACCATCTCAACCGTTGGGGATGTATGTAGAGTTATCGTCCAGATGAAAAAAGATGTTCAGGAATCGAGTACGTGGAATTGTACAAGAAAAAAAAAGAATACTCATTACCTGATTAGTGGACCAATAGTCCTTTCTACCATCCACATAAAAAGACCCATTGCTAAAATAGTGGAGATGAAAGCTCATTTCTGAGACAAAAATGACTACCCACTGTTTAAGCTGACTTGTATTTAGAATGAGTCTCTTTAGTCTCTCAGTGCTGTTGCATTCGGCAGTAAAGACACTCTGACCGGTATATGGTGGCTTATCAATAGTCTCAGTCTTTCCTTGCTCCCAGACTAGCGGCTAGTATTGATATTGCTAACATTTGCATCACCATCACCATTATCAGGACTTGTTATCCTCCTCCGAATCTGAGTCTGGGCCCATATCATTCAAATCGAACCCCAACAACTCTTTGTCACTCCCATCTGTCACAAACATTTCTCTCAAAATGTCATCTCCCTCAAAATCAGCAGCTAAAACTTCCACTAATGGTACACCGGTCACCATTTTTAAATGACCAAATCAACAAAAACAATGAAAAATTCATTTCCGCAGAATTGGTAAAATGACACATTCAATGCGAAGAAACACGCAGTGGAGGCTACAATATGATAGGATACTGTGTACTAACATGCATGTCTAAGGGGCAATAACAGCGCTGTATCATTGCTATGTTTGGTTCATTGATCCAACTACTGTATGACCTCAGATTTAAAAAGATTACTAAAACAGAAAATTGCGTCAGCAGTCTCACCAAGTGGTGGCGCTATGACATACTATTCCATCGGCAGAAAGATAAGGCTAATTAACAAAACGTTCAAACAGTTAGAATAAACATGCGTATGCTATTTAAACGTTTTCAAAATATATTATTTTATTGTTAAGATCCAGGTTGGTTTTTATATGATGCTTGTTTCAATACGTAGAGGTCATAATCAAGTTCAAGTTTAATGTGAAAAAAAAAAGGAAAAACACCAGGAAATCTTCGAAAAACAAAAAATGAGAACAACGAAAATGTTGGGAAAAAATTTAGAAAAGAAGCTCAACTGATCATTACTGCTTACAATACTCACATAGGCAAATAGCACAGGTTGCCTTTGTGCCTAACCACAAAGTCCAGTTTATCCACAGCAACCACGCAAATTACCAGAAATTATCGCCCATTGACTTTTCTGCATGCTTTAGTCGCCCTAGATACCCTCTGACCCACCATGCTTGCAGATGATTCATGCAGTACTTGTGCAAAATTTCATCTGTCGGTTTTAATATCTTCCTTCTTAACTCAGCACAACAGATTCTCTTTGAAATTAATGTCAACAGAGTCCTTCATGTGTGAACATACACAACATGCATACACAGCAGAGCAAAGCCCATGCACGAGTGCTTGACCTTTGTGCCTTGTTTATGTTTACAGCCTCACACACAGATGCAGTGGTAGAGCCAAGCACCTTTCTAGAAAGCATAATGTTACGTGCAGTAAAGAAATTGCCATAATCAAACAATTTTAAAAAAATATGGGAGAGATAACTTTTATTTGTAACCTTTTTTTTTGGCTGCATCTTTCTACTGCCTCTTGATAGTCACATTCATCAATAATATAAAACTTAGGAACAAAAATCATAGCCGCAACAAGTGGCCGGGTTTGAGCGTTACGATGCAAAGAATGTCACAGGTTTTTTGTGGGAGTCCATACTAAAGTTAACTCCAGACACCAAACTACAAGTCCTCAAATAAGAAAATTGTCAACCTTGAAAGAGTAAAAAAAAAATAGAAACACGTTTCAAAAGTGAAGTGAGCCAACCAAAGAGGTTAAGGGGAGTGGCAATATTCATGAATGCAAAAACACAATCCCTATACATTAATGTTCAAATCAACTGAGGAATGTTCATTTATTGCTTACTCTAGAGCTATTTCATGACAGATACAGACAGTACCACTTTGGGATGGGTGTTGACAGTTTTGCAGTTAAAATCTTCTTTTCTTGGAAAGATGCCAGGATTTCCCTTAGTCGCAGAGCTGACCCCCAGACCCCATGCCGATTTGTTTGCACCCTTTGCTTGTTCGTTATAGAGCTACACAAATGTCAGGAGGGAATCCGTAGATTTTCTATCGTGTTCACAGAAAATTAAGCAAGGTTTTCCAACCCTGAAGAAAACATTGCACACTAACGTTTGCAGAAGATTCTATGTATACAAACTTTACTACAATGTCAATAAAAACCATAACCTTAGGCCTGTCTAGGGCTTAACCAATAATTGGAATAGGCTGATATTCATCTATATCAGTAAAACATCAGATGGCAACATTGACTGTTTGCAGATGACAATTATAGAAACTTATTAGTACATCCAACACACCAGGGAAAGTCTTATTCAGAGAACCCCAAACACAAAACCTACTAACAGGCTTAACTTCAGAGCAATCTTGTAGGGTGGGTTGATCACAAAGGTCACAAAACTTGAGACGGAAAAGTTATTAGTGAGTGTCATATTTTACTTATTTCGATTACATTTTCCATTCAGTTTTGTCCCACTGTTGTTTGTAGAGAGTATTATAGATCTCTCACTCTCAAATGAAGAAAATATGCCCATATTCCAAACTGCATTAAATTTATTCCAAAAGTTGTTTTGTGTTGTTGAAAATTGTGGCTCCGCCTCCTCCGTTTTGGAATGCTCCATTATTGTCATAGGTAAGACCAAAGCGAAAAAGAAAAGATTACTTCTTTTATCAAGTTATCAAGAAAAAAAATCTGCACATTTCTTAGAGCAGTTATAAAATCATTTCAAGAGTTATGCCATCGTTATCAAGGACTTTGCACCGTTTTTTGCATGCTAAACTGATCCATTATTGTTATGGGTAAAAAAAGTTGCTTGTTTTTCAGATGTCATAAGCCATTTTTCTGGACTTCCTGACAACAGAAACATGTTTTTTGTTGTTCCTGCAAACATATTTTTTTATTGAATTAAACTTCCGGTTGTACAAATTGAACCTGCTTGTCAGTGAAAGTAGAAAGCAGGAATTACCTGCCATTAGCAACTTAGATTGAAGGCAAAATAAAATAAACATTAAAAGATGCAACAAAGTACCAAATGCCACTGTGCTTACTTTTACTTATCTTTCTTTCTGAAAAAAACACCATGGACTCTTGTATTTTATGTACTTGTTTCAGTCATCAACTTTTCGTACTGGAATTTCCTATCAATCGAAACCTGATTTTTTTAATGTTCAAGAGGAAAAGTAACTGCTCCTTCTATTTTTTTCATTAAACTTCAATGAAATTAAAAAACAAATTAAAAGTAGATTTACTTAGAAACTCTGTTAGAAACTGCTACATAATAACAAGTTTACATCAAACAAAAAAAAAATAAAAGTATAAGACGGACTTGTGAATGAACAAATGAAAATTTATGGTGTAACCACTCCCCACCAGACCATGCAAGACATTAACAGGCTTAACTTCGCTGATGTAAATACCACGGTGGGTTGGTCACAAAGGTCACCAAACTTGAGATGGAAAAGTTATTAATGAGTGTCATATTTTACTTATTTCGATTCCATTTTCCATTCAGTTTTGTCCCATTGTTGGTTGTAGAGAGTGTTATAGATCTCTCTTTCTCAAATGAAGAAAATATGCCCATATTCCAAACTAAATTTATAAATTTATTCCAAGTTGTTTTATTGTTGTTGAAAATTGTGGCTCCGCCTCCTCCGTTTTGGAATGCTCCATTATTGTCATGGGTAAGACCAAAGCGAAAAAGTAAAGATTACATGTTTCTTTTTTCAAGTCATCAAGAAAAAAAATCTGCACATTTCTTAGAGCAGTTATAAAATCATTTCAATTATGCCATCATTATCAAGGATTTTGCACTGTTTTCTGCATGCTGGACTGATCCATTATTGTTATGGGTAAAAAAAGTTGCTTGTTTTTCAGATGTCATAGGTCATTTTTCTGGACTTCCTAACAACAGAAATGGTTTTTTTGTTGTTGCTGCAAACGTATAATTTTTTATTGAATTAAACTTCAGGTTGTACAAATTGAACCTGCTTGTCAGTGAAAGTAGACAGCAGGAATTATATTCATTCTATTTTCTGTTTTTTTTTTCATTAAACTTAAATGAAATTAAAAAACAAATTAAAAGTAGGTTTACTTAGAAACTCTTTTAGAAACAGCTGCATAATAACAAGTTAACAACAAACAACAAAAAAACACTAGAAGTATAAGGCAGACTATGGGTGAACAAGTGAAAATTTTTGGTGTGACCACTCCCCACAAGGTCATGCAATCTTGGACTTGGAAAATAAAAAAAAACAACTAGAAAGCCAAAAGGCTTAGTGATTCCTTGCCTCATGATATATATTGTAACAAACATGAATCGCCCACATGACAAGCATGAGATCCCACACAGTTATCCTACTTGAGATACCATCTTAGTAAGGTCAAAACCTTTTGAATTCTCGTGACCCAAAATGACCTTTCACCTCCACTTAAAACGATAGGGATCACCTACCCTATATGGCCATCAACACGCTAAATATGAACAATTCACAAACTAAGTATAAGATCCCTCACATTTATCACCCTTAAAATATCATGTATACAAGGTTTTGACCTTTTGTCACCCAAATAACCTTTGACCTACACAAACATGAGAAAACTCCCAGACGGATATGATGCTGCAGGGGAACAAATTATATTTTGTCGTGTCTAATAACTTGATAAAAAGGTAAACATGTTTATTTAATCAAAATTATAGCACTTTACTTTGTCGAGTAACAGCTATTGGTGGCAGCTCTTTAGTCTCAACCCACAGTACAAGTTTCCTTGGTTTGATACACAGTAGTCATTTGTTTAAAGCTTAGCTGAACTACTGTAAAGTGAAATAGGGCATTTAGAATACACCAACATGAAATACACCACCAGAAATTCGCTTTAACCATTGTTAAACCATTCAGTCTCATCAATAAATATCTGTCAAAGCTTCATCTCCTCAAAACATTATGCATGTGATGAGTAATGGATGCATCATTTGAATTTTAAAAAGTTTGGGTGCACAAATTATTGTTGAGCAACAAATAAGTAAATTTCTGATCTGTGAGAATCTTATTTCTTGAAAATAAGGCTACTGTAATTGGTTATTCTGAATAATCTATCATTTTATGTCCACAAATAATGGTTTCAAAAATATGGTTGTTTTCTGTAAAACAAACGCCCTATTTCCCTTTAAAGGCTAATCAGAGACACTGTTTATACAGTAAATGGTTAAGTCCATTGTGCACCTGGCTCAACAGACTGTATGATTTATTCTGGACATTGTGGTTTCTACTGGCAGTCAACTGTGATAAATTATGTCAGATAACAGTGGCCAATTTGAACAGAGGTGGGTCAATTACAATTTGATTCATTCAATTAAGCAATCACAGTTCATGCACGCTCAAGGGTATTTGATCCAAATTATCAGTAATTTACTTCTTTTTATAAAGCTAATAACCCGTGGTATATTTAACCAATTCCAATTTACAATTCATGCATGCTCACATGTCCTTATAAGGACAGTGGCATAAGGTTTGCCAAATAATAATCTTTGATACCAAATTTAATGTTGTCTTCATCTTTTCTTTATGGTTATCGAAGAGACAATGTTGGTATGTACTAAAAGAAGTTCTCAAATCAACAAGAGGATTCTACATTACAAGTATAAAATTCACTACAAAGACCGTTCTTTAAATATTAGAGATTTTCACATTTTGACCTCCCATTTTCACCTCTGCCAAAAAAAATAGGGATCATCTACTCGATATGGGCAATCCATACCCTAACTATGAGATCTCTCACATTTACCGTTCTGGAGATATCATGTTTACAAGCAATTTTCAAGGTATTTACCTTTTGACCTCTGGTGACCCTTGTACTCAATAAGATACACCTACACACTTCGTATGACATCTGCTCAAGCTTCTCTCCTCATGTTTACATGGTTTTCACAATTTGACCCCTGTTGACCCCAAATGACCTTTGACCTCCACTGAAAACGATAGGGTTCCTCTACTCAACATGGTACAACTACATACTAAACATGAGATTTCTACAAGCTTCCTTTCTTGAGATGTCGTGTTTACAAGGTTTTCACAATTTGACCCCTGTTGACCCCAAATGACCTTTGACCTCCACCAAAAACAATAGGGATCATCTACTCAATAAGGGCAATCTTCATGCCAAGTATGAGATCACTCAGAGTTACGCTTCTGGAGATACCATGTTTACAAGCAATTTTCAAGATATTTACCATTTGACCTCTAGTGACCCCAAATGACCTTTGATCTCCACCAAAAACAATAGGGATCTTCTACTCAATAAGGGCAATCTACATGCCAAGTATGAGATCACTCAGAGTTACGCTTCTTTAGATATCGTGTTTACAAGCAGGCGTCACACACGCACATACATACATACACACACATCACCATCGCATGGATTCCTCTGCCTTCGGCAAGGAATCAAAAAGCATACCATCTGAAAGTTCTGATTGTCACTTAGCACAAAAATTCACTTGGTGCACGTGCACGAATTTTCTGTCTGCAGTGCACATCTAAAGTTTCACGAGATACAAGTCAAGTCATTGGTCATCTTGATTCTCTGACCCTATCCAAGTCCAGCAACTAGTCGTAGTGAAATTCAAGAAGAGGTAGGTTTCCTTTCACAAAGAGCAACATTTCCACTTTATCAGGTTGTAGACTTCTCCGTCTTGAATCAAATACCGCTGCAGCTTCACTGAAATGTCTCTCTGAAGGTACCGATGTTGGTGGGGCTGAGAGAAACCGTTTTGCTATTTTTCCAAGCTTTGGGTACTCTGATCCATGAACTTTCCACCAAACTAAAGGGTCAGTGTTTTCACCCGGACTTTCGGCAGAATCCCGATTATGTGCATACTCCTCCACAATGCTCCTACCATGGTCAGACACCCCCGTTTGTGCTACCGCCCCACACTCTTTTAGAATGGCAGAATACTCATCATCAGAGTCTCCAGTTTCTCCTTCTTCCACTAAAGCATCCTCAATGGGAGTTTTGCCACCACCTCCGAATTCCGAGATCCATCCTTCAACACATTCTTTAGTTGCCTCTTGCCGAAAAAATGCCTCTTTGAAACGAGGATCAAGAACAGTCGCCAGGACCATGTTTTTGTCCTCCTCAATATCGGAAAACCTTGTTTCCATCGACTTTCTCAGTTCTTGTAGTGTAGTTCCAAGTCCTAAAACAGTAGGAGACAGTTTTTAGATTTTCCTTAAGAGAATCAGGACTCTTGGAATGACCATTCCAATGGTTTCCGTTTTCTTGGAACAATCTTTTGTAGCAGTCTCAAAGATTGATAAAACTGAAACCAGTTTCTCTGCAAGCTGCCATTGATTTGCTGTGAGTGGTGTAACTGATGAGTGGTCACTTGCAAACTGAACAATTGCCCTCTTTTGCTCCAGTAATCATTGCAACATGTATAGTTTACTGTTCCAGCAGGTGGGTACATCTTCTAGCAAATTGTTCTGAGGCAAATTATTTGCCTGTTGGATGTCTCTTAACTGACTTACAGCCAATGTAGAATGTTTGAAATGTCCTACAATGCGTCTCGATACTGCAAACATGTCTGCAACTACACGCTGAGAAAATATGGCATCCCCTAAAACAAGCTGAAGGGTGTGAGCAAAACACCAAGCAGCAGGTACCCCAGCCTTCCTTAACCCACTCTTTGCATTTCCAGCGTTGTCACTAACGAAAAGGTGAACCTTTGATTTATCCACTTTCCAGCTTGTGAGCATATCATTTATTTGCTCACGGATGGCGTCTCCGGTGTGTGAACCGGGGAAACTGCTGGCGTTAAGAACGGTTTGAATACATGGTTATATTACAACAAACATGAATTATTCACATGACAAGTATAAGATCAACTGCAGTTATTTTTCTTGATACACCACAAGCCTCTAACCCAAAATGACCTTTATTATAGTGACCTAAAATGAACGTGACATTTGACGTCCACCAAAAGCAATAGGGATCACCTACCCAGGCCATACAACCCACACATCAAGTACAGTATGAGTATGACATCAGTCAACATTATCTCTGAGCTCCAAGAAACACACAGTAATCAATGCTGCTTCTAGTCTTGCCTGTTGTAATAGTTGAGTCAAATAACTCAACCTTACCTCATCTGAACTCAGCTTGTCTGCCATGTTTACCTCAAAATTCTTCGTAAACGACCAGAATGTTCTTGGGTCTCCATCGTATGGTGGAATTTCTGCCTTAGGTAATTCCAACGCTAATTTGAAACTCAATTTCCTCTTTTCACTTTTTCAATGCTTCCTCCCTCTCCTCAGTATAATGCTTTTGGCATTCCAACATCCAGCTTGCTGCTTGCTCAAATGCTTCATCAGACAACAGCCCAATCAGATCAGCATGAACCTCTTCCGTTGCCTCAAATTGGCGCTCTGCCTTTTGCAAATTTTCCTTTATCGACTCTGCGATAATTTCTTCCTTGTTACAAGTAACTTTCAACACACTCAAAGTCCTCGTAAGTTGACCCTAAGTTATGATTCCTCCTCAATGTTTTTGCTTCCTCCATCCTTTCCGACATTGTGAAATATGATTGAAAGCACTCCAATTTGATTGTTAAGAAACCTTGTTCTGCTACCAGCTGTTCCTCTGGATATTGATATTATCCAAATAAATGACAGAACAGATGGTTTTTTATTTTCTTCATTTTTTTTATAAAACCCATTAACATTCCAATGCATGAAATATAATGACACCTTGTCTATCTGACCCCATGACCCCCCATACCAAGACTATCTCCCTGGACAACTTATTGGAGGCCCCTCACACTAGAAGTTACACACTAAGTTACAAATGCAGTACTGTAGGGAGCAATCCCATTGAGTTAACTGTGTGCAACGGAATCAAAAACTGCCATTGCACAATGTAGCCATATGCATTTGTACGGTAGTTTATAATAACCACAATAATGGTTTTTAGACTATTATTGTTTTATAGTGAAAAATTATCCCTTCCTCTCAATTGATAAGCATTAAATTTCACAGGGTTGTGAATCTGTTAATAACAGACAACCTTATCAAGTTTAAAACAAATCTGACCCACGGATAAAGAACTATGGCAGTTTTAACATTTTTTATGTTTTACCCCATAAACCTCATTAATATGCAAGATTTGGACACCAAAAACAATAGGGATCATCTACTCAATATGGGCAACCTACATGCCAAAAATGAATTACTCAGAGTTACCCTTCTTGAGATAGAGTGTTTACAAGCAACCGTCACACACACACACATACATACACACACACGACATCAGGACTGCATAGATTCCCCTGCCTACGGCAAGGAATCAAAAAACAACATGGGGTATAGCCAGTTAGCGTGGCCTACGGCCACATAAGAATCATCGTGATTACTTTACTTAAGATCTTTTTTCCAAGTTTGTTGTTAACTAGCCAGTCACAACTCGTGACACATTTAATGCAAAATGTGGCTATCACGTTTAGGCCCTAATCACGTTGTTCAGTCAAAGGTATTTCCCCTTGACTTTGTGTTACGATCAAACGAAGCGCCTCAATCATAACTCCCGCTACGTTCAATGCAAGTTTTGTGTGTAAAAATCTCGCAAGCACGCACGCAGTTCAATGCAATTTTCCCACTGATTTTGCGTTATACAATAATCAATTCAAACGAAGTATTTCCAGACACTCGTTGTCCGGCGGTGGCTGTTAGGCTTCACTCGTGACCAATTCATTTCACGAGGTAAATAAATTAAGGTCCTTTCAGGCTTTGCTTTTCCTCCTTTTTAAACTGGGGGAATTGTAAATTTGTAATAGTCACCAAGCTTTTTTATCTTTTGTATGGTTGTACAGAAAATGGAAGTAGAAAAAAAAATTATGTTAGCTAACTTAACACTGTTAGCCTAACATTAAGCCTACGTTGAAACCAAAAGGTCGGAGACCAGCAGTAGCATGACTTGCGTAGTGACTATGACAAGCGGTCCTGTATTTTTTAATGTTTTATTTTTACACGTTTACTGAATGTATATATTCATCGATAACTTGAAGGAATAAATGTGAAGGCACTGTACATCTATGCAGACATAGCTCGAGGGGTGATAAATGCCCGATCACACTGTGATACAGTGTAAAGTTACTTGAAAACGCGTTGATAGGGAAAACATCGGATCGGATATCCGCCGATGTTGTGGAAAAAACATCGGAAATCGGATCGGCAGTAAAAAACCACATCGGTTAGGCCCTTGACCTGTCTACACACGCCTGTATACACACACCTGCAAAGTGACAGTCATCACAACTCATAGAAATAACCAGAAAGCCAAAAGGCTTTGTGATTCCTTGCTACATAGTTATGTTATAACAAACATGAATTATCCACATGACAAGTATAAGATCAACTGCAGTTATTTTTCTTGATACACCACAAGCCTTTAACCCAAAATGACCTTTATTTTGGCGACCTGAAATGTGACATTTGACGTCTACCAAAAGCAATAGGGATCACTTACCCAGTATGGCCAACCCACATATCAAGTATGACATCAGTCAACATTACCCTCATGGAGTTATAGTGTTGGTACGGTTTGACCTCGGGTGACCTCAAACGACCTTTGACCACCACCACAAACAAGAGAAGTCTTCTACTTAGTATATACAATCTACACATCAAGTAAGACATCAGTCAAGGTTAGACTCCTGGAGATATTGCATTTACACATTTTTTCAGTTTGACCTCTGGTTACCTCAAATGAACCTTGACCTCAATCAAAACAATAGAGATCTTCTGTCCATTATTACCAACCCACACACCAAGTATTACATCAGTCATGGTTGCTCTTCTGGACATACTGTGTTTTCAAGTTTATTACAGTTTAACCTCTAGTGACCTCAAATGACCTTTGCCCCTCACCAACAATGATAGGGATCATCTAATCAGCATGACCAAGCAACACACTAAGTATGACATCAGTCACACTTATCCTCTTGGAAATATTGTGTTTACAAGGTTTTCACAATTTCACCTTTGGTGACCTCAAATGACCTTTGACTTCCAACAAAATCAAATGGAGTGTTCTACTGACTATATACAATCCACGCAAGTATGACATCAGTCACAGTTGCCCTTCTGGAGATACTGTGTTTAAAAGGTGTTCACGATTTGACCTCTGATGACCTCAAATGACTGACGTGGACCAAAAACAAAAGGTATCATCTACACAATATGAACAACCCACGCACTATGACATCACTCCTAGTTACTCTTCTGGAGATATTGTGTTAACAAGGTTTTTACAGTTTGACCTCTGATATTGTGTTTAAAATTTTTTTCAGTTTGAGCTCTGGTGACCTCAAATGACCTTTCACCTCCACCAAAAAGAATAGAAATCATCTACCTACTATGACCAACAAACACACCAAGTATGAAATCAGTCACAGTTACTCTTCTAGAGATAGTGTGTTTACAATGTTTTCACATTTTGACCTCTGGTGACCTCAAATGACCTTTGACCTCCACCAAAAACAATAGGGGTCATCTACTTAATATGACCAACCTACACACCAAGTATGACATCAGTCACAGTTACCGTTCTTGAGATATCATGTTTACAAGGTTTTCACATCTAGTGACCTGAAATGACCTTTGACAGCCACCAAAAACAATAGGGATCATCTACTCACTATGACCAACCCACACAGTAAGTATGAGATCAGTCATGGTTACCCTTCTTGAAATATCGTGTTTACAACAAGCGTCACACACACACGCACACACACACACGACATCAGGACTGCATAGATTCCTTTTGCCTGTTGCAAGGAATCAAAAACATGAACATATATTTCTATAATCAAAACTTCATGATGCCAACATTCTGCTACTTCAAACTTTTAATCTTAACATTTTTAAGTGGCTAGGATCAATGCACAAAAAGGAACAATATTTTAATGTTTCTTGCAAAAATCTGAAGTCCAACACTAACAAAAAATTGTTTGTAGTAATATGGAAATAAGACTCGCTGCACATGGTTGCGCTATTCACTATACACCCACGTTAGGACACATTACTTAAAATTTTCAGGTTTCTTTTAACCAGACTTTTTAGGACATTTCAACTTCACAAATGTATGTCGTATTGTTTGCTTGGACATGTAGAACATTTTTGTGTTGCCTATATTCAAGCTAAAATAGTTCTGTTTTCCCATATAGATGTGTGTAGGCCCTGATGTCATTCCAGGTTATATATTTCTGTAGCTCTAAGTACTATTAAACATCAGCCAGGTTAAGATTTAATACCTCTGCAACTAGCTTACAAACAGAGCCAGTATTTGGCGAAACTAGTTTGTCATCACAAATAGGCATGTTAGCAATACTATACTTATGTAAAGCAGTAGGTTTTATGCTATTTTAGGTGTCTGTGTTAGGAATACTTTGTATCAATCATGTTAAGTTCAATGAAATTTTCGATATTGTTCTGTCCCTAGCCTCTGGGCTAAGGTGCAAGTAACCTTCATACAACAGCACGGTCAATAAAATACATTGTAGCAATGCAAGTTACAGTTGGAAATAACGTCAAATGTTTTGCTTTTTGTTCTTTCATGGTTAGCAAAATGTTGAAGCTTATCGCTGGGAAATTGAGAAGATTTTACGTAGGGCCGAGAGACAAAGAGATTGAACTACTTTTGTAATGCACAACTTTTGGGCCATAACTCTTTAATTTGTAATCGGACTGAAAAAATAGTTGGCAGGTATGATACATGGTAGGCATCAAAAACACACACACATACAACACCCCACAATACAATGGTCAGGATTTCATCAAAACCAAAAATGAATTATTTTCTTTAACTTACACTAAAGATTGAATGTAAATGAATGATTTGGGATACATGATTGGTAAGAGGTATTTATCCATTCTTTTTTATCGTGTAAGAAATCCATGTGTATATGAACAAAAGTACTGATGCCAAAGTTGGTACCACTAAGTGCAAAAAGCACCAATGCTGATTTTTGCTGATATCGTCCAACCCTAGCAAACATGTTACACCAGTGAACATGCAATAAGTTACACAACCTGAGCAGGTTTTCATTACCCTGTGACTTATAATGTACCAAATAGTCCAAATAGCAACAATGTGATTGGTATGCCATTTAAGTAAGTGACCCTTTAATGAATGTTTGTACAGAGGGGATGATTGTATTACACTGTATCATAACACATGGCGAGTGAACAAAGACACTTGTGTTCACTGAATAACATCCATCAATAACCTTAGTAACTTAGTTCATTATATCAACAATTACAAAGCCCACTGTTATCCATGTGATTTTTTTGTTTTAACACTTCACTGTGACATTTTCTTTTTGTCACGTATAAGACTTTGTGGTGGGAGTTTGCATATATTGTAATAACTACCACCAAATGTTACTGTTCACTTAAATTTTCACTGTGTCACAATCCAAAATACAAACAATTGCTCTACACTCAATCTAAACTTGGACAGTACCGAACAGTAACCAACAAAATGGATGAAATCACAGGCACGCTTCAGTGCGATACCACATAGACAGAAACTTAATATTTTATACCTTGCTAGTAAGTTCATGCAACATATACTTCTAACAATAAACAAGCATTAACTAGTTGTACTAGATCTAGTTTTCCGTGATTTTTTTGTTATTTGAGATTTACCAAGTACAAGGAATAATTTTTCTTTGATCTTTTCAAACTATTTTTAAACATACATTATTAATCATCACTTTAAATGAAGGATTCCAATTGCTATGCACAAAGAGCATCGGCCAGGTGGCAGTTTCGGTCATCAGCAAAGGTTAACTGTGAGCAGCACTGCATATCGGCTTCGGCACAACAACCATTGCCATTGCTTATTTTGAGTCCTGACACATCACACTTTTATCCATGTCTATAACCAACTGAGGAAAAGCTTAAAAAAATTCAGGGCTTATTTTTTTTTTGGCGCGCTGGCGCTCCCAAAACTCAACTAGCGCGCAGTCACACTCCTTAATTCCTGCGGGAGAGCAATAGACCACGTTCCTAAATAAAATGCATTAGTAACAGGCAAGAGTTGATACCCTCACAACAACACTGAAATAAAGTTCGCTTCTTATCTGTATTTTTGACAAATTATGCGGCCTGTTTGTCAATGCTCGTAGAATTGCACCCTTAATGTAGTGGTCATCTTTCCACACACGATCTTCTTGAAGCAGCGTGGCTTCTACAGTCCTTTTACACACTGGAACCATTGGGGAATTCTTGCACTTGAAACGGACGAATACGCACACTTAAGGCCCATTGACGTTGTTCGCCACGTGCGTCAGATATCAGACTTGACTTTCGTTGCTTTCAAGTTTCATGCACAGGTACAGTTGAGATGTATGTGTGCCTACCTACAGTGAATACGTAAGCATTGCTTTTATGAAACTAAAACTCAAAGCAAAACACAAGAGAGCCTACACACCCTTCTTAAGTACAGGTAATATAAGGTAGGATGTGAAACAGGCTGGCGATTATTTGCTGGTTTTGTATTTCCTGGTTATAACGTGAATCCTGTAAGAGACTTGGGCTACCGTAACTTTTGTTATGGCCTAATCTGAGAAAGTTTCAGTGAGTCAATTGGTATTAATTGTGTTGTGATAAGCTTATTTTGAGATATTGCTACGAAAAAGATAGCAGAACAAAGACCGCCCAATTTGTTTGGGGGAACTGTTTAAGTGTGACCGATAGTTTATTCTCGACGCATTATGAAGTTATTAAACAGGCTGATAAACCCTGTTTTGAATGAAAGCATATAAACACAAAGCATGGGGAGAAAATAAATGACAAAACTTCAGTGGTTGGTGCTTGAATATGTGTTTAACATTAGGACGAATTACAGGTTTAAACGGCCAATCGTTTGTGTAAATGTTCAAATGTGACAACCTGAATACAAATCACTAGGCAATTAGTCTGAGAGAAAAGCTAGTGTTACTGTTTTCATTATATCCTTGGGTGCATGCTTTCTTAATGAGTACTTGCAGAATCCTGTAATGCCCTTTTCCCTACAATCATTTTGCCATCATCCCTTACGTCTGCCGCCCGTGCTGCCCTTCACTTTTCCTCAGGCTCGTAGTTCAAGGGGGGCCAAGACGTCCCTGATATTTTTTTTTTGCCGCCTCCTAGAGAAGTTGGATCTTGCCATTGACTTATTTATTTGTACACATTTGCCCCCCCCCCCCCCCGGAACTGAATAAGTTTTTATGCCCAATTTGGTCCAGCTCCAGTACATTGTCTACCTCTGGGCATGGAATTTCATACTACTTGCACAATGTACAACAAATATCATACTAAGATACTAATACAGCTTTTCATAATTCACTTAGAGGGTAGAGTTACACAGAGGCAGTACTGCATGAGGCAAACAAAACAAAGTACATACAGTTCATTTCATTGATTTATATTCCTTGCTGAAACTTCACTTTAATCAGAATAACAAATGATGTGTTGTGTATTTCTTGAATACAAAAAAGATAAAGTAATTGTGCAGAGATTTTTGAAGCAGTATAGGATGAAGCCAACAAAACCAAATAGTTCATCCAATCTGTTTCAATGATATATTACCTGTGGAAACTGTTTCACCTTGAATCCAAATGATAAAGGATGTGTTGCATATTTCTAGATCAGAATATTAATGTATTCAGCCGAGACACATCTATTGTTTTATTTTTTCTTTTTGCTGAATTATCAGTACATAACAAATCTTGAGTGAAATTTGAATCACAAATCAGGATAACTCCTTTTTGATGGGGAACAATGCACAATAAGGTTCAATTTGTGGTGTCGAGAGGGCATTTGATCTCTGCCAGATACCTCCCCTTGACAACAGTGGTTGGAAGGGGAATGAATCCGCAACCAGTGATTGCAGATACAAAATCTCCACAAATACTGTAGGCAGTACATTGCTAGTAGCGATATTTAAGTTAACCAATTACACCAATTTGAATTTTGCACATATTGAGGAGAGTAAATTGCTCTCCTCGAAAAGCTCCAGGAGAGCAAAGAAGCATTTATGCTTTCCCAAGCCTTGTATCAAGGAGAGCTTATTTCAAGCATTTACAATCCCAGGAGAACAATTCAGTGCTCTCAGTGATTTAAAAAAAAAAAAGGGCTGAAGGTGCTGATAACAGTATGTACTACCTTGTCTGTTCCTGCCCCCAAAGAGTGTCACAAAGTACCGTGTGCTCGGTCCTTGTTCTCATGTGACAAAGTTTGTATGTCACAGGTGCAACCCTGTTCGAAAAGACAAAACAAAATACAGTTTGAAAGTATCAAAGCAAATATCATCGTAGATAAGCCATTCACAACACAGCTTTTATATGTCGTCTACTGCTTGTGTTTACAGAGAGTGAATCTGATTGGTTCGATTATTCAGTCACTATCCCAGGGTTGCAAACGCAATATGTTGCTACATTGCACAGCATGCTGGACTCTCACACATGCTGTATTGAATATGTACACTGTTACTATGTACACTGTACAGCAGTTGTATTGCATCCTAAGCTATGATCGTAATTTGTGATTACCTGCACATATTCGTATCTTCATTTGTATTTTCCTCTAGAAGGAAAATGTCGGCCAAGGGCTTGTATGACTTTATTAGTAAAAGAAAACGCCAACTGATGAGGGGAGAGGGGTGGCAACTGCAAGTGATATCAGTGACACGCAGGAACTGCCAGAAGTTAACTGCAAATGGTAAGCAGTACCAGCACTGTAGGCAGCAGTTCTGTGACAATGATTCCACCAATTCCGAAGAGTTTAAAAGGGCGCCCAGTGCGGGGGCCCACTGCAGATTTTGGAAATCCCTCGCAAAAAAATTGGAGGGATGAGATCCCTCCTTGATTTTGAAAATCCCTCTCGAACAAAAAATCATGGGAGGGATGAAGTCCCTCTCTGATTTTGAAAATCTCTCCCAAAATTTTTTCTGGCAAGGGAATTCCCTCCCGGTTTTAATTCCTTAGTGCTAGCACTGGGACACCCTGCACCCAATTCAGCATTGGCCACAGGATTACTGTTCAAAGTGTACATTCACTCCTACAGCACAACACTGGAAAGGGGCACAGGGTTTCATGCTATCCTCTAACCTAAAACTTAGTATTATATTTGCAATGTATGACAAAGTGTCCCAACAATTTTGTCCAAGATTGTAGCTCCACAGAGAAGTTGCAAAGGAAATTAGGAAAACCCTGAGTGAAAATCCATTGGAATTTTGTTTATATCTATTACTGTTTTTGAGATAACTTTTCAAAGTATAATAAAAATGCAAAAGAGAGGACGTCGAGTGTTGTACAGCTTCAGTTTTTCCAATGTTTATTTATATATTGCCTCTTAATTACCGAGTTTCACACTGATAAGTGATGTCAATATTTTTGAAAAAATACTCTCTTTCCAAAATAAAACCCTCTGGATACATAAAATTCCCAACTTACCTTGAAATAAAGGTTGAGTAAACAAACGATTTACATAAGACATATCATAGCAGTCCATCTTTTGATGTCACAAATTTGCATACTTAGCCATTGTTTAGTCATAATGCAGCTGTGAGATACTAATTGTCTGTATGTCAATCTTTGAAGAATTTTGTGGCTATTTTTGTCAAGGATTAATGCACCTAATACTCCAAAATATCTGTCATGTCACACAACCTTAAATTACTTTCATAAAAAAAATGATGGGGGGTCAAGCTTGGTCCCAAAGCCAAAAAATCAAATTTTTTTCAAGTGACCCTTGGCCTTATCATCACCTTCAACGAGCTTGACAATTTTTTTTTTCATTAGCTCTGACCCCTATTTATGTTTAGTTAAAATTTCATCTTGCCAAATTAGTTTTGAATTTGGGTAGAAG
Source organism: Stichopus chloronotus (assembly GCA_021234535.1). Lineage (NCBI taxonomy): Eukaryota > Metazoa > Echinodermata > Holothuroidea > Aspidochirotida > Stichopodidae > Stichopus > Stichopus chloronotus. Next base: position 5,661,634 of record SFZH01000008.1, read on the forward strand.
GTAGTCACTGCCATATCCACCTTGTACAGTAATGTATGTAATATATGCTTCAGATACCATGTACAGAATATACACTACTTTTGTAGTACACATGACCTGATATCATGGCCTGTTTAATTACAATTTCAAGCACATATAAGTGATTCTACTGTTTGTATTAACTTTTGAAATAACAGTTTAACCAACCTACAATTTTCATTGAACTATTAAGAGGTACAGTACAATATGCACTATATAGCCACGTACAGTTTACAGAGCATACTTTTAACTCCAAACCTTAAGTTTGTACGTCCTTTCTATACTGCAATAATAGTTGAAAGCCTATGTAATCAATAATCTTCAATAAACTACAGAGAAGTCATCTCCTGGCAAATTTGCTACAATTTTCTAAAAGACCAAGGTGTAAAAGTGTGGGATGCCCGGTGTAGCATGTTCTGAGCTACATTCAACAATTTGCAGATAAATGAAATATCTAGCAAATCAAAGGAGCTGTTGTGCACATTACAGACTTGTGGAAATTGTTTAAGTTATTTTTATGTTGCACTTGAAGAAGTGTGATGAACACTAATAACACATACTAGCTCTTGGGACATACTCGTGGTACATGTTCTACTGACTACTGTACACTGCTTTGTGAGATTATGCATTATTGATCAAATTCAAATGATTTTTTACATAAAAATGGAGAAAAATCCCTCCTTGAAATTTTAACCAGAAACAGAAATGGGATAAGAGAGAGCTGTCGGTAGAAAAATGTTGTGTTTGTGGAAGGTGATAAACAAGGTCAATGGTCAACCTGAATAATACCACAAGTTTGGTTTGGGGGCTCTAGGACCATGTTTGACCTCCTACCATTAGACACAAAGTTATTTGAAGGAATTCTCCACAATCGCTTCTTGTGTCTCTTAAAAAGATGCCAACATTATTGTAGGCAAGTCATTGTTGTTATTTACAGGAAACCTCTCAAAGAATTCGAAAAATGAATTATTTTAGTAAATATTCAAGGTACGAGCCTTCTAGATTGAATATTGCTACTGATTTTTATCCAAAGCTGTGGGTTGCAGTACTGTTCTGATCTCTTATTTGGTGATAAAATCTTAGTTTCACTAGGGAGTGGCATACACCTATACCTTTCAAAGCATTGTTCAGAGCTATCTATTAGTTGACTTAAATAACATTGCTCTGTAAATGACATACAACTGGTACCAACGAATAAAGGATAGAAATACCTTTGAGCTAATTACACAGTCTACCTTCCCTCACTTTTTCAGTGTTGTATCTTTTTTTTCTGGCGAGTTATAGGCTATCAAACATGACCAAAATGGGATGCGCACAACCTGCGCATGAAAAGATGGGCCAGGGCCATAACTCCCAAATGGTGGAACTAAGTTTAATGAAAGTTTCAGCAAAATCTGAGTTGGTGCCTGACAGACCTATTTGTTGAGTTGGCCGAGAATGACCCATAGGTGATCTTTTCCCCTATTTTCTCTTCCCTGAAACACTGAAAAAGAACAAAGGTAGATGACCAGGTGACTGACATTAAAACTCATATTCCCATTTTAAGTGAACTGCTTTAAATGCATCAGGTCTGCTTCGAATATGCAAGAAACAGGTCAGAATAACTGGAGTGATTACAGCATGTGTTTGGCATAAATTATAATAACACTTCAACTTGTTGAGCTCTTTTACTTCTAGGTCTTTAATGAAAATTTTAGCAAGAAGAGTCACAGGGGCGTATGTAAGGTGATGATGGTAAATGCTTCCTTCATATCGGAGTCGGACTTTTAATTTATGTATGTACACAAAAATAAATTACAGTCACATGAAAGTATTTGAAGAATTTATTTCATACCAAAACACTAAATTAAACAGGCAACAAGAAATAACTTCAGTCTGTATTGAAAGGAACAAGACCTTTGCTTGTTACACAAAACTCTTTCATTTTGTTCCAAAGAAGTCAAGTAGGCTACCTATAAAGAATTACTTTAACCCTTGGCTTAATGAGTGCTCTTTTGGATGGTCGTAGTCCTTTGTCTAACCCCTGAAGACATTCGCTCTTAATGGTTGCCGAAGGAATTTATGGTCAAGCTAGCATCCCCTTGTCTGATCTTTGCAATCTACATGTAGGACCCATAGTACACATGCTTTGCACAGTTCTGTCCCCACTGCAAGACTGGAATAACTTACACAATAGCATCATTAAGGAGTCTATCAGCCATCCTAAACCTGCAGAATCTATTGTCCACTCACTGAGAGCATGATCTGTCTGACAGAACACATAGAACAAACATGACAAAATGATGTCCTGCATCAACATATCACTGTATACTTTTCTCAAGTTAACCATCACAATGAAGGAGATATTTCACACAGCCACAGTGAACTCAGCTTTATTGATTGGACCTTTGTTAACAACAACTCCACACTGCCTAGGCTTACATAACTGAAAAACTGATACTTCTAGGCAAGGCATAGTGTACTGACCTACAAAAATCTGCTTTACTATAAGTATCACATTCTCTGACACTAACTACTAAGTTTACCAACTTAACTGAGCATGAAGGGGATAGCAGAAGTGCAAGAAACAATGGCTCATTCCACTGAGAGAATATATGCTACGATGCCATATTTTCGGGCATCCCCTATTTTCCTGAAATATGTCATACACTATGTGTGCCTGGCTACCTTTCACTACTATACGAATCCACAACTATTTTCCTTCAAACTGACCAAATTTAACGGGAACATACATTACCTGAAACTATAAAATGATACATTTACTTCAAAAATATAAGTGAGTTCGCTTATTTGGGGAAAAACGTGAGTATGTTCCTTTATTTTGGGATCATGACAGAGTAGGCCTAGCCTTCTGAAAAAAGGACCATACTTTTCTTTGAATGTCCTTCCACCTGCAACCTGACATATCTATTTAGCTGCAGAAAGGTCCAAGCATACTTAATGTGTGCAATTCAAAGATACAAAAGATAGCATATCATTAACAAGCACAAAAATATGGGAGGATACAAACTGTTCACAGGTTGATGAGAGTTAACTCCATCCTCCCATCAAATATTTTAGAATAAATTGAAAATATTAACTCATGCAAGGTAAGAAAAACCATAAAAAGATCTCAGCGTAAATGTACTTTTCCAAAGCACTCCACCTTCATCTGGGAAATCACAGGTTATTTTCCAACTTCGTTGCATGAAAGTAGGGGCTGCCTTTCATGCTACTGTGCCTTGGCTAGACTGACCGGATAGACTACACCTCCCATAGGCCGGGTGTAGGCCTCAGAAGTCAGAGATGTGGACTGGCTATAGAATAGCCTATGCTGAAATGATACCATTGGCATTGCAATGCATTTAAGTCAAACTAGACCTAACCTAGTCCTATACAAAAAAGGGAACATCACTGGCTTCTATATACTAAACAGCCCTGCATACACCTGACTTATCCCTTAGGGCAAGCCAACTATGGTCTCCGTAAAGGGGGTAGCCTGGGCTAGCCCAGTGTTGAAGGCCCCAACCAACCATCTGACCATGGCATGATGGTGCTGTTGAGTTAGCAACAGCAGCATAGCCTAACCATTAACTGCCTAAGTGATCAATTATTTACAGGCCTTGAGCATGAATTCGAAAGGTGAAACTTCAACTGCAGTGTTACTTGATTTTTGTAAAATTTAAATACTTAAAGAAAACATGCTAGGCCCCTGTTTGTTGTTACTCATTGCAACAGTCGCAAGCCTAATGTTATTAATGGCATTAGTAACAACGTTAGGCTACGAAAACAAATAAGGAAACACTCAGTCATCAATACCTCGATTTTCTCTTTCTGTGCGAAAAATTGCCTCGTACGTTACACGATCGAAAGTGAATAAGCCGCTTTGGCTACATCCAACTTCTTCAACTTAACTTTCGCGGCGATACAGAGGGAACAGTCTTCAAAATAAAAAATGGGTGGTTTACGCACATACATTAATACCCGAGACATGAACAGGTACCCGGATCCCGTCAAGTGCAAATGACATTACACAAGCACAATACAAATACGGGACCGTTACATACAAGGCATGTGAAAGGCTAGGCTTAGGCCACTGTATTTTCCAAAATATTTTTCATGTTTACCACGTAATTTCACAAGTCTGGTCTCTTCGATCTACCAGGACTTACCCTAAGCGATTCTTGCAGACCACGTTTATTCCTAAATAATCACATTCGTGCAATCACATCCATGCAAAATGCTGTAAAATCCCTTTGTCAGCGGGCAGTGATCTCGGAACTGGATCGCAAAATTGTCAGCTCAGGGTGCGGTTTAGCAGGGTGGCCTTGCGTTGCAGAGTGAGAAACCCGTCATATCTTTACTCAAAAGAAACCAGGCCACGCATGCGTAGTTCATGCAGTCACTGCACTTGTCGTCTTGAATGCACCGTACAGACATAATGAGAGGACGGGCTTAACGTGGGAATATCAGTTAATAACGTAACTTTTACTTAAAATAATTTGAAAATAATAAAGGTATTTTCCAATATTTTACGCTTCATTGAGTAATCGAACATTCACTGATGAGTTTGGACAACAATAACACGAGTTTTGATTGTAAAATTTTGTTATCAGCCACATATGACAACGTTGCGGCCGGGTGTGCATTGTTTATAGCCTAATATATGTGACAGGCAAAAGTTCGCCCAAGGAGTTACTTCAAATTGGTTTGCAACAGCTTAAAATAATGCTATAGATTCAATAAAAAAGGTATGAAAAGTCCATTTTATGTCTCATTCAGTGATCTGTCTGGACTACCATTAGTGCGGAGTATAGCTAGCACAGTCGTACTGCAAGTGCCGGTACATTAAATTTGTCGTAGGCCATAGGTGAATATTGATGTGGAATACCGTTGTCAATATTGAGAGGTAGTGGTGGAAAGGAAAGTTTTTTTTTTTTTTCTGAGTACTACTTAGTACCTTTCTTGGATACTACAGATAAAGTCAGAGGTATCATTACATATGTGGTGGGGCGTCATAGGCTTCAACGGCACTATAAAGGTAAAAAAAATTGCATGCACATAAAAAAATATATATACTTTATATTAAACGTGTTGGACATTCTACATAGCCTTACTATGATACGCATGGAAAGGTAAAATTGCCTACTGCTTCTCTGGTATACACATGCAAGCCTGCAGGGCCTCATAGGGTTGCATCTTTAGGGAAGGATGAAGGTCAAAAGTTCCGACTGGCTGATTTTTTTTTAACTCAGTAACAACCAGACCCCCAACAGTTTCGGACACCAGAAATACCTTATTAGGATGGGCCCAGAATAAAGGAGGATTATGCTTCACGAAAGGGGCACTTTTAGGCTCAGTTGAAAAAAATATTTGGGGGCTAATTATAAAGGTAGAACAATCTATATGCTTTGGCATAGGATTTAATTGGCATGGAGCATAGAAATCTGGGGGCCAACGATGTTTTGCCCGAACTTTGTTACCAATTGGGGGGGTGATTATCTAAGCGGAGCACCACCATTGGTTCACCCAGAGTGTACAAGAAAATGTTGGCTTTTCAAACCCTATGCAGATGGCAGGAAACAGCACCTGGCCCATGCCGTATACTTGAGCTTAACTTACCCAACCTTGAAACAGGGATATCATGTCTGCAATTTCTCAGTTCATGTGAACAATCTATGAAAATTGTAATAAATATCAGGTGGGGGGTGATAGTAAAACCACAATGAATTACACATCCTCTGTCATATTTTCTGTAAGAAGGCCTACTTGGAAAATATTTCGGGCTAAACACATAGGCGCAGAGCCGTCTAGAAATTGGCGGGGGGTGGCAGAGATCTCAAGTTTGCCCAAATTTTGTCTGTTATTTATTAGCAAGATTACTATCCAAGAGCGCAACATTGATTGGGTTAGTCTTAACCAAGGTTACTCCACAATTTATAACATCAAAAAAAAATTTGGGCCCCATTTTGTCCATAAGAATGCTGACTAGCCAGAGATAATCGACTATCACAGTACTAATCTGAAAAGCCCTCAACACTGTATAACATGTAATCTGTTTAAGAAGTATCGCTTCACACAATTAAAAATTTATGGCCCATATGGCCCAACCTGAAGTTGAACCAACAAACTGTTGAATACTGCAAATGGTTTCTCTACCACGAAGCTAATTTGACAATCCTTCCACATTGTAATGCAAAACAAATGCAGAAAAGAAACATGTTGCATTATTCCATAAAATGATCCATATGGCCCAAACAATTATTCTAAACAACCTGAAGGAACCAATAACATAGTAGTAACGTGACACAATTTCAACTGAATGGCATACAATCTGTAGGAGAAGAGGTATTTTGCATGATTTCTTAAAATTGCCCATATGGCCCATTTGGACCTTGGACTAAAAAATCTTGAACACCCTGAAGGCACCATTACCATAATGCATCCATATATTAACGGAAAACTTTTTCCAAACTTTATAAGTTGAGATATTGCCCTCAAAGGGTTTTCAGAGTTTTGCCCCCAGTGCCCCCAGATGATATTTGACTTCCACCAAAAACAAGAGGACACACCTTCTCAATATGGCAAACCTACATACCTAAGACTGACTTTCATCCGACTTTCCCCCTATTGAGTTAGAGCGTACCCAAGCAAATGTCACAGACACGCACACACATACACACACCAACCTGAGATCGGTTCCTTAGCTGGTGCAAGGAACAAAAAAAAAAAAAAACCTGTAATCGCCAGGGATTAAAAGTTGTCGGAATAAAATATCTAGAACTGTAATTTCTCGGAAAAAAATTGTCTGCAATACATGCAAAATGTTGCGCCAGATTTTGTCTAAGGTTACCTAGTAGTTGAAAATTTCCAAAAAAAAACTGTTATCTTAAGAAAATAAAAACTGTTGAACTAACTGACTTTTCTAGAAATTACGACAGCATAAATATTCTACATGAAAGCAATCCAAATTATTCCCATTTTTTTTCATAGAATGTTTTCTTACTTGAGAAATTTGCGAGTGTTTCCCACATCCCAACAGTCATAACCTTTGCCCCTGGAGTTTCCCCTGGACCCCCAACAGACTTTGCCTCCAGGCCCTACAAGGGGTCGTACAGGCCCGTAGCCGGGGGGTCGGAGCGTTCGAAAGACCCACCCCAACTTGAGGGAGGTCCATTTTCCAGTCCTGTGTTTGAAGGATCAGCAATGAAATATTTTTTATCTTGACATATTGAGGCCGAATTTCCGTTCACTTTTAGCAGGAAGGTAAAACCTTTCCACTCATGTCATAAAATGTATACAGGCCCAAACTGACCACAATATCTCATCATCCCATACACATACTATGTGGGGTGATGAGATAATAAGCTAAAAACGCACATGCATGGTTTTGTCATTGTGGCCGTGGATATCCTTGAACTAGATACAACACAAAGCTGGGGACACACTGCCATGACAACCTGCGACACGACGGCGACCACCCACCGCGTCTGCTGTGGTCGTGGCGGTGTGACCGGTTCCACGACGAGAGTTCAGTTGTGTCGTAAGCCGTCGCCGGGCCCGATTAAATATGTTCAAGTGTAGTCGGGTGCAGTCGGTGCATTTTAAGCCCTGTCCAAACTGCCACGACTACCAAAGAGTGTCTACTCAGGTGCGTAGCCAAGAAGGGGGCGAAAGAGGCGACCGTCCCCCCCCCCCCGGCCATATTGTGGTATTTTTTTTTAATAAGAACTTACGCCAGAAATACCAAGGAGCATAGGCATAGCCAGGGAAGAAGGGCGAATAGGGCGACCCAGCTTGATCTCATTTTCGCTTTTTTCCCGCGATATCGCTAAATAGTAATTTCCTCAATTTATGCGGCAGGCCTAACAAGGTAGGGGTGGACTGCAGGGTTGGGAGCATGTATGTATGTATGCATGTAAAACACCCAGGAATGGCCGTTTTCTACTATCTGAGTGGTTTGTGGAGCCAAACGTTTCTTTGAATGCTCATCTCGGCATTGCATCATTTTTCACAGACTAATTGTTTTCTCAGTAATTGAGAAATTGTAGACATGAGATGTATATTTCAAGGCTGGGTTCATGCAACTGAAAAGACTTGGGAAGGGCTATTTCCGGCCACCTGGGGGTTAGTAAAATTCAAAATTTGCTTGTGCGCTCCGCACCAACCGGTGGTGGCGCTCCGCTTAGATAGTCTTCACCAGTTCGCACCCCCCCCCCCCTTGACATATTCCTGGCTACGCCCCACGACAGAAGGTCTGTTTTAGTCCTCTAAAATGCTTCAAATTGCGGTAAATCTGCAGATTTCAAAATTGTCTTGGGGAAATGTCCCCAGACCCCTAGCAACTGCATGCTTACGGCACGCGCCAGCCGCTTCCGTACTTCGAAAAAAGGTCCACATCTTGGAAAAAAGACCCACCCCTCCACATGGGCTGGCTACGGGCCTGTCGTAAGCTTCCATATTTGCAGTTTAAACTATCAGACTATCAGCAAGTTCCCCATGCTCCGGGCCCATGTTCCAGGACCATGCTCCGGACTCATGCTCCTGTCAAATGCTCCACTGTTATATCCAGAAGAGTAACTGTGACTCATGTAATACTTGGTGTGTAGGTTGGTCATATTAAGCAGATGATTGCCATTGCTTTTGGTCGAAGTCAAAGGTCATTTGAGGTCACCAGAGGTCAAACCGTAAAAACCTTTTAAACACAGTATCTCCAGAAGGGTAACTGTGACTGATGTCATACTTGGTGTGTGGATTGAATATAGTGAGTAGAATACTCCTTTTGATTTTGTTCCAGGACAAAGGTCATTTGAGGTCACCAGAGGTCAAAATGTGAAAACCTTGTAAACACAATATCTGCAGAAGGGTAACTGTGACTCATGTCATACTTGGTGTGTGGGTTGGTCATGTTAAGTAGATTATTGTTTTTGGTCGAAGTCAATGGTCATTTGAGATCACCAGAAGTGAAACTGTAAAAATGTGTAAACAATATCTCCAGGAGTCTAACCTTGACTGGTACCATACTTGATGTGTGGATTGTATATACTAAGTAGGAGACTCCTTTTGTTTGTGGTGGAGGTCAAGGGTCGTTTAAGGTCACCCGAGGTCAAAACTTGCTAACACATTATCTGCAGAAGGACAATGTTGACTGATTGTGTCGGTTGACCATACTGGGTAGGTGATCCCTATTGCTTTTGATGGACATCAAATGTCATTTGGGGTCACAAAAATAAAGGTCATTTTGGGTTAAAGGCTTATTAATGTGGTGTTTCAAGAGCAATAACTGCAGTTGATCTCATACTTGCCATGTGGATAATTCATGTTTGTTATAATATAACAATGTCGCAAGTAGTCATAAAGCCTTTTGGCACTCTGGTTTAAATCCTTGATCAAGTCAGTCCAAGTTTTACTGCCAACCTTGCAAAGTCTGCTTGCAAATGCCTCGTGCAGGCCTTGACAAATTAATCAGGCATGACAAATTGCTGCTATTTTCTGACGGATTCCTAGTTAGCACACATTGTTTGGGCCAACATTGGTAACCGTTGGCAAACCATTGTTTGTTAACGGATATTGGCCGAACATTGGGCCAACGTGAGACAGCCAACCGTTGGTCTGCCTGAGTATACGTTGGCCCAACGTTCGGGTAATGTAAGACAACCAACCGGTGGCCAATGTACGCTGGACTAACGTTGGCCCAACGTTACACAACTAGTCGTTGTGCAGTTTGGATTGATTCGATGTTGGGTCAATGTAGGACAGTCAACGGTTGGGTAGTAGTGTACATTAAATCAACTTAAGACAACCAACACACTTTCCAACGTTGGATCAACGTTAAACAGCCAACCATTCTGCACAAAGCATACGGGCTATTTAGTAGTGTATCATGGCCCAACATTGAACCAGGGAGCTGTTAATTAGCTGTTAGTAACGCTCCCTGGTTGGACCAACGTCAAAGTGCTTTGCTCATGAATACTCATAATCCTCATAACATAATCTGTGAATCTCTGAATTTTAGGCGGTTAAGTGTAAGTGTAGTGCAGGTCAAGTAAAAGATTATCAGATTAGTTAATCAAATATATCGTTGAGTTATTACACACTAGACATGAAACATGTTTTGTGTAAATATTATTGATTCTGTTGGAAAATTATTAAAGGATTTGTGATCAAACTGTGTATATTGTGATGATTTTTGGTTTCGATGAAATCGTAACCTTTGTAATCGTGCGGGTATATGTATGTTTGTGTGTGTATGTTTGTAACGACCACCTTGCAAGCACAGTATTTCAAGAAAAGAAGCCTGTACAAATTCCATATTTGGTATGTAGGTGTACCAGGTGTAGGTGTAGTCAGCACAAAAAGCCTATCGCTTTTGGTGGGGATCAAAGGTCACTTTTGGTCAACAAGGGTCAAATAGTGAAAACAGTGTAAGCAGTATCTCAAGAAGTGAAACTTGTATAGACTTGATACTTGGTTTGTAGGTGTACCATATTGAGTACAAAAAGCCTTTTGCTTGTGGTGGAGGTCAAAGGTTATTTGGGGTCAACAGAGATTAAATAGTGAAAAACTTGTAAACACGATATCTCATGAAGGGAAACTTATAGAGATGTCATATTTGGTGTGAAGGTGTACCAAATACAGAACAAATGGTAAAAACAGTGTAAACAATATCTCAAGAAGGAAAACTGTAGATATATATTTTTTTTTCGGTGTGTTGGTGTACCTAATGAAGGACAAGAAGGTTATTGTGTTTGGTGAAGGTCATTTGGGTTCAACCGCGGCTAAAAAGTGAAAACAGTGAAAACATTGTAAACACGATATCTCAAGAAGGGAAATTTGCACAGATATTATATCTGATAAGTGAGTAAGCCTAATTAAGGACCAGCAGTCTATTGCTTTTGGTGGAGGTCAAAGGTCATTGGGGTCAATGGGTCAAATTGTGAAATCCTTGTAAACCAGACATCTCAAGATGGGAAACGTTTACAGATCTCATATTTAGTTCATGGATGAGCCTAATTGATCAAAAAGGCTGTTGTTTTTGGTGGAGGTCAACCGTCATTTGGGGCCAACAGTGGTTAAATAGTAAAAACATCGTAAACACAGGATTTCAGGAGGGAAAACTTGCACATATGTCATATTTGGTATGTAGGTGAGCCTAATTGAACACAAGAAGCCTATTATTTTTGATGGAGGTCAACGGTCATTTGGGGTGAATAGGGGTCAAATGATGAAAACTTTTAAACACAGTATCTCAGGAGGGGCAAAATTTGCACGTATGTCATATTTTTTAAGTGAGTGTATTTTATGGAGTACAAGAATCCTATTGATTTTGCTGGAGATCAAAGGGGACAACAGGGGTCAATATGTGAAGCCTTTTTAAACACGATATTTCAAGAAGGGAAGCTTATACAGATCTCGTTTTTGGTATGTGGTATGTAGAGGTACCTTATTGAGATCAATACTTTTACAGCCAGTGTTCATTACTTGGACACCACCCTTTCAGCCAACTGCATAAAGAGAAACATTGATGTTTTACCTAATAGTAGGTACGTGGTTGTGAACTGAAACTTTTCAGGATATGTAATATTATGTAAGTGACTGCGAAAGGGTTAAATAGCCTATTGTTTTTGATGACGGTCAAAGGCCATTTCAGGTCAACAGTACTCAAGTCGAGACAACCTTGTAGACACAATATCTCAAGAAGGGAGGCTTGCGCAGATTTGATATTTGGTATGTATTGAAACTCTTGGATATCTTTGTAGTATGCAGTTATGCATGTTCTAACGGATACCTACAGTATCAGTCGTCATCTTAGGTCAGCCGACGTCATTGTACATCTAAATTGATGATATGATACATTACTGTAATACTACAATAACCAACCATATTACACTTACTTGCCTAATGCAGTATGTCAGATTCAGGGGGAAAAATCCCCCATAAAGAATTCATCGAAACTACAATGCATTTGTGCATTCTGGTTGTATATATAAAAATGTGATACATTGTAACAATAAGTAACTTTGTACTCTGTAACATCAAGTATATGGAACACAAAACTGCTTGGATAAAGAGTAATTTGTGGCAGACCTGTGGTTAGGGGTCACGGATGTGGTCAACGAATGGCCCGTTCATGCAGCCGGTGCCCTAGGAACCCTCATGCTTAAGTAGATATGGAGACATGCAAAAGGTTAAATAAAGTAGTTAAGTTACGTAGTGATGAAAACAGTGCTGAACATTGGAAACACAGTACTGGTATACTGATGCAGGGCACTAGATTTGGTACAATGTAAGTAACAGTTAGGCCAACGTTGGCCCAGCGTTACGGATGACCTGCATTGGTCCAACGTTGGCAAAATGTAGTTAAGATAACCGTTGACAATACGTTGGCCTAATGTCAGATTAAAACGTTGGCCCAACTTCCAGCCAACAAGCACCCAACGGTTGGGCCAATGGTTGTGCCAACGTAATGTACCAACGTTGGCCCAACATATTTTTGCTATCTGGGTCAAGTTATGAACGTTGGCAAACGATAGCTACCCACTGAGAAAAATATTAGCAGGCCATCTAGTGCAATAGGCTATATTCCATCTTCTGAAGTAAATCATTGTAAATTGAGGCTTTTCTTTTCGGACCGTCGGGAAATAAAGGGCGAGGTGTCAGTCACTCGCTTCCGTGTTACTTTAAAGGAGACCAAGATAATAAAACTTTACTTAATACTTTGTTTATTACAAAAAATGACAGTTGTGGATTTTCGTCAGTATACTATACAGGAGAGATTTTGAGCATAGCAGGTTTTCTTGTTTGGAGTTGCAGGTCCTACGTGTTACACAATTCGCAAATAGAATATAGCCTTTTACACTGCAATATAAAGTTATACCTTTAAAAAGGGTGTTCTCAGTTCTGAGAACACTCGAAATGTAAAAGTACTAGCCAACTTGATTAAGCATGCCTTCTTGTTTCTAAATGGGTAGAAATATGTATCACTTGTAGGTCTACCCCATGTCCATCTATAACTTTCTTTCGCATCCTCTTCTCTTCTCTTTCATTTTCTCTTTTTCTTTCTCCCCTCTTTTCGTTCTCTTCTTTTCCTTCAAAGTATATTATATAGGGGACGGGGACAAACTCCCCTGCCACCAGGGGCCCCTGACTACGTACATATAACTCACATAACCCAGTGTTCCTAGTTGTGACGAATTTACAAGTTCATGTCGTCCGTCATTTTTTCTTCTTCTTATTTTTTCGAAGTGTCGGCAGAAAATCCGGATTACAACAATACAACAATTTATACTGTCTCATAGAATTGTGACAACTTCGTCTGTCTCACCTTGCATAAAACCAATAGTGTTCCCTATGAAAGCAAACATGTTCCCATGAATATTTGACCATGCAAGTCGCGCAACATAATAAAGCCTTACCAGAGTACCCCACACAATACTCAGCCATTCAAGTCTTTCACCTCCCATTGTCTCAGAACCTCCAAATTTCCTTATTCCAACAGCAAGGGATAACCAGAAAGCCAAGGGGCTTAGTGATTACTTGCCTTTACTATATTTGAATGTCCAGATGCCCTCCTACGATACTGTGCACCAGAAAAGTTAACTGTTCTAGTTCTAGTGTAATAGTTGAAAATTGAAATTTCACAGAACTTTTCCTAAAATACTCGGAAAGGTTTGTAATTCATCGCCAATAATTCTGCAACCAGCAAATGATATATTACAGTTAAAATTATATCTTTGAGGTCAGTCCATTACAGAGTGCTACTGACGCTTTCCTTGGCTGAAAATACACAAAATACAACTACTATCTGATTATATCTCACAAATAAAAAATACTCTCATAGGTAATCTAAACTGACAAATCACTTCTCTCTATTAAATAAGCTGACATATTCCAATATCTGTTGTTGGATAAAGATCTCTCTGGGATTGATAATACCTGTCTCAGTGACCTTAGAGGTCAATGGTCACTTATCAGCTAGAAAAATTTTTTCTGTATGGGAGGGATTGTATCTTAGTAAAGCACAATAAAAAACCAATTGTTTGTCTTTTGGGAATTTTGTACTTGTAACTATCAAAATAGCTCACTAAATAGTAATAGATTTATAACAAGAGGATGCAAAAGGTTTGTATTGCTTCCTGTTGTGCATTGCATTAAAAGTCATAGAATTAAAATTTACTAGGCCAAAAATACTAACTAGATTTTATAAAACATATCAAGTATTATTGGTCTTTGCCAGCTGGTTACACCAAATACTTGTATACCCGCTAATACAGTAGTAGAGGAGAGTAAAAGTACCTGCTGAGAGCTAACATTTTGCACTTCTAGATCCTCAAATAATCTTCAATTAACACCAAAACCAAACCCCAAAGAGGTTATGCGCTGCACCTTACCCCACCTGTAAAGTGAAGGGTTACTTCCCCTTTGAAAGAAGGTGTTCAAAAGCTTATCACTGTCCAACTTCTGATGTCCCCGTATGACCTTTGACCTCAAAAAACCTCCACAATCTTATTTACATAGAAGGAAGTACACGTCCTCCAAGTTTGAAGTCTATGGAAAATGTTTTCCTGAGATACTTCAGAGATGGTTGTCTACATTCTGCCTACTGGTGACCTCAAGATGACCTTTGACCTGCACCAAAAACAATCCCAGCCGAGACTTTTATATGTCCTCCCCAAGCACCAACTTTGATCTGTCTTGCACCTTTCCCTCAAAAGTTTGAGCGCTAACGGACATTCACAGGCTTTTCACACTATGGCCTCTGATCAACCCATATGACCTTTGACCTAAAAAATCATCACAATGTTATTTAATTAAAGTGGAGTACATACCCTCCAAGTTTGAAGTTCATGCAACATGTAGTTCCCGAGATATTTCAAACTTACTTCGTCTGCATACCGGCTGCTGGTGACCTCATATGACCTTTGACCCACACAAAAAACAATCCCAGCCGAGATCTTTATATGATCTACCCACACACCAACTTTCACCTATCTTGTACCTTCCCTTCAAAAACTGGGGTGCTAACGAGATTGTCGTTACACACACACGCACACGCACACATACGCACACACAAACACCGAACCCAAGTCACCATCACATAGATTCCTTGCCTGCCTTCGGCAAGGAGTCAAAAGCTACACTGATGAAATTTGAGTTGTCTATTTGCCAGGGATGGGAAGTACTGTATAAACATACTGCAGTACCATATCTGCTCTTAGGGAATGGACGAAGAATTTGAGGATAGAGAGGGCGCGATTTTCCTTTTCGTGTTTTAGATTTTGGACGGCGGGTGTATCCAAATGTGAATGGTGATTAGGGCGAACACGATAAAAAGAAAATCATAGGAGAGCGGTAGACACGACATACTTACTTCTATTCAGATAGTCAATGGATTGTTCAATGGAATCAATGGAGTGTCAGTCGGTTGAGATGATTTTACTGCCAAGCCTGCAGGTCCGAAGTTCGAAAACAGACCTCAGACCGCAACATTTTGAAAGGAGCTAGCTGCATTCGGCAGTTGCAGAGAGAAACCCCAAGAGTGTTTTGGATCTATAACTGTTTTTAAGATGTGGCGTTTTAAGGCTTCAAGTTGATGAAATGCAAATTTTAAGAGATGATAAAGAGTGTTGCATAGTGTCAGTATTTCTGTTGTTAGCCCTGTTTATTATATCTCTTAATTAATGGGTTTCACATTGATAGGTGATACCAATATTGTTAAAGAAAAAATGCATGCTTTCAAAATAAAATTTCCAGTCCATCTAAAATTCTTAATTGTGAACAGAATGGAACAAAGGATAACATAAAACACATATAAATGAGTCCATCCCTGGATATCACAAATTTACAAATTTATCTTAAATTTATTCATGATGAAATTCTGAAAGGGAAATTTGTAAATTGGTAAATATTTGATGAATTTCCATGAAAATTGCGGCTATTTTCAATATTTTAATAATAAATTCTGTCAAACTACAAATTTTTTTTTTTTTCATGGGAAATAGAAGAGACCAGCATATTGGGAGTATGTCTGTTGGGTCTATACAGTCAGGTCTACAGTTGTCAGTTCTGTAGACAAGGCACTTTAGCCCATATTGGCCTAGTTAATGCATGATCTGCTATTTTAATCATGTTAAATATTGGTATGAAAAGCCCCAAACCCGATATTTGCTATGCAAAACACTGGTTTGCCTATAAATTCCAATTTTGTGATGAAAATTCCATGTACTTCCTCCTATAGTTTGTATGCTGACAGGGCATGCGCGTGAAGAAAGCCTGAGCGCAACATATAAAGTAAAATAAAGTTAATACTAGTTTCACTGATCTCGCTTCCACGTGTGTTGAGACAAGAGATACTACTCTAATATTGTGGCAGTTATTGTACGTTTGGGTGTCTTACTGCATGGTACTAGTTAATGTTATTTGTGTCTTTTTCTTATATTAGACTTATGAGAACTAAATCTTTACAGTGTTTTCAACAGATTTTCAAGTAAGAGATGCACCCACACATTGAGTGCATATACATGATGGCTAAGCGATCACCCTGCACAGGTTTCAGGGAAGGGTTCAACTTAACCTCCAGAAAATTTGTATATTTGAGATGCAAAATGGTGCCACTTAGAGAATTTTTTTTTCTACTTGAAATGCCGCAGCAGCCTATTGTCAACCTTTTTCGGCCGAACCATTTTTTTTTTGGCGGATGGGCGCATTGGGCGTTGTTTTGCAGGGGCGTTTCAAGGGTGTGTCATTAGTTGGTGGGGCCACCCTAAAACCTCACTTGGATAGCATTGCTTTAATGTACGTCTGATAAATCATAATGATGTTGGCCTATAGGCCTATCACAAATCAGAAGAAGACTGAGATAACTGGACTGTATCTTAGAGTTGTTGCATGTCTTTTCTTTGTAGAAGTCTAGAGATATACTTATAGGTAAGATGTATGAAAACAATGTAATCACGATTGCAATCATGATTAAATGGCAATGCAATTGTAATCATAATCGATTACTTTAATTTTAGCTGTAATCGTTATCGTAAAATCTGAAGTAATCGTAAGGGATTACATTCAGATGTACTCGCCCCAAGCCTGCTTTTTACACTGATGTATCAAATCCAATTTACGACAAAAAGACAAAACATAAACAGGTCTGTACTTTTGTTGATAACAACTCGCTCTGCTAGTACAACTCATCTTTGCAAAATGAATCAGCTTGTGCACTGTACCCAGATATGAAAATTCACTAGAAAAAACTTAACCACAATACAAGGGGTTCCATATTTTGTGAAAATATTGAACATTTAACAGGCCCGTAGCCAGGGGGCGGGGGGGGGGGGTCGGAGAGTTCGAACGACCCACCCCAACTTGCAGGAGGTCCATTTTTCCAGCCCTGTGTATGAACGGTCCGCTTTATGAAATATTTTTAACTTGAAATATTGAGGCCGAATTTCCGTTCACTTTTAGCAGGATGATAAAACCTTTCGACTTATGTCATAAAACAACATCTCATCACCAAGTACATATACTACTTACTATGTGGGGTGATGATAAGCTCAAAACCGCACATGCATGGTTATGTCATTGTGGCTGTGGATATCATCAAACTAGATACAATACAAAGTGCGGGACACACTGCCACGACAACTGGCGACACGACGGCGACCACCCACCGCGTCTGCTGTGGTCGTGGCGGTGTGACCTGTTCCACGACTAGAGTTCAGTTGTGTTGTAAACTGTCGCCGGGCCCAATTAAATATGTTCAAATGTAGTCGGGTGCAGTCCGTACATTTTAAGCCCTGTTCAAACTGCCACGACTACCAAAGAGTGTCTACTCAGGCGCGTAGCCAAGGAGGGGACGAAAGAGGCGACCGTCCCCCACCCATATTGTGGTATTTTTTTTTAATAAGAACTTACGCCAGAAAAACCCAGGAGCATAGGCATAGCCAAGGAAAGAAGGGCGAATAGGGCGACCCTGCTTGATCTCATTTCGCTATTTTTCCCGCGATATCGCTAAATAGTAATTTCCTCAATTTATGCGGCAGGCCTAACAAGGTAGGGGTGGACTGCAGGGTTGGGAGCATGTATGTATGTATGCATGTAAAACACCCAGGAATGGCCGTTTTCTACTATCTGAGTGGTTTGTGGAGCCAAACGTTTCTTTAAATGCTCATCTCGGCATTGCATCATTTTTCACAGACTAATTGTTTTCTCAGTCATTGAGAAATTGTAGACATGGGATCTATATTTCAAGGCTGGGTTCATGCAACTGAAAAGACTAGGGAAGGGTTGTTTCCGGCCATCTGGGGGTTTGTAAAACTCAAAATTTGCTTGTGCACTCCGCGCCAACTGATGGTGGCGCTCCGTTTAGATAGTCTTTACGAGTTCGTACCCCCCTTGACATTTTCCTAGCTAGCTTGTGTCAAATTGTCTACCACACAAGGTCTTTCGTAGTCCTCTAAAATGCTCCAGGTTGCGGTAAATCTGCAGATTTCAAAATTCCAGGGAAAATGCCCCCGAACCCCTAGCAACTGCATGCTTACGGCAGCCCCAGCAGCTTCCGTATTTAGAAAAAGGTCCACATCTTGGAAAAAAGACCCACCCCTCCACATGGGCTCTCTACGGGCCTGACTAAAATCTGTCAACTTGAAAAAAAAAAAGATTTAAAATTAAGTTCAGATTTGCTAAGTTATCGCACAGAGGGTGTATGATATAGTCTATACTATGAGGCCACAGCTGAAATACCCCACTGGCAGGTTTTATATCTCCTTAAAGTTCTGATTAGTTTGTCACTCTGCGAAGTGTCAAGCTGAAGTCATTCAAACGCATGAGAATTTAGCCTACGCCCTGGTTGTGCAATTCGGAAAATGCGTCATTTAAATTTCCATCATTAACTCAGCGTTGTTCAATTAAGTCAATCTGTAAATAACTTAAACAACATTGGACATAAAACCAAAACTCTTCAATTTTGTGAAAACTGAGGCTATATTGGGCCTAATTAATTCTACATTTTATCCTCTAAAGATTCATCAGCGTTAAGATAATCCAATATCAGACTTACTCTACGCAGGTAGGCAGGTTCTTCAGTCCCATTGTTTGTTTCCGACGTGGTAGCGACAAACTTCAGCGGTTTTGCTTTTTTTTTTACAAAAAGTATCGTGATACCTGAAATTAGTTTTAACCGGATACATAAAATGCTATGATGCACAAACTCGTTCAGTTGACAATGAAAATAACATTGGTAAACAGCGACTTCTACTATGGTACAAACAAATTTTGCACCTGCAATGCACCAACACGGCATACAAAATAGCTTTAGTCATTGTTAAACCATTCAGTAGCCCTTTCGAATCTTCCATCATGAATGTTTCCATAAATATTGGTTTCAAAGTAACGATTTTTTTTTTTTCCGGTAAACAAACACGTTGTTTTTCTTTGGCGTCTACATTCATTTCAGTTAAATATACGCACAAGTAGTGCAAGACTTGAAATTGTTCAATTCGGAAATCCTAGAACACCATTCAATACAATACATGAAATATTAAATGTTTTCAATTAGGCCTATTTGTACATAACTCATTACAGTTTTGCCTTGTAGGGAATCATGGCAGTAGTCATCGAAAGTTAAATTTAAACACAATGCGGTTCGCAAGGGTAACAACCTATCCATGCATTGGACATCTGTTAAACTCATGGAAATGTATAGGCATATGTTTCTGTGACTAAGCTATGAATTTACGAACCGTTGTGAGGGAATCGTTATGATGGAACAATTGTATGTCTTCCCTCGATCGTGCATAACAATGCTTCAACAACGTTCAACTAGAAAATGTGGTTACGTACCGTAACCACAATGGACATGACCATGTCTCTGGTTGCCTATGTAGGGTGAGGATAGACTGCCTGGTCAATCCGACAAGAGGTACGTAAAACTGGTATGTGGACGGGGGGGGGGGGGGGGAATATTTTAAAAAATCCAACATCCTGTCGAACTGTGGATCGTTTCCAGTACCGGAATCATCTATAGGCAATCCACCCCAACCCACACGAAAGCGTGCGCACACGTACACATATACAACCAAACATTCACACACTCTCTCATTGGCAAGCACATACACTCAAAGTGACTTGTTCTGGAACTCCCTCCATATCATAAAATGTTATTACATTTTATTTTGCTTGTTGCCTTCTATTTTAAATCTGCCTGAATTATTTAAGCCTGGGCAAAACAGTATGATTGTTCCCCCGAGTATTTCCAATGGGGTGGCAACTGCCCACCTGCCCCCACCCGGATTGCATCAGGCCCCTGTCCGACAAGAGAGGAGTGCAGCAAGTTTTTAATAAAACTTTGGCTCTCGTATTCAGAATAGGCCGCTGTTAAGTGCCTGGATTGAAGTGAACCTGCAAATGTACATACAGTTTATGTACTCCGTTTTACGTTTTGACTTCAGCTCAAACTTATACATATGGTAAAATACGAGATTTGCATCGAAAATTCGGACTTGAGGTTTGACTGCAATTGCCTTCCATAGGACGTTTTTGTTTATTACGAACATTTACCTTAAACACGTTAGAAAACTAATTCGTGCAATTAGTCACATCGTTTGTACAGTGTGTCTGCAATAGACCGTATACATACTGGCTTTCTACTGATCGCTGATTCGCACCCGCCGCCCGGCTACTACTGTACACATATTGTACATTTATAAACTGTATGCAGTTCAAACGACGAACGGAGACATCGTAGCAGACCGCTATGCCGAAATTCCAGGGAATTACCAGAAAGAATTATACTTATTTTTTCACATTATACTGATGTCTTCATTACCATTTCATAAATCGATTATAAAATTTTGAAAATATATCTAAAACGGTAGCAAACACCAACGATCTGGAAAGAGATTAAGAAACTCAGTCCACATAGGACAGCATCTTTCGTTCATGACTGCGTCATGTGTAAAGTACCTAGGCGTATTAGCCTACTTAATATTGTAATTAGCCTACTTAATATTTAAATTTAGAGCATTTGAGGAAAAATGCACCGCATGTCGTAATTAGCGACATTTTTCACACAATCTTGTCACATACCCGTCGCCTTTGCTGTAAAAATCTTTTCCCAAAAGATCGGTTTGTTTCTTGATGCGAGTCGTCCGATAAACTGAACGAAAGAAATGTGGTCACGTGAACATCACAAAATGCGACCAACCACAATAATGGACATGCTGTCATGTCCATTAATTATCACGGGAAGTCACAGTAACGTATAGTCCGATACTTGCCACCTAAAAGAGGATGGAGTTGTATAATACATCTTACATAATTTTTTGCCCTTTTTCAAAATCGAGTGGAAGACTATTTAACAGATTTGTGGTAAAAAAATAGTCTGCTACTGACAAAATGTTAGAGAACTCTGCAGTATAGAGAGAAAAACCTTTAATCATTGAATTTTTCTTATGTTGTGGCCCACAAAATAATATTCATGAGTATGTGTTTTATGCCTCTTTCTATCTAAGTTGCAAATTTGGTTGAAGGCCATCAATGTCTACAGTCAGAGTTTAGGTAAACATTGATAAGCAGTCGACCAAACGGAGTCTAGGGTTCTTATACAGAGAACCCTAATGAAGTTCACGTAGAAAAAACATACGCCCTTGTTGAGGTCATTGCTGTTTCCCCACTTCAACCATTTCCTCAAAGTCTGCCTACGCCATTGGCAGCAGACCGGCATGAGGGGATCGAGTATGTTCAGCCAGCAATATTTGTCAACTGCTTGACAAGTAGATGAAAAAGGATTCATAAATGCCTTTGAATGGACAGTCAATGCAAGAGGTTTATGTTGAAAGGGACTTATGTGTCTACATAGATTCTTCATTACAACCATCTAAGCAGTGTATTGAAGCAGCTAAAAAGCTGAGCGAATAGGATTTTAGGTATGATTTAGATAGAATTTTATTTCCTTAAGCAAAGTCTCATTTAGTGTATGCTGTTCAAGCTGTGAACCATATTATTCTATGAGGATTTACTTCAGAAAGTCAATGGTACTAGATTGAGTAGAGCTTTCAAGGGTGTTCCCTATAACAATAGGTTACATCTCTTAACTCTCACTTCACTTGAGCTGAGATTATTACGTGAAGATTTAATACAAGTCCCAGGAGCTTTCAAGGGTGTTCCCTATAACAATAGGTTACATCTCTTAACTCTCACTTCACTTGAGCTGAGATTATTACGTGAAGATTTAATACAAGTCCCAGGAACCCAAATAACCCCCCACAGCACCACTGTAAACAGCTTTACTGAACAAGTCAAATTTGAATCCCCAGAAACTTTCCTAGTGGTTCAACCGGAATTTGATCCGAGGACCCTTTGATTGCAAGACGGACACTCTAACCATCAAGCTAACTCTCCACTCTATTGAATGAGTGGAATAGGTTGCCTAAGGATGTAGTGACGGCAAGAAGCGTTAATGGGTTAAGAATGCACTGAACAAGTACTCCAAGCTTTGTGAAAGGGGTTTGATTTTTGCACCCTTTTTTATCTGTTTGGGTGTTTCTTTCCGGGTCCTTGATGGGTTTTTTTTAGGGTTCTTAATTGTCCCCCCCCCCCGATCATTTTTGCTACTAAACGAAACTAAACTTAATCCAATAGATCCATCCTTACCACTTCCACTTTCATGTTCTTCCTCCCTCTTAATTAGTTCCATTCACTTCATTCTTCCTCACTCCTCTTTCAGGTCTACCTGATACCACAGTCCAGCTCTTTCCCTCCTCTCTCTTTTTTTTTTTTTTTATTGAAACCCCTCTTTTTTTTTATTGAAACCCCTCTTTTTACTTGAACCGTGACCTTGACCCGGCACTGCGTTCTGGTCCCAGAGACGATAACATGTGTTCCCAATAACACCACCAGATTACCACACATACTGACATAGCAATAGAGCAGGGAGCAGAGTGGCAGAGTGAAGCAAACCGCATCCGGAAAGAAGTCACATTCGGAAACACCAAGAAAACACAATTCGCTTAGACTGCAACTTTCGTGTCAAAGGTCATACAGACATGTCTAAAACGTATTTATATTAAAAATAAAATCAGATAAA
Source organism: Stichopus chloronotus (assembly GCA_021234535.1). Taxonomy (NCBI): domain Eukaryota; kingdom Metazoa; phylum Echinodermata; class Holothuroidea; order Aspidochirotida; family Stichopodidae; genus Stichopus; species Stichopus chloronotus. Next base: position 5,684,708 of record SFZH01000008.1, read on the forward strand.
TATACAGTATTATTTTAGAATAGAAGACATGAATAAGCTATAAAATCAAATGGCAGCTTAGAATGTAAATATTATTAGGTCTTAGCGTAAACTGAGTATTAAATCTCACAAGTTAGGTTTGAACGCATGATAAATTGATCATATTTCCCACCATGGACGTGTAATAGTGGAAGCTGATGTCGACATAAACGTACGTGCATCCCAATTTCGCGAGACGGTAACATCAATAAACACGTCTACTGATTATCCGCTCACCACAGTTGTCACAGTCACACTAGTGCTGCAATCATCATATCTGCATCATGCATGCAGTTGCCCTTTCCATTTAATTGCATAAGTTTTACAGTAAAGTTACTGAAATTTAGTGAAACTGCCTCTTAATTTAACGAAACCACAACTAGATAACCATACTGACTGTGCCAGTTCGTAAAGCCCACCGACGAAAAAATGTCTGTATCATGTTTAAAATTCTATTTATCAATTTCAGTTATATCGTTGTATATCCTTGGACTTGATACGTTGTCAGGGAACAAAGCAGGTGAGAAAAGTTGTTTTGTTAACTTCACTAACTTAGGCCTAGCCTAGCTGTACTGCCTAACTTAGGCTTCTTACATCCACTTCCCTCCCGGCATGTGTTATGACTGTGAAAGTGTGTAAAGAAGTCATAGCCCAACTAACTACTAACGATACTTGATAGACCTACGTTAGTAATTCAGGCCTTGAAATCATCTGTTTTAGGAGGCCTATTAAGAAGTTGAGCAACCACACATTGACACAAGCAACCATCTTGGACTGTTGGAGTTGCACTTGCAGAGACCTGGCCACAGTGGCCAGAATTGCTTGCCACAATCCCAGGCTAGGCTACATTCAATGCAATACAGACACCGACACAACTGCAGAATACAACGTCTCTTCAAGACGTGTGACTGAGACTCCAGAGGCGCAGTCGTAGTCACAGTGAATCGCACATATATGCCTCGTAAACGAATGACTACTGCGACTGCGCCTCCACACCACACTAGAGGCCCAGTGAACTTAAAATGTTTTTAAGCAATAGTGTATCCCAATCACATGTTCAGTCGTTCTCAAAATGGCCACTCCTTGTTAGCTACCACTGCGACTGCGCCTCCACCCAGATGATAGAATCAGTGAAATTAGACTAATGTTTTCAACAAAGTATTCGATTGGCCACCACTGGGACTGTAACTGCGCCTCCACTCAGATGATAGAATCAGTGGACTAAGAATGTTGTATCCCAATCACATGTTGAGTCATTCTCAAAATGGCCACTCTTTGTTAGCTACCACTAGGACTGCGACTGCGCCTCCACTCAGATGATAGAATCAGTGGATTTAGAATGTTGTTTGCCACCACTGGGACTGCGACTGCGCCTGCGCCTCCGCTCAGATTATGAATCAGTGGATTTAGAATGTTTTCAAGAAAATATTCTATCAGCCAACACTGAGACTGCGACTGCGGCTCCTCTCATCTCATAAGACAGATGGCTATAAAAAATGCGACTGCACCGCCACTAATGACTTAAAACTATGGGCCTTTACAAAAAAAAGCTTAGGATTATGCACACGATTTCTACTGGAGGCGTAAGGGAGAACCACAGTGCAGTTCACCTCCGAGATTTTTTAGGGTACTATTTCACCGGGATGTTGTATTCTGCAGTTAACAGATACCAAAGTAAAATGGTGCTCTAGGCTGTTCTCCAACCTTTACAAAGTGAAAGTTATCATGCCAGAGGAAATCTATTAGGATTAGCATAAATTAACATTCACATTGTATCTCCTCAATTGCACCTCCCTGGTTGGATCTAGGAACTTTCCATTCTCAAGACAGTCCTGAGATTAATTGCTATGGAGGTGTTGTGAGAGCGAAATGGGCAAATCATCAGTGCAATACTTATAATATTTGACATCAATACAGACACAATTTCTTAATGCAAAATTTCAGACCAACATGGCAAATAGTAGACTGGGCTTGTTAGTTATCATTTTTTAACCCCTTTCTTTTTGGATCCTTAAAACAGAACATGAATCTCAAAATAAACATCCATAGTGACAGAATATAAAAACAGGATTTGGATTTGCAATACTAGACTTAAAAGACATTACAAACTAGGGATCTTAAGTTTTAGATCTGGCTGGACGAGTTGAGACCAGATCTTACCTGAAGTCAGACCAGATTTTTACACCTGTATAACTGGTGTAAAAATCTGGTCTAACTTAGAATTGCACAAGGTTTCTATTTTTCAACACACAACATGTTACATGAAAAGGACCTAGGAACCATTATGCTACGATTATGCTTCAATTACTGTACAACCAACTTTTAATTCACCAATAACTTAAAACTGCTATGATCAGTACTGTTGTGTACTACAAAGCTTGTAGTCTCTATTTTGCATGCCAGTAAGTGGAATCTTGTAGGAAAACATGTTGTACAGTTATCAGCCATTCCATGAAATTAAAATACAGGTTAGTTCAAAACTGTCTTTCCTAGGTGAAGTGAATCCTCATGCAAGTGGTTGCCTTTTAGCCTTCAGTTAGACAAATATCTTTCAAAAGCAGGAAATTACAGTGGTGCATGATCTTGACATGGTTTAGTCGAGTCTCTTGATGCAAGCCCAGGGCATAGTCATGGGACAACTGTCTGCTGTCCCACTGCAAAATCACTGCTGCCATGTTCTCACTATATTTACCCTTTACTCTTCATACCAAGTTAGGTAAGCTGTCAACATATAGCATTATTTGTGTTCCACACTGTTATTGTTCAACCTTTCCTTTCTTGCCTTTGCATTTTAATTTTTGAGAGATGCTCATTTTATATCAGCATTCTGTGGTCACATAATTGTAACAAAATGTTGGGGAAAATCCGGCTGGACCTTGCAAATATCCGGTCGCAGCTGGAACCAGATTTTATTTCACTATCCAACAGCATAATTTTGCCAGATTGGATATCTGGTGCATCCCTATTGAACATGGATTTCGCTTGCACCATTGAACAGTGGTTAGGTAATTCGGCTTCAGTGACTCAACTGGCATTCAACACAGCTGGGGCAACAGCAATTCATGCATGCATAACAGGCAAGAACAGAAAGGGCTTTCACTGTTGGAGGGGCAATGGCAGGCATTTATAAGTAGGAGTGATTGGTTGGTGTATGGCTATTGATACAGTTTTGAAACTTACAAACAGGTGTATGTCCTTGAATTAAGTAATAGAAGAGCCACTTCGCTGATTCATTCTTGCCAGATACCTTAAGTTACTTGTGTGTACACTGGCTACCTGACTGTTAGGTCAGTTTGTGTTTGTATGAGGCATTTGAAAATTATTACTTTGTTGAGGCTTGTGATGTAGATTTGGTTCATTTCATCTGTCCTCTTGGGTATTTACATTGGAAGTGTTCATAATAGTGATTTGCTGATTGTTGCATCCAAGTGCAGAATGGGTTAGCTAGTGTACTGTACTTCTACAGGCATGGTTTACCTGTTAATTAACACCAAACTGATAGCCTACTTTTGTATTCAGACTGTTCCATAATTGTTGCTTTGTGTCATTGAATGATGGGACTTTGTCTGTAAATGACATTAGCAGCCTTTGGTAAAAGTTGCCATCATTCATAGGAACTTTGCAAAGGTTGTTACTTATGAGTTGCAAACCACATTTCAAGTTTTTGTCTCCAGGTCCAGGCTAAATTTGGAAGGAAATTTGAAAGGAAAATGCACATTAAGTTTGATATGGAGAACATATTTACAGCTACCTATCCATTTTTCTCTTTTTTTTTTCTCTGTAGATAATCAATATGAGCTACTTGTTGTTACTGTAGCAACAGAAGAAACAGATGGCTTCAAAAGGTTCATGAGATCAACTGATAAGTATGATGTCAATGTTAAGGTAAGCTCATTTCAAAGCAAATGTGTGAAGTAGCAGCTGAAGAATGATTTGTTAAGTTTCAAATACACAGATGTGTACAATATATTTGTACAGGTACTGATAAAGCAGAGCAGAATAGCCTTTAGAGAAGTAGTAGCTAGTACTAAAAGGTAAAATAAAAGTTAATACTGCAATCCTAATTTATGTTTGAAAATATGAGCTATACTGTTGATTGTCATTTCTGAAAAGTTACTGTGAAAAAAAAAAGATTCAGAAACTGCTTGCATAGTCCATAAAAAATGGAAAAGCAGTCTGCAGCTGAGAATTATGCCTTTTCTTAAATGTCATGTATGTATTTTGTATGTTGTGGTGCCACATACCATATGAAGAACTCTGAAGAAAAAGAACTCAATTTGTGGTTCATAGGTTGTTGGAATGGGGACAGAATGGAGAGGTGGAGATGTCGCAAACTGGCCAGGAGGTGGACATAAGATCAACCTTTTGAAAGAGGCCCTCGAGGAGTACAAAGATAGGCATGATCTTATCTTGTTGTTTTCAGATAGGTAAGATTGAAAGGACACATGCCAAGAGGCAGGTCAGTACACTTCTTTGTAGTCGTGTCTTTTTTTTGTAACTATGGCAATTGGTGCCGGATATTATTTGCAAAATTTCAAGATTAGGTCTCATGTTACCTGAAAATATTCAGTGGAATTATGCTGATTGTCACCATGACTTTGTTGCACTGTTGGAAAGTTATTTGTTGAACTCCAAGAATGAAGATATAACTTATGTTTTTGCAGTCTACTTTGACATTTTGAATGGATCGTCAAGTGATTGTGCTTTCAAAGTGATTCATAACACACTGGTAAAGCTAAAGCTTGTTTTAACCTCTTTGGCAGCTACGATGTTATCTTCACCACTGGAGCTGAAGAAATCATCAGCAAGTTCCTGGAAATGGATGCAAATTTAGTTTTTTCTGCTGAAAGTTTGATTTGGCCAGATCCATCTTTAGCAGTAAGTCCTGTGCTATATAAGTCAAGCATCAGTCTTTTCTCTGATTTGTATGTACACTTCATGAAGTGGTGAGTGTTGTCTCTGAACCATAATCTCTCTGTTATCAGTTTAATAAACCAGTGTTGAATCTGACATCTGTATTGAGTTAGCTAATTTGGGGTGATTCCCCTTTGACTCACCTCCAGGCACTTCTATCTGAGTTGTTGCAACCCACCATGTTCATTTGGTGTTCATATTAGGTATTTTGAATTTTTGAGCTTGTTACTCGCAGCACATTGGAAAAGAATCAACCAGCCAGTCAAGCAAGCAGTTTTTTCACTAGCTGATAACTCCAGGTTCACTGTGAATTGTGATAGCCAAAGATCTTTTAAGGTGTTCTCCATAGAAACGTGTAACATTCCATTTTCATCTTTCTTCAGTTTGATATAATGTCCTAATTTGGAAAATTTTATGTCTGAGAGAAGTCTTGCTCTTCAGTTGTAATTTTAGTATTATTATGTATTTGTGCTGCAAAATATGGGCGATGTATTTTTGGCATGAACATCTACCTCAGGATGTGCAGCATCACATTGTAAAAGGTTTCATTGGTCTACCTGTGTTTGCCTTCAACAATATTTAATCACCTATAATTGGTGAAATGTATTATTTAATGTTCTCTGGTTATTTTTCACAGACACAATACCCAATGTCTGCTGAAGGCTATCCCTTCCTCTGTTCAGGTCTTTACATGGGCTATGCACCATACTTCTGGTCAGCATTAACTTATAAGAGCATCAGTGACAAGGATGATGATCAATTGTTCTTCACCAAGCTGTATTTAGATGCCTCTAGGCGGGTAAGGTTTTCATATTGTACCACCCTCCCTGATTTTGGAAACCTGTAGATTGGTAAGGGCTTCTTATCATACCCTCTTTCATTTTGGATTGCTCTGGGTTGGTAAAGTGCTCTCATCATACCGTTTTGTATAATGGAATCCACTAGGTTGGTTATGCTTTTTATCACACCCCTGGTATTGTGAATGAATCTAGGTCCTTGAAAGATCCTCTTATGATACCCCTCTGTGTTTTGGATGCCGCTAGGTTGATAAAATCTCCTTGTAATAAACTACCAACCAGATTTTGCTGTCCGTGTCCAAACGAGAATCTTGTAATAAATACATTGTCCTATGGAAATCTTCTGTTGCTTTGTTTGCCAGGACCCCCAAATAGGGTTTGACAGTATCCTGGTACCCAAGTCAGTACCAGTATTTGCAGTATTCCCGGTACTAAAAAATTTTTCTGTGGGTACTGGTACCTAGAATACTTTGCAGTGCCGTAAGAAATTCTTATAGCCGGTACTGTCTCTGCAATTATGTGTTTTAAAATGTTAACTTTAACTGCCTCCTACGTCTGTGGCATAACTCTTTTAGGTTATCCTGCTGCTACAGCTATCCAATGCAATCCAGTTTCATTCACTACTCAATTGATGGGCCTATATTAACTATAATCTGGATTCCCAGTTTGTTTGTGGGGTAACTGGCCAAATTGCGGCCAAATCACCTGGAAAAACAGTAAAAGCAAAACTAGCTCCTACTTGAGGAAACTTGACCTTGTGTTTTTGAACAGTGTAACACTTGTTGACCTTTACAACACATGGTAATACAATATACATCATTAAATACTCAATCGATGTTACTACAAGTGGAGGGTAAATTGTAAACTGTTAACGTCCCACTTAGGTGACTATGAAATGGGGCAAAACAAAATTCTTGAAATTTTGTGATAAAGCAGGTGTTTTATGCTTATTTCAATTAGGGCCCCAAACTGCCAAAATGCCATTTGGCAAGTGCTTTTAATTTTTACCAGCCCACAAAAGTACAAAAAAAAAATAAATTTGCCTATTTTGGCATTTAAAACAAAAACTGGCAACTGTGACTACAACAATAGGTAGGCAGGAACACTCAGTGGAAGAGAAGATTTCCCGCACTGATGGTGCTATGAATTGTGACAAAAGGGGACACTTTTACGTCAGTGTATTGACGGCATTAATAATAACAATGTCATTCACGTCAGTAGGGCTTAACCGATAATTGGATCGGACATCGGATCGGGCCGATATTCGACTATATCGGTAAAACATCGGATTGGTTAATTTTGCCCAAGCTCGCCTTCCGATGTTTGCCGATGTTGAACACTGGAGATTTGTGGGTAGTTACTTTAGGTTTAAATTTTGATCAATTCTAAAGTATTACCAGAACATGCAGACTTCACTAAAACCAATGCAAACATAATCACAAAATCTTGAGATTAATTTCGCCCACACCAGCTCGATTTCAATTGAAACAGAATTACTTTTCTTTCAGCCCGACTCTATGTGTGACGGCCAGCATTTTGTGTAAACAGTAGCTAGCCTGCATAGCCCACATCTACGTAGGTACGGCTGTACTTAGGGAAGTTCGGATACTAGTCACAATGATACAATGTAACGCACGCACAGGGCCGATAGTGACTATGACAAGCGGCCCCATATATTTTAATGTTTTGTTTTTACTCGTTTACTGAATGTATATATTCATCGATTACTTGAAAGAATAAATGTGAAGGCAATGTACATCTATGTAGACATAGCTCGAGAGGTGATAGATGCCCGATCGCACTGTGATACAGTGTAAAGTTACTTGAAAACGTGTTGATAGCGAAAACATCGGATCGGATATCGGCCGATGTTGTGGAAAAAACATCGGACATCGGATTGGCAGTAAAAACCGCTTCGGTTAGGCCCAACACGTCAGTACATAAGTTGGATTGGGAATTTCCTTCATTCATGATCAAAAGCAAAGTTCTGCCTGCCACTGGCATTTTAAATTCATGATTGGCTGTCGAAATCACGGGAAGTAAAGTCAACGAATCGATTTATGAACTCGTACACAATGTCATTCACTTCAAGGCTGTCAGTCATTTCACATTTTGGTCTTGAGGGCTGGGAATAAACAGCTTGCTCAACCTGGAACTGAGTTGGCGAACAACAGGTGAAAATTCCTTATGTAGTACAGTGACTCGCTGGCTTCGAACGACAAAAGCACTGTACAATGCACATACAGTAGTGTGCTTATATCATGAAAATTACGTTGGTTTTGTATATAAGTGGCAATAACAGAGAATTGGTATTCTGGAGATATTATAACTAGCAAGACAAGTTTTCAATGATTTTATGTGACAAAATAATTTGTAAGTAATGCGCAGTAATCAAATCACTTGACTTAAGAATTTCTAGGCCACAAATGGCAAGTGGATATGTTGACAAATGATTGCATTGGCAAAAAGTTGGTAGCCAATTTAGTTGCTGTATACAGTACTGCTCTCAAACCCTGCTGAAGCTGCACAAATGAAACTTTTTGCTTTGCTGTTTTATGGTTTTTGGTTCCTTGCGTCAGCTAAGGAACCTATGCAGTCAGGTTGGCCTGTGTGTGTGCGTGTGTGCGTGTGTGTGAGGGTGTGTGTGTGTGTGTGCATCTGTGACACTTGCTTAGGAACGCTCTAGCTCAATAGGGGAAAGTCCGATGAAAGTCAAACTTGGTATGTAGGTTTGCCGTGTTGAGAAGGTGTGCCCTATTGTTTTTGGTGGAGGTCAAAGGTCATTTGGGGGAACTGGGGGCAAAAGTCCTGTTTTGCTTGGGTACGCTGTAACTCAATAGGGGAAAGTCAGATGAAAGTCAAACTTGGTATGTAGGTTTGCCATATTGAGAAGGTGTGCCCTATCGTTTTTGGTGGAGGTCAAAGGTCATCTGGGGGAACTGGGGGCAAAAGTTTGTTTTGCTTAGGTATGCTCTAACTCAATAGGGGAAAGTCAGATGAAAATCAAATTTGGTATGTAGGTTCGCCGTATAGAGAAGGTGTGCCCTATCGTTTTTGGTGAAGGCCGGAGGTCATCTGGGGGAACTGGGGGCAAAGTCTGAAAACCCTTTTATGCTATGGATGCTCATATGTTCCATCAGTCCCCCTCCAGTGCATCATGGAAGTACTGCTTGAGTTAGCAGTTTCTTGATCAAATGAAAAAGAAGCAGTGTTGTTGGCACTACTGTAGGTGGTCACACCAGACAAGTTTTGGCTGGATCAGTTTACCTCCTCGTGCCTGAGTGCTAATGTGTGGGTTCATGTAAGTGTCTTTTCAATTAGTGAGGTGAGCAGGACACAATGAAAGAAAATAAGTCAGTTGGTGTTCTTACCAGTTTAAACTCGACCCCAGTTGTTCCCTCCAGGGCATTCTATCAGTTTATTGGACTTGAAAGGGGCATAGATGAGATAAGCCATATTGCAATCTGCAGAGCCCCTTCTTTAAATGAGAAATGCACAGCTCTTTGTGTTTTGTAAAATGAATGGGATATTGCTGTATACTGCAGTTCAACATCTGCAATTCATTGCATTAATTGAAATGTCTTTTTTATTTAGGAACTCAGGCATATCATTTTACAGTATGTATATTTCAAGTGCAAGGAACCATAGTGCCCATAGGCTGTTGTGAAATCATGCAAAATATTTCTTCTCTTACAGATTGTATGTAACACTGTTGGTAGTTGGTCACATTAGTGCTATGGAAATGGTTCCATGTGGGTACATATTTGTCATGTTTGGGGTCCAGTATTTGTCATGTTTGGGGTCCAGGGTCTGAAATGGGCCATTTTATAAAAGCATGAAATATGTTTCTCTCTCTACAGATTTTATGTAATGCAGTGAGAGTTCATGGTCAGAAATGGGCCGTATGGACTATCGTACAAAATAATGCAATATGCTCCCTTTTGCTTTATAATTTACATTATATGCTCTCCATCTGTGCAAGGAACCAGAGTGCCCTTGGGCTCTTGTTCAGCTCATACCAGCAAGCTGGTGTGAGCTTATGCGATCTGTCTATTGGTCTGTTTGTCTGTCTGTCCACTGTCCACAATTGTTCAAAATGCTTCTTCTCCTACATGCTTTCATGGATTTGTTTGAAACTTACACACAATGTTCCTTGGGTGGTGGCCCATTAGTGGTGTTCAGGAATTGTGGGCACAAGGTCCCACGTGGGCCCTTTGGCCCATTTTATGAAATTTGGCAAAATGCTTCTCCTTCAGATTCTCTTGTTAATGGTTTGTCATAATGATACACCATAAATGGTGCTTGCAGGGTGTTCAGGAATTTTGGGTCCAAGGTCCCACGTAGACACTTTGGCCCATTTTATGAAATTCTGCAAAACCCTTCTCCTTCTACAGATTCACTTATACCATGTTGATGGTTTGTCATAATGATACTCTGTCAGTGGTACCTTCAGGGTGTTCAGGAATTTAGGGTCCAAGGTCCCATGTGAGCCTTTTGGCCCATTTTATGAAATTCTGTAAAATGCTTCTTTTCTTACATGCTTACATTAATTTGTTTTAAACTTGGACGCAATGTTCGTTGGTGGTGGACCATGTGGGGCATTCAGGAAGGGTCAAATGGTTTCAGTGTTTCTTTAGCAGAAGGATAAACAGTAAGTCATTGCCTCATTTAAAGTGCTTTTTTGTGCTAGGATGAGGCACCAACTTTTAAAAGGTGAAGAATGTAAATTATCCCACTCCAGCTTCACCCAAACATGTTGTTTCAAGTTAAGTTGATTCTTGAGAACCATTCCAAGGTGATTTTAAATGAGATGGTTGTCTCAGCAATTATGCTTCCAGTTTTGATGGTTAAAGTGTTGCAATTCATCAAAGTATTCCCACTGCCAAAGATGGTAAATGCAGATTTTTATATCCTCCCTATACATGTAGTGCATGGGAATATTGTAGTTTCTTGATGGTTAGAGCGCGTTGTTTTTCCCCTCCTTTGCCACAGCAATCTTTGCTATGGCAACATACTGTATGGTTGATTTTGGTACATGTGGGATCTAAAATGGGATGGTACCTAAGGTTGCCAGGGACACCCCATTATGGCTAAAGGCCAAAAACTTGTGTGAGGATGTGTGTGTTTGAGAGTGCATGTATGTGTAAAAAAAATTACACTTTCAAAAGTTTGTGTCTGTAACGCCACGACGGCAGTGTCCGTGAAGGTCACAAGTTGCCCCATGGCCTGCATTTATGTACATCCCAATAAAATCTTAGGTCAAAGGTCAAATTAGTGAAAAATCTTTTGCCAGCTATATTTTTCTATCCAAAATGGATATATTTTCATGAAATTGTCAAATATATTGCTGGTATTCAAGGTTTTTACTACAAATCATGTCTCTATACATATGTTCTGAGACCAAAGGTGAAAGTCAGGGGATAAATGTCAAAGTTGACAGGGAAAATTTGTATCCCCTTCTCCTCCAAAACTGCAGTGTTGATGAAGGTCAATTATTTTCAAGGTCAACTTTTTTTTCTTATTTATTGAATAGTATCCACAAATTGAAACGAAAGAGAAACATATATATATACCTACATACATTCATTCATATATAGGTATACATACGTACAGCATTAAATTGTTAGTTCATGCATATATCACATGGATAAGGCTAGTTATATTTTAAACTTGTGAGTATTACATGGAGAGTGCAAGTTCCCACTACAACCAAACCTTGTTGTTGTAACTGACTTAGCTGACATATTTCTCTACCTTCAAAAGATCTCTTAGTTTACCAAGAAGAGAATTGAAGGTGGGTCTTGCAGACTTCAGTCTTCATTTATAGATGTGATTTTTAAATATGATGGCTACAGTATGTAACTTAGTGCCCAGATGTCTATGTTGTTGCCATGATATCCTAAAATTAGACATTTGTTAGAGTAGTTAAAAAATCTTTGACAGTTGACCTTTCGTTCAAAAATAAAATTGACTATTTAATTGCTTAATTACAGGGCATGTACAAAATAGGTGTAAAATTGTCTCATTTTCTTGCTTACAAAATGTGCAAAGATCATTATTTTTGAGACCAATACGATACAGTAATACATTTGTACATAAAGTGTTAACAATCTGATATTGGAACCATTTTAATGTAACACAGTATTATATTGAAAGGTCAAGTTGTTATAGAATTTCCAAACCTCACTGGAAGGAGATGTATTAAGCATATCATTCCATTTGTCTCTTACAGAGATGTGTGAAGTGACAAAGCCTTTCACAATAACATCATAAAATTCCCTACAGCCGCTATCAGACTTAAAGGGAAATAAGGCGTTTGTTTTACAGGAAACATCCATACTTTTGAAACCAATGTTTGTGGACGCAGAATGATAGATTATTCAAAATAAGGAAGGACAGTGGCCTTCTTTTCAAGAAATAAGCTCCTCACCGATAGAAATTCAGTTATTTGTTGCTCAACACTAATTTGTTCACTGAAACTTTTCAAAATTCAAATGATGCATCTTCCGTTACTCATCACATGCATTATGTTTTGAGGAGATGAAGCTTTGGCAGATGTTTATTGATGAGACCGAATGGTTTAACAAGGATTAAAGCTATTTCATTTGTATGTCATGTTGGTGTATTCTAAACGCCCTATTTCCCTTTAAGTCAAATTCCATGTTTTGGAGGCCTTATAGGCATGGGGGATTCTTGACAAATTTGGAAGGAGTGATTGCCTGAAAGAATAGATCTTCGAAGACCCCAAAATGTAAGAAAATCAACTTTTTACCCCAAAGTAGCCACAAAAGGTCTCATAGTCATAAAAATTCAATTTCCTCTGTCATCAAAAATGTCATTTACAAAATAGAGTTTTTGGTTGCAAAAAGCGAGGATGTTTACAGGATGTCCATCCATCTGAAATAAATCATTGTTCCAAACACTTTGACTCAAGAAATCTGTGAGTGAATTAATTGTTATGTTATTATTAAGGCTAACCCAAGCAGGTAGCTTGTCAAAAGGTCAAAGTTGGTACATAGTCGCCCCTTTGTCTGAAATTGTAGGCCCCATTGAAGTTAATGACAAAGGTCAAATAAGTGAAAATCTTGTCGCCTGTGTTATTTAATTCAAAACGGCTACTTTCATGAAACCTTCAAATATATCACTGCTATACAAGATTTTATCTAAAAGTCATGTTTATATGTGTTTGAGTTAAAAGGTGAAAGTCAGGGGTCAGAGGTCAAATTTCACCGTGAAAAATTTGCATCCACAACTGCTCCAAGAGTGTGATGTTGGTGAAGGTCAAAGTTGGTAGATAGGTGACACGTGGTCTGAAGATGTGTTTCTCATGAAAATTTAGGGTCGTAGATCAAAGGTCATATCAGTGAAAATCTTATTTCATGTTATTTTTTAATCCAAAATGGCTATTTGCATGGAACCTTCACATATATGATTGTTGGGCAACATCTTATCTAAAAGTCATGTTTACATGTGTTTGGAGATCAAGATCGAAGTTGATAGATAAGTGACTCATGGTCTGAAGATACGTCTCCCTTGGAAATTTCAGGTCGGGTGTCAATGATCAGAGTTCAAAGGTCAAATCTCAAATTGGTAAAATGTTTTGAAAAAGTGCATCAGGATTTCCAGCTAGACAGTAAGTCGAATAAACTTCAAACTTGATCACTAGCTACCTGAATATGAGATGTAGTGACCACTTGATCAGTGACATCATAGGTCAAAGGTCACAGTTATTACAGGCTGCTGCCAGAGCCAATCATACTGTGTCATGTGCTGTGTATTTCAGAACATAATACAATATGGTAGATTCTGTTCTACAAGGTGTCAACAATCAACATAATGTATTACATCCTTACTTTTCCATGCAAAGTGTATAACCTTTGCAATCATACTTTGGGCTGGCTCAGTGATTACGTCTGGCAGCAGTGTCATTTTCCAAGCTTTTGGTAATACTCTCACTCAGTATATTTTTACAGTGGTATAACGTAGACACCAAGTTGAGATGTTTACAGTATGTATTAGTGAGAAAAAAATGGATCATGCACATGAAGCTTTCCTTAAAACTGTTCCAAAATGCCCAGCGTGAATCTGAGGAATAAGGGAACTCTAAGAACACATATGGCTTTTGCATTTGAATACTTTGCTGCTCATGCAACTTGTGCATACTATGCAAAATAAAAGAATATTGTCCAGTTGCATGCCCATTACATTCATGGCCAAGTGTGCCTTCATCTAGTCTGTGTAGTGTGTGCAGTAACATATATGTGAAAGAGGGAATGATTATTGAAAACATTAGGGATGGGATATGCAACTCTGTGGATGCCCTCTTGTTTATCTTTTATTTTGAACTTGTTTGTTTGCATCCACTCCTTAGTATTCTTGAGTGTGATAATAATTCGTAAATTGTGTCATCTTGAGCCTTTAGGGCACCAGTGTTGAAGCTAGTACACATTGACCATCTGAATATTGGGCTGTATAAATCCCTTTGGGAACATTGAAATGCAGGGTATTTGAATAACATTGGAAATAAACAGGAACAGCTATGCTCCCTTGTGGCACAAAGGAGTCAATTCCTATTGAAGGAGGTTAAACACCCTTCCTACAAACATTAAACCTCTGTCAGGAAGATAAGATGACATTTAATACTTAGCTGTTCCAACAATGCTGAAACAGTTCTCCACTGGATTCAATACCAAGCTACGACTTACAACAGGGTGACCAAACAGCTGCTCATGGACCAAGTGTGGCTTGCAGAGAGGTGTCATATGGCTGTTAAACCCCAGTTTGAACAAATGAAAATTAAAAATAGTAAAAAACAATAGTATTAAAGACATATGTAAGCAACTTGTAATAACTATTATTTTGTTGTCAAATCTAACACTTGGTATATACAGGTCAATAGTCTTAATTTTTTATATTGTGTGGCATTCTCCATGGCATAAAGATATCTGTGTGCATGTTTACTTTGTTCATAAAAATTCCCATGTCTAATGACATGTTTCCAGGCACTTGTTGCACAGCATTTTTGTATTCTACAGTACAGATAATGTAAAGAGAGGGATGATTGTGGGCTTGTAACCTGTGTGGTCCACTTAGGTTACAAGCATAATTCAAAGGTGGCAATGTGACCTCTTTAGTGAAAACTTCTGGCCACTCTTGTATAGTGTCAAAAGCTGAACTGAGGTCAATGGCTGCTAAGGGTAATAGCAGCTGATTTTCCCCTTTGTTGCATGAAGTTCACTAAGGAAGCTTTTCAACAAGTTTGGACAAGAAAGAAACATTGCTTTTTGGCCAGAAGTGCGCTTTCTCCTGATCTTATGAGGTTTTCTTGAGGAGAGGTGTAGCAATCTCATCATTCCATCCTGATGCAAATACACCAGAGGTTAAAACAAGTTCATAATCTTGCAGATGGCAGAAGCAAATAAAGCCTTTTGCATGTTTACCAATGACAAAGTTTGGTCACAAACAATAAGATTTGCATTCTGAATCAGTCTTTAAACAGTATCAATATCCACATGCACAATAAACATACAAGAAGAAGATTAGATTCTATATAATGTTCTATTATCTCTATGTACACAAAACTTTATACAAACTAGTTCGTACATTTTATATTTATTGTGTAGTACATGAATGCTCCTGAAGTGTTACTCTCTGATGTTCTGTGTAATGTGCCATATATTCTGTATGCTGATAGATAATACTTTACCCAAAATGTTATGGAATCTTCTATCATATGTTTTACAGTATCTAATTACACAAAAAACTGAATGTTTCAGTTACTATAGAGTCTAGAGAGAATCTGCTCTTAATCATAGATTTTTTTTAGTTGTGCTATTGGACATAGTGTACAGTGTAGTTCACATGTGTACTGTACAAAGATCATGTCACACTGACCATCTCATCTTTGATCTTCTATTTACACACAATGTCCTTCTCTTGCTTCCTTAATTCCTCTTAATGCCCCTCAAATTCTGCATTTTTCAGATGGACATCAAATGTGTTCATATTCGCGCACTTTACAACAACCACTTCTCATGCTTTTGTCCTGTACTGCTCATTGTTTCAAGAACCAGAACCACATCTTTTATTATCTTAAGTTTTTTTTAGAGAAACACAGAAAAATGTTAGTACAGCTTTAAATTACGGTGAACTGAATATGGGTATGTCTCACATTTACAAGTACTTACTCAGTGTGTTGGGAGTGGCACTTCTGATCCTGTATCAAAGTTGTCCAGTATTGATAGCTGTGATTTGCTTTGTCTATGGTTCTGGGTGTCCTTCTGCAAATTAGTACAGTTCTAGTTTTCATTTAGGTAAAGGGTGTTTACTGCTGATGCAGTTCATTACCTATATTTCTTTTTTTTTCAAGCTAAAAATGTTTTGTAATGTGTGAAGCACAAGTCCAGCCATGTGACAGTGATTGCTGTAAAGCTATATGGAAGATTAATTACTCCTAAACTGTACCAGCAAACATTTTGTTGATTGTATAGTGAGTGTTGAGTTCTGATAGCTAGTTCTTGTCAGTTGTTATGGTGCTGAATTATACCAGCATGTTTCCAGTCCTTTTTCAACAAGTATTTAAAGTATACTTAAATGGCTGTTACAGTGAATTCTAAACCCTGTGAACTATCGTAAGGCTGACAGTATCTGATTCCTTGACTTTGCCACACCATTTTCCTTGTTAGCTGTTTTTTTTCCTATTCAGGTCATCAAAGTAAGTTCTTGGAATTTTGTGATCATATGTTGAGACCTAATGGACAATACTTCATATGTGGGCATGCTACAGTCAGTTACATGTTTAACTCTCTCAAAATATTTCACTTCAAAGACATTGACCACAGTGTTTCTCTGAAACTCTTTGTGTTGCTTTCTAACTGATGGTTTGTGCAATGAGGTAGTAAGATCTATATTCCAGTATCAGTTCCCCAACTTTTGAATGAGTTTCTACTGTCTAAAAAATCACTTGGCCAGCCAAAAAAGCAGAAGGAATACCATGCAATGATGTTGTTGTGTGTGTGTGTGGTATTTTTTGGTGCTGATGCCTTGTGGTATGCAGTTCAGGTTTGGTATGTATGTTGTTGCTTGATAAGTTGATAGCCCCTGTTTGATTCAACAGAGGTTATAGAATATTTTAGGTAAAGAAAGGCATATGTCTGAAAACCCTACAAGCAGTATCTCATTGACTGAATATTGTATTACCTTCATATAATATATTGGCAGCCAAATTGACTAGATAGTTAATAAGTTTTCATGGTGGTTAATGGTCATGTCAGGTCACATGTCAGATTTTAACAATATCTCCATTAAGTAAAAGTTCAAACTTGATATGTATGTAATATTCATTTAGTGCAGTATTTGATTTGTATTGTTTCACAATAGTCATTTGAGGTCACCAGAGGAGACCACATGAAAACATTGTCAAAGTGGAATCTCAATAAAGTGAAAGTTGCATGAAAGTTGCATGGTTTGTAGGTAGCAGTCAGCAAGTATTCATTTCTATGGAGGTCAAAGATCAACAATAGTCCAAATTTAAAAGCAATGCAAACTAATGTCTCTATATGTGGAAGTTGCATGAACTTCAAACTATTGTGTAAGAAGCCTATTTTATTTAGTACTGTAGATAATGGCTAAAATTTTACATGAAGGGTCAGGTTAAAACAAGTCAAAGTCATCATTTAGATTACTTTGGGAGGGGGGTCAATCTTAGTTTGTAGCAAAACCCACGGTGTGTTAAATTTTTATTGAGATCAGAATGTCATTTGTTTTAACATAGGACAAAAACTAAAATCATTTCTGATTCCTTGCCGAAGGCAGGCAAGGAATCTATGCGATGGTGTGTGGGTATGTGACGCCGTGGCTTGTAAACACGATATCTCAAGAAGGGAATGGTGCTCGAATTGCAGTGTTGGTGTGTTGGTAGTCCATCATGACTAGATGACCCCTATTGGTTATTGTGGAGGTCAAAGGTCATTTGAGGTCATCAGAGCTTATAGTACGAAAAACCTATCAAGGGAGACATTGTAGCATCCAGATGTTGTTGGAACTTCAAACCCTTATCATTGGTAGCAACTGATGAGAAGATGATGCCTGCCATTTTTTGTGAGTTCAGTAGAGGACATTGTTTGAAAACCTTATCAACACCATATCCCAAGAAGGGAAAGGTTCTCCAGTATCAAACTTGGTGTGTTGGTAGTCCGTGGTAAGTAAATGATCCCTATTGTTTTTCATGGAGGTAAAAGGTCATTTGAGGTCACTAGAGATAAAGTGAGAAAACATATTAAAGGAGATATCTCAACTACTCAGCGTTGCTGGAACTTCAACTCTTACCATTGGTAGCACCTAGTGAGTAGATGATGTCAGTCATTTTTCATTGAGGTCATGGGTCATGTGGTCTCAATAGAAGACATAGTGTGGAAACCTTGTAAACATAGTACCTCGAGAAGGGAAAGGTGCTTGAAGTTGGTGTGTTGGTAGTTCACTGTGAGTGCATGGTCCCTATTCTTTTTCATGGAAATCAAAGGTCATTTGAAGTCTCCAGAGCTAAAGGTATGAAAAGCTATTAAGGTAGATATCTCAGCAACTGAATTCAGGTAGAACTTCAAAGTGTCAGCATTGTTAGCACTTGATGAGCAGCTCATGTCTGTGGTTTGAATTGCCCCATGGGAGACTTGTCATCACTGTAATGTGACGTGGAATGAGTGCAATAAGTTCTATCAGTCCAAAGATCTGTCCTGGGTTCAAAAGCCCAACATGTAAGAGTTTTAAATGTCCTGAATGTGAACATATGAAGAGGTTAAATTCATCATATTAGGAAAATAATGCATATTTATTTCCTATTGAAATTTGCCAAAATGTTGATCTATGTTTCAGAAACTCCCTCTCAAGATGTACAAAGTACTTTGTTGCTTTAGTTGCAGTAAACACTCCCTTGGGAGGCAAGACTGTTGCAGATTGCCTTTGTTGACTTGCACAATCTCAGGTCTGTAACCTCAATTTGATGTCATGAACTTCTATCAACTTTTGAATTACCTCCTTCATGACCACAATTGTCATCAATGCTGAGTGAAGGACTTTTCTCATTCATATTAGCACTCGGTAACATCAAACCCATAAGTGATACAGAATGTGGTTGTCATTCTTGCATTTTGTTTTTTATTTTGATATGGTCCCTCCCCTTCTTCACTGGGTTGCTTTGATGTTTTTTCTCATTGTGTGTGCATGAAAAATAAGATATTGGCAAGGAATTACAAAGTCATTTGACTTTCTGGTTAACTAATATCTTCATAGTTAATGTAGGCATTGTGGTAGGTGTATATTTGAGTAATGTGTATTATGTACTAAGTCCTTTCAGGTTTTCATTCATGTCAAGCTTTTTTTATGTCGGTAGGGGTGAAGTTTGAAATCTGTCAGCATTAGTTCCATTTCAAATTTCCTACATGTGTAGCCATTTATGACTAGATGAGTTTTGTCCATGCTCATGAAGGTCAAAATTCACTTAAGGTCATCAAAGGTAACAGTCAGGGTAAGTTGATTACTTGAGATTGAAGAACAACCACAAACTTGCATATGCAAACCTGCACACACCAGTTAATTGTGCTAGACTTTTGTATTTCTGGTCAGCAGTTGGGAAACTTGGAGAAGCTTCATCTCCACTTCTGCAGGCGTTTGTCATTTGTGGCAAGAAGTAAAAATGTCCTAACTTAAAAACTATAAGGAAGAGAGTGAGGAGGGGGAAATGAGAGAAAGAGTTGACAGGCTTGTTTTTTTAAAACACATGCTTGTCATCTGACACACATTCACACTCACCATAGTACTAACTTTTCCATTATGGACTGTTATGCCTTTGAACAGGTTTTGACATTGTTCAGATTGTAATAAGCTTTAATTCTTTGGAAATATACAGCATCTGAATACTGAATTTGTTACTCTCAACTTGTGCACTGAAGGTTGCAAAAGATGTTATTATTGTTTGATGTTAGGTCTTCCATTTATCAGTCTCTACTCTTAAGTGGACTGACCTTGATTGTGTAAAACAACTCCATTCCATGAAGCAGTTCCCATTATCTGTGGCAGGTGATGTCCTGTGCTGCATTTATTGTGTTACATAATTAGTTATTGCAGTTTTCTAATTGTATTATGACCGAGACTGGCGGTTTCATTTGCATGTTACCATCTTGTTGTATTCACTTGGTGTTATAAACCTGTCCAAGAATTCAAAGTATTATCATGTGAATCAATGTTCAGCATAAACTTTGCCACCTTGTGACTTTTATCATAGAAAGATAATACATAAGATTAGTAAATGCACACACTTGGTTTTCTGCATGTCCTTTGTCACAGTACAGGCTCTATTACAGTACAGGTTTATTGCAATGACCTAATAGCGGCCCGCCTGGAGATTGTTCATCG
Organism: Stichopus chloronotus; assembly: GCA_021234535.1. Taxonomy (NCBI): domain Eukaryota; kingdom Metazoa; phylum Echinodermata; class Holothuroidea; order Aspidochirotida; family Stichopodidae; genus Stichopus; species Stichopus chloronotus. The sequence continues at coordinate 5,704,846 of SFZH01000008.1, forward strand.
CACCCATCGCCAGGGTTCGTCTATTGTTACAACTGAGGTTTCACTGCATTTCTATTCCGCAACATAAGCTGCTTAAAGTTTGTGGTTGTCACTTCAGTTGTTGAGGCAGGAAGTTCAAATACTTCCAAGAGAATGTGATGACTGATTAGTTGAAGTAATAACAAGTACAAAACAATTGGTTGAGCAGTAATTGCCTCACAGAAGGACCCTCAACTCTTTTCAGAGTTCTTTCTAAGATAAAGTAGAATTGCCATACACCAACAATATGTACATAGCTTGTTAGGCACCGTTAGTAAGTAACGTTGACTGTAGTGCAGCCTGTAGACTGGCCAATAGCACTAACTGTAATATATGCCCAGTGATTTCACTGATCTGGGGCACCAGATCAATGATGCACATTTGATGGACAAAAACCTCTGGAGTCAAAACTGTTGCAAAGCTTTTCATTTGACCATTCTATCAGCCAACTAGATGCAGCACATTTGCTAATACATCAATTAGGCACCGGACAGAACTTAAAATCAAAACGAGTGCACATGTGAAGGTGTGAAAACGTATCACAAATATTACTTTGTATAGATATTCAAGTGCTTTGGTTTCAGACTTTGTGAACATAAGACTAGGCTAAGACAAACGTACGCCAGCCTAACATGAGCAGAAGGAGATGTCACATAAGATATCAGCAATTCAAGTGCTACATTGCTAATCTCAGCACACGATGTCTGTGGCATCAAATGAATTCGAAACACTGTGCTAGCATTTCACACAGAGATTTTATCAGTTTGTGTACATATTTGGTTGGTAGATACTATCCCCTGTTCAAGCAAGCAAGCTTGATCATCAAGTGTGTCCAAAAAAAGTTTTGGTGAACAAAGTCAAAAGATTTACATGCCATGTGGAAAAGACCTTAAACTAATAATCTGCATACATTTACAAACATAAATTAAAAGGTTTCCTCTTGCTTTTACTCTTATTTTCCTCCACAATGGCTTTGGGACTTTGTGTTGACTATAACATCCCAAATGCATAGTAAGACAGTAGCCTAACCAACATGTGATGGCATATTTTATGTCAAAAGTACGTACATTGAACTTAAGTAGCCTGTCTGAAAATTATTTCACCATATGTAAGTGTTGTGAGAAACTAAGCAAACTCATGACTTAAATCGTATGCAACTGAGACTGGCCAATCTCAATCATGCATTTTCCCATGGACTTAGGTGACGGATGTAAGACATCATAGGCAATCTTAAAAACGTTCTCTTCAAACGTGACTCCCTGCGCCACCCATGATGATGCCCATCCAAGCCCGATCTGCTGACTAGACTGACCACATGGTTCAAAATGATAGTTACATATTTTAAGTTGGACCTGCACTCCTCATTTTCAAGGGAGTCTACCCGATGTTCCACGTGTTTCATTGTTCCCAGGGTTCGATATTACCTGTTTTTGTATTATTAGCTCACAGGTACACAGTACATATGTGAGGTTATAAAATGAGGCAGATGGTGTCAACTTTTCATCAAAAGTTTTCTTCTTTTTGATGTGTGGAGATTTGGGGCTGAAATTTTGGTGTATGATTCTTTGTCAGCAGAGCATGAATACCTACCTGTTTGCATTCTGATGTAGAAAAGCTATATGTGAAATTAGAGCTGTTTTTGTAGGGCTGAGTTCACTGTGCCTGCAGAGCTGTCAGCTGCTTATCCATTGTACAGATAACAGTGTGCTTGGTTGTGTGTTTAGTTGTTGCCTTGCAAATGGGTATGCAGGCAGTGTGAAATCCAACCCATCTGCACAGTGTATATGTCTTTGTTCATCAAGTGGTCTCTACAATCTTAAGCAACTCTGTGGTCAGTGTGGCTCCCATGATACATGAAAGAAAATAGGATTAAGCTATTGTGGGGATATCTCCCTTTCTGTTCTGTTCAATTGAGTTGGTCAAATCAAGTAATAGCAATTTAGCTGTTTTGAGTTCAAGTACAGTATGAGTCTTTTTATTTTGATCAGTGCAAACCTATGCAGTGTTTACTTGTGGAGTTGTAGGTGGTGCTAAATGTACTTCGCAATACTTCAACAGTTTATACTGGCACTATAAACTGTAAAAACAACTAGTTTGTATGATACACCTGTCATAATGATAGGTACATCGTACAAACATATTTTTTTTTCAATCTTGCTTCTAACTTCTATTTTGGACAGACAAGAGAAACTGTGTGAGCTGCACAACAGCATTGCTGTTCTAGTTTCAATGATTTCTGATGAATGTAGGGTTTTACTATTCCCAGGGTTTGATGTTCCCAGAAATCTCACTGAAATTCCCTAGGTTCGCTGTCCCCGAGGTTCAATGGTCCCAGCGTTTGAGAACATTGAACCCCCGAATTTGGAACCTGGGGAACATCGCACCCCATGAACATCGAACCCTGGGAATGTTGAACCTCAGGAACATTGTCATAGTCCCTTGTCAAGTGGGATTGCATTCCTTCCTACTAAGCCTGTGAGTTTCTTGCCCCCCCCTCCTTCATGGCCAACTAACCCTCCACGGGAGATACAGCACTTGCGTATACTTACAGTCTACAAACGCAGACAGGTCTGCCCCATTGCAACATTTACACATAAATAAAACAAGAGCACCAATGGTACAGAGGCTCATACCTGAGCACCCTGAAGGTAACATTTACATATCAGTATATCATATCGTAATCATAGGACTTTCCAGAAGTATCATTATATTGAATCACCAACATATTGCATGTACAAGAAAGTCTGTAGGACCGCATAATTTGCAGAATATCGTAAAGCAGAGCACAAACAGTGCAGAAGTTGGATCTTTGTCAATAAATTTGTGATACATTTAATGGGCACCACTAAATAACAATGCTTATGATTGCATCACTATTCAAGTTTGACATCCAATAATTATGAAACTGTCATTTTTGTACATTTTCTACCTGGTTTGTACTAGTTGTGGGCAAATGAATTAGTACTAATATGGAAAAATTGTTGCAAATTTTCCAAAACCAATTTAAATTATTAAATACTAGCTCATTATTGTTCATTTGCATGTGTCACATGGGGACTAATTAGCTTGTCCATTAATCTGTCAGTAGAAGATCCCTTATAGGAACCTTGATGCAAAGTTGACAGGGTTGGGAAGACTAACTCAAAGTGCCCCTTTAAAGTCTAGACGGACATGTACCTCTTCAGACTAGATTGAGTTTCAGTTAGGGCACAATCTGACCGATTGCCTGATTACTCAGTTATCATTCATTCACGATAAGGATATTTGCGATGCTGTATGACATTAAAAGGGGCACCTTTAAAGTTTGAGGAGAAAACTTTTGCAGGATTTCACAAAATGGGCCGTAGGGCCACATAGAACCTCTGGATTACAAATGTATGTACACCCTAAGATAGACCATAAACAGAGTATCATTACAACAAACCATCAACATTGTACAAGAGAATCTGTAAGAGGAGAACCATTTTGCAGAATTTCATAAAATGGGCCATAGGGTCCACATGGGACCTCGGACCTTGTAGCTTTGAATACCCCAAATTTGCCTACCACTCAGGGAACATTTCATCAAAGTTTCATACAAATCCATCATATTTTTTGTTTCTTTTAGATTGTCGGATCGAGCACGTCCGACAGAGTTGTGAATACGTACCAGATCCTTACAACATATAATAATATGTGTATAGTAATATAACAATATTTAATAATATAATAATAATATAACAAATTTTCAAATGTTGTTTTTAAATACTTACATATGTTAACGAATGTAATAACACCAAACTGAACATCAGGGACAAACAAGGTTCTCCAACTGACGATCATACAGCTCTCTTGTGTAGGCCTATGATTTACTCTTTTTTGGCACAATAGCAGGCTATATTGAAGCTATTGGACATGTGAAGCATCATGATTTGCAGAAATTTTGGAAAATTATCGGGTCTTACTGTTCCTTTACCACCCATGCATTTATTCTCACCATCTTGTCTGCGTCACTACTGTTAGTATTTCGCAAATGATATTTTACCTACCTTTTGTTAATTGTAAGAATTGACAAAAGCATGCTCGCGGTTACAAGAAACTAGTTTTTTTTTTTTTTACGTGGCCTGGGATTCATTTATGCACTAACTTCAAAGACTTTTGAAGTTCAGAGTGGCACGTTTTTGTTTTTTTTTTTTTTTGCAATCAGCTAGTCTTGTCCAGAGGAAGTGTAAAACCACATAAGTCTTCACCATGCTCATAATAGAACCCTTTCCATGCTTGAGCTCAAGAAGCACAGAGCACCTGTGCCAAGCAGATTAAAAGATTAGACATGGTGGAACTATATGTGCTACTGCATTATTTAAACAAAACACTGATGTTTGAAAGTAATTTACAGTATATGATTTGGAAGTACAACCTTTTAGTTATAAATAACAACCAAAATGAAAAACAAGAAGGAGTGAATGTAGCTTATTCAAAGAGTGAAGTCTTTACATTGATGGGACACCACCACCTTTGCTTCACGTTCCACTCATTTACATGTGAACTTCCATTGCTTAAGACTCAATTTATAGTGGAAAATCCATGGCTCATTCCTCATGTGCCCCACTTTCCCCTCCCCATTTGCATGCTTGTTAATACTTTTTGCAAAATGTAGAGATCCATAACTTCGTTTGTAGTTTCATGGTGGAATGTTCATCTTTGATTCCTTGTCAAAGGCTGGCAAGAAATCTGTGTGATGGTGTGTGCATGTGTATTACTGTGTGTGTAGCTGTGTGTGTGTTTCACCATGACTTGTAAATGTGATATATCAAGAAGGAAATGTTGCTTAAGCTTCAAAGTTGGTGTACATTTAGTCCATTGAGCGTAAAGATGATTGAGAGTAAAGACCAGTTGAGGTCACCAGAGGGTAAAGTCTGAAAATCTATTAAGGAAGTCATAGCCTCAGCAATGTTGCTTAAACTTCAAAGTCTAAAAATTGCTAGCCCTTAATGAGTATTTGATCTCTGTCAAGTTTTACCACAGTCAAAGGTCATAGGAGGTCATTAGAGTTCATACTTTGAAAACCTCAAAAACACAGCATTTCAGTGAGGGAAAGTTGCTTGAACTTCAAATGTTTGTACATTGGTGGTCCATTATGAGTAGATGTTCCCTGTTCTTATTCAGGTAGGTCAAAGGTCATTTGAGGTTGCCAGAGGAGATCGTTTAAGAACCTGTTATGGAAGATATCTCCGCAATGAATATTGCTTGAACTTCCAACTGTAAACATTGGCAGCTTTTGATGAGTAGATGATCTCTGTTATGTTTTGAGGACGTCAAAGGTCACATGAGGTCTGTGGAGATTATAATTTGGAAACCTTGTAAACACAGTATCTCTAGAAGGGAAAGTTGCTGCAACCTCAAACTTAAGTGAATAGTTTGTTCATTGTTTTTTTATAAATATTCGCAAGGGATCACAAAGTCCTTGGTCTTCCTGGTTTTCTTTGAACACTGTGTAATGTGAAGGCCTGCCTTTCTTTTCCCTTTCACAGAATGACTGGAAGATTAAACTGGATCATGTAGCATCATTGTTTATGAACCTGAATGGTGCAAGAGGTATGTGTATATTCTTTAAAGATCACTATTTAGAATAAACACCCCCCACCCCCACATTCTTTTGTGAAGTACAATTATTATGTATTGGACTATTGAAAGTGTACGGTGAATGCCCCAAATAAGGAACAACGTTAATCCTTAGACAAGTCTATGCTCAAGGACATACTGAAATGACCAGGTATGCTATAGAATCAAGGAATCAAATAGCCTGTTAAAATTGGAGGCCAATAGTAGATCTTTAACAGCAGCAGTTTGCAATTATTTTGAAAACTTTTGACTGATACAGTAACCGTGATCCATCCCCAACCCCCTCCCCATCCAAGCCATTGCTTGATTTGTTACAGTATACTTCTCTGGCAGTAGTCATTGTATGTGTCAGCAATGTCAATGTCTGGGAGATGACTTGTGGCATGTATGTGTGAATGTATGTTTGTTTGTGATGCCTACATTGTAAACACGTAATCTCAAAGAAGGACAAATCTGAAAGGTGTACCTTTCTGAGTACAAGAGGCCTGTAGGAGGTCAAAGGTCATTTGCTGTCATTAGGGGTCAAATTGTAAATCCCCTGTAAACAATATCTCAAGAAGTTTGATCTGATCTCATAGTTTGTGTATTTGTGTGCCACAAAGAGTATTATTGAATGTCAAAGATCATTTGAGGTCAGCAGATCTCAAAATACAAAGCTTGTGAACAAACATATTATCTTAAAAAAGTGAACTTAGACTGAACTCATATTCGTATGCAGGTGTACCATTTTGGGTTTAAGAACTCTAAAGGTTTTGGTAGATGTCAAAGGTTATTTCAGTTAATCATGCATCAACTTACCAAAACCTTTTAAACACAATATGTCATCAAGGTAAGCTTTGGCTTGGCTCATATGTAATATGAAGGTGTGCCACAATGAAAGTAAGAAGTCCATCATTAGTGGTCATTTGAGGTGACTGGGGTCAATATTCAAGGACCTTGTAAACATAATCTGAAGAAGAGAATGTTGGACTGATTTCACATATGATATGTAAGTGCACTACACTTTTTGCAAGCTAGAAACTTTAATTGATGTAGTTCACCACTCATTTTGAGGTTAGCAAAAATCAAATACAAAACCTTGTAAACAAATGTGGTATGTTCAAAAAGGAAGCTCTGACTGAACTCATATTTTTGTATGCAGGTGTACCACATGGGATACAAGAACCCTACACTTTTCGGTTTCGATGAAATGGCAGCATTTGTAATTATGCAGGTGTATGTAGGTGTGTGTGTGTGTTTGTGACACCTACATAGTAAACATGATAACTCAAGAAGGGAAGCTTGTACATATCTCATATTTGATAGGTGTGTAAACCTTATTGAGGGCAAGAAGCCTGTTTATTGTGAAGCTTAAAGATCATTTGGGATCAGCAGGTGTCAAATAGTGAAAACATTGTAAACACACTATCTCAAGAAGGGAAACTTGGACATATCTCATATTTGGTATGTGGGTAAGCTCTATAAGAATCCTATTGTTTTTGGTGGAAGTCATAGGTCATTTGGGGTCAACAGGAATCAGATGGTGAAAACCTTGTGAGCACAATATCGCAAGATACAAAACTTTGACTGATCTCATTTTAGGTTGTGTGTGAGCCTTATTGAGTACAAGAAGCCTATTGTTTTTGATGGAGGTCAAACGTCATTTGGGGGGTCAGTTGGGATCAAATAGTAAAAACCTTGTAAACTCAATATCTCTAGAAGAGAAACTTGTGCAGATCTCATATTTAGTATGTTGGTGTACCTTAGTAAGGGCAAGAAACCTATTGTTATTGGTGGAGGTCAAAGGTCATTTGGGGTCAATATGAATCAAATAGTGGAAACATTGTAAACACAATATCTTAACAAGGGAAACTTGTACAGATTGTATATTTTGTTTGTGGGTAAGCATCATTGAGGACAAGCAGCCTATTGTTGTTGGTGGAGGTCAAAGGTCACTTGGGGTCAACAGGGGTCAAACAGTGAAAACCTTGTAAACATGATATATCGTGATGAATAAAGATGATGAATTTGTACGGATCTCATATTTGGTATGTGTGTGTACCTTATTAGGGACAAGAAGTCTACTGTTTTTGGTGGAGGTCAAATATTATTTGGTCTGCAGGTGTGAAATAGGGAAAACCTTGTAAACATGATATCTCAAGATGGGAAAATTGTACACATCTCATATGTAGTATGTGAGTAAGTCTTATTGAGGACAAGAAGCCTATCGTTTATGGTGGACTTTAAAGGTCATTTGGGGTCAGCAGGGGTCATATTGTGAAAACCTTGTAAACACAATATCTCAAGATAGGAAACTTGTACAGATCTCATATTTTTTGTATGTGGGTGAGCCTTATTGAGTACAACAAGCCTTGTGTTTTTGGTGAAGGTGAAAGGTCATGTGGGGGTCAATATGGGTCAAGTAGTGAAAGCCTTGTAAACATGATATCTCAAGGTTGGAAACGTGTACAGATCTTGTACTTACTATGTGGGTGTACCTTATTAAGGACAAGGAGCCAAATGTTTTTTGTGGAGGTCAGAGGTCATGTATAGGTCGACAGAGTCAAATTGTGAAAACTTTTAAACACAATATCTCAAGAAGGGAAGTTTGTACAGATTGCATTTTTATTACTTGGGTGTATCTGATTGAGCTTGTACAGATCTCATTTTGGATTTGTAAACGTACTGTATTGCGTGCAATTAGTCTATTGTTTTTGATGGAGGTTGAAGGTCATTTGAGATCAAGAGGAGTTACAACAACCCTCTAAACATAATATTTCAAGAAGGAAAGCTTGCACACATTTGATATTTGGTGTGCAGTAGGCCTGCATAAGTATACTGCATTTTGTAATAAAGATAATGAGTTCTTATGTAGTGGTTAATTCCTTATTGATAGTATGCTCAGAGGGCTGAGGTATACGACCATCCCAGTAATCACATTCCCAAACTTTCTCTTATTCCATGGAGACTATGACATCATGGCTGCCAGTTAGGCAATCACTCATGAGCTCATCAGCATTAACCCCTGTTTGTCACAAAGTGCCCCTTGGCACCCTGCTGAAGTTTCTCCTGGGAGATCCATCTTCTATCAGACGAATACACAGGGAAACCAGAAATTAAATGAGAGTTATTTTTTACGACAGTGCTCCATTTTTTTGTTTGTTGACAGACCTGTTTTTACATTGTAGTATGATCTGACTTGCTCCCAGCTAGCTCTAGTACTCTTTAATACATTTGTCCAGCTAATACTAAGGTAGTAAGGAAGTTAGGTTACCTGTGTAAGATATTTCCATCCCTGGACGGTAAGTTCAACCTGGGGTTAGCGTCTCAGTTGTAAAACACAAGGCACTCTGCAACACTGTTCCACTCTCATAAATGCTGATGCAAGCAAGAGGTCTAACAGATCACATTAGTTTATAATGTATGTGGTAGGACTCATCCAAGAGTTAAATCCATCACCTCTCGGTTGGGAAGTGAGCTCTTTACCCACTGAGCTAACCATATTCCTGAACTCACGTCAAAGTGGCTGGTTGTACCATATTAAAACATCCCTATTTTTTTTTAAGGAGGTCAAAATTTATTATGGATCCAAGATGTGATAACTTTGGAAGGAGGAAGCATGGCCAGTCCTCAGTTTGTAATGTTTGTCATAACCCAGGGTAATTGTGATCTTCCAAGTGTTGCTACTCATTACATCAAAGCCCATCATGGAAATCATGATGGTTTCTCTTTGTTAGTATGCAGCCACACACCAGGGACGTAGCTAAAGTTATAATTGTAGGGGGCCTGTTGCAAGAAGGGGGGCCCACATTGCAAAAACACACTCATTTTTTTAAATATCAGTGTATTTAACCCACGAATCAGGTTGCCCAGTCATATTTTTGAGGAGCCTGGGCCCCCTCAGGCCTCCATAGCTAGTCACTGTCACACACCCTTCCTCCCATGCCTTTCCTATCCTGTTGTGGACTAGGGGGTTCTCAGCAAACTGAAGTTTAATATTCATTTTGCAGGTGATGTCAAACTTCTCTTTGAGGGCTCGAATAGCATGCTGCAGAATGTTAGATACCGTACAGTTCCAGCCATTATCCACGGCAATGGTGGGTCAAAGGTAAGACATTTGGGGATATAGACTGAGAATACATTCTGCGAGATATTACACGTGTTGTCCATCGACAAAACAGCGGAACCACAAGAATTTTAGCTTGAGTATTCTGGTCTTAAACATTATCAAGAGCAGGTTGGAGTTTTCATTGGTATTAGTATTCGACTAGCAAAAGTGGTATGGTTCATTGTGTACTAGTGCTTTGTATGTCTACGTGTGTGTATTTTAATAATACATTGAGGAAACTAATCTGGCATCATTTTAGGAACATTAGCTCGCAATTGATTGACTTACTATATTACCGTAATACATAGTAATACAATAACGTAATAACTACGTTATTCACAACTTCAAGTGAGTAGATGTTAATACTGTCTGTGACTCATTTAACTGTTTTATTTTTACTTGGTGTCTCTTTTTTATGAGAAAACAACTTTATAATATGATCTTTTGTTTTATTCCCTCATTTCTACTTGAAGCTTTTCTTGAATCAGTTGGGCAATTACTTAGCCAATTATTGGACTCAAGATAAAGGATGTCTTGCCTGTGGAGAAGAACGCCTTGATTTAAGATCAGTTGAGGTAATTGGTTGAACAGGTGAATCCATGTCATCACAGAAACTGGCCATGTGTCCCTACTTTAAATTAATCAGTTGAATATCATGATTTATAACAACTAGTTACATATTAAAGTAAAATCAGTTGGTTACATGTAAAAACTAGTTACATATTTAACTAAAATCAGCCAGTGACATACCAAAAGTTTTATAATCTGGTTACTAATTGTTACATGAAGTAGCTGGCTAGGTAGAGCCCTACTCAAAGTATCTGGTTGGATATATGTGATTATAATTCTTGTATTGGTTTTCTTCTTACTGAAGGTAACCGGTCACATAACTATGTTCACTTCACGTTAAAGTGCAGGATTGCATGAATCATACATTTGTCCCCTGAATCCTGCACAAAGATAAATCTTATGTGGGAAAATCTCAAACACTTTTCCACTGCTACAATTATAAATACACACAATTTATTTTTGATTCCTTGCCGTAGGCAGGGGAATCTATGCAGTCCTGATGTCGTGTGTGTGTAAGTATGTGTGCGTGTAGGTATGTGTGTGCGTGCGTGGGTGTGTACGTATGTGTGTGTGTGTGTGTGTGTGTGACGGTTGCTCGTAAACACTCTATCTCAAGAAGGGTAACTCTGAGTAATTTCATTTTCGGCATGTAGGTTGCCCATATTGAGTAGATGATCCCTTTTGTTTTTTTTAATCTTGCATATTAATGAGGTTATGGGGTAAAACAAAAAAAATGTTAAAACTGCCAGAGTTCCTTATCCGTGGGTCAGATTTGTTTTAAACTTGATAAGGTTGTCTGTTATTAACAGGTTCATGACCCTGTGAAATTTAATGCTTATCAATAGAGAGGAAGGGATAATTTTTCATTATAAAACAATAATAATAGCCTAAACACCATTATTGTGGTTATTATAAACTACCGTACAAATGCATATGGGGTAAATTGTGCAAAATTACTATTGGCAGTTGTTGATTCCGTCTCACACAGTTAACTCAATGGGATTTAAGGCTACAGTACTGCATTTGTAACTTAGTGAGTAACTTCTAGTGTGAGGGGCTCCAATAAGTTGTCCAGAGAGATAGTCTTGGTATGGGAGGTCATGGGGTCAGATAGACAAGCATGCAATGGAATGTTAATGGGTTTATGAAAAAAATGAAGAAAATAAAAAAACCATCTGTTCTGTCATTTATTTGGATAATATTAATATCCAGAGGAACAGCTGGTAGCAGAACAAGGTTTCTTAACAATCAAATTGGAGTGCTTTCAATCATATTTCACAATGTCGGAAAAGATGGAGGAAGCAAAAATATTGAGGAGGAATCATAACTTAGGGTCAACTTACGAGGACTTTGAGTGTGTTAAAAGCTACTTGTAACAAGGAAGAAATTATCGCAAAGTCCATAAAGGAAAATTTGCAAAAGGCAGAGCGCCAATTTGAGGCAATGGAAGAGGTTCATGCTGATCTGGCTGGGCTGTTGTCTGATGAAGCATTTGAGCAAGCAGAAAGCTGGATGTTGGAATGCCAAAAGCATTATACTGAGGAGAGGGAGGAAGCATTGAAAAAGTTAAAGGAGGAAATTGAGTTTCAAATTAGCGTTGGAATTACCTAAGGCAGAAATTCCACCATACGATGGAGACCCAAGAACATTCTGGTCGTTTACGAAGAATTTTGAGGTAAATATGGCAGACAAGCTGAGTTCAGATGAGGTAAGGTTGAGTTATTTGATTCAACTAACAACAGGCAAGACTAGAAGCAGCATTGATTACTGTATGTTTCTTGGAGCTCAGAGATAATGTTGACTGATGTCATACTCATACTGTACTTGATGTGTGGGTTGCATGGCCTGGGTAGGTGATCCCTATTGCTTTTGGTGGACGTCAGATGTCGCGGTCATTTTAGGTCACCAAAATAAAGGTCATTTTGGGTTAAAGGCTTGTGGTGTATCAAGAAAGATAACTGCAGTTGATCTTATACTTGTCACGTGAATAATTCATGTTTGTTGTAATATAACCATGTAGCAAGGAATCACAAAGCCTTTTCGCTTTCTGGTTAATAGAATCTTTACCAAGTGACAACTTTTTCCTTGATTTTGAAAATTCACCCCAATAAATATTTAGAGAGGGACTTCCCTGTCAGGTTCAATTCCTTCTTGCAAACACTGATAAACTGATCATTGTGAAAGCAACAGATCATACCATGTACTGTCTTACCAGTTGACATAAAGTGATGGTTATGTTTTCTGGCTGAAAAGTATTTGGCTGCTCATATTTTCATCTTCTGAGCTCTTCATATCTATGGCCACTGTATTTCTACTTAAACAGGACACAAATTTCACTTAAAATTGTGTTTCCAAGTACCTCAAGTTCCATCAAATTCAGGGTCTGTTCCTATATGGGAGGTCTATTTTCATTGGGATGGTAGGTTATTCTGATGTGTAATCCATGAAGTTGTGTAACGCTTCATGAGATCGTCAGACACTGAATGATTTAAAAAGTGGTAAAATATGTAATAATTGTATAACTTTTATTTGAAGTAAGAAATGTGTTTCAAAGAACTTTCCAACTGAAAGAGCTGGTTTCATATCATATATTGACAGTATTTGGTTGTGTATATTTAGCTAAGCAAGTGGTTACATATCATATGTCTGTTTATGTATGGTTAGCTCAAGTACATGGTTGCATAATAACAGGATTTGGTTACATCTGTTCAGCTAAAGTAGCTGGTTACATATCATATATCAACAGGATTTGGTTATGCATGTTTAGCTAAAGCACGTGGTTGCATATCATATAATGACATGATCTGGTTGTATATGTTTACCTCAAGTGAAAACTTACATTTTTTTCATAAGGCAAAAGTTCTCATGTTTACTTTATGTGGATGTAGATGATTACATGTAGTAGTGTCCTTTTGATAAACCAGCTAGTTATGGTGTCTTACCTTGGAAGGATACAGATATTTATCATGCAGTAATTTTGGACTTGAAGTAAGCTCTTTCATTATACATAATTGGTTAGTTTACCTAACCACACTAGTATTATGTACCCCTTTGTGTAGGCTAGGTTGGATCACCCATGTAAGACATTTACCTGCTGTCTGCATCACCAGGCAACATCCCTGACATTGGATTATATTAAGTCATGCAACAGTGTGTTCTCTTTGGTTTTGACGTATTCAGCATCTTCTCGTTACTGCCAATCCTTGAAAGATATTAACTGATGTCTAAAGTCAGTGATTGCTGCTGGCAGGATACGTCTAATAGTTATGTCATGATCCATGTAATAGTTATGTTACAATATTTGTGTGACAAAACTAAAGAAGACAGCACTGAGAACTGACAAAAGTGCACAAGAAACAAAAGTAACGTACAGAAGCAAAATGCAAAGAAGCAGACTGGTACTAATCATGTCCATGTACATGCCTAATAAACTATTACAAAAAAATCAATTCTTATCAATATATGGTATGTGACTGTCGAATCTATTGTTGAAGGTATCCAAGTAATTTCCAAGAATTTTATTGCATAATATGCTTTGAGCATGCAAATATTTAACATGTTATTTTCTTCCCAGGATAATGAGTATCCCATAGTCATGCTGGCATTATTCATTGAGCAGAATACTCCCTTCATTGATGACTACTTTAGAAACATTGAAGATCTGGACTATCCCAAGAACAGAATGCATCTGTTTATTCATTTAAATGTGAGTATGTTTATCTCTACTTGTGAGCCATGATGCTATATCTTGGCTTCATGCCAATGTATTTCTTGATTTGTCAATAGAAAATTAATCATAATATGGAAGTAGTTACTAAGAGTGTCTACATGAGGCAGGATCGCTCATTTAACTTGCAAGGGACAAAATCGGTTCACAGCACAGTCTGCAACCCATGAAAGCCCAGTTATTATTCAGTTTTATGTTCACGTATGGAACCATATTTTTTTGTGGTCCTATCTGAAATGTTGAATTCTCTCTTGAATTACTTGTAGTCAAAGCCAAGGGCTTTGCTTATGGTACACACTTGAGCTGAAAATACGGATTAAATTGAAGTGATACACTGTGTTGATTCTACTGCACAGTGAATGTAAGAGTGTTTTTCTGTAACCATGGTCAACTGGAAAAGAAGATATTTCATGGTAAGTTAGTCTCCAGGCTTGTGGTTACTGTGAAGTCATGAGTAGCATTGGCATAAAATGCAATGTTGTAATGAGTGTTAGCTGAATATATAGGAAACTGAAATGTAAGTTTCATTCTGTATTACTGCTTACTGTAGCACCATGCTGTAACCATGGTCAGCTTAAACCAGCTGTGTGATATCGGTGATTCCATAATCATGGGTACCCACAGATTTGGTGTCCCACCTTACATTGTGACACTTTTCAGATTGGCTGTACAAAAATCATTTACGTAGTCAGAGATGTTCCTAATCACAAGCTTAAGTTGTTCCGTGCATACTCTCAAATTCAAATTCAAACAAATATGCATAGTTCAATTTTGAAAGTCAATGTTCACTTTGTGAAATGGGACTCCACATTTCAAAAGTGTATTTGTCAATTGTAATCCAATCTCTGTATTATAACTGTACTTCTATTCAATAGAAGGTTGTCCAAACCACCATCTTAAATGTATTACACCTAGTTTTCAGGAAATAAATAGTAGTTTTGTTAGCTTTTAGTTAGTAAATCTGAGTGAGTGTCCTATTTCCATTGGGAAAATTGAACCCTTTTTTGAAACATAACAGTTTCCTTTCATAATTATTATCCCAATACATTACATGTATAGAGATATTGTCATGCTGGCTGGACATTCTCGTGTTCGTTTAAAATGACGTGAGGGTCTCAATCCATTGCAAACGTATATCAAAATTCTCCATTTTAAAATGTTACTAGTGTAGGTGTGAATGAAATACGTATAAGTCTTTTTTAGCATATTAATGTGCTATATCAAGTAGAAATACCTTATTGCATTAAATGGAGGTCAAAGATCATATCAGGTCACCAGAGGTCAAACACTAACAATTTTGTAGATGTGGTATTTCAAGACAGGAATTCCAGAAAAGTCGATGCTTAGCATGCAAATGTGTTATATATGTAGAAGCACCCTATCATTTTTCGTCAAGACCAAAGTCATCTGAAGTCACCAGAAGGTCAAACACTGAAAACCTTGTAACCAATGTATTTCAAGAAGGGTAATAGTGATAATTTTGCTATGTTTTGTGTGGGTAGTATATATTAGGTACATTGATCCCAATATTTTTGGAGGTGAAAGGTCATCTGAGGTCATCAACACTCACTCTCTGGACATTTTGTAATCGCAGTATCTTAAAAAATTGGGTACTGTTCTTGTTTGATTGCGTTTGCCATATTATGCAGATAAACCCTCTTATTGTTGGTAGAGGTCAAAGTCATCTCAAGTGAACTGAAGTTTAAAAACTGAAAAAATCATTCTGAAGACCATATACCTGAACATAGGAATCACGGATAGTTTTCCTATTTAGTATATGAAGTCCATTGAGTTCGGTTGAGGTGAGAGGCTGTCTCAGATCACCAGAGGTTAAACTCTGGAGACGCGCCGGCTTCAGTAGAATGACCTGTCTTTGCCGTACAATTGTGGTGCAGAGCTTACAAGAGTTGCTTCTGGTTAACATTTAGTCTAAATGTTATGGAATGATTTCATCAAAACCTCAATACATTCTTGCATTATGATTTCACCAGGCTATGCATCACTACCATCATGTTAAAGATTTTGGTGCCAAGTGGGAAGATGAGTATTTGTCAAGGAGGATTATCATTCCAGCCCATGCAAAGAGTGAAGCAGAGGCCAGAACTGAAGCATTGTAAGTAACCCTTTCCCCTTACATCATGGTGGCTGCTCATTTTTGTTGTGAAAACATGCACTCTAAGGAAAACCATTTGCTTTGTTTTGTCAGGAATTTCTACTGATATATTAAAGAATTTGCCTTGTGAATATTATGTGATCACTGTTGAGAGCTTTGACAACATACTTGGGGGCCAAGTCATCCAGCATGTCTATTTTCTGGAACAAGAGTGGCAAAGAAATGTAGAGATTCATATCTTTACTTTCGCACTTATACCTGACCCTTTCGTTGTTTGACATCCAGGGTACAAAATACAAACTCTGTGTTCTTCTGATGTCCCTAGTTTTTCTTCCTGTGTTGTATGTATTATTTCATTCACCATTTGAAGTTACAGATTTCCCTACTCCTTCAGTCAGAACAGACTTCTGTGTCTTGCAAATGAAACATCAACAATTCTTACTGCTGTATGTTTGGTTCCTTGCATTAGCAAGAGGAACCAATGCATTCAACTTGGCATGTGCTTGTGTGTGTATGTGTGTGTGTCTGTGACGCCACTTGGGTATGCTCTAACTTAATATGGGCAAGTTGGATAAAA
The DNA here is from genome assembly GCA_021234535.1 of Stichopus chloronotus. Classification (NCBI taxonomy): domain Eukaryota; kingdom Metazoa; phylum Echinodermata; class Holothuroidea; order Aspidochirotida; family Stichopodidae; genus Stichopus; species Stichopus chloronotus. Next base: position 5,721,539 of record SFZH01000008.1, read on the forward strand.
CTTATACTTAGTGTACAGGTCCGTCATAGTGCGTAGAAGTGCCCTATTGTTTTTGGTGTCCAAATCTTGCATATTAATGAGGTTATGGGGTGAAACATAAAAATATTATAACTGCCATATTTCCATAATGGTTGGTCAGAGTTGTTTTAAACTTGATAAGGTTGTCTGTTACTGACAGGTCCATGACCCTGTGAAATTTAATGCTTATTAATAGAGGGGAAGGGTAAATTTTTCAATCTTAAACAATAATAATAGCCTTAACACCATTATTGTGGTTATTATAGACTACCATACAAATTATTTGAAAAGCTTATGGGCTACAGTGTGTAAAATTCCCATTGGCCGTTTGTGGTTTTAGTGACACAGTTAATTCAATGGGATTTTGGTCATTGGAAACTTTTTGCTCTGTTTTAAGGCTATGGTAGCCTAGGAGAACCATCAGTTAATGTATGTCATGTTTGATAGCATTTTCTTTATAGGTTCTCTAAGGTTGATGTACTGATCCATCATAGTGGGTATAAGTGCCCTATTGTTTATGGTGTCCACATCTTGCATCTTGATGGGGTAATGGGGTCAAACATGAAAATCTTAAAACTGCCATATATCCATGATTGTGGGTCAGATTTGTTTTAAACTTGATATGGTTGTCTGTTATTTGACAGATTCACATCCCTGTGAAATTTATTGATAGAGGGGGAAAAATATTGTGGTTTTATTTTTTTGGTCATTGGAAAATTGGTGCTGTTTTAGTGCTTTGGTAGCTTAGAAGACCATGAGCTGATGTACCTAATGGTTGAATTTGCATTATCTTTATAGATTAAAATGGATTGGGGAACAGTTTCAGTCACTGTGTCTAAACATGGTATAGTAAGTTGTTAGTTTAGCAGTTGGTACACAACTACAGTATGGTAACCAGTATAGTCAATGTGTGTACCAATTGAATTTGCGTTGTCATTAAATTTGAAAAAATTCGAAACTGTTTAATTCATTATATTTTAATATGTTTAGTTGTTTGTTAATTTAATGGTTATACATGGGCCCAAAATGTTTGGCACCCAGTTTGAGCTCAATTTTTGGGCACCAATTTTTTTAATTCATTATCTAAATATGTGTTATATTTCTTAATTCAGTGGGGACATGTACAGATGGGCCTACATTTTTGGACCTGATTTGGACTCCATTTTTGGGCCCATTCTTGATAGCCCAATTTTTGGGTCCCCAGTTTTGAGGACCAAACTTTTCACTTGCCCTAATTTCTTCGCAAGGAACCACAGTGCCCATTGGGCTCTTGTTATTGTATTCTTAGTGGTGATGATTTCTGTGATGATAACAATGATGATGTCTTTTAATGGCTTTCATTGTTTATATCACACAACTTTAATATCTTTAATTTCATTTTCCAGGAATCATTGTAATCAGCTTGAATGTGATTACCAGTTTGTGATTGATTCTAACATACGAATCTTCAATCCAGAGATACTTAAATTGCTGATTGAACAGAATAGGTGAGTGTGTATTTCTGTGAGTGCATAACTTTACCCATCCTCGTGTAGTGATTTTAAGTCTGTTTAATAGTGCCTATGGGTGTTTCCATGAGTAGGGGAGGCACTTGCCTTAACTGTATGTTTTTTTATAATTTTCCATTTACTTTCATCAAAGTTCAAAGTATTTCAGAATAAATTATCTTTAATTACAAAGACCAAAAATGTATCTCTCATATCAAGAGCTCCCAGCTTAACTTTTATTTTGAGTGTCAAAATATGCAGTTGCAAACTACAATGATTTTTGCCTGAAATTCATGCCATGAAAAATTGTTGTTAGTTATCCTGTTTTTACTTGACTCTTTTCTTACCTTATCCATTGTAAGCTCAAGCAGAATTAAAGGGAGCTTAATCATTTCCAGCACTGGCACCCTTATGCAGTAGCATTGTTTGCTTCTCTACACGGTTATTAAAACAGATTTTCACTATGTAAATTTTCGTGTCACATGAGTTTACATCAAGAATCATCTCTGTTCACCACACAAAGAATATTTGAATCTACAAAAAAGTGGCCCAGATATTCTGAAATCCTCAAATATCATAAAGGGGTTAATATAGTTATGATGATATGCACCAGATCATATTCAATATTAAACCCTCAAAGGAAATTGGCATCAGGGATGCAGTTAAGTAGGGTGGAAATGGGAGGGGTTAATATAGATAGAATCTGTCATACGTTTCACTGTTTCATTCTGTAGACACTTTCAAGGATTGTCTTGTTGTATAAGATTCACTTGTAGCAGCTTACAAGTAAAAAAAGGCATCAAGATCCTTCAAGAAAGACAGGCATCAAAGCGACACTTGGACATAGTTTGTGCAATGATACCCCTTAGTTTCTCTCAGAAGTCATTGTCATTCATCAAGAGATCTTTGTATCTGTTCATATATCTAATATTGACAATCTATATTTTTAGACCAGTGGTTGCACCCATGGTGAATGTCCCTGATAAACTCTGGAGTAACTTTTGGGGAGAAGTTAACTCAGATGGTTTCTATGCAAGATCAGATGATTACATCGATATTGTCAAAGGAAACAGAAAGTAAGTCATCCGATTTGTTTCCTTTCACTTTACTTGAATTTACCATTTCTTTTAGAAAAGGTGGAATCTATGCTATGAATGCTTTGAAGCTGCTTGCTATCTTTAAGATACAGTTTGGGATGCTATTTACTGAGACAACACTTGGAACCTATTCCATCAGTTTAATTGTTATTGTGGTGGTATAACGAAAAGTTTGAAAAACTTTCCAAAGTTTGCTATAAGACGTGAGGTCACAGAGCTTTCCAACATTTACTATAAGAAGGAAGAGTTCTCCATGCTTACCAGTGTTGCTCTAAGAAGGGGAGTTTAGTTTGCCATGGTAGAGTTTGCAAAAGTTTTCCTATTTTTACTATGAGAAGTGGACATTGCAAAGCTTCCCAACGGTAGCTGTTAGAAAAGGGGCTTTGGGATAGTTTTCAACATTTTCTGTAAGAAGGGGTGTTTTGAATACTTTCCAATGTTTGCCTTGAAAAAGGTAGGAGGAAGGGATGGTTTCATAGCTTCCCAAATCTGTTGTAAGAAGGGAAAGTTGCAAAGATTTCCAAGTGTTTCTCTCAGAACTTGGAGTCCATAGAGCTTTCCAACATTTACTATAGGAATGGGCAGTTTGTCATGCTTTCCAACATTTCTGTGAGAAGGAGGTTTTTGAACGGTTCAGTTTGTACCCTATAACAAAATTTTGGCAATGCATTAAGTAATGCAGAATGGTCACATAGTCAGAAAGGTAGAATAAGATTGCATTCACAAAACAAAGTAGGAGTAATAGATTCACTCAGCAAATGAATAGAAATGAAGAACTATGTTAATGTGATATGTAAAGTCAAGAAGAATGGAAATTTTATTCCATCAGTATTAATATGTCACATTAACTAGCAACCTAGTGTAATTGGAATTTTTGTTGACCAAACAAGTCCTTCCTCAGACAGCAATTTCTTGAGTTAGGAACAAGATACTAGCATAGGGATTTGAAATGCCTGCTGTAAAAATATTCTCTTCCATTTAAGAACCTTTCACTTGTCAGTCAAATATTGCTTAAAACTATGAGGATACAGCCATTTAACAAATTCTTTAACTGAGAGTCTGACTTCATCCACAGAAAAGATGGAATGTACATGTACTCATATAGACAAAATGACTCAGATGAATACAATTATTAAGAAATATCAGATTTTATATGAATAAGAGCATAAATACAGTTGCTGCTGTAGTTTTTGTTGATAGTAACTTGAAATAGATTCTATTACAGAGGAAATAATGAGTAGATTCAGTAAAAGAGAGAGTATGATAGTTATCATTAATTAAACTTCTTTGTAAGAAAGTTGAAAGTGTATGCTTCAGACTTGACAACTTACAATTGTTGTTGATACATTTTCCTGTTAGCATTTTACTTGAATCTTCATTGATTTATTCTCCAGGGGAGTGTGGAACGTTCCATACCTTTCAAGTATCTACCTTATTCAAGGGAAAAGGATTCGTTCACCTAACACTCCCTCTTATGTAGATGGAAGCTTGGATCCAGATATGAAGTTTTGCCAAGACTTGAGAGACAAGGTAAATGACATTGCAGAGATAAATTTATTTATTTCAACACAATTTGAAGGACTTTATGAATGCAAATATGTTTTGAATTCAGTGCAGTAAATTTAAGAATGTGAAACAGAGTACTCGATGTATAATATGTGTTGAATCTGGTGCACTAAATTGGAGATCCAAACTGTGAGTGAAATGTTAAGTCAGTAGTTGATGAAATAAACTTGCTGAGGTTGTTAGGCAAGTTCCATTGTAAGTCAGGAAAGAAAAATATGAGTTTCAGAAAAAGAACAAAGTGACTAGCATCACTCTGCAATTTAGTTCTCATATTCAGTTAAGTAAGGGCCAAAGGCTTTTGTCACATATAAACAGATCCCAGCATGTAAATTGTCTTTATGACAATGGTCTCTACTTTCAGGGAATATTCATGTTTGTCATGAATATTTATGAGACTGGTCGCATATTGCACATGGATGGAGTTGAAACCACCCACCTTCATAATGACTTGTGGGAGATCTCCAGTAATCCAAAGGTATGCACTTCAAGTATTTTTTCAAGTTTATTCTTACGTTAGCTTACTTAGCTGTGCTTTTGTGACCTCATCATGTCATTTCCAGCTGTGACTGTTTTGGATACGGAGAAGCCAAGTATAGGCCCGAGGGCTCGTCTGCAGCCTTAGACACAAAATTGATGTACATGCTGAATGTGCCACTAACAGAGTGTCATAATGACAGACCATGGATATATTGTACATATGACAATCTGTAGGAGGAGAAGCATTTTGCAGAATTTTGTAGAATGGGACGTTTGAAGGACACCAAAGACATTTTTGGATATCAATTTCTCCAAATATTTAGAAAAACCACTTTCCATTTAATTTTAATTTATGTGTCATGACCTCTTTCATAGTTTAAGACACACCAACTCAAATGAAAATGAGCTGCTTAATTAGCTTAAAGATATTTCATCTTTTTACAAGGCAATTCCAGGTTAATATCATCAACATGGCAATATCATTTAAGTTGCCTAATTCCTACACAATTAACTCAGTCAGAACAATGGTTCCATCCCTGGTGTTGAGCTGCCCACATTGTCAGAGAAGGTGATGCAAAACTGGAAACAATGCTTAATTGATGAATGCATTTTCCTTGTTAACAATGGATGGCAAATGAACTGAAGGGACAGAAGTATTATATTTTATCAACCAGATTCAATCACCAGATGTATCACCCAGCTTCAAACTTCTTTATTTTTCATTTTTAATTTTTTCAGTCACAATGGAACTGTTTTAACATACACAGAACATCCGTACAAAGCAACAGTTAATAACCAAAAGTACTGAGATTCAGTGGCATTGCTGTTCTGGGTTTTGTAGGTAGTGGCAAATGCTTTTCATTAAAACCATCGTTTGTACACTGCCCATGTGTGCGACCACATGGAGGGTTGTTGATCTTGCTGTTACATTGCATTTTATTGTTACTTACACCCACTCTTTTCTTTGTTTCAATGAAAATCGTAACCTATGTAATCATACGTGTGTGTGTGTGCCCTTGTTTTTGGGTGGGAGGACCGAAACAATAGATTTTTGGTCCTCTGTAGAAAATTCAATAGATTTCTTCGGTCCTCTCAAGATTAACAATAGAGAGTCTATTGCTAAGGTTAGGGTTGAAGAAAAAACAAAAGAAAGCACAATGAGGTCTTCGGAATGAATGGAAAACAAATCTGTGTGTATATGTGTGTGTTTTTTTAGGATGCTAAAGTCTCAAGGATGGAAGCTTGGACTTAGATCATACTTAGCATGTATATGCACCATATTGAGTACAAGAACCCTTTTGTTTTTGGTGGAGGTCAATGGTCATCTAATGTCAGCTAAGGACAAACTGTGAATACCCTGTGAAAACTCTCAAGAATACAAGCTTGGACTGATTTCATATGTAGTATAGAGTACAGGACTGATACTGTTTTTTTTGTGGCAGTCAAAGGTCAGCTGAGGTCAGTGCAGGTCAAACTTTTAATGCAATATGTCAAAGAATGCAAGCTCATACTGATCTCTGACATGGTAATGAACCACAATGAAGACAAGAAAGGACAACAGGAAGGACAAAAACAGAAAATCAGTGGCCTTTTCAGTCATATGTTTACATACACAAGATGAAAACAAGATGACACACTACATGTAGATGTATCATGTATGAGTAACAAGGTATCTCAACAAATAGTTGTTTTGTTGAGTAACCAACTCAGTGTCTTGGTAAAACTTATTAAAGCCTTGAGATAGTGTGCTTGGCTTTAACTCGACAAACACTAAGCAAAACATATCAAAAACATAATCTACTTTCGTTGGTAGATTAGCTCCAGCTCGAGTAACATTGCTGAATAATTGTGAAATATTTAAATATGAACATAAAAGTTAGCTATGTGAGAATACATGCTTGCATTTTGTATACATGTACCAAGATACCATATTAGAAGTAACACTGTGTCTCAACCAAATCAATACCTACTTACACTAACTTGGAATATTGGTTAACAACAGTTTAGACTAAACACTGTGTCTGAAGAAGAATTTGAATTTTGTTGAATACCAGGCTATGCTAATAACACTCGGCATCTTATTGAGCCCGTAATGTGGACAGATCCTTGATTGTTGATATTCTGTTGATTTCTTTTCACCATAAATTTTTTTTTTTCATGATTCACAGCAATGGGAAGATAAGTACATCCATCCAGATTACTGGAAGGCCAGAGACCCTGAAACAGATGTCGAACTGGTAAGCAAAAAGAATATAATGTAAGTTTGCATTTCAGATTGCAGAGTTGTCTGAGTTGAGTAATGTTGATTACGCTAATGTGAATGTTGATTCATTGATTGGTTTCTGATAACTGAACATGCAATCTCATAATGCAGTGATGGCCAATTTTTTTAGTAAAAGTGTGAGGCTGGTTTGTAAGATTTGGTTCTCATAGGCAGACTGGCCATGGGTTGATAGACAAGGTTTACATTTACTGGAGCTTTGCATTAGGAAATGGCGTTAGAGTTATCATAATTCGAAAAATTGCATGTCCATGGAGTTATAGTTATCCTAAGTTTGAAGAATTGCATCTCCATGGAGTTAGAGTTATCCTTAGTTTGAAGAATTGCATCTCCATGGAGTTATAGTTATCCTAAGTTTGAAGAATTGCATCTCCATGGAGTTAGAGTTATCCTAAGTTTGAAGAATTGCATCTCCATGGAGTTAGAGTTATGCTAAGTTTGAAGAATTGCATCTCCATGGAGTTAGAGTTCTCATTAGTTCTATGAAATCCAAATCTATGGAGTCAAACTATCCTTTATTTCATGAAATGCATTACCATGGAGTTATCCACAGGTCTACATGGAGTCATCATTTATTGAAATGAATCTTCATCCACTTATTAATGATTGGAATATTCCTTAATGCTGACCAAATATGAAGTATGGAAATGACTGGACTTCATATGATAATAATAATGTATATTCAAAGTGTTTTAGTTTGAATTATTTGTCAAAACATTGAAACCACTGAAAGTTCATATTTGTCCTGGTCAGGCTTGTTGATTTTGCCTTTTTCATGCATGTTGTTTTTCCCATATTAGAGCTAGGTCAGTTTTAAAGAAAAGCGACATATTCATGTGTGGGTTTTGTACACTCCTGGTTCTCTAGGATATGGTTTGTGCAAACAGAATTGCACAAGAAAATACTTTGTTACTGGCAGAGTTTTGTGCAGCAGAGGAATTGTTCAAGAAAATGTTGAAAGTTATGTGGTAGTGTATCTTGAAGATGGCTGCACCTCAGAGTGAGGTCTAGCCATGTTGCTTTGTATTGATGTACATGTCTTCTGTCTAAATTTCTTACCAGACAATCCTCATGTAATATTAGACATGTTGATTCTCCCAGAGGTGGCATTCTCTAACCCCGACAGCACATCTGCATAAAAGAATATTCCGGACAATATTCAAAATATTCTCATGAAATCTATAATGAAATGAAACAACTTGTCAAAAACTCTCAAACTGCTCCAAGTGTTTGTTTACAGAACAGTTTTTTTGATAGGCCACTTAGGCCTGTAACATGGAAGTTCCACACAAACAATAGAGAACAAAACTATTGTGCAACATGTCATCATATTGTGATCATGAACACTATTTATATCACAAAGTGTGTTACAATTGTAATGTTTTTGACGACCAAATGTGTTTGCTTTTAGGGGATAATGCCTTGTATTATTGTTATTGAATATTCATTATTTGTGACAGTAGTTTTCTGACAGGACTTTGCGGCTCATCTGGGCTATTCTTTTAACATGTCATACGGTATCATGCATAAAATATCAATTTAGTAATAAGCTTTTGATAAAAAAAAACTCCACAAAACATGAAAAAATGTAAGGAAAAATTCTTCTTTTATCAGAGTGGTGTGTTTCCAGTTTGATGGTTTGCCTGCATGTGCATGTTTTTATTTCAGACATGCCCAGATGTTTATAAGTTTCCTCTCATATCTGAGACTTTTGCTGACCATTTAGTGGAGGAGATGGAGAACTTTGGTCAGTGGTCAAGTGGAGCTAATCAGGTCAGTGTGAGTTAAAGTGATTATGTGCGTACAGAATAAACAAACAACCTAAGAGTTGGTTTTAATTAGTTTAAATGTACAACTGTGGTTGTTTGTGGATCGAATATGTCATTCAGTGGAAAAAAATGACATTGGTTTCTTTCAGTAACAACACAAAGATCGTAAGAACTAGTATAACTAGTACATTTCTATTGGTTGTTTTGTTAAGAATGGGCATGGTTAAGTTGAATACTACTGTGCATCACACGTCTGATTACCCCGTTGTCTCATTACTACATATGTTCTGATTAGTGCACTTGCAACCTGTACTAACTAAACTATTGGACATGAATTAAAAATATTTTTGGTTTTGATGATAATCGAAACCTATGCAGTCACGTTGATGTGTGTGTGAGTGTGTGTGTACATGGGAGTGCAAGTGTCTGGGTATGTGTTTGTGACACTTGCTTGAAAACTCAATATCTCAAGAAGGGAAGGTTTGACTGAACTCACATTTGGTATGTTGATGAAACACATTGAGTGCAAGAAATCTGTTGTTTTTACTGGAGATCAAAGGTCATAAACCCAAGGTCAAGGATAAAACCTTGTAAATATGATATCTCAGGAATGAAAGTTTGGACTGTAGTCACACTTGGTTTGTGGACCTTATTGAGTGCAATTTCCCTGTTATTTTGGTAGAAGTCAAAGGTCATGTAAAGTCAGCAGAGGTCACAATTTGTATATGGACTATGCTGAGTGCAATATTGCAGTTGCTTTTGGAGGAAGTCAAAGTTCTTGTGAGGTGAGCAAAGGTGACAGTGTGAAAACTTTGTAAACACAATATCTTATGAAGGGAAGTTTGGCCTGATTGTGTACTTGGTATGTGTATGTACCATATTGATTGCAAGAATCATATTGTTTTTGGTAGAGGTCATAGGTCATTCAAGCTCAACCGAGGTCAGACTGAATTGATTCAAAACAAAGCTTTGACTGATCTCATATGATAAGTTGATGTGCCACTTTGAGTGCAAGAAGCATAGCATTTTTCATAAAGGTTGTTTGAAGTCAGGAGAGGTCAAACTGTGAAAACCTTGTCATGAATTGAAACTGACCACATCAAAGTGATTTATTGTTAGACCACATTTAATACCAGAATACCAGAATGCAAGAAAGCTTTTTGATTTTGATGTTTTATCCAGATGTATTGTAATATGCAGCATTATACAGCTAATTCCAGTGCTTGTACTGAAACTTAAAGCATGTAATGTGCACAGCTCTATGTGTACTTTTCTTTGAAGGGTAAATAACTTAAACCATAATCAATTTGCTATACAGTAATTGTGTTAATTGTATTGATCTGATGTGTGTGTTCAAGCAAATCAAGCATGAAAGCAATAACAAGATAATCATATGGTACCAATTTGTCTTGAATTTCTAATGGTCAGTAGTCAAAATGTGAAAAACTTGTAGGGACAAAATCGCAATGATGCACGCTTGGCACACTTTCATATTTACGATACATATCAATCACATTAAGTCAAGATTCCCTTTGTTTTGGTAGAGGTTAAAGGACAATTAAAGTCAGTGGAGGTCAAACTGTGAAAGCCTTATTAACATATATATGAAGATGTAAGTTGGTACTGATATCATATATAGGATGGTGATGGGCCACATTGAGTTGAATATTTGGTATGTGTCATGTCAGACTGATCTCATACATCTATTTCATACATCTATTTTTGTTCTATTGATCGTAGCCCAATTCCTTCTGCTTTATGTAAACTATTGTGGATTGCATCATTGCATCCACTCAGTATTTTTTTAAATTCCATTGATTTTAGTATATGCTTGCAATCAAAATCTATGTCAAATTTGCCCTTTAGTATTGGCAAGATATGGGATGATAGACAGCCAGATGTTGCTTAGCACCATTTTAATGGTGTGAAGGGATGACCGTACATGCTATCACAACAGTTTTAGTTGTTATGATAAATGTGTCATGATATGGATTTGATGCATGTTGCAACTATGCCATTTTCCATGGAATTAAAAAGTTGCTGTTGTAAGTGGAAAAAACAACAATGTGCCATGTCACCATTTATATGGAAATACCTTTCCTTGTCCTTTGTGATGTCACACTGGAGGTGTCATGGTGTGTGATATCACAAAATATGAAGTAGGTATCTTTTGTATTTCTTTGAGGTGTTACATTGATATATGATATCAAGATGTATGATGTCACAATCCATGTGTTGGTATGTTTTGCGATGTTGCATTAACAGGATATGGTGCAAGGTGTTCACTGTAGGTATCTTTTGTGATTCTGTATGATGTTACATTCATTATATCACATACCAAGCTCTGTGATGTCATGAGTCATATGTGGATACCTTTTGTTTTGCCACTTTCATGAGATCATGGTGTGTGACTCTGTGTTGTCACCATTCATATGTAGGTACCACATCAGACATGTATGAAATCACAGCTTTTCAAGTATTTCATATTAGATTGTCTTTCTTTGCTTTTCATAACCTTTAAAATCACTCTCAGCCAGAAGTCCTTTTTAGTCAAGTTTGGTTGTTTGTACCCGCAGGATTCAAGATTGGAAGGCGGTTATGAAAACGTGCCTACTCGGGATATTCATATGAAACAAATTGGCTATGAAAGACATTGGCTTTACTTTCTATCACATTATGTTGGTCCAATCTGTGAAAAGCTCTACTGGGGCTATAGTGGCAGGGTAAGTATATGGTACCGTCAGCTTACTCCTGTGACCAAAAGATAAAAATTTGATCTGGGTTTACAGTAAAATAGACATATCACAAAAGCATGTGATTGTTTGTACTTGCAAAGAAGAATACTGGATTATAAAATGTAACGGATAGTCATAAATCAGGAGAAACTTTGGTAGACATCTGATCAAGCATGAGGAACCGAAAACGTAACTTAGTGTTGTTAGATCTTTCCCCATACATATTGAAGTGCTTGATCGGTCTAAAAAGTAGTTGGGATGAGAGTATAGAATAACAGAACATCTCCATGAATCACATGTCACCAATTCCTTGTTTTGATTTGGTTGAGACTACCTTTATGATAAATTAATTGACAATGGAATCAGTGACTATGAAGTAACATGTGAATCTTCTCCAGTTAGTGTATTATAGAAGCAGCCGTAACGACCATGTGATTCATTCTCTCCTTAAATTCACAAATGCACAATTCAAGAGGCAATTAAACTAGTTAGTACAATTTAACTAATTAGTGCACTTTGAGTCAACCATAATAGCCTTTTAGAACAGAGTAACGTCACCCTTTTTTTTTTATCTTGGTTGTCTGGATTTGCTGAGTCAATTCCCAAGTGATAGTTGGCATCCATTAAATGGTAATTCAAATTGTGCAATTTTATTTGAAAGTTAAATTATGTGTTGAATCATGCATATGCAACCCCAGCTTTAACTTCTGTGACACTCACCTGTTCACTCACCTGTTCTCAGTATGTGTATTAATAGGAGTAATGTTTACCTTTTGACTAACTATACATAAACAACTTAAAATCATTACTAATGTCTACCATGTTACTCATTATACCCTAACAAATCAGTCATTAAAACCACGTGATCCTTAAGTTAAGCTAACTAATGTATATAGTGGAGGTTGGAGAAAGGAATGATTGCATTGTTGTGACAGGTCCTTATCATTTCGTATTTTGGAGCAGGATTCATATGTACCCATAGTACATGTTCCTTCATCTGGCTTTTTCGCAGCATTTTGCAATCATGAACTTTGTAGTTCGATATCGCCCTGACGAGCAGCCAGCTCTTCGCCCTCATCACGACTCCTCAACCTACACCATCAACATTGCCCTCAATACTCAAGGGAAGGACTATGAGGTAGGCAAATATCTAAGAGATCAAATGTCATCTAGACGTTGATATTATATCTCTCATTATTGGTTTCGATGAAAAGAGAAACCTATGCGGTCATGATTGCGTGTGGGTATGTGTGCTTGTGCGTGCATGCGTGTGTGTATGTGTGTTTGTGACGCCCAGCTCGTTATCCAGATAGCTCAAGAAGGGAATGTTGGAAATTTTCCAAACTTGGTACATATATGCCCCATATTGAGAGGAAGAACTCTATTGTTTTTTATGGAGGTCAAAGGTCATCTGAGGTCACCAGAGGTCAAAAACTGAAAATCTTGTTATCACAATATCTCAAGAAGGGAAACTTTGTCAGTTCTCAAATTTGACACATAGATATGCCATATTAAGAGGAAGAACCCTATCGTTTTTGGTGGAGGTCAAAGGTCATCTGAGGTCACCAGAGGTCAAACAATGAAAATCTTGTTATCATGATATCTCAAGAAGGGTCATCTGACAGTTCTCAGACTTGATACATAGATGCCCCATATTGAGTGAAAGATCTCTCTTGTTTTTGGTGGAGGTCAAAGGTCATCTGAGGTCACCAGAGGTCAAACATTGAAAATCTTGTTATCACAATATCTCAAGAAGGGAAACTGACAGTTCTCAAACTTCATACATAGATCAATAATATCTCAAGGTAGGAATCATGGAAACTTTTGGTATGTAGTTAGTCAATGTATTACATTAAGTAGAAGAAGCCTATTGTTTTTGGTGGAGGTCAAAGGTCACTCTGGGTCAAAGGAGGTCAAATTGTTAAAATATTATGAACATGATATTGCAAGAAGGGAAGCATCTACAGAACTGATATGAAGTTTGAAGCTGTGCCTTACTGAACAAAACTAGCTTACTGTTTTCCACTGAGGCCAACAATAATTTGGGGTCAGCTGGGGTCAAGTTGTGAAAATTAAACATTAAAGGAAGCTTGGACAGATGTCATATTTGATTTTCAGATGCACCTTATTGGGTGCAAGAGGCCTATTGATCATGTTAGAGGTAAAAAATCATTTGGGATCAACATATCCTCACAATATGCTAGCTTCAAAATACTCATATGGTAATTGAATCATCGAAACCACAATGCCTGTTCAGCTTTAACCCTGCATACGTGCTACCAATTTAGTTTAATGTATTCAAGTATTTCACTTATTCTTGGACTAGATAAAAAGTGGTGGTGGTAACAGTGGTTTCAATAACAACATTTTCAAAAGATAAAGCATACATCTTTTTTCTCATATTTCTATACCTTACTACTACCACCTTCCCCTTTTTTTTTTTTTTTTTGCACTTTGCAGGGTGGTGGCGCCAGATTCACTCGTTACAACTGCAGCTGCATTGGTCTTGAGAAGGGTTGGACCCTAATGCATCCTGGGAAATTGACTCACCAGCATGAGGGATTGCCAACCACAAATGGCACCCGCTACATCATGATCTCCTTCATCGATCCATGAGTGAGTGAGGTTGGTGACATCGCCTGCAATAAATTTGACATAATCTGTTTTTATCTCACAGAGTTCTATTTTTGTAGCAGCAAAATTGTTTTGATCTTGTAAACATCAAGTGCTATGCAAGGCTGGAAACTTAAGGCTTATAATGGTTATTATTTTAATCGGTGCTTTTACAATGGTATTTGTGAATGATGTATGCAACCTATCTATTTATATATCTCTTTATAATGATAAACATTCAATAGAGCAGAATGGCCACTGAATTATTGAGGGAGTAGGGTGCAGAAAGCTTAAAAAGTAAAAAGTCATTGGATTTATTATAATGAGGCTGCCAGGGTGTTGGCTTAAAATCTTCATGCAAAATTCACTGCTAAATGTGTTATTCTTCTGGACATTAATCTCTCTTTCGTTTGGAAAGAGTAATTTCTCAGGAATAAAACAAGCTCTAAGATAACGTCCTTCAATAAGGTTTTTGAATTCTTTCCTTCCCTGGCTGAGATACATACGTATACTTGAAATAACTTCTTGAGATGAAGTGGCCTCAATGTTAAAGGGAAATAGGGCATTTAGAATACACCAATGTGACACATAAAAGAAATGGCTTTCATCCTAGTTAAACCATCCAGTCTCATCAATAAACTCCTGCCAAAGCTACATCTCCTCAAAACATTATGCATGTGATGAGTAACGGACGATGCATCATTTGAATTTTGAAAAGTTTGGGTGAACAAATTAGTGTTGAACAACAAATAACTGAGTATCTATCTGTGAGAAAGTTACTTCTTGAAAAGAAGACTACTGCCCTTCCTTATTTTGAATAATCTATCATTCTGCCTAGACAAACATTGGTTTTAATAATATGGATGTTTTCTGTGAAACAAACGCCCTATTTCCCTTTAATGAAGCAGGCACTTTTTGTTTTTATTGGTTACCTGTATTTTTAATGTCGTTGGTTGGTAATGTGTCTAACTGTGTCTCGCCCAATGATTCTAAAATCACAAGCTATTTTTCTATATTTTGTAATCAGTACCTTCTCCATTTCCCCTTTTTATAAGCTTTTACCCAGTGGGTTTAGTCATTTGTCTGGAGCTTATCTTAACTGTTTCACCTTATTTAATAACCCTGTTTTTCTATATTTATTCTGTAAGAAACATTGCACAGTGTCAGCAACTGAAGAGTGTGGACCATGTGGCAGATTAACAAATATTTTAGCTTTCTCCTGGCACCTATTTGCACATTGTGGTTTGCTTTATGTCTTTGTTTTGTTTTCTTTGCTCACTGTTTGAACTGTTTATTTTTTTTTTTATTACATGGTACAGACTTTGATGAATTATGTGAGATATCTTTTCAAGCAAGTTAGAATAATATGTTTTATGCTGTAGTTCTTGCCACATGAATATCTAATGCTCAGTGTTACGCTATATTTTAAGCCTTTAATAAAAGCTAATACTTTTAAATTCATGGTAAAATGTTTTTTCCTCCATTTTTGTTAGGAGATTTTCAGATTTTTTTTTTTTGCATTTCACCTGTCTTTAGATAATATATACCACTTTAAGAATTTGTTAGTGACGATAAACTGTAATTTGTTTACTTAATTAAGGGCATTAAAATCCCTCACTCTTTCACCAGGAGTGGTCTCCAAGGTAAGTCATTTTACAGTTCCTCTTTGATATTCATGACTACGGTATGCTTTGCGCCTAGTCCTCACAAAATACACGTAATGTGCTAAAATCATGTCTCAAGAAGACCTTTTCTGCATTATAGAACATGACGTGATATCCACATACACCATAATGGTTAGGGTAGGTTCCTCTCGAGAAGGCATATACTTGTATGATGTAATGTGAGGATTGGCTGTGCTTTATGATCATCCCACTTAACTCGAAACCGATAGCTAGTGTTCTTCGTAGAAGCAGTATTGTTAAAGGTTTACTTCCTCTAAAATTTACATGTCCTGTTTTTGTTGAACTAATATCAAACAGAATTTACCTGGCTATCTGCAATTAATTTGGTAAGCTTATCTTCAAATATGTAACATGGGGTTTTTACAAAGAGCAAGCTGAAGTTATGGTTCTTTATGGCTTTAGTCCATTTGGTTAAATGCATCCTGTTTGATGTAAATGGGAATATCAATAAATATATTACTCAACGCGTGCATGCAGGTGCGAGTCAATGTGGTTATATGTCTTTATGGGGAACACACTGAGGTTCAACTTAGTCATCAGCCTCTGAGCTTCAACTTTTTTATGGTTACTCTTTGAGGTAATTGCTATTCTGTATATTTTACCCTCTGAGATAAAAGTATTTTTGTTTATTATGGTTTACTCACTGAAATAGAAATTTATTCTCATAGTTCACCCAACAAAGTAACAGTTATCATTTGTATTTAACATGCTGGGCTAAACATGTACTTTCCAGGTTTGAAGTAAGACTACAAGTATCTTTTATGGTCAACCCACCAAATTGATGTAAATCCTCCTACTGCCCACCAAGTTGATATATTTACCTTCACAATTTGAAGTATGAGTCTAATGACATTTTGCCCTGAGGTTTCTTTGTGAAATTAACTTAGTGCTTAAGAGTTCATGTCATCCACAAATAATCACATCTTTCTATTGAATTATAACTACTTTTTATTCATAGGTTTTTTTTTTTTTTTTTTCATGTTAGCCTTTTCCTTTCCTTTTAATATATTTTTTAACCCTACCATAGTTGTTTTCCTCACTTTTCATTGATCTGTGTTGGTTGTATGTCATTTGAATCAAAATTGCCAAGATACACATTGCCTTAAACAGACAATTAATAGTCTTTAATGAAATTGATCAATGAACTTTGCCAAGTGAAGAATAAATAAAAAAGGCTTTATGAACATCTTTTATATGTTCTGTGCCTTTTTTTATGAATAAAGACAAGTTCCTGTTTGTACACTCTGCTCTGATATATGTATTTTGGGGAGTTCTTTACTGTTCTTCATCCCTATCGAAACAACAGTTGAAGTTGTTTGCGTAGACTGTATACTGTAGCAAAGAATACATGAGAATCTGAAGCCTGATAATTCACTAAAGGGGGGGGGGGGACTTCCACATCCGTTACTTGTCCTTGTTTGTTAAAATGCAAAGCTGTGAGAATCTTTCTCGCCGTAAATCATCCGCATTTAGAATAAGGTCATGACTACGATTTTAGCATTTTATATAAAGTTAGCCAGCCTAGCATTTTACGCTTTAGTCTATGAATCCAGAACATAACTTTTAGTCATTTTTCATATCTGTTGATCAGAGCTGAAGGGATCTAGTCACGATTTCCAAAGACTCGGACTCGGCCCTGTGGACTCGAGGACTCGGACGGAGAACGGGCATGAGTCCTCCTGAATAAAAGAAAATTTTGTGCAATTTGAGTGAGAAAGAAATGACGCAACAGTTGAAACCTTGATTTACCTCAAACAACCATGCTATGTAATATCTGCACTCGTGCACTTACAGCTTCGGGTCTTCAGTTTGACATGTTTTCAGTGAAATGAAATACACATTTTCAGTCCGAAAAGGTTTTAGCCCAGTAAGTTTTTGATTCCTTGCCGTAGGCAGGGGAATCTATGCAGTCCTGATGTCGTGTGTATGTATGTGTGCGTGTGTGTGTGACGGTTGCTCGTAAACACTCTATCTCAAGAAGGGTAACTCTGAGTAATTTCATTTTTGGCATGTAGGTTGCCCATATTGAGTAGATGATCCCTATTGTTTTTGGTGTCCAAATCTTGCATATTAATGAGGTTATGGGGTAAAACATAAAAAATGTTAAAACTGCCATAGTTCCTTATCCGTGGGTCAGATTTGTTTTAAACTTGATGAGGTTGTCTGTTATTAACAGGTTCATGACCTTGTGAAATTTAATGCTTATCAATAGAGAGAAAGGGATAATTTTTCACTATAAAACAATAATAATAGCCTAAACACCATTATTGTGGTTATTATAAACTACCGTACAAATGCATATGGGACTTCATTGTGCAACATTACTATTGGCAGTGTTTGATTCCTTCCGGACACAGTTAACTCAATGTCATTGCAAACTTATTCAGCCTATGGAAGCCAGTCAGGACCATGTCATGTTTGAAATAGCATTTTCCCAGCCTATGGAAGCCAATCAGGACCATGTCATGTTTGAAATAGCGTTTTCCATATACTGTACTGCATTTGTAAGTAGAGAATAACTTTTACTTTTCAAACACTCCCTCAGAGGCCTCCATAGATTGTCTCAGTAACTGGGAGGTCATGGGGTCAGATAGCTGTCACCTGCGCTTCATTTATCTCTTTGATAGAACAAAGACTCCTGCCCAGTTTACCACTGACTATCTCCTGTGTATATTAAGGCATTCCATAAATATTTGATGTATTGGCCTTTATTATGAGAATAATCTGCAGTTATATATCATCAGAAACACAAGTAGCAAGATGCATTGCTGAGTATCCAGTGTGTTTTCTCAAAATCTTACAATGGTGATGAGGATGGGATCCTGGACTCTGAAAACCTTCAAGGAAGACCTTAATACTAGAAGAAAATCAATTAAATTCTGACATTTAAAATGGCCTATCCACATTTTCCTGAGTTCAGTCTCGGAGATAATTCGGATCATGCAAGTATTGGCATGCGGTGGGAGAAATGGCTACTTCGATTGGAAAACTTCTTCATTGCATTTGATATCAAGGACGAAGCTCGTAAAAAGGCAATGTTACTTCATTTTGGAGGGGAAAGCGTTACTGAAATATTTCAAACACTTAATGAAACTGGAGACTCTACAGATTATGACACAGCAAAAACCAAGCTGACGGAGTATTTTCAACTTATACAAAATACTGAACACGCGATTTTCAAGTTTCGTCAAGTGAAGCAAGGGGAAGGCGAAACGTTGGATGTGTTTACCACCAGGCTGAGGTAATTAGCAAATTATTGTCAGTTTATGGATATAGATAAAGAAATCAAATCACAGATAATTCAAAGTTGCAGTTTGTCACGATTGCGGCGAAGAGTGTTGAAGGAACCGAACCGCAACTTAACTGAGATACTTGACTTAGGGAGAGCACTTATGATCTCGGATCAAAATGCTACAGAAATTGGAGGACCAAAAGTGGAAACAGTATAAAGTAAACTACCGAAAAACTGGGACAGCGCCAAAAAGAAATGGTACAAACAAAGCCCAGTGTTGGAAATGTGGTAGTGACTTTCCAGAAGGGTAATGTTGACTGATATCATACTGTACTTGATGTGTGGGTTGGCCATACTGGGTAGGTGATCCCTATTGCTTTTGGTGGACGTCAGATGTCACGGTCATGTCAGGTTACCCAAAATAAAGATCATTTTGAGTTAAAGGCTTGTGGTGTATCAAGAAAAATAACTGCAGTTGATCTTATACTTGTCATGTGGATAATTCAACTTTGTTATAATATAACCATGTGGCAAGGAATCACAAAGCCTTTTGACTTTCTGGTTTTTCTCCTAATATGTAAAACATGTTGCAGTCCGAAAAAACGAGTTTTCAGTCCAAAAATGAGATACACATCTTCAGTCCGAAAAGTTTTCAGTCCGAAAGTGAAATAAGCGTTTTTATTCCGAATAAAATAAGACCTTTTCAGTTCGACGATAACATGTTAAGAAGCGCCCTCTATCCTCACTGTCATTTCGATTTTCATTGCCTGAGGTGCTCGTCAACGTTACTGTGGCAATTGGAGGGAAATTCAACCAATACCAACCATCACATGCTTTCATCTACTACATGGCAGAAAACCATTTTGTCAAAGATTTCGCGATTCGAAACAACTTATTTTGATGAATTTGTTATAGTTAGAGAGACTTGTTGAGTTGTTTCGTGAAATTCACTAAATTGTCCTTAGCCTGTAAACTTTTCTTACGATGCTAATGACAAATGGTCAAACTAAGAAGATCCCCATATGCCACAAACAAGTGAACATCAATGAACGAGTATTCAACGATATTAATTTGGTTTTTTGAAAATTTGTAATCATGCACTTTTCATATTGATGTCAGCTAGTTACGATAACGTAAATCCCTCTATATTAAGAAAGGTAAATCATTTTATTGTAAAGACTCTTTCTCATATTATTAATCTATTGCTTCCCAGGGCTATTTGTTCTACATCCCTTGGAAACAGCCAAAGTAATTCCCGTGTATAAAAATGGTGATCCTCAAGTTGGCGACAATTATCGTCCAGTTTCTGTCTTGTTGTGCTTTTCAAAAATATTCCAAAGAATAGTGCGTAACCGTATCCACTATTTTATCAGTGAGAATAATATAATTTGTAAGGGTCAATATGCTTTCAGACCGATACATTCCACTGAGCTTGCTGTGACAGATGTCCTTGATAATTTATGTGATACCGCACTGTTGACAAGAAAATGATCCCTTTTTTATATTTTTCCAGAGCCTTTGACAGGATCGATTGATCATCATATTTTGTTAATGAAATGGTATTAGAGGTGTCGGTCTCAATCGGATCAGTAATTATCTTTCAAATTGGGTCAACAAGTCACAAATTTCAAAAACATAAATTCAAAGCCAATGAATATCTTATGTGGTTTTCCACAAGGCTTTAAATTACGCCCATCATTTTTTACCCTTTATGCTAATGATATTTATTACGGTACGTTACTAAAAAACTTTCACCAGGATGATACTGTTTTCTTTACTGGAGATAATCTCATGGAAATGAAAAGTACAATTTCCAATGGACTTGAAACTTTACATGCCTGGTTTTCTGCAAATAAAATGAAAGTTGGGAAAACAAATGGGTACAAATGGGTGAAGTCCGAAAATAAAATACACGTTTTCAGTCCGACCCGTCTTCGAAAATGAGAACGAGTCTTCAGTCGGAAAATAAAGTACGAGTTGTCTGTCCGAAAGTAAGGTAGACCTTTTCAGTCCGAAAATGAAAGACACGCTTTCAGTCGAATTATTTTCAATATGTACAAGTAAATTCGGCAGTCCACAAAGCTGCAAAATGAAAATGTCATCCCTATTGATTCTATAATCGATCGTTCTTTCACACAGATACATAGATGGATAGCTAGATAGACAGATAAATAAAAAATCAATCAATCAACAAACAAATAAATTTTCACCAATAATAGGAAGGATCTGTTTGAAGTCTACTTTCCACCTAAATTGTCCAGATTACAAATCTCTCTTTGCTCTTGGTCAGCGAGAGATATGGCTCCTATCGGTCACAATAGCATTACAAAATCCTTTGGCCTCTGTCTGCTGGTGTTCCTGTTTCTCGTTGTACTAAACCCACCACCTACTTTTATTAAAGAAGTTGAAAAGACTATAAGTTCATATGGAGTTTCCGTACTGAAAAAAGTCAAACGTTTCTACAATAATTAATAATTATTGTGATGGTGGTCTCAAGGTGATTCTTAAAGAGACTTAGTTATTAAATCTTTCAAATACTCTTGGGTCCAAAGATATCATAAAGATTATGTACTGTTAAGTTCTTGGTTTTTTTTTTAAGAAGACTCTAAAATCTGTCGGTTCTGACTTACTTTTACGATGTTATTGTCTCATAAGTGACATACGTTTACCTAAAGGTAATATTATTTCACAAGTTATTGAAGACCGGTAAGAAGTTTCTTACACAACTCCTGAATGAAATTTCGGGAACCAGATTATTTGGAGCACCTCGCACATCAAGGTTAATGGGAAAGTTCCTTTTTATGAAAACTTAAGGTATCGTTCAAGTGAAGGACGTTTTTGATAACAATAACAAGCCACTCAATTTCTTCAACTTATCCAAACTTATTCTCTTCAGTTTCTTATTCATTCACTATTGACGATTGATAAATGCCATCCCCAGGTGTTGGAAAACTTCTTTAAACATAGAGGAAACTCGAGATGACAACTCTGTTCTGGTGCAAACGTTAATAGCGTGTCCTTGTGTTTCCCATTTTGTTTATCTCATTCTGTTAAATAATGTTTTTGTTGCTGCCACTTCTTCAAAAGAAGTGGAACAAATACTACCCCTTTGTTAATGACTGCAGGTGGCTAACTTTTCTTGTATGTCGTTCTGTCAGAAGCAGAAGTATAACCGACCGCAAGCTCCGTTATTTCCAGTTCACGTTTTTGGATAGAATTGTGTATACAAATAAGTTTCTGCACTCTGTAAATATTGTAGGCTCTTCTTCCTCTGCTTATGTAATGCATATGACGAATCAATTGATCATTTTTTCTGGGAATGTAGCTTCGTTTCAACTTTCATTTTGGACCTAGAAAAAGAACTTTAAATGAGCAGTTTTTCTTTAAATAAGCAGTTTTTTCTTTGAAAAAGAGACGTCTTCTTTGGCTTCCAAGGTACACACTATAGTCCATATAATGTTTTGGTTTTGAATCTTTGGTACTTTATATCTTGTTGTTCAAGGAAAAAAGTTGATTTAGAAGGTGAAAAATTTTATTGAATTTTGCATTAACAGTAGAAAGCCACGAAAAAACAGAAAAATTTACACCGATAAATTGATAGTAATAAATGTACATTGACTAGATGATTTCTTCCAGTTAAAATTGACTTATGAACGGTAAATATGGTGTGTATTAAAATGATGTGAAGATTATAAACAGGAGGACAAAAATAAATGAAATAAATAATTTAAATAAACAAATATGTAATGACATAAAATATATATATATATATATAGATATATATATTTAGGAATAAATTCAATTATTTAGACGACTCATATTCGTTTACAACGTTGTTTCGTGCAGGTGGTACTGCACTCATCAGAACGTATATGGCGAGTGACTGTATATAGACTAGGAAGGAAAAGAAAACAACAGAACAAATGGCACAGTAGCATTGCAGGTGCAGTCAAGCTTGGCTATACTGGTGATAATGGCATTGTGGTGATAGGCTAAGGCGGTTTAACGTTGCTTAGCAGAAATTTCTTGCAGTGTCTGCAAGCAGATAAGAGCTCATTCCTCTTGTTAAGGGTGGCCATGTGCGGTCTACAGACAATGAAAAACTTTTCCCAATTGCAAAGATCACATCTGTTAGATACTGGGTTGTAGGATTTGGCTTTTTTCAGGATTTTCCAGGATACGCTATAATTTACATTGTTTTCTTTAAGGTTCCAAATATGTTCACTTAGTTTGGTGCTGTGCTTGGAATTAAACGATGATTTGTGATTATTATATCTAAGTTTGAAAGTCCCTTCTGTGTGTCCGATGTATGTTTGAGGGGGGTTGCCGTCGTCGCTCGACACTGTGGCCTGGTAAATAACGGATTCTGTTTTGCAGTTTCCGGGTAGGGGGCAGTAGTTCGGCTCTCTGCAATTGCAGCCGCTGGGAGAGTTGTTCTTGGTAGGGCCGGCGAGTTTGGATTTGTTGTGTGCGCTCACGATTTGTTGGAGGTTGGGCATACATCCGTAGCTGACTTTGACGGTATTTCGATTGAAGATTTTATGGAGGATGTGGTCCGTTGGGAAGGATGTGTCGAGAATTTTGAGGAAGGTCCGTCCTACGTTGGTAGATACGTTTTTGCTGAAGGGTGGGTTGTACCAGGTGATTTTTCGTTTCCTTTGGGGTCTTTTTGCTTGGCTGGTGGTTGGCGAGGTGAATTGTAGGTCGTGGTTGTATCCCCTTTTTTTCAAGGCATCCTGGTACACAGGTTTGACTTTGTTGAATGCATTTTCATCGTGGGAAAGTGAGGACAGGCGCTTGTTGATGGCTTCTGGTATATGTTTGATGATGGCGGGAGGGTGGTTGGACTTCGTGTGGACGTATAGCGTGGTGTTGTTTGGTTTTTGGTATGGCGTGTAGGTGCCGTTTCTTAAGTCTAATGTGACGTCCAGAAAGTTAACTATCTTTTTGTTTGCTTCGATAGTTACGTGAAGTCCGTGTTGGTGGAAAATGGCACAGAGGCCTTTTTTGACTGATTCGATTGTTCTTGGTGGGGCATTGATTGCGCCTAGACCATCGTCGCGGTATAGGCCGAAGTTGGGTCCGTACTTTGCCGTGATTTGGTTTAGAAGGAAGAGCCCGACTAATTCGCACGTCTCGGCTCCGTCGTAGCTGCCCATCGTTACGTCGAAAAGTCTGGCTGAGTTTTTCTTCCCCCATGGTTTCTTGTCGCTATACAAACATGACACCTTTGCTTGTGTGATGATTTCTCGTTCATCTGCGGTGATGTTGGTGTGGTGCGAGGCAAAGTTGAGGGCCTCGTTCAAAAGATCCAAGGTGATGGATGGGTAGAATTCAACCACGTCGAAAGCAATGAATGAATGGTGGTTTTTGTTCTCGATATTGCGGAACCAATTTAGGAGGGAAGCTGTGTTTTTCCACTGGTTGAGTTGTAGCTTCTTTTGGATAGATTGGTTGATTCGGTCGAGTATGCGTTTGCTAATTTTTCCGATTTCTGACTTGGTTGGGTTGATTAGCCTGCAGGTGGGTTTGTTCTGAAAGTTCGGTTTGTGGTCTTTTAGGGTGATGAAGGCTTCTCTTTTAGCTGCTACGTTAATTCGGTCGGCTAGTTCAAGCCTCTCTGCGATGCGTTTGGCTTGTAGGTCCATTTTCGTAGTTTCCTGGGTGTTGATTGATTTGTATGATTTTGTTATGTTTTTCTTTAGGAGTGAGCTGTATGTCTGTCGATCCATTTTGTAGAAGTTAGTTGTTTTGTCCGCTGGTACTAGTAGGGCGTCGCATTGCCTGATGTTTACAGCGATGCTACAACCCAGTATCTAACAGATGTGATCTTTGCAATTGGGAAAAGTTTTTCATTGTCTGTAGACCGCACATGGCCACCCTTAACAAGAGGAATGAGCTCTTATCTGCTTGCAGACACTGCAAGAAATTTCTGCTAAGCAACGTTAAACCGCCTTAGCCTATCACCACAATGCCATTATCACCAGTATAGCCAAGCTTGACTGCACCTGCAATGCTACTGTGCCATTTGTTCTGTTTTTTTCTTTTCCTTCCTAGTCTATATACAGTCACTCGCCATATACGTTCTGATGAGTGCAGTACCACCTGCACGAAACAACGTTGTAAACGAATATGAGTCGTCTAAATAATTGAATTTATTCCTAAATATTATTAGCTCTGGGCCTCACACCTATCGAGCACTCTCGGAATATGCAACCTGGACTTATCGTCTTTTGGATAGTTATATATATATATATACATATATATATATATATATATATATATATATATATATATATATATATATATATTTCCATCCAGAGTATAATTTTTCTTTCCATTGTCGTGAATATCATACATAACATGACTTTTAATATGAATTAAATTGGGAAAATAGTTTTTTAGATTTCCTCTTATTCAAGTTCATTTTTCAACAAGAAAACAACAGTTGTGCTATGTCTTTTACAAAATACAAGACACACTCTTGAGACAGGAAAATAAATAGAAACTTACTTTTAACAACACTCATTGTTATGAGATATTATAACGCAAATACAGCTTACATGTTTCCTACTATATACAATATTTACAGGCATTCCAGCATTTCGTGCAAAGTAACTTAATTTTCGACGTTTTTGTATTGGCAGTAACCTGAGTTGGTATTGACAACGAATACTTTTATGAGGGATTTTTTTTTCAAACTGAGCGTTTAGGGTTGGGAAAAAAAGGAGCATTGTTCCCAGAATCTATTACATCCTTCGTTTCCATGGTTTTGATTTGACATCTTCGAGTGGGCTTATTGCCAATGCGTCCTGAAATAAATACCCCGACCGTTCCCCTAGCCCCGTACTCGTAAACGCCGTATAAGAAATAGGGGCATGCATGCCCAGTCGAAACCTCGAATCAACGATTTCACATCCTGACAAATACCTTGTTTAAACTGTGCTTTTAATGCTTCGTCTTAGTTTTCAATATCATAAAAAGAAACTTCTGTAGCAAGTGTTCCCCAGTCACCCGACTCCGACAACTTTAAAATTATCCCTCCTCCTTCCACTCTCTCGTTTTTGTTTTTGTTTTGTTTGCTCTTCTTTATTTTTCGACATCATCCGTCGCGTCCACAAAATTTCTCTCTGTGTGTGGAGGGGGCAGAGGCGACGCCACTGGTCATTTCTTGCTTTTAACAAAATGGCGGAAGTTTGAAAAATTTCAACTTGCTAACCCTAGGTATAAGGTAGCATTAATCAGGGTTCCATGTGTTGCCATTTGACAGCTCACAAATTTCAGCATGGTATTAGAGAGAGGTGTCACGTGAATAGCGTGTGGGTGTGAACTTTCGGTGTGAGGGTACTCTAGGCCTAACGTTTTGAGCTTTCTTTTGAAATTTTTGAGCACATATGTGCAACCATTAGTCGTACAACAGCAGTGGCGGCGCTACGGGGGGGGGGGGGATGAGGGGGCATTTGCCCCTCCAGATTGTTTCCTTGCCCCCCACACTTGCCCCCACACTCCCCCCCCCCACTTACTCTCACCCTTCCCAATCAGATCTTGTACTCATCCAAAATTAATTTAATCACAAAACTATGTATTGGCATTGGACTGAATAAGAACAGCTTCTGGGGAACCATGATTCATAAATGACTAATTTATGTTACACAGGCTGACAGTTTTCATATCATAGCCGTTGCCACTTTAACAGTAGGCCAGCCTGGTCAGACCAATTTTCTCTGGAATGTTTACCGTCCAGCATTAGGGAAGGGCGGGTAGGTGGTTGTTTTCCTAAATATAGGAATGTCGTTGTTTTCCTAAATTTAGGAATGGAATGGAAGTGTATGTAGCCTATGTGTGTGTGTGTGTGTACTCGGTGGCACCGCGTAAATGTGAAATGGTACTCCCAAAGAAAAAAGTTGGGAACCTTGGAGTGCGGTCAACCGAAAAAATATATAATATAAAAATAAATAATATACCTCTCTTGGCGCTTAATTTTCCACCCAGAGATATGCTAAAACCTCAGAGCTTCCGGGGGCTTTCCATCAATTTTCTTAACACCTCATATGTATCTTTTTCAGTGATTATGTTAAAGACATAATATGATAAATCATCAGTCTGTGTGAAGAAACGTTTTGATCGTTTGATCCCAAAACTCTCATGCCAAACATTACCCTTCTTAACCTTTGACCATAAAATTTTAAACAACGAAACAAGTTTTTCCCCCTTTAAATCCTCTTCATGAAATCTGTTACGTCGGAAATTGACACGCGAAGTGCCATTCCTGAGTGATCTGGTAAGCATTTTTGTCATTTTTTTTTTTGTCTTGTCTTGTCTTGTTGTCATATCCGATCCTTATGAATATCCATGATCTAAGAATAAATCCACATTCCAGTCTACCCATAATACATCACTCTGTATCGGTAACTTACGTATGTAATTGAGGAGAAGTAGTTATACAGTTATAACGTACAGACGTAAGTGAGTTCGTTGTCCTCTCTACTGTGATTAGGCATCTGGCCTAACGTGTCTTCCTTACATTATAACATGGCGACGAAGATGGGATAGGAAAATAATCTTCGTAATGGCATCGTGTAATTTATTGCAACCCATTCCTTTTCTTGCTGATCCGGGCGAACCTGCTATACCCTGGAAGCAGTGGCTCCAGTCATTTCAAGTATACATTCTAGCGATTGATGGAGAGGAATTTTCTGCACTGCGTAAACGGGCAATTCTACTTCACTGTCTGGGGGAGGGTTAGGGCTTTTGAACCAACACTATCGCCAGGTTTTTCATACTACGCTGACAGCATTTCGCTCATACTGCGGTTATACTTTACACTGCTAGGCAGGTTCCGGTGTCCGTGATTTCATGTGCTTCGTTGACCAATCAGGTTATACGTAAACAAAGGATAGTAAACAAATGCACATTTTAAAATTACATTAAAAATTACCTTTTAATATGTAAATATCTGACGTCACATGTTTTCAGACGTTCGGTAAGTATGAAAAGCGCTGTGCACCCGAAGTATGAAAAACCTGGCGATGGTGTTGGTTCAAAAGCCCTAACCTTACTACTACTAGGCCTAGTTGTCCAGTGTCAGTGTCACTCACATACATTGACCTGAGGCTGCATGCGTAACAAGCATACCACTATCAAAGTTAGGCAAGTATTACATTATTCACAGGAATATGTTGCTAACGTTCTTTGTTGGCTGACGTAAAGACGTTAATCTTCTGCAAGGCTCTAAAAGAACCTACACTATCGTGACACTATTGTAGCATACAGTATGTAGGCCTAGTTAGTTTTAGTATTATCCTAACTAACGTTTGGTAAACTTTAGAATGATTTTCAATCCAGCTAGGCAGTTCTCCATGGCGTTCAACTTGTGCTCCTTCTAGTTTCTAGCCTTGAATTATGAGGAGTGGGATTGCACACCATCACTTGCCTCAAACCTCTGTGAGAAGTGTGATTTTTCGCACACCTAGAGAAAAATGGGAACAGACAATCTATGAGAGTGGAAGTTTCCTGTGGAGTGGGTGCCGGAAAAAAGCCACAAATAAAGTTAAAGGTTTCGCCTATGTGAACGTTAAACAAATTTTAAAGGATTCTTTCCAAAAAATATTAATTAAATGGTAAAAAATCTAATAAAGTTCATGATTTTGAATGCACTTTTTAACGTGTGTTTTGTATAGTGTTTTCGGGGTCCTGAGCTGGAGGAGAGGGCTTTACCCCGAAGTGGAAGTTTCCTGTGGAGTGGGTGTCTGAAAATAACCACAAATAAAGTTAAAGGTTTCGCCTATGTGAACGTTAAATAAATTTTAAAGGATTCTTTCCAAAAAATATTAATTAAATGGTAAAAAATCTAATAAAGTTCATGGTTTTGAATGCACTTTTTAACGTGTGTTTTGTATAGTGTTTTCGGGGTCCTGAGCTGGAGGAGAGGGCTTTACCCCGAAAGTGGAAGTTTCCTGTGGCGTGGGTGTCTGAAAATAACCACAAATAAAATTAAATGTTTTGTCTTTGTGAACGTTAAATAAATTTGAAAGGAATCTTTCGAAAAATATTAATTAAATGGTGAAAATTCTAATAAAATTCATGATTTTGAATGAACTTTTGTAACGTGTGTTTTATTGTAGATTTTTCCGGGCCCTGAGCTGGAGTAGAGGGTTTTACCCCGAAAGTGGAAGTTTCCTGTGGAGTGGGTGTCTGAAAATAACCACAAATAAAGTTAAAGGTTTCGCCTATGTGAACGTTAAACAAATTTTAAAGGTTTCTTTCCAAAAAATATTAATTAAATGGTAAAAAATCTAATAAAGTTCATGATTTTGAATGATTTTTTTAACGTGTGTTTTATTGTAGTGTTTTCGGGGCCCTGAGCTGGAGGAGAGGGTTTTACCCCGAAAGTGGAAGTTTCCTGTGGCGTGGGTGTCTGAAAATAACCACATATAAAGTTAAAGGTTTTGCCTATGTGAACGTTAAACATATTTGAAAGGAATCTTTCAAAAAATATTAATTAAATGGTAAAAATTCTAATAAAATTCATGGTTTTGAATGAACTTTTTAACGTGTAATTTGTATAGTGTTTTCGGGGCCCTGAGCTGGAGTAGAGGGTTTTACCCCGAAAGTGGAAGTTTCCTGTGGAGTGGGTGTCTGAAAATAACCACAAATAAAGTTAAAGGTTCGACCTGTGTGAACATAAAAGAAATTTTAAAAGAACCTGTCGGAAAATATTAAGTAATGGTAAAAATTCTAATAAAATTCGTGATTTTGAAAGATTTTTTAAGCGTGTGTTTTGCACGGTGTTTTCGGGGCCCTGAACTGGAGGAGCGGGTTTTACTCCGAATGTGGAAGTTTACTTTGGAGTTCATGTCTGAAACTGGCTATAAATAATGTTAAAGCTTTGGTCTTGGTGTACATAAAACAAACGTTAAAGGAACCTGAATATTAATTAAAAGGTTAAAATTCTACCAAAACTGATGATTTTCAAAACATTTTTAAAGGGTGTTTTTCTGTAGTAGTTCGGGGGCCTGAGCTCGAGCCTGATTTTACCCTGAATTTGCATGTTTTGCAGTGAAGTGGAACATGTCGGAAAATATAACTGTGCTACACACACTTACTTGGTTGAGAAATGCAGGTAAATATTAATAACAGTTCAATATTATGTTAAAATATCAAACTATTTTGAAAGATTGATACTTACGATAAATTTTAGATTTGTGGCAGATATTGTCCTGATTACAATACGTATCTGTCACAGATCAAAGTTTAAGTTTCCTGTTTAGTGCTGGCTCAAATTGTATCAGAATATGATACAAAAGTTACAAAACACGTTTCAAAACTCGTTAATCTGTCTAAATATGTTCCAGATTACAATCCATATTCGTTACTGATCAATGTTTACGTAGCATGTGGAGTGATGGTTTAAATCATATCAGAATGTGATACAAAATAAGTTTCAAAACTTCTAAATCTCAAATGTTGGCTAAATGTCCACGCCAAACTCTTAGCCTTTGTACACTTAAGTCAGTGACGATCCTTCAGCAGTACCGCACACTCGTCATCTGATTAAATCATTGGGCGGATCCTAAATGCATACATTATGGGTCCTCAGCTGGAGGTTACGCCCATTATTCGAAGAGGTTACTACTGATGTAACCGTCTGGGAGCCGAGGGGCAGCGCATATTTTCGACGTTGCCAAACCACGATGCAACACCTCCATCAGGACGTACAGTCTACGAGCATGCACTCAACATTTTGGAGGACAGATTTTCACACAAAGCTAATGTTATTTCCGAACGTTATAAGTTCAGACGAAGAGCTCAAAACAGAGGTGAGTCCACCGATACTTTTCTTTCGGCCCTTCGAGACCTGGCCAAGTCATGTGACTTTGGCGATAAACATGATGAAATGATTCGTGACCAGTTAATTGAGAAAACCAATTCCAAGCAAATTCGAGACCGATTATTAATTGAGAAAGATTTGACGCTAGAGAAAGCAATTGAACTTGCTCGAAGAATTGAAACCGTGATCCGAGATTCATCTACCTTGGCAGCAGGTACATCGACAGCCCACCATCAGGAATATGGTTTTACTCAGAGCTCTAACGCTACTTCAGTGAATTATGTGAGGCATTCTCATCAAAGACCTGCAAAGTTTCAGAAACCTCGTTCACATGCAGCTAATACGGGTAAGCAGCCACCGCCATCATGGGACAACAACGTACGTACCAGACAATGCTTTCGGTGTGGATCCAGTCGCCATCTTGCTAATCACCCTTCATGTCCTGCCATTGGTCAGCATTGCCGTACATGCCAGAAGACAGGTCACTTTGCTCGGGTTTTTCACAGTGGTTTACCGTCGACAGATAAGGGCCCACCTGAAGGCACTCAGTCTCGCGGTCGCAACACTAACTTCAAGCGTACGAGTACAGCCACAACAGTAGGTAAGGTTCAACAGATCGATGCAATACAGTTGCAGGGAGGCCATGTTAGTTCTAATTCAGAAGTACTCGGGGGTCAGACAGACTCAAGTGACGTACAGGTAGTAACTGTCCAATCTGAGAGGAACAGGTCGAATTCGCCAGCTGTGGGTTCTCGTACTAGTTCTACTCCGAGACCTATGTATTGCAACATCGAAGTGAATGAAATACCCATCCATATGCAGATAGACACTGGTTCCGGTTTCACTATCATTTCTCAGGATACATTTGATCAACATTTCCTTCGCGAAGCACTTACACCGCCACCAGAAGAGAAGCTATCATCTTACACTTCCCAGGAATTAAACATTCTGGGCTCTTTCAGGGCACTTGTACGATATGAGGAAAGAGTAGCTATTGGTAATGTTTTGGTTGTAGATAAGGGTTCAAATCTATTAGGACGAGATATGATACAGGCATTACCCCTTAATATTCAGGGTTCTACCCTATCTTGTAATATTATTCGGGATACTAGTACGGTTGATCATACTGTTAGATGTAATGAGGAGTCCGCTTCACAAGATTTCTCTAGTCAGGCAAATACACCAATTAAAGGGTTTGTGCATAAGGTTAAAGTCAAAGAAAGTGTCTCTCCAGTTCAACAAAAAATGAGGAGGTTACCTTTTTCTATTAGAGCAAAGGTTTCAGCAGAATTATCAAAATTGCAAGAACACGGTATCATTGAAAAAGTGGATACATCAGAATGGCTCTCACCCATTGTAGTTTCGTGGAAGAGTAATGGAGAAATAAGGCTATGTGTCGATTTAAGGGAGGTAAACAACGCAGTGGTACAAGATAAGTTTCCACTTCCAAAGATAGATGAGATGTTAAGCGAACTGCGGGGTGCTAAGGTTTTTTCTCGTCTTGATTTAATGCATGCGTATCACCAGTTAGAGTTACAGCCCGATTCACTGTCACTTACAGCATTCATCACCCATGAGGGGGTCTTTCAGTACAGGAGAGTATGCTTTGGTCTTTCTTCAGCGCCATCTACTTTTCAGAGAATGATGACTACTATTTTAGCCGGTCTTAAAGGGGTACAGTGCTACTTAGATGATTTGGTGATATGGGGAGCTACCACAGAAGAACATGATGCAAATTTGGCAGAAGTTCTCAGTAGACTGACAAAGTACAATGTGAAATTGAATCTTACAAAGTGTAAATTTTCTCAAAAGGAAATTCATTTTCTGGGTCATACAATTAATGCCAATGGTATACAAATGGGGGACAAGTACAAGGCAATCACTCAGGCTTCAGTCCCTAAGGATCATAAGTCCCTTAAGTCACTGTTAGGTCTTGCAGGATACTTTTCGAGGTATATCCCAAATCTAGCAACAATGTTGGAGCCCATGAGAAGGATTGGGAAACAGGCCCAATTCACCTGGTCTTCAGATGCACAAGAGAGTTTCGAATCACTGAAACAAGCTTTAAGTAAGGGTAACATTTTATCAGGTTTTGACCCTACTTTACCAGTTATTGTAACATGTGATGCTTCAGATTATGGGTTAGGGGCCACTCTGACTCAATTCAAACATGGTAAGGAAGTAACAGTAGAGTGTATTTCCAGGACACTGTCAGATGCTGAACGCAAGTATGCAATCATAGAAAAAGAAGCATTAGTGTGTATCTGGGCGTGCGAACGATGGAACACATATTTGTTAGGACGTAAGTTTTTGCTTCGAACAGATCAAAGAGCATTAGTCACTCTTTTCTCCAAAGGTCCAGATAGACAGTCCTTAAGGCTAGCCAGATGGTCATATCAACTGATGAAGTATAACTTTGAGGTTCAGTACAAACAAGGTGTAAATAATACAGTGCCAGATGCATTGTCAAGAGTTCCTATGACAGCTAGTTCAGCAGAGTGTGATTCTGATGATCAAGTCATATGTAATGTGGCCTCAGCGGCACAAGTACAGTTGGTTACTTTAGAACATTTGAAAAGAGAAGTTGCACATGATCCGACCCTCCAGGTTCTGAAACGTTACATTTCGACCAGTTGGCCATCCTTTAACCAATTGGATGACAAGGCTAAACCATTTGCCAGGTTCAAAGATGAGTTATGCATTTGCGATGACATTGTCATGCATCAAGATAAGATAGTAGTACCAGAGAGCCTTACTCAGACATTCTTACAGTTAGCTCATGAGTCGCATCAAGGTATGACACGCACAAAGCAGTTACTTAGACAACTATATTGGTGGCCGTTACTAGATAAGCAGGTAGAAGAGCTTATTAAAGATTGTGTTGTTTGCCAGTTTAGTGATAAGTCAGTAAAACAGAGCAAAGCTACAATACAACCGGTTGAGTTCCCATCTCGACCGTGGCAGAAGTTAGCTATGGACATAGTCGGTCCTTTTGAAAGAGCAACTCCGGATTGTCGTTATGCAATTACCCTTCTGGATTACCACAGTAAATGGCCGGAGGTTTGTTTCACTTCATCTATTAACACAAGTTCAGTTATTAACTTTTTGAAAATCGTTTTCAGCAGGGAAGGCTTTCCATGTGAAATAGTCACTGACAATGGTGTACAATTTACAAGCACAGAATTTGAATTATTCGTAAGTTCAAGAGGTATTCATCATTACAAATGTTCTTTATATCATCCTCAGAGTAATGGGGCAGTGGAAAGGTTTAATGGAGTGTTAAAGAATTCAGTTCAGACTTGGCTAAATACAGGTAAAGCATGGAAAATGGCTACCTTGGAGTTCTTAGCCGCATATCGTGCTACTCCACATGCAACGACAGGTTGTTCACCTTCACTGCTATTGCATGGTCATGAAATGAGAACGAAACTCAATACTGTAGGGATTGACAAATTACCCTCACCGCCGACAACAACTGTTAATTCACCAACAGATTTAGACACAGTTAAAGATCGAGTTTCCACAAAGCAAGCATATTACAAGGATTATTATAACAATAGAAACCATGTCAAATTGGTTGAATTTCAAGTTGGGGATTATGTCAGAATAGAGAAAACAGCACGTTTCAAGGGGGACAGTAAGTACACTGATCCTATCCAGATAGTACAAAAGATATCTGACTTTACTTATGTGACAAGTGATGGTAGAAAATGGCACGTTAACAGGCTAATTCCCACACAATCATGTGGACCACCCAAGCCAGTACCCACAGATTTTAGTGTTGGTTTTTCTGAGCCAGTTCAACATCAACCACCTGAACCACCATCCAACCAGGAAAGACGTCCTGTTAGAACTAGGACGCTACCATATTGGCTCAGACAGGATTACGTGTTAGAGTAGTTTAGATGGACTTTCAGTTAGGGGAGAGAGAGAGAGATGTTGTCATACAAAAAGACAAGAGACTAAATAAGACTAAAGACGCTAGGTTAAAAGTTCACTTTCAAGTTTATTTACCTTCTTTTCATCCTGTGTAATCAGTATCACTTATAACATTAATTCTAAATACTAAATTAAAGTTTCATTACTTTTCTGCTCCCGTTGGTTCACGATTTCTACAGGAAGGTTTAGAAATAAAACAAAAGGGGAGATGTCATATCCGATCCTTATGAATATCCATGATCTAAGAATAAATCCACATTCCAGTCTACCCATAATACATCAGTCTGTATCGGTAACTTACGTATGTAATTGAGGAGAAGTAATTATACAGTTATAACGTACAGACGTACGTGAGTTCGTTGTCCTCTCTACTGTGGATAGGCCTCTGGCCTAACGTGTCTTCCTTACATTACAACACCTGTCTTTTTTTCTTTTTTTCTTTTTGGCCTACGCGTCAGGAGATTGGTAAAGCTCTGTTTACTGTAATCTTAAACAACCGGATCATTTTTACCCCTTTTAAAATCCTCTAAAATGGCATGTATGATATTGAAATTGACGGGTGAAATGCCATTTTCTGCGATCTGGCAAATATTTTTGTCAAAGTTTCTCCTACGCTACTCGTCCACCGGAGATGTCGCTCCTCTAGGATAGTGTCATACATATTGACGTAAATAACCTAGCACGTTTTGCCCCTAACGAAATTGTTACGTTGATATTGGACTTGCAAAGTGCCATTATTCAAAACTTTTCTCAATGAAAAAGTGAGCGGTTAAAGATATGTTTAGCCCCTCCCATTATTTACCAAGTACTCCAATAACGAACGAAAGAGAAAGCATAGTTACTTATGATTCTGTATCGTCTAACCCCAGTTGATATGTAATACCATTTTTCTTAGACAAGGAAATCCCTAATGCCATGCTGTCTACAAACAGCTTCA
The DNA here is from genome assembly GCA_021234535.1 of Stichopus chloronotus. Classification (NCBI taxonomy): domain Eukaryota; kingdom Metazoa; phylum Echinodermata; class Holothuroidea; order Aspidochirotida; family Stichopodidae; genus Stichopus; species Stichopus chloronotus. The sequence continues at coordinate 5,757,205 of SFZH01000008.1, forward strand.
AATACCCAGGAAGTGTTTTCTTGAAAAACTCCGTGCCAACTGATGTGGCGCTCCGCTTAGTCCTGTCGGCGCTCACCCTCCCCGCCAATTATTGCGTTCGTTGCGTCTGGTCACATCCTTCGATTGTCTCTCCCCTTTCGTGGGGAGAGGCAACGGAAGGATGCTTCTTCGACTAGTCGCCGATCATTCGCGTTTGTCCCCCACCCCCTCACACACCCCAACACCCCTCACTCTCTTTGAATAAACCTGCGTCCACAGCGTCAGTTATAGTACTTCGGGGGAAGTATCGTTTTTGTACATAATAACATTACTTTGCCCGCTAAGAGAATACCCCCAAATATTTATTTGCAATGAGGAAGATGTCCCTTCACAGGTGTTCAACTGGTAGCAAAATATTGTAGCACTGTGAAAAAGTAGAAGTGGCGACAGGAACAATCCCCAATGGTGCAGCTGGCCAAATATCTGGTTGAATGCGTAGCGTCTCTTTGGAGGCAGTCCCTGTATGGCTGCCGCCCGTAAGATATTTCGTAACAGTAGCTGAACGAAAAAACGAGGGGGGGGGGGGGGGGGGAGAGGTTGTGTAGTATCATTCTAAAAAGAATCATCTGGCTCAGCTTGCGTACAGCACCCCTTTTTACTCTCCTGTTTGTTTATGTTTTGAATAGCTAATATAAAGGATGAGTTTAATCGTAAAGACATAATATCACATTGAAATACCAGACTCTAGGACCTACAACATACTTAAAATTTATCTCACTAACCCTAGTCCACATGTGGAAGTACCCTGCTTACTATGACTACCACCTAAAAGCTTTCAGGAAAATCCTGTTCTAAAAAAATGTGTTTGGATCAATGATGATCTTCTAGTAGCCCAGAATGGGTTTACAAGGAACTATTAATAATGCCACGGTAAGAGGTATTTCATGGCATACTCTGGTCATAATTCACATAACACAGCATATGTCAAATTTGCACAGGGACTCGAGGACTCGGGTACTGGTGACTCGGTGCCAAAGACTCGGACTCGGACTCAAAAGTTAAGGACTCGGATTTGGTGCTCTCGAATCCAGCACTGCTGTTCATGATACCACCTACGGCAGAGGTGGCCTCAAATTAAAGTAGAACATTCAATTATGCTTCATCTCTCTCAGGCTGGTATCAGTGATGTTGAATAATAACAAAGCCATCCACACCAAGCAGCTGTTATTGTTTCCTGTTCACACGGTCATATATACACAGTGGTTTTCTCTGATGTCATCAAAATGAATCGCCACACACACAGGGTCGAAACTACAGAAGACCACAAGGTCCAATTTTTTTCTTTCTTCGTTTCTGCGACCTTTTTTTTTTAGACAAAAAAAAATGTTTACTGAAGTCGTTTGCTCTTCACGAATGCATGATATAGATAGTGGATGCATGCTCGATCTGTTGATGAACTACTAACTTGCGTTTGGTTATTATCACTGTCTATTGATCCCGGTGAGTGACCAAGTACGTCATGGATATCATTCGGTTACTTTTGACATGCTTCCGTCATTAAAAGATCTCATAAGTCAAACATAACCATGAGATTAAAACTCGCCTTGCTTAGACAAAAAATATCAACCCAGTGACAACGCAGTTGATACTGACTGAGCTTGGCATCGGATACAGGCACATGATGCACACATCGTACTTGGGTAACCGCAATCAGCAAACTGAACAACTAAAAACTTTGGTCACAGAAACGAAAGGGAAAAGTCAGAATAATTTTATGGGAGGTTAGCCCTAACGGTTTTTCCGTGTGAAACAGGCCTTCTTGAGTTTTCTCTCGCAGAAAACACCGTCATCGACCCTTTGATGATTTTAAGAATATTGTCAAATGAGTGATGAGGTATGTCCCTTACAGCCTCAAATGTAAAACATTTGTTGTAATTAAAGTAGACTATATGCAGTATTCCCTTACATTGACATCGAAATTATAATTAAGTAAAGGGCTCTTGAAAGCACTCTACCTTTTCAGGAAGTATTATGTACATTATAAGTAAGATTTGTACACGTCAGGTCAAGAAGAGTTTAACGACAAAAGAGTTAACTGTTCGTATCATTAATTAATTGACACTTCTTTCTTCGTATGTCTTCTCTTATTTGTGACGACAAGCACGTCTACAAATACATTTGCACAGACACATCTTACAGTATATCATTATACATGTTGTAAGCAGGTGTGTGTCTATTCTTTGTCTGCAAACGGAAAACTTACATAGCATATATGTCTGAAGACAATAACTTGCCTTTTACCTACTTCTGAAAATGATCATATGCTTATAACTTTGACGTGACTCTGCTTATTATATTAGCATATCTATAACTTGGTTATGTACCTTGAATTATTTCTGCAAACAGACATATACGTTTTCAAATAAGTTGTTCATTTCTGAGGATAAGATGGAACAAGAAAGAGAGAGGAAACTGTTTGTGGGCCTACCACAGCTAGAGAAAATCTGACAATGTGAATGTTACAGAAATATCATTTCGAAACTGTTCCACATAATTTTCTTGGCAGTTTTCATTCAAATAATTTTCTCCTGAACTGACAATGAAAATAGTGAACTACTTATAATGTACGTTAGCCTAGTAGGGTATGCTAGGGCATGGAGTAGAAAAAAAGTCTCATGGTCGTGCTGTGTTCCAATTTTGCTCATAGTTTGGCTAAAAGGGAGTCGGCCTTTACAGGTCAGGAAAGGTCTAACACGAGTAGCAAAAACATTTTGAGTATGACATATCTCAGCACCATTTTGAGAGAAGCAAGCAATGACGTAATGTACTGTCTGTGGTAAGTATTCCCTTATATGGGAAATCTGTAAAAATACTATTCAATTCAAAATGGGTTTTCAATTCTTGTCGTGAAGGACAATGTTGGATGTGTATATACCGTAATTATTTTTTCCGCTAGTAACTCTCTTGAAATCCAAATTGTGCATTTTTATTCAGTCAAATTCCCACGACCATTGTCAACTTACCGTAGGTAGAGGTGTTTTTTTTAGGCCCCAGAGTGTGCCTTCAAATTGCTCTTATCTCTTGATCGTAAGACACCGGCCTCTCTCTGAACACAATTCAGAAAAACGTTTTAAGAAAATTAAAAAAACTTGACAAAGCCTTTTAATTTCCTTTGACTAATTCCACAGTTGGGAATTCTTGCTGACACTTAAGAATTTCGAATGTTCATTTGTTAGAGCAAATGGTTTTAATTTGCATAATTTCCAGTCTCTCTGTTCTTTCGACCGAAATAAATAGTCAGCATTATACTTAATCTTGTGTCACGTGTATGTATATACCGTACTGTGGCTGTTCCGCCCAGTCAGCCGTACCGTTGAAGAAGTAGGCTAATCCCCCTCTTTTAGCATATTGGAAATGCAAAAATGGAGGTTTTCATTTTTTACTAATTTGTCACTTTGCTCACTGACTAATGTAGAATTTTTTTTTAAAATACAGTGCAAGTTGGTATATTTGATTAAATTTTGGAACAAATGTTACCACCAAAATTTAGTAGATTTACACTCATCAAAAAAATACATCTGGAACAAATTTTCAGAGGAAGCTGACAATTTATTGCTATACGTCACTATGCAGAATGACGCTTTTAAAAAAATGGCGGTCGTTGTTATACACTTTGATATTCGTCGCTACGCCAAAGAAAGAGAGCCGTTTGAGTGCTAGGCAACCCAGTAGTAGGATCAGCTAGCGGTTATCCAAATAACAGATCCCCAGAATGACGCAGTACATGCGGTAACGCATATATGACATTGCAGTGTATGTAGAAATTGTAGTGCTTGTCCATGGCAAGGTTTGTTTTCAGTATCAGTGTTACTCAGGACACGCGAATCGCGACGCGAATCATGGCAAATAACCATAGCAACACGGCGTCAAGATTATACGGAAGTCTATGCTAATAGTGTTTTCACCGTTTTTGAATTTTTCATTTTTGAGCCCCAAATTAGGACATATACCAAACGTCGATTTATGTCGATTTTTAATACATGAATGAAGTGACTTTAGGCCTATATACTACGAGTTCTGTTAATGAGACACCTATTGTTGCAATTCGTTAAGGTCAAACCTTACATTGAATCGGACTATTAATGTGGACGATTACATCCATCAGTGGTACAACTTTATCGTTGCAAGTCAATGTATGTATTCGTTCATATTGGACTAACAGCTTCCAAAATTGATAACATTAAAAGACGAGATGGAAAAGTAATGGATTGATCGACCAACTTAATATTCATAAGCTTTGTTAATAAAAGCAGTCTCAGCTAAAAGAAAGTAAAAATTATGGGATTCCCATTAAATTTTACAGCACCTTTTAAAGATTAAATTAATTCCAATTACATATTCATTTACCCTTATACGTTACAGAAGCTGACCTTGTAGCTGCAGGCCTTGTATACAGGGTATACTCAATGAATGACTATCTCTGTATATAAGTAATGTATCCTGTTTGTATAAAGAGAAATTACGAGGTAAAATTAAAGACTTCCTCGCTGAGAGGTTACACAAATATGATGAGTTTTCCATAAACGTTCAAGTCCGTATACTTGCAACACTTTGTATTTGATGGGATGGTGGGAAAATAGAAGTCTGCTTGGTACAAAATACCGTTTGTGACAGACGTTTCCATGACAACCGTTATGCAATGATGGGCTTCGCCAAGGCCTTCCGATCAATATTTATCCCTGTTTAGTTACTCACACTCAATACTGCGCGTGAGTGCCCACATGATTTAGGCCGTGTGAATATGAAACGTTCTCCTATCTGCTTGATTTCGAATATCTGAATCTTTTACCGGAAAGGGGGGGGGGGGATGGGGTGGAAGGGGGAAAACTTTGAGGTACAATAGCCAGTGCAGCTATTTCCAGGGGAAGTATTACACCCTGGAGGTGACGGCCAGTGTTTCCACAAGGTGGAGACATAAACTGATATCGCGATGTATCGCCGGAAAGACCGGAAAGAGTCTACCTGCACGTCTCATATGCACTATACCCAAAGCATAGCGCATATGCTATAGTAAAAGTAACTTAGTTTATTTAACTTAGTTAATTTAAAGGGAAATAGGGCGTTTAGAATACACCGACATGGCATACAAAAGAAAAAGCGGTAAGCATCGTTAAACCATTAACTCTTAGCAATAAACATCTACCAAAGCTTCATCTGCTCAAATCATTATGCATGTGATGAGTAATGGAAGATGCACCATTTGAATTTTGAAAAGTTTGGGTGAACAAATTAGTGCTGAGCAACAAATAACTGAATTTCTATCTGTGAGGAGCTTATTTCTTGAAGAGAAGACTACTGTCCTTCCTTATTTTGAATAATCTATTATTCTGCATCCACAAACATTGGTTTCAAAAATATGGATGTCTTCTCCAAAACAAACGCCCTATTTCCCTTTAAAGTAACTTAATTGCTGAATTAATGCCTTTTCTTATACACTGTTGTTTTATTCTCGTAATGAATACAAAATGCAAAGAAAAGGAAAAGAATTTTGACTAGATGAAGAACCTTGTTAGCACAAGTTTTCTCCAAATAGACTAGTTTTATCGTGATTCAAGTCTATGTTGTCGAAATTACACGTATAATGCTGAACGTCTTTGAAAGATTAAGGATCTTATCAAAGCATTTCTTTTCAGCATATTACGGTAACTTACGAGTTGTACGAAACTACGAATGCCGATGATAAATTTCTAACTCATCAAACTGACTCGTTTTGACAGGATAACAATTCTTAAAAGGCATAAATGGCAACGTTACAAGCTGAGTTTTTGTCTCGTCAAAACTTCTAAAACTTGAGATTTAATAAAACATCGGCCATGTAAACATTACTGATACTCTTGTCATAATCCTAATCACTTATTATATTTTTCAACGGAAGATTCACTGAGTCCATCTTCTAGCATATGGTATAACACATTTAAACAGGGTAAATATCCTTCAGTATTACACATGACGTCATGCATGACGCAGAGCAATCGGGTCGATGGTGGCATAATTTGGGTCAAACGTGCAGACAGTTGAATTTTGATTTTTCTTTGTAGCAATTATCGTGTTTGACTTTGCTTCCATTGGTATCATGTATCCCTCCATTTCTTTAGCTTCCTGTTCTGGCGGGTTTGGTAGTTCACAAGTTTTGCTGTGGGTTGTTGCATACGGATGCTCGTACGTGGCATACTTACCTTCGTCAACATTGGCATGTTTGCCCGTCTGTGAGGACAATGAGAATTGTCTTACCATGGTTTTAGATCCAGTGCAGTAATTGTTCATCTGGCTTCGCTTGGTCGTAGCTCCAGGAGCATATTCGATATCCGATCCAAACGACAGCGTAGAGAGCCGCGTTAAGGCTGTTCGAAGAGAAGATCCACTTTCAAATGTCGATTTGAAGCCACACCCCATGCGATGCCGTTCCGGAATAGGTTCAAACTGTCCGAAAAACGTCTTTGTCCGTGTCGCGGTTCTTTTTTGATAACAGCAAAATATCAGAACCAAGAATAAGGAAGTTAATAAAAACGTGATAAGGCAGGAGAGGAAAACTACCTTGACCATCATTGCGTGACTGTTAAAGCATCCCTTTACAACACCATCTTCTGTTTCGACAGCTGTCTGTTCGTTCCTCTTACCGTAAACATTGTCGCCTAATGTCGGCGTCGTCATGGAAACTGTCGTGGCTCCCTCTTTCTTCTGAACTGAAACGTCAATGGTGAAAGAGAGAGCCCCAGCTACGTTTGTTGCCTTACAAGTGTAAATGCCTGAATCTTCAACAGCAGCTCTGTTGATGACCAGTGAACCATTTTCATCAACGGTTACTCGCTGTGCCTCTCTCAGTTCTCTTACGTCCAAGACATTGGGGTCGCTGTTGCTCCCTCTGACTGGTATTAACGACCCCGATGGACTTAACCAATCAAAAGATGGAGTTGGTTGACCTTTGACCTGAGGTCGAATAGTTTTCTGGGCACCTTCGATGACTTTAACTGGCCTCGGATTCTGCAAATCATGTTGGTCAAAATGTTGAGATGTAAAAGAAACAATTGTAAGACACAATAAACTTAACAGTGAAACAGAACTGACAGTGTTTTAATCAGTTTATCAGAGGCATGATAACACATCTAAGTGAAATATGGAAAGTGTTTTTACGAATAACTATTTCAAGAATACTCAATTTTGACCTACTAGGCCTAATAAATATAATTTTTCCATGAATAAAAAAAAAGTATATGGAAGCTCAAGAAACGAAGCGTCTGGGGACAACATTTTTTTTGTTTCTGAGGGCAATTCACCTAATTAATAATCTCGCCTTAAATAGTAATCTCACCTGTTCTAAAAACGGTTTTGTGCACCTTAAAGTGGTGTTTTCGAACCTTAAATCTTTTCCCACAAAATTTGCTGGTGCGGTACATTCCACGGGATCCTTGATAATTGTTGAAATCAAAGAGCTGTGTGCTGCCATCCATCGTCTGAAATATTCCATTCTGCAATCACATTGAAAGGGGTTCCTCGAAATTCCAAGGCGTGTTAATTTCAGAGCGTCTCCAAATATATTGGGAATATATTCCAACCGATTTCTGTTCAGTCTAAGAATTTTCAGCCTCGTGAGGGACTGAAACGCAATTGGTGAGATCGTCTGTATTTCGTTCCCGTCCATGTATAGGTAAGAAAGATGGGGAGATCCGTCAAACATTCCCGGGGACACCCTTGTAAGCTTATTAGCATTTACATTTAATAACAATAATTTTCTCAAACCGTCGAAAGAACCCGTCTCTATAAAACGGATTTGATTTTGGGCCAAATTGAGGAAGCGGAGCTTCTCTGCGCCGGTGAAGGTTGTGTACCGAATGGTTTCGATTTCATTCGATAAGAGCAGTAATTTCGTCATGGATACCAAACCCACAAAGGCTCCAGGATCGATGTTTGAAATATTGTTGTACGCCAAGTCGAGTGTTTTCAGTTGGCCATAGTCGCGAAATATGCCGGCTGGAATATTGTTAATTTTAGTGTGTTGTATTTGCAATGTAACTTGGTTACCCAGGTTAGGAGGTAATCTGCAATTTGAACTGCGAGAGTTGAAACAATCAGTAACCGATGGCGTAACTGATAGGACAATCCTTGTTGTCATGATGATGAAATTCAGAATGAAAATGTGCATTGCTCGGGAATATTCCATCTTATCAGCTACTGTAGCTCATGTGAACTGAAATGAAGAAAAAAATGAAGGTTCTTTTATTATTCAAGCTAATGAAGCTGTCTGTTTCTCATAAATCACGGTGGAAGCCAGCAGAGTACATGGTATATAATACTGAATGTCAGGAAAAAAATAGCCAGACGAAAATAAATTCAACATACCCTCTTTGAAAAGAAAAATGTTTAACATGCACCAAAAAGATGCCTAGCATACCAAAAAAATTCGACAATTCTCAAAATAACTTCAACATGTTACAACAGAAATGCACATTATGAAACTCAGGAGTCGTTGCAGGAAGTCACTAGCTAGTCACTAGCAATGTTGCCCTACAGTTTTTACAAATGTAGGAACAAATTTCCAGAATTTGTAATTGCTAACACACTTCAGGCAAGGAAAGCGGTTACATAGCCCCACTGCGATTCAACGACATTTTTTCTTTTCAACTTGTGATGAGATTAAGGGTAGGGATAGTTACACGCAAGTTGAGCTAAAAATTGCCTCAATCAGTTGCAATTTCTAAGATTTGGCAGTTATATATTTACAACATAATCAACATCACGTGATTGTGCCGAGCATATTTTGTTTAGTGGTAAACGTCTTCCTTTGTTGAACAGGAGAGTCTCTGATTGGCTGGGCCCTAAATGCTGACGTTGACGTACTTGGTATAGGCGACTGACCATTGCGTTATGTTTAACAATGTAGTCTGATCCCCGGTGTAGAAATATGTATCTCATCCCTATACGTGGTGTACAGGGAGGAGAAATTGTACTTCCTTGAGCGGTTAAAGTCACCAAAAATGACACTTACACCCCCTGTAGTATTGAAACATGATCAACCAGTAGCCCTTTATGTGGGGGTACCTCATGGTGTACAAATGACATGAATTGGGATTACCCACTGGGGTTACAGGATGAGGGGGTCCAAATGTGTGTGTGTGTTTACAACCGAACTTGTATCACGATCTCCTCCTAGACGGTAAGTCGGATGAATCTCAGATTTGATGAGTAGGTGCCCGGGTTTAAGAAGTAGTGTACGCCCTAGCGATGACATCGTAGGTTAAAGGTCACGGGTTATGAAAACGAAAAACACATTTTTAGCATTATCTCATTGTGTGAATATCCTAGAGTTCTAAAACCACCATATATGGAAAGTAGACAATACGACTTTCTTTAAATATTGATAACGTAACCATATCAAAGGTCACATGATTAAAGGTCAAATCAGCAAAAATGCTCTACAAAGTATGTCACGATCTCCTCCTAGACGGTAAGTCGGATAAACTTTCAACTTGGTGGGTAGGTGCCCGGGTATGTTGTATAGGGTCCACCAGACTCATATGACTTCATAGGTCAAAAGTCAAGGGTCACAGGTAATGAAAGCAAAAACAAATTTTTAGCATTTTCTGTCGCGAATATCCAAAGAGTTGTAAAACTAATAATTTTTGTAACATTTCTGACCGTGCCGAGGTCAAAGGTCACGTGGTTAAAGGTCCAAACAGTAAAAATGCTGTGAAAAAGTTTGTCACGGTCTCCTCCTAGACGATAAGTCACAGGTCATGGGCAAAGATCATGATTACTGTAACGCATAATACAGTGTTAGGTGGTAGTGGTGCATGGTGTCAACATAACTTTTACACATTTGCCTTTCCATGAATGTGACACGGTATTTCAACCTACACAACCAGTTCTGTGTTGATTGTTTACGTCTGATCTGATAGCCATTTCATTTCCGGTGCGTTGATAATGCATTCACTCAGTATATGTTTACAGCGTATACATGTATGAAAAATGCAGAAAATGTTGAACCACGCATAACGCGCTTTTCACGGTGCTCAAAGGACTCCACGAGTGTGACGATGGCACAGAATGTTAGTGTAGGATATTGTTACCTTCTACACAGTATATTCAATAGGATATTTATGTTTTCAGATCAAAACAAAGATGTCCTTTTTTTTGAAGCATCATTGTGATTGGCCAACCCCTAACCTTCTTTTATAAACGAAGAATTGATTCGTGTTAACATTCTGTGCCACCGTTGTAGCGCCACAGTAAGGGAGCGTGCGGATATGAGGTATACTCTGACGTTCACGCATTTTCTAGGAATTCATATCTGTGACGGACGCACGCTCGATATCTAGGCAGGGGTACGTGTGTACGCGCATGTAGGTAGTTGTGCCGTTTGACGCTTACGCGGTGTATTGCAGTACTATCATAAAATAAGCCTTAAGGCGCGTTCACACTACAACGATATCGGATCGGATCACGATCCGATTTTTTTTATTTTTAGTAAATATCTTCTCCATCTCTGATCGGAAAGAACCAAAAATTTGTCAACTTGTGCAAAGATATGATTTGTACCAGAGGACTACGAAAATGAACTGTTATCTAATTATTTAGTGACGTCACACCGACAGACATCGGACACTCGTGGTCCAATAAAAGCTGTCTGTCGGTGTGACGTCACGAAATAATTAGTATAAATTTAATTTTCTTAGTCGTACGATACAAATCATTTATTTACACAAGTTGGCAAATTTTTGGTTCTTTCCGATCAGAGATGGAGAAGATATTTACCAAAAATAAAAAAACTCGGATCGTAATCCGATCCGATATCGTTGTAGTGTAAAAAATTGGATCGTAATCCGATCCGATATCGTTGTAGTGTGAATGCGCCTTAACTTAAATTTTCAGCAACTCTATCCACGACGAGCAATCTGAATCACTGTTGAAATATAGGCTACTGCTCAGCGTACTTAGAGAGAATGGGTATGCAAAACGATAGGGATGAGATTTGCAACTCCGTGGATTGGCTACTTGTGTGTGTGTGTGTGTGTGTGTGTGTGTGTGTGTGTGTGTGTGTGTGTGTGTGTGTGTGTGTGTGTGTGTGTGTGCATAGATAGGAACTCTTTGTGCCGCCTCTCCCCCCCCCCCCCCCCCAAAAAAAATGACTCATGACCTTACTAATGTCTCTTATGGATAGTGCATACAGCAATTCGAGTGCATCATTTACTTAACAGATTCTGCCATCCGGTCAGTCATTAGCTAGCCTATACTGACTTCAGTAAAATAGGCCTACATTCGTACAAAACGTTGAGCACAAGTGACTCTCGCTATAGCCTAATCTATATTTGGTTGCTATTTCAGGCAGAATTTCATCAAGTATAGAAACTTACCAAATAATCTATTCCGACACTGAAGGCACTATCACTATCACATCAACACACAAAACTAGCGGAATATGAATATACTAAAGGACTCCTGGTTAGATCGCATGCAAATTGAAACAATGTGTTCATTTTCCTGAAAAGATAAAAATGCGACGCCCAATCAAAGGCAACATCAAAACTGCCTAACGAACAAATTTATTTCAGTACTCTTAGAAGTTCACGATTTGTCATAGTACGCCTTGTTGACTTAATGAGAGTTCCTTCCTCGTTCCACAGCCACAACATCCACATGAAATGCCACTGTAATGTGGGTTGGCTTTTAATGTCAGGGTAACCCTATGATATATCCAGGAAACAGGTCTGATTTAATTAATCCGTTTTCGGGTTAGGGGAATGAGTGCATAACGTTTTGATAAATGAAAGAATGGGACGCCGGGGGTGGGATGTCCTTATATAAATTAATGGTTCATTAAAGGGACTAAGAATTTAAGCTTTAGAAATTTATCCAGAACTTTTGTGTTTGTGTGTCTCATCGTCATACCACTCACGGAGGGAACAACAGTTGAAGAAAGGGAACTTGACCTACAAAATAAATTAAAATTCAACTTACGATCAGCATCTAACAAAATTACACTTTGATATACTTACAGACTGTCCTGCGATGAAGGACAACGCCGGGAATCTGTTAACCATAAATAGTTCTACATATTTCGGTGTACACAAGGAAAGTATACTTCTATTTTGTTCGACACAATCTGGTTATAGAGGTGAAAAATGAGCAATAAACCCCATCACTAAAACTACATAAGGAATTAAATTAGGCCTAAGAAAATAGATCATACACAGCACCTGTTTCCCTATACACTGAAAAGGCCTCCACAATAAAGCATTACTTTTTTCTGATATAATCTACATGTAACTTCCCAGTAAACATCACTCGACTACTCTCATCTTACAAACAAATCGATGCAAATAATCTTCTTTCCGATCCCTCAAAAGCAGTGCACACCTCAATGCACAGTACTTAGCGCTCTAGTTATAGACACATCCTATATGTAAATGATCTCACCACTAAAGACCTAAATGGCCCCAACAGTTACAATCAGAAAGTCAAAAGACTTTGTGATTCCTTGCCAACATCTCTCTTTTTCCCAAACACACACAATCACCTTAGAAACAACTAGTGACCACGGGAGAAGGAAGGGACCATATCAAAATGAAAAACAGAACACAAGAAAATTATGACATATCAGAGAGTTCCTGACACCAAAGTGTTAAAAGTTGAAAGAAAAGTGGTTAAAAGTTGGCAAAAGACTACCTGAAAAATATTTGCCTGCGTAAGGGTAGTTCCCCTGGGGAAGGTGACTCAAACGAAGTACTTTGTTAATCTTGACAGGGATTTGCTGGCAAATAAGTAGCTGATGAATCTAAATGCTATGTTAAGTGATGGGAAAGGATTGTTTGTAGAGGTTTACAAACAGCTGTTTGAAGAAAATGAGATCAACTTCTATTTAGCAACATCTATCTGCCATTAAACATCTACTCTTTGGTAAGGAGCAAGGACATTGGATGAGAACGATCCATTCCATTGCATTTTGGTGATGACGAGATGTGACACTTGACTTCCCCAAAATGCTGCACAATTGTCATCTACAAGTAGGTCTAAAAATATCAGCTTTCTCTAAGATCATTACCTCTGCAATTTTAACATTTGACTAAATATGAAAACATGATTTTTTTCAGTCTCCCATGGGACAATTTAGATAACAGAGAGATCATCTTCTCATCAACTGCTACCAATTTTGACAGTTTGAAGTGCTAACTACATTCATTTGCTGAGAGAGCATCTTAATATGTTTTCATCCTTTAACCTCTGGTGACCTCAAATGACATTTAACCTTCATGAAAAATGATAGAGGTCACCTATCTAAAGTGGACTACCAACACAACATCATTAAAGTTCAAGCACATTTACCCTCCTTGAGATACTGTGTTTACATGATTTTCAAAGTATGTCCTCTATAGCCTCACCTGACCTTTGACCTCCATGCAAAATGCCAGCCATCATCTACTCATCAAGTGGTACCAATGATAAGAGGTTGAAGTTCCAACAACATTCCATTGCTATCTCCCTTAATAGGTTTTCATATTTCATGCTCCCCCCTTGAAAACTTGTGCCCTCCCCGTGTGCCCCCCAAATTTGGGATTTTAAAAAAATATAGATCTCTTGTAGTCAGAGAATTCAAAGGTTATGCAAGTCAAAGTTTAGGTTTAGACCGGAGCTTAATGAGCAGAATTACCCGTTAAATGATGAACTTAATACATCACAAATAGGTCTACCATAACACCTAGGAGCTTCTGGGAACTTTGGGATGTCAATCCTTGACTTGACCTTATCCAACAGTGTGTTCCCGTATATAGTCAATAGCATTACCTTTAAAATAATGACTTCAATATATCACAAATACAAATCTTGGAGATTCAGGTGGCTTTAACATGATCCCCCACAGGGATTTTGTCCGTGGACTTATCCAGCCTATGTTTAGACCAGTGTATACAAACAATAGAATAACCTTTAAAATGATGACGTTAATACACCATCACTTTACATATCATACAAAACAGGGGCTTCCAGGGGATTTGCCCTCTGGAACACCACCAGCAATTGCCCCTAAACCCTACCAGAGACCCTAAGGCGGCCCCTGGATCCCCTCTTTATGGGCATTGTGCTTCGCTTTGGTGGCACCTTGAGAAGTGACTCCCTGAAGTGAAAAGTCTAGTGACCCCACTGAACACTTGCGGAATAAAAATAACCCTTTTAAAATCAAATTTGTAATCTTGGATTACCCTTTTCATAAGGCTGAAAAAAAAACGAAACTATTAATATATTACTCAGGAAGCCAAATTCCTATGGGTCACACTAAGCCATATAGGTGAATTGTAAAATACATACATACCTGCAACAATAGTTCTGTTCAACGTCATATAAACTGTCCTGAAGGTTTGGTTAACTCACTGCTTCAATGTTATTGTTGCAATGTAAGAGGAATATATTCCAAATGTAACAACAATTCTGTGTGCAAAGAGATATTATTATGGATGGTAGCATAGTAGTTTATCCATATTACAAATTTCTACAAGTTTGGGTACACATCACTAATGCGATTGTGTAAGTCAATGGAACAATTTATAGGAATATGCTACCTCCATTGGGAGCAAACTGAGTGGTCGAATTACAGAAGGAAATTGTGTTGAGAGTTTTGATTTGACAAAACAACAAGATTGCAGGGAAATTGATGATTGTTCAGACCTTGTCAAAAACTTTGTTTCTATCACAATGTCGTTTTGATGAGGAAGAAGTGACAGCAACTCATCCAAGTTGAGAATGAGGAGGCATGATATTAATTTTTCTTCTGATTTTGTCACATTTCATTTAGACTACCGGTATTTTGATGGTGCCATTTTATAACTGATAGAACAAGAGTGATTAGTTTGGCCCATTGCCTTACATAAACTGGATGACAGTGGGTCGATAAACGTTCAAGGGAAAATATGGAAGAAAAAAAAGGGGGAAGGGAAGACTAACTGCGAGGCAGTGATTAAAATATCTGAATCTCTGTTGAAATGCTCGATGAACAATCTATTGAAAGTAATAAGATATTACTGCAAATGTACACAACATTGATTGTATTTTGACACTTTATTTAGGCCAAAATCAAAAGACAATAGGAAAAAGGATAAGTAAATGACAGATACTAGGTATAAATGAACAACAACCATATGCTTCAAATTTTCTAGCATCAAGTACCCCCAAAATAGTCCAGTTCACTCTGAATTCTCATTCCTAAATCCCTTTCTGTGGGTCATGCTAACATAACCTTAGCACTCATAATCTTGGGAGAGATCAGGGGTACCTAACAATGCTAATCAGACCATGAAAAGCTTTCCCTGCTTCAAAAGTCCTGAGTGACCTCCCATTCTCATCTTTGGGAAGTAGGTTTAAGTGGCACCCTTCCCACGCATTTATAGTATTTCTGTCATCCAAAATTCAGTCAAGTTTAAACTAGTTTTAATACACTTCAAATCAGATGTTAGGCCCCCTCTTAGTACGGATTTGCCTCTCTGCAAATGGATGGAAACAACAGACTCTAGCAGACCAATCTGAGGTGCTCAGTAAAGTGAATATTGTGAGTAACAAAAAGATGAAATGACTTGTTCTAATCCTGATTTAGTATCTACTAAAACATTTCTTGATATCATTAAATAAGGTATGATACCACTGTTATGTTTGATATGTATTTGTCTCAAAACTCCCTTAGGGAACAAATGACATATCACTTATCACCTATGTTCATGATCATAGATTCAAATATTGCAATATACATAATTGTACAAATGACCTCTTATGAATGATTAGCAAAAGAAATCTGAAGATGAAACAGTAAAACAGTCATAAAATGTAATAATCTGATTGCATGAAGAATGCACATGACTTCTTCAGGGGAGAGAAGCTTGTACCCTTCACCAAGCGTTTAAGATCCACACACGTTTTAAGTCATCCAGTACAGAGGATTGTCACACACATTGGATTCTGATGGGCTGATTATGGGTGATCTTGAGCTATTAGCCCAGGATTCAGTTGAACTTTCCAAAGATTGGATTGGAAAGTGGGAATAAGCAATTCTTACTATCGAACTGTGAGTATGTCCTTTCATGTGAGCTACAGTACTGCATACAACATGTCCTAACTGCAATGACATTAATTATTTGTCACAACCCTGAAAAAAATTGAAGCAAAGTGGCAGGTATTGATTCTAGTATCTCTTTGGTGATCAGGGCAAATTTATAGGGCTTGCCAAAGACTTTCATGCAACAGATTTTATGAACCTCATAATCAGTTAACATGCACCAAATGCCAGGGCTACATGGGAGGTATGGCAATGCCAGACTGTGAACATGCACAGCATTGTTTTAAACATAAATGATAAACTTTGTGTGTATTAAGAATGCTAGGTTTTATTGAACAATGTTACCAGAAACATGAGTGACCACCACTCACAGAAAATAAGCCTGTGGGATGTAGAAGACTTCAGAAATTCAAATTCTAGAGGACTAAGTTTGGCCAGGAGAGCTTGTATAAGGGTCAGATTCCAATTATTGCATAGCTGTTAACTGTATTATCTGGCAACTGTCTTTAGCCACATAATTTCAATGATACTACAAAGTGACAACAGCTTGCAAAGACTGGACAGATAGATTACATCACAAGGATTTTGGCTACAGCCAAAGAGTGTTGGATAACACATCAAAAAACAACCTGTCTGAAACTGACCATTGAACAGTACAAGTAGATTAAGAACTTTCAAGGATGATTGAATCATTTCTTTTAGATCGATAGCTTTGATGAACGGCTTGGTTTTAAACTTCTAACATGACAATGTGACCTTGACCTATATATTTATTATTTCAAACACTAATCTGATTATTCAGTGCATTTAAAAAGAAAATGAGAGACCCTACAAAAGAGAATGGTTTGACAAGCAATCAAATTAAGTTGGTAGTTGTGCCAGGTACTTAACTTATAAAATATTAAGACAACATACATCCTAACAATGAAAAAAAGTTGAAGACTCACTGCAGCCTGATCATCAACAGAGCAATAAGTTGACAACTCTTTCATACTTTCCACATTAAATGCATTAAAGATTTTTCTAAAATAGAAACAGATTCCACAATCTCGTTCTGGCAGATGCTACAGATGGTATCTTTATTTTCTTACAAAGCCTGGGAAAAAAAAGAGTTTCTTGGTCAGCATTGTCACCGGTGCTGGCATTTGCTTGTTCCGGCCTGAGGATGACTCAAAGGCTTTGGCGACCTTAGCGTTGACCTGTACAAAAGAACATTAAACAATGTATGATGAATTAAACATAAAAACCTGGCCAAACTCTTCTACTGTGACAAATCTTGCAAATATTGCATGACAGAGGGATATTTTTTGCTATTGTAGGTTATCATTATATAATTAAGTGTGTTCAAGTATTCCAGACAAACTCTTTTTTGAAAAGCCCCACATATTTTGGCTGCAGACTCAACAAAACTGATGACCAGTAATCAATTACAAGTTAGTTACGAAAACTGACTACTTGTCTACCAAGCTTTAGCAATTTTGCCAATGACCTGTTCAGAAACAATGAATGATGTAAATGATTAAACTATAAAAAATGTTGGAATGTGAACCACTGTTCGACTTAAAATTTCACTGGATAGAGGGCTTGTATTTATTGCATGACAACATGTAAAAGTTAACACAAGTTGAAATATCTTACAAGGTTGCATTTTACTTTTGTAAGACAATATGATTTTGTGAATGGTCATGCAAAAAAAAAGGAACTGTGATCAGTTACCATTTACTTTGATTCCAACCAGATATCATTATCTGCATTTTCAAGAGTAGGAAACCTCACAATCTCTAAAACCGTCCCCCAAGTTACCTAACATTCTTACTTGTTAACAAAGATAGATGTTAAGACATTTCAGTACTTTCAAGTGCATTTGAATGACAGGTAAAGGTATTTGCCTTCTCATAGTTCATTGCAAGTATGTCTGTTCTAGATTTACAAATAGCTAAGGCAAATGTAATATGCTAACAATTTCACTTCCTCATCATAAAATGAAAATCACTAACATCAATGTCAGAAGAATACCTCATCACATACATAGAAAAATATGACACAGACTTAATAATTTGACAAAAAAATACTGATTATCTTTTAAAAGATAAACTAGAGCACCATTGGTGCAGAGGCTCATACCTTAACATCCTGAAGGTACCATTTATGTATCATTATGTTACATCACAGGTACCACTGAGTATCATTATACCAAATCATCAACAATGTACAAGAAAATCTGTAGGACTGCACAATTTTCAGAATTTCATAAACTAGAGCCCCAAAAGTGCAGAAGGTTGATCTTTGTCAATAAATTAAAGTTGTAAAAATTTTAATGGGTACTACCAAATAACAATGCTTATAATCGGCATCACTATTCACATTCAATCATAATGAAATTGTCAATTTTTACTAATTTTTCTTATAGGTTTGTACTGGCTGTGGGTATATGAATTGGTACTAATGTGGAAAAGTGAATGGTCACGAGTTTCCCAAAACCAATTTAAATCATTAGCTACTCACTCACTAGTGGTCATTTACTGTAAAGTGACTCATAATGGGGCCCTCTTAGTTGAACATTGATCAGTCACTAGAAACTTGACACAAAAGTGAAACAACTCAAAAGTGCCCCTTTAAGTCCATATGCTGGTCAACATACCTGAGGGCAATACAGAGTTTCAGTTAGCACAGCAACTGACACTGTCCAATTACTCAATTATCATTCATGCATGATAGGGATATCTGAGATGTGTATGACAGTCTAAAGGGGCACTTTTATGGGAGAATGAGAAGCAATTTGTAGAATTCCATAAAATGGGCCATACGGCCCTCATGGAACCATAGACTACAAATTCATGAACACCCTAACATAACCACTAGCAGAGTATCATTGTGACAAACCATCAACATTGCACAAGAGAATATGTAGGAGAAGAACAACTTTGTAGAATTTCCTAAAATGGACCATAGGGTCCACATGGGACCTTAGACTGAAACTTTTTTGTACACCCCACATGAACTACCACCCAAGGATTATTGTGTCCAAGTTAAATACAAATCCATAGATGCATGTGTGAGAAGCAACATTTCAAACAGAATTTCACATAGTGTGCCACTGGGCCCACATGGGGTCTTGGACTACCAATTCCTGAACACCCTGAAGGGACCAATAACTGAGCATCATTGTGACAAACCATCAGCATTGCAGAATATAATCTGTAGGAGGAGAAGCATTTTGTAGAATTTCATAAAATGGGCCACACGGCTCACATGGGACCTTGGACCAAAAATTCCTGAACACCCTAAATGGTCCACCACCTATGGAACATTGTGTCCAAGTTCCAGACAAATCCATGAAAGCATGATGGAGGAGAAGCATTTTGAACAATTGTGAACAGATAGATAAATAGCTCACACCAGCTAGCTGGTATGAGCTAACTAGAGCATCAATGACGCAAACTCGACTAAAGACGGCATACAAGTTAGTAACCCTAAATTAAAAGTTGAAAGGGCAATGTCCATAATGGTATGAGGAGTTGTGAATGGGGGGTGGGGGTGGGTTACTATTGTTCTTCTGTTTGCTGGTCATTTTACTGTTTTTCTACCTATCAGTTGTATCATCTTGATGCAGCCTTCGATAATGAAGGCCATGCCAACAATAATACATATTCCCCAAAGCAATATCATTCACCTTTGGTTAAGCTATACCATAAAAAGTAGGGGGTTACACGCCCTGTTTTGCATCAGTTTCTTAAAATTAGCTGATTTTCTGAAGGCAGTCATCACCGAGACATAATACAAGATCACAGTGCGAATAAAGAATAATGGCAATATCTTAAAGTTTTAATTTGAAACGTTTCGAAGCCATACTTTTTTATTCTTGTGAAAGTGAGTACAAAATACCCCCTTCAAGTTTAGCAGTCAACAACAGCTTTTGCATATTCATATTTGCTATTAGTTTATACCAAATAGTGATAAAGGGTGTATAATATATTTCATGGAAAATTGTCATTAACTATAATCAACCATCACGACCAAAATACGTAACCATGTAAAATACTGGAAAAAAAAATTAAATTCATGTAAAATTTAAAACTAACTCTTTATACGGGCTGGTTTCGTTGTTAGTATCAACGAAAATACTCCTTCTTCAACCATTGTCCTTAATGGTTTCCACTGACCTAGGCATGACAAACAAGTAGACTGCATGCTCTGCATCAAAGACACCCGGCTTGCGTATTACACGTTGACTACCGTAAGAAAATTATGGCACACACAGCTACCGTACATCACAGCCACCAAGCAGGACTAATCCACGCTGCTATACCAAACCACGCTTGGCGAGGAGATCGAAAATAATAGAAACTGGATTTTGGACACAAACAGGCGAATTTCATTTCGCATTTTCTCCATGGTTTCGCAATCAATTCTCACCAAATTCACTGACGACCTTTACAACAAGTGTAAAATCAAAATGAGATTAGTTAATTTTCGATTTTTTGCCTTATTCGAGAGAAATTGGCCATTTTCCAAAAAGGTCCATTTGGGACGCTAACCGGTCCATAAAAACGCCATTTTACCTAATTTTGCTTAAAAAAGTACAACTTTTGTGCACAAAAGAACCTTCTAACAGTGTGCAAAGTTTCAAGAGGTAACTCCAAAATCCCTAGGAGTAGGCTTTTTGGCGAAAAAATGGAGAATGATCGCTAGCGAGAAAACTAAATTGCCGATCCCCGCCAAATTTTACAGACGCACCTCACCGTACACGGTCCACCCGTCCACCAAATTTCAGCTCCGTAGCATCCGTAACGGCCGAGAAATCGCCGTCGAAAGGGCACCGAATGCCCTAATCGGTACGCATGACTCCACAAACTGCTCTGGGGATTACATTACTTCGACTGAACTTCGTTCAAGTCGAAGTAAAAATGACATAGGAACACTTCAGCTGACTCCTTTACAAAGCAGAGTGATCTTATCAAGTACTACAACATTTATGGTCTAAATACTCCTTACAGAGGATGATAAATGTTGAAAACAGGAGCATACCTACAGTAACAAGACAACCCCCAAAGCCAAGATTTTAAATTTCGTGAGAGAAGAGTAATTTAGAGCCCCCAAATCCTGATTTAAAACAATTCTACTCCTTTCATTAACAATTGCACTTTCTTCCTAAACAATGTTTAAGAATTTAATGAATCAGAAGAAAAGTCATACCTTAGTTAACATTGATAGCATATCTTCTGATTGAGCATACTCTAAGATAACCTCTGATAAGGCTTGGATGAACCAGCTTCCTCTTTCTGAGTTCCTCCAAGACACATAACCTGAAAAAATAATAATATGAGGACAAAACTAGAAACAACAGCAAACAGACAAAACACAGATCCATAACAGATGACAAAAGAAGATCACACCATAGAATACCTTGTGTACATAAGTTACAAACATAATAGGATCAAGCTTGGTAAGAAGGGTTGACGACAAGCAAACAGCTCACAAACAACAATCTTTGTGAATGTAACTTGAATGTATGTAACTTGTATGTGTGCAACTTGATTTTCTTGTTTCACCTTGGTCGGAGTGGGATGTACTGTGGCACATGATACCAATACATTTCTGACTCCAGTGAGATGTACAGTGAACACTGCCTGTGGTAGGTGACATATATGCTATCAATATATTCCTGACTTGAATTTCATGTGACAACTCACTGGACATTTGTGACATGTTTCCAACATATTTCTAACACCACTGTAAAGTAGCAAACAAAAACTCACCAGGGGTCACCATGCTAATAATATATACCTAATTTCAGTGTCATATGAGATGACCACTCACCAGGAACAGTGGCATATGCTATCAACATGTCACTCATTGTAGGGACTTTGTTACGAGTACTTGCAAATGCATCAGGGGCCTCTAGTTCCATTTCCAACATGGATTTAGCCAGGGCATCGGCATCTAAAGCACTGTTCTCTGTGGGTCTGGGAGGTGCCTGTTCCTCTACGTATCCAGCACCAGTGGCATCTGTAGATTCGATGCCTCGGTCAAACCGTTCTGAAAGGATAACAACAACAAACACGGTGTCAAGGAAAGTGGCACAGAGAAATGTATCGATGCAAGCAATAAATAGAAACAATGTCACACATTTCCATGATCATGCACAACTGCATTGTCACTTTGATGATACATGGTGATGTTCTTGTGAATCTGACATTCTACACAATGGAGGTCTATAGCACATATGATCATAGTAATGTTAAGTATTACATTGCTACATCAGTAAAATTCAAATGTATAGCTACTGATTTTACATGAACACTGATAGGCTACTTAAATATGTGATGTGAAGGTATGCAAATTTCAACTGCTGTTGACTTCAGATGATCTTTGACCTCCAGCAAATCTGTGTTCGACCTTCTTACATTACAATAACAACACACGAAGACATATTCAAAGGAATAGGCATCTTGCTTCCAATGTGGTAGACCTATACCACAAATACAACCTACCTCCAAGATTGTATATCTAATATACTGTGTTTACAAGGATTTCCCAGTTTGTCCGTCATGACTTCAAATGACTTATGACATGCACCACAAATTACAGGATTGTAATAAGCATGGTACACCACGGGATTCAACATAGCTCACACAACATAAAAACAATCACAACAGAAAAAAAAATGAATACAAACACAACCAGCAAACCAAAAGGCTTTGTGATTCCTTGTGACATGATTATATTATAACAAGCATGAATTATCCACACGACAAGTATGAGATCAACCACAGTTATTGTTCTTGAAACACCACATAAATAAGCCCTTAACCCAAAATGACCTTTTTTTTGGTGACCTCAAATGAAATTTGACTTCCACCAAAAGCAATAGGGATCACCTACTCAATATGACCAATCCACACACCAAGTATGACATCAGTCACAGTTACCATTCTGGAGATATTGTGTTTACAAGGTTTTCACAGTTTGACTTCTGGTGACCTCAAATGACCTTTGACCTTGACCAAAAACAATAGGGAATCATCTACTCAATATGACCAAATCTACGCACTAAGTATGACATGAGTCACAGTTACCCTTCTGGAGATATCGTGTTTACAAGATTTTCACATTCTGACCTCTGGTGACCTCAAATGACCTTTGACCTTCCCCAAAACAATAGGCACCTTCTATATCACGTGAGCAATCCATATGTCAAGTATGAAATCCCTCAGTTACCCTACTTGAGATATCGCGTTTACCGAGCAAAGCTTCACATACACACGCACATACACCCCTGCACACACACACTTTGGCAAGGAATCAAAAATCATACACAAGTATATCAGCAAAGACACACACACACACAAACACACGATCAAGAATGCATACAAAAACATGAAAGTACCACATGTACAGACACACCAATTAACATGCAAAACAAATACACTAGTAAAAACGCATAAAGAAATACATCAGCAAGAATACATGCACAAACACACTAGTGAGAACATATCTGCACAAACACATACAGCAATATAACACCAAGAGCACAAACACCAACAAAAATGCATAAACAAACACACCAGCAGCAACACATACAAGAACACACAAGCAAAAATGCATGCACAGTGGAAAAATGTATGCACACATGCTACAAAGCAGCAGGTAAAAACACAAACACAAAAACATCAGTAGCAGTACACACACAAAAAACACCCAGCAAAATGCATACAAGAATGCACCATCAGAAACACATACAGATCACACTGCACTATGGGCACAGCATCATGGGCTTGCCATACACAACTCACTATTTGTCACTGAAGTCAGGAGAAGTAAAGCTTATGAAAAAGTACAGAGGAAGAACATCATGTGATGAACAACCTACCTCCTCTACACGCTTGGAGAATGATCAGCTTAGGCTTGCCGTTGAGAGAAGGAGCGTGATTTGCATCAAAAAATTTCAGGACGTCTTCTACTGCAAGTTTCTTCTCATCTGTACCATACAGAGCACCCTCTACACCATGAGTTAAGATAGCTAAGATGACGCAATCAAATGTTGAATGATTCATTTTCGCAAACTCTTTGATAAATGAAGCCATTTCCTGCATGGTAGAAAAAGTAGAGAATTATTTTGACAACAGACTGTCAAGAATTTCATCAATCAAATGCGGTAAGACCAGTTTGCACAAAGAGAATAATTTTTTATCATTTCAGACTGAACACTAGGAAAGTATCCACAAATCTGAATATCAAGCTTGGCTCTGTTTCTTTTTGGGAGGGATGGGGAAAATTGTGCATTGAGGGGTGAATTGTCCTACAAAAGATACATTTTTTTCTAGAGCTTGATACAAACACACTATGGGCGGAAGAACACTGCGAACTTGGGACTGACATGTTTCAATTGAAGACTAACTGATCCATCAAGAGGGACCATGTAACACAAGAATTAACAAGATGTCCTCTCTAATGACTTCACTAAATGAAAGCAAGTATTAAAGACTGTAAGAAAATAGCAAAATATAGTTAGAAAAACATTGTTAGAAAAGACTTAAAACAAAAAAAAATGACAGCATTTTCATAGGAAACCAGAAAGCCAAAAGGCTTTGTGATTCCTTGCCTTGATAAAATACATGTTGAACACAGCAGTTTGAAAACTGACATCTGTTTGATTCACACTTGTAAGAAGAAGGGCTCACAAGTGCATTTTTGTTTAGTTTCTTAAACCCAAAATATGAACCCCTTTTTGTTCTGATAAATTCTCTCATTCCTTTGTGCTGAAATGATATGATGTTTTTTGACGGTGAAGTGCCATATGATAAATTAGTGCCAGGGAGATGGTAACATCAATCAACTCACAGGTACCATGTTGATACTTATTGTTTGTCTTTCCAATCAAGGGAAAATGCAGTCACCCCAATCAGAGTTAGTATGCCCTGTTACTCTAGCTCATGATTGGTCTATTTTGATTATGTGATAATATTCTTGTGAATTGTGAAATCCAAGGAGAATTTTGACTTGCTTTCCCTATTGTTTGTAATAGCTATGCTCAAAGTGTGTTTAGAAAAGCTTGTAACAGAAGGAAATTAGCAAGACTTTGCTGTTTTTTTAAAACAAATTTTAGGGCAATATCGTGTAAACAAGGTTTTCAGGTTTTTAACCCCCTGACCCCAGATGACCTTTGACCTCCACCAAAAGCAATAGGATTCTTTCTCTCAATGTGGGGCATCTATGTACCAAGTTTGAGTACTGTCCAACTTTCCCTTCTTGAGATATTGTGTAAACAAGGTTTTCAAGTTTTGACCCCCGGTGACCCCAGATGACCTTTGATCTCCACCAAAAGCAATAGGTTATTCCTCTCACCACAACACATCTACATAATAAGTATGAAATCTATCCAAGCTTCCTAACTTGAGATATCGTGTAAACAAGGTTTTCAGGTTTTGACCCCCCGGTGACACCAGATGACCTTTGACCTCCACCAAAAACAATAGGGTTCTTCCTCTCAATATGGGGCATCTATGTACTAAGTTTACGAACTGTCCAATTTTTCCTTCTTGAGATATCATGTAAACAAGGTTTTCAGATTTTGACCCACAGTGACCCCAGATGACCTTTGACCTCCACCTAAAACAATATATTTATTCCTCTCACCACAACACATCTACATACCAAGTATGAAATCTATCCAAGCTTCCTAACTTGAGATATTGTGTAAACAAGCAAAGCCGTCATACACACACACACATACAACACACTTACACCCGCACACGACATCACCATCGCATAGATTCCTTCCCTGCCTTCGGCAAGGAATCAATAATAATGCTCAAATTTGTCAAACTCAAATCTCTTAAACCAGAAAGACAAAAGGCTTTGTGATTCCTTGCTACATGGTTATATTATACCAAACATGAATTATCCACATGACAAGTATAAGATCAACTGCAATTATTGCTCTTGATGCACCACAAGCCTTTGACCCAAAATGACCTTTATTTTGGTGACCTGAAATGACCGTGACATTTGACGTCCACCAAGAGCAATAGGGATCACCCACCCAGTATGGCCAACCCACACATCAAGTATGACATCAGTCAACATTACCCTTCTGGAGTTAATGTGTCAGCAAGGTTTGACCTCTGGTGACCTCAAACGACCTTTGACCTCCACCACAAACAAAAGGAGTTTTTTACTTAGTATATACAATCTACACATCAAGTAAGACATCAGTCAAGGTTAGACTCCTGGAGATATTGTGTTTACACATTTTTACTGTTTGACCTCTGGTGACCTCAAATGACCCTTGACCTTGACCAAAACAATAGAGATCTTCTGCTCATTATTACCAACCCACAGACCAAGTATTACATCAGTCCTGGTTACTCTTCTGGAGATATTGTGTTTCCAGGTTTTTACAGTTTGACCTCTGGTGACCTCAAATGACCTTTGCCCCTCCCAAAGATGATAGGGATCATCTAATCAGTATGACCAAGTGACACACTAAGTATACATCAGTTACAGTCACCCTCTTAAAGATATTGTTTACAAGGTTTTTACAATTTGACCTCTGGTGACCTCAAATGACCTTTGACCTTGACCAAAAACAATAGGGATCATCTACTCAACATGACCAACTTTCACACCAAGTATGACATCAGTCACAGTTATCCTTCTGGAGATATCGTGTTTACAAGGTTTTTACAGTTTGACCCCTGGTGACCTCAAATGACCTTTGACCTCAACCAAAACAATAGGGACCATCTACTCAATTTGTCCAACTCACACACCAAGTATGACATCAGTCACATTTACCCTTCTGGAGATATTGTGTGTACAAGGTTTTCACATTCTGACCTCTGGTGACCTCAAATGACCTTTGACCTTGACCAAAACAATAGGGACCTTCTATATCATATGGGCATTCCACATGCCAAGTATGAAATCCCTCAGAGTTACCCTGTGTTATCGTGTTTACAAGCAAAGGCGTCACATACACACGCACACATGCACACACACACACACACACGACATCACCATTGCATAGATTCGTTGCCTGCCTTCAGCAAGGAATAAAAAATCTGTAGATTCTCCAGGGGTTAATTTAAAGTTTGTACTGCCCCTGCTCCAGAGAACATAATCCTTGTAATAAGATATGCGACAACCTGTTAACAAAACATTTATGTCGTTGAAGTCTGTGATCAAAGTGATGGTATGGTATATCATCCATGCCTCACTGACAAACAGAATGCAGTTCTCTTTTCTTCAATTAAAGCCACCTATTTGGAGAATGTTTGGAATGAGAAAGTTTCTAAAATTTCATAAGTTGGCCTTCAAAAATTAATCAGAAAGCTATTTTAATATTACTTTAGATAATGCTTGTCTACCACTGAAGACTATACCTTCTTTGGGAGAGCAGAATCAGTAAGGTCACATACATTCCTGGTGACTGTTACCAAAAGAAAACAGATCACACAGTAACATTTATTCAACTTGCTAGACTAGGAGGAGAAACATCAGTACATATTAACACTTCTCATCACTAATGACTCTCCTTAATCAGAATAGCATTTACCGGGGTAGACAAGTTGTTTTTGATATCCACAGTAAAATGTAACTCCCTGAATATGTGGTCCAGATTTCTGGCATCGACATCTGTCCCTTGCCTGGTCTTCATGGTGGTAAAGTTTCTGTTGTTTATGATCAGAGCCAATCCTCGAGGTTCGGACGCCATCCGGTATACCTCGTGGAGGAGAAAAGAAGAGACGGAGAAGGAAAAGAGGTGGAAAAAAAGGAAGCTTTTACTTTACCTGTCCTTTCAAATTTGTCTTTTGGTCAACATTGAACCCAAGCTGTTTGAAAACATGTGAAAGATTTCGACCATCGACTTCAGTACCTCTTCGTTCTGGCATCGTGCGGAAATTCTTATTGTTGATTATCAAAGCCAGTCCCCTTGGATTAGATGACATACGGTAGACCTTCATGGATGAAACGCAAGCGTGGATGAGATGACATGTGGTGTGGTCATATGAGAAAGCTACTGGAGATCAGAGGCAGGTCTAAACTTACTGACATAACTTCACCCCCCCCCCCTCCCCAACTTGATGGAACACATAGTCTTCAACATCAATTAACCCTTTCATTCTTGCATCAATAGTTGGAATGAATTTCAAAGTCATTTTTGCCAAACTGTACACTGAGATACAGAACTGGACAAACATGGCAGGGAAAACCCCTTTCATCCCATTTCCCTCCCATTTCCCTCCCACACTCATATCAAGGAATGTGGTTCCTCAATGGTAAACACTCCTGCACTCCTATCATTCTCTTTGATCCATTCCTATCACAATGAAATGACATACTATCAAACAAGAGAAAAGCCCATATTGCTAAGGGATGAGGAAACCGTAAAATAATTCACAGAAAGTCAGAGAAAATAAGGAAAAAAAATTAAAGAACAACAACAAAAAGTGACAAAGACTGTGACCAGTACAAAACACAATGATCAATGAAATTATGAAAGCTGCTGCAAGATGTATGAGCAAGCACCTCAGTTTGGTGATGTTCTGTTTGGAGTGTACCAAGCCATACTACTGCTTACAAAACACCTTGCCTTAGTGTTTTCCTATGTAAGTGTTCCCCAGTCATACCTCCGCTTACTCATCCCCTTTTATTGGTGCTGCCCTGTTCAGTGTACCCAGCCACAAAACTGTGTACTAAAACAAAAGCCTGGTATCATGTTGGATTCCTCATTGCTGTAGGCGAACTGCATGCAATTTGCAGATACACAGCTCCTCTGGAATACATCAAGAAACTTCTACCAAAATATGTACAGTAACTCACAAAAGTACACAGAGTCTTTAATAAGCACAAACTGTTAGGTATTCATGACAAATCTTCACTCACTTCTAAGGCCGTGCATGTTCCTGCACATCAATGAATTGGTGTAAATCAGTTTAGAAGGACAAGGAAAGTTGAGAAGGAGAAGGAGGGGTGACAAAGGAACTCTTTCAACTATTGTCATTAGCTGAAGATGTCTGTGGGCTCTCCTGATGTGTGTGTTGTGCTCAGGTGATTAATCATTCACTGAATAGTAAACCATGCTTCATACTAAGCTTACTGTTCTTCTAAGGCATGTAAACAGTCAAAACTTCATCAATGCACTCCCAGTGTGAAAACAAAGAAAGGCGTCTTGGTGCACTGCTACTCACTTTGAAGGTGAAAAAAATGGGGGGATTTCCCTTGCAGGGCAAAAAGCCACATAAAATATGCCTTTATAACTTAAAACTTGTTTCTTCTTTAAAATCTTACACTCATGTTTGGAATACTTGCAATATACAATATTAAAATTTGAGTGTATGTGTGGTTTTATCATATGTCACACAGAGTTGTTCTCATTTTTTCTGACATTTCTATGCACAAAACAGAATGATGTAACAGCCTAGTGCCAGACATTGCTTTTCTGTAAGGAAAATATCTACAAAATTAAATTTTCTTTCTTATTAGCATACAGTACTGTGTGCAGGGCTAGATTAACTGTGCACCACGAATTTTGTTGTCAAATCATCCTTTAATACTGCATATAAGGACAGTTCACTGCTGAAATAAAGAAAATACACAACCTGGTGTGTATATGTTGGGAACCTGCAGTTCCATGCAACGAGATGAATTTCAAAACATACTAAAACTTATGGATGATCACTGTAAACAGTGTTTGTTTTTTTTTTTGTGTGTGTGTTGTTTGTAAAATGGTGTACATAGAAACTGGAACACTACCCAATCTGAGAGAGTGCTGTTTGGTCTATTAAAAGCTACATGTATTTGTGATGTAACATTTTTCTGACATTGCTTTTAGGTTTTCACATCCTACATATGGAGTTGTCAATTGTTTCTATCCAGAAAGTTCTTGGCCACTCAAAAGATTCTAATAGAAACTGATCGATCAGTAGACCATATGCAAGAATTAACTGACTATGATTAAGACCTAACAAACAAACAAACAAAC
This sequence comes from Stichopus chloronotus, assembly GCA_021234535.1. Lineage (NCBI taxonomy): Eukaryota > Metazoa > Echinodermata > Holothuroidea > Aspidochirotida > Stichopodidae > Stichopus > Stichopus chloronotus. The sequence continues at coordinate 5,787,264 of SFZH01000008.1, forward strand.
AAAAAAAAAACAATTAGGTAGGCCAGAATTACAGGGAATTTTGTATTTTTACTAGTGTCTAAACAAGATTATAGTTGGGGATAGTGACACATAGACTACTATGCTTGTTCCATGGCAACTGATATAGCAGAATGATGCAGGGCTAACTACTCACGCACTGAATAAATGAAACCAAACATAATAGGTGGCGTCCTTGCTCTGTATGTCAAAACAGCTCTGTCTTCAACATTTTCCATACATAATTCACGAACAGTCTAAGAATTTGTTTGTTTCTTTGTTCAAACATATCTAATTACATCTCTGAGGAAAACAGAAGACCAGAAGTAATTGTAACCAAAGTATTGTTTTAGATAACTTGATAATGGTCAGCAAAAATTGCGTTCCAACATATAGCTGCTTGCGAGTTATATAATCCTAAATTTCTGTAGGATTTTGCGTTAGGCTGTTTCATGAGAACACTTCTTGCCTAACAGAGTTTGGGCTTCACTTTTTGTTTCCTAACATCATTCTGGTTCATATATTTCTATTGCTTGTTCACACAGAGTCAAAACAGCCTTATACCTAAGCAGAGTGAGTAATAGAATATCATGCTATCTCATAAAAAATCAAAACAGAGTTTAAAGTATGAGAGAGTCATTCGAATGAATATATAAAAGTGTGATGTGTTCTCACCTCATCACTATCAATCATTTCAGTTTTGACTTGTGCTTTGTTGATTTTGTATGTGTCTAATACAGGTGGTACTTCAGGATTTGGCCAAACTGCATCTGGAAGAGAATTTTAAACACAACTCATTGTTAGAATATCTTCTGGTGAATATATGCAACAAAATGTTACGAACGATTTCGCTCCGAAATGTTTGATCTTTCGAGCCAAACACTTCGGGAACATCACTACATTAAAGGCAAGTGTAACGTTCAGCTACTTGCTTGTTTTTTGTTTAAGATGCATAGGTACATGTCAGGGCAAGACACACAGAATTTCAATTTCCTCAACGACCTTAACATTACTGCAAAAGTGTATACTTTACATAAAGTGAATTGTAGACATGTAAAATCAAACTCTGATTACCTCTTGTGGGTTCATGGTTTTACAGTACTTAGAAACATTTAGGTTAATCTGACAAAGACGAAAAATGTGATTTCCTTAGTAATCTATCTGGTTCAGTTGTTCTAAGTTTGTCATACATAACATCATTTAAGCTCACAATCAGTACTGACAGATTCTTGTCTTTAAGTGACATGTACTCACCAGTTGGATGTGAAATTAGGCTTTCTGTCTGCATGGGTTCATAGTGGGGCTCACTAGACACATGCCGTGGTTGAGCCTCCTTCCCCTTTATTAACTCTGCAAGGTGACCCTGACCAGCACTGTGTAGAGCATTTAAGAACGCTCCATATGCCTTTGGCCCTCTAGTCTCAATGCTGTTCAGCAGAGCTTGGTTTTGAGCTAGCTTTCCTCCTTTACTCTGTAGGTTAAGATAATATCCAGATGATCATTATGGATCAAAGATTCACAGTGTTCTTTAATGATTATTCTATTGACACATAAGTTTCATTCCAACAAACTTAATTTGCTTTATGTACACCATCTTCTTGCTCAGTAATAATAAAATATATTACCAGAAATGTTTCAGTCATGTATGGCTCATATATTCCATCTTGGATTAGTCCAGGCATCACTAGATTTGCATCCAGATCTCTGCTCAAGATGACATAGTTTGCACGAATTGCCTTCCTATGACGTTCCTCCATTTTGATTCATTCAGTCTGGGATATGGGAAAGTGAAGAAAAGCATGAGAAGCTTAAGACACACCTACAACCAATGACAGGCTATTACACTACATTGGAGAAAGTTTTGTACTTTAGTATGTTTCAGGATCACAATGAACTTGAACTCATCATGAACCTTACACCATGTTGACTGTATATTGACCAACAGCAAGATTCACCTACTCTTTTCCAGAAGTGTTAGCAACATAATGAATCAATCAATACAAACAGATGTAAAGCCACTCTCTGGTTCACCATTTAACTTCCCAATCAGACAAGAAGGGTGAATCCCCAGTGTAAAGCCCCTTTCTAAAACCAGAATGCACAAATGCATTGTGGTTTTATTGATCCAATTATTAGCTTTTTTTTTTGAATCTGACATTATAGAATTAGTATGTATCAAAGGCTACCTATGCTTTATATGAAATATGTGATCTGTACAAGTTTCTTTTCTTGGTATCATTTCTACAAGGTTTTCACAAATTGACCCTTGCTGACATCAATGACCTTTGATCTCCATTAAAGACCAAATGGTTCTTGTACTCAATGAGATACAATTACTTACTGAATATGTCTCTTCCCTTCTTGAAATTATGACATTTACAAGAATTTCATAATGCAACCCTGTTTACCTTCACCAAAGACAATGGAATTCTTGGAATTCTTGTATACTATACAAGTAACTCCATTGTAACTCCAGGTGAGACACCCATAGTTAACTATGCCTCAATTTCATCTTCCCCAATGATCTTACAGATATCAATAATACTCAGTGAAAGTACATTCCCTGGCATAACCTTATCTCACCAGAAGGTTGGCTTTGAAAATTATCAATACCAAATAAAGGGATTCAATGAATGGGCCATTTACATTAGGAGTTAGGGTCCTGTTTGTGCAGCTAGTAACCATTGAATAAAATGAAACTGATACTACTGTGGCGCAAATGGAGAATCTGTGGCCCTTCACACACAATAGACAATGATATCTGATACTAGGCATGAATGAGCACTTACTTGTGGGTTAAACAGTCTCTACTCATATATACTGGTTGCATGGATGCCTGCTAGGAAACAGAGTATACATCACAGTAGGTTTAGGGGATAGAGTTAGGTGTCATGGTGACTAGGTTGGATTGTATGTATTATATGTATTCATGAGTACACAGCAACCAAATGCACTCACATAGCATAGTGGGTTATGCTCTAGCCTTTAGACCTATGAGGTGACTGTTACCTTGACTTGCTTGGTTTGAATCCTCCACCAACCTCTTTTCTTTGCAAGTTAAACTTCTCTCAACACTCCCACAGGTTTTCACTACTGTGCCTTTCACAGAATGTCTACAACTTTGCACGAATGTGGAGACAATAAAGAAAAAACAAGAAAGAAAAAAAAAACATAAAAAGATGTAGGCTAGGCTAGACACGATTGATGTACATAGAAAGCCTACATCAACTCTTGTTGTCTGATACTGTGAAGTGTGATAGTGATAACCTTGGCAGACGTCACTTCCGGTCACGGATTCTTCATTCACACTGTGACTGCTTCGGTCAGTAGGCATTTATTCGCTTTTTTGGATTTCGATAGATGTGAGTCAACTTAGCTAAGCTTACCCATGGGCTAAGTTCTTGGGTAAGGACGGTCTATTGCAGCCTAACCTGTGACCTAACAAGTAACGTTACTGTTGCAGGTTTGCATTGTAATTTGCATGACTAACGTAACTAATGTTGACAACTGTCATATTTACAGGCTGTCACTTGGCCAATGAACATAAAGGCTTAATTAAATACGATATTATCCGAAACGTTTAATTAAATCTGTCAATTTTTTATTTGAGAAAAATACATACCGACTTTTCTCAAGTTAAAAACGTTCCCTTACCTACACTTTCCCTTACTAAGCTTTGAACACTTCACGGTTCGACCTCACCTACGTACCTTCAGTAAGTTCAATAAGGATTGCACATTGTATGTACGTACGTCTCGCTGATGAGGGCCGGGAGATCAGCTGTGTTATACTTCCCATTAGCTTTGTGATCAGTTGTGGATGGAGAACTGTGGCTAAAATTAACTGTACAGTCCCATTGAACGAAAAGGACTTCTAATTAAATCGTACAGCAAATAATGCAAAGATAATGTTTGCGAAGTTTGGCATGCTCTGAACAAAGCCAGTAAATTTTCAAGACAAGAGATGGCCATAATTTGACTGCACCATTAAAAATAATCTTAAAAAACATAGGCAACGAAGCGCTTGAAGACTCCAGTTTCAGTATGGCATGATTATATATGTAACAAGGAACAGGAAGGCCACATTCAAATTGTTTTACAGAGGGTAGTCACAGGTAAGCCTTCTGTTATCTTGTTTAAGGTGAGTGCTCTAATGAGAACTTTTCGGCTAAATAACAGACAACAAAAAGTGCTGCTAGGATCATTCTTGATAGTTCACATAATGAAAGATCTTCAACTTTTGTTTCAAGAACCCCCCCCCCCCCCGTGAAAAACAAAACAATTAAAGGGCGTTGCTGAGTCCCATTAAGGTTATTGAAAAGTTGAATTGCATTTGTAGTTGTAGGTATGCTGCTAGAGCTTTACTCACCTTACTTGCATGTATATACACTCTTCTTATGTCCAGTGAGTTTTGCAAATGTCGTATTGATGTGGTAGAGCGTGTAGTCAGGAAAGTCATTAAAGAAAAACCGAAATATTATGACTAGTACTTTAATACGTAGCCTTCCCACTCACCTGCTCACACAGCTACTGCCAACTTCCTAAAAAATTTGTTCATTCCACGGGGATACTCCAAATACCTGAGGACAAATTCTTAGCTAATGAGCGGTTACCGCTCCAACTGGCGACAGGCATTTATATTTTATGTTTAACTTTCTTCAACTTGCATTCCTTTTTGCTTGGTTTAATTTTGGCACTTCTTTATATTGTTCTGTAATTTGACTCCATATTTTAATGGTTTATTTCACTTTTACTTCAGTCTTTTATTTTAAATTGTGTTTGATGAGGGTGTCTTGCAAGAAAACCTCCACGGCCTCTTTAAAGAGAGTTGAAATGAAAAAAAAAAACGAAATAAAAAACAAACAGACAATGTAAGAGAAATTCACCTCTGAGATTTGTGGCAACAAATATTCATCATTGAAGATGTCCCTCCTCGAATTTTTCATCATGGAGAAAAAATATTTTGCCAAACTTCCTGTATAGTGTCATACTACTATCAGTTTAGAAAGAAAGTCATATGCCGCACCCCACCCAAGAACTTTTCCAAATGAAGGTAAAGGATTTTGAAAGGAATTCATTAAAATTCCTCGAAGTTGCCTATGTCCTTGCAGCTTCCTTTACCAAGGAAGTAGATCGTCGAGCTCAGATGCAGAACTAGAACTCTGGCCAAGTTTTTCCTAATCACGTTCTGAAAATGTGAAGGTGGAAAGAAAGGTGGAAAAATTCCTTACAATCTTCTGTTGCTCTTCAAATTGAGTTCTACATAGATTTCCCGATGTCTTCTGACGTCGAGTTTGAAAACAGTCACGTTCAGAAATTTGACTGAAACCTTACCAACGACTCAACTAAATTTGATGTAACAATTAAGTCCTGTCTCAACCCAGTGATTAAATTACAAAACAATTTTGGTTATTTTTACTTCGGTCGGATTTGTAATTTTCCGATTTCACTTGCAATAAATTATTTTTAATTCTTCATTTGAAGTATTATTTTTGATTCATATGATTTACTGTACCTGTATTTTTGTTACAATGACATTCTAACAGAAGTGTTCAGGTGTGACATATTATGATGGCAGTTAACACGCCATCATTTAACTTCAGGTTCACTGTGCCGCCATTGTCATTGGGTCGTCAGGTATAGTCAGATTATTAATTTATGTCCATTGATTAGCATTTAGTTATATGCATTCCCATCTTACAGGGGTTAATTGAGTTCGCATAGTTTTAATTTGTGACGAGTTGGAAGGACACCGTCATCTCTAATATGCCTCATTATAGTCATGTATTTATTCAGTTACTGAAAATCTGAGAAATTGTAGGCTTCTCATGAACAGGGGTTACCCAATATATAATGTTAAAAAGTGCCTGGTCACAGGTTTGCAATAAGGGATTTTGACAGTAATTTCCCTGTCATTGTTGCCTCGGTTGGGCGTCAGATCTTCAGAATCTGTTTGACCATTTACGATCAACATATGAGTAATACTCAACAGGTGAAGGAAATGTCATGAATTTGTGAATCAACTCAATGAGTCAGTTGCAGTGGTCACCATGAAATATTAACTTGGATGGCTGCAGCATGAATAGAAATGAAAATGGGTCACGAGAATTATTTTGTGGGGGGGGGGGGGGAGGTGTTCTTTCATGTATCATCATCTATGTAAGTTGGACGTTGAAGAATTTAATTTAAAGTACAGTTGTTTCATTTTGAAGAATGTTGAATGTCGCAGAAGGTTGACTCTTGAATATTGCCAAATGTTGAAGATTTAATTTAAAGTGTAGATGATGAAAAATTTAATTTAAAATATAGATGAAATTTAGCATGATATATAGAGGGACTATAATGAAAGCTGGAATGATACTATTTCTCCCCGATATATATTTTCTTTTTCACGTGGGGGGGGGGGGGGCTCTAAGCCGCCATTCTTCTTGATAAAAACCTGCATCGTAGGTATATCAAAATTTGGAGGTGTTTTGATCTGTTAATGAGCTTTCACAGGATGTGTATAAGAAATGCCATGGTGTATGTATGAAGGACTCTCAACGGTGACCAGTGTAGTGTGTAAGGGAACGGTAAAGGTTAATAGTGATGCAGTACCTTGTGCATCTGTTACGGTGTGAACCAATGATCATTGTATCATTGAAATGAATGCATGTCAAATAAATGACTCATTATACCTCGCACTTCAGTTATCTGAAGTTGAAATGTACGGATGAGTATATGGCTGCCAAATATTTTAACCGGTGAGAGAAATAGAAAAGCATCACCTTTAATTCCAGCTCAGTGGCCTGGAAAAATTTTTCATTGCCACCGTGTTACCGTTTAGATATGTTTGCTTCACCGGCGGCTACAGGTTCCGGAAAGTGGGAATGGGATAAAAATGAACTAGATGTTGACTAGGTAAAGACGGAGATCATGGGACCAAGTCAAAAATGTCTGGAGAGGCCAAAAGAATATGTAAGCCTACGTAAAACTGTGCACTCATTTGTTAAAATACATAGGCCAAAACGCGTGAAAAATCATGTGTGTTTTGTTATGAAAAGCCCCTGCATGCCGGGGAAACTCATGAAATTCTTTGGGAATGTGTACCTTATTCAACTTCTGCATAAATGTATACCTTAAACACAGTTCAAAAGTAAGTCTCTGAAAGTGAGTCTCCTTCTACCCCACCCCAAACCTAGTGCCGGATTAATCCTCAACTTTTCCTAAGGCACATCGGCAACTTTGAAATGGCCTGAAATTTTTTAAGTAGATCGCGGGCTCACAGATATGGACTTCATTCTCTGGGCAAGAGATAAACTAATTCAAGAACAAAATATTTAATACAAAAAGACATAGTGTGAAAAGAACATAGTTTATTTAATAATATCTCTGTATATATTTATTGATATTTTAAAATAATAGAAAACGCCTCAATTTTTTGTCGCCCATGAGGCACGTGCTGGTTTGCCTAATGGTTGATCCAGCACTGCCCCCCCCCCCCCCCCCCCCATTCTTTGAAGCGGCTCTTGGTTCGTTTTTATTGTATCATTTCAGCGGTCACTGTAAAGCACATTTATCTAATTCCACCTACGAAGAAGAGTGTAAGCGAATAGGCACATACGCTATGTCCGGTAAAAGGAAACACATTGTGCGGATGTAATTGTAGGCGTGGCATGGATGCTATGTGACGGGTGTTTAGTTTGTTCTTTGACAAATTACACCAGTTTCCACTAAATGGGCTTAAAATGAATTTATTGGCAATATGATTCAATTCGGCAAATATGCCTACATCTATGTACTTTAATAAGATTGACAGTGGAAGTCCCTCGCACTTTAATTTACTCATGGAACTCCATGATTTACTGAATGGTAGGATCACTAATGGACTCTATCAGTGTTCAATAAACTTATGATGACTGGAATCGTGTCAAACCATTTTCGTCCCATGATAACCGCTTCGCAAGAAGTCGTGTTGCTTGTGTGGGCATTGCGGATTCAGGTCCTTTGTTTACTGGACCAAACTGGTGGTACAGTCAGGCCCGAAGGAACAAAAACAAAATGTGTCTGGGGAGTAAGTTGGAGCTGAGTGGCGGAAGACCTGTCCAGTGAAGGCTGCCATCACAGAGCTTCAAAGGAAATCGTTTACTTTTCAAACATCGCAGATGGCCGGAAATGACACAGGAGACTTCCAGGGTGTTTTAAGCTCCGTAAAATAGAGATCTCATGTCTGCAATTTTTTTAAATTAATAATAAAAAAAAATCAATCTCCAAAAAATGGTAAAAAAATCAGATGAAATGAGCTCATACAACATTCATTACGACTTATGCATCATCTTTCACTTTTACTTGGAGCACATGGCAAATATGATGGGGGTAGGGGAGAGGTGAACATACAGCCACGCGTTTTGGCCTATATATTTGAACAAATGAGTGCACAGTTTTTACGTAGGCTTACATATACTTTTGTCCGCTCCCGGACAATTTTGACTTGGTTCCTGCCGGACGAGAACTGTCCCCCCGACCCCATGATCTCCGTCTTTACCTAGTCTACATCTAGTTCATTTTTATCTCACTCCCCACTTTCCGGAACCTGTAGCCGTCGATGAAACAAACACATCGAAACGGTAAGATGGTGACAATGAAAAAAATATTGCAGGCCACTGAGGTTGAAAATTAAAGGTACTGTTTTTCTATTTCTCTCACTGTTAAAATATTTGGCAGCCATACTCATCCGTACATTTCAACTTCAGATAACTGAAGTGCGAGGTATAATGAGTCATTTATTTGACAGGTATTCATTTCAATGATACAATGATCATCGGTTCACACCGTAACAGATGGGGAGGTCCCCCACCCCCCCCCCCCCCTTTGCCTACTAGGATCATGTTTTGCCCTTCTTAGTTGGTCAATCATGGTGCTGAGTTGACTTTCATTTTGACTTGTACCCATCAGCATAAATAAACGTTAAAAAGTATTGATCAGAGCTGAATGCCGTTAGGACTATCTAAGCGGAGCTCTACAGAGGTTGGAACGGAGCGTACAAGAAAAATGTTGGCTTTTCGATCCCTCCAGAAGGCCGGAAATAGCACTTCCCGAGTGTCCCAAGTACTCAGACTCGAAATAGGGATCTAATGCCTGCAATTTTTCAGTTAGGTCTGAATAAGATAAAAATCAATGTATGAAAATGGTAATCCATATCTGATGGGCTGAGATGATTCAAGAATCATAATAAATTGTTCATCCTGTTTCATTTATTCTTGGAACAGTTGGCAAATAGTAATGGGAGAGTGATTCCTAGCATACCTTTAAACCCCACTCATGGCCGTAGCTAGTTGGGGGGGGGGGGGGAAGTTAAAAATGCCTACTGGCTGGGTTTTTTTTCAACTATATGGCGATCCAACCCCGATGATTTCAGTCACTAGTAATGACTTTCTCAATGGGGGTTAAGAATTAAAGGGGTGCAGTCTTTACGAAAAGGACATCTATCAGGCATTAATAAAGCATTTTGATACTTAGGGAAAGCATGAGATGAGTGATGGTTAGCCTGGAAGAGATTTAATGTCCACCAACCCCTTTTGAGAAATTTGTCACCTTCTCGGTAACCTTAGATGTAATATTTTGGATCTGGTGCAATCTTTAAAGTCATAAAATGTACTAGACTGAGATATGAAAAATTCCAACTGGTATTACAGGTTTTCCGACTATCATCGCTGCTACACTTTAATATGAAAAATTCCATCTGGTTTTTCAAATTTATTGAGTAATTTTTCAATCTCCATTTGACCTTAGACAAAATTTGGTGCAATATTTGGCATCTTTTTATGCCATAAGATCAGCAACTAGTAAGCTGAGAAATGAAAAATTCCAACGGGTATTTCAGATTTTCCGACTATCGTCGCTCTGACAGATCTTTTTAGGAGGAGGAGGGGAGACACCCCGCCCCCCTCCCCTCCCACTATTCATTGGTTGACAATGACTCATTTTAAGCTTGAATATGAAAATGGGGGTAGGCGGTTGAGCATTATAAGGCAACGAAGCGACGCAGAACCCGATTGGATTTTTTTTTTTGGCGCGGGGGGGGGGGGAGGGACCTCTGGGCAAAACATGAGCTTGTTGCCTGCACCCGTGGTGAAACATTTCCAACTTTTTTTTAAATGATAAAAATGGTGTACTTTTAAGTTGCAGAAATGTCATACTTTAAGTAGAAGAAACAAGTACTTTGAAAAAGCAATATTTGGTAATAGATTTATTTGGCATTGACAACCAATACTTCTTGGAGATTAACATGGTTTTTTAATTCAGTGTTAGGATTGGAAAAAATAGAGTCACATTGTTTCTAAAGGAAATGACCTCATTAATATCCAGGGTTTTGATTGAAACTTCGGGGAGGTGTATTGCGTCCTCACTATGTGAAATAAATATACCTACTGCTCCGTTGCAGATCCCATCCGCCAGAACATATACGTATTCACATACATAGAGCACATTCATATATACTGAGTGTAAGCAACAGGAGCATGTATGGCCAATGAAAACCTCTCCTCAACGATTTCTCAGCATCATGAACACCTTGTTTCAATTGTGTTGGTAGTCTGTTTCGTCATAGTTTCCTAAGTCACAAAAAATCACATATCCCAGCCCCCCCCCCCCCTCAGTTTAGGGCTACCAGTTCTCCACAACTCTGTCAACTTATCATCACTCCTACCTCTCGCTCTTTTTCTCTCTCCTTTACTTTTCAACATCAACCAGCAATCAAATAAATTTTCCACTTTAAAATCTTATGGAATGATACCTGGTATTTTGAAAATAGGTCTTGCGAAGTGTCATATCCCTCGCTCTTGCATGTACCTTTTTCACTTAAAACTCAAAGTTCACTACCAAAACATCCCACTCCAACCAGAAACAAATTCGACTGAACCAAGTTAAATAGTTTCATTAATTTTTTTTCTACTTTAGTTTGATTTCCTATTAGTCTTGCGACTCTCACGGTCAATTCGATAGCAATATAAAATTAGTTTTCTATTGCAAACAGATTGCCACAATTATTGTAACTTTAGCCTAAAAAAAACCCCCATCTGGTTAAATCTGTTTTGGTGTGGCTAGTTTTATCGGTTATAGACGAGTTATGTTTGTTTGTTTGTTTGATAGTTTGAAGTAGTTTCTACTACTCAAAAATTATGATGAAATCTAAAACGTACCAACAACGAAAACTATTGATCATTAACATACTCTTGAGATAAAAGTAGGCCTGAACAGGGAAGCTATAGACAGAGCGAGGTGAGGTAACCAGAAAACCAATTTTGTACTTGTTTTTGTTTGTACTTCAGTTTTTATTTATCTTTTTATGTTGTGTAAATAGACAGAGGAACAGGTGGCGGGGGTCGTCTCCCAACTTTAGAAGCTGGGGAGGGGGAGGGGGAGGACGGGGGGGGGGCAAAATATGCCAACCATGGGAGGTTAGGAATTTAGTTGTGTATTAACGTCACTATCATAAAAAACTATCATACATGTTTTTCACAAAAATGTCTGTCATGTAGAACTCTAGATCAATATGACCTTAAGCGATTCCCCTGATCGCATCGTTTCCTTATGAACAAGTCTAGCAAAATGTGATCTAGACAGAAATAGAAAGGCGGGAAATGGAATCAATGTTTTTGAATCATAAAATATCGGAGAATATTTTGCCGAACAGTGTTTACAGCAACATTTCTTATATGACAAGTTCAAATATAAACATGTCCGGTCGCCATTATTCTGTTTATGGCATGAGATGTATATTGTTTTATTGAACATGGGCCCAAAGTTTTCTGAAAGAATGTTTGACAACCTATACGAAAACGTGTTCACTTGAATCGAATATCCTAGTATTCGAAAAAGTGTCTGTGTGTGTGTGGGGGGGGGGGGGCACCTAGAGTTGCCAAATGATGCTGGAAAAAAGGGAAAGAGGATGCATAATTTATGATCATTTTGTTCATCTCAACCCATCTGATATATGTATTACCACTTTACATATACTGATTTCGAGAAATTGCAGACACGAGCTCCCTATTTCAACGGGTTGGTTATATGCACTTAGAACAACACAGATAGTACTGTGGGACTTGTAAAGCCAAATATTTTCTTGGACCCTCAGCGCCAATACATGTGGAGGCTCTGTTTGGAAAGTTCTACGGTCACTCCCCACAAATATATATATTTTTTCCGTTTCCCCATGCTTGTTGGGGTCACGGTGTTTGGGGGTTGACAAAAAAATTCTAGATTTTTTAATGTAGTGTTCCATATATTTACAGAAATTATGCATGCAATTTCATGTTGATTTTCTGAGTGGCCTTTTAGTTCTTGGTCAGTAGAGAAAAGAAAATATCATAAAAAAATATATGTTTTGGTGTTGAGAGGCACAGTCCGAAAAAGTTATGCCCCGAATTTCATATTGCTGCCTTACGCCCTATATTGTTATTGCTTTTCAAATTGTTTTTTTTTTAAATAATCAAGCAAATTAATTATTAAAATATATTGGCAAGATTGGATAATTAAAAACGAAAAACAATATAAGTGTTGTTACTGCTATTTTTTAAATTCATGAATGCCATGAAAAAGGAACAACATCCAAAAGAAGAAACAGTTTTATTTTCTAGTCGTTGCATAGTCGCTGCCAGGTTTTTCAAATAAAATTAAGAGTGAAAACTTTTCTCAAAATTATTTATAATTTACTGCCTTTCCTGCACTTAGATGCAATTTTTTCCTGGTTCAGTTTTGACCCTATAAGGTGACTCTTTCTACGGCTCTGAACTCTTATCTAACGTAATTCATTTGAATTATCTTCTCTATGTACGGCTCTGGACTCTTATGTTGAAGAGCGACCGCGATTTGAAATGAGGGGGGCTAGAATCAAAATCAGGTTTTCTCGGCGAAGATGGCATTGACGTCCATGCATGGTGTGTATGTTAATGGGGCTGTATTGCACAACTTTAGCAAGCACTGACTGACTTTATTGTATTGTACGAGGTACATTGTCGCTTAGGCTAGCTCTCGAGGGTTATAAAGTTATGTGTAACTTAACGTTAGGCGTTCATTTTGTTTATAAACAGTGCACTCGGTCGCTGTAATTGTTATTCTCAATCATACGCATAGTCCGCCGAAGGAGCAAACTGTCCAACAGAGGGTTAAGATATTATCGGAAGAGTACCAAACAACCAAGTTGTAATGGGTTGAAACTAGCTACAATGAACAATCGTGCAGCAGAAGTGACTTTATAATGGATAAACACGAGAATTGGAATTTGAGTATAGGTGAGTGAGTTGGAACTTCTAGTCCAATAACGTTGGGCCTAACTGTAAGTGTCAGTGTGACTTAGCTGTAGTTTGCGTTTACCAGAGCTATTCAAACACCTAGGCTTGCAAGGCCCTATGATTCAAGTTATTGCTGTAATAGTACTTATGATTAATAATAATAATACGTAAGTTACAGTATAGGCTACTTATGCTACCTTTGCAGAAAGATAGACTAGCCTAAGCTGGTCCTACAGGCTATACTGGCTAATTTTTCAATTTTCTGGAGCCAGCGGCATAAGTTAACTTTAGCATTTGAGGATCAGAAAGGATCATAAAATGATGGTATTCCATGATGATCGTGGATGAACACCGTTGAATTTCGCCTACTCTTTTCAAACAGTTTTAAGAGGTTAACAAGGCAGGGGGGAACCAGCAATCCCATACAAACAAAAACCTGCACGCAGGACCGCCGTTTAATGTTCCCATCCGACGGACGAGAGTGTATCCCTAGTCTGTAGCCACTTTCCCAATGGCTGGGTGGGGTGGAGGACTTGCCCAGCTCAGCAGCTCATTAGCTGTACCGAGCAACCCGAAGGGAACAAGACCTGAATCAGACGACAGGAACCCCAATTGCAATCACCAAGTAACCCCCTCAGCACCACTGTAAACAGCTTTACTGAACAAGTGTTTTGAGTGCCTGGAAAATTTTTAAGTGGTTCCACCAGGATTTTATCTGGATACCTAGTGATTGCAAGACGGACACTAACCACTGAGCTAACTCTCCTTAGTCAGTTACAGTAGATGTCGATGGGGTTGTAAGAACTGGAGCAGACAGTCATCTCTGGCTTATGTGGAGCCCCTTTTTTCTGTAAGATACCATGCAAGATTTTTGTAAGGAATTAGTAGCAATCACCCTCTTGAATCTGATGTTAGGACCAAGGCTAGACTAAGGCACTTTGCTATGTCAGTAGGTCTCTAGTAGGCCTAAGTTAGTCTCTAGCCTTAGGGTCAGGGCTAGGAAGGTCTGTTCAGTGTGAGATTTACAGCCATGGAGTACTTTAGTGAAGTTGGCCCAATGACTGCTCTCTTGAATGATCACAGTCTTATTCGTAGTTCTTTTTCTCATGACTGGTGGCATTGAAGACTCTAAATTTTTGCTTAAAATATGTATGATCAAGCTAACATCCCTTTGTCTTATCTTTGCAAACCAATATGGGAGTAGTCATAGAATGCAGGGCCACTTGAGAGTTGTATCTGAGCATTCGGATGCACGGATGTGAAGTTGAAGTTTGGAGACATCTGCAGTGTTTTTCCCATGTTAATATACATGGAAACTGGAAAAATTAAGCCCCTTCCAAGCTCATCCCCTGTGGATGCTCGGATGCAAAGTCAGAAATTTTTCCCAAGAACAGGCCTATTTTCGTTTCAATTACGTTAACTTTCCATCATTTTTTTTATGTCTGTTGCAAGTATTTCTGGGTGGATGCTCAGATGCGGGGTGGGAAGGAAAATTTGAAATTGTTGTATTCCCTATGGAGTCGAAGTAGGGATTGTTACTATGAAAGATTTAGTAGTTATTGGAATGTGCATGCAGTAGGAGACTTTCATTTGAGAACAACTTACTGTTGTCTGTTCCTTACTAAGACCACTAAACAATATTTTGAAGTGGATGCATGGATGCTTGGATGTGGAGTGAATAATTTTCACCAATATGGTTTATCCTGAGAGTGGATGTGGAGTCAAAGTTCAGGGTGCAAGATAAAGTCACATTGTATCTGCCTTGCTTTTGTTTGAAGTTAAGACAACTTTGATGTTTGTTTGAAGTCATTTTTGTTACTGTTGAGGTAAGTTTTAACGTCAGATACGTTTGTTGCATCAATTGTAATGCAGATACCTGTTTTGTGAATGTTCCTTTAATGTAGTCATATATGTGTGAAAAAGTTTAAGTTGGTAAATTTCTGTGCAGTTTTTTAAATGTGGAAACGGAGATAACAGGGACAGAAAGTCATTCTTCAGATTACCAGGAGTAATATCATACCAGGGTGAATGGACCTTGGAATTACTGTACTTCAGCGTCAATAAGCAAAATGGCTTATAAAGATATCAAAGTTAAATGTTCACTAGTTGCATCTTTAAGATTAGTTAGTTTTCACATAAACAGTCTACTGTCAACCATGCCAGACGTGATGTTATACAATCAGTAACTTACCTCCAACACGAACACTACAGCTGTCACGATTTAACTGAAACAATCCCTTGGAGCATGTATAACATTCGAATTTGCACATTCAGAAGTCTTAAGAATGGAACGTTTTGCCACTGACAATAGCATAAATGCTTCAAAAAGGTTATAGTCATGGATTTGTTAAATTTTCAGCCTGTTTGTTGAATGTAGTGCATTCCATGAAGCTTATTGATGGTAGTCCAACAAGGCGGCAAAGCTTTGTTGCGTGGCAGTGATGACATAGGTGAAGATGTACCTGTATTCCTACACATCGCCCAACCATTGCAAGTGTCAGTTAACGTATCCATGTTGCATGTACATGAATTTTCTTCTTTTTGCAACCAGTGAACAGGTTCCAGTTTCCACTTGTGAAGGGTAATGTTTTTAACATCTACTGTAGAGATTCGCTGACAAGTTTGTTTTATCTCTTCCCTGTACATATAGTGTATGGCATTAAATATTGGAGTTGCTTGATGGTTAGAGAGTATTATGGTTCTCTCAGTTGCCATAGTAACAGTTGCTTTGGTAACATTTTTTGTGATTGACATTCGATACATGTGTGATCCAACTCCGTATGGGACTTATGGTGACCAGGAACACCTCCATGAGTAGCGGTCAAAACGTGTGAAGATATGTGTGTATGTCTTTGTGCATGTCTGTGGGGGTGTGCCAAAGAGAAAGTTCTAATTTCAAAAGTTTGCATCTGCAACTCTCCCAAGACTGCACAGCCAATGAAGATCAAAATGGGTAGATAGGTAACCCATGGTCTAAAGTTGTGTCCATCAAAATTTAAGGTCAGTGGTCAAAGGTCAAATTAGTGAAAATCTTAGTTTTTACTGTAAAACCCAAAATGGCTATTTTCATGGGACCTTCAAATACATGACCGGTATACAAAATTTTATATGAAAATCATGTGTTTATACATGTTTTAGGTGAACTCAGAGGTCAAAGTTGACACTGAAAACATTGTCTGCAATTTCTCCAGCTCTGCAGTGCTGATGAAGGTTAAAGTTGGTAGGTACGTAGGTGACCCATGGTCTGAATGTATGTCTCCTATTAAAATTTAATTTTTTTTTAAATTTTGGGAAGTGTGTTGCTGTTTTCTTCTAGACAGTAAGTCTAAAACACTTTAAACTTTGTCATTTGGTAACTGACTACAGTATGCTATGTAGTGTTCACCTGATCGGTGATGTCATAGGTCAAAGATCACTGTTATTACAGCACATAATACAGTATGGTAGGTTCTCATTGTACAAGGTGTCAATATAATTTATCATATCTTTGCTTTTCCATGCTATGTGACTTATTTCAACATATGCAACCTTGTTTGGGCTGAGTGATTATGTGTAATCGCAAGTGTCATTTTCAATGCTTTTGGTAATACCCTCACCCAGTATGTTCTTACTGTCGTGTATACACTAAGCAATGAGTTGAAATTGTTTGCAGTACAGTTTGGCAGAAAAAGAAATTGAATAGTGCAAATGATCATGAGGGCCTTCTTAAAACTTTTGTAAAATGCCCACAGCAGCTCACTGATCTTAGGAATAAAGGAAAGATTTCTTTGAAGTACATGCGATTTCTGCATGGAAATAGTTTAATGTGCATGTGACTTCTACACTTACACACAATACAGGAACGTTCTTTCCATCCGTGGCCAAGTATGCTGTGCCTACAGTAACTACTGTAACGTGTACTTATGTAATGTGTGCACTGTGCCTAGCGCGAGGTATTCAGTCAAGCTCTTTGATGGACTAGCATGTGTAAAAGAATGATTATGAACAACTATAGGGATGAGATATGCAACTCCACAGTTTGCCTTCTTGTTCTTTTATACTAATGAGATGGATTTGTTGGCAAACCACGTTGTACTGTAAGCTATGTAAAAATCTTTGCTCAAAATATGATAACTCCAGTATGGGTAAGATGCACCCGTACTTTAATTGAAAATGTCTGCAAATGTTATAACTGCTGCATTTATAACAATAGTTGTGACATTTAAAGCCCAAATATTACATCCCCAATAACAGTTAAAACACCAAATGACCTTCAGCACTGTCAGGTAGTGTCCCTATATTGGAATCAGATCATTTAATGAATTTTGTTTCCCAAAGTTTTGACCTATTTTTTAATTGAGAAAGTACTTAGCAAATTCAAATTAAGATTAAAATCATGACTTTAGTAAATGGTGTTGCAGAAAATGGGGCACTTTAATGCATGCTCATGGGGAGGAGTTTTGGCAGGGGGGGGGGGAGAAGAAGTAATGTAAGCATCATGCAATAAGTGTCAGCATTTATTGAAAATGTAAACATGGATACATGTTGTGTTTGTTTTGACCCAGATGTAATGTACAAACTTCAGGAATCAGCAATCATCTTTGCAAAGAATTACTTTTAATGTGTTCTTTATATCAAACTTTTCATTTGCATGAAGTGACATTAAACACAGAAGAAGCTTTTGTTTACATAGTGCAGTAGACTCAAAATAATATCCAAACAGTATCTTAACAGTACCTAAAATATGGGATTACCCCTCTGGAAGTTCTTCACAGTGCAGTAATATGGACACTGTCACCTCTGCTCTGTGCTGTGAGAAACCATTGTATTTGTTACAAGAATGAAGGTAAAATAAAGAATGTTAAAAGAAGAAGGAAGATAAGAAGAATCAGGATGTATTATTCACTTAGAAATGTGTTACACTTTATTCAAGACAACTCTTAAATTATGGTGAAGTTTTAGCTGCTTTGAACATATTTCAGAATTTGTTATGATACACTTGTCTGTGTTTTGGTCAAGTCTGAAAGGTACGTAACATTTCTCAGTATATTAAACGTCTTATTCATGAGATCTATGGTTAACCAGTAGTCACATATTGGATATTTCTATAAATATCACCTTGGATGTACAGTAGTTCACTACTGTCAATAAATATCAGGTCCACGGCTGGAGAAAACCTGCGGCGCCCATAGTCATAGCTATCAGCCCTTACTGATGGTCATTGTGCCACTTTTTGGTAAACTTCCTATGAAATAACACAGACCTATGGTCCATTTGCTCATTTTGGCTTTGTCCCTTCTTCAAGCATGTTTTGAGCCTTGCAGATCCATTGGCGTACTGTTGTATACTATACTTGAGATTGATTGCTTTCCCCCTGTGTCTACCTCTGCTCAATTGCCATGGGCAGTATTTGTGCAAGATCTGTGGATTGATATTTATAATTGTAGGATCCATGCATAGTGTTTGTGCCTGTGACCACAGTATGCCTATTTTTCTTGGTGGCAAAAAAGTTTACCACACGTACCTAGACGTACTGTACATACCAATGTTTTACACAGAACATAATCTCAATCCCATATGACTTTACACAGAACTTGTTATCTTAGAACTGTTCAATTATTTCAGCTGGATCATTTCTCCCTGAGCATCAGTCTAGTATTATCAAGTACAGTACAGAGAAGAAAAGACAGTCTTGTTTAGTAAACAGATTAAAGCATTGGAGGGACAGTGATTTGATATGAAAGCAACATCAATATTCTCTTCTTACTGCAGTATATTCAGTGTGCCTTTGATAGCTAATGGTCTGATAATGTCAGTGAATGTCATACCTTCACCCGTGTTCATCCATGTTCATTTATGTTCATCAATGTTCATCCTCGTCTCTCTACTCTCTACAGTTTTGTGTCTTTGCTCTTTATTTGCAATTTTTTCTGGGTAGAATCTTATGACTGAACCAAAGCATCCCGATTATCTAGGATAGCTTCAGCCTTCAGATAGTTTACTTTCAGTCAAGTCTGTTGTTGAAAGGTGGAAAATATCAATTTAATTCGGTGTGAAAAGCAGATCAGTAAACAATTTGTTGCATTCAGATTAAAGTGAAATATTTTTAGGTCAGAATACTTCCAACTGGTCTGACTATCTGAAAATGTCCACTAATGTGATCCAAAGAGTATTTCTGGTACAGCAACCTAGAAATGGAGTTTATTTATATTGTTCATTAATGATATAAAGACATTAATTTTTTTTAGGGACAATCACAATTTCCGTGTTAGGTGTCCTTGCGCTTAACCAAGTGACTGAGATAAATTTCAACAAAAATACTGTAGATCTAAATAATGTGTATGACTGTTACCCACACAATGATCATTGTCGCCTCACGTAAATGTGTAGTTACCAGTTTCATCCCCTAGGGAACTGTGCATGTTATGTAGGTCTGTTGGTTATGGACTTAACCAACCATACAGATCTATATATACTTCCTGTTTGTAAACTTGCACCAGACAAATTTGATGTATGTCATTAGGATAAAGGTACTGTATATTATAAACTACCTACACAGTATTTTATGTTAGTACAGAATAAACAATAACTGTCTGGAAACAAATTTTTTTGTAGGACAATACTGTGTAAACTTTGCCCTTTCAAAGTGAGTAAATCTATGCATAAATATGGATGTCAGTGGATGGTGAATTAAATACATGTTGATATTAGGTGTTTGTTTACATTTGGTTGAAAGAATGGTAAACAGTAAAATCATGATGGCATAGATATGTATCTGTGGGACTTTGTGGGAATGTTTAAGGTAGCTTGCCACTAATTACTGCCTATTTACTCATTAAAATCAAAGTAATGTCAGGTTTCTTTTTGCTGTGAATGAGATACTACTGGCTGGAAAGCTGAGACATTGCTTGTGGCACTTAAAGTGATTGTGTGTGTACTGAAAAACCAAGAAGATAGATTATGTTTAATCTTAAGTTTTTCTTTATTTTTAAATGTACACGCGAGGTTGTACATGGACGGACTATGTCTTTCAATAAAGGAAAATTACAGTAACTACTTTGAAAAGCAACGGGATTGTCATAAAACAGTAAAAAACAGAAATCATATTTGAAAATTAACGGTTCTTACAATAACTGCCTACATAATGAATATGCAACAGGACAGGTTTCACTAGTGTATCAAGAACATACTACTCAAGTCGTCACTCCTCGGTAGGTATCGAGGATTGTAGTATTTGGTGAAAGGAAACGCTATTTACAAATAACCTACGAACTTAACACAACCTTGCCTGCTGCGTCAGTGATCCTGAGTTGGTAACTGGATATTCAATATTAGTATACTTCCCATTGGCTTGCTCAAAGAAGCACACTGTTGATTTGAATGAAAAGTGTCAACCACTACATGATCGTATTCTACACTTTATGTCATTATGTTAGAAGAATTTGAAATCATATAGCAAAATTAACCAACTGAAACCTACTTATATTCCAGATTGTCTGAATGGTGTAATTAAAAGCCTTATCAAAGTTTTGGAGATGAAATTTCAATGTTTTTTCCTTTTTGCCTATGCATGCAATCACTTTAAATTCCCATGAACTTATTTGGAGGTCATCAAGAGTGATGTATTTTCAAGTGGTTGAGAAACCTTAAAGTTCCTTCTGCCAGACAAATAGGCCATGCCATTGTCAAAGTTACATTTTTGCCTCTTTCTTCATAACTCACAGACTTAAATTTGCCTGGTCCAATATCCAGTTCACAAAAGAAACCATCTTAATTGGTAAAATGTAGCTTTGCCAAATTAACTTTTCGGGTGGTGAATATGTGGTGACCTCTCAATCCTCAGTATACTTATTCATCCTCCACCTAAATTTTTAATTTTTAGGTAAGTCTGTGATACTTTTCTTCAGTTGTGAACTTGAGAGACACACTGACTACATACATTAGTAGGCCTACACAGTGATGTCGCTACAGTGGGTGGCGGCGGGCTGCAGCACCCAGCACTCGGAATCACTGCCCACCACTTAGCGCTAATACTGCCTCTGCCGCCCACCACTGATTTTCAAAAGAAAGGCAAAAGAAAAAACAGAATTAGTCTATAAACTCCCCCTGAATTTTATCTCCAAATTGACCTGAGCGCGACGCCTAGGCTACCACAATACTGTATATAGGGCCCCTGATTTTCCGTGTTTCAAAGTGAAAAATTCTGTTTTCCACTTCTCAAATTCCATGTTTTTCCCATTTTTCATGAATTTCCGTTTCAAACATAAATGCCAATTACAAGTTACTTGCAGGAGAGTTGCTCTGCATATGTGCAAAAGCGCATAGAGATATAGGATCCATATACACAGTGTAGCGCTATGGTGAAAACTACGTCAGCGTAACGAAGGTTCAATCAAAAGAAATTATGCCATATTGCTTCAAAACTTAAATGCTTCACAAAATGTTGCATATTTTATGTAAACCAAACTTTATTACACACATTTTTGAAGTTAAAATGTACACAAAGGTCTCATTTGACAAAATAAAAAAGATTGTCCAAAGCCTTCCGAAAAGTTATAGTAATTATAGTAATTATAACTTAACATAGTTAGATGTATAGGGAATAGCCTAACCACCTCAGAGATTACATGTGTATTTCGTCACCCGTGAAAGAACTGCCGGCTATGTGTAACTTAAAGAATTCATCTTATTTAATTAACAGTCAAATGTATTCTACTGTTTTTCAGTCACAGAGGCTTAAAATATTGAGATTCAAGATTGAATTTGTAGAAAAACGGCTTCGTTGAGGCAACAGTAGCATTAACGTTAGTATCTTACCCTCCTCGAGTTTTCGCGGGCTATGCATACGGTAGTCAGTGTTAGTGCTCATGGAGAATGCTCGATTGATTCAATCAGGAGTTAAAGCCAGCTGTAGCTGGTCTGCCTGGGGTCGACTTTGGTATTGCTTACAAAGTTTTACGATAGTTTCTTTCTAAAGTTTATGCAAGAAACTTAAAACTATAAACCATGTGCATTTCACTAATTTTCCTTTTTTTTTCTGCCAAAATATCTTATTGTAGAAAGTTTAACAGAAATTTGTCAATGCCGTGAATTTCCGTAGTTCAAAAGTTCAACTTCTTTTTTTCCCCAAGGTATATATTAGACATTGAATAGATGCCTAACTTATGCCTAATTTAAGAATTAGTTGCACAGTTGGATTAGCTGATGTGGATATCTATAAATGGACCCCCATGTGACAAATTTCCCTTCACCAAAGCTGTGAATGTGTGGGGGCTGAGAAGAAGCAGGGACAGTACAAAGTAAAACTTTTTTAAAAGGTAGCTGTGACTTTACTCTAAATTTAATGGAGTAAATATGGCATAAATGCAATGCAATTAAATATCATGAACATTTAAAAAAAGGATGTCAATTCTACCACATTAAAAGCCTTAAAAGTTGCAACAGATAGCACCATCTACGCCCCCTGCGTATCCCAAAAATTCTCCAAAAGGGAGGGCCCCCTTCCCCTAAGACAGCAATCCCAAAATGCCCGGCACAAGATTTGCTCTGGCTACATCCCTTGGCCTACATATTAATGGCGATGTATGACTCAAGGTCTCATTGTTTTTGCTTTTTGGATGCACTTTCTCACACTATATAAGTGCACTGATAGATCCAAGATGAAGGGGAAATAGGAACCATGCTCCCACCCAAAGGTGAGCCAAATAATGTTAATGGTATGCCTAGAAAAAATGATTTTTTGAGAAGAAAATTAAACAAGCTGGTACAATTTTGGCTTCTAGGGGCAAATATCTGAGGTTTTATCATATCTGTGGTTGAAAAATTGAATCTCAGGATAAGTTTATTTCATAATTCATCATCCAGTGCAAAGTTTCCAATGATTTTACTGTATCTTGTTAATTTGAATGCCTCATTAAAACTTTGGGCCCGTGATGAGATGCAGCTAGGCTTGGGAGTCCAGGAGGCAAAGAGCCCCCCCAAGGAGCTCTGAGCTCTTATCATATATGTGGGTCAAAAATTAAGTCTCAGTATTTCTTAAAACAGAGATTTGAATGTACTATGTATATAAACAAGAATATACATCTGTCAGACCACCATACTTCAGATGAGTTGGGAGGGGGCAACTGGGGGCATGTGTTCTGATGGGGGCAAATGCCTCCTGTGCTTCCCATGGTACCACAACTGCAGTTTGGCCCCCTTCCAAAGGACTTGGATCCACTACTGTATAGGTGTGTGTGTGTGTGTGTGATTTTTTGTCTTTCATTTTAGGTGGGATTGAATGCACATCATGTTTTTTATGACTTTATTACCTTCATTGTAACATCGTTTAATGTTCATAAACTTCATTATTATCTGGGGTCCATAAATTAGTTATTAAGCATAAATCAGTCACATTCAATAAATAGGTAGTGTTTTCCTAATTCATTCGTTTATGAATATGTCATCTGATGTTACAGTGCTGCTCACTGTCAGTTCACAGCACATAGCACAAATTTTTCTACCATTACCTCCTAATTCAACCACCATTCTTGTAGGGGTGCACATACTTGTAGGGGAAGCTTTGTTTTTTTTTCATGAGACGCATCTTGCTGGTATCATAGTCGGTAAAAATTAAAAGAGATGCAGCATAGATAGAGAAATATCTGTTGGCAGATCCCAAACATTTGTTTTGATCTGATTCCATTGTTTGTGCAGTACAGCTGTTTTCTGAAGGCATCTTTAGCTGTCACCTCTCATGTACATGTGTTTTATGGTGCATGCTGCAGGTGACAATTTACAGAAGGTAATTATCGACAGTGTGATTAACAAACACGCTGTATCTAATTTGACAGATGATAAAAATTAATTGAAAAAAATAAATCAGAAATTAATAATACTTTGAATTCTGTCTCATCTTGTACAAACTGTGCATATACCACTATGTATGTATATTTATGTATGTATACAGCAATTTGTCCGTACTTGTTTAGTAGACGCGATATGTGTATGAATACTTTGTCAGTGTTCAGACTGCTGGAAAGAAGTACTGTACCTGCTATTGTAACATTCAGTATATCCATCTTAAGTTATAGTTTATCGTATATTAAATCTGTTTGCAGTATGTACAGTCAATCTCAAACTCCTGGGGTCTCATCAATACGGCAGTCATGCAGCATTCCTGGTTCATTAAAACACGATCCGCTGTTTTCCCATAGGCCAGCAACCAGCTGTTACTGGAACTATAGAAACGAGATCCACTGCTCGATGCTGACTCTCTTTTAAATGTCTAGATCTGCAGTACAATGTAATTCTAGCCTCTGGTAGAAACATATTGCACTGGATTGAGTTACCAGCATCATTTCTTCTCTGGTGTGCCAGATAACTATATGGCATAAATAAACAATGCTGTCCTTATCCTGAAAGAACTTTTGGTTTTGTATCAAATTTATCTGAGAATATTTTCCTCATGATACAACATGACATGATAAGCAGAATGTAGTGGTAGGGTTTATTTTCTTTACATATAGGATTTAATTTGGAGGTACACTGTCGGGATTGAACATTGTATTAATGTAAGTAAGGGTGAGGATATGTCTATGATGTGAACGTAAAAATGTATGATACAGTATCATGTGAGAATTGGCAGAAATGTTGCTCTGTTGATATTGTGGTTTGGGTTTGATATTTTTTGCATGGTTATGAGTCTCATGACTATTCTAGCCCATTTCTGAATCCAGCAGTGTTGATATCGAAAATCTGGAATATGAATATTACTGGCAATTGCTTGGTCATCTATCTTTGTTCTTCAGCAGTGTTCCATAGAAGAGAAAGTAAGTTCTAAGTATTTAAATATGAAAATTGTCTCAACATTTTTGTTGATGCTAAAGTCAGACTCCAAGAAAGTCTAGCCACAATTTTCGGTTACTTGAAATCAAACAGCAAACAGACCAAAAGGAATGGATATGAATATTCATGTATGCAAAAATTTGACTGAATGTTTTTTTGTAGTAAGTATAACATATTTGACTTTCAGTGGCAAAATATGGCAAACTAATATGACAAACTAATATTCCTGCTTTAAAGTAGATCTATTGTAATGCATTTATAATGCATAATGTCATGACAATATACCCCAGGTAATAGTTCGTTTTTAGGATACTGTACATCTCAGACAGGACCATAGACTACATTACTAATTATTAAGCCACGACTGGAAAAAGTGTGAATTTCCCGGGAGGCTAATCGCAATATAGTCAGATTTCCTGGCAGACCTAACATGGCGCCATAGGCGTCATTCAATTACGAAGCTATTGTCATGCCAGTGTGGGATCAATGGGTCCCTCCATATTGCCCCTTGTGGACAAAACGCCTGGAAACTCAGCTATTTTAGCGTTTTTGGATTTGTCCGAATCATTTGAAATCCATGCTAAATTTCAACTCTCTTAGTTGAAAAATGTTTTTGTATCGCGTGAAAACACGATAGTTCAATCAGAATAAAATCATTGATATTTCTTCAAGATCAAGACATTCTGTGAAATGTTGCTCAAGTCATGTGGAGTAAACTGTATTACATACATTTTTGAAGTTGAAATGTCCCTAAAACTCTCGTGAAAAAAATCATGTAAGATCGTGTGCGGCCTTCTGAAAATCTTAAGTAATGATATTCTATCGTAGTGGGTGTATATCAAATAGGGTAACCACCGTGGCAAGTCATATTTCCGTGTTACAGGGAACAACCCACATTTTGTAAGTTGCAGGCTTCAGAGTTTTTCAAGGAATATCGAAATATTTCTTTTTTGCTTTGTCCTTTTATCCTAGTCACTTTTCGGATGTTTAGACAAAAAGTTTGAAGAAGCAGACCATTGGTTTCATGAAGGGTTTTGATCACAGAAATATTCATTCATTTTTGTATTTCTGTGGGTTGTGATATGTCCGCTGGCTGTCTGTATTTAACATTTCCTAACATATAGAGTGCAGAGCTGAACAGTAGAATCATGAGGTAGACTTCTGAAAGGTAGATTTGGAAGGAGGCAGTAATTGAGCTCTCAGTTTCCGCTTAAGTACCTGGTCACATGCATTGCAACAGTTTGAAATGAGGAAAAGGGCTAACTGATTATCCTGGACAGGTGTATTTAGTGTAGACAGATTGTTGCATGTGTAAAAGGCTATTTTTACTTCACTCCTTGCTCATTTGTCTCAACATGGGCCCATAAGGATGGCACCCTGAGAAGGAGACGCTAAGCCCGGTATAAGACCTGATGGCGCCAGATGTGGTGTTAAAGATTTCCAGCATTCTTTGCATGGTAGATGAGAATGCAGTTGTTTTTTGAGACAGGTAAGTGAATCATTCTTAAGTGACCAAACCAGGTAACTAGATACTGTTAGTTTTTGTATCTTAGGTAAGGTGGGCAGGATTGCTCTCTGAAAGGATGAATAACATCATTTTATCAATTAAACTTCTATGCTCCGTTGGGCCCTTCTTCATTGTTACTGCATGAACACCATTTTTTCCAGAAAAGAAGCCTTGTGGATGTCTTGGCACTATAGATGCGTAAAATTTCCAGCAAGTGACAAGAATTTGCAACATAATTTTAACTGGGCAACTTTATTCAGACAAAGACAATCATACTAGTTTTTTGTGTCAGTTGTCCGTTGGACAAGTTGAAATTGCTCTGCTATTGATTGGGTCTTTTGTATCTTCATCATCGACATACACTTATCCCATGCTTTCACTAATAATGTAGTGCAACACACTCTGCGATAAGTTCCTGCACTTTCTCAGGGCTCGGTGCTTGAATGTGATTCAGAAGCACATTGCACAAAGTTAAACAATGCATGAGTGCCAACAAGGGGTAAATATTTGTATTTGTATAATTTACAGTATGTTTATTTCCCCGTTAAGAGTCTTTACATTTAATTTTTACTCTCCAAGTCAGCTTATGTTTTAATTACACTGATTGTTGAATTGGTGAGCCTTCTCGGTCACCCTACGTTAAAAGTAAAAAAAAAAAAGTAAAAAAAAAAAGTAAAAAAAAAACAAGATAAAGTCACTTGTGAATACCCACAAAAGTGACTTGTGGAGAAGTGTTGGGACTTGCTTGACTATTGAACTTGGGGTTACACTACTCATCTTTATTCTACAGTACGGGGTATCCCACCTACAATATTTTAAGAGCTTACTGTAGCATGTCCTTAATGTGTATGTATGTTTCAAAGTAGGATGTGCTGTTTGAAGGAATAAAAATAGCCTTTATGGTTGATCTTCCATCATTTTCTGTCATTTGACACCAATGTGGATAAAATAACATGCTATGCCAGGTTTCCTTCATTAAAAATTTCATTAAGTAGAGTGTTAATTATGGTAGAAAGAAGAGCGATTTAGTTTTTTTGGCTAAAAAGTTAGCAAACCTGGAGCCTGTGGTAAATGTGCGGCCCTTCCATGTGAACACTGCTACAACAAAACTCCTGTGCGAACACATTTCTTTTAGAAATTAGGCTATATGTGGATAAATATACCTCTGTGCAGGAGTTTCTGTGACTTTCTGCAACTGTAAGAAGAATAACTAGTCCTTTGGTGTACTTTGGAAAATTTAGGAGTAACAGCACATCCTGCTTTAAATACTGAGCTTTTAGGAAGTTGGTAGTTCAGTATGACCTAGTTTGGATAACCTCTGTTATGGTAAAGATATGCCTGAATAGAGAATTGTAGCACCTTGAAGAAATTTCGATGTTTGCCATAGATTGTTTCCAATATAAGCCAAACAGTACAAGAATAAGAAGTATATTTCCTCCTGTGTTTGTCACTTTTTAAGATATTTTTTGAGTGAGTCAGAAGCAAAGGCAAATTGCATGCAATTTATTTTGTCTGAATGTCGATCTTCAGAGAAGATCTGTCAGCATGATTGATTTATGGTGCTTTGTTGATATGCGCGAAGGCGTTGCCCCAAAAACTTGTAATTAGTTGGTAATTAGTCAACTCAAAATTACTTGCTGGGCAGAGAATAGCCATGCATGGATGTCTTAAGTCATACTTGACGGGACAATCCGGCCTTGGCCTCGATATCTTTCGATTGAAACTGATGGTGTCGCAACTTGTAGGACTCAACATTGAAAGCCTCTCTATTAGAAGTAACAGAAAATTACACCAGATAGCAATTTCAGACTATCATTATATTGTCATGTAAGTTAACTCACAAATTTTTAAGTTGAAAGTGTAATACTCAAAATAGGATTCTATGTTTTGAATGATGTAGGTATGTGTTGATGGCTGTCTCTCATTATGCAGTTACTGGTTTGACATTTTACAAACAGTTCAAGCTTAATGTCACTTTTGATGTCATTTCAAAAACTTAAAAGGAGTGGTGGCACGTTTTGGTTACAACGGTTGCAGTATGTGTAATCTGCTCTTGAGGAAATCTACGTTGTGATCTTTGAATCTATAACATTTAATTCACATCTCAGTCATATGTCTTAGCAGAACAATTGTTGGTCTCTGTATTGAAGTAACAGTCTTTAAGTGCAATGACCATTTAACACTATCCCAGGAAAAGCCCTTTGCTATTGCCATTTCAAGTGTTCTAGATGTGTGCATTTTCTGCGGATTTATAAATCTTCATTAACCACATCATGCATACAGGTACAAACTTTTGATCTGTGGCATTTTTCGAGTGTTCTGTACAGTATACATATATATAGGGGGATGGTCTGTGATTATACCAACCATCACAGTATATTGATGTTGAAATGTTTTCTATCTCCATCACTATTTCACCTTATATTTACATCAGTCTCTAGCTTGCCTGTCTTTTCACAATCTTAGCACTTTTAATCTGCCATATCTAGACTGTCCTGGCAATCTTTTTCAGAATACTACACACCCTCAAGTATGGTTATGCATCCAAATCACTGTCTCACTAAGCGAAGTTTGATCTCATCCTGACTTGCATGTTAATGATCCATGAGGGATTTAAAGTTGGCTGTCTGTGGACTTTTTCTTCGGGAAGATTGTACCTCTCCCTCCTTCACTGCATACTATATATGGGCCCCTACTATTAAGGGAGCTGCTGGATTTGGCTACCCATTAATAGAGAGATTGAATGGTCAAAGTGATGATTGTGCTTATATTTGTCAGCTTGAAGGTATTAAATGCATTGTTAATGACATTGAAAGGAGATGAAATGTTTGGCCCCTGGGAATTATTTGTGTGCTTTTCCTAAATGATTCATAGAAGTGAACAAGCCTTGCACATGGTAATGAATGTATTCATGCGCCAAGTAGATTATACTAATTGTAAACCACTGTCTCTTCAGAACTCTATGCAACTGAGAATGCAAGTGTTTTTGCTCATAAACTGAAGATCCTATGTTGTGGTAAATTCCATTATAATAGCATACTTTGATGCATCCAAGGTCTATTAGACTTGATTAATTTAGAGTGCTCAGTATTTTTTTTTTATTTTCACTGGCAAACATCTCTTGTGACTTGAAAATGATTTGTACATCCATAGCTGAATATTTTACAAATGAACTTTCAGTTACTACAGCATGGTAGGATCCATAACATACCAACAGTAAAGTTTGTAGGTTTGATTAACATTAACATTTAGCATCCCCTTTGTGCTGGAAATACATGTAGTTAAATTTCATAAATGAGAGCTGAGTGTAAAGTCTATAATAGCAAATAAATTCATAGCCGCATTTTTTGTCTTTTTATCTGTCTTCGAAGACTGAAGTACTATTTTATTAAAAGTCTGCTTACCTCTTTACAGACTGACAGAATTATGTCACCCCAGCATATAAAAGCAACATTTTGACTTTGATAATCACTATCCAACTTGTCAAGAATGCTCATACCTCAAAGAGGGTTTAAAGTGGATGGTGCCTGAGTTTATGTAGGAGGAGGTATGCAAGAATTTCTTTATAATTTTTGTCATGTTCAGGTACTTCAGTAATAGCAAATGAGAAGGGGAAGCTAGGGATTTTTAGACATGTAACAGTGTGAGAAAACTGTGCCCGATTTCCCTTGAGCATGGTATAAAATCAGCTGATCTCCTGCTTATTATATTTGTGCACTCTGTAACAAGTACGCGAAGTATGCAAGCAAATCAGCATGAGTAAAGTATGCTAACCTTCCCAGAAAGTGTTGGTGTGTTAGGCCACTTAACATAGGCCCACAGTCCTAAACACCTGCGAACGCTTAGAGATTTGTCTCATCTGTGCGCCAAGGTCTCTCTATTTATGACTTTTTCTTAATGTCAGATGATTGGTTCAAAAGAGCATGAATAATCATAGCGTGAGGAAAACTATTGAAAGCTGTTGAGTGTTATTGATTATGTCTGCATACATGAACTTTAATAGCTAACAGTCTGTACCACATTCAGTCAGAATCCAAGCCAAAGGGTCGTGGACGTTGGTATTACACAAGCAGTTGGAGCTGATGCATTAGTAATACATGTATTTTGTGTGGACTATGCTTGTAGTGCTTACTGACAAAGATTGTTTCATTTTATCAGAGGGGTGAGCATATGTACATCACCCTCACTGACCTGTCTCCTCACAACAAATGTAGTCCCATCTACCATGCCAAGAGTGCTGGTAACCAGATCAGTTGCATTTTGTTTGTAGAATCCCATGTATGTTGGGTAGAAATGATAGTACCTGTTAGTTATTGTCACAACTATTATGTTGTTAAATTGTGATTCTTTGCAGAAGATCTAAATTTCTCGCCTATGCTGTCAGAAATGCAATGACCAGTACAATGTATTTGTAGAAGTACACTTCTTTTGAAATCTATGAACACTGTATGCAGTGGTTACTACTGTAACAGGGAGTAGTGATAAGCCAAGAGGGCCTCCACAAAACCCTCATTTCCTGTTCCTTTCAGTTACCCAGTGGTGGTGGTAAGAACTTGGATTTATAATTCTCTCCAAGGTATTTCATCGATTGGTTAAGTGCAATAGTATGCAGTTTACAGTATCTTTATAGTAGTCTTGACAAACCTTAAATTATCACCAGTGCTATACAGTAGTACTATTAGTAGTAAAGAACTGATCATACCATTTGTTATTGCACTATGCCTTTTTAGTCCAAAGTTTTCCCTTGCTGTTGAAACAAAAGAATAATGTATTTTCTTTATAAATTAGTTAGTTATGCTGCTTCTGTAATTATGGCAACATGTGGTCTTGAGAACTGTAAGTAAATTGTTGCTTTTTGACAAATCACAAATAACCTTTATTTAGCAATGTTTGCATGCTAGTCAAGTACAACTTGGCTGCTTTTATTGGGGCCCTGGTGTATTTTAAGATTTATTTTATGGTATTCAATCCAAAACCTGTTTACCAGAGTTCAAAGTCCCTCCTCTTTGCTGTGTTGTTCCAAACTTTGACATTTGATAGACTTTGGGAATACTATCAAAAAGACGGATTGGTCAACTGAACCTACCATACTGCTTTGCAGCACGATCAATGATAAGGCGGTCATAGCCTTGTTTGGAAATATAGATTTGTTTTTGTCCTTTTCAAACTTCATTAAATTTGTGTACAAGGAAAAAAGTTTGGTTTTGGAACCAGTGTCATCATGTGTTTAATTCTGGTACGTCCATTGAGGAAAACTCTACTTGTACAGTATGTACCCTCATGAAATGATACAGAAATCATTTTTTTAACTGTAGCACCATGTTGTTGAAAAGCAATATGTTACAGACTTATCAAAATTTTCAAAGAAGAGTCTCTTAGTTATTACAGTCTACATCAATGTATTCCTTTTAGCTATAAATGTACTAATTTATTTTACTGCATGTTAATTTTGCAGTTTAATTGGGTGAAACTGAATGACAAATGAAGTTTTCACGCACTTTTACTGCACCATTGCCTTATGAAGCATTGAACTCGGAAATTAAATATGGTCCAAGTAAGTTAATGAACTCATCCATAGCTAAAATAAAAGAATGACAATCAGTCAGGGTATAATTACTACAATACATAACATTACAGTATTGTAATTACAATGTACACAGCACTGCATCGATCACCCACCAAGAATCTTTACAGAAAAAGACCAAAAACAACTTAAAGCAGCTTATTTTACTGGACACTTCCCTCTTTCAGCATAAAAACTGATTCTCACCTACGGTATAAAGCACTGTCAGTAGACTTGTAACATCTATTTGCTTTGCATTGTCCAAGGAATGTCAGGACTATGAGAAGTATGATATAGCAGTGATACACAAGAGGATAAGTCAAAAACCAAGTTACAGTTTGAGTATATTGATTGCATCTGTATTGAATATTGAGAGATGTTTATGGAATGCTTTCTCCATGGAAACAGGTTATTGTACAGTTGCCTCATTAGTTGTTATCGTTTCAACCTAAACCTTCCCAAGTATGTTTCATGTTCTGATTTAAAATGTTATAGTAGTTATACTCTATATCTCACAGCAGATAAACTGTCTGATTGGAGAGATTTCCATAGCAGTTACAAGAGCAGATTTGTGCAGATCGATTCAACTACAGTGTTTGTTCCAGATTATGTCTGGATTTGAATCAGTTGATCAAATCCAGTTTCGATTAACTAACTGCAGCAAATCAAGTTGTGGTGAAAGCCTCTGTGAGTCATTCTCAGATTTCTATATGTTGATGTATTGATACAGGAAGATCATATCTTGTCCAGTTGATCCAAAATGCTATGTATGA
The DNA here is from genome assembly GCA_021234535.1 of Stichopus chloronotus. Lineage (NCBI taxonomy): Eukaryota > Metazoa > Echinodermata > Holothuroidea > Aspidochirotida > Stichopodidae > Stichopus > Stichopus chloronotus. The sequence goes on from SFZH01000008.1 coordinate 5,820,179, forward strand.
AAAGCTTAATGAGAAAGGTGATCATAAATTATTTGTGAGGTATACAGTACGATACTACAATGCTCATTGCTAGCAGGAGCTAGTTGCCATGACAACTGATTTTTGTGCTGCCACTTCCAGTTTGTTGATCACCTGAACTATCACTTAGTACTGTTTTTCAAGTATGACAGCAAACGTTTTGACCGTAAGCATTTGATCAAATCTGTATCTGATCAACTGTTTGTTATCAATGCAACAGTGGCTACTGCATTATGTTTGAAACAGTGGATACAATTGATATCAACATTATGCTCTTTGAGTTGAATCCTTAAAGCTACATCCATAAATCTATCCAGTCAGAAGTTTATATTACAGTAGGTGGCTATTAGTTGTAATGGTGGTGGCTTTTATTTTTTATGGTGACTAGTTTGATGAGCATCTCCAATATTGAAGAAAACAGGTTGCTGTCATAGACAGCTGTCAGGACTACCACAACTTTGCTGAGCAAAGCAATAAATAATTAGCAAGGAAAGTGAGGATTGGAAAAGAAGTGGCAAAAATGCCCCATTTTTGTTTGTTTTTCATGGTTATTGTTGATGGTGAGTGATTTTTGCTTTGATTCAGTTGGAGTCTCCCTACTATTATCAGACTTTTTACTTTGTTTAAAACAAATTTAGAACAACGAATATGGCAATAAAGTGAACAAACTTGTGTACACCTTCTTAGATTGACTTTCTGTAGTAGACATTTTGTGTGCTTGAAATTCTAATTTGGTGATATGTAAATTACACCTGGACGTTTCTGCATTTCACCCCTCATTTGGCACTTCCCTAACACCTCCCCAATATCCCCAATATAAATCCTTTACATTTCTTTCTCTTTGCACGTATTCGTGATTCTTCTGTGTTTTCTTCCTGGAACAAATTGTCCTGCAAAGTTTAGTTTTGTGAATGTCTCACAACACTGAGCAAAATGGATGTTGTTGCATTTCTTTGAGAGCTCAGGTAAAGGGGCCCAAGTTTATCTCTGATTTGCCGCTGGAGGAGACAGTTAGCCAGCAGTCAGTAATCACATGCTTGGTTGCTCTCTGCCATGGTTGATGCTAATCCCTTAGGGATGTGTAGCAGTGGAAATCTTTAAATACTTCCAATTAGGTCATCACTTGTTAAATTGATCGCTCCAGCAAATCTCTGACAGCAGTAACTTCTACTTGATTGTCTGAATATAGGTTGCTCTGCAAGAGATTGTCAGTTGATGGTATGTCCATGATAATAGCCAGAGAGGAAGCCTCAGACAATATCAAAACAAATCTGAGTTTGTTTCCATCATTTATGTTTCCAGGTTTTGTTTTTATTATCTCTTGATAATGTTACCTATTCCACTTGACAATAATCATGACATGTATACATTGACAAATTTTTGAAGTGTTTGGGACACCTTGATTTCAGACAGCACAGCAATGAAGGGATGGGCAATTTTTCATTGGGAGTTATCAGACTGGGCATGCTTTGCCCTTTAGGTGAAACTTAAGAATAATGGCAAATTTTGTGATTGTGTTTGCTGATGTTTACCCTCATTGAAGATGACTTTCTTACTGAATTCATATGCTAGCTATTTGTATGAGGTTAGAGAAGAATCGATGATCCTCACAAATGATGAATGCATTCCAAAAGTAAAAAGATTAAAACACTCATTTGTGCTTGCCAAAAATAGAAGTTGTGATACTATAAGAACATTAATGAATGCATTCCAAAAGTATAAGTCCTGTGCATTTCGATAAAAGTAAAAAATGGTGTACATAGGGCACAGTATTAAAACATGTTGTTAGACTTTGTAAGGATGTTGTCTTAAGCACTTTTAAAGTCTGTTGGCAACAAAATCATCTGCTACGGGTGGATGTAGCAACTGTGAGAATCTACTACAGTATCAGTGAAGGAAGTGTGCCTCATTGACAGACACTTTGAATCCGACGGTATGATTCATGTATGATTCATATTATTAGGGCCACTGTTTTTTGTTATTGGAGAAATGTACATAACACTTGAATAATCTGTCAAAGTTGCAAAGGTAACCAAAGAAAAGGCCATAAATGTGCTGTTATCAGTCAGTTTCTACTACATGATTATCAGTAGGATGCATGTTCATGTCTCCCATTTGGAGAAATAACTCTGTTGACTTGTGGACAACATGTGAAGTCATGTTCATAATTACTGTTCCTGTCCTTCCGTGTTAAAATATTGCCATTAGAAGTACTTATTTTCTCTCTAACTACCGTTCTGTGTTTACAGCATGTGCACTATTGTATACCAGCAGACTGTAAGCTGAGATTACATAACAGTATGCTCTTTGAGAACCATTGCATGTACATTTGAACATTTTAATGAACATGTGTCGAATAGAAAGACTAAAATCCCCCCTCTCTGTCTTGTCGCATTGTAACAGTTTACGAGTGCCTCAATTCCACACGAGGTAAGACAGGAGTTGTTTGCTGATGCTTTCATGTAAGTAAAGATAAATAAGTATGACCTAAAATGGAGTAATCCAAATCTCAAAAGTGTGCCATAATCTAATGTCCCGGTGTTTCTATATTTTTTTTTGTTTTTGTTTAGATCATGTCAACCAGTGCTCGAACAATGTTGTCCTTCCTGAGATTCTGAAGTCTATACCCAAGTCAAGCATGCTACCAAAGATAAGAAACAGATGGAACATCAATGAGGTGAGAAGTCAGAATTCAGGCAAGACCTGAAACCAATTTGACAAAATATTTTTGATATTTTCATTTTTCCATCAGAGCAGTCGTTGCAAGAAGCAGTGATGCATTGTCTAGTGCAATTAATAGTGGTGGGAGCATTTTGCATTTTAGTCGGTTTGAAATAGTTGCCAGATCTGCCAACACTTTTCATATGAAGTTAGGACTTACAGAAAAATGTTAGTATGATTTAAGTTTGGAGATAGCCTGCAAGATAAGATTTTCCCTAAACAAATCTTTGTCCTCATTTAAAAGCCAAAAGGGCTACCATGCCTTAAATTCTGCTGAAAAGAAAAAACAAAACATTTTTTCATAGGAGTTTGTGTATTAAATAGCTGCTTGATGGTGTGGTTTGTTGCAGATGCTGTTATTCAATAACCAAAACACTTGTTTTTTTGAGTTTGATAATTTGACCAGTGATTTGTGCCTCAGAATTGCTGGAATAGAGAATATGTTAAGTAGCAGCTGTTAGTGAGTGTACAGTATGCTGCAAATGTCGTGACATCCTGGAAACCATGTTCGTTAGATGTAATTTCGAGGAGTGTTGGAGTAACTGCAGTACTTACTGTAGTTGTTTTATCTGTTTTAGCAAAATTATCATTTTCTCTTCCAATAACATACATCATAGAATACTGGTTGACATTTACACAACTGCTACCGTATATCTTGTTTGATTACTGTTTTTGGTGCCTTTGACGTCAACATTATGAGCAAATGACAAGATATATTCAGGGTTTGTGTTTAATGATTAATTTTCATTTCTGGTAGATTTCGGGCACTTGAAGAGACACTTTCACGGATCGAGTATCGTGATCAAGGACTCAGTGTCTCTTCATTTGAATGAAGGTTTGTCCATACATGTGTCAGGCTGCTCAAGTCATTTGCTCTGATTATCAGTTGCAGATGGAAACCATTCAGTTCCAGGCATTTCATTTTCAATTACATGTGTCTTTTGTTTCAGGTGAAGGTTTTTTGTCGGTGCCTTGTTGAAGTGTTTGAAGGTGCTGTCCATTTTAGTTGCAGGCATCCTCAGTTTTCAGGGGATGCATCTTCATTTTCAGATGCAGACATTTTTCCTTAAAGGTGCAGCATCATTGTACAGGTTCAATGCTTAAATGATTGTCTCATTCATTTCAGTTGCAGGTATTTTCATTTTCAGGTGCATGAGTCTCCATTTATGATGCACACATCATTTCATGTACACCTTAGTGCAGGTGTGCACACTAAAATAATTGCTCTGATCATGGTAGACCTGTTCAGATCATGGATACAAGCATCTCTTTCCAAATACAGTACTCACAGTTATTCTGCAATTCATAAGAAGTAATAATGTAGTGGTCTCACGTTGGCTGAGTAGGTTTGTTGAATGCCTTCAGACAACACGTTAAATAGCTCATCTTGAAGTGTGCCAAGACAAGATCCTCTATCTGCATCCCATTTGATGCATATTAACATCAATCCTCCTCATCTGTCTCATCACAACAATTGCACTCCCATCTACCGTTCTGAGAGTACTGGCAACCTTTGTTTAAGTTCACCGGTTCTCTTGGCATGGTAGATTTGAGTGGATTTGTTGTGACGAGATACTGAAGTGAGTCATTCGTAAATTACCAAACCAGGTGAGTTTGGGATAACAGTAAAAAGAAAAAAGGTCCTGACCACTTCTTGTGAGGAGATAACATGACCACATTGTGAACATTTATTGAATGTCAACTTGCTTGTAAGCCAGCTGCTACATAATTTCAGTACTTTTGAGTGATGGGTTTAGAATATTTGCACTGAAGTTTGATGAAAGTACCAGTATCAGTGTAGGTACTCAACTGCTGTAAAAAGTTTTTACAAGGTACTTTGCTATGTCAAATTTTTTTGGGCTTTTTTGTAACCCTTCTTCCTGTAAGTTTCCCTGCCAGCTGTCCTAACTAAAATCATTTGATTCCCTAGTGTAACTTTCAATATACAAATATGAAGCAACCTCACTGGATTTCTGGCAAAATTCTCTTGAAGTCCATAGTCTTGAAGATTCACAGTAGGCATTCTAAAATGATTTATAGGGAAATAGGACATTTAGAACACACGAACATGGCATACAAAGAAAATAACTTTAACCATTGTTAAACTATTCAGTCTCATCAATAAACACCTGCTAAAGCTTCATCTCCTCGAAACATTATGCATGTGATGAGAAGTGGGAGATGCATCATTTGAATTTTGAAAAGTTTGGGTGAACAAATTATTGTTGAGCAACAAATAACTGAATTTTCATGTGTGAGAAACTTATTTCTTGAAGAGAAGAATACTGTCCTTCCCTATTTTCAGTGATCTACAGTATCATTCTATGCCCACAAAATATTGGTTTTAAAATTTGATTGTTTCCTGTAAAACAAATGCCTTATTTCCCTTTATAGTAGACATATTCAAAATTGATGGAGTTATTAAATTAAAAATTCCGTTAATAGGTTTGAAGATTGCCAGGAACAGATCATCATATTAATAGTGGGTGAAGGTGTCACTCATTCTCGGCAGGCAAGCATTAAAATAATATCCAGACAATATTCAAAATATTGTCATAAAATTCATGATGATATGAAACCAAGTGTCAACGTTCAACTTTCAGTCTGCTCTGTGTTTTGTTGTATGGATACAGGTCACCAGAAACTGCCAGAATTGATGTAGAAATCGGTACAGAAATAAGAGCAAATAAAACAGTTGTGCCACTTTTACAGTACATCATCATGTCATGAATGTACTGTATGAATTATGGTCCTGCCAGGACTGCTCTTTGTTGTTTACTGTGTTGTTACAATTTCATTAGCTTTGTGGACCAAGTGAGTGTTGCTTTTGTTGTGCTCATTATTGAATATTCTCCATTTTTGATGGCAGTTAGGGGGGTGATATGGATTATCAGTAGTCAGGGTTTGTGGATTCTGAATTACTCTCTTTTTTTCACAAATATGACATCATACTGTTTTTTTGTGTTGGTAAATATAATTTAATCTTTTGAAATCATAAATCTGTCCTATTTAAGTACAAGCTTTTTACACCATAAATCTGTCCTATTTAAGTACAATTTAGGTGATATCATTAGGCTTGGATGGTGACCCAAAAGTTGGGCACTGTACTTTTGGCACTTCGTTACCGCTGATTGAAGTACCTAATTACTGGTACTTTCCATGTGTTCAAAGCAATAACATACAGGAAGAATGTAACAGTTCTGTGTTCCATACACTGCTGTAGTAATATATTGCCATGCACTTTACATAAACCCACTGATTTTCTGTGAAAAGAAAGGGGAAATTCTGCTTTGGACTTTCCAAATCCTGTATATTTCTGTGATTACATTCTGTGCAATTCTTTTGTGGTTAGTATAAAGCAATTATTCTATACTGCAAAAAAAAATACAGCACTTCAGAATCTTTGCCTTTAACAGTGCAGTGGATTTATTGAAAAGTGTTTCCGAAGCCTTCTGATATGTGTAATGAATAGCGTAGCCACCTCACCGAACTCGGTAATTGGGTATTTCATTGCCTGTGAATGTGAACAGCTGACTCTTTGTTAATTGTGCAGTTTATGTTACTTAAGTGAACAATGGTATTTTAGTTTATCAGCCATAGTCTATCCCAGTGGCTTAAAATATTCAGAATTCAAAGTTTGAATTTATACTTACAGAAGATGGCTAACTTGACCCTGAGGGTTTTGAAATAGTGTAACATGTGTTGGCCTATATTAATGTCCTCACGTTTTTGTGGCTTCACGCATTGTAGTCAGTGCTCATGTAGCCAGGGAAGAGTTGTGATGCGTGTTCCACTTCCTTGGACTGTACCATCTTGAAAACTTTTGTGATATTGGCAATATAAAATGGTTGTACAGTATGCATAGGCAGGTAGAGACCAGGTCTGCTGCACCTTTACTGTGCTCCCAATCATCGGTTCGTCGCTTGTTGACAAGATATCCCACGCTCAAAATCGCTGCAGCATACACAGCTTTTTGCTGGTATCTGGCTGTCATCTAGACTGCTAGCTATTTGACATAAAATGTTTTGATATTGGATTTGTGATTTATTTTTAGTCCGTTTTGATGTTTATGTGAGTATGAATGCAATATTTCAAGGATAATAATTGTTTCGTCATAAGCACAGCACTGGTTCCAATAAATTGAGGCAGAACCAGATAATTTGGGAAAGTACTGGCACTAGACCTTTAGGAACAGTCAGGTCTCAGTAATGAGTAGTACCAGGTACCAAATTACTGTTACTTACTTCAGTACCAGATTACTGTACAAGTCTAATGGTAACTGTGCCATTATTGAATGTGATACTGCCAAACTTCTTTCCAGAACTGGCATGTTCATACGTGACACAATAAAATGATCTATTTTGGTGTGTTTTATCCACTTGGAGATTATCAGTACACTTTCATCGCAAATTATCCAGATCTGTCTTACATTGTGATGTTGAATATTGTATTGTGACGATGCTTCAGAACATGGTGGAGTGATAGAAGAGGAGTTCAGATTAAGCTCAGGTGCTAATGGGGGGGCATCATTTCTCTGAGGTTTCCATTTACTGTTTCTCTGGCATGGTGGTGGTAGGTGCACTAGCTTTTGTAGATTTGTGAGATACTGTATAGCATAATTGCTCATAAGTATATGGAACCAAGGTGTTTTTGAAGTTTCTGTCCTTGTGCAGGCTCCACTATTTTAAAAACATTTTGCCACTTTGCCCAGAACAGATGTATTTTCTCTTTCCTTGTGTTACTGCTATCAAAAATATGCTCTTCTTGTTTTGTTAAAAAAATCCACCCCTTGACATACCTCCTTACAAACCAAATTACCGCTGGCTGGCATTGGCTGCCTGACTCAAGTTGATTATTTTCAACCCGTTTTTGCGCAGGTGGTGAAACCACAGCTGGCACCTCTTTAATTGTTTTGTGGAGTTATCAAATCAATTCTAAAGTTTGGCGCTAACCATGTAGGGACCATGACTTTGCAGATTGCATGCCGAAGGCAGAAACAATCTGCATTGCAACACTTCACGCATGATATTGATCCATGGCAAATTGATTATTGCATTGTTCATTACACTAATGTAAAATTTCATTGCACCTGGCAATAATATTACATTTGTATCACTTTGTGAAATACATGCTCATTTCATGAGTAATTGTAGTAATTTTTTTTTTTTTTTTACAGACAAAGAACAATTTTTTTATCTTCAGATTTTACATAGAAGTTATCCATTAGTTGTCACATTTAAATCGTTTTTTGCTGTTCAACTGTCAAACTTTAAACTATCCCCCTCATCTCCCTCTGTGTTGTCATCTGAAAAACTACTCGGCTTTTGGAGAGGAATTTTGGAAAAACTCAGCTAAAAACAGAAAATTAAAAAACAAACTGTACAGTGATGGCACTGATCAGTAAGACCCAAGATACCGTTTTATATTCTCGCAAGTACAGTGAAATTGTAATATTCTAGACTTGTGGTACAGGACACTGTAACTACTCAGACCAATTATAGTTAATTGTAACACTTGCAATGTAACATGCATGACAACATTATACAGTGAAGAAGAGATCAGAAAAGTGTAACACAGTAGAAAACCTAATTGTTGTACAGTATGCTATACTCAAGCATATCCAGAATCCCAGTTTGAAATAAGTTTCGTTTAGTGTCTTAAATCTTTTGACCACATCACCTGGTCCCTATTACTCCTTCCTGTTGCCTATATTCTGCCTTATCTACCTCTTTGTCTTATAATCAACTATAATATTCTGCTAAACATAAAATTGCATAAATTCCACTAAATTCCACTTTTCTGGGAGTAACATCCATTTAAATCAACTTTATCTGTATCTTCTGCTGTCACTCATGTCAGTGGTGATGGAGGCTTTTCAAGGATGCCAGCCAAACTCTGGAAAGATTCCTGCTTCTTCATATATCGAGGAATCACCTACTCCTGGAGAATTTAATACTAATTTGGACATTCACTTGTTTAACTTGTGACCCTTTTCATCTATCTATCCCTGTTTTAATTTGTTCATAATTGGTAGCACTTTCAGACTGTGTGTGGAAGGGGATTTTTGTTGTCAATGACTATGGTAACTAAGCTACCTAACCAAGTCAAGTTTACCTTCTTGAGATACTGTAAGGTAAGCTCAATGAACCACATTTGTTGCAAGAACCTTACCTTTTGTCATTAAGGTCAAATATCACTTAAGTTCAGGAGAACTCAAACAGAGAAAACCTTGCACACAATATCTCATGAATGAAACTGATCGCATACATGTAGTTTGTTGATGGACCACATTTAATACCAGAATGCAAAAGTACATTGTGATTTTGATGATGTAACCAGTTTTAATTTAATGTCATGTGCAGCATTACAACGAATTCCATTACTTGCACTTCACCCCCATTTTATGCAGAAACTGAATTGCAGTCAAGCAAGTAATGTGTCCACCCTGCCTTCTGGTACCTTTCTCTGATGTGTAAATACTTTGATCACAACTGATTTTTTGAACAGTGTACTTGAATGAAATTGATCTGATAGCACCTCTGGTATGTTTGACTAACTGTTTGCTCAAACAGGTCAAACATGAAAGAGCTAATGAGATAAAAAAGTTACTGCAATATGCAGCAGAAAATTCTGGTCAAGACTCCACTGGATTGTCTTCTCTTTTGCATACACACCAATTTTGCTGTTCTACATAAATCAGAAACTTGATATACCATAACAGAAAATGTTGGAATTTTGCCTCACACTAACAAACAAAATTAAAGAGAGTTAGAACTCTGGAAAACAGAATGATGTGATTTGTGAAGTGAAAATCCTTTTCCACTCCTTGCTTGTTGCATGCAGAGAATGGTACAAAGATGTCAACACAAGTAAATTCACCATACCAGCAAACACCATTTCTTTGCATCATCCAAATGTTCAATTTACCTCATTTCTCGTGTATCCATCTCAAAAGATTTGCACCCTTTATCGTGTCCAGAGTCCTCAGGTTACTTTTGGCATTGCTGACACTATCACTTAAAGCCGCACTTGTTTAGTGTGTGTGGAAACTCCGTGAAAATAAACATTTTATTTGAGTGAATTTGGGTATGGGTATTGTAGATTCAAACTGGTTTGCTTGTCATGACAAATCTTCAAATAGTGCCTGTACATGTGGATTCATGAGATTCCTGTTTCTTTATTTATAATTTGGAGCTATGTTTAGTACATACATGGTGCACTGTACATTGTGGTTTTACTTTCTCACACTATTTTCATTTTCTGTGTAACATTTTGTGATGTTGAAAATTACTTCAATGTCAAAACAGATTCAAGTCAGTGAAAAAGAAATTAAAAATAAGTCATGAATGTGCATGTTGTAACAACTTGCATTTTTATTTTCTTTTTAAGTTTAGACCCTTTTCTTCCTCTGACCATAGATTGAATGTCAAATTGTCCAAAAGAGATCTTGAACTTAGCCCACTTTTGCCAGAAATCTGCAGAACTGGTCAGCTCTTGATGTTATGTATGGTGCAAATGGCAACAATTGACTGAGAAAGAAATGACCCAGGTTGTGTAATTATTGCATGCACAAAAGTTTAAAGGTCTTTTCAAGTCGTGGGGAATTAAATGAATGTGATGAAGAAATGCAGATAGATTCCTCAGAATTTCCAGGAAGAAAAGCAGGACATTTGTCAGTGCACAAAATGGCATCCAGCCATTTTGACTTCTTGTAGCTTCACTTTGAGGTGGAATGCATTGAGAATTGATTTAGAATACCAATATATGGTGAACAGGATGTGGTCAACTTACTTAAATTTCACATACAGAGAATGTATTGATTGCAGTTCTCTGAAGAAGACCAAAACAGTTTTTGGTGCTTGAAGCAGCATGCAGTGCTATTAGCAGATTTTGTGGAAAGGCAGACTCTTTGCAGTATATTCAGTAAGTGCTTCTAGTAGCTTTTTATTTATGATACTATTGAAGCTGCTTCATCTCCCTGACATCATTTCATTGTTCAAAGCAATCGTTGTGAAGGTAGATACAAATTGCTGTTTGACCACATGTGCCAAAGTCAATAGCAGGAAATTCTACCAGGATGAATTTTCAAAAAGGATTAGGCAAGATTGGAATTTTAGCCCAAACAATCCTCTTATGAGGATGGTCACAGCTTGTCAGTCGCTGGCTGTAGATGTGGTTGCCAGGGCAACGGTAGTGTCAGGAAACAAACATCAATATCGAGCATCCAAAAAGCTTTTAAAATCAAGAAAACAGAGATGAACAAGTCATTGATGCAAGGTAGTTTGGCATGGTTATAGATGTGATTGAAAAAAATGATCCTGTTTTAGCTTTGTGACTTCTTAATAGAAGATATTCGAGTGCCCTGGCTTTCTTGAATATAAAGACGGATGACTGAAGGAGATTAAAAGAGGTTGTAGATATTTGGGCTATTGATTTTTGTTTTGTTGGTGTGCGATCACATGTTTGACTTTATTGTGGTTTGGCACGAACTATGTTGATTAAAGTGGTGGATGCAAAAGAAGAGTTGTTCTGCATTCACATAACCCACACACTTCCTTCTCAGGTAGGTGGATGGTGCTGCATTGTAAGAGAACCATACAAGCAGAAGAAAAAGAAATGCGTAATGATGAATTAACCGAATATGCCTGTTAATATATACAGTAGATATGTAGTAGTTTGACCTCATGTTGGTAAATCATTTAGTATACCATTTTTATGGCATGTCTTTTTTTTGGTGTTATTTTTCACATATATTCACAAATCATTATACATACAAAGATCTAACTTTGATTTATTGATAAGTGTTCGTCTCCAATCCACAGGCATTGTTAAGGAGGACCTTTAGGTACTGAAGTTATAATTTATGTGTGTATTTGTGAATGTGAATGTGTACTTTCTTTCCCACTGAACCACTAACATACATACTTCAAACATTATGAGTAGCTTCTTGCATGAGGGCAGTCATTTTGATACAAGAAAGGAAGAAAGCAATTTCATCCTGGAAAGAAAAGACCAGTTTTGATTTTTCCTGTAAGAGTGAAACACATGCATAAGAAAGACCGGTGCTTTCTACTGTGTTTTCTGCTGACTTAAAGCAGTTTATTGCCAGGTTCTTCACTACATTGGTAGTTTCTACCATTGAAAATCTTTCTTCTTACTAGTTTATCCTCCTTTAAAGGGAGGGGACAGGACAGTTGCGAGGAATGTAGGAACACTTCTAACCTTGATATCTTTCTGGAAATCTCAAAGCCCTCAAAATTTGTGCAACATATCAAACTCACTGACATGTCATAAAGTAAAAGACTCCTCTTACTAAACACATTGGCACTCATCTATAATAGTAGCAAGAAGTAAGCAGTCTGTATCACAAATTCCCCTCTACCTTCCCAATTACAGTTTCTCAGAAATATTAAATAAATGCAAGACACATCCCTTATAGCTTGACAAGTTTTCATGCTTACAAGGTCTTGTAGAATTTAGCAAAACATGCGATATTGATGTAGCACTGCTGTCCCCATGGCTCGTGTGTTAAGTTCGTGTTCAAGAAGTATGTCATTTATGGAATGAATCACTTAAAGGAAGAATTAACATTAATTATTAACCATTAGTGCTACATGGATGGCCTAGCACATTAGATTTTTAATCAAAGAAGCATCATGAACATTGAACCTGGAGAGAACTGCTCAGTCTTTGTTTAAATGCTTTAGTTCTATATACTGGACATGAAAACACAGTTTAACAAGCAATATGTGCCAGTATCTAGTATTTCTTTAATGTGTGACACACATAGCTCTCTGATATTATTTCAAATAAGTCTTTCTTTTTATAGCCATAGTAGTCATTTTACCTGTCAGATTCCTTAGAGCAGCTAGTAGCATCCTTTCCTGTGACTTGACAAACTATAGTGACTGTAAATACCATACCTATAGACATCGGTTTATGTAGCCATTTCATACTTAAAGCACTGAAGTAAAAGTCAAGAAGTTGCAACTTCCTGCTTTGCATTCTTTGGAAGCCGTTTTCCATTACAAACTCCTCCCATAGTATGTATATTGAGAAAAATCAAGTCATTGGATATAGGACAAGCTCCTGCTCTTACTTAGCAGTGGTTGGTTGCTAGTTTCCCTCATAAACACTAGCTCATTTTTATGTTTGTAAACACTGACATGACACGGTAGAGGATTATCTGTAAATAAATTTGTTTTTAGTGTTGCTCCTAAATGAACATTACATCAGTGATTGGCGAATTTGAGACAGTGACTGAATGTGATCAGCATCAAAGAAAGAAATTTCAAGGTGGACGTTTGCTCAAGAATCAAGTAAATTTCTCTTTTATTAACGTTTGGTTTTGAATGAAAAGTCAGTGAATGTTTGATTTTGATAGTTTGCGTTGAGTATCGTATTGCAAACTACATGGACATAATGAAATTCAAATAAGTATTCCTTTGCAAATTTGATGCATTTAAAGCAGGTTGTGCTGTTTGAAGGAAATAAAAATACTCCTTATCTTTCTTTCTTCTACCAGTTTATTCTATTTAATACCAGTCAGGAAGATAACATCTATGTCATGTTTTTATCAGTAGAAATTTCATTAATTAGAATGTCGATGACGGTAGAAAGAAGAGTGATTTACTTTTTGGGGGCTGAAAAGTTAAGCGGAGCCCAGGCGCTGTGGTAAATGTGCTGCACTTCTGTTCAAATACTACCGCAACGAATTTATGCAAAGGCATTGCATTAACTTTACCAAAATAGTTTTCTTGAATGTTTTCTGGAACATTAAGCTCCAAGTGTTACTTAGGAATCATATTTGCAGTATTAATTTGCAGTGTTGATTATGTTAAGTTATGTGAAGTCTGTCTCATAACTAGCCTGTGACCTTTGAAGTGGGATGTAGAAAGTACAACTGATTTCAAGAAGGTGTGTGCATCTGCTATGAATATATGTGCATTTGTTTCATATCTGACTCACCAATCTCCATACTACTGATGCACACTAATGTATGTTGCATAGCATGATTGTCTACCAGGTACATGAAAGGTCATTGCTTGTATCAGGCTGTTATTGCCAAATGTGAGCAGGAATATGTCAGAGTTGGTAGATTTAGAATGGCAGCACTTGGTTGTCTGGATGACTTAGAATCATTGGTAAATATTTAGTCCAGTAAGGTTTAAGATTGTGTTGTATATGCAGTACATGTACTAATTAATTTCACAAGATTTAAAACATCTAAGCTCCTACTATACAGATCCATGGACGTTCAGCATATACGTTACGCTCTCTCCTGTTCATTAGTAACAACAGAGTGTTGTTCACCATGAGTGTAAACATCAAACTGATAAAGGAATGTGAGTTCCTGTGGCAGCGGATACTAAGCGGACAATTGCCACTTCTATCATATCTGTCCCCTGTGAACACAAGAATGCACTTTTCCGAACTTCATAGTCCAACTGCTATAATTTTGCACAATGTCCTGGAAGTGGAAGAGGAGATGTTGTTCCAGGGTCGTGGATGATGCAATGAAAAATTTTACCAATTGGGTAAGGTAGGTCAGGAAAGTGTGTAAGTCTGCAAGAGACAAAGTGTCATGTGCATAAATATGCAAAGTGGCTGACTGCTGAGTATTGAGTTTCTGTATTTTAGATATCAGGAGGATTGTATTAGTAAGGGGTGAATTTAAAACAAAAAAAAAAAAGAAAGAAAAATTGTGCATACAGATGTACTTGTAAGAACTGATCCTCTTGTAAGTTGGAGAGGTCTAAAACTCAAGAATTCTGTGCACATTGATGGCGCAACTTGTATCTCGCAGAATCGAAGCTTACATTTACTGTGTGAATATCGGTGGTTTGATGTGCAGTATGGTGATCTGTTATTCAAACTGTTACATGAAATATCCTGTTTATGGGACTGTCTTCCCCCTTCTCTCATTGGGCATTTTTTAATCAGATTAAACTGTCATCAGTTTGAAATCAACATGGTGAAACACATTTGTTTCTTCTTAAGCAGACTTTGCACATATTCTGAACTCTTTTCTGAAACAATCCTGAGTTCAGACGAAGCTAATTCATCATCTTTTTTTTTTACCCTGCCAGGATGGAGACAGGTTCTCTCGATCTGTTTCACCTCTTGATATTTCTGGGGATTAATATCCCTCTCAGAGGGTTTTTCTTCTTTGGCTTCTATTTGTAAGGTTTTGCCCCTAGCCATGGATCTGTCAGTTTTAGTTCTCTGTCAGTTATTTCTATTGATGATTTCAGTTTTCACTGTCATCCTTACCCCCCATCCCCACAGCCTACTAACCATGATGCCTTTGATGTTAAGGGATATATGTTCTTTGTAAGCTGCAAGTGATTGTGTGGAAATATCAGAAGTCACTGCAACACAATTTGTCAAAATGTTCCAGTGCCATTTCAGAACACTTTAAATAGATGGATGTGGCAGTTTATGTTGATCATAACAAAAAAGGGTTTGGGATTTTGTGGTACACTGACAGTGGATTATATTGATGTTGTTGCGACTTAAAATTTTCAAAAATGATATCTAGGAGAACTTTTTCCCCAATTGCCAAATGATATTTCCATATCATAGGGTTGTTTGAACCAAAGTACACCTGAATATATATGTGTAGAAGTGTGATTATGCACAGAAGTCACATTGTACAGACATGAAGTCACATTGTGCAGAGGTAAAAGCGTAATCATAATTCTGACATGGCACTTTCTTTTCATATGAATCAAACGAGTTAATTAAAGTTTAGACAAACTTAAGGTCTGATTTCATGTTTCCTATATGCTATTTAGTATGTAATCCAAATCTGTTCTAAGAAACAAATTTATTTTTTCTTTTAAGTGAATATATCGTCTGAGTCATTTCACAAATGATATCAGGGAAAAATGTTGTAACGATATTGTTGCTTAAACTATCATAATGTATCTCTTAAGCCAGTTGAAGTTATAAAGAAATGCCAAATTTACTTTGCTCCTCACTTACCTGTCTCCACACAGCTATTGTACTATTCCATTCATTGCTTTGTTATGACATCACACATTTTCCATAGTGCACCACATCACTGTGAAATAGAAACTTGTGGACAACTCCATTACTTCCAAAGAGAACATGTTGCTTAGAATGGTGTCCATAAAAGAAAATTTTGCTCTCTTTTTTCAAAAAAGAGAGCCAAATTTTCCTGAGTTTTATGAAATGTCAATCTGTTTTATGGGTATTCTCTGGAAACACTGAACCCTGACTTGTGCTTTTAAGAATCACATTACAGTCAGCAGAGGTTGGGTCTACCCACCCAGTATTTCTTAGAGGTAGTGTTTCATCTATGAGTGTCAGTACAATGTACACGAAGTATTCAAAAGTAATAGATAAATGTTATGCATATAACTATAACTACATACCTGTCCATCTGGTATGGGAAGTCAATGTAGAAAACATCTTGTGTGTTGTGTCTCTTTAAGTACATCAGTAACAGTTTAGTAGTCTTGTATGTCATGCCTCCTTAAGTACATCAATATCAGTTTACTTTTGTGATTCTGTCATATCTCTCCTAGTGGTATCGTAAAACACTCTGTTTATCAGACTGAATACCCGTTGGCTGGGATTGCAGTCAGCCAATGGAAGGAAATGTGGCTGTCATTTGAACAAACTGTGAGCTGGGAGAATGTTATTCTGTAGATGAATGTGACACTTTACAATATTGTGATGACACTGGTACAAGAAGATTACACCAAAGATTTATTTCGTACCGTTTCTTAACAGAACAACAAGATGAAAAAGAAATATATATGTTAGTACATAGGCCTAGTGCTTTTGTGAAGAATAAATTAACTTTTGCCATTTTGACTTGTTCTTCCTCACATTTAAAAGTTTGAAGACATCAACACATTATTATTATTAAGTCAATAAGTTTTCTTTCCATCCCAGTGTACTGGCTATCTATCATGAAATGTGATACAGTAACTTTTAATCTTACAGAATGAAGTGTGGAGCCTTAAAATTCACACTGCAAAGTATTCAGGTTTGAAAGCTGGGAAGAAGAGGGCTTTATTGGAGTTGAGGGTTAACCATGAAAAGTGTTAATGTATACACTAAAATAGAATAGAGTGCACATTAGTATAAAGTGCATTTGTTGTGGGGGGGGGGGGAGGAGAGGAGGATATGGTTACAGGTGAGTTCATCATTTGTTAATATCCAAACCATGTAGTTTGAAGCAGTTGTTTTCCATACAGTAGTTTCTTTGTTGAACATATTCATCACAACTGTGGCACAACCTACTGTTTTTTTTTTTTTTTTTTAGAGGAGTCCATGCAGTTAGTAAACTTGGTTCATATGGGGTATGGTTGGTTGATTCAAGGTATATGTCAGTAAATCTTTCACATTCACTTTGTAGACATGCTTACCTCTTTTTCTTACACTAATGCATTCACTTTGACCTTTGCTCAAAGTGCATACACAAGAAAACAGTTGAATAATCAATGTTTTGCAACCCTGTTAGCTTTCGCAAGAGGCAAAATCCGAGCGCAAATACATGTGTAAGTCATGTTGTATCAGCCTGAGCTATAGACACAACGAGGGTGAGTCTAGGCTTAAAGGCTGCCATGTCAGAATTTATTTTAAGTGCACTTTGAGCAACGCCAATTGAATGCATTAGTGTGAGCTAGGGGTAAGTGTAATCAATCATACACCAGTGAGTTGTGGAGAATTGACGTGAACTTGTCAGCTGTTACTGTAATCCTCCGCATCCAGTCAGTATCTTTCAATACAGTAACCTGCTGTTATTACATGTACAGTGTATTTGAGGCCATGCCTTGCATAGTATGTCTGATCTTGTACATAATATGTTTTGATATAATAACCTTTAAACTTTACATTTAGTGTGGCAGTATTGAGGGCCCCTGAATGAGTCTGTGCTATATCTTTCATACAGGTTAAATCACAAAATGAAATGCCTCTCCACTCTTTCAGTGTCTGTCTAATCTCTAATATGTTATTACCACTTTCAGTTATCTGCACATGATGATGGTTTCCAAGAACTTGTTGTTGGCTGTACTGTACATATTGCTGACTTCAGCAGAAGGCACCTTGTGTACAGTAGTTTAGTGACATATTGTATGGCTGTTCTCTGTATTGTCTATTAAACACTACAGGAAAACTGCTTGTAGCATTCTATTGCAGTGTATGCTGTTATCTCAGATTGGTATACAAGGTATGAATGTGTATCACTGCTGGATACTTGTCAAATGGCAGAGTCATTTCATACTCTCTCTTTTCCCTTCAGCCTCTGATCATCCTCTGTTTGTGAATTGGTTGACAATTGTGCTGGGTGTCTTGTTATCGACAGATGTCCAAAATTGGCACCACAGGTGTGATAGAGGGCCTGAATAGGTGATATTGATCCAAACTGCATTTGAGGTGAATTGATTTCATCAACTCTTCTTCCCTCCAGTGTTTAACTTGTTGCATCCTTGAACAAAGCAAAAAAAAATTGCAACAGTACTATCATCCATGACCAAAGTTTGAAGGGATGATGGTTTGAGACAGAGAGAATGTGGAGATTGGTAAAGAGAGGACTGGAATGAGGAACAAGAAGCACAAACCATAGTAAAATAGCACCGTTGTTGTCATTGGTAGATCCAATCTTGCCAAGAAGTTGTAATTTTAACTCTTACTTTATTTGCCACAGACATCAACTGTTTGCACATTTAGGCAGACATGTATTTACATCACACA
Organism: Stichopus chloronotus; assembly: GCA_021234535.1. Taxonomy (NCBI): domain Eukaryota; kingdom Metazoa; phylum Echinodermata; class Holothuroidea; order Aspidochirotida; family Stichopodidae; genus Stichopus; species Stichopus chloronotus. The sequence goes on from SFZH01000008.1 coordinate 5,838,650, forward strand.
TTTTCATTAATGAATTGAACTTTCTTTACAACTTGACAGAAGTTAAGTACTTCATAAATATGTATGTTGAGACACAGGTGCTTCCTACGACACAAAAGTATCATATTAAATACAACCTGACCATGGCATTGATACAAATTATATACCTTTGCTATGTCTGTACATTCTTGGTAATCTAGATAATTCAAATATCATGGTGTTTTTATCCTTCGTAAATGATCCCAGGTACAATTGCATACTGGGGTCACAGGGACAGGTGAAAAGTATCTTACTGTACTGTAATGAACTGTACTAGTATGTTTCCTAACATGCAGTACATGCTGCCTCTTGTGTGGTTTAAAATACTCATGTTACTGTGTAAAAAAATGGCTGGCTGGCATTAATTACACAGGGATAAACAAGAATACCTATAGGTGCTGGAAATATATTATTTTTTGCCATGTGAAATATGGCTTTCCTGTAAGTCCTCTTGCATAAAATTTGTTTGAATATTACCTTCAGCAAGTCAAAATCTCCCCAGATGTTTTATGTAGATAGATAAACCATTCAGCCAATACACCAACTATACTGAATGTTAGGACTTTTTTTTTTTTTTGGGGGGGGGGGAATCTGGTGAGGTTCATTGCAATCATTGCTTAAAAAATTTGTCAAGTTTTGAGCTTGTTGAATACACAGAAAAAAAAAAAAAACAGGAAAGGGGGAGGGGCGTTGAAGAACTAACCAAGGAAACACAGATAATTAAATACTAAACTATACATGTGCCATTTCTGATCACAGGAGAAGTTTGTGTATCTATTGAATACAACTTTGATACCACTTTCTTTTCGGGCAGGGGGGGGGGGGGGGAGTCCAAGCAATCTTGTGAACATTACACCATTTTTGACAAACTATATTTACATTTCTCATGTAGGATATTTGAAATAAAATTAAGAATAATGTTCTATTGGTAATATCATTTCATCGATACTGAACAGTTATCCTCTTTGAAAAACTCGTTTGAGTTGCTTATGTTCCAATGGAATGTGCGCAATGTCGACATTGATTGTGTTGATGTTTGCAGGAAATGGTTATACTTATTAATTTGAATCACATTCGACTAGTTTTAAAGAAAGAAGGAAGTAACAGAAAAGCGAAGGAGAGAAAAGGCAGGGAGAAAGGATGCGGGAGGATGGCTGTTGTGGTATTATTTTCTATACTTGTTTCTCTTTTGGTAAATAACAAGGTAAATAACACATAGTGCATTTTGTGTCGCTTAAGTGACTTCCCGCCTAAAAGGAGGATATTAAGTCGTTGAGACAAATTTTTTTGAGTTACTTTCTCCTTAGGTTATATCAGAACTTAATGTCACTTTCTTGAAGTAGTGTATTGGCCTCAGAAATGCAAGATAAATTTTCATAGTTCTGCATTCCTTTCAATATTTTATGTGCTAAGATTTTGTTGTCCTTCGGAGCTCTAGTTGGAGTTCTATTTTTGGAAACATATGTCAGTAGCATACCTCGTTACAAGTGCATGCATAATTTTTCAATTTATGAAAGATTTATTCTTTGTAAATGTTCATTGTGATGGATGTTCATCTTGTGGAAATAAGATGAACTTTTCTGCTGTGTCACAGCGATCACTGAAACTTACCAATTTTTTTGAAGGAGTTCATCCTCAAAATCCTTCAAAAATTCAGTGTACAGTTATAATTCTCATGTAAAATTGGACAATTTATATTAGATATTCCACTGCAGCTCATATTTGTAAAATTCAAGAGAAAGGAATGGCAACATGATTTATAGTTCTCAACTGGAAAAAGTGCAGCATCTTTACATGATCACAGATAAGGAAAGTGTGCAGTTTATCTTATTACCAAAAGTCCAGTTCAATTCAAAACTTAGAACATTCATTTTTCATCAGCGTTTTGCTTCTTTACTTGAGAGACATATATGTGACAAGTCAAACTCCTGTATGGTAAATCAACACTGCTTTGGTTAGTGCCAAACTAATGAAATGCAATTTGTAATGAGGCTTCATCCATAGTGTGTTTGGTTTAAGCCCCTTGAGTCTTCCTTCAGATGTTTGGTACATAAGCGTAACTCTCATGTTGTATCTTGTCAAGTAATCATGTGCAGATGGCTGTGCTCGTTGTGCAATATGTCAATGTGTGGCACCTTCAAACCGTTAATTGATCAAAAGGTATACTCATTCACATTATATTGAGTGAGTCCAACATGTACAACAGTTAGGCCATTACCAAACATTAATTCATAGTTACGTGGGGGGGGGGGGGGAAGGATTGACAAGGCTGGAGGGCACCCATTGGTTTATATGCGCTATTACATGTGCTTTGCATACTAGCCACATAGATGATAAGATGTACTTGCTATTGGATTGTGGAAAGTAACATTAGTAATTGAAAGTGATGTGATTAGGAACACTAAACATTGTGATCAGAAAGCATGGTAGCAGAGACACAATCCATTTTCTGATGGAGATACAGTAGAGAGAGGTGGGCATGGAGAGGGAAGATGTGCAAAGGAAAGGGAGAGGTCAACGGGCACAGTACGGAGAGGATTGTTACGAGGTTGGCATTGGAATTGGGGCACTTATACAGATGACACAATGTAGAGAAGAATTACAGGGTAAATACAGGGTAGGGGCTGGATAGGGAAACCGTGGCAAAGGATCAGGCAGGAGTGACGCATCAGGATAAAAGAGATGCAAAAATGGGAGCGCAGAAGTGAAGAGACAGGAGAAGGAGATACAAGATAATTAAGTAAAATAAGCAGATTGTCAGTGTACGAACATGATGTGCGTTAGACAGCAAACATTGTTCCGTTTCACAGCAAGTCTTGATTCTCTCTGTGGTATTTTCATTTAAAGTATATTCCAGCACTGGATTAAAAATGCAAAATACCACTTTAAGCATTTGAAATATTGAACAGGTAATTGCCTGTGTAAGACTTTCAGTTACCATTCATTATGTTGTCATCTAAGGTCACTCACATCATTTTATTAAGATGGAGCGCACAGGCATCAGCTTGGCAAATGCCAAATGGATTCCTTCCTCTGACAGCTTTTAAGACTAGCCCTCAGAAGAGTTGCATTAATCTTGATGTTTGCAACTCAAAGATTTATTTTCTAAATTGATTCCCATCAACAAAGTGCTGTTTGTAGTGCTCTGCAAAAAAGCAAAATTGTTTAAATGTCAGTCTCTGGAAGAATGGTTAACACTTACTCCACACAGATCGTGATCTTGAATGAACAGTTAGACCTTCTTTTAGAATGAGCTAGAAACTGCCACATTTTATTGATCAACACTTACTCTAAGCTATTACAGCTATCATCCATGTTTTGTGAATCATCCTGATAGATTTAAGGCCTCTGGAGAATTTGATGGGATCGGTGGAATTTAACACTAAGAGTCTCCACAACAAGCTGCTTTTCACAATGGAATCATGGTAAAAGTAATAAGTCAATGCTGTAAATTTTCAACTTATTGCTACCAGAGGTCAATCTTAACAAACGCATAGACCTGAAATGGCTGATTTCTCTCCAAGAAATAAACTGGACGTAGAATTTGAAACATGTCCAATGTAAGTATCAGGCATATGTTTTCATAGTGTAATATTGGCGATTAAGTTGAATTTATTGTACTGGCATGGTATTTGATTTAGGTTGTGTTGGTTAGAGTTACCCTCACATCAAAGGCAACAAATAATTTTTTGACCTGAAGTTGATTTTTTCAATCTGCCTATGTTTTGACATCCTCTACTATCAAATGCCTGCATATTTGCACCAGCTCCTCACCTTTCACAAAAGAGCAGGAACAAAACTGGAGGCCCATGAAGGTGAAGACCATCTGAAAACACAATAATGAGAGGATATGTATCGAAGAATCCAGTGCTAAATCCTAAGAAACAGTATCCACGAAAGCAACACTCTTTAGGGAGGTAAATATCTGAGAAAGTGTGAAGCACACATTCGTGGGTATTCTAGCGATTAGCATATTTGGTTGGTGCATTTATTTAAATGAGTGGATTATGCAGGAGACCACAGGTAATCTGTTTTTTCTCCCATGGAGTGCACTCTCACAAAAGTTGTGGGGTATTGCCATTGTGCTATTGATATTTGATCGATCACATGTGATATTTGATCGATCAGAAACTTACATGGAAGGATCATATTTCAAAGGTATGTGGGAAAATTTCAAAATGCATTGCCATTCTGAATAAAGGTAAGAATGTTTTAAATGCTAGGTCCTTGTACATTTTGTATTGCTCATTGTTTATACCCTATCTTACTTACTGTGTTGAGGTGTGGGGAAACACATACAAGTCAAATTTTAAACTTATTTTCATTAAGCAAAAAAGAATCATTCGTATTGTGTGTAAAGCAAAGTATTTAGATCACACAACTCCATTGTTTAATAGTTTAAAGATGTTGCCCTTTTTTCTGTTAATTGAATTCAGAACAGCTATCTTCATGTGAAAAGTTTTTAAAAAATGCTGTCATTAAATCTCCAATGCTATTTCACTATATCATTAAATAGCCATAATGCTAGAAATTGTGGGAACTTTTGTTTAAAAAAAGTCAGAACAACAAAAAAACAACTGTGTATCTCATACTTGGGTGTGTCTATATGGAATTCTATTGATGCAACGATAAAAAACTGTAAAACCCTTACATCTTTTAAATACAAATGCAAGCAAAGTTTACTTAACCCTACTCACCAGTCATAATATTTGAAATTGGGTAATTATCTCCTGTATTGATCTTTTCTCTCTAGTTGTAATATTATTCATCAGATGTAGTTTATATTATCTGGAGGAAAATGCTTATAAGTTTTTCTACTTCCTTTTCCTCCCTTTCTGGTACTCTTTGTTCTGGTGAGTCTCTTGTGAAGTATTGTTTATGTAGGTACTGGAAATAAAGTGTTGTCATTGTCATTGAACCTGTACCACTGTCGTCCATAGTCAAGCCAGCTCTGCCATTGTCACCGGTTGTAAACCGATCAATAGTGACTATACTGTATACGGTAAAGAGCAAAACATGGCTCTCTCAATCATTATGAGTTTGACAAATTTTCATTCAAACATGCACTCAAATAACAAATCCATGTTCAATCTTAAGCAAAAGATAAAGCAAATTATTCTTTTTGTACAGTGTGCCCATATTGTATACTAATGTTTGATATTCTTCTAGTTATGAAGAAAACAATCTCAACAAACAGGGAGGGTTCTACGCCCTGCATATCCTACGTGCAATGTCAATTAGAAAATATAAGCTTAGGCCTGTATGTGCAAACCAGGCTGCAGAGTGGCAGTTTTTTTATATACTTTACTGTCACCAAATCAAAGTAGTGAGGTCCTTAGATAAATAAATCACCACAATATTGATGTATCACATGAAAAGATGACTTTTCTTGCTTATCAAGCTGTTTTTTTATTCAAATATTTAACAAAACTATGAAACCTGTTTTCAAGTAGGCACATAGCTAATGTGAAGTCACCAAAATTAGTTCCAGTGCCTACATGACATTAACATTTGCTGACAGAACAGTGCGCACTGACATTATCATCACTCCCCAAAACTGCTACAAAACTTAACTTCATTGATGTGGAGACAATCTAGCAGGTACAAATGTCGTAAAAATATTTTTTTCACATGAAAGTTATACCTATTCATGTTTATAAGGTAATTTTGTAAAATACCAGCACTGTTCATAAGCATGTTACAAGGATGATTTCAAGTAGGCTGTAACAGGCATAACATTATGTGAAGTTAGGTGGCTAGACTAAGGTGCGTGGTATGGAAGTTGTGCATGTGATTGAAGCTTTACAAAAATTTCCCTCAAAACTTTGTTTCATTGATGCATGGGAATCATAACAAGTAGAAATAACCTAAAAATGATTTTCTATATGGATCATACTATCTATTTGTGTTCATGAGATAATGTGGTAAAACATTGGTCCTATTAATAAACCATTTCATAGGATATTTTCAAATACGCAACCTACATGAAGCTAGGACATGTTGCTTGTTATAGGATGTTGCCTTTGTGATTCAAACTATTTCACATAAATAAAGAAAACCAACTAAAATATCTTAACAGTTTCTTTTTCAAATAAACATAGTATTTGTTTTACAAAGTACTTTGGTAAAATTCTGACATTTGTAGTCCTGTTTTAAAGGTATAATCTCATATGTACTACTAACCTGAATCTAATAGTCACTGAGTGTATGCACTGTGGAGATATCGATCTATGTACTTGCCCATTCATTGTGCCTACGTGGAATGTGGGAGGCATTGTTAAATTCGTTTCCTGTATGCTATGTGTGCTCCTAGCGGATTATGGGATTAGCATGTGGTGTAAAATTCCTGATCACCTTTTAGCTGAACTGTAGTTAATTTAGGAGGCACTAGTCCTCTTTGGGTAGGGGTTAAATGTTACCAGTGTTTCCTGATTCAGTAGTGCATTAGTTATGTGGAGATAGATAGGTTCATCACTCGTAAATTGTCAAACAATTTTGGAATTACTGCTACGCCCCATCATACTACCTTCTATCTGCCATGCAATCAATCCTTGAGTATAACATCATACTCAGTATCTTTTACAGATTCATCTTAAGTAGATATATCCACTACTGTGGGTGCTTCATCTTTTGTTCTTTTACCTCCAATGAAACCCCATTCTAAAGTATATGTAAATAGATTACTTGTTTGATCAGGTAATCAAGCCAGTAAATCCATGTGTTATGTGGATATCTATTGTTGTTGTGTCTTTCTATCTCCATTTAACATTCATTGCTTGTACTATAGAGTGTAGTCATTCAACGTTTTGTTCAACAAGTGCTAAAACGTAAGTCATCAGCACTCCTCTCTTATGTAGAAGGAATATATGGTAAAAAGCATAATCTGTCCAAGTATTGTCATAAAGTAAAGGAGAAAAGTTGTTCAAGTCAACCGAGTGTTTTATAGTACAGTGTTGTACATATTTTACTGCATGAATATATGCTGCAGAAATCTTGACTAATAACTACCCAAAAAACCTTTCTTTGTTCTTACTGGTGTGGTCCAATTGAAATATCAAGCACTCTGTTTATCATGCTGTACTTTCAATGTACTACAAAGGAAACTTCATCAGTGAACACTTCATTATGTCAGTTTTTTCCTTCTCTTCATCCTTGTGATGTGTAATGCCTATTGGGAATCAATTATCTCTTTGATCTAAGAAAAAGACAAAAGCTCAAATATCCTCCATACATACCCAAATGAATCAAGTGTTTTTTTTTTTTAATCTTTGGTTGCCATGACAGTGCAACTATGATAACAATCTACTCTAAAAAGTCACATTCACTAATGACCAAAAGCCTTGCAGAGTAGTCAAATTTATGAATACCCATTCACAAGGCCCATACAAAGAAGCAAACAAATACAGACACACACAAACATAAAAGAAAATAAAGAAGAAAGTAGGAAAAAAATATACTAGGGCAAACATGAAATCTCTGATAACAACAGACAATTTCAGACGTGTTGTTGAGATCCATGAAAAATTTACACCGCAATCTGTTCCCTATGCTCTCTATGGAGAAAATCAGTTTCTTGTTTGCACTAGGCATGCAGTATCTTCAAGGATGACCTTAAAGAAACATTTTAAATTTTTCTTAGAAAAATGGTGTAAACACATGACTGTGTTAATGTTTAGGCTATTTCTTGTAGAGATGCTTTTGCAAAGACCATTGGAAATTTAGAAGAGGAAGTGGACCTGACATTTCTTGATCTGATGAAAATCTTCTCTAAAGACGACTTTGGAAGTTATCTTCATTGTAAATGAATCATGTACAGTCACTCCTTTTAAAAGTTTAGAAACCTTCATTGGAGGCGGGCTAGGATTTACAGGGTGCTAGAATTGGTTTTGAGGATGATTTGAGCATTGGGTCAAATGTATGCATTAGTGAGGCAAGGGGTAAGTATAGTCACTGATGAATACCCACATCAGGAAGTTGTGGGGGAGTCTACTGTGTTGGAAACTGATAGATGTTATGATATCACTGAAGATCAGACAAAACCCATTAAAAATGGATAATAACTGATGCATGAAATTTTCAGAAGTTGTGTTATTTATTGAAACACAAACTTCAAGTATTTCCACAGAACAAGTCATTTTTTCACACGCAGATAGGCCATGGTTGCAATGATTTACTTTCTATTGTGAATGTTGCTTCTGATTGCATATAAGCAGCAGAGAGTTTTGCGTGGAAAGGGCATGTCTTTAAGGAATGTATCAAAAAAACATGAACAAGGGTTTTACAACCCAAAGTAATCCAACTTGGGAAATAGTCACATTTGAGGAAGCTCAGTCATGTGTGGAGACTCTTCATTTTGTTTGCTCCTTTGCTCACTCATCTTCACAAAACAAATAACATCCTGCACGTACACTTTGTAGTACAATCTGTAACCATTAATTTTAGCTCTGTGATCAGACATGTTATTATTCACTATCATTCATCACCTTTCTTATCATTCAATTTTACCAACTGGGTGAGACTATTAATCACTCCTTATAGACTGTTTTAAATACTTTCATTATTGATTTACTTGACTGTACAAACCTATTGCACTTAAACTACTGTACTTACCACATTTAGATCGTAACCACAAAGTGGTTACCATCTAAACCACTGCAATCTATCTGCAAAGCAAATTTCCAGCCAAGTTCATTAATAATACTTAGCAGTTTGTCATCTACAATTGAGTTTGTTGGGATAGTGTGTACTGGGTCTGTACTGGGGCAGTATGTACTGGATTTGTTAGGGGCAGTATACTGGGTTTGTTAGGACAGTGCGTATTAGATTTGCTATGGACAGTGTGTACTGCACTTTGTTAGGGAAAGTATGTACTGGGTTTGTTAGGAACAGTGTGTCCTAGGTTTGTCAGAGACAGTATTTGTTAGGGACAGAGTGTACTGGGTTCATTAGGGAGAGTGGCCTGGGTTTGTTAATGACAGTGTGTACTGGGTCTTTTTAGGACAGTGTGTACTGAGTTTTTTTAGTGGCACTGTGCACTGGGTTTGGAAGGGGCTGTTTATACTGGGTTTGTTAATGACATGGTGTATTGGGTTTGTTAGGGACAGTATGCGCTGCGTTTGTTAGGGACAATGTGGAGTGGGTTTTTCAGGATTCACAGTGCATACTCCCTTACCTCATATAACCTTTGCATTACCGCATTGACCATGGTCAAGCATCTGGTAATTTTGTGTGTGTGTATCTGGTCACTGCCCTTCTGTAATTCCCAGCCTTTTGATCTAGCAGCGAAGTTTGTATCATGCTACTACATCTGCTTTAATCTGCTTCCTTTCTCATCCTTTTGGGGACAGTATGTACTGGGTTTATTAGGAATAATTTAGTGTGGGTTTGTTAGGGACAGTGTAGAGTGGGATGTTAGTTACAGTGTGTACTGGTTTGTTAGGAACACTGTGGAGTGGTTTGCTAAGCACACTGTGAAGTGGGTTTGTTTGGGACATTGTTTGAAACTACAGTTCACAACACGCACTCCCTCACCTCATGTAACCCATGCTTTACCATACTGACCATAATCTAGCAACTGGCAATCGTGTGTTATGTATCTGGTCACCGGCCTTCCATAATTCCCGGACTGCACAAGCAAGCTTGGAAGCGATGAGGTAAGTACCTTGCTTGTGAATTCCCAAAACATTAAATTTTGGAGAGTTGATGTCTGAGGACAGACTTAAGAAATTCATCACATAAAATACATATTGAAACCATGCTGGATTTTACTTTGTTCTCGATATGGAAGAGTGTGTTAGCATGGGTTGTGAGGAGACATGTAATTTCCATTGCTGGTTAATAACAAAATTAGACATGTTACAAAAGGTCTTGGATAATGCCCTGATTGCCCTCTCCAAGATTATATCTTTGCTGTTTTACCTGTAACTGCATACAGAGGAACAAACATTTAAAGAAAATACCAATGTTGATTTTTTTTTTCATTTTATTGATAAATCAAAACAAAGCACAAAATTTGCTTCTTCATTCTTATGTAATAAAATGAAAAGTTACAGATAAATAAAATAAGATTTCAGCTTTAAACTTGATCAGTTTGATCATTTTCCTTCAAAGTTAGATACTCTCCATCTACTTTAAAATGAAATTTGTTGTAGAAAACTAAAACATCTGAAACAATGTTGTTAACTTTAATTCGTTTTAATGAACCTTTTGCGATAGGGTAACAAAAAATTAAGTGGATGAATATTGTCTTCTCAGTAGCTACAGCAGATGTGTCTATTAGAAAAATTATCATAATTTCTGGTATTCTGCATAAAATCATTTTTCCAAAAGTTAATTATACATGTACTCTCACGAAAAGGTGTTTCAGAATTTCCTCAACCATTGTTGGGCATAAAAATACTGACAGAAATCATTTGCAGAAATCATGTGCTATGACATTGTTAAGACACAAAGCTACTGTTGCTTAAACTTTCCCTTTACAACAACCATTTAGTCAATATGATGTGCTGGTAACACCCCACCTTTGCACTTGTATTGGTATACATGGCATCTGTGTGGTCTCTGAAGACTTTGGTGATATTGCAAGTAGTTGCATCTTGTGTATACCTTATAAAGTAACTTAATTTGCAACATAATTAAGGAAAGTTGTAGAAGTTGGCATACTGACTTAAACAGACACCAAACACATCAAGTTAAGTTATGAGAATACCAATATAACCAGCATGCATTAATTTGCGATACTGTAATTGATGCCACCTCACTTCGTTATTGACATGAGGTCACTTTTCATTGGGATATGAACTTATTTTAGAATGGTATGCCCATGCACATGCACAACAGAGCTGACACCACAGTTTACTATACAGCAAACAGAATTATGTAACCTTGTACAATATCTAGGTCTGTAAGTAGGAATATTCCAATGTCAACATATGGGACTCTTGCATGAAGTAGCATGCACTCCAAAACCGACACTAATGTCTTCCTCATAACTCAAGATATTGCTGTTTGAAGTGAAATGTTGCCAAAGTAAATGGTCACAACCTTTATATTGTTATAATGGTTCTTTTTGCCAATGGAGATTATGAAGAAATGCAAAGGATATCCAATTAGTTCATCTGTCATGTCATTACAAATTTCCCATAATGCAATGCAACCACTGAAATTTCTGAAGAAATCCATAACGATAACTTCTAAACTGAACGTGACATTGAAGTTTGTAAAGAGGAGCAAATATCCCTAATTTTCTGAAATTTCAATCTGTTTCATTGGTTAATCCTGTTGTTTTTCAGTATGGATGTTTTTATTATCACTGCTAGTTTGATCAACTCTTGGCATTTTACTCTCTGCCTGTCTCCTGTACATAGTTCATGCACTCTTTACTTACAGGGTGTGGTGCCTTCTGGTAACCTTTTAACACTGCCATCAATCTTGTCAAGTTACTTCCAGACAGCCTCTCCTGCACCCTCTGCCATTAATTCTATCTGTTCATATTATTTTGAAGCTCATACCTCAGTTCAGTTTTATACTATTCTTTCAGTCAGTCTCACTGTGTTGTTTTGCAAAGCAAGATGAGAAATTAAAGGTACAGTACATGTCTTTTGTAGTATATAGCACTATTAATTTAAAATAGGTTTAGTTTTCTTTGACATTAAGAGTGCTGAATGGCAGTGTAAATGTAACAAGGTTATTTATTGAATGTCCATGTTTAATCAAGTCAACAAACAAATGCATAAGTTCCCTGCACTCTTTTGTTTAACACAGCTTTTTAAACGTATGCTGTATCGATCTTAAAGCATGGTAGCTTCATATTCTATTCTCCTACTGAGGCACAAATTTTGAAATTTATGAATACATTGCATCTGCAGTTACATGCTTAACCTTGGATCGTTGAGACTGTTTACTGGTCGTTAGGTACTTAAGGATGGCATTCTTGCTTATTAAACATCATGTTCAGTGCGTGTATCTGTTGTTAACCGTTTGAGCAATTCGGCACAGTTCAGTGGAGTACCCTTTTCCTTTACATGATTACCTACGGTACACCGGCATGGGTAATACGGGATAATAATAATGAATAAACAGATTTTTACGGAGGAATGTTTGTGTGTTTGTGGTCACGTATTAAAAGGTTTGGCATGCAAAGATGGATAATCGATAAGCAATACAAACTATACCAATGATTGAGTAAGCTCAGCAACCACCTGCATGTGGCTGACAATCAGCTATTAAGCACACCAGTAGCACTTAAATGTAAGCACTAGGTAGGTAAGTTAGTACAACAACAACTCATATGTACATGACAATCAAGTAGACAAGTGCTAGTCACTCAAAAAGTCCAGCAGCAACTCTTATGTAAGTAACAATCAGGTTAAGATAAAGCACAGCAACAACTCTTATGTAATGTAAGTGACAACCACTTTATATGCACAGCAACAACATTTATGTAAGTGACAATCATGTAAATATAAAAAACAGCAACAACTCTTATGTAATGTAAGTACCAGCTACTCAATAAGCACAGCAGCAACTCTTGTGTAAGTAACAATCAGGTAAAAATAAAGCACAGCAACAACTCGAATCTTATATAAGTGACAACTGCTTTATATGCAGAGCAACAACTCTTATGTAAGTTACAATCAGGTAAATGGAAAAAACAGCAACAACTCTTATGTAAGTGACAATCAGGTAAATATAAAGCACAGCAACAACTCTTATGTAAGTGGCAATCAGGTAAATTTAAAAAAACAGCAACAACTCTTATGTAATGTAAGTGACAACCACTTAATAAGCACAGCAACAACTCTTATGTAAGTGACAATCAGGTAAATATAAAGCGCAGCAACAACTCTTATGTATTGTAAGTGACAACCACTTAATAAGCATAGCAGCAACTCTTATGTAAGTGGCAATCAGGTAAATTTAAAAAAACAGCAACAACTCTTATGTAATGTAAGTGACAACCACTTAATAAGCACAGCAACAACTCTTATGTAAGTGACAATCAGGTAAATATAAAGCACAACAACAACTCATATGTAATGTAAGTGACAACTACTTAATTAGCACAGCAACAACTCTTATGTAAGTGACAATCAGGTAAATATAAATTAATACAGCAACTGTTATGTAAGTAACTATCAGTTTAATAATAAACATAGTAACAACATGTGTAAGTTACAATCAGGTAAATGAGCCTAGCAAGAAGTGTTATGTAAGTGGCCATCTGGTAAAGAAGCACAGCAACAATGCCTTTTGTTATTATTAATTATATTGCGAATACCTCCATCATTACGAATTCCTTACACAAAAACAGCCAAGGTGCTAACAGAGGAAGGCTATAAATTCGATTCTGAGGGCATGTATTCCTTAAATGGCAGATAGATTACATGATGATAGACCACTCTTTGGGGACAAGGATATGTGGTTATTTGGGGTGATTGTAGCTCTGCTATCTTTAAGTCCTTTGAAATTACTGGTGACGGGATCCTATCTGGTCATTCCCCTTCTTGTTCACTTATTCTTTGCTTAACGATGCAATCTCATACAGTCAAATGTGTAACGTGGACAAACAGCATCATCTGGGGATCAAGGGGTGTATTTTTTCTCTGAATGTGTGCTGAAACAATCTCTACATGTATACAGTTGGCAACTTGCTGGTTGAAATGCTCAATACAAGTAACATGTGCGAGAAAATTGGGAATATAAATAAAGCAGTGTGGTTGACGTAATTAAAGTATTAACTATGTGCTGGATCAAATGGTGTTTTTAGTTGTTGATGTCTTTTTTTAAAGAGTGTCTGTAATGCAAAGCTGTGAACAAGTTGAAAGAACAAGCATCAGCAACACCAACAGACAAAACTCAAAACTGTCGTTGCAGGCAGCTTTTTAAATTTAATTTGCATTTGATCAGATTAAATGATAAAACATGGTAATTCCTTGAAACTTTGAGGTACAGTGTAGACAAGTCTCCAGATACTACATCAATAATCACCCTTTTAAGTAAATTCCAGGGAAATTTCCATTGCAGATTTGCAAATTGCTGAGAATAAAGTGTGTTCATGAACAATACTTTGGACAAAAGATCTATGGTGTCCTAAAAGGACATTGAGAGGAGCTCAGTGGCAGGTTTTTGGTTGTTTACTCACTGCAGGGTAAGAACTAGCAGTTGGTCAAACCAAGTGTTCATCAACTCACACTTTATGATATGATTGACGCAAATGCGAACAAAAAGACAGCTGTCAATTTACAGCAAGTTATCCCTCATGTCATACAACCTGTGCATTACCGTATTGACTATGGGCTAGCATCTGGCAAATTTGTGTGTGTGTACGTGTCTGTTCACCGCCCTTCCGTAATTGCCAGCTTTTTTGTCTTTTGGTATGGGATGAGTATGTCGCTTGGGAATTCCCAAACCAGGGAGTTTTGTGGATTCCATGGTTGTGACAGTTCCACTTAAAAGAGTTGCAACATTTTGTCTTTAATGAAGATGTACTCATCTAAAGATGAAATTATTCTGTCTTCCTTAAATCTGTCACAAAATTGCTACTTCCAATTTGCTCTTCAAGTGCTGGCTTCCTGCAAAATGTGCTTAATATTCATAGCAAGTTTGACTGCACGTCTTTGTAATTATCAATAGGGAACTTGGCCTTTGTAATAGCTTGAACTTCATATTTGTTTGTTGGTAACACATCAGAAGAAATTTCTGAGAATACTTTTTTGCAATCCCTTTGAAGAGAAACCTGCTGGTTATGAAAAGTTGCAATTGTGGAATGAAATTTAATTAAAATCCAGTGAAACTTCAATTCACCTGTTCAGGAGACCGTTTGGTTGAAAAACAATTGCTGATGAAGGGCAACAGTTGATGTACCATTTGAATGATTACCACAGAGATATGGGATGTTAGGGCTAAATGAGCACTCAACAGGCCCACACAGTTGATGGACACCTTACTAAACAGTTATAGGGAGATCCCCCAGCCACTATCTGCTATGGTGGGTCTCATCCCCCGATGGGAGGCCAGTAGCATATTTTCTGGAACCTTGCTGTGTTAATGATGTTTGAAACAACCAAACACCGTACGATGATTCTAATTCATGTTTACATCAAGCACAAAACTCTTGGTTTGTTTTAGCTGATGTATGTTGTTTGTCTTTCTTATCAAGTTCAAGTATCAGACACTCAAACAAACCCCTTAAACTTTCAAAGATAGCAGTTTGAGAACTGAATCACCACTCAGTCTTAGACTGGATGGCTGGAACCCTGGCTTACATGTAGATGTTGAGGGGGGGGGGGGGAGCCTGATTGTTGATTAATAGTAGGTCTGGAATTATCAATCCTGATTCTGTGAAAAAACTGCCAAAGAAGAGGAAATGTACACTGCATATGTCCTGTTCACTTCAATCTTTACCTACCTGTGTAAGGTCTGTGTGCAATAGAGGGTAGCATTTATGGACATGTCAATTTCTTCCCAAATTTTACAAATTTCTGTGTTACTGTACATGCTTGATCAGTAAGTTCACAATTTGATTCAAACTATACAGTTCTCCCTTCTTTAAGAGTAAAGCAACATTTTGCAGAAAGTAAATACAAAACTTCAAAACTTACGACATGATCAGATTAGAGACTCCGTATGATGTGAATTGGTTTCTTTGAACCATTATGGTGGTGTATGTAATCCAATGCAAATCAGAAGTGAAAATGCTTTGAAAGCAAACTGCCCACATGTGGCAATTCTAGGAAAGAGATTTTGTGGGCTCTGTAAAGAACATGTAAAAAAACAAAGAAATATATGCAAATGCAGTAAAGTATAATAATTATTTGTGAATAACCCTGCATTCTTCTCATTAGTGCAACTCTGAGAAATCAGTTTCTCAGTCCATACCTTTCTTGTGAATGATTGTGAATTTTAAAATGAAAACTGTCTTTACGTAGAAAGCAGTGATTTTAAGATAATACCAGTATGTACGCTGACGTGTTTATCAGCTGATTGAACTTCAATTAATGCTCGGAAGATACCACTAACAGCAAGACTAGCTCTACCGCCACGACCGAGAAAATTAAATCTAATTTCTCTTGGAGGGTCACAGTTGTGGTAAAGATCTGAAGTAAAGAACCTTACTTGTAGTAGTTGATTCTAAAGTACTTCATTTATGTCTATGGCTGCAAGATTGTCAATCGTTTTACAAGGCCTCACAACTTAAGTGATCTGCAGTTAAATAATAGCAAGCACGAGTGACATGTAGGAACTTGTAAAAATGGTAGAATTAGAAGTGGTCTATAGTGCTGAGTTACTGGATATCTTCTCAATTCAATTGTCCTTGATAATGGAGACCAATTGAATTTGTTGCCATCTTAGCTCATCTATTACTGATAAGTCTGTTGGTTTTCCAGTTTATTAAGATTTTTGTCTGTGATGTACAAGTAGAATTTGCTAGTGATAGAACACAGTCCCTTCAAGGACAGAAATCTCTGCTACTTGACATCTACTGAAATATCTCCAAGAGTCTTGGCTTGCCTTTGCTGAACGTAATGAAAAGAGAAACTGCAGGGATGTTAAAATGTTTATTTGTACTATACTATGGTGTATGCAATGGAACTCATTGTCGCCTAGGACTCTGTAAGGATCATCTAAACAGTGCTTACCTCTGTCTTCACTTACCTGCCTTTGCACAACTACCATGCTAGTAAAAATAAAAATGAAAATTGTGTGATCACATGAGCTCTAAAATAGCTTGAAAATTTAAAACAATAATGTGAGAAAAGTATGTATACACAAAATACAAAGCACATACATATGAAACATATAGCAAATGTATATATTGCAGACAAAATGCTGAAATGTCAAACTGTAAACATGTCACCAAGTATGGTGTGGAGAATGATTAAAGCTTTACGTCTAAGGTTTGGAACCTCTGTGAGCTTGCCGGAAGGATGGAACCTAAACTGTTCACTTGCTTTATGGGAATGATCAATTATAATACAATCTAAATGATTCAATGGTCACCCAGGACTGGTACAGTGAATGAAGAGATAGCATATCTTCACCACTGACATGTATCCTTATTTGGAATAATGGATTGAAGTTTACCCAGCTCCCTTGTTATGAGGTGACCAAAGCGGACCAAAGTATTGAGTGTTTTAAACACTTTCTGTAATTGTGCAATAAAGATTAATTACAGTACACTGAATCACACCATAGGGTTGAAATAGCCTCTAAAAGTAAAGTCCCTGATATCCCTTTTTAAGTTTTGGTGAAAGTCATTACCTTAGCAATGCACATGGGGTTATATGTGTATGTGTGTATTTATGTTTGTGACACCTACTTGTAAACATGATATCTCACAAAGGAAAGCTTGGAGAGATGTTGTATTTAGTGTTAGGGTGAACTTTTTTTTATGGTGAAAGTAAAGGTCAGTTGGGGTCAACAGGGGTCAAATTGTGAAAAGCTAGTGAACACATTATTTCAAATAGTGGAGCTTTGACAGAGATTAAATGCACAAACAATCATATTTTTTTTTAAACAGTTTCCCAAGTTTGCAGTCTCCATCATAGAAATTCTGTGTAATATTGCTTTAAGTGTAAATGAGGTATCCACATGGCCGACTTATACTTACCCCTTTGCTTTATATAGTAGTGCATTGTTCAACCCCACACAACGTGCCTCCCGAATAAAGTTCTAGTGCAGCACCCTCTGTGACCTGAATCAATCTGTTCTGATACAAAGTTTTCACCTCATTAAGATTTATCTCCCATCAGATGTAAGGAGAGATATTTTGATCAAGATGAGACCAAAAGAATTTGACTAAATCATTTCTTTGTTTATAGATCAGTCATCAGTACCAAACTGTCGTTGAGATAGTGTGTAAGGTCACATCGTGTGTCATAAATCATCTTGTGAGATATAAAATGAGTTTTAGATATATCATCTTAGGAGTTTCTGATGGAGATGTCTATTAGCCCAAACAATGTTCACTCGTTTGTACTAATAGAAAGTAATTATTGGCATGAATCATATTTCAGCCAATCAGCGATCATGGTTATGGTCAGGTTTAGGGTTGCATTTGTTTGAATAAACAGGTTAGTTTGCCCTCTCTTAATACTGGGTGCTTTAACTTCAGACTTAAAGTGAAATAGGGCATTAAGAGTACACCAACATGGTGTACAAAGAAAATCAATTTAAACATCATTAAACCATTCACTCTCATCAATAAACATCTACAAAAGCTTCATCTCCTCAAAAAATGCATGTGATGAGTGACAGAAGATGCATCATTTGAATTTTGAAAAGTTTGGGTGAACAAATTATTCTTTAGCAACAAATAACTGAAATTGCATCTGTAAGAAACTTATTTCATGAAATTAAAGCCACTGTCCTTCCTTATTTTCCAATGATCTGTCATTGTATATCCATTTACACTGTAAAATAATCCCCTTATTTCCTAATGGACTAAATGCTTTAAAGAATGACGCTTTGAAGGAACAGAACAAAAAAAAAAAAGAAAAAAGAAAACAATTATGAAGAAGCCATTTTAAATAATGATGGTTAAATTCAGAATAGACAACCGTTCATGTTTCATGAACTTGTCCCAACACAACAATGGAACTCTCACCACTCTGCTCTCAATATTTTCAGTTTGTCTGGAGGCCTTGGCCATTATAGAATGAAATGGACTGAAGCAAGGACTGAGCTTTATGCAGGTAACCCATCATGCTGACATGGAGAGCATAGACTTTGTTCCAAGATGTTTAAAAAACTTTTGCATTTCCAAACTAGATGAGTATGGAAATACCAAACTAATAGTACCATAGTTTTAATTGTAGATGTTCTAAAGTCATATAGTGCCTATCGTTATTAAGTTTGAAGCACTTGTAGTTGAGTTTAGTTTTTTCGCCTGTAGTGAGACAGCCCTTGTTGTGTAATCTGAGAGGCAGAGTGCCCTTAGTTGTGTCGAGACAGACAGGATTTCATAGCTTGATAATGATCTTACCTGACACTGGTCTTGATAGGTATCATGGTAGACTTTGCAAAGTCTTTCTCGGCAAATGAATTTTCCTCCTTTGGTACATTCCTTACAATTTGAGCTGCAGCCTACTTATACCTAACTGAGGATATATGTGCTCATCTAGTAATTGCGTTTCCCTGTGATCGCTGTCCGCCGGAAAGACTTTGGACACTCAGTGTAATTATGTACAAATGAATAGTCACGTTTGACATTAGGGTTAATACATATTAAAATACCACGCGTTGGTCTCATGAAATGAACCAATAGCAGCGATCGAACAATGAGAGAAAATAACGGTACCTAGGCTAACTTTCACCCTATCACCAGATTTGCCTACGGCAGAAATAGGATATCAGTAAGAGAGACCTAAAACGTTGAAGGAGAGTAGAATATTACTATGATAGTTACGTAACTGATCAGTCGTAGGTCCTTTCCCCATCATCACTCCCATCATTTCTCACGATGGCAGTGATTGGCTTCTACCAAATTTGGTAGTGAAAAACAATGGTTTTAGTTAAAAGTTGTGTGCATAATTGAAACGAGTGTCCAGAGTCTGGGAGGTCAGTGATCAATGAGGGGAGTAAACACTCTTCCGGAAGAGCAGTACAAATATATGGATGTTCCTTCAAATGTGGCGGAACCAAGATTACCCAAGCAGACTCTGCAGAGTCTAGTATCATGGTAGATGGTGTGATATTAGCAATAGTATTGATAGGTAGCATACCCCTATTAATTGTCCTGTTCACTAATACACACATATACGCTAATTGGTAAAAGTAAGGTGGTATCTTATACCTTGTAGAGGTTTTTGTCATACACAGTATGGGCTACCACTCAATGGAAAGTGACATTTTGGCGATTTATTCACTTTTCTGTACCATAGGTGGTTAGATTTATCTCAAAAGGCACGCTAATTTTATCTAAATCTTTGTTAAAATCCATAAGTGTCAAATTACATCTATTACTCTACCTCCATTTTTGCACTATGTGCACTTCAAACCCGCTGCAAGTCACATTGAAACCCAACTTGTGCGGTAAAATATGAACAAGATCAATTTTTAGGGCATTCCATTGATTGCTAACACAGTGATTACTTGTGAAGAAATCTCCCAACTGCTATATAGGGTGTGTTACCATTACTATTTTACTCTCAGATTTTCTGTGATATATTTGCACAGGAATCTTCCAATACTATGTAGCTGAAAAGACATTGTTATTGTCCTCTTGAATGCTTCTTGAATTGATCTGAGCCCAAAGAGTCGATGAAGTATGTGTAGCTTTTCAAATGATCGTTTCATCGATGGTGATCATGATGGTGATGGTTTGTGGAGATGTCTGTTTCATCAGTTAAGTGTGAGACTGTATCATCCGTTTATTCGTCTTCTACCATGAAGGGGGGGGGGGAGAGAGAAAGCACAAATGCCACAAGCTGTTTGGATTCTTGGCATGCTTGCAGAGTGGCTGCTTTGGCCATAGAGAGGAGCTCCTGTTTGCATTGTGTCATCAAATCTGATGAATTAATTACAAGAAGTGAATTGCACAAATTTGAGTCGCATCAGATTAAAGGAGGAAAGATGTCTCAGGATATTAAACTTAAAAAAAAAAGGAAGAAAGAAAACAAGAGATACAGTACTTGCCAGGGTGTAGTGTTGTGAATTTAATTCAGGTACTGTGTTGATCTCATGTTGTGTATGGTCATGGTGAATAGTATACCATATTTAAAGGGAAATAGGGCGTTTAGAATACACCAACATGACTTACAAAAGAAAATAGCAGTAATCAGTGTTAAACCATTCAATCTCATCAATAAACATCTACCAAAGCTTCATTTTCTCAAAATATTATGCATGTGATGAGTAACAGAAGATGCATCATTTGAATTTGGAAAAGTTTGGGTGAACAAATTAGTGTTGAGTAACAAATAACTGAATTTCTATCTGTGAAAGACTGATTTTTTGAAAAGAAGGCTACTGTCCTTCCTTATTTTGAATAATCTATCATTCCACGTCCACAAACTTTGGTTTCAAAAATATGGATGTTTTCCCCAAAACAAACGCCCTATTTCCCTTTAAGTTGTCATTTTATCAGCCTGTACTCTTTGGCCTTATTGTTATTATTTGTTGATGGTAAATGGTCAAACCAATACATTCTGAATATCTGACACACAACCTACAAACCTACAAACTGACCATCTCATTTACAGCATCAGTGATCAACTGTTTTGGCTAACTTAAATATTCACTCTCATAGTATACTTCCCATTGGCTTGTTCAAAGAAGCATTTCATCAAGTTGAATGAAAATGCAAAACCACTAGATTACTTATTTTACACTTTTGCTATTATATTAGTCTTTGAAATCATATGGCAGTGTGTACCACCTGAAACCTATTTATTCTCCTAAATTGTCTGAATGGTGCTATTAAAGGACATACTTAACTTTTGAACATGAAATTGTAATGTTTTTACCCTTTGCACGTAATCACTTAAATAAAGGGTAAAAAACATTAGCAAATCTGTTTCATTGTCACACAAGTCCCAGTACCGTCACTGCTTTTTCAACTAAGCATGTCGGTGTTCGATAATAGTAAGAGGTGATCCTCATGGAGGGTTACTGGAATCCCCATTCATGGTTACTTAGAACCATGGGCTAAATTGCTCTTACCCCCAAAATACTTTAAGCTTGCCTCAGTCACACCTTGAAAAAATTAATAAAAAGAAAGAACGTTGAAACTATGGATACTTGATGTGTAATCTTTAACAATGATGTTTTTGCTAAAAATGTCAATGCCATAACGTGTTTGACCTTGAAGTTGACTTTGCCTGTCACTGAAGCGTTCCCATGCTGGAAGTGAACCAGTTACTATTGAGCTAGTATGGTCTGGTGATCCATTGATTTTGCATTTCATATTCCCAACAATGTCACTTCTATCTATTGTACCAGGACTGGGTGGTAGTTTTAAATGGACAGTCATTCGTGCACAGCACAGGCCCTCTCTCAGGTAGCAAACATTCCTCTTATGATAGTTCCACCAAAATGTGATGGCTTTCGAATGTCCATGGCAGTCATAACTATGTACACACTAGGGTAAAGTGGTCCTTTGCTTCCTAAAGTTGGAGGAATTGTATGTTACTCAATGTGAGGATGATACGGTAGTTGAGAAGACTTTGGAAGTTGAAGATCAAATTGAAAAGGATGCTTTGATTTCCCATTGTACTCTGTGTTTAGTTTACTTTGTGATCCACTGTCAACTTGTATGGCAAAATGTGCTGATCCAAATATGTTTTGTCAAAGTGTTGGATTGGGTAACCATAATTTTTGGCTTCTGAGGATTGTTTAATGGGAAATTTAGGATTCACTGAGGTAAAGTGTTGCCCTCATCTCTATCCGTTGTTGCTATGAATCTTAACTTTTGTATTCCGATGGTGGGTTGTCAGGTGTGTGATACAATCTAGTTGTAGCTTAAATTGCATTTTACACATTCAAGAAATTGTTTTGCCTTCAGGATGTTTGAGAAATCTGCTATCTGTTGACAAGCGGAATTATCATGTGGGAAAGGAATTGCTGTGAGCGTGTGAAAAGCTGTCTCACATAGCTTATCTGGGATTCATCTTCAAGGTGGTGGTTCAATGAACCTCTCTCATGGAGATGTTGTAACGATAACTGATCTTATGTTATTCCAGAAAAAGTCTGCAACTCTGCATCTTGGCTTTGGATTATTTTGATGTGGAAAACTTAAAAGTTTCTGTATGTTTGATCCTTTGTGTTCATTTATCTTATAGTTCTCGAAATATTAATGACAGTGACTCGTTGCCCTAGACAGTTCTTATTCTCCCAACCACTTACTTCAAGTTCCTCCCACAACCTGTCTAAAACTCCTTGTGCAAGCGCAAGTATAATTTTAAGTACCACACCTCCTGGTTAGCACACAAGCACCACATGTCAAAACACTCTGCCCCTGTGTGAACCTTTCCAGCAGGTGCTGGTATGTAGCATTTCTTTAACCTACACACCAAAACACCTGCGGACAATTAGAGATTTATCTCATCTAAGATCCAAGGTCTCTGTATTTATGAATGTGTCTTAACGTTCGATGATTGGCTGAAATGAGTCTGAATATTAATGGCCAAAGAAAAAGAAGTATTGAATGCTAACTGATTATGTGTTGGCATACATGAATTTCAATAGCTTTAATACAATCTGTACGCAGATATAGTTGGAATTCATGTGATGGTTGGTATTATGAATGCAGTCAGAGCTGATCGTGAGTAATACATGTCTGTTGTGTGTGTTACCCCTATGTATGCTGTGTAGTATGAGCTACTCTGCATCTGTCAAATTTGCTGTCAATCAAAGAGCAGGTAATCGAGAATTTTGCTTATCTGTAGCCAAAAGTTTAGCATTTAATCATTTTTTTTATAATTTTTTAATCAATTTAATCATTTTTGTTTTACATGTAATATGTTTATTAGTCAATCGACTAGGAGCAGTTTTTCTGTAGCTCTTCATATAGCACTTTGTGCAATAGCTACTCTAATATCGAGTATTTGTCAATGGCAACTTGTTTTGTCAATGTTTTGTTATTTACTCCATTGGGACAAAAATTGTACTCATTTTTGATTCCTTGCCGAAGGCAGGAAAGGAATCTGTGTGATGGTGATGTCGTGTGTGTGTGTATGTGTGTGTGTGATGGCTTTGCTTGTTTACATGATATCTCAAGAAGGGAAAGTAGGACAGTTCTCAAACTTGGTACATAGATGCCCCATATTGAGAGAAAGAACCCTATTGTTTTTGGTGGAGGTCAAAGGTCATCTGGGGTCACTGGGGGTCAAAACCTGAAAACCTTGTTTACACGATATCTCAAGAAGGGAAAGTTGGACAGTACTCAAACTTGGTACATAGATGCCCCATATTGAGAGAAAGAATCCTATTGCTTTTGGTGGAGGTCAAAGGTCATCTGGGGTCACGGGGTTAAAAACCTGAAAACCTTGTTAACACGATATTACCCTAAAATTTGTTTTCAAAAAGCAGCAAAGTCTTGCTAATTTCCTTCTGTTACAAGCTCCACTAAAGACACTTTGAGCATAACTATTACAAACAATAGGGAAAGCAAGTCGAAATTCTCCATGGATGTCACAATTCACAAGAATATTACCACATAATTGAAATAGACCAATCATGAGCTAGAGTAACAGGGCATACTAACTCTGATTGGGGTGACTGCATTTTCCCTTGATTGGAAAGACAAACAACAATAAGTATCAACATGGTACCTGTGAGTTGATTGATGTTACCATCTCCCTGGCACTAATTTATGATATGGCACTTCACCGTCAAGAAAAATCATATCATTTCAGCACAAAGGAATGAGAGAATTTATCAGAACAAAAAGGGGTTCATATTTTGGGTTTAAGAAACTAAACAAAAATGCACTTGTGAGCCCTTTCTTCTTACAAGTGTGAATCAAACAGATGTCAGTTTTCAAACTGCTGTGTTCAAAATGTATTTTATCAAGGCAAGGAATCACAAAGCGTTTTGGCTTTCTGGTCATCTTATGGTTTGCAAATACCCTGTTAAATGGTGAGACATCTGCATGTAATCTGGTTTTCCCCATCAGTTATGACCAGTTAAGTAAGTGTATACACCTGCATGTAACTAAGGTTACCTGTCACGTGTTTGCAATCTACCATTTTTTTCTTGTGCTCATCAGTTCCACCTTGTAAAGATCGTTGTTTGCAGCCCATTCTTATTTTTTGTATCTTTTAGTGCCTGTACCCATTCATCCTCTATTCCCTTCCTTTGTAGCTTCCCATCTATCCCCATCTATTCCCATTCAAAATTAGTTAAAGAGTGCCAAAACGTATAGTAAGCAATTCTTTTAGCTGACAAAATATACAATTTATATTCTAGTTTTCCTTGTACAATTTGCCACCCTTTATGAGAAATCCAAATGTAAAAATGTGCATTTTCTGTTAATTATAATTGGATACTTTGGTAAGAATTTCTGCTATCAAACTAGTTTTTACTCATAATCTTTGTGGTAGTGGATAGCTATGATAACAAAACATTACACTGAGTCTGTATCTCATTTAACCACCTATCTGATTCTTCAATGTTAAAGGAAGAATTATTCAAGTGTAAACTTCATATCAAAGGAATATCAGAGACTGCAGTGATAATTGGGATCAGTTTCAAATGATTTTGGTCACTGGAGTGTAAATTACCAACCAGTTTAGAATAATCTACCGTATCATTTGTCAGACAGTTAGTACCCTTGATGTGGTACTTAGTAAACATACTGAAATAATGAAAAGCATCACATCTAACTGACTGCAGTAGGTGTTGAGATACATTTTTAGATTGTCAAACTAAATTTAAACTTCATTTGTCAGAATACTTACAACACAACTGACTGTGTCTGTCGCTGCAGTGCTCAGGTAGTTTTTACCTATAACGTATTAGATCGCTTCTGTTCCTTGATTAGAGGCACACTGTCGTAAATGCTTAGAATGTTCTATTCATAAAACACATTAAAGATGACCTATATATGACTTGGTCATACACCAGGTCCAGTTGACATGTTACGTATGCATGTGTGCATTAGCTCACCTAATTTGAAAACCTTGGAACTGAAGTTAGTTCTAGGAGATACAAAAAGGTGTCGTAACATGTGATCCTTAAAACAGTCCAGTTGACATGTGACCCACAGATATGCAATTGCACACAGTCATCAACATGTCGGGTTCATTCAAATTCTAACATCATGTAGATGCCATTTGACATGATCTCATAGGAGTAGGATTTTTTATTGACCTCAAACAATAGACATGCATTTATGGTTTCCATGCAAAGATCTGCTTTAAAAACTGAACAACAGTGACTGAGAAAGTCCAAATGCATCTTGTGCCCAACTTCTAACCTAAAAGGAAATTGAACAAACACAGATATTGCAATTGCTTATTGTCTTTGTGAATTCCCAAACAGAGCTGGGAAGGCAGCCTTTCAGTGAATAAATGTAGAATGCCAGAGGTGCTAAAAATTTCCTCCCAAATGAGTTTGGTCCAATACTTAATTATGGTTGCTATAGTAACTGAAACAACATAAATCAATTTTTGTGTTAAGTAAAAGCTGATGAAAGATTCTTTTTTGTTTAAATCAAGAACATAAACAAGTGACATAATTGTTGAAATTACAAGGAAAGATAATTCTGTTGCTTAAGTCTACTCTTGCATTAAATTTTTTTTTTTTTTTCTCTGATGCTATATGCACTGTAACAACTGGTGCAGCTCCAGCTGCCAGTGTGTAGTGAGATGGTTTGATAAGAATGATGGATCGTTTCTAATATGGCAGATTAAGCACGAGTGAAACCTTGAAGGAACAAACCTTGAACAGTTTCAGATTAACAAACCCCACCAAGAAGTCTCATTAAGACTTTTGACATACTTTGCAGTTGTTAATCATTGAAGGTAAATAGGTTTGGCCTACCTCAAAGATGAAAACTTACTGAAAGAATTGCAACTCCCAATATTGTTGTTGTGTAAGTTTGCTCAAGATTGTAGTTTTTCTCACTTTCTGAGAATTCTGCAACCAAAATTAATATCAGCTTAGTGACTCTGTGTAATGTGAAATGTGAAAATTTCTGTTTTTACTTTTTTTGTATGGTCAATACTGCAATGCATAGCTTATGTGAGGTGAGTATGACTCCAGCGAATTCCCAAACCAGGAAGTTTTGGGGATTTTAACTTTTTTTTGTATGGGATCAGTCCCTTTGTCTCTGAACCTAAGAATGTCTTATTCGGTGTTTAAATTAAGCCAATACAGTGAACCAAATCTTAATTTCTTATTGGTTTTGTCATTAACCTTTGTTACTAAGTCTTCACAACACTTAACCACTAACTTCAATAGCAAGCATACTTGCATTTTTAAATTGAGCTGCTATTGTGTCCAGTTATCTGAACTGATAGTTAGAATGGAAATTAAAACTTATACCAGTATGGTAATCATATTGGATTCTAGTGATAGTTAAAGTTATCACAGTATGAAATTTCATGATATGATATTGTGAGCAATATTCTTGCAATTACCAAATGATTTGACAATATTGAAAGCAAAGCCCAACTGAACAGATATGTGGAAAACTGGATTGTGCATTGAACCAGGGAATATTTCATCTAGTACCACATCGCAATTTGCAATGCAAACAGGTCAAACTGCTACACAAATGTAAAAAAGTGTAGCAATTGTTTGTTTATACATAACCATTGCATTCTCACCAATACTTTCCCAAAGAGCTTAAAGATCACCCAAACTGCCACAGAAAAGTTAAGCACTAAACTATTCCCTGTTGAACAGCCTTAGTTTAACCTTCTGACATGGTGCTTACTATAGTATAAGTTTAATCAAGCTAGTTATTGCTGAAGATGCAGATGCACAGCAGAAACTTCGCTGTATGACCAGTAGGCTGACAATAATAGAAGGGTGGTGACCAGATACAAACACACACAGAATTGCCAGATGCTAGACCATGGTCAATATGTTAATACATAGGTTATATGATGTTAGTATGTTGCTTGCGAATTCCCAAACCATGGAGTTTTGGGGAAACTGCCACACAAAAGTTAAGCACTAAAGTATTCCCTGTTGTACAGCATTAGTCTAACCTTTTGACATGGTACTTACTGTAGTATTGATTTAACCAAGCTAGTTATTTAATTTTAATATCTGATTTCTTGTTTCCATGTAAGTCATTTACGAGTAGTACTGAATCTGTTGTAAGACACATTTTTTCCCCAATAAGTGCCCAGACGATATATTGCTTTGCTCATTTCACAAAAGATATTTACGGCAATGTTTCATATTGATATTGTTTGTTGATATCGCAATATTGCAACAATGTTAAGAATCAATTGAGGTATCTGCTCTAACTGAAGATATCACAGTAGTTACTATGATTACTACTTGGTATGTAAAGATGTATGCTAGTTACCTACCATTTTTTTTTACTCCTTTTTCTTATTCTCAACTCATTCAACATGCATTCTACCAAATCAAGAGCTACCACAAACTTCAGTTACACTTCATCTTCTGGTCTATCACATACAGTAATAAATCCCTTTCTGCCATCCTATTATTAGAATGTGTCAAGATGCTCTTTATCATCTCTTGAAAAATTCATTGTTTTCCATGGCATGTCACCTAGAAATATTTTCAAAAATGGAAGCGGGGTCCTCAGTGTTTGATACACACCTGTTGGATGTTAAGGTTTTAAGTTTGCCACTTTCAGTGTCAGTGTCATCTGATGTCATATCCAGAGAATTATTATTTTGGTCTTCTCTTTGTGTAACATGTTTTTTTTGCTCACTGTGGTTTGAACGGATATTTTTCACCTAAGTTGGCAGTGAGACAATTATTCTAAGGTGTTACCTAGCTTCAGGAGAAAGTATTACCCTCACACAGTGTTGCAGTGTTGTTTGATGAAGCTTCCAGCAAGAAGTTAGTGACAGTTTCACCCAAATGTGTCATAAAACAGAATAGGAGACAAAGCAATGAATCGGTCTCAGCCTGGATATAGTCTGCTTACATATTATGAATATTGATTAGTTAATTTGCATAAGAAATGAGGATCATGCTTGTTTGTAATGCTCCCCTGAGGGATATTAAAACACTCTAAGGGCAAGGGAGTGGATTAAAGTAAGATTGAGTATGACACATGGTATTGCAAGAGCACAAAATTTAGCTGCTTATATATCCTTACCAAGCACTTCTGCTGTGGGAGTTGTGTCATTGTTTGTAGCGTGAAGCTGGTTCTGATTTGCATTTAATGCTTGTTAAACCAATGCAGGGAAATAACCCTAGTGACATATATTAAAATACCTAAGGTGGGATATTTAAGGTGTGTATTGAATTTAATATACTTTCAAGACAGAATACACTTTATATCTCATGTCTGACTGAGTAGCAGTGTGGAAAGAGTAGGTGATTATGTATGTGAAAGTCAGTTTCTTCAAGAGTGTGATTGATCCATTTCTACTGTGTATAATGGCTGGCAGGTTATTGCCTGTCTGACTCTAATTTATACAATAGTGATGGATTTATTTATCTGTGAGTTCTGTCTATATTCCTATTTCACAGAAGTGACTTATGCATTCGTACTATTTAATTTGTTTCTCACTTATATGTCTTTGATGTCTGTCTGTCTGTCTGTCTGTCTGTCTGTCTGTCTGTCTGTCTGTCTGCCTATTTCACAATAATAATTGATGCTTTGCTACTGCCTATAATTGATCTCTGATTACTGTACTAAAATAATTGCTTGTGGATACTTGTTAATGTCCATAGGACACACTTCTAGAAAGGAGTCCCCTTAACATGCAAAATGCACTTGTTACATATAGAAATACACCTCTCAGTGTATCGGTAACACTTTGAATTTAATGTGTAACTGTCTGTCCCTCTTAGGGTTGAGCGGTACCAGGAAAATCAGTATTCACTGCACATCAGTACCAGTATTACTCCAAGTACCAGTACTGACCACGTGTTCACTGTGATGAGAATACAAGGTTCTGTGCCTTGTTCATTGTGATAAAAACAAGAGATTGTGTGCCCAATATACTGTGGTACTAATGCAGTAACCTGTAAAGTCTTCCAAACACTTCTGTAAAGACATGCCTACCTAGCATGTTTGAGGATCTATAGCCTACATGTGATAATAAACGTTGTTGTTTGTATTCCCAACGGCAACTCGTAGTCATGATCCATGTCAAGGTCATGAAAAATATCAAGTTCAATAAATGAAGGGCCGCTGCCAGAAAAAACAGTTTATCTTTGTTTTTGCTTGTCTTTGTTGTTGTTTTTCTTTTTGTTGCTCCATTATCGTTATCATTAATTGATACAGACTCTGTTATAATCAGGAAAATAGGGAGGTAGTTTGTGGCTACATAGGAAATTGAGCAAAGGTTTTCAAACCAATGTGTTCAACAATAGAGAAAAAAAGAAGAAAACACATGGCAAAAGCACCGCCGAACCGGGGTCCAACCTGTGACATGAACCTTACAGACTGGGTAGAGTAATTGAGTAAGCCACTTCCTATTTCGAGCTGATTTCACTGAGTTAGAGAAGTATACAAAGATGAGCCCTCAGGAGGTATGCAACCTCACCCCCCAAAAGAAAAAAACATTGCTGGAACACTTAGACCTAAACATAACTATTTCTTCTTCTACATATCTGAGTTGTTCTTTTTTAGTTGACTTTTGTTTAGTATGATGTATGATGGTACTTTGCTCTTTGTTTACAGTGAGTGTTAACAAAAAAAGGAATATGTGTAGGTCTAGCTTGTACCATTTGCATGATTTTACCATTGTAATGCTAAAAAGATGCTTTATCAGCCATAAGACAGTAACCGCCACTGTGTATTGTATACCAGGTTAACCAAGTTCGTTGACGGCGATGAACACATTTACTTCCACAGGCCAATTCAGGAGTCTGGAGAACTTTCACATCCATAATTGGTCATCTTTTCCAAAGTTAGGTTGCTCATCCAAATATTATTTATTAGTAGTATTTATGAGCATTATTTTCATGAATTAATTGACCAGAGGCATTTTTGCTGTGTACAATGCATCTGGCAAAGTCAGTTGCATTTGTTTGAAATCCACATCTGAAGTCATCTTCAGAAGGGAAAATGTCACAGATTTCGAATTTTGCTCAGACTTCTTGGGAATTACTAATGCTGTTACACTGAAATTACTTTGTCCATACATAAAGTGTGTTGTCTTCTTCTTTGTCGGTTTGTTTTGATGAAAACCTCCCTTGTTCAGCAAAACCTGGAAGTGATTGTATTGAAGGAATCTTTACTTGGCAAAATTTTGCCCATGCCCTTCAGGCCAGAAGCCTTTCTTTGCAGCTTCATTTCAACATCCCTACTATGACAAGTTACCTTCAAGATCATTTTCATCTTTTATCTTGGTCCAATTTACCATTTCATTCTTTCATCAGAGCATCTTGTTGTTCATCTTCTCTTTCACAGGAAATTGCATCTTGGCTAACCTCCTTCAACAAGCATGAAGAATGGTTGTCAACGACGCTGAAAATAAGGTGCGTTTTTATTTTATTTGTAGACTAAGTAGTAGGCTCATTGTGGTTCTGTCTCTTCTGTTTTGTGAAGGACATTTAAGGAAGAAAAATGATGAATCATAAATGTTCGGAAATGAAGTTAGATGATTGGTATCAGCTAGGTACATTGAATGGATATTGTAATAATAGATGTTGGAAGTTTAATAGAACCAGTGAGTATAAAAGACACTGTGCCTTAACCCATAGTCATAGAAGATACATTTTAGTAAGAATATTGTGTGAAAGCACTGAAAGAACTGAACTGTGTAATTTAAAACTATGAATGTTTCATCAGGAAACATGTTAAAAAGCGTTATGTATGGGAAATGTGTTTAGTTGCAGATGTATCCATTCACATTGTAGACATAAAGATCTACTTACCCCTTTGCTCACTAATGCGTTCAGTTAGCCTTGCTTACAGTTCACCAAATAGCAATTTTAGCACTGCACCATCTGAGGCTGGGCTCACTGTGGTTCACCTTTCGCTCAAGTTGCTACATTGTGTGCCTTTTTGCTCTCAGAACTTTCTTCTCTTGCTAAGGCAGTAAACTTTGGATATGTAAACAGGGAACATGTTAAAAAATGGTATGTGTAGAGGGGTTTCACCAATGTCACATGATCACATCTCTTTGGTTTTGAAGGGAAAGCACACACTTTGTCTTTCATCTCTTTGGTTTGACGGTCACGCATACACTTTCACAATAGTAACCATGGACAGGGGTGCGCATGTGCAGTCAGTAGGCTTAACCTTAGACCTAATGGTTTGCGTTTTGCCTGTCAATGCCTGACAGTGCTCTTCACATGACGTCACGTGACACCCCTCTATTGGAATGTGTCCAGTTGCAGAGGTATCCTTAAACTGCCTTTTCAGATCATTTTCTCCTTTTTCATGTACATTTAAAATGATTGGGATATACTTCATTACTGTCCAAGTCCCCTCCCATGCCATTAGCTCCTCAAATCTCATTCCCTTTTAGATATATCCTAAAAATGTTGTTCCCTTGCTTTACCTTAAAGTGATTGCGTGTGTACTGAAAAACCAAAAAGATAAGATTTTGTTTGATCTTATCTTTTTCCTCATTTTTAAATGTACGCACGAGGTTGTACATGAACGGACCATGTCTTTCAATGAAGGAAAATGACAGTAACTACTACAAAAAGCAATGGGATTCATAGAAATCATATTTGAAAATTAACGGTTCTTACTATAACTGCCTACATAATGAATATGCAACAGTACAGGTCTCACTAGTGTATCAAAAACATACTACTCAAGTCGTCGCTAGGTATCGGGAGTTGTAGTATTTGGTGAAAGGAAACACTGTATTTACAAATAACCTACAAACTGAACACAACCTTTGCCTGCGGCGTCAATGATCCTGAGTTGTTAACTGAATATTCAATACTAGTACACTTCCCATCGGCTTGCTCAAAGAAGCACACCGTTGATTTGAATGAAAACTGTCAACCACTACATTATCGTATTCTACATTATTTGTTGTTATGTTTGAAGAATTTGAAGTCATATGGCAAAATTAACCAACTGAAACCTATTTATTTTCCCAGATTGTCTGAATGGTGTAATAAAAAGCCTTACCAAACTTTTGGATATGAAATTTCAATGTTTTTACTTTTTTGCCTACTCACATCATCACTTGAATATTTCCTCAATCGAGCCATGTGTCCATAAATGTGGCGTTGGTTCTCTTCTCTGTTGAAGGAACCTCCAGGAATGAAGTTTGAATGCAAATAATATTATGGTAGACTTAAGGTCTCCTATACAAATTGCCTTTTTAAATATCCCAACAATGGTTGCATTGTGTCACATTGCAAGATGTTTTGAATCCATTCATAGTGCCACCCTCATGCAAATAATCCATGTGACCCTAGGCTGGAAATCTGGTCACATCTATAATGTGCCCTAGAGGAACATGATTTCTCAGACTTGGTGGTGGGTTCTTTAAAGGAGATCAGGGTGTTTGAGAAACCTGTTTAATAAAGAATATCATGGAGACTTGGTTTGATCCTATACTATACTGTATGTTGTCACTACATGTACAGTATTTGATCAGTTGGATATACTGATAAGATGTAAAGAATCTCATGTAGAGTGTTATGTCAAAAGTCTTCCAGACATAATACTACTACCAAAATTTGCATAAACATTGACCTAGCAAACTTACTGGAAAGAACATGTTTGATGTATTTATCTATGGACATTCCTGCAGTGAGCAAATGTTAGTTGAGTGAAAGAAATTTGATAGAGATGGTTGTGTGAACTGTTGGTCATAACTGGAGTACCTAGACCTTCCTTTAATCTCTTTATCACACACCATGGAGTTAGCTGCATGATCTTGGACTAGGGCACTAATTCTCCCCTATGAGCACTGTGGTGTAAGCTGCATGACTGCACACTGGAATCTTTTGTACCTTTTATTGTAATCTAATTCATCTCGATTAGATGAATTTCACCATGGTGCTTTACGGCACAAGAATGGGATGGCATGCAATTATTGTATATAAAGTTTGGTTGCTGTGATGGTTGCTGCATGCCATGTCAGTTCTTTGACTGTGTGAGTGACTTTCCTCAAATTCAGAGGATGTATTCCCTCTGCAGATATTACTGAGAGCATTGCACAGTGACATAGAATTTAGCTTCTGGCAGGTTTGTGTGGTGTATGTGCACCTGGTCATTGTCAGATTGATAAATTGGTGCACCAAATAAGGGAAGGCAAGTTGACATTCAAATAAACTTTATTTAGCACCACATGATGGGCAATTACAGATAGCAAAAAGGTAAAATGAATAAAGATATAAATTTACAAGGAGTACAAATGTTGTGAAAAACATTCTTAATAATTTTGTGCGTCAGTGTCAGTCCAACTTCGCTCTCCTGGGGCTTATAAATCCCTCCACAGTGTCAAAGAAAAGAAAGAACTATTTCATTCCAAACTCCTACATGCACACTTGACACTCTACCATATTTCTTGCTCCTTGGTCACCTTTAAGTTACTTAATTTTCTTTCACATGTCACTGTATGTCCCTCCTGTTCTAGTCTTGTGTTAAGACCTTGGTAATTTTTTCTTCTTCCAGTAACTTAATGATATATCCCATACACTTCTAGAGACTCATTCATACAGCATGCCCTTACTACGATGTACAAGTCATTGTCCACCATCGTCTTGTATTATTCCTCACAGAGTGTTTGTGATTCTTATTGAAATCAGGCCATTCCTTTCAATAATGGAACGAACTAATCACCTTTCCAAAATTGAAAACTTTGATATTCATTATGACATTCATTATGACATTATTTCATCCCCTTTGCCGCCTTCTTGCCAATCTCTGTAAGGCATGCATTCTCAATTTGTCATGTCTCCATCATGCACCATCTGTGAGTTTCAGTACTGCCTTGGTTCTCTGCTTCTTCCATCTCAACTTCTCCTCTGTTTTGCAACATGAAGATAAAGTATATCGTTGCTCCTCTTGGGGACCACCTTGGCTTTGTTTGGATTTCTCTGTGTTGTGGAGAAAACAGAAGGTTCATATGTTTGGATGTTCTACCTGGCCTGTGTCCTAAAATTTGTCCAAATGTTGTAATGCATGTATTGCAATGTGGAGCAGGAATTTATTATGCTTGCTCACTTGAAAACATTGTTATTCCAATATTTGAAAGATTTTGATGTCAATCAGTAATGAAGTTTTTTTACTAATTTCTTGATATATGCACCACGCAGTGAGGGAGCCTACATCACGACACAAATCCTCTGGTTGGTTAAACAACCAATGATAGTATCAAATGAGACCAGACAATAGATATTGAAAAGATACTGTACATAGTCCACAACACTAAAATTCTGTAGCAGTTGTACTCAACTATACTCTGGGTAACTTTCATCCATTGAAAATTAGTCACATTCTAGAAAATGCAGTGTACTCCAAATCTCTCCTCTCTTTAGTGCAATTTATGCATTGAAGTTTTATACTTTCTGTGCTCCACATCTGGTTAAACATAAGAATGATTAAAATTTATTTGTATTGGAAACCCAAAATAGAAGAATGAAGAAAATCTGAATGTTTTACCCAGCCCCAGATTAACTCAATTCATTACAATTCAACACATTATTGGAAAGCTACCGTCAACGTGCTCGGTATTGGAGACTATTTCGCCAGTTTCGCCAAGATACCTTGTGTGTCGGGAATGACTGAATTCTACATACTGTTAAAGTTACAGGCAACATGCCATATTGGAGTCATTCTCAAAGTTCTTGTGTAGCTGTTATTAGATGATGAAGCTATTCAATGTGCAATGAAGTGCAGAGGAAACCAAGCAACCTAATAAAACTGATTACTGAGGACCACCTCACAGCCTCTCCTGGAGGAAGTCACAGTCTCTTCTTCTCACTGACGTAGAAGATAAGCATTTAGAAATTCAAGTGTAACACTAGGAGGGAAGAAATTTTGTTTCCTCAAAGGATAATGCAAAGTAAAAGGTTCCATGCTTTTTATGATAATGTGGAATATTAAAGTAAAGCATGCTAGGGATTGTTTCACACAATCTCATACTATTGTTCAGAAATCAGATTTGATCAGATTTGATCAGATTTTGTAAGGTAACAATGTGGTGTGAATGTGGTGTGACGTATTAGTGGTACACTGGGAACGGACGGTTTCTTTCTTAATCAATTATCAGCTTGAAATTAGATGCACGGTTACCTGCTTTATATTGTAGAGGGGCATAGATTTCTTTTCAACTATGGGGAGGGAGGAAGAGGTGGGATGAACTATCAGAAACACAAACACTGCAGGGGTAGCTTGAAACCCCATAATGCGTAGGATCCATGGGCCTGCCTTAAATCCCCTGGTGAGGTCCAGTGGCATAACTTCAGTGGGTGTCCAGGGATGAAACCTGCACAAGGTCTGGAGTTTAAATGTTTTAGAAGCCCCAGAAAGACCACAGGGTCAATTTCAGAGTTAATGTTCTTGGGTACTGATATATTTATACATTTAGGGAAAGCATTTTGAGCACCAAGCTGCACCGGAGTGAACTTGTACAAGAGCAGTGCAGAAAGGCAGGGATCAAGTTATGGGGTCATCCCATAAGACTGGAAAGTTAATTTGGTGACCATTACAAGACCTTCAAGTTGGCTTCAGATTTAAAGATTATTTGCAGCTTTGTGCCTTGAAAATAGTGTAGAAGTTTCACAAAGGGATAAATTTTAAGCTGGATTTCATACACAGAATACAGAGGAAGACCCTACAGGAAGTTCTCAAATGTTAATCCAGACTCTGGAAAAATTATAAAGCAGATATGGCTAAAAACTGCTACTTACAGGGGTTGTCACAGTGAGTAAATGGTGTTTGTAACAAGGGTTGTCTAAGATTGAGACAAGTCGAGCATTTGAACTATGTGGCACAGTAGCTTAGTCCTATCTGATTCTCAAAACCTCAGTCAATTTGGAATTGATCATAAATACCTTTATTCACATTGTGTACTCCCTCATCTCATATAGCCTAGATGCATTACCATATTGACCATGGTCTTGCATCTGGCAATTGTGTTATGCATATCCAGTCTCTGCCATTCTGTAATTGCCAGCCTTTTGCTCTTGCTACAAAATTCTGCACTGTTTGCTTCTATTGTAATCTAGGATTCACATCGTAGACATATACTTTACCCCTTGCCACACTATTGCATCAGTTTGACCTATGCTCTACAAACCTTGAAGTCAATTCTGACACCGCGCCCTCTAAAGCCTAGCTCGCCCTCGTTTGCCTTTCGCTGGAGTGCCGTTTCAACGTGCTTCTTATGCCTCGCTGTTTTGCCTCGTGCAAAGGCGGCTGTACCGGGACAAAACCCCGAGTATTCTTGTTTTTTGTTCCGTGTATCTTAGTCTTTCTGCCTGTTATATTTCTCCTCAAATTGACTCTCGCTTCTCCGAGAAATTTAGGATTTAATATTTCAGTTGCGTGCAGCGTGCCTAGGACCGATATCCTATTGTGCCGCTGCACAGTTATTCCCCTTAGCCTATACTTTCGTTATTTCCAATGCCCTAAGGGGCATTGCGCAATCCCCTCCTTACGTTAACAGTTATATTGTATTTCACTCGTAACGTTTCGTTAGCCCCGAGAAATCCTCGGCCTCCTCGGTCTCCGAGGACAGAAAGTGGTGTCTGGTCAGGGCGCTGAAATGGAATCTCCATCGGACAAAGGACATTCGTTCGTCCGATTGCCTCTTTGTCCTCCCCCGCAGGCTGCACTTGGCAGCCTCAAGAGATACCATTTCGCGCTGGCTGACCGAGGTCATTGCGCCGCTTGCCCAGGGACAAGTCAGGGCTCATGAGGTCCGGGGGCAAGTGACATCCAAGGCGTTGTTCAGCGGGGTCCCGGTTGAGGACATCCTCAAGGCGGCGGCCTGGAAGACCCCGACGAAGTTTGTCGCTTGCTACCTCACCGACACTCTCAGCGCCGAAGCAGCGTTTGTCCATGCTGTTCTCTCCTCCCGGTGACCTCCCACCGGTTTCCTTCGGTGTCACTCTGATGCAGTAGTGTGGCAAGGGGTAAGTATATGTCTACGATGTGAATTCCCCACAACTCACTGGTGTGGGTATTCACGAGTGACTATGCTTACCCCTTGCTGCCTCCCGCCTCCCACCCCGTGGAGGCAGGGGGAACCACTATTGTTTTTCATGGTTTTGTTGGTTCCCCTCAGAGAAGCGGGGTTTTTTCCCCCCTCTGTACATACTGTATATAGTTCAAATTTAGAAAAACCAAAAAAAAAAACTTTGTTTTTTTCTCATCTTGCCTTGGGAACGGCGAACTTGAGGCTTGGGGGGTCCCGAGCGCAGTCGCCGCGGGAGGCGCAGCAGGGGGATGGTTCCCCCGCACGCCTTGGTGGCTTTGGTGGATCCACCCCTCAGGTAGGTGTTCACGGTTTTGTTTTCTTACGTTGGATACCTCGCTCAGTCCTACGAGGGTGAGCTAGGCCTTAGAAGGCGCGGTGTCAGAATTGACTTCGAGGTTTGTAGAGCATAGGTCAAACTGATGCAGTAGTGTGGCAAGGGGTAAGTATAGTCACTCGTGATTACGATCGGGGATTACATGGGGTTAGTACATGGCTAGTTAATTCCCAAACCAAGGAGTTTTGGGGAAACTATATGAATATGCCACACAGATGGTCACAGAAGTCCCTTTTACTTTGTGCTATTCACTGTTTTAAAGACCAACTGATATCCATCTAGAAAAGATTTAGCTTCGTTCAGATTTCAGAAGATAAGAATGAAATCTGGAGTGATAATATGTCGGAATTGTGTTTTATCTGTTACCGTTTTTGAGACATGGCTTTTCAAAGTTTGATGAAAATGCAAAACAGATAATGTAGGGTGCTGCACAGGTTTTCTTTTGTTAGGCCTTTAGAGTTCATTACTGGGTTTCACATTAGTAACTGATATCCACATTTCTAAAGAAGGCAATACCTGCTTCCAAAATAAATCCCTCAGGGCATGTAAAATTCTCAGTTGTCTATGAAATAAGGTTAAGTAAGCAGGATAACATAAGGCATATCAGGTGAGTCCCTCCCTGGATGTCTCAAATTTACATATTTGGCTTATGTTTATTCATGATACAGTTGTAAAAGAGAAATTTGTCTCTAAAATGGTCAATGTTTGATGGATTTTCATGAAAATTGTAGCTATTTTTAATATTTTTAATGAATTCGGTCAATACTTTAAAATATGTTTTTCATGTCTCATGTACTCGAACTTGAAGGCTGATTGTAGCAAAGGCTATGTGAATTCACAGGGCGTACTCCCCCACCTCATATAACCTATGCATTACCGTACCGACCATAGTCTGGCATCCGGCAACTGTGCGTGTGTATCTGGTGACAGTCCTTCCGTACTTTCCAGACTGCTAGAGCAAAGGACAGAAGTGAAGTGAGGTGGAGAAGGAGGGTGACAAGGAGAGCATGAAGATATGGTAGTGCAAAGGTTATATGAGTTGAGTATGTCACTAGCGAATACCCAAACCAAGGAGTTTTGGGGAATATTAGGCTGAATATAAAATGTGAGTTTTACTGATATGTTGCTTCTATACTGGTTAGAATCATCCAAGATTCAACAGTCTGCAGCCGTGGAGCTAAGTTGTCAAGAGACCTTATTTGATATTTTTAAATGAATAATTTCTTAATCATGTTGAAGCGACAAATAAAATGTATTTTCCAGGATATACACCTAGGCTGTCTGTAGACTGTAAGATTTAGTGAGTACATGGACCAGCTTACCCTAGTTAAATATGGGAAGGGGGGGAGGGAGATAAATCCTTCCATTGCCCTGGGATGTATGCCTCTGATTTTGAACTTTGTCCTAAGAGGGTAGGAAAGAATACACCATTGTTAGTCTATGGTGAGGTTGAGGAGTTTAAATGCTGAAAGGTACTGTATGGGGTAGAAAATTCGACACATTTTTACTCACTTGTTACTATTTGTAGGATGGATGTTCATTGGTACTGTGCAGAAGAATATCGAAAGTATTTCTTACAGCTACTTCCATCCTCCTATACTAATATTGATAGATTCAGAGTTCATCAAAGGTGTGTGTGAATAAGTTATTTAATTTCTGTTGAAATGCAGTACATAAATGTGTGTCCAGAGAATAGAGTAACTGTGTTCAATATCAAATGAGGATAGTTGCTATTGTCTGTTTAAAATCAAAATGAATCAAACCACTTAAGCAGTTCCAGTGTTCAAAAGACAAGATTGCTGGAGAGAAAGTTGCAGTCAAGTTGCAACCTTTCATGACTACATAAGATTACTTGTTCAACTTTAATTGTGCTGAATCAAGAATGAAAACAAAGTAATTTATAGAACCATAAACAATCAAAAATAAAGCAGAGTCAAGTCTGAGCTCCAGGTCATTGATTGGTCACTATGAGCAAGTTTGTAGATGTAAATTCAAAGCAATTTAATACTTTTTTGCAACTTTGTTTTTGATATTTCATCTCTCAACAGACACTATGTCTCCATTGCCATCCCTGCTTATGATGAGTGTAACTTAGCATACATGTTGTTTTTGGTTCATGTTCTGTGTGTGATGTGACATACATCTGCTGATGTATCAATAATTTATTGTGGTGCACGGATTGTCTCGGTAACAGGGCTTGCTCTGTTGCTGGTGTACATGATTTGTTGTTTGATGAAGTTAGGAAGGTAGGACTGGTCACAGATTGATGTCTCTTCTATCTTATCGTGTCAATCGACCTTTTGTCGTCAAGATCCGTTAGCCTTTAATTTTAAAGATCTCATCATCATCAGTTGTTCTGTTTGTAGTAAACTGGAGCACTGAAGATGACTTCGTGAATTTGAGATAACTTTGCAATTTTTACTCGGAGTGATAACGCTGATGCTTACAAACCAGCTGTCAGTTGTCCTTGATCCCAG
Organism: Stichopus chloronotus; assembly: GCA_021234535.1. Classification (NCBI taxonomy): domain Eukaryota; kingdom Metazoa; phylum Echinodermata; class Holothuroidea; order Aspidochirotida; family Stichopodidae; genus Stichopus; species Stichopus chloronotus. The sequence continues at coordinate 5,879,212 of SFZH01000008.1, forward strand.
GATGATTTGCATTTTTTTTTACCATCTCTCTAAGTGGTCATTCTTTCCTTTTGCATTTTAAGTTGAATTAAAATGTGACACTAGCAGTTCTGAAATGAGGACCCTGCATGCGTGCAACCCCGTGTTACCATGGTAACTTGTTGGTAAGGTTAAAAAAATTAAGAAGTCATATTGAAGGGTTTATGCTTTATATGATTGTAATTTGATTCTCCTAAATTGCCTTGTAAGGTAGTGATTTTCATGTATTAATTGAAGTTTCTGAAGTTGCTAATCAAGTATTTTAGGCCAGTTAGTATTTACCGTTAATTATGAAAGAGCTTCTTTTGTAATACTCTAGTTAAGTGCTGCTTGATGACCAAAATGAATGCTTGAATTGGTGAGATAACCTTTTGGTATATTTGTTAACTCTCATGTCTTTTTAATAGTGATTATTATGCACAACTATATCTTGTTTAACTATGACCTTTCACACTGCCCGTAAGTACTCCTATGTATGTTCTTGACAACACCCGTTCCCCACTAATCTTTCTTTCCACCCAAACCCCTATAATCTGAATGTCATGTACCTCCATGAGGTTTTTAACATTGGAGAGGCTTCCTTGTCTACATTACTGTTTCAGAAAAATGTACATAGGTCTATTGTGTTCTAAGTAGACTGTCATTAGGGATGCTTGATCAAACTAAACACTAATTCTCGTTTTTATTCCTCTAAAGGGTTGAACTTCTATGTTGATCATTATAGAACAGCAATAATAGGTGTAGTCAACATTAAGACTAGTTACCTTGGCAACCTTGTGAGAGTTTAGATTTGCTGTGCTAGTTTGTATAATTTAATCATTGTCTTGGGGAAAAGGAAATTTAGGGACAAAGAGAAAATTGTGAATAGCTGTTTTTTGTTTGTGTCCTGTTTAGCCTCTTGAGGTGAAGACTCTTGTTTAGGGATCTGTCTCACACAAAAATTTTTGTTTGGTTTCTCTGTTCAGACTCTGCCTCTCTGGCTCCCCTTTTGTGGTTAGTAGTACATGTGATGCTTTGGAAATGGTCAGGCTGAGGTAGCTTGTACTTTGCTTTGTATAAGTGACTCTCATCGATGTAACAAACAGTCTCACTTGTCTTACCTGTGCATCAGCAAACAAGAACACTGTAGGGAACACTGTATCTGTCGTTTAAATAAGAGTATTGAAACACAGCAGACTACTCCATTTGTCTGTTGTTAGTGGATGGAATTTTGGTTATGGGAATCTAGGAAATGGTTAGCAGGCTTTATAAGTTAACTTACCATTTTGAAGTGTATGAAATGTAGACATCACAGAACACTAGTTCATGCAAGTGTTACACAATTAAGTCAATTACTTCAGTTGGAAGTCCTTGCATCACAGTATGTATTGCCACATGAAAAGATAAGATACAAGATATCACTACATGACAATGTTATATGTTACATAATGACATTTTTAACTATGTCCATTTTGGTGGTCATTATTTGACCGTAAAAAATATGTGGTCATTATATGGTGTTGTTGAGACTGTCATTTAGGGACTCTCTGCAGTTTTAAGTCATTCAAGCAGGACATGCTGTTTGAAGGAAAAAAAAGTCTCTATTGTTAATCTCCTGTCATTTCCTTCAATTTGATCCTGATCTAGCTAATAACATCGATGCCACATTTCATTGATTAGAGTGCTAATTACTATAGAAAGAAGAGTAATATAGTTCTTTTTGGCTACAAAGTTTAGTGGAACTGGACCTTGTGGTAAATGTACTTCACCATCTGAATACTACCACAATGAAACTCCATTGCAAACGCATTTCCCTTGGGAATTAGGTGCTATTTTGACAAACAGACTACTTTATGGGAGTTTTTACAAGATTTTATAATTGTAAGAAGTATAACCAGGCCTTTGGTGTACTTTGGAAAAAGCAGGAATAATAGCACATTCTGCTTTAAGTGGCAGTATTGTTTTACTTACATACTGACTTCAGGACCATGTAAGTTTGTACTTCATTTTTGTCCATTTGTCATTCTGTGTGTGCAAACAGCAAGTTGTGTACCTTGTTGTTCCCTCTTACACACACAGTTGAAATTGCTTTCTTTCTTGCTTTTGACTTTTTGGGGAAATCAGGCACTGACTTTGCTGGGGTTACACACCCTCTTGGTGTCATGTATGAGTACTGTCAGATCTGCTCTCTCCATTTTGCAGCTGAGAGTACAGGCCTGCATTCACTCTAAAATATATTGCATCTGTGTAGATTGAGGTCTCGTAGATGATTCTGAGTCAAAACTGTTTCTTTGCTAATATTCAGAGCATTATCAAATTCGAATAGAGTTAAGAATTAACTACATTCACTGTTGTTGTTTGCCAAAAACATTCTAAGATGGGATTCTATCGTCAAAATATATAAGTCTGCTAGAGGTTAACCTTTGATTCACAAAATTCTCTCAACTGCTGTATCAGTCCATTGACAAGTGAACATCTTGCAGATGTTCATGTAGGATCCACCATAATTATGCAACTGTGTAAAGAGAGGAAGCAGTGAGGTGGAAAAGGAAAGGGGAAGGGTGTGGGGAAGATTTGAAAGAAGGGAATGAATGAAGAAAGAGCAGGAAGGGAATACAATAGAAGAAAGAAGAGAGGCAAGGTGTATGGAAGGATAAAGAGCAGAGTCATATCATCCTGAATTTTAAGTGTGTAGTGTGTATTCAACACTATAGACATTTTGTATAGAGTGATCCCTTGTCAGGGGGAGGGCAGTATAATTTTTTACTTTTGTGACAATCCTTTTTTTCATTCAATTTGTACCTTGATGTTTCTTGTTGTATTGACTGGGTGAAATATGTTGAGATGCAATGCCCTTAGGAAGGTCACTGACATGTTTTGAGCACATTATAATCAATAAATCAATACAACAGCATTGAGTTCTCTCCTTAATGTACTCAGACTGAAAGTTCTTCAAGGAAAAGTTCAGTCACTTTTAAAGTGCGTTTACTCAAAGAGGGTACATTAACTTCCACTTTTCCTGTCAGCCAATAATTGTGAAGATTTTAAATGCATTTTCGCTAGATCAGTACGTTGTTGAGAGTCAAATAAGTGTTCATGAAAGTTTCTGTAGACATAACTAGTACTCAATGCAAAACTCTTGCTTAACCTTTGCTTTGAAGTCCCCTTATTTTGGATATTGATCAATATCTACTATTTTATCTTCCAATGTAATGGTTGGTGCTTGAGGTGGTGTATTTGATACTGTGTAATGCAAATAGATGGATGTATGCATTTTGGTGGAATATAAATTATACTGTACTTCACATGGAATACCAGAATATTCCACAATTGCCATGTGAACTCTCAATTTCAGTATTTTGGTGTTCATTATTTTTAAACTTATTTATTTATTGTTTATCTTCTGCACCTGGGACATCTGTGTGATGTGATATTGGCATTTATGTTATTTGAAAAAAAAAAGGAAGCTTCGTCTTCCTTATCTAATGTTATGTATTTGAAGTTTAATTTGATACTTTAACATTCTGATATATTGTTAGCTCTCAATGTACTTTAAGTTGAAGATATCAACAAAATGCACTGTAGTGTATTTAGTTGGTGATTAGACTTCACATAATAAAGTCTGTCTGACAAACTTTTTCGAAATTTTTTTGGAAATCATGTTTTTGCCTGCTTTCACTCGCAAAAGATAGGGATTGCAAATAAAGTTGTCTTGAAGAATCACTTTTTTAATAATCTTGTGCAGAAAAATTCAAGTTTTTTCATTATTCAAATAATTAATAGAACCAAGGGAAAGGTGTCCAAAGCATGTGAATTTGTTTTCATTACTTGCACATAATATTACCTTTGGTTTATGATGACATAGTATGATACAGCGTCTTTGCAGTGTCAAGTCGAGGGTGTGCAGTGCATACATTCACCATAAAGTTAAAACTGCTGACACAAAGTCTGTAAATACATTCAAGTGTATAGTGAATATAGTTTTACTGCTTAGTTGCAAGGTCAGTAAGTCGATATGAATCGCTGCATTAAATGTCTTTTGTTGCTTGTTTCAACAACTGGCATTATTTAGATGTAGGCAAGCCAGCTGATGCTACATCCTCTATCTATAGGGAATAAATTTTGCCAGGCCATTATTTTCTTCATTTGTCTGATTTTTTCTTGTAGTTATATCTTTAGAACAAGCAAGTTGGAAATGCCACATGTACCAAAGATGCAATAAGAAAGGTGTAGAAACATGTTTTTGCCTCAAAAGACAAATTGAACAGATTAATGATATTTAAAGGACTATAAACAGAAATCTTATTTCATGAAATGTCAGGGTATTGTTAATGTTATATTTTGGCATAATGGGAATTTCCCTTCTTGCTGTTACATACCTTCTATGTTAAAACCACTATCAAGGTGAAGTTCTTATCTTTTCAAGTTTCTTGTGTTGGCCCTTGGTTGTGGTTTTACAACTTTTCCTTTTTTACACCCCACCCATCCCTGTCACCTGCATTTCTTCTCCATTCCTTTCGAGAAAGAAAGGGTGATTCATATGAATGTGTGTGGTAATAAAGTAAAGGTGAAGCTCCTCTATATTGCTTCTTATTGTGTGGCACCTCAGTTCTCTTGTTTTGCTTACATTTCTCTTGCACTACCCACACTATCGAGTTAAGTACTTGATGGAAACCAGTTTAAGGGCTGCCATTTTAGCTACATTATGCTTCCAGCTCCACCCTAACTCACTTTATTTTGAGATGCTTGAAGCAAACTTGATTGCATCACTCCCAGAATAACAAACATGTTTTGTAATAATGCCACCATTTTTCTCTCTGATTTGTTTTTTTTTTTGTTTTTTGTTTCTTTGCATTTTTTGACAAGCTAGGTGTAAATGGAAGAGAAATATGCAGCTCCACAAAAAATAATGGAAATACAAACACTTCATCAATATTTAGAGTAATTACTGTCAGTCTCGTAAGTTTTATCTTTACAGTCCCTTTGTACTCACTGCTACCCAAGCGTGTAATGTATGCAATGGTAGAGTGGCCATGTGAAGTATTACATCTGTTTTAATGTAACAAACAGAAGATTTCTCATTGAAATGAAATGTGTGATGTCAGTGAGAATGTGTTTCTGTGATATGTAGTAGGCGCCGCTTTATACTGTACTCTTACCAAAATATTGAAGCAGAACAGTCACACCTTACAAGATCTGAGGGAGTAAGAGTACTGGATGGATTTTATACTTTGTGATTACTTCATTGTTCCAAATAAAAAATTGCTCAACTCATGGTGAATTATGAAGGTCTCTAAAACTTTGATTATTTACGCAAAAAACACAACATCAGTTTTTTCATATATCTCCGTGGAAGAGCATCCCTGCTTTGGAGAGCATGTGACATCCATCTAGCAAAGTGCTGGTCTCATTAAGAGGTTGCAAAGTGAAACCCTACATTACTGTCCATTGGAATTGTGTTTCCATTGTGGTTTTCGAGATAGGGCTTTTCAAAGTTTGATTAAAGTGCAAAAATGATAGTGTAGAGCATTGCACAGTGTCAGTATTTCTTTTGTCAGTTATCTGGTACATCTAAGCCATCAGGCTCACAGATCGGTAAATGATATCAATATTTTGAAAGGAGACAATGTGTGCTTTCAAAATTAAACCCTTGTGGCATATAAAAGTGTCCTTGAAGTAAACATTACGTAACCAAAGGATATAATAAGGCATATCCTGTGATTCCATCTCACAATGTCACAACTTTGCATGCGTAGTTGGCCTATGTTTATTCTTGATGCAACTGATAACCAGAAATATGTTTAGGAAATGATCAATTCACTTTTCTACTTTCATCGTTTTTAATGACTAATTTATTCAATGCTCCAAAATGTGATTTTCATGTTACACATTACATGCACTTAAAAGCAGTGGAGTCCACTACTTTTCAGCTTGTATCAGACATAAATGCAATAAATGTAGCCTAGCCCTTGATGATTTATGTTCTTTACCTAACATATCTGTAGATACACATTGTATGATTGATTGCTAGAATCATAAACCCATATAGCAAATAATTTCTCCATTTAAATAGTGAAGATGTATAGCAAGGAGAGTGATGTCCTCTACTCACCCGTAGCTACTGCTATGGCAGTGGTGTGGTGGTGTGGTGGTATGGTTATATCGCAATCGACCCTAACCTATTGTACATATTGTAGTCAGAGTTACATATGTTATGAAAATTAATTCATTCCAGGTTTAAAATGACGTCAAGGTTTAAAATGATGTCACTTTAAAATGACGTCGAGGTTTAAAATGACATCGTCATTTTCATGTCTAAAGTGTCATTTTCATTGTTATGAAAATTAATTAATTCCAGGTTTCTGCCTATCAAAATTATAATAACTCTTTGAAAGCACTTTGCATCTTGTCCTACTGCTTTTATGTGCAGGCCTTTCCTTGGAAATGCCATTCCATCAAAATAACCAAACAAAATAGCATTCTGTCTGTAACACTGATTCACATGTTAGATAAATGTGTATGTAAACAATATATCTGAGAGACAATGCCTTTCAATCATCAGAGCTTGTTTTTGACTCCATTTAAATTACAGTGTGTCAGTTCAGGAAGTCTGAAGTTACTTGTATAGACAACAAACTTCTAGCTGGCCAATATTTTGCTCAATTTTAAGTTGTGCAGGGACAGTTAAGTATCATTTCTAATGTATCACCCATATATTAAATTCCCATTGAGAGAAAAGGAGTTTTGGCTGTCGGAAAAGGAGGCACAACATATATAAACAGTTAAAACTATGAAGGCAATAGGGTACAAAGTTCTAATCTTGACTAAGTGTGTTTTGGATCTTAGATGGTCAAGAATTAGCAGCCTTGGAAAACCCAGCCACACCAGTCACAGAAACATTAGGTGATCTTAACTGGAGATAGGATTCTACCTGCTGAAGTGGACCAGTATCTAGATACATAGGAAATGCAATATGATATTAATGTGAGCTTCAATGTACCCACATGTTGAACAGCATAAACTTGCTATGATATTGAAAGGGGCTCATTGAGTTGATATCAGTAAAGATTGTGGTGATTTTGAAGGGTAAAAACACATGACAATACTTACAATTACCATAAGTTTTGACTGTTAATTGTACTGGTTGTGTGCATGTTAATATAGCACTAATATGACAACTGTCTGGTCATGAATTTCTAAAACCAAATTGAATCGTTAATTACTCACTCAGTAATGTTCCATTGTATGTGAAACATTGGGATCCTCTTAGTATGACCATTTGTCTTTCGTATGTGAAAGAAACTCGACAGGTTTAGAAGAATTTCGTGACTTTCACAAAACAACTCAATGAGCCTTTTTAAGCTACTATTGTGGTAAACTGTTGCACTAGGGAGGTGGGTGGAAGGGGGGTGGTCAGTGGCCAATTTGTGACAAACTTTGATGACATTTTGTGTTTGGAAGTGTTGATAAAATTTCTCATAACCCCATTTTTTAAAGACTTTCTTTTGGGTAAAAATGTAGAACAAATTCGTCCCTCAACATCTTGTAAATTCTCAAGATGGAGAAAACTCCATATGGTATGGTGCTGTGAGTATTTATTCCTTCAGTCTCTCCTGCAATTGGCCATCTGATGAAGCCAGTGTATCCAGTGTATCCAGCAGAAGGATGTTCCTCATATGAAGGCTGCAGTTCAGTGTTCAATTCTAGGAAGCATGATCAAGTGTATTGGAAGCAGACAGCCGTTTCTGATGCATGCTTGTGGTTTTGTATCGCAATAATCTGATTTCTTACATATGTTCTTTGATCGGACCTTCACACAAGGATAACTGGAGGGAAGCGTATCTGCAGAATGAGTTATGACCCAGAAATGAAGACTGCTGTCAAAAAAAAGAAAAGAGAAAAGAACTCATGAATGTTTATTAAATGGCATATAAACAAGAACTGTCGTTGTTTCACCGAAGGTAGAGAGACTAATGAATAATTTTCTTGTTTGTGCTGATAGGCAAGTATAGGCACTGAAGGCAAAATGTCCTCATCCTTGCAGTTTGAGTGCATCTTTGAAGAGCCCGAGGACCAATGACGAATACCAGGGGACAGAATCTTGCGACATTTTTTCATTCCCTTTTATAGCAAGGAGAGAAGCAAAGCTAGAGGAAATATGGAAACTAAATGTTTCTACTTTCTAAATAGTTAACCTTACAAGGTGTAGGTTGTGATGTCTCTTGTTAAAGTGGATTCCTGTATGCCTGCTGTGAAAATGCTGTCCTGAACCCTGCCTGGCTTTTTCATACAAAGTGTCTAATTGTTAAGAAAGATGAAAAATTGGGCTTATGTTGAAACTTTAGAGAAGAAATATGTGCTGGGAAAATCATAGAATTTCATCGTAGAATCATCATCTGTGTTTGTGACAACCATTTTTGCCCGTGAATGTATCTTTTCTCATATCTTGTGGAATTGAAACATTGAAACTCTTTGCTTGGCTATTAGCATCTTTCTTTGCAGTTGAGGGATCTAGGATATAGGGTCCCCAGGATTTCGTTCCGAAATGGAAAATTCTGTTTTCCACTCTCAAATTGAGTGTTTTTCTATTTTCAACTTTCCCATTTCCATGAATTTCCATTTCAAACATAAATGGCTAAAACTTGAATGTGTCACAAATTGCTGCATACTTTCATATAAACCAAACTTTATGACATGCATATTTAACATTAAAATGTACAGATAGGTCTTGTTTGGAAGCATACCAAGGATCGCCCAAAGCCTTCTGAAAATTTACAATGTATCCTAACACAGTTAGATGTGTACGGAAGAGCCTAACCACATCGGAATTATGTGCATATTTCATCACCCTTGAAAGAACAGCCGACTATTTGTAAGTTAAAGAATTCAAGTTATCTAGTCAAATGTATTCTACTGTTTTTTAGTCCCAGGGGCTTTAAATATTGAGATTGAAGGATGAATTTTTAGTAAGACAGGTTTGCTGAGGCAACAGTTTATGCAGGAAACTTAAAACTGTAAAGCATGTACATTGTGTTAATTGCACTTTTTTCTTTCAAAATATCACATTTTAGAAAGTTTCCCTAAAATTAGCAAATTTCGTGAATTTCCGTAGTTCAAATTTCCTTGCTTTTCCACGATTTCCAGAAAATCCTGGAAAATTGGCGGCACTAAGGATAACAGTCTGTGTGCACTGCATGCATATGTACCATGTACTGTGGTCTGACAGTTTGTATCTCACTTTTTTTTAATGTGTCAAGATACAAGAGTCTGAAAGTGCACTGAAACCCATTTGCACTCAACGTACTCGGGATTGTTCAACAGGCTGTTTTGCAAATTGCATTTAATATATTATGTTTGCATTATAAGGTACATATTGTGCCATGCCATATATATGTAAAGACTTAATTCACATTGTCCAAGAATGTTGAATGTCAACTGCATTCGCCATTAATACTAAACTCTAGCTATAGCTAGGAGCATTCAGTGACTATGTAATTGACCTGAGGTTATCATTAACTGAACTCAGGATCTACAAATTACACCACTCTGCTTCCTCCTTAAAGGGAAATAAGCCATTTGTTTTACAGAAAACAACCAAAAGTTTTTGTTTATGGACATGGAATGATAGATCATTCAGAATAAGCAAGGACAGTGGCCTTCGCTTCAAGAAATAAGTTTCTCACAGATAAAAATTCAGTTATTTGGTGCTCAAGAACAATTTGTTCACCCAACCTTTTCGAAGTTCAAGTTATTCATCATGTGCATAATGTTTAGAGGAGATGAAACTTTTGCAGATGTTTATCGATGAGACTGACTGGTTCAATAATGTTTGAAGATATTTTCTTTGACATGAAATGTTGGTGTATTCTAAATGCCCTATTTCCCTTTAATAGAGGACATCTTTTTCATGTAAAGTACTTGTAAGGATGTCAAGTAACAGCCACATGTGTACGTGACTTGAATAGCAGTAATTGTAGTTCATTGGTTAACACAAATCACTTGATTATAAACACATGATAATAGAAACCCTGAAGAGTGCTACCATTCAAGTCCAATGTAGTTGTTTGCAGTCTTTAAGTATGTGTCTTAATTGCAATCTTGTCACAGATTGTATTTGAGATGTTTACAAGTGGGTTTATTTTGAGCTTTAGTGAGCTTATACTGTCATATAATTTGTGTTATGTATGTAATATCTGCCAGCAAATATTACTTTCATACCCTAATCACACAACCATTTTTGTTCATTGAGAGTTTTCTCAAGCGACACCATGTCTACTTTCAATTAAAAGAAGCTGTTTTTACCAACTCATTAACAAACTTTTGTGGACGTAAGAAGCAGTCTAGAGTTGTGCCGTAATTGCAGCACTTGAAAGTCAGACAGAATTTTCTTCTCATCTTTTAAAATGGGAGTTTTTGAAAATTAGTATTTGAGTTAATTGAAAAAATGACATTTTGCCTCCCTAAATACATCCTACACAGCTACAGTGGTGAACTCACTGTTTAATGCTGACATTGACTGCTCCACCTTTGGCATTATCCTAAAAGCAGTAATCAGGTTTTGGGAATGCTAAAATTTAGTTTCTCTCCTGACTTACCTGTCTCCACACAACTGTTGCATTTGCACTAGCATTCAATAAATAGCTGGTAACACTTAACATTGCCTCTACCTTCACTCTTATCCAACGTAGACTACTGCCTCCTGCCCAAACTATCACCTCAATGTGTTAATTACTTGAGTATCCTTGTGTCGTTTCATCTTTTTGACATCTGGATTACCCGTTTACGAACCATACATGTTTCTTTGCTGGTTATCTTATTAGATGTGGTAAAACTTTTCTGTGAGTCTTTCCAATCAGAAATGATCCCATTTAAGGAGAGTCTTGAGAGATAGGCTTATAGTGATTAAAGTCATGTAACTTGTCACCAAACAGGTACTTATGTATGAGCAATCTCATATGATGCAGGTCAAAGGTTTTGAAATTCTGTATTTTTCTTCTGTCTTTAGATTATCAATGACAAATATTACAATTTAATCATTCTGAATCTGAAATAAACAGAATATGTCCTATTGTGCCAGGTATGCTGCTGACAAAAATGTTATTGATGAACACTGATATGTTTTGGAGACATAGAGTGTAACTGAAAATGCATCCCTGTCCCCTCCTGCTTAATTTACCACCTAATATTGATTGTTCTGTGAGAATTTCATCTCTGTTAATCTGGGTGTATCTTTGTAATAGCTTGTATACATTGGGAGGTTCAGGAAGGGGCTGGGAGAGGGAGGATTGGAGAGAAGGGTGCAATGGAAAGCAAGGAGAGGGGGAGCATATGTATTTAGGGTCTGTTCTGTTATGGTTGGTTGTAACGCAAGTGTCCTTTTTGTGTATATTGTAGCATATTGCAGCTATGCTCAGCCTTATCATATTGTTTAGAGGCTGGCAGGAAGTTACAAGGAGAGTAATGGTGAGGTTGATTTATTCCACTGTTCGACTTCTTTTACTCTTTCTTGACAGATGCTGAAGAGCATATTAAGTTCTCTGTCATGTACTTCACTTGCACCATAGTGCCCCAAGGACGTTCTCAGAAGGTTGTGAACAGCTTTTTAAGTAGCTTGTTGCATCTTGAGGCAATCTGTTTACGACAAAATGTTGGCAAGAACTTCACTATTTTATGATCATATTTATTTCAGAAGGTTTCCTCTGTTGTAGTAAGTGCCCCTTTTAATAACATAAAACCCTCTTGCCATGGAGGGGTTTATAAGCATATTGTGTTGTGTTGAATTTGATGACGTATGTCAGTATTAATTTCATTCATTGTGCAGTTGTGATCAAAACAAAGAAAAGAAAGTAATGTTACTATTTTGGCCTTACCTACCTCACCACATTTTAAGACCAGTGAGTTTTTATTATTCTGGAAAAAGTTGTGTAAGATTGTACTCCTTCAAGTTAAAAAAAAAAAGCGGAAGTTGTTTGCTGCTGATGACTTTACTTTTTATCATGTCCTCTTGAAAATCTTGTTTATGTTATTAATTTTTATTTGTGAAACAATCGCACACATTGTGAGAGGTAGAAAATGGGATTTTTTAATTTGTAGTAAAGTGGAGAAAATGTTACAATAGCAAGTATGGAGCACTTTTTCATTATGACTAACCCAGAGATAAAGTGGAAGGTGAAAGCAGCCTTCATAAGTCAAGTCAGTGAAGAGAATGAAAAGGGGATGTGTGAATGAGAGAAAAAAAAATGTGGAAATGTAATTATGGAAGGTACAGGTAGTTGTCATGAACAGTTTTTTAAGATTTTTATTTCTTTTTCTGATTTTTGTTAGATTTTCTAGGTGGAATATTCATGAATATTTTAGTGAGAACAGTTTAAGTCATGGCTTTGGTAACATGTCTTCCTGTGTAAACCGCCGTGCATTGTTGAGCTCATTCTAAAGAAGTTTCATATTTTTCATCTAATATGTATTAGTTTGACGTTGTTGATCACACGACCAGGTTAATCTTCATAAACAATTTAGTGGCAGCTCTACATGCATGGAAACATTTCTCCACCATTTCAATATCACGTTTAACATTTGTCTGCCCTTTATGAGGTGGATTGTTTTGGAGTCTTTTGAAGTAAACTGGGATATTTCTTGTGTGGACAATATTTATTGAATTTACGAGCCAAGAGATTCCATAATTTCTGCATGCCTGCCTGCTTGCCTGTCGACCATAAGTTGTATGGAGCCTCTCATTCCTTAAGGGCTTTCTAAAGAATGAATTAATTAAAAACTGACAAGGGTATAGAGAAAAGTCTTAAAGGCCAGCGGTCTGAATTTTAATAACCAATTTGGGAGATGTTTTTCAGCTTGTTCTTGTTTCTTTTATCTACTCAGACCCCAGACAGGCTCCATCTTTCTTTACAATCGTAAGAGGGTGAAGTTCCGACATGATGGATTCGTTTGGAAGAAGAGGAAAGAGAGGAATAGTACCAGAGAGGATCATATGAAATTGAAAGTCAAAGGTGAAGAGGTATGTGGAGCTTCTTCTGTTATACCTCACTTTTTGTTGTGACCTTAGTGTTGACCAGATTTTTTATAAGAAAATGAAGAAGTTACAGCACTTTGACTTATTGATTTTGAAAATCCCCTCCCAAAAATGTTCTTACAGAGGGATTTCCCTCCCAGGTTCAGTTCCTTTGCGCGAACACTGCAACATATGCGACCAAATTTTTTTGCAGATGCAATCATGTGTCAACATACACACTTGCCATTCGCAGCCTTGAAATTTAATGACAACTCACCACTCAGCAATAAATTTTTAGTCAGGTGATGACTGTACATTACCTACAAATTATTTTGTCACACAAAATCATTGAAAAGTTGTTTTGTTTTGTTGAAACTTTCTCCAGAAATACAAATTCGCTGCCACTGCTGCTTATACACACAAACAACTTTCCTGATGCAAGGTCTATGGGTCAGTCAACACACACTACTGTATGTTCATCGTATAATAATTTCGTCGCTCAGAGCAAACAAATCACTCTACTCTTTCAACGGGAAAATTTCAGCTGTTGTTCGATGACGCCACGTCAGTTCCAAGAGGAGCAAGCTGTCTTTTCCCCACCCCAAAGACCCCAATGTGGAATGACTGACAGTCTTGAAGTGAGTGATGTTGTGTACAAGTTCATAGATTGATTCGTTGACCTTCCTGCTATTTTTGACAGCCAATCATGAGCTTATAATGCAAGCAGCAGGCAGGACTTACTTTCATGATTAGATGCAAGGCCAGGATGTTGCTGATGGTGCGTAACGGGAATTCCCAATCAAACCTAGGTAGTTATGTGAATGAGATTTTCTTTATTAATAAGATCAATTCAGATCTGTAAAGGAGTTACTGTTTTTGCAATCCATAGCAGGATTAGCACGGGGAATCTTTTCTGCCACTGAAGTGCACCCCATCACAGGCATTTACCTTTGCGTTCTGTGGTTTCAGTAGATGTTCCAGCTTATTGTTGTAGTCACTATAAGCTCATCAATTGAGTTATGAATGAAACTGGATCACATGGGATGGCTAAAGCAGCAGGAAAATTTAAAAATTTTACAAATGCCACAGATGTAGGAGACAGTGAAGGTCAACATTTTAAAACACAAAATTGCTAATGACTCAAAAACGAAAGAAGATACAGACTTAACCTTTCATGGTGGATTTTCAAAAAGTGTTTTGACTATGATCTTCCCATCTCTGCAATTTCTGTGTTGATCCAACAAATGATCCAACAAAGTTATGATTATTTGTACCAGTTCCACAAAATTTTCCCTTACAACACTTTTGAGATGTAAAATATTTGGTTGGGATTGTTCTAAGGGGGGGGGGGGGGGTGAATATGGTGATAATGAACATGGTTTAACATAGACCAATCAGCAGCAGTTCAGCTCTATGTAAAGGCCACTGACCTATGCTCAAATACTGTAGAAAGCAATTTTCAAACATTTCAACTGTTTCATTTCCATTTTGTTTTTGATGTCCAGCTCCAACCAAGCTGACTTCCATAAACTTTGGCCTGTGTAGCGTGTTTGATCATTAATAGCCTAGTGTTACAAACCTGTTTTTCTTTGTATTTTGGTTGCTCCGTTATAGACTACTGGGTGGATCTATGCAAAATGTTATTGTAAACATTGCAAGGCTTTGTTAACATAACAAAAGATTGCAAGTTTTTTTTTAACATAACATACATGAAACTACACTACATTGGCAGGCCTTTGATGTTTTAATTTTAGACATCAGCACAGTACATCGTCTATAGCTATGATGGCCAATGTCTTAGATTGCTTGTCACGTCACGTGAAAATAGCAACCAATCATGTTTTGAAAAACAGTAAATCTTCACTTCACTGTTCATAATCTTCACTCCAAAGTGTTATCAGTAAATACTAGCTCCACCTAGGTATCACTTTTTCAACATTTTTACTTCAATTTTATTGACCCTGTTCTTCAGCGTAAGAACCCAGCTGGAGTAACGTTGCACACATGTCTTCACAACTTGCAAAGAGTGGCATGCAGAAGCTGGATCTGGTCACAGTCGCTGTTTTCATCGTTAGTTGTTGCACAGTTTTGCCCGATTTGTGCATTTGTGTGGGTTACAACTACAGATAGCAATGTATCTTGATTGTCAAGGTATTGGCATTCACATTAACTTTTGTAAAACAGGCCTTTGTAACATTAGAGCTAACATGGAACTAAATGGATTATTTGTTGAAGTTCAACCAAATATCAAAGGTAAATTGTATCCCCATTTTGCCTAGGCCTCGCTGTAATAACCTATAGTTATGCTTTCCTTCTGACAAAATTGATACAACCTCAGTTACAATCAGCAAAATAGGGGTTGGGGTTTGCAGCTATGTGATAAATTGAGCTAAGGTTTTCAAACCAATATGTTCAACAATAGAGAAAAAACCTGTGACAATAACGGTGCAGATCTGATGAAGTAACCAAATAAGCCACTTTGTACTTAGATGAATGCATGGGGCTAAAGAAACATAGAAAGATGAGCCCTCAGGAAGCATGCTAAAACAAAAGATGAAAATGGCGCTGTGAAAATGATATCTAAAAGTAACTATTTTTATTCCTACATAGCTGAGTTGTTCTTCTGTAGTTAACTTTCATTTAGTATAATGCACAGATACTTTGCTCTTCAATTATATTAAGTTAGTTAAACAAAATAGGCAGTAGGCCTAGCCTGTATGGTGTGCATGACTCATCATAATGCAAAATGACTGCTTTATCAACTATAAGACAGTAGCTGCCACTGTGTACCAGGCTAACCATGATCATTTACGGGGGTGAATACATTGACTTTCAGAAGTCTTGAGTTTTGTTTTCTCGTGAGATATTGAAATGAAACATTTTTAAGATATATTTGTAATTTGTTATTGGTCCGTTTTGATGTTGCTATGTATGCCTAAGTATTAACACTACCTTTGAAGTAAAAAGAAGTGTTTGTTTGTTTGAGACAGTACCGATAATTTTTGGCAGTATTACTAGGTATTTAACAGTAGTGGTGCTCACATGAACAGATCAGCAGCCGGTTACTGTGAATAGCAGCACTATGAATAGAGGTAGTCTGTGGGATCCGGGATCCCGCCCAATCCTCTTCTCTGGTCTTGTTAAGTTTTCACAAAATGAAAGTAAGTTGTTCAAGAGTCTTAACATGTTGCATCCTCAAAACTGGATCCCTCAGAATGTTAGAAATTTGTCAAAAACAGAACCAAATGAGTTCATCGGTATGTGTCTTAGAGAATGGGACACCAAATACCCCATGTGTTTGGCACCCATACAAAGAAACTTGCATGCTAGTAAACTTGATGTAAAATTCACTATACATTATGTTTTGCTCAGGTCTACATGGAATTATCAATTAAGTAAGCTACATTTGTCACGTAAACTTAACATTTATCTTTAGGTAGTAATAAATGTAGTGTATGTATGGAAACCATTATATGTGATCCCTGCAAATTTAGAGCTACAGTACATCTCTGTGCTTTGTGTTTGTCACATGCAATCCTGTCCGGTGATTTCAACAACAAATTTAGTCCGCTTATGTCATCATTCATGGTTGAGTTGAAGTTTCTACGTAAAAGTCAAACTGTCTGCTTTGGCAACCTATTCCACTATCTTATGGCTTGCGTATGTGTGTGTAGCAGGAATGAGGGAGAGAAAGAGATACAGAGATTTGAAATCAAATATAGAGCACAGAGAAGTCAATCTACTTTTCTCATAGCTGGACGATGGATCAGGGCTCTTCGGCGAATTGGTGGAATTAGAACGACTGCTGTTCCCCGAAGGATGTGCCAGTTGGCATTTTGAGGAGCTTCCATTATCCTGGCAGGGAAGTCTCAATGAGAATCGAGATGACAAACACAGTGGGACTCTTCTTATGCAGTTAAAGCTGCAATGAATGGTCGCAATGTTAAAGCACATACTAAATTGTTGATTTAATTTTGGGATAAGTAATTTCTAGTTTTCTCTGGAAATAAACAGTCTCTATGTGCTCTTGCTTTGGCTCAGAGTGCTAATGAAAAAACAAAAAAACAGAACTAGGCAACTAAGAAATAAGGTTGCTTTAGAGAATTAAAGTTGCACAAAAAGAGAAGAGAAACGTTAATTTTTAGTTTCTTTCTTGCCAGTGAGTTTCCATTTTGACAACAAAATGGCTATGACGTTGTTCCGGTTAAGAATTATTTTAAAACGTGAGATGTTCATGTGATGTTTATATGTGTTTTTCCTGCTGTACAAGTGTGTGGGATGTTAAGTTTTTTCTGCACTTGGGTACTCTTTTATAGCCCTAGGAAATACCATACAGGCAGACAGTGATAAAGTGAGTAAACTGATAAACTAAGAAGAACACTGAAGACTATTGTGAGAAAGATTAAGCATTGTTCTGACTTTTCAGGGAGGGCATGTTGGGGCAAAGATGGCACAGATAACTATGGAAGATCTTTCTCACAATTGCATATCTCCCTTTTAAGTGTTTTGGTGAGGTTTCATTTATCAACACCCTGTCTTCACACAACCAGTGCTGTATACCTCAGCACTGTGCTATAGTTATGATGACTGGTAACCTTTTGTTACTGCCTTCAGGATGCGTGGTGATGGTCTGATCCTAGAAGAAAACACTCTGTGTATCATTTGGGGGGATATCCCTATGTTCCGACATCTCTGTGTTTCGACAGCCCTGTATTCCGACGTCTCTATGTTTCGACAGCCCTGTATTCCGACGTCTCTATGTTTCGACAGCCCTGTATTCCGGCATCTCTATGTTCCGACAACCCTATATGTCGACGTTTCAATATTCCGACATCTCTACGTTTCGACGTCTCTATATTCCGACAAAAGTTTACATTGGCACCAAGAAAAGAATACTTTGCCGCCAGAAATAATGTACTTGGGCGCCGGAAAAGTACTTTGGCGCCGACCAAAATGTTCATTGGCGACGAGAAGAAACGTACTTGAGCACCAAAGTACCTTTTTCATCGGCGCCAATGTTCATTTTAACAGCGCTGAAGTACAATTTTTGGGCGGCGCCAAAATACACTCTTCATCGACGCCAAAGCGCTAATGTACATTTGGCGCCGAAGTACACTTCTTATCGGCGCCGAAGTAAATCATTTGTCGAAGCATAGAGATGTCGGAACATAGAGAAGTCGGTATACAGAGTTGTCGGTATATAGAGATGTCGAAATATAGATACGTAAATGAAGTCTCTATATTCCGAGGTCTCTATGTTCCGACAAAAAATGTACTTAGGTGCCGATTTGTCGGAACATAGAGATGTCGGAACATAGAGATATCGAAACATAGAGATGTAACCATCATTTGGTATGCCTTAAAGCTGAGTAAACTGACGACAGAATAGTAAATATCTAACAATGTTTCGCAAGGAATCACTATGCCTTTTGGCTTTCCTTTTGCAGCAACTTTTGTCTCAGTAGTGTAATTTAGGTTTAGTATTGGTGACACACCATCCAAACAACCTTTCTTGAATAGTGGCTATATTTCTGCATCATTCTTATCCATCAATCTATCTGTCAAGGTTGAAGAAACTTAGTTTAGAACTGAGGTGATTTTACTCCCCCCCCCACCCATCTTCCTTATATAATATTACCTGAAAGTATTGATGTGAGAGAATATATAGGCACCTTTTGTTGAAAAAGTAGAATCAACCCTGTTTTGCTTCTTATTTTCAGAAGCATCTGCAGCTTGTTGTTCAGTGGCCTTTAAATCACTTTGCCAAAAGATTGAAGTTTTGGCTTTTAGAGTTAAAATAATCATTAACCTAAGAATGTTTGCTTGAAGACTGCAGGTCCATCTTAAAGTAAGAAGAGTAAGGATCTCCAAACAAGATTGTGGATTAAACCTTCAAATTCTTTCTTGAAGTGATAACTCTCATCAGTCAATTCTGTTTTACAGATGACTCTTTTAGTCTTAGTTTGGTAAGTTCTCGACTTGTCTGTTTAATGAATTCATCCATCAAATTAATAACCTTCTACCCAGAAGAGAAAACGTTGTCTTGTCCCATGGATGATGGTAGATACTGTTTTGTTTGCACCAACATGAACCGTGAAGTCCAGTGGATGAGAGGCTGTGGAAGTCAGCAATAATTATGCTGCCTTAACTGAATTGAAAGAAGAGACTCCAGAACTCAAATTGTGGAACCAGATAAACAGTCAAATAAAGAATCAAGTCTCAGTGATTTGACATCTTGTCCAGAATATCGGTGGTGTTTGATGGCCTTTGAACACAATCATTGTCCATCTTATGGCGGATGACATTGCATTTATTCTGTAAATCTGGTCAGAGATTAAGTTAAATCTTTGAGATAAAAGACAGTATGAAGTTGTGGTGAATGATTGTCACCTGAATTGCCAGTAGCTAGCTTCTAGTGCTTGACTGTTAATACTGTTTGATAGTGTCATTTTTAACATATGGACTCCTTACATCCATTTTAGGAACAGAAGAACTGTACAGTAGCCTCAGTGCAGAGTTGCCTATTTTCTGCTGGTATTGCCAAAAATACATTCCAAAAAATACATTGCAGTGAAGAAGCTCTCTGGTTCACTGAATGAACGGTTTACTGTAAGTCTGTAAACACATCATTGATCAACACTTCACACTTTCTTTCATTTTTACTTCTCTCTTAAAAAATTAAAACATTTGGAACAATGAACTCATAGTAACAATCCTTTTAAACCTGTCTGTGCAGTGATAAGACCAAGCTACTCAAAAGAATTACTTTAAAATATGGGATGGGACCGTTCATGCACACAGGAGAATTCAAAACTTGTCATCTTTTAGCAAGAAAGTATGATGAAATGGAGTGTCAATCAAACAGATTAAGCACACTTAATTGCAGTGCTGTGTTTCAGCACAGTACACTACAGTGAAGTACAGTATGTTTTATATATATATATATATATATATATATATATATATATATACACACACACACACACACATAATAACAAAACCCTGTGGATATCCCAACTGGCAGTTTCTCCCTGCCAGTTGTGACATTCACAGGGTTTCGTTATTATGTATATTATATGCTCAACTTTGTATGGAGCTCTCTTGACCGGTAAAGCTGGTTGTTTTCTATATTTTTATGCATATATATATCACACCACATAAAAACTGGTGAAGTATGAAGGTATATTAGCTTTCAGGACTGCTGGTCCCTTTGTCAGACGAGTTCAGACAACTAAAATGATTAAACAAAAAACAGAAGCTCAAGGAAACGTAGGTAACAGACATACCTTGTTAAGGAGATTTTCTTCACCTACAGTATAGTGCTCAGAAGGACTGCTACTTCTACATTTTTACCACGTTTCCATAAAGCAGGATGGGCTGTTATTCATGATTTTACAAAAGTGCATATGAGGACTGACCATTCATCTTACAGTTTTAACTAGCTTTAGAAACTACCATATCGTGGTGTATTTGTTTGAAAATTGCCAAATTCCAGAACAAATGCTTCGCATATGAGCTTTGTTTTTTTTCTGTGAGGAAGTCCTGCATACTTACCACATGAAGCAGTTCTGCTAACTTTTTATCCAAAAAACTCAAGTAATCTTTTTGCTACAATGAATAACACTCTAACTAATGGCAGTTATCCTGAGAGACACATGGAGTAGATGTTGTTTTCTACTTTGTATCAAATGAAAGAGAAAGATGGAAGATTAATGATAACAGCTATTTCTTTTTCATTAAACAGCACATCTTGCTTTGAGGTAGTAATCATGATATAAAGACCCCAGTTTAAAGAACTCTTCATTCATAAGTTGAAATTTGTTCCATAGATCTATCATGATCATCAGTTTGAATTGTCCTGTTTAAAGTACATGAAACATGTGACATGATAAACACATTTTAGAGTATTGACTGAATGAGTACTTACAAAATATTGAAAGTAGCTACAAGTTTCACCAAAATCCATCAAATGTTGACCATTATGCAAACAGATTTCTGTTTTCAATTGTATCATGAAGAAACATTGGCCAAATGTGCAAATTTGTGACACCAAAGGAAAGGAGGGACTCACATGATATGTCTGACTGTATTCTTAGTTTATGTAACCTTTATTGCAAGGACAATTGAGAATTTTATATGCCAAGAGGGTTTTGATGCCTACATTGTCATCTTTAAAAAGATTGATATCACTCCCTAATTAATTATCCAGATGGCCAGTAGTAAGGGGTTCTTCCTAGCAAAGGAATTACTTGCTTATACTGTGTTGCATCCAACTTTTAAAAGCTTTATAGCAAAAATGTGTAACAGGTGCAAACACAATTCCAATGGTGTCTCATTCAGTGTTTCACCTTGCAACGTCTGAATGAAGCCAGCTCCTTTTTAGATGCATTTCACGTATGGAATATGTGTACTGAAATTTTTTGCAGAACTGGTATGTGTTTTCTATTAAATACAAAGCGCAGAAAGGTTCATTTTCACTCTTCTCATCTTTTGAAAGATTCTGCCATACATTGCCACATTGTATGTTGTATTAGACTGGCAACTTACAATGTTACAGATGAATACTGATTCATCCTTAAATCTATAAATAAAACAGATTTTAGTCCCTTGGACATTTTAGCACCAGCAATTATTTGAGTGGACTTTCTACTAGAGGACATTACAATTTCCCTTCAATGGTTTGTGGATACCACATTTAAAAGCTTCATCTTCCCCACTGCTTTTCTTTGTGAGATCATCTGTTGATGTCTGTGGTCTGAAATAGTCACAATCAACCTCTCTTTGAACTGAGGAAGGTATGGCATGGCAGTCTGGGACTTGCTTCTAATACGTAATCTGTACCCATGCATGTTATGATAGGCCTGCCATTATGCAAGCCTGTACAGTGAGCCAGTTAGTATAACCTGCAGATGGAGCCAGACCTTGCACAAATCATGTGGAAGTGTCTGCAAAGAAATTGAATAACATATGCAGTGGTATCAAGTAATTAAGGGAACAAATTTATACTAAGGACCACAAAAAGGTAGCAGTGTAAGCCTTTACCAGAAGGCTGTTCATTGAGTATTTCCAAGTTTGTTATATGTGATATTTATCTGTGACTGAATGTTGTTTGAAAGAAAATGTGAAACAAACCACAGTCCTGTATTTAATACACTTGTCAAAACTGCTCATTGAAAACCAGGCATTTTTGCTTTTCTCTCTTTTTTGATTTCATTTTAAGGGAAAAAAGGCATTTACAATGCACCAACATGGTATAATAGGAAATAGATTTCATAATTGTTCAACTATTCAGGCTCTTAACTAAACATCTGCAAATAATTTATCTCCCAAAACATTATGTATAACATGAGTTACGGAAGATGCATCATTTGGAATTCTAAGGGTTAAGATGAAGAAATTATTCTTGAGCAACAAATAAGTGAATTTTTGTCTTTGAGGATGCATTTCTTGCAAAGAGCTCCACCATCCTTCTTTGTTTTGAATAATCTATCATTCTGTGTACAAGAACATTGGCATCCTTTTCTGTGAAACAAACACTTTATTTCCGTTTAATGCTGGCTTTGAAAAATTCTGTTGGCTCTTTGTTCCGCTGCCTCTTTATTGTAAAAATGCTCAAGAGTAGTTATGAATGCTACTGTGCACCCTCATGAAATTGATACTGAAGGTTTTCTCAAAACAAAAAGGATGCATCCTCAGATATTTTTCCTCTGGATCTGTGGAAACTGTTCAAGTATAGTTTTCCCTTTAAAAGGAAGTTGTATAACACTATAAGTGGTGAGTGAAGTATAGGCTAAATCTGAGCCTCATAAAAGTCTAGAATTACTGTGTTATTAATATTTAATAAGTATCGTACATGGCACTTAGGCGGCAGAAATAAATGTCAAATATCACTCTGTATCTTGGGAAAGCACCCTGGATGTCCTAGCATTTGACAAAACTGGATGAATCAAAGAGTGGTGTGAATGAGTTACTGTTCATCTATCGTTTGTTAAAATTTTTCAAGTGGGCAGTATCGATTTCTTGGAAGAATTCAGTGGCAATCGAGAAAACAGTTCACACATAATAAACAGCAGAATAAAACAGTGCCAAAGCTTTTCAAGCTTGGATGAGGTCTTTGTAACAGCAATGCATAAACATCAAAAGTCCATGTTTCAGTCTAATTCTGAAAAGACATTTCAAATAGTTAATGCTTATTCCATTGATTGTTTGTAGAGAAGTTGCAAGAGAAATGAAAAATCTTGACATATGGAATGCAGATGCTGGACTTCTCTGTACTTATGAAAACCAAATGAATTGCTCAGTGTTAAATCTACTTCACAGTTTTTGGTAAAAAGAAATGAAATTTTGAATTCTGGCTAAACCGTGCAGATCGATTAAAAGACAATGTGAAGATGATGTAGACCAATACTTCAACTCTCAAATAGGACTCAAGAAACAAGACTTTAAAACAACACTCTGATTTAATAGTCTGTAGTGGACTCGTAAGAGAAGACCATATAAAGCCAAAAAGTGTGGAAGTATGAAAGAAAAAAAGCTTTTCTTTCCATGACCAGACAACTTCCACCCCTGGACAATTCCCACCCGGACAATGTCCCCTGGAACAATGTCCACTTGGACAATGTCCCCTCGAACAACCTTCCTCAAACAATTCCCACCCAGGCAATTCCAACCGGGAGAATTCACCTCAGACAATCCCCCTGATGAATTCCTACATGAAAAGGGTTAGGGTTAAATTTAAGGCTGGTAGGAATAGTCTGGGAGGCAATTGTCTGCAGGGAGATAGTTGTCCAGGAACCGTTCTATCAATGTACAAGCCTGTAAACAAGACAATTGAAATTTTCTGTATAGCTAGTCTCAACAAAGTGAATAATAAGATGGTCAGAAGTCAATGCTCTCTGTTGCAGGTTGTTGTGAGTTGTAGGTTGTGCCAAAGTATTCATACTTGCTATACAATTAGGATAGGATACAGTGACCATAGCCCTTGGAATCAAGAGATAATACCTACAGTGGCTGCATAGAATCTGCAGTGGCCTCAAGGTCACCCAAGAGTGTATCCCTATCTTTGACAGGCCTTATGATCATAACATGGGAATTTTTCATTCTTTTTTCTACATTTCTACATTCGTCATAGTAAGTGGCACATCATAGCCATGTTGTAGATTGGTTCCATGGTGACCATTTATGGTAGCCATGGTTTTGCCGTATGACTGCCCTGCCTGAACTTTTGCTTCTATGACTCATCAGGGACTCTGCTGGTTGTCTTCTTGTCCTCCCCACCTTTCCCCTCCTAATTTGCTTCTCTCTATTTAGGAGGCATGTGCAAAACTCTCTGAAACTTTGTTATGAAATGTCCGTTGAGAAATTGTGCTGTATGGTAAACATCTATACTCCAGGTGTGTGGTGGTAGCATTAGCCTGGCCACATGGTTGCTGTATGGTCCTCCTGTGGATACCATGCATCTGCTTTCATATTTGTAAAAAGCTATGGCTGCTTGAGGAACACTTAATGGTAACCATGTGTAATCACTTCAAAGGCAGTACAACAGTGGCAGTTTTTCTGTCTCTCCACAAATTTAAAATATCCCGTCCAGCTACCGTAATACATGTGGCTGCTACATGTTTTGTAACCATGGAAATGCTGTAGTGGCTCTATGATTCCTTCAGACCTTAGATATTTTAGACCGCATGGCTGGCATGGTAAATGTGACTGAGACATTAGTGATGATATGTTATGTTGGCAGTACTAGTGCATGCATACCTGGATCCATGACTGATGATGTCAGGAGTCAGTTGTGAAATTGCCTCCCAGATCCAAAGTTTTGCTAATGTACATTGTATGTCTAACTACAAAAACCTTGAAATGATACTTTTTTCTCATGCATTGCATCATTGCATCATTCATTGAACAAAATTCAGCAAGTATGCTTAACTAAGAGCATCTCACTGTCATGGTCTTAAAGTCAATACCACACTGAATGATATATTAAAGTGCAAAACAAAATGTTGTATTAAGACATCACATTGAACTTGCAGCCAAATGGAACTTATATTTCCCTGGCACCTCATCAACTATGGACTCCAGATACCACGGTCCAGAGTTTGGACAGGATGCAAACACTTGGCAGTATGGAAACTGGCACAGTACCATTCTCTTCTGTTGATGATATGTCATGTTGGCAGTACAGAAACTGGTGTTACCATTTAATGCCGTCTATAGTATTTCATGTTGTCCAGACTGTATTAACATCTGGCAAAGTACCATTCGGTGCTGTGGATGGTATTGGATGTTGATTTGGAAGAGGCTAGGGTATATTAAACAGTCTTTGGCATTTCCTGTTTTCCATAGAGGGAGACATTGTACCATTTTATGGTAAAAAAGGTATTCAGTATATTGGCAGTGCAGAAACTGCTACAGTACATCACCATGCAATGTTATTGATGGTATCTTATATTGTCCAGGCATCTGGCAAATCACCATTTAGTGCTGTGTATGGTACTTTATATTTTAGTAGTGCAGAAGCTGGCATGTTATTATTCAACACTGTATCTATAAGGATATGGTATCTCATATTGGCCATGCAGAGGCATGGCATGTTACCATTCAATGCTGTATCTATAGGGATATGGTGTCTCATATTGGTCATGCAGAGGCTGGCATGTCATCATTCAATGCTGTATCTATAGGCATGTGATATTTCCTATTGGTCATGCAGAGGCTGGCATGCTACCAATCAGTGCTGTATCTATAGGCATATGGTATCTCATATTGGTCATGCAGAGGCTGGCATGTAATCATTCAATGCTGTATCTATAGGCATATGGTATTTCATATTGTTCATGCAGAGGTTGGCATTATTCTATGCTGTCTACAGTAGACGAGGAGGTTATCTGCCTCACCTGTATTTAATCCTGTCAGCTGATATCTGAAGTCACAGCACGTAACTGTACAGGATGCTTGCATGATCAGTATGCATTCTAGTTAATTACCAGAATCCCCAGGTAGGAGTCATGTGGATGTAGTTTGTGTGGGTGTATAAAACCATATGTTTTTCGCATCATACCGTCATTCCCTTCCAAGTCCTTTGCTGGATGTTAATGATCCCAGGGTGTTGTTTTAATTAACGTTTATACTTTAAACCTTTGAGGCACACCTGAAACAGAACTTAAATTGTCTCAAGTTAAAATGTGTCACTTATGAGGTTGGGTCATATTGGAAGAAAGATAGATGATGCTGTTCTTTATTGATATTGATGGTACTCTTGGCTGCTCATTATTGCAGTGTTGACCATCTGGGATATATTTTATTTGCATTGCATCTCACTTACATGTCTCAGCATAGCAACTACACTGTAATGTACTTTGTTGAAATTTCTGTAATGTCTGGTCATTAAGACAGCAGTGACTGTGATTAGTACAGTTTATGCTCCCTTTATATTGCAATTGGAAAACACTATTGAAATAGTCTATCTTTGTATTATCAGCTGCAGAAATTAAAAGTTCTGGATTTCTTAAAGTACACTTTAAAAAGTTATAACGTTAATGTGCCTATCTCATTCATTAAAACCTTACAACGTGAGATGTTGCTGTGTTCAAAGTGGTTCACCAAATAAAGTTTTAAATCTTTCTCAAAAATTTGAGTTGAGTTTTCAAGTGAACTTTCTGATTTTTCCCCTGATTTCTTTCTAGCTAGTATTTACAAGTTTTATGGTATATTAAATATTATTTCTTCCTTGTTCAATGAGAGGAAGGTATAAGATACCCATTTTATCTTTGAACACATCATCTCTTGAATGGTAGTTTTGATTTCAATTTAATCTATTTCTATAAAGTCAATATCTCAATAAGTCTCTCAGCCTTGATTGTATTTCTACTGTTGAATATAATTATGCACAAAACTTCATCACTCAAAACTAGACCTGTTTGTACAACCTGCAACAATATGTTGGCTCTTCGACAGTATAATAGCAAGCATTCAACGAGACAGATTTTTATCTTCCGTCCAATTCACATTGGCTGTCATCATGTGGCAAAATGTATTGTTGCCATTTCGTACACCTTCAGTGGTTGAAGGGCATCTATATCAGTTGCAAAGATATATACTTTATAATACTTTATAAAATATAGAAATTAAATGCTGCAGTAATCACACAGTGAATGCACAGCATGTTTATGTGTTGTGGCAGTGTAATTTGAGACTGAAAGTGTAATAGTCTATGTTGCTGATTGATGAAGATAGATATGAGGTCCCTGGATGGACTTGTCAGAGTCCTCAATACAAGAGTAGACAATGACATCATGACAATGGCATAAGAATCACCAAGGAAAGCCAGCCAAGATAATCATTTTGAATCTTTAACTGAGAAACGTGAAGAGGAACCAGCAAATATTACTCTTAAGTAATATTTTTTAAAGATGCTCTCAAAACACTTAAGGGGAACATTTTTTTTATGATCACATGTCCAACATTGCCGCATTGCAACATTGCATTAAAAAGATGCTTTATGTAGTGTGTGTCACTTGTGCATTGGAGAGAATTGTAATGTGAAAAGAATTGTTCTGGTTTTCCCACCCCTGCCGCATCAACAAGATGTGAGTTCAACATTAAGGTACAACTATATATTCTAGATGGTATCTTAAGCCTGTCATCAGCTCAGCATTTTTGGATTGAATCACTGAATGATGTAACCTCTTTATCTACTGTATCAAACTTGTAAATGCACAGACCATGTTTGTCTGTAAAATTAATTACCTTCTTGTGTGTTTTGCCATTTGCAGTGTTTGTATGGAAGTTACGTTCACTCAGCGATTGTGCCGACATTCCATAGGAGAAGTTACTGGCTTCTTCAGGTGAGTTGAAATCTTTTCCATGGTCCCTTCTTTCCCCCTTACTCATGGGAATCTAACATGAACTAAGGAAGTCAAAGAAAGCAACTAGGCCATTTATCCATTTGAATGACATTTCTAAGCAAGCATTATGTAAATGCTCAAAGCAACAATGGCTCCGTCATGACGGTCCTCAGGCGTAGCCAATTGATGTAAATTTAGTTAAGAGGAAGAATATTAAGTCAAATAGCAGAGGAACAAGGTAGCTATAAGCTTCATCAGGA
This sequence comes from Stichopus chloronotus, assembly GCA_021234535.1. Classification (NCBI taxonomy): domain Eukaryota; kingdom Metazoa; phylum Echinodermata; class Holothuroidea; order Aspidochirotida; family Stichopodidae; genus Stichopus; species Stichopus chloronotus. The sequence goes on from SFZH01000008.1 coordinate 5,907,321, forward strand.
AGATACATTAAAGTCAAAACAGCCACAATCAGGTGAGAGGAAAGTAAGAATACCCTCTCAAAAAAATAAAAGAAAAAGAAAACATCAAATGTGGCATAAAACAGTTAAATACAATTATTCTATTTTTGTAAAGGAGTACTGCTTGTAGAAACGTATAGTTTCCTTTGTCTCCTTCACCTAATTGTTTTATCTCATTTTGGTAACTATTGACTGAAGTGGGAAATCACTGAGTCAGTTGAAAATCTTTTTCAGCTTGCTAATAAGTAAAGTGCAGTTTTCAGCCTATGAGAGTTAATGGGGCAAGTACTGTGGGTAGCAAATTTTCATTTTATGGGCTAGTTATTGTGTATTTCAGGAGGATAGGGTTTGAGGGAAGATGCAACGTAAAGTATTCTTTGTTTTGTGTGTGTGGGAGGAGGGGAGTTGAAGAAAGATGATGGAGAAAAGTTGCTGGAAACCTTTCTGATACAACAAATAGTGAGATTGCTGCTCTCAATATTTTTAATGAGTACCACATATCTAAGAGTGGTGAAGGGGTGACTGAATGGATGGAATGAGCTCTGTATGTTTCACTGCTGCAGTTTTGCACACTTCTGAAATAGGATACCAGCAAGAATAGCGTCTGATTGAAACAACAAACTTCTTAATAGTCTTTAGCAAGGTCACAAATGAATCTTTTATACTTGCTTTGTTGTAAAGTCAGTTTTGTGAGAGACTTCCTCAATATGCCCATGACGGAGCTCTTCTTTCAAGTACCTCAAGAACAAAAAGTTCTTGATGATCTGACAAATCCAGCTCTTCCAGTCACATAACGTATTTACATTAACCTCCATGTTAAAACCTTAGAATCCGTCAGGGAAGCTGTTTGTTACATCATTAGCTGGATCCAGTGGTACTTTGTCCACATATTACTGGAAACCTGTAAGGTTTGACCAAGTTGGTTTTGGTTGATAGTAAAGGCATTTTAGCAATGATGAATACCATGTGTAGACTTGACTGCAAAAGTATTAGAATCCTTAGATTTGAGTCATGTGTTTGGCTTTAACTTCGCAATCAGTTGTTCATTACTTCATTGCTGATTCGTTGTTGTGTACATACATGTTCTGAGCTGTCCGTGGTAAAAGTTGGCACTGCCCTCTATGCCCATCCAATCACTTACCTCCTCCTTATTATCCTTTCATCTGACTGGTCGGTGAACTGTGTGATCAGCCCACTGAAAATTAGAAGTGATGGACAAGCATGCAGAACATGCCTGTGTTTATACAGTTTAATACCACACAGCTGTTGTTACGGTATATCTGACTGCTAGATTTGTGAGAGATACAGTAAATAACCAAATCAGATTGTTTACTAGGATCTTTCTGAAATGTTTGTGGACAGTTCCTTTCATAACTGAAAAAAAATTGAGCATGAGTTAAAAAATAATTGCAAATTGAACATGGATGGTGTATTTGGGATACATGTTTGAATGGATGTATTTACTTGTTTATAGTCAAAGTAACTTTTCAGAAAGCCATTTGTGTGGTGTCTTTCAAAAGCATTGTTCCTGCTACGATTGCATCATATATGGCTATGTGCATATTGTACAATTCATTGGCATTCACCGCTTCTGTACAGTGTAGTGGACTCTAGTCGATAGAATAATTGATTCCATGGTTTTGATTCGGGTCAATTTATTTTGGACTCTCTTTGATTGATTTGATCTCAGGTTGACCGTCAATACTGTAAATATAACATACAACTTTATTAATAGTGATCTAATCTAATTGCAGGTCACTCCTAGTAATCAAGAGAATCAACCTAGCTTCTACAAAATAACTGGCATGAACACTGAGATGAACAAACCTGAACAACAAGAGGGACTTACTCTGTTCTTAAGTTGTATGCATGCGGTACAAACACTCACAATATCCCACAATATTCACGGTATACAAATCCTAGGGTCTCGACAACGAACACACCTACTGTACAGTCTTTGTTAGTTGGCTTATTATGCAACAACAACAGCCCTAAGCATTGGAATGCCCATATGTTGAGTGTTAGGCTAAGCTATGCACGGAAACGAACGAGCATGGTTACCCCAGCACTAATAAATTACAAATATTATATGAGAGATAACCATTTGAGAATCCCATCAAGATCAGAATCTCACTCAATATGTGTAGAAACTTTCCCTTTTTAATAACTTTCAGTTACTGTACCTTGTGGTTCCCCTATGAGACAGAATCCACTAAATTCTAGCAACCATGTCTCTAACGCCGTTGAAGTTAGCTTCCACATACAACGCACCGAAAAAGACAACATTAAACTAGCGTACAGAGCGGTGACCATTACACACAGCAAAGAACAGTATTACTTACATGAAAAGGAGAAACACTGTATGAAACCAAAAATTTCCTCATTTATGATTTGCCAGTATGGAAGTTACACTGTACTCACTGCACCAAAGATCTGCCTCCTTTATCCAGATAAACTCTGTTCCACAGATGCACAGATCAAAAGAAAATAGCAACATTGATTTCAAGGCATTTCAGGTCATTAGCAGTCTAATACTCGAGTGTAGCATTTGGCTGTGCCTACTGTGCATATTAATGTTGTGGGTCAAGAAAGCTCATGCCAAGGTGTGTGCTCAAAATTACAAGTGTTCATTGTGGGGTAATGCTGAGAGATACTGTACCAGTGACTAGATCCCTTAAGCTAAGAAAATTTTGATGACATTTTGAAAAATAATTGCTATATTTAATTTTTGATAAGTGATGTGCATTTCATTTTGCTGTCATTGTTAGATATTGACAGCTGTTGATGCTCGCTTTTTTCTTCTTGAAGATCCAACTGGTCTCATCCTAGTCACCACTTTTTCAGTCCTCTGATACTCAAGTTGAGATGAAGACATCAATTGTAATTGTTCAAGGTTGACAAATATAACTATGACATTTCACGATTGTTACATCTTCATAGAAAAGTCGATTGTGTACCTTTATTTGGACTGTCTTTGTTACATAAAATACGTTGTGTGTTATGTTGTGTTTATTTGTCAGTATTTGCTTTGTGTTTGTGAAGATCCAAACATTGCCATTCCATTCATTTATCTTCTGAGTCTTCCAGTATTTTAGTCAAGGTTAAGATGACATGTTCAACCCTTGAAAAATAGTAGTGATGTGTTGTTTAATTTGTAACTTGCATTTGTGATTCTTTGCCGAAGGCAAAACGAATCTGTGCGATGGTGATGGCATGTACATGTGTGTGTATGTGCATATGTATGTATGTGGGTGTATGTGTGACACCTTGCTTGTAAACACGATACCTTAAGAAGGGTGCCCTTGATTAATCTCATACTTGGTGTGTGGGTTGGTCATATTGATGAGATGATCCGTCTTGTTTTTGGTGGAGGTCAAAGTCACTTGAGGTCACTGGAGGTCAAATTGTGGAACCCTTGTAAACACTTTATAAACACTATATCTCAAGAAGCATAGCCTTGACTAATGTCGTAGTTGGTGTGTGGGTTGGTCATATTGAGTAGATGACCCTTCTGTTTTTGGTAGAGGTCAAAGGTTGTGTGAGGTCACCAGAGGACAAAACGTGAAAACCTTGTAAACACAATATCTTTACTAATGTCATGCTTAGTGTGTGTAAGTCATAGTGAGTAGATGTTGTTTTTGGTGAAGGTCAAAGGTCATTCGAGGTCAACAGAGGTCAGACTAAAAACCATGTAAACATGGTATCTCAAGAAGCGTAGTCTTGACTAGTTTCATACTTAGTTTGTGGGGTGGTCATAGTGAGTACTAGATGATATTGATTTTGGTGGAGGTCTAATTTCATATGAGGTCACCAGAGGTCAAATTGTGAAAACATATAAAACTGCTTAGTACGTGTAAACAGTGGTCAAAAGAGCTTAGTGTTGGCATGCTCTCGCTAGAAGGATGTGGTGTTTCAATTTCAAGATTGGTATGTACATGTCCCCTATTCTTCTTGAATATTGGCAAGGAATCACAAAGTCCTTTGACATTCTTGTTGGTTTGATGAGAAACTAGTCATGATGGTGTGTGTATGTATGCATTGCATGTTTTTATGTTTAAGAAGCCTTGATTGTACACACAGTGCACAAACCTGGAATGGTGTAAGGTGTACAAAAAGAACCCAATTGTTTTTTATGGAGATTAAAGTTCATCTGAGGGTCAACAGAGGTTCAGATGTTTACCTGTTTAGCCATGTAAACACAGTATTTCAGGAATGTAACCTTCATTAAATTTCTGAAATTTGCAGATGTTAAAATCATAGAGTTCACGACCTTAGAGATTTGTATATACAGTAAATTTGACATTTGTGGACCTACTTCTAAGTAAGAATTGTATAATATTTTGGAGAAGTCAATTGTCACATCTTATATTCACTGAAATGTAGTAGGATGAAACATTCCCTTCCAGCCCCTGCTCCTTGCCAAAAGTAGATTTGTAATTTGCAGATATCGTTGCTAGATAGATTTTGCTTTCCTTTTCTTTTAACTTATGAAATTATTAAAAGATCATTTTTATGCCCCTTATCCAAACAATCACTTAACATAGCTCTTTAAATTTGTCACCTTTACTAAGCAATCAATGAATGCCCCAGTTGTCAACAAGTTAAGTAGGGTAGTTTTGATGTCTCACACAATTCCAGATCTCTTTTTGGTGTCTTAATTTTTCTATCCATTTGTGAACTACCTTGGTTAAGAGATATTTTTCATCCTTTGCTACCACAAGTTTCATCAAGACTGAGTTCAGGTATTCATATCAGCATGATTTTGTAACACCAAGCCCATATGTACTTTAAATTCTTGTGTTCTGTTTTCGTTTTGATATGGTCCCTTTCTTTCTCTACCGGTTGCTTTGTTCAAAATGATTGTGTGTTTGAAAAAAGTACTGTAGATATTGGCAAGGAATCACAAAGTCATTTAAGCATTCTGGCTTTTTCCTGTCCCCTCCCTGCTTCATTTAGTTGTCATGAATATGTAAATGAAGGTCCTGCTCTATTTTACTCTTTATGTTACAGAATCCAGATATTGTTTTAGTTCATTATTTAAATGACTGGCAACCTCATGAGTCGAAGGGTGGAGCAGAAGACTCGTTGCTCTTCAATCCTGCCCTTGATGGCAAACAGTGGAAATCAGAGGAACTCTTGGCCCAGATACAGCCCATGTGTGAGTACAAGAATTGCCATTGATCTAATGTTGGAATCCATGGACCTTACGTTTAATAATTATTTTATGTTCCATCTCTTGTCACTCTTCCAGTGACCTCACATTCTTGTAAACAGTGTATGTGTACACGTGTCTCTCCCAAGTTTGATTTGTAAGCTAAGTGTCTGTTAGGGAAGCCTCACATTGACAGGTTTTGGTCATTGTGGGTTAATTGCTGCTACCTGTTGTAATGAACTTATTAACAGGTGAATAGTGGATAATAAGTCATGCTTGGACACACATCTTGCTGAGTGTCACATAGTTCCTTCACAACTATATTTAGAAGTTAAGCCACTCCTAATCCACTTAAAAGAAACCTGCCTGAATTCATTTTTTGGTTTCGATGATAATCATAACCTTTGTAATCATGTGTGTGTGTAGTGTGTGTGTATGCGTGCGTGTGCGCATGTGTGTATGTACTGTTTGTTTGTGATGCCCTATCTCAAGACGGGAAGCTTTGACAGATCTCATATTTGGTTTGGTTTGGGTATTTGGTTTTTGTTTGAGTGAAGCCTAGCACATGTAAAATGTTTGCAAAAATTGTAACTGCTGTTTTGTCGATTACGAAATGAAACTGCAAGACTCAATGTAAACAACATCGACGTATAAATTATGACAGGCCTACTTCACCAACTTCTCTAAACACATGGTATTTTCTGGTATTCCATTAGTCGTAAAGATTTCTGTTTTTTGGCCTAAACTGTTCTGGCATGAATGGTGAATTAATTGGGTCAGATGAGCAATATTTGCCTATTCATCAGAGTTAATCCACTCCTACAACAAGCATGAATCAGGTGACAGTGGTTGTACTAACTTCAGCTTCTATTTCATGTATTAGGACTAGGAATGCCCTAGACATTGCAAAGTTTTTCTTGGTGAATGAATTCCCCTCCTTGGATTCATTCCTCACAATTTGAGGTGTAGCCTACTTCTAGCCACTAGCGCGGATACCATTCTCATCTAGTAATCGCGTTTCCCTGTGATTGCCGTCCGCCGGAAAGACTTTGGACACTGGAAATAATTATGTACAAATGAATAGTAACGTTTGACGTTACGGTTAATACATATTAAAATACTACGTGCTGGTCTCATGAAATGAGCCAATAGCAGTGATCGAACAATGAAAACAAATAATGGTACCTAGGCTAACTTTCACCCTATCACCAGATTTGCCTACGGCAGAAATAGGATATCGCTAAGAGAGACTGAAAACAGTTGAAGGAGAGTAGAATATTACCATGATATTTACGTAACTTATCAGTCGTAGGTCCTTTCCCCATCATCACTCCCATCATTTCTCACGATGGCTGTGATTAGCTTCTACTGAATGTGGTAGCGAAAAACAATGGTTTTAGTTAAAAGTCGTGTGCATAATTAAAACAAGTGTCCAGAGTCTGTGAGAGCAGCGATCAAGGAGGGGAGTAAACACGCTTCTGGAAGAGCAGCACAGTAGCGCAGTAGAGTAAATATGTAGAGGTTCCTTGAGAGGTGACGGAACCAAGATATAGGAGCACAAACTTTCCACCCCGAGCAGACTCTGCAGAATCTAGGAATGCCCTAGCATTAGATTAAACCTTTGAAGCAGGCCTATTACTAGCACCAGTATTTAACCAAATTACTTTATAGTCACAAAGTAACATTTTTATGTTGACAAATAATTTCTATGACTATTTCAGTTTTAAAGTTCTATGCATCAATAAACCACAGTTTTTCAATAATTTTAGATTGAAAGGTTCAACAATGTTGGACCGTGCATAAACTGAAGGATAATGCACCGTCAGGGGTTAATGCAAGTGATGCGCATGAGAGCTGTGCAAAATGAGAAATTTATTTTACCTCTTCATAAAGAATGTGAATTGAGTACTTGGAATACATGTTTGAATGGATGTATTAACTAATTTTTGTCAAACATAGCAACTATGTAGAAAGCCACATGCTTCTTTTCAATCAATATAGCCTCATAGGTTAGTAGCTGATGCGACGAATATTGCATCGTTCATTTGTATCCACCATGTTGGGTACACAACAGAGAATTGTATAAATTGCACATAAATTTGAAAATAAGAACTGAAAGAGTACAAACAGTTCCTCTTTTTTTTATTGTGACCACCAATGTGAAAAATGAAAGTCTGCCAAAGACCTCATTGCTGAAGCACACCATGTTAAATTAGCGTCTTGACTCAGCATGACTTACAGCGCAGGTATTGTTGGCAAACAATGACAACTTGCCTGCAGTACTAGGTGGTTAGCTACTTAACTTTTGGGCTATTCTGGATTGTGTGCAGTCAGTTTGAGCCTCATTCATGATGCATACTGACTGCTCACATTGATCTCTTGGCCCGGTGATGATCAAAATGGTTTGATCAGAGACTTCCCTTACTGCCTTAAGTGCTGTCATTCATTATGTTATCCTGATAGGTCAATCAATCAACAAATAATTCTCATGCTATTTAGGTTTTTGAAGATACATGGAAAAACTTCAGTGGTTTCTTTAAAGGGGAATTCCAGTCAAAGAACATGTCTTCTGACTTATTTTAGCTATTTCAAACCATTGTCATTCATACTCTTGATGTTTTGAAATGAACTTCTCATGGGCAGTGTCACTGTGTGCGACCCGAAATGATTACACGGAAAGGGGTAATTCACAGCGTGTACTCCCTCACCTCATATAACCTATGCATTACCGTATTGACCATGGTCTAGCATCTGGCAATTTGTGTGTGTGTGTGTATCTGGTCACCGCCCTTCCGTAATTGCCAGCCTTTTGGTCTGCCAGTGAAGTTTTTGCACTGCGTTTGCATCTGTGAAATCCTATTACCATCGCCAAGTTTTCAACCTTTTCGATCGTTATACTAGGACTCCTCATCCTTGCCATCATCTTTGAGCCTGTTTTGGATGAGTATCCTTTCTATTTCGTGTCTTTTGGCACGTTTTTCGACACGTGTGTGTTGGGTCCGGGCTAGGCCTCGTACCCACTATGATAGTTACGTTATTGATATTCTTGTCTTGTATCGTACATACGTAACTGTGTTAGGCTCTGTTTTTAGCCTCCTGGTGTGTTTCACGTTACTCCTTTGTAATAGCACTCGGGGTTCGTTCCCCACTGCTTTTCCAATTTCCTGTGCCACGTTGTCTAGCGCGGGGAATCCTTTCCCTTAGCGCGGGCTTCCGGCCTACAGTTTCCTTTTTTTTTTCGAACCCTTGGGTTTGATTCAGGTTTCCTTCGCGGGTTTGGGTTCCCGCTGGAACTAGCCTGTTACGTGTATCTGTGTACTTGCATATCTCTGTACTTGCATATTCGTTTCCTTAGCCTCTCCTCTTCAGCTAGTATGGAGAGAAACCAAGATACCTGCACTTCGTGCAAAAGCTTTAGGCCTTTTTCTACGTGGGACTTCCACACACAATGCCCCAGGTGTAGGACTTGCGACGAGACTCTGCCCTGCGCCGTATGCCGCGCGTGGCCTGCCGACCGTTGGGCCTCCTCCGTGGAATGACTTTGCAAGCGAGAGGAACAGCGAGGGAAATCTGCAGCAAAGGGTCAGAAGAAAAAGCCGTCTTCCGGCCAGCCCGCGGCACCCCAACCGGAGCGCCGTACCCGGGAGTCGTTGGCGGATCAGAGACCCTGGGATCCGGATTCCGAGAGCCGTGGCTGTACGAGAACCCGCGAGCTGAGCGCCGCGAACCGTACCCGGGATTCCAGCCGTAGCCGGGACACCCAGCCGAGTCCACGCTCTGGGACCCCTTCCGCTTGGGCCGCCATAGCAAATGGCGTAAGACCCAGTATGAGCGAAGAGCGATCGCCCACGGCGCCGCAGGGCCCGTCGGCCCCGACATCCGATCCAGCGCGCCACTCGGCTTCACCCTCACGGGACGCCGACCTAGTGTTCCACAGTGGAGCGTCTCGTGAGATGCCAGCGATGATTACGCCCCCGCGTGACCGCGGAGAACCCCTCTCGGATGGGGAGGATGACGAGCCTCTTCGCTGCACAGACATCTCCACAGAGGCGTTCGAGCACGCCGCCACGGTCCTGAGATGAACGTTAGGTTATGCCCCAGCCCCGGCCGCGGCAAAGGCCCCGGCATCGCGGCTCATGCTAAACGCAGCGTCACCGAACCCGCTAGCGTCTAAACCAGTCGATGCGGAATGCGGTCAACGCTTCGAATCTCTTGCATCAGCTCGCCAATGGTCCGCCTTCCAGCAGGATGTGGCCCGCGCCTTCCACGTCGAGGAAGTGGACTGGGTAAATCTGTTTTCCGCCCCACACATTCCGGCACGCGTCCGGGAACGGCTACGCGCAGCAGGAACCCTGGACGCACGGGATAGGTTCAGGGACAAGAATGCATGCCGTCTTGAGTCCAGCCTTTATGATGTGGACAGGGCTTCCAGGGCCGGGCTAAAGTACGGAGCTGCTCAACCGTTCGTTTACGCAGGCTCACTCAGCGGGTATTTCCCCCCGCGGAGACAGGCACGGTCATTGCCTTGTTAGGTTCGGTCGCCCGTAGCGTGTTCGACCAGTTCGCTCGTGTCTCGATTAAGGCCACGACTACCAGGCGCGACCAGGTCTTAGACTCCTTGGATTAGTCCTCGCGTACCGCAGTAGAGGCTTTCCGCAATTTGCCTATCCTGGGAAACGACCTCTTCGGGGGTCAATTCGATGCTAAGTTGCACGAGGAAGCCGAGCGCCTGAAGGCTCTCCGGGAGGCGGATGAGCACATGTCGCGCCTAGGAAACCCCAGCAGCTCGCAGCCCCGCCAGCAGAATTCAGGGCGAAACCGGCGAGCAGGCCAAGGGCAATACCGCCAGGGGAAGGGTTCCCAGCAGCAGCCCTACCAGCCCTATTCGCGGTAAGGCGGCTCGGGCAGCTGTGACAGCCGCTCGGACAATCGGCAGCAGCAAGCGAACCAGAATAACTACCGCTCGCACAACAGGGGTGGCCGCTCCAAGCGGCCCTAGGGATGCCCACCCCACCGTTATGCCGAAGCCGGTGGGGGGCGGTTGCAATACTTTCTACAGGCTTGGCGCAACATCGCGCCAGACCCTTGGGTGCTCGGGGTCATAGCCGACCGCTACCGAATCGAGTTCACCGTCCCTCCACCGTCATCTGGCCTCGTCTGGCCAACGCCTATCCCAGACGACCAGGCCAAAAGGGTCGTTCTCGAGCAAGAGCTACAGGACCTTCTTACCAAAGGCGCAGTTGTGCAAGTTAAGGCAGAGAACGACCTTCTTGTCCATTCGACATTTTTCCTAACACCGAAAAAGAACGGCACTGGGAGGCCGATATTAAACCTGAAGCCGCTCAACAAGCACTACGTCAAACCCCGGGGTTCCGGATGGAGACTTTGGCAACCATCCGCCACCTCCTGCGTGAAGGGATGTGGGCAACGTCTATCGATCTCAAGGATGCCTACCTACACATCCCAATCCATCAGGCATCGAGGTGCTTCCTTGCCTTTCGCTACCGGAACGCCGATTATCACTTTGTGGCCCTACCGTTCGGCCTTTCGACCGCCCCGTGGGTATTCATTCGGGTCACCCGCACAGTACTCGCCCACTTGCGTCGGATTGGGGTTACGGTCTTCGCATATCTCGACGACTGGCTCGTGTTGGGGTCGTCGGAAGCGGACGCACGCGCAAGCACGAACCTTGTGCTCAACACCTTATGCGATCTCGGGTGGATCGTAAACAAGGAGAAATCGGCCCTAACCCCATCGCAATCCATTGTCTACCTCGGCGCATGCCTCGACCTCTCCTCCGGGATGGCGTTCCCAACAGAGGAGCAGGTGTTGGACCTCCGGAAAGGAGCGATCCAACTGCTGTCGGCTCCCCAGTCCCCTGCCCTGCTGTGGCAGCAGCTGCTGGGCAGGATGGCGAGCCTAGTCGATCTCCTAGGCTTATGCCGCCTCCACATGCGGCCCCTGCAACGACACTTCCTCGCGTTTGCGCCCATGCCGGACTTGCATCCGGCCACGTTGATACCCCTACCGGTGGACCTCCGCCCATTCCTCCAATGGTGGACATACGGGGACAGGCTCACGGCAGACAGGCTGTTTCGCAACAACACCCCCCTAGTGACAATCACCACCGACGCGTCACTAACGGGCTGGGGCGCGACCTGGAACGACCGAGTGGCAGCGGGGGTTTGAGGCCCACAGGACGTGGCCCAACATATCAACGTCCTCGAAACGCAGGCAGTGACCAATGCGATTCGTCACTGGCGCTCAGCCCTAGAGGGACATACGGTCACAGTCCGGTCAGACAACTCGACCACCGTCGCGTACATCAACCGCCATGGCGGCACCAAGTCCGCGGCCCAGCTGTGCAAGGTCTGGGACCTCCTAATGTTATGCGAATCCCTCCGGATCACGCTCCGGGCGTCGCACCTCGCGGGCCAGGCCAACGTCATCGCTGATGCCATCTCCCGGGGCAACTACGACTCCGGGGCTTGGACCCTCGCGCAGCGATGGGCGGACCATATCTTCACTCTCTACGGTCAGCCATCCGTAGACATGTTCGCGTCACCGGCTGACGCGCGCCTGCCAACCTACGTGTCACGTTACGCGACTCCCTCGTCGTGGAGGGTGGACGCCCTCTCCGTCCCGTAGACTGGCCTCTCCATGTACGGCTTCCCGCCGTTCGCCCTCATTCACACAGTGCTCCACCGACTCCAGAGCACCCCGGCGGACATGCTGCTCGTCGCGCCGTACTGGCTGAACCAACCGTGGTTCCCCCTCATCCTCCGGCTCCTGTGCGACCTCCCGCTCCTCTTTCCCCCAGTCCCGGACCTGCTCACACAGAGGATCGGGGCCCTCCGGCACCAGGGCCTACCGATGCTCCGGCTGGCTGCATGGCCTCTGTCCTGTTGTCCCTGCAAGCGGCGGGCTTTTCTGCGGAGGCTGCAAACATTGCCGCGGCAGCCAGACGTGCCACGACGGTTCGCACTTACGACTCGCGTCTGGAGTGATATTACAACTGGGCAGCCGACCATTCTCTCGATCCCATGGTAATGTCCGCCCCGGATCTGGCCACCTTACTCTGCGCCCTCTTCCGAGAGGGGAAGCAGGTCAGCACCATCCGAAACTATCGCTCAGCCATAGCGGCGGTCCATCGCGGCTTTCCGGACGGATCGACAGTAGGCACCAACGCGGGGCTTCGACAGCTCCTGCGGGGCATGTTTCACCAACGCCCCCAGTGCGACGCCTAACACCATCCTGGTCCATCAACGCGGTCCTCGATAAGCTGGCCAAGGCCCCATACGAGCCTCTCCATAACGCCCCGCTCAACCTCCTCACGCTGAAGACCCTGTTTCTCGTGGCGGCGGCCTCGGCCCGGCGCCGGGCCTCGCTCCACGCATTGACTCTCCAGCCGGGCTTCATCCGCTTCGACCCCGCCGGGGTCCGCCTGCTTCTGGACCCACAGTTCCTAGCGAAGAATCAGTCGATCTCGTTCACGCTGGGCGAAATCAAACTCCCGAAGCTCAGCACCGCTTCCTCGGTCACGGAGGACAGGCTGCGCTGTCCAGTACGCGCTCTTAAATGGTACATCGAGTGCACGAAGAGCGTCTGCACGTCGGACTGCCTGTTCATCCTGCCACGCCGCCCATTCACGCCGGCCTCGAAAGAGACACTTTCTCGCTGGCTAGTTTCCTTGATCCGGCCCCACGCCGAAACATCGGAACGCGTCCGGGCGCACGATCTGCGCGGACATGCCACCTCCACCGCGTGGTTTCGGCGCGTACCCCTGGAGGACATACTTGTCGCGGCAGCATTGAAAACTCCGTCCTCCTTTGTATCATGCTACTTGACGAGCACGCCTACGGCCGATGAATCTTTCGCTAGGGCGGTACTTCGGCCTCCCGTGGGGTCGCGTTCGCAGCAGCTGAACCTTCCCGCCACCGACACACCTGTGTCACAAAATGCATAGGTTATATGAGGTGAGGGAGTACGCGCTGTGAATTCCCCAAAACTTACTGGTTTGGGAATTTGCTAGCGACGTACTCACCTCATATAACGACCCGCCCGTCTCCCCGCTTCAGGTTCTCTCGGTAGTCGTGGCCGTGACAGTATAACGCACGCTACGGGCGCGCAGCTGCGCTTTTCGATAGCGGCTAACAGGCCACACCTGGGGCGCTACTTCGAAGGACTCTGCCTCTTCCGACGCCGACGGTCGGTCTTTGCCCACAGAGGGTTAGGTAAGCACCGCTATGGTTCATCCCCCCTTCTGCCTCCTACCGCTTGGCACTTCACTGTCATCCCAGGCTTTGTCGACCTGGAAATTATGGAAGGGCGGTGACCAGATACACACACACCCACACACAAATTGCCAGATGCTAGACCATGGTTAATACAGTAATGCATAGGTTATATGAGGTGAGTACATCGCTAGCGAATTCCCAAACCAGTAAGTTTTGGGGAATACACGTGTCACCCCTTATTTTGCACTTGTGCCATAAGCATGGTGAAACTGCGAAAAAGAACAAAAAATTGATTAGAGAAGAAAACAATAGTACACTAAATGAACAAATAAAATACATTGCATGCACACATAGATTTCACGTACAGGATATAAAACAGATACGAAACATGATTAACCAATCAAGATTCTCTGTTGGAAAAAATAAAAAGGACATTCAATTAACTTGTGAGGATCATCTGCAGGAAACCTTCATTTTAACACACCCCCTTTTAACATCTCATACACATGACACTTTCCAAATACATACTCTTAAAATATTTACTTTGACTTACAAAATCGTTACGGGGTTATTGCTTCACACACAATGAGACAACTGCGGGTAGCTGGACTGACAGGGGTGACTGGGATAATGGCGGTGACAGGGGTAACTACGTTGACTGGGGTAAACCTGTTATGGAAAATAAGGGATTCTGACTAACCCTCGAACAAATATGCAATTTAGCATGCAATTCAACTTTAAACTTTCATTACAAAGACTTAGCCAGCATAAGCATACATAAATAGACGTACGGGAAAATAAGACAGACACTAAAAATACTCAACGAATATAACTCTGCCTGAATAGGATAACCATACGACAGCTCATACATTATCAACAATTTCTCGAGGAGCATACAACTTCAGACAGCTTAATTGTCTACACCAAAAAATAGGTAAATTTAACTTATTCTGAAGATAAACGGTTGTACCAGAGGATGCGGGCGAACAGAAAGAAGACTAGAACAGAAGTGACCAGTACAGCCACGTAGACCCACGCCACTCTTTTCTAAAAAGAAACATGCACCTGCGTGCATTCTTGTCACGCCTTGCACCTTGGAACCCTGCCAAGTGAGTGCCTGCACAGTCTGCCGAGAAACTTATCTGTGACACTCTTAACAGGCAGCATAATATGTTCAAACTTCCCGCCCAACAGAGTTTCTAACACTACACTATGCATGTATATGAAGGGCGTGGCCATTTTGATGTAATTAGACACACTGTGTATTGAATGTGGATACCACAACATAGAATTAGCAATTGATAAAATCAAAGATAAAACACATAAGGAGAGAAATTTCTCATCAAAAGGCCACATTACGCAGCTTAGGGCAGTGCGAACAATACCTTGAAGATAGAGATCTAGTACAAAGGGAACCTTTTCAGAGACAGGGGAATAAGCCATCTAATTACTAATTATTTAGGACGATCAGGTTGGTTGTCGTGGATTAGAGCTGGTTGTCGAATACATTACAAACCACAGAGATCACGGTCAATTACATCATAATGGCTGTGCCCTCATATACATGCATAGTGCTAGAAACTCTGTTGGTTAGGAGGTTTAAACATATCATGTTGCCCATGAGAAGTTCATTTATAAATGTCAAGAATGTGAATGAAAATTGCTTAAACAAGTCAGAAGACATGTTCCTTGACTGTAATTCCCCTTTAATGATTGAATGCATCCCACTTACAGTAATTTTCAATTGAGTAGTCGGTCAAACAAGGGCCCACCAATTTTGTTTTAGTCTACAGAGTTGATCACAGAATTTAATTAACAGGATTTCTGGATTGCTTCAAAATTTTTTACTGTGCTACTTCATATAAGATAGATGGAAAGTATCAGAGAGCTATTGCTTTATGAAATATTAATGACTTTCTTTAGTCAGCCAGACTGTGGTTAAATGTTTCACAGATCTTTGAGCTGGAGAAATTTCTTGTCAAATGTTATTATCTGATTTGTCACTTATTAAAATAAGAAAATATAAGTAAAGAGAGAGAGAACCTAGAACATTCTCCGCAAAGTGCTGATAAAAATCAAAGATTTTTTAACCCAAGACTTCAGAGTGTGATTGGAAAAGGGATTGTGTAGTGTTGGGGAAAGGGGGGGGGGGATGTTTGATCATCAGGTGCAGTCCAGGGTAGGAGGGACTTCTGAAGAGGTAAAGATTTTGTGAATGGTGTTTATTTATACACCGTACCATTTTTTTTGTGAAGAAATTGCTATTCTTAACCATATTTTTAGTACTGCAAATTCTGTAACCGAAGGAATTTTGTGTTTGCTCAACATGTTTCCATAAATGTTTCAAAGAAGGCAGTCCTTACCCATTGCTATGTGTACCACAATGTCTGCACCATTTGTGCTGTAGAAGTGCAAACCATCTGCACCATCATATGCTGTAGGTGTGCTAATGATCTGCACCATCTTATCTTGTAAGTGTGCCAATTGATACCATCGCATGCTGCAGACATGCCAATCATCTGTACCATTACATGCTGTGAGTGTATCAATCATTTGCACCACCATGTTGTATATATGCTCGTCGTTGATACCATTGTATTCTGTAAGCATGCCAGTCATCTGTATCATTGTATGCTGTAGGTGTGCCAATCGTCTACCCCATGGTATGATGTAGGCATGCCAGTCATCTGTACCATTGTATACTGTATGCCAAACATCCTCACCATCCTATGTGTGTCCATCCTATGTGTGTCCATCATTGGTAGCGTTGCATGCTGTCGGCATTTTAATAATCTCTACCATTGCATACTGTAGGTGTGCCAATCATATGTACCATGGTATGCTTTTTGTGTGCCAAGCACTGATACCATCATATGCTATAGGCATGCCAATCATCTGCACTACTGTATGCTACAGGCATGCCAATTGTCGACCAGAATGTTAAAATGATCATTGCAATCTACCTCACTGTAGTGTGTGTTACTGTAGATTTGCCTGGACTCAATTTAAGGCCACAGTCCATAGCACTGCTTAGCCATTTCTTTTATTTTCTCCATAATTTCATGCAATTAGTGGGCTTCCCTTTTAGCATCCTCTTGACATTGAATATAGCCTGATGGATATCAAGCCTTTTCTCTTTTTTTTTGGAAAAGTTAATTACATTTTTCTCCTGGCATGAGGCAATATCTACCATATGGAAGCATTTGGCTAAAATTTTTCTCGGTTTGTCTCGAAATACTGTATTGCAAGCATGGGATTTTGGTTATGGGTCGCCTCACATAGGAGCAAATCAACCTTTACAAGTATCGAAGTGGAAAAATATCTTCTCCAATCCAAGGTTGTAATATCTTTGCTTTCCTCGTTTGCTGTTTTTTTATTTTCATTTCATTCCCTGGGGATGTTTGATGGGGTAGTTTTACCTCAGTTTAGATGTAATTACATCATGCTGGTTACTTGCAACTCTCAGAAGGAGTAAAGCAAACCGGAAAAGGTAGTTGGCAGTTCATCCTCTTTGGACCATACGAAAGGAAGACGAATATTTCATTTGAAGAGACTTCACTCGTTTCAAGTGATAGGTAGTTGGGAGAAGACCTTTTGTATGGAGTTTGTTTTCCAAAATAAGTCATAAAGGTGCTTCATGCATAGATTATGAGATGAAAGTGACATAAGTAACAAAATGTTTGCAAAGAATATTCTGCAGTGAAGTTGACAGAAAACATGGATTGCATTTAATTTTTTTTTTTTTTAAACTTTTAACTGTGAGTCTTACTTTCTGGGTAAAAGTGTGTTTTTATCAAGGGGCAAGTTTGTTTATAATTCCTACTGTCAAGGAGTGGCGATAGTTGTAATGGATTACTTACCAGTAATTGTGACAACAATTGCAAATGTCACAATGTTAGGCTGCTTTGTAAAGTATGAAATGAAACTGGCAACTGTTTTATGAGTGTCAGCAGTCCATGAATAAATGTATCAACCAGTCAGTCACTCAGTCATTCAAATCAATCAATCAGCCTCTTTAGGTTCATGTATTGGATTGTAGTAGTGCCTGCTAAAGTTATTATTTCACATTAAAATTGATAATCAGGGAGTTTTCTGTTCTTCTCAATCTGAGACTTTATTCCAAGATCAAACAAAAGACACAAGTGACTCAAGAACTGTATCATAGGTTTCTGTAGTCCTTCCAGGTCTGACAGGTCTTGAACACTGAGTTAAGCAGTACTTGGGCATTTATTGTTCCAGAAAGATGATATTACTGATCACATCACTGCAAGAGGTAGCCTAGCATAACAACATTTTTTGTTCGCATTTTTCCTCAGAAGATGATGTTAAACCCAGTTGCACATCATTCATGTGCTCTATAGGAAACCCCTATATTGTTTCAAAAAGAAGTAACTTATCTGTATGTTTGTTTTTGAGAAACTATTTAGTTTGATCATGGTGATGATGATAAAACACTTTGACCAAAATAAAAGCCAAAGAGTATCAAACAAGAACTGACTAAGATTTTCCAAAACATTGAATGAGTAACAGCTGTGATGTCACGTTTTGAAGTTGATTACCCCCAGTAATTGTGAGATGTGAGTAATAGACTACAGTATAAAGCATCCAGCAGCACTTATGTCAATTCAGTTGTCACTATTACTTTTGCAGGGAGGGTGATCATGGATCTCTTGTAAGGGCCAGTTTTCCTTAAAAAAAAAAAATGTTGAAAAATTTATATCCTCCTTTGTTTAGCATGACCTGAAGGGAGGCGATGAGTGGTTCTACTGTATTCCTTCTTCCGTAACGTAAATGAAAATTGAATAGATTGTAATGGGTGTGTGCTTTTCTCTGATGTAAACATGCACAGGAAGAGGATTGAGAAGTTTAGAAGGAGTTTACTTGCTTCACAAAACCATGGACAAGTTAACAAATTGGTAAATTTTGATGTGACCTCCTCAAACAAGGGATGTATTTAGAGTGGGGTTGAGATTGCATACCATCTATTTTTCTTTTTAATTATATATCCAATGGAATTTTGACTGACAGTCAAAGATTATGTAGAGCATATTTTGTGGATATTGAATTAAAAGATTTTTGTTGTCCTCTCCAATACATTAAGTTTTCAGTAAATCATTGCAATTAAAGTTTACTGTCTGGTTTATTTGTGGAGTATTAAGTGATTTATGATGGGTTTCTGGTGCAAAACTATTTGAGACCAATGCAATGTCTCAGAAAGATTGTTTTTCTGATCATATTAATTTCTGAATTAATATGATTATTGTGACCTGCTAAGGCTGTTAACTCTGTTCATATAGTGGTAGGCTAAATGCTATGGCTGTGTTGTAGTGTGAGTGAAGGCACTGTTAGTGCTGTGTACAGTTTCACAATAAATTCAATTAATTTCTTTCCATGTCTTTGTGAAATTGTTGGCTCTCAGTCTTCCTGCGATTCCAGCCATCCTACCATACTCTTGTGAGTAATCCCTGATGTAAGCCCAAGAGCTCTATGTGCTACCATTACTAATAGAGAGGCATGTCTCTGTTGTTAATGCAGTACCATTGTGCATCTCATGGAAGTGGCATGATTCTGCCATATACATGAATTCTGTCAGTTATAATATGAGCCAGTGCATCCAGCCACTGCTACTGTGGTTGTGACGTTAAAAGTGGTTTTCCATCAGGTGAAAGAATTCTTGATCTTCTTGATTTTGTACTCTATCGTAAAGTTCATAGTGCCAGTCGTCCTGCTGCAACACTCTTTTGTAAGCTAAGGATACAGGCGGAGAAAATTTGATTCAACATGCAGCCAAAGTTGCTGTAGAAAAATCTGACACGGTTACTACGGATGGCAGTTCCTGCAGTAACTTGAGGACAATACACACAAACTCATTTACTACCATCACTACATATTTCATGTGTGTGGATATACAAACCAGATAGCTGACATTCTATAGTCATCAGTTTCAGAACTAATTAGTACTATCACAATCAGAATAAAGTTCCTGATGCTGTTGATTCTTTACCCTATGTATCTCAGTCTGTTCCCCCCTTCTAGTCCCTCCCTCCGCTAATGGTCTCACCTTCCAAACATGCATTGCAACCTCTAAATAGTGTGAATGAATTCTTAAACCTGCTCAGATTCTAGCTTTATATCTCATCTTGTTGTGGCAGGTCCTGCTTGATAAACCATTAAATTTACCCCACCCTTCTTTGTCAAAGTAATCTCACTCAGTCCTTGTTGAAAGTCACCTTTAAAGTAAATTGGTGAATAAGGTTGAAACATGTGCACAAATAGAGTGTATATTTGTCCATCGTCAGGATGTAAACAGCCTCTCCTGAAATGTTGCTAAATCAAAAGGTTACCCAACCCCGCAGATTTACACAGCAAGTCAAATATTGATATACAAGAATGTTCAAATGGATCTTTGAAGAGATTTTGCTCCAGTTTGTGATGTATTGATGGTTTGTTCTTGTATCTTGGTGATAGGGATGTTTGAACTCTGAATGTAAATAAAAGTATTCAACTTTCGCTGACTTTGACAGGAATTCTTGAAAAGTTTCAAGATTTTGGTGAATTACACATGTGCATAATTATAAATTCAGATATTTCCAGTCACTTGTTGTTTCAATTCTGTGCATACACATGTGCACTGAGCTTAACAGTTAATCACTTAGTTTAGTACAACTTCTTGCAATGCTTGCTATTCAGAAATCAGAGATTTTGTGATTTACATATTCACAATTCTTCCTTTCCTTCTATGTTTGTTTGCTTTACAGTTGTTGGGTTGAAGTTGAGAGTCAATGGCAGTACTGAGTCAATTACAGTAAGTCTTCTGTAATTATTAACACATTGAGTGACATTTATTTCTGTCGACACCTCAATATTTGTCAGAAAGTCATACTTCTCGAGAGCAAAGTAAACTTAAAAGACTCCCTATACTTCAATACTATATTAATGTATCAAATATAAAGTTTGTATCTAGTGGTAGCATTCTATCAACTGTTAACAAAGAATGTGACATGCTCGATATCAGACCTAAATAGTTATTGCTTGATGATTCTTACAACTGCCATGTTTTAGTAAATTTCAGAAAGGGTTAATGATGTTATTTGAAATTATCATATAGCATTAATTTTTGAAGAAAATAATATGTGCATTGTTCATCACCGTGGTACAATATAAAGATCCATTGAAGGGACTTATTTCTATTTCAGAGATGCTTGGTTTTGGTTGTCTTCTTGACAAGTGTATTTTCACTTCAGCACCAACTCTCCTCTCACATGTTAGGAGGGCAAAGGTTGAGTTTACTTTGTATTGGGAAAGCTAGTTTTGAGAGATGTTTAAGTTGTGATTTGTTTCTCCTTCACAGGGGTCTGCTTCTCTTGAAGCATTAGTGCAATATATGCTTGATGAGCAAGCTAAGGCAGGTCACCTGACTAATCATGTGACCAATGAATCAGGGAGTAGCAGCACTTGTTCCTGCCAGAAGAGTAAGGGGAAGAGAAGAAACTCATCATCCAAGAATGAAGGTTTGTCTTCAGAATGAATACCATGAAAAAGACACAGGCTTAATTTGGTCTCATTCATGCTTTTAAACTAGGTGTGGTTTCCTATGGATTTAATGGACCAGAAAGAAGGTTGTTGCTTGTGTTTTTTGTGTATTAGTTAACATTATTCAATGAAGTTTTTCATCTCAGCAAATGATATGGTTTTGTCTGCTATGTACTCAGGTGCTCATAAAATTTTTTTGATTATTGTACCTAAATTAATGGCTCCTAAAATCACACCATCTCTTGTAGTAATGTCAAATCAGTACTGTCAGATAATCTACAAATTTGAAAGTCATGATAAGCTGTCTTGTTGGGCTTGTCTATATTTAATGATCATGCTCCACCAAGAGACCAAACACTGAAACGACCACACAATGAAACAATTCATTAATCTGAATAATAATAATAAACTATGTATGATATTCTTAGCACTAGGAGTATGATCCACACCAAATGTAGAGATATTATCTCTCCTTCTTTTGTGATGCATATTAGGAGACAGTTACAAGATGGCATCTAAGTCTAATCTTGGACCTAATGATTGATAAGTGTTGGTTTTCTAAAAGGAAAGTGCTCTTATGGGGTACTTATGGCAGGTTAGGGTTAAAGCACTCCTTACATAAGTTCATCAGACATGGTTGAAGATTACTTCTGACTTTTCTTCCCTCTTGTTGACAGAATTGATGAAAGTCAAGTCTTCAGATTTAATAGTTCTTTTCCTTGTGTCCTTACTCTCTCACAATAAATACAGCCACTGTAAACGTACTAAATCGAAGCCACAGTGGCTTTTGAATCAAATTTATTGGCTGTAGAGCTTTTGTTTGATGTTTTGAAATCAAAGGTGGTCAAGTGACTCTTATGTCATCTCAGAAAGTTGAAGGTTTGATAATTAAAACAAATCCGACTGGAAAGACCACTTGAGGGTGCTAAATGTTGATCAAGTATATTGCTACTGTTTTGGTAGAGGTAACAATTGTTTTTACTGTCAACAGAGTTGTATGTAAGGCTTCATTGTGAATGCTAATGGTTTAAAAACACTGCAATATCCGGGCATTGCTAAGACTGTGGAAAAATATTGTTCAACTATCATGCTGTCATTCACCTCGAGCTGTATATAAAGAACTTTATCACCCACAATATCTGCACTCTCAATTTCCATGCATGCAGTAAGTGCCAGTAAAACTTAAAGTCAAATTTCTGTATGTATTTCTTCTTTAAATAATGGAAAGGTCATGTTCTACAAATATTAAACCCATGTCCATGGAAAGTGATTTAGAAATGACTGCATATACAACTTTAATGAAATTAAACTAGTATGAGCCTAGTGAATCAACATCTGCACCATAAATTTCAAATTAAGTTTGTATGTATTTGTACATATTAGTACTATTGTATTGTGGATCCATTTTACCTTTTCCTTTCACCATATGCTTATCCAATACCTATTGAGCCATGTAGCCTCTGTACCATACTATTATCTGTGGTGATTACACATTTGAAATATTAAGGAAACAAATCTCTGCTTTGCACCATCACTGCAGGTATTACACACTGTGGATAATTCATAACTAGAATTAACTGCATGTTATTTGTTCTTTGGTTTCTTAATGTGTAATGTGCCATAACTTTTTCATCTTACCAAGAGTCTGCTTGTTTGCATAATGTTCCAGAATCACCACACTATGTGTTCAACAGTGATGTTACACATATACAAAACACTGATTTGTAACCAAGCCATAATTTACCATGCCGTGGTGTTTCAGAAGATGGCCAGGTGTTAGGGCCAAGTCTTGTTGATAGATTGCAAGGATTTAAAGAAGAGGTTCCACAAGGGATAGTACTTGTCTCCATAGAAGTTTGCAGAATTTGGCTAGTTTTTTTTTGAGACGAGTCATACAAACCGTAGAAGCAAAATTACAATCTGAAAAAAAAAATGGACTTCTGGTTTTCATGTTTCACTCTTTACCTGTTGAAGGGGCTCATTTAGTTGAGATAGATTATTCTGTAACAAGTTTGAAGGAAACCATTGCATGCCAATACTACAAATTACCCTGCCACTATCATTCTAAAGTCTATCTAACTATTCCTACCGTTTCTGAAAATGTGAGAAATTGTAGTATTCTGTGAACAGGGATTGCTTATGGTAATACCTTATGTGTAAAAGTTTGTGGTCACAGATTTGCAATGAGTGATTTTTATCATTAATTGCCCTACCATTGTTGATGTGTCCTAGACATTCAGAACCTCTTAGTTTGACCATTTACCATCAACATATAGGAATACTCAACAGGTGTGAAAAAATTTCATGAAATTTGCGAACTAACTCAATGAGTCCCTTTAAGTGTTATTAAACTATCAGTATATAGTATTGTAAGGTATAACCACAGGAGCCAGTTGAAATTAACCATTTGTTGACATTTCTACATGTTTTAGTAATTGAGTCACATTCTCTTTGCTTGCAGGTGAAAGTAATCAAAAGGGTTTGTCATCTTCCCATCAAACTAATCCTGAAATCCAACCTACATTCACCTTGGAACCACAAAGGCCGACACCGTCACAGAATAAAGTAGTACCCTCTAACATCTTCGTCAGCTGCCTCAGACAGTCAGAACATTCCTCCTTGTTTCCCTCCCTGCAAGCCGGTAGCAGCTCCAATCAGTCTCTCTCTGCATCCCAGACGGTACTAACCAGTAGTGTTCCTACCTCTTCTTCATCGGGCAGACAGCATGCGTCACACATTGTTCAACCAAACAGGACTCAACCAGATGCCTTAGTATTTCAAAACAGTCCAGGTGCTGTACTCCAGCAGGGCCAGTTCACTTCTGCCTCCCTTGTAACTATGAGAGAGTTGAATCATAACCTGCCTGCCACCCCTTCAGGAGAAGTGCAATACAGGTGTGTTCCTTACAACCCTCCAAGGGTCACCACAGAGGAAAGCGAAGAACTTGTGAAGTTAGTGGAAGAAAGCCCACACTTGAAGACAGCTAAGAATAGATTTAAAAATCAGAAACCCCTTGAGAATAGCGTGAGGTTACCAATGGAGGTGATGGATATTCTTCAATTAAATGCAATGAATGGAAGACCGCCTGGTCAGGTCGATCAACCCACAATGCTGCCACAGTTTTGTCACCTACCTCCCGACAACCAAGGGGCAAATCCATCTGGAATCTCACCAAAAACTGGAATAGCTACACACAATGGCCCTGATGGTGTTTCTGAGGGGACTCTGTCTACACCCATTGGTAACCATGGATTATGCATGGACACATCTTCTGTTGCCACATCTGGCTCCTTGCCACCTTCTGAGAGTACTGTTAATAAGGTTCATCCACCAGTTAGTTTCAGCAATACTAGAGACCTCCAAGTGTACCCCTCAAGTGACTGCTGCCATGAGCCATACCCCATCTGTATCTGTGCCCCAATTCAGTGGCATCGATACAGGAGGAACATCCCACGTGCAGTCGTCTCTTCATCAGCCAGATGATAAACCAGGGATCAGTGATCCTGAAAATATGGACACATTTCCCAGTCCTCTGGGCATAGATTTTGACCCCTTTGATATCTTGAAAAACACCTTGAACCTGGAAGATCTAGATTCAGAAGTGCTTGATGGGAGTGGCATCGTGGATATCAACAGCCACGGTGTAGCAGACATGGTCACTGAAGTCCAGAATGTCAGTAATCAGGTCTTTAAAAGTAGAATGAATCCTGACTCTGGACACAGTTCAGTAGATTCCAGTGAAGAATGTCTGTCAGGCAGGGTAGAAAATTCAACTTCTTCCTCATTTGTCGAAATAGCAGACTTCTCCCCTGAGTGGTCTTATCCAGAGGTAAAGTATTTTCTGGAGACATTTATTTTTAAATGTATGGATGTGATATGATGTTTCTTTAATGAGTAAAACCAGAAAAATCACCCAATTTTGCCTCTCATGAAGCAAATTTATTTTGAAGTTGGAATCTGGAAACTGGAGTTGTGTGAACTAATGAGCAAAGTGAATATTCAGAAGCAGCATAGGCTTTCTGTGTTTGTGTAGTCCCTTTGATATTGATTAACAATTGTGATAGATATTGATCAAAAGTTTCTGAAGTGAACAGATAGCAGGAATTTGGTACTACATGAATATATCTGAGAAACAAACTTTTGTTTGAGGTGAAAAGTCATAAATTTGCTTTTGCGATGAATCTTTACAGAGTTGCATTGATCAAAACTGAAGGTCAGATGATCGTGAAATACTTAGTCAATAGTGAGCAGCTTTGGTAATGAATATATCTGAGTAAACTGTGATAGAAAGAAAAATACAATTGGTGTGACAAATTTAATGAAGCAAGGGTCACATGTTAATCTAGTGTCTAAAGAAGGCATTGGGAGTGAAATTAAATTATCATTAGGTGTACAGAAATTTGGTTGTCATGTTACCTTAATGAAGTGAAGTTATGCAAAGCAATCACTGCTGGATTGAATGTTAGACAAATGTTGTATTAAACACAAGAAATGTCAACCTTAAACGATTTTGATATTGAATCTTGTGTTGATGCTTGTAGATAAAGCTTTAAATTGGTGCATCCCACAAATAGAAAATGGTCTCGAAAAGTTGGATTTCTGGGGAATTGGGAATCGTTTGTGTATAATGTGAGTTGCTATTTCCAGTTCCTGCTCTGTGTCAACCGTCTTATTTTCAACACAATGACAAAGCAAATCAATATGTCTGTACTGCAAGTCGATGAGAAAGCATGCCTGGAGAGCAATGAACTTGCTCCTGTGTTTTTGAGACTCTTGATATCGACAGTATTTTCAAGCATCAGCAGTCATTGCTTAAGAGTAGTGATGGTTTGCAGCAAGAGTTGAATTCCTTCTAATAGTGAGCTTGCTTTTAAGGAAAACTGTCAGCTTCCTGGAAAGATGGTGAAATGAATAAGGTGAAATGGAAGGTCTCAATTGATTCTCTGCTTCTTAGTTTTATTGATTGGAGTAAAAGTCTGCAAATCTCATGTTCATCTGCTATCCCTCTTTGAAAGTAGAAGGAATCAGGGTGGCAGCGATGTTTCGTGTGTATGAATATATAAGTGTTGTATGTTAAGCCTTGTAAAAAAAATACAACCCATGGTTAACCTTTATCTTGGTGCATTGTTGCTCTTGATGATTTCATTTGTGCTGTCATGCATAGAGGTTAAAGGTCATATGAGGTCAGGAAGCTAACTCAAAAAGTGATAATTCTTTCAGGTGTGAAGTTGATCACAGTTGTTCTACAAAGTCAAAGGTTATTCGAGATCACAATCTTTAAAAGTGAAAGGGAATCCTTCACCATCGCTTCTCATATCTATAAAAAAGATACAAACAGTTTTGTATGCAAGTCATTGTTCTTATTTTCAGGTGATATCTCACAAAATAAGGAATATGAATTGCTTTAGTAAATATTCAAAGTTTGGTGCTAGAAATCGGTAGGTTATGATGTACTGACAAATCTGGTTTGAACATGCTGTTGATGTTTATCTCACACTGTGGGTTGCAGTACTGTTCTGATCCTCTTATTTAGTGATTAAACCATATTTTCACCAGGGAGTGGCATAAACCTACTTTCCAAAGCATTGTTCTGAGGGAGCTAATTATTTAAGGATCAGTTGACTTAAGTGATGTTGCTCCGTAAATGATTTTGAACCGGAACTGATGAGTAAAAGAGAAGTACCTTTGAGCCAGTTACAGAGCTTAGCTTCACTCGATCTTGCGGGTCTTAGATTATAAGCATATAATTAAATTTTCTGTCCATCTCAAGAACAGCTCCCCTGATTTCATTTATGAAAAGTATCTCACTGGAAGTACAAATTCATGACATTTCCATAATCACTGAACTGAAGAGCTTTTGCATTGTAAGACCTAGCTAGGTTATGAAAAATGGAAAACAGTATTTGTCGGTACTACGTCAAGCATTTTCAGGCTTGTAACTGAAGCCCAACATTCAAAGTGCTATTTTGCATCTTAGGAATCATCCACTGGCAAAATCATCATGTTCAACTGGTGGAATGGTAAAACATGTCTCTTGTTTGTGGAAAGTATACTGGTTGTATTGTAGAATTTTCAGAAAGTTTTCCCACAGCAAAGTTGGTTGCAGGTTCATACTGCCGTCTACATCAATTAGTTGTAATTGGAGATCAAAGGTAATTTTGTTCCAAGGGATGCCAAAGGTCATTTGAAAATCCGGAGAGGTAATCAGTCAAGGTAATCAACAGAGGTAATCGATAGTGGAATTCTCTGGTAGGTGTATAATGGCACTCATAGAGTGATTCATCTTTTTCTGTTTTTGAAGACAGACACTGCAGTTCATGAAAGATATCCAACTGAGCACAAATTCCTTCTGAGCTCCTCACTTCTGTATCAGCTGTTCCACTGTGCAGATTTGGAAGGGGGCAATGAGGGTGTCATGAATAGTGATTGGCTAAGGAAATCTTTGTGACTGAGTTTTCATCAGGTCTAGTCGAAAGAGTCTCATTTTGTGTATCTTTGTCACTTGAATTCCATTTTTGTCTTTCAGGGTGGTATCAAGGTACTTGTAGCCGGGCCGTGGAATTCATCTTCAGCTGAGTATTCCTGTGTCTTTGATAGCTTTGCTGTTCCTGCCTCTCTGATACAGCCAGGTCTCTTGAGGTGTTTTTGCCCAGGTAACTAAGAGAAAAATCATATCATAAAAATAAAGTGTCTAGACAAATCAGTCCACTGGAATCGTTTATGGCAGAAATCCTTTCTCTTCCCTGATGATTTGATCCCCTAAAGCTGTTTTTGCTTCATCCAGCTCTTGTTGGTTAAGCATGGACTATTAGGCCCAAGTAATCAATGCAGATACATCAACAGTGACAATTTTGAGTTCAGTTGAGCAGTTGGTACAGAGCATATCTGTACAATGTAAGGAAGTAATTAGCAATCAGTGATATCTAAACTGCTCATGCTCAGTGTAGGTAATTCATCACTTGTGTTATATGTCCATCAGGTAACCTTTACCTTTACTCTTGCCACACCATCAGGTACTCTATGTTTGATTTTACAGAAAGTATCCAGGTATGTTCTCAGTCTGTGGGATATTGAGGCATTTAGGTAACATCCTGCAAGCACCCCTCGGATCTATTCTCTGCCCCCATAATACTCTCATATTTCCATAAACCAGAGAAGAAAAGCAGTGTTTTGCTGTAATCACAAACTGAATTCCTGGTTCTACATGTGGTGATGTAAACTGAATGCACTAGTTCAAATTGAAATGATAACCGTTGCAATGTAAGAGAAGAAGCAGAGGGTCACTTCGACAGGGTGACCAAGGGAGATGTAAGGAGAGTAAAATATGTGGCAAAAGGAGGGTAAGCACTTCAGAGCATATGAAAGAACTGAAGGGAAAGAGACAAGAAAATGCATGATTGATGTTGGAGGATACATCAGTTGGAAAGAGATATTTTCTCCTTTGTTGTCATTGTCATTTAGCTGTCTGTGGACCTGTGATGTCATGGTGTAATGATACAGCCAAAGTATCATGTCACATAAAAATTGAAGAAAAGAGAAAACTCTCCTTAACAAAATTTGTGATGAATTGTGAAAGAGGAACAAAATTTTAACCACTATGGCAAAAGTTGTGTTTTTGTTGTCATTGTCATTTAGCTGTCTGTGGACCTGTGATGTCATGGTGTAATGATACAGCCAAAGTATCATGTCACATAAAAATTGAAGAAAAGAGAAAACTCTCCTTAACAAAATTTGTGATGAATTGTGAAAGAGGAACAAAATTTTAACCACTATGGCAAAAGTTGTGTTTTTGTTGTCATTGTCATTTAGCTGTCTGTGGACCTCTGATGTTATGGTGTAATGATACAGCCAAAGTATCATGTCACATAAAAATTGAAGAAAAGAGAAAACTCTCCTTAACAAAATGTGTGATGAATTGTGAAAGAGGAACAAAATTTTAACCACTATGGCAAAAGTTGTGTTTTTGTTGTCATTGTCATTTAGCTGTCTGTGGACCTGTGATGTTATATTGTAATGATATAGCCAAAGTACCATATCACATAAAAATTGAAGAAAAAAGAAAACTTTCCTTAACAAAATTTGTGATGAATTGTGAAAGAGGAACAAAATTTTAACCACTATGTCAAAAGTGTGCACTTATTGTCAGAATTTATCATTTGAAGTTTTCTAGTCATCCACCAAATAGTTGATTTGAAGAACACAAGGATATAATGTCTTGAACACTAACAACAGAGTGCCCTTGTTAGTCTATGTAACTTCAAATAAATTGTTTTGATTTTGAATTGGATATGGTAGATAGAGAGGGCGTTAGAAGAGGTGGTGTAAAACCTATGACATATTGTACTTACCATGTATTGCTTTTACAAATTGTACATTGTATTCTCAAAATGAAATAAAAACAAAATGATCATGTGTAAGTGTGCTTGTGTGAAGTTCACTTTGGCTTTGAAACTTACAAGTGTTGAAAAGCTGCAGGTAAGAGTCACATACATTTCTCAGTAAAGTTTTGTTTATATTCTTCTTTTAAATATCATTTTTGCCCTTCAAAGTCCTTTTTCGCTCAGCCCATTCTGTATCATAACACTGTACATGTTAATTACAAGTTTTTCATCTTGCTCAGCCAAGCTGTCTGTTTCCTTTTGTCTTAATTGATAGAAACAGATTTCCTTTTGTGTCTATCATTGTCAAATCTAGGTCAGCAGAAAACTTGTTTTGAGAGGTTTTCTTTCATTTCTCCCTGCTCACTGGGAGATCTGCAATTTCCAGCTTCCATAGTCAAAATGGTTTTCCTTGAGTAGCAAGTGATTTTAGTCAGTGAAAATGAAATCAAGGATAACCTGGATCATTTAATTTATTGGATCTCATCAATAATTGATTGATATTGGCTTTGTGGTTAGTAAAGGAACAACACCTGTTCAGTTACAACACACATGAACTGTGGATTGTTGGAAAAGCATTTTGTAAGATTTGTTTGGTTCTTAATATATGATGTCTGAAAATCACTGAGCCAAATAGGAAGTTGAGAAACTATGCCAAGAAAGAATGAACAACAAAAAAAAAAAATATATAAATAAATAGCAAGCTGTTCCATCATGAGGTAGTTTCATCAGACATCGCACAGCTTCTTTATATTAGATCCATTGATATGATTTTGGTTGATGGTAATTCCTATATTTGAAACAAGAGAAGAGTCCTCTAGGGAAATGTTTTTCTTGGCTGCAATGCCGATGGCTTCACAAGAAAGTTAGGACCCAAAAGGTATAACTGTGTGACATGATGGAAGTGTAATGGTAAAACGTTTGAACTGTGTCAAACAATTTTAATGAGGAAGGACATCAAAAGTTATTTCATCGGCAGGAAAATGTCCCTCTCATCGCATGGACTGATACTGTGGTGGACAATGGCATTTATTACCCATGCATTAAGTTGCTACTTACGTCATAGCATTTTTTCTGTTTCCATTAATTTTTGCAGTTGATTTATAATATTTAGTCATAATTCCTAATGGTACTCTTATGTAATACATTGAACACAAAAGGATAAAGTGAAATTATGAAAGGAATGATCAAACACCTTAAAGTCCAAGCTTCAAAAATGCCTGTAAACTCAAGAACCTTAAAGTCCCCAATTAAAGGAAAAAGAAAAATTCAGAAACCACTGTAAGCACATAGCACTTTGCTAGCAATGTACTTACCTCATATAACCTATGCATAATCTTCAGCTCAAACTGGAATGTATTGTTTTGATTTTACTTGTGTGAGATTGAAAACCTGTAAAAAATTGCAAACTATCATGAGATAATGCAACAAACCTTGCCTTTCTGTGATCCACAGAATAAGTCTTTCAGCACCACTGTTAAGTACCATTGAAACTGTTGAACTTTCATTCTTTGGTTATGTCAAAGACTGTAATATCATTACTGCATTATACTTACTTTCCATAATCAAATTCTTCCAGCAATCTGGCTCCCCTTTTCGCCCTGTTCTGCTGTAGTCTGTGCCTTTCTCATACCTGTTGTTGAACCCTGTTTGTTTTTAACAGACAACTGTCAGCAACCTTATTCTATTCAAGCAAGTGCTCAATTTGCATTAAATAACCATCAAGGCAAAAAAAAGTGTTGAAGAGGATTGTAGAAATATCTAAGAAGGAACGTTGACTGGCTGTATTATTGTATGATAATCGAGAGAAGCAATGTGAGAGCGCACCTATGCACATAAAAAAGTTGGTTAAAGTGTATGTCTTCATAACTACAGTGTGCCGCAATTCAACTTTGAAAGTGAGCTTTTATTTGTAAGTAATCGAACTTGCTTCTGTCAATTCTCAAACTGATGTTTGTTAAACCATGGTTTATTGGCTACATTTTTGGCAATTTTAATGTACAGAGTCCATCACACAAAGTCACAATTTCAAGCAATTTAGATTGATATACTAGTGTACCTGTAATTCGCATTTGTCACTCACTTGCTGTACCAACAGCTGAATGTGGCCTTAGTTTTGATCAAATCAAGTCATTTTTCTTCAACTGTTTACTGTTTCCATTTCTAATTGGGAGAAGAAACGTTTACATTGAGCTGACACCTTCCTTTGTAGCTGTTGCCTCTGTGTATGTGAGCTGACTGCACAAGTCTCCCTGCAGTAATCTCACTTTGCATACACCAATTCAGTCTCCTCATTTTGATTCCACCCGGGGATATCATGGACTTAATTTATTAAATACTCATCGAAGGCGGAGGATCAGACAGATTTTCACGAACTGTAACTCAAATCCCAGAGTTGTGTTCCGAAGCCTTTCTGTTTTACACTTGTACAAATGAAAACCCATTTGTTAATTAGAAATGAACATTTTTTGAAAACAAGGCTTTTTTTTTTTGGGGGGGGGAGAGAGGAATGGGATAGGTTGTCAGAAAATAGGTAGATATTTCACAGTATTTTTGAAGAACGTTGATTTTGGTAATGAATGACAGATGAGCTTGCAGTGATGACATCAGTGAATCGGACCGGTAGAGAAAATCATCAAACTTCAGATTCAGTTTAAGATAAACAAAATTTTAATAATCCCAACATAGATATGTTTCAGATACCTGACTCTTCCCTTTTTCAAACTTGTAACTGTAGAGACATGAAATTAAACTTGAATTAAAACTTGCTGTATTACATTAAATTTCATCTCTAGTCAGGGTTACAGTAGTTGTTTAGAGGTGCCATTCTTAAGAAAGCTAACCACTGAAAAAGAGAAGACAAAAACTAAGTGAGTTATTATTTATTGAACTATTTCTTTTATATTTGATTTAATGTATATACCATCATGCATCTCACAAACCATATTTCCTATTAACCTTAATTTGAAACAAATTAAGGTTTACAAATTTTGTTTGTATCTCAACCACTATCCTCTGGCAGTCAGGCAAAGAGTAAAGTTTATCCTGAACTGTGCTGAACATATTTTTATACCTATGTCTTGCTAGCCAAGTATAGTTGCTAAGCTGACAAATCCTTGTGATAGAGGCAGACAAACAGACAGACAAACTGACAGACAAACAGACAGACAAACAGACAGACAAACAGGCAGACAAACAGACAGACAAACAGACAGACAAACAGACAGACAAAGTGAAGCAGAGAACAGAGAAGCAAAGCAACAAAGAAACAGAGAAACAGAGAGTGAAGTATAACTTGTAAGTGTGATGTTATTACTGATGGTCCCTGAAGAACAAAAGGATGCATTGTATGATCCTCTATGAACCAGACCTGGGAAAAAAAAAGGAATATGACCTGAAGTGAAGTTTTCTTATCAGAGGAAGGCAATTGAACAGATAACTTTTGTCAGCGATAACAGAGGAGAGTGAACATAGCAGAGAGATACATCCAAAGAAATTATTCCCTACAGTTGCCCCACTCATACAGTCTTTCTTACATTATTACGATTGTGTTTTCCTTCATCCCATTTCTGTTTGGTGATGGATTGATAAAGTTCATTGTGAGGCTCTCATAATCTCCCTCCCCCACCACCAGTTCTTTCTTCCTTTGTGGGTTCTCATACTACAGAGGAGAAATCCATCAGTAAGATGACATGCAAAAGAAACTTATCAAAGATTAATAATGTAATTTCGCCACCAGAAAAATTCAAATCTGCTTGATGTCTGCGTGACTAATCAGAGCAACTTGAAGTTAAGCAGACGTCTTGGTACTGAGAGAAAGAAGGAAATGAGAAAGAAAAAATGAGAGAAAGCTTAATAGATACAGAGGAGCATTGGATCTGTGGTCACAGGGAGCTCCTCATCGAAAAACAGATTTGAGAATTTCTGTGTCAGGATATCATATCAAAACCTCCAAGTCACCTGGCAGAAGACCTTTGTTTTATTAAATGAATAAAAAACTTGTATTGTGTTTGGTTTACTTGCTTAGTCTTGAATCAATCTAAGCAACAAATCTTGCCAAGTTTGTTTTGACCAATGTGAGGAATGAATGGCCTTTAACCTTTTGATGGTTTCTGTCAGTTTTGTAATACTAGTATTTTGAGATGGTCACTTTCTCCTTATACAGTTTTTGGTTTCGATGAATTCGTAAACTTTGTAATCCTGCAGATGTATGTATGTGTGAATGTATATACATGTGTATGTATGCATGTGTGTATATGTTTGTTAGGCCTACTTGTAAACACGATATATCGTGGGGTCAACAGGGATCAAATAGTGAAAACCTTGTAAACATGGTATTTCAAGAAAGCTAGCTTCTAGAGGTCGCTTTCCTGGTATTTTGAGGTACCTCGTGGAGTACAAATAAGGCTTTTGTTTTTTATGGAGATCAACGGTCGTTTGAGGTTCAACAGGGGTTAAGACAACATTGTAAACATGATTCGTCAAGAAGGGAAGCTTGCATAGATTTGATATTTGGTACGTGGGGAAGCTTTTGGATATGTCTCTGCACTATGCATCTGTGTCTGTTCAGATGAATACCTACAGTGTCAGTCATCAACTTAGGTCAGCAGATGTCATTGTACTTCTTAAATGGTGATATGATAAATTACTATAACATTACAATAACCAAGCATTCTACACTTAAATTACACTTACACTGTAGTATATCACAGTCATAAAAATATCCCCCATAATAAAATCATCGAAACCACAATGCAATTGTGCATTCTGGTTTCTTTCATATACGGTACCAGGCTCGAAAAGTTAAAACTTATTTTTGGCTTCTTCTACTTTCGTCTTATACTCTTCATGTATAATATGTTAATATTTTTTGCTTTATAATATGTTCTCTGTGTAATATTATGAACATATTACTATTTCACGTACAAAGCTCTTTATGTGGATTGTATGCAAGAAACTTGAAACTTCTAGTCTTGTGTAAAGTCAGCACACAGCTTTCTGGTGTTGCTATTACTTGAACTATCATATGTAAACACTATACTGAGATCACCATTCTAGTCTCCTGTAAAGTCAGTGCACAGCTTTCTGGTATTACTATTACTTGAACTATCGTATGTAAACACTATACTAAGATCACCATTCTAGTCTCCTGTAAAGTCAGTACATAGCTTTTATGTATCACTATCACATGGTTACTAGATCATATGTAAACACCATGCTGTGTTGGTTATTCTAGTCTCCTGTAAAGTGCATAGCTATGTAGTTGTACTATCATACAGTATATTCATTCATACTTAGTAAGAATTCTCATCACCTATTGGCCCATAACAGTCAGGTGATCATGGCTTATCCTGAGATAACTACACAGTAATTTTAGAGTAAACTCAGTGGCTGATGAATACAATAAAACAGTAGATCAATAGTGTTTTGTTGTCTGCTCTTATGTCATGATAGTAAAACAATGGTGGTACTTTGTCAATCACGCACGCACTAACATCGCTGCCATTTGAATGATGTTGCCTTTTCTTGAGGCTTGTTTTCAATAAAAATGTGTCTATTTACAAACCCTAATTTTCTTTTATTTTTTTCTATTTGATCAAAATTGCACTGTGCATTAATGCGCACGGTGAATCAACACAGGATCCATGTATTAAAGAGCAGATAATGCACTCTCAAGGGTTAAAGCAGTCTCTGGATGCACGAGGGCACAACCGGAGTGCATCCATCAACAGCATTGCCTCCAATCATACATTATCCCCCGGCTAATGCATGGTCCAGTGTTGATTTATCTTTAATTAAACACTGCATCACAAAGTTCATCATTTCGTAGTCTTGGTCAGTTCTGCATATAGCTATACATCGTACAGTAGTGATCTTAACGATCTATGCTTGTTTAAGAGAGGAAATGTGTAGTCACATGTTAGAAAGACTACACATTTTTTATTTTGTGCAACAATAAACCATTTAACTTTTTAGAGGGAAAAAGTCATTTGGAGAAGCAGTGATTTCTGTGACATTTGAAGGGGTTTTGGTTTAAAATTCTGCTGTAAAATCAACAACTACCCTTTACTCCTTTCAGTCAGCACACTTATTTAAGCTCAATCAGGTAGTAGTTTCAGCCTCTTAATTAGGTTCCTCTGTCAGTCATTGTGCAGCCACATGGCATTTTTATGCCCTGAATTTTCTTTTAGTCAAATATCATTGCCATTCCTTTCCTGTTTATCTTTTGAAATGTTTTCACATATATGTTTCATTGCTGCATGGAAATCAAATACCATCAGAGTGAATCCATTTGAAACTATTTATGGTAGATTTGTAGAGTATGGTAAATCAGTCCTAAAGGCTTAAGTTACATGTACCAAACTGTTGTGTAATACTGTTACAGTGTAATAGATATTGCTGTATGGACGATGAGCTGCAGTTGATGTATGTTTGTGTACGAATACAGTATATAACTACTCATTGTACTGTATCAATCTAGTCAGGGTAGTGCATGCAGTGTACATACAGGACAGTAGGGCTTTATCTATGATTCATTGTTAACAATATTGTCTGAAACTAGGGTAAATAATAGTTACTGTCTTCATACTGCCACTTGTAACAGTACTGTATACTGTAGAATGATGCAGTCTATAGATGGAGTAGAACACACACCTGTTCAAGACTCATTAGTGACACTGCCTGCCCAAGACTGTACAATGATAGAATGTAGTGTTGAATGCGGTACAGACCTCTTTGTGCAGCCATTGCACAGACCTCTTTTTGCAGCCATTTGACATCTTCACAAAGCCATTTGTGATCTG
Source organism: Stichopus chloronotus (assembly GCA_021234535.1). Classification (NCBI taxonomy): domain Eukaryota; kingdom Metazoa; phylum Echinodermata; class Holothuroidea; order Aspidochirotida; family Stichopodidae; genus Stichopus; species Stichopus chloronotus. The sequence continues at coordinate 5,943,442 of SFZH01000008.1, forward strand.
TACAGTGACTACAATGTAGTGTTGGGCATTGCACAAACATCTTCATACAGTCATTTGTGATTTGCCGTAGACGGTACAGTGACTACAATGTAGTGTTTGGCATTGCACAGACATCTTCATACAGTCATTTGTGATTTGCCCTAGACGGTACAGTGACTACAATGTAGTGTTGGGCATTGCAAAGACATCTTCACACAGTCATTTGTGATTTGCCCTAGACTGTGCAGTGACTACAATGTAGTGTTGTGCATTACACAGACATCTTCATACAGTCATTTGTGATTTGCCCTAGACTGTGCAGTGACTACAATGTAGTGTTGTGCATTGCACAGACATCTTCACACAGTCATTTGTGATTTGCCCTAAGCCGGACAGTGACTACAATGTAGTGTTTGACATTGCACAGACATCTTCATACAGTCATTTGTGATTTGCCCTAGACTGTGCAGTGACTACAATGTAGTGTGGGGCATTGCACAGACATCTTCAGACAGTCATTTGTGATTTGCCCTAGACTGTACAGTGACTACAATGTAGTGTTGTGCATTACACAGACATCTTCATACAGTCATTTGTGACATTAGACTGTGCAATTATAGAAAGTAGTGATGAGTCTGGCACAGACCTCATTACACAGTCATTTTGTACATTTCCAGTAGACTGTATAATTATACACTAGTGCCGATTAACTCTAGTGAATTATAGTGCATCTACACTGAATGAAGTGATAGAGATGATATAAATGGAATATAACTTATCATTTGTTGATGCATTCCTTTGCATCTTTTAATTTTGTCAATTTCTTGTAAATCTATTAAATTTTATTAGCTCATCATGAGTCAGTGTGTGCACTCACACTTCTCTCAAACCACAGCCATAAACCCACATCACAAAATTAGTGTAAACTTATTAATGGCAAATTTGCAATCTAGTCTGTAATTTAAGAATTCTTTGCATCAAGAAGGCCTTGGCACAGGAAGGAATTACTTAAGGTTATCCTCCAACCCAATTTTAACAACTCACAAACCTTCGGTCGAGCATCTCATAAAGGATGACTTGTCTCTCTTTACTCTGACCCAGTTCTTCTGCTAAATTAATTTTCCCTTCATGTTTAATGGACTTTCCAGTTACTTACTAGCTGAGGAGCGGGGGGGGGGGGGGGGTAAACTGAATATTTTTCAAACTCCTCTCAGACATCCAGGGTGTGCTGTCATTGTTTTTGTCCAGTGTGTAGGGTTATTTTCCCTTTGCTGGGAATTGGCTGGTCTCTATACAATCTAGTGAATTCCTACACATTCAATTGTCGGCCAAATATGAAACTCTCAGACCATGTAAAATAACTGCTAGAATCTTTAGTACTCTCCTATAATTTTTTATGTGTGCCACATACGCAGTTGTTTGAAGGTAACATTTTATTGCGCGCTCTGACATGGTGAACCATGATTGTGAGCGTGTCCTGGAGGGATGAGGGAAGGGAGGTGAATGGTCATTTCAAGTGAAGAATTCAAAGCTTAGTAAATATGAATACTGAAAGGTACCTACTTCATCCATCTTACCTTTAAAGACTTTGTAGGATGTAGAAGTCACAGTGGATGGCCAGGTATGTCATGTCAGGTGATCTTATACAAATTTTTGATTCCTTGCCGAGGGAAGGAATCTATGCGATGCAGCTGTTCTTTGTGTGTCAGTATGTGCATGCGTGTTTGTGTGACACTGCTTGTAGTCATGATATCTCAAGAAGGGTAACCTTGACTGATCTCACATTTGATGTGTGGGTTGGCTATGCTAAGTAGATCATTCCTGTTGTTTTTGGTGGAGGTCAAACATCATTTGAGGTCACCAGAGGTCAAACTGCAAAAACCTTGTAAATACAATATCTCCAGGAGTGTAACCTTGAATAATCTCATACTTAGTTGTGGGTAGGTCATGCTAAGTAGATGATTCTTTTTGTTTTTGGTAGAGGTCAAAGGTCATTTGAGGTCACCAGAGGATACTGCAAAAACCTTGTTAACACAACATTTCCAGAAATGTAAGCTTGACTGACGTCATACTTGCTGTGTGGGTTGACCATTTTTTGGAGATGACTCTAATGTTTTTAGTGGAGGTCAGAGGTCTTTTGAGGTCACCAGAGGTCAAACTGCAAAAATCTTGTAAACAGGTTTTCTCTAGAAGGATAACCTTGACTGATGTCATACTTGCTGTGTGGGTTGACCATTTTTTGGAGATGACTCTAATGTTTTTAGTGGAGGTCAGAGGTCTTTTGAGGTCACCAGAGGTCAAACTGCAAAAATCTTGTAAACAGGTTTTCTCTAGAAGGATAACCTTGACTGATGTCATACTTGCTGTGTGGGTTGGCTATTTTAAGTAGATGATCCCTAATGTTTTAAGTATGCATCAAAGGTCATTTGAGGTCACCAGGGGTGAAACTGTAAAAACATTCTAAATACAATATCTCAAGCAGAGTAACCCTGACTGATTTCATATTTAGTTTGCTGATTAGCCATACTAAGAAAATGATGTTGGTGGATGTCAAAGGTCATTTGAGGTCACCGGTAGTCATAGTTTGAAGACCTTGTAAACACTTCATCAAAAGAAGGGTAACTATGGGGAATCTCTTACCTAGCAGATGGATTGTTGATATTGAGTTCATATCGTATGATCCTTATTACCTCTGGTGATGTCAAAGAGTCAAAATTATTTATACCGTTATCTCATAAGAGAAATGGTGAGAGATCTCATACTTGCATGTCTATTGTTCATATTCAGTAGTTGTACTCTATTGTTTTTGGTTGAGGTTAAACTCTTAATATAACTCAAGAAGGGTAGCTTAGGGATTTCATACTTAGCATATACATTGCTAATATTGAACAGATGATTTCTACCACTTTTTTGTGCCTATTGTTTTAAGAGATGGTAAAAGGTTATTTTGAGTCAAAAGCTTGTGAATGTGATCTTTCAAAAGAATAAACTGTGCTTGATCTCATACTTATCATGTTGGTAATTCATATTTGTTGTAACACAGCCATACTTGCAGTCTTTTCATGTAATGACTTGTTTTTGAAGTTTATACTTGAAAGTGATGAAGCTGGAGTTGCTAGGAGTACATCTTCAGTTTACACATACGAGGGTTGTGTTAATGGAAAGACTTTATTCAGGGCAGTTTTAAAGTGGTTGATGTTGAGCTCAATGAGAGATCATGCCCATCATGTCAGCTTATGAAATCATGTGGTTTTAGATAGTGTTTTCACCGGGTAGAAAATTCGTACCCGGGTCCCCGAACGCCATTACCCATCAGGTACCCGGGTACCCGATTGTCAATGTACGACTTCGTATGTGGCTTTGAAATTGTATAGGCCTAAGCCTTCAATTCACAACCAATCCACCTTTGATATCTCTACAGAAGACAACAAACTATCGAGTGCTTTAGGCCTTCTTGGCAGGTTATTGTTGGATTTTTTTCTTTTGTAATAAGTGATTAGAGGAGTACCCGCCTCAACAAACTATAAATGCACTCAAATGGATGGGATGTCACCTCATGTTAAAATGGATTAGGCCTGCATAGGTGAGCTGAACGCAATTGTGAGTGGAAAAAAGAAAAGTTAAATTAAATGTGATAAATCGAAATGCCCCGTCAGGCAGCCTAAATATATCGAAAAATATTCAACAGTTACACGTGTCCAGTTTACTCCCTCAGTCTCACCATCTGTGAAGCTTGAATCTTTATTCATTTCGTCAGTTCCGATTTGTTTCTTTGGTTTGCATTGTTCGACGTAACTTACCCTAGCCAAGTACAGTAGGCCTATACATAAAACTAATACAGAGTACGAACCATGTAAATTTAGTACAGTGCCTCACGTTCAGAATTTTTAATTTGCTACTAACATTACCAATACTAACTTAGGCCTAGCCTCTACTGTAGCTGTGAGTGTGAGAAGATCCAGTCAGAACCAGTTCGGACATGTGTAACGTTGCTTCACATGTTCGTACGTTGAACTACGGCAAGTTGTACAGACAGATTGTGCCAGAACATGCCCCATGTACTACTTTCGATATGATTACTGGGTGTGTCTTCTGACTTAAAACTTGTCCTGTTGGTTGAAAAATTTAGATCTGGTGCACGCGGGGCTGGGCTCGTAAAAGAAAAGTAACGGACATGCGTAGTAAGTGACAATGCCCTGATAACAAAACTTTAGTCTGCTGCTTGCGGGCCTGGGGAAGGCCACGGTGTAGGCTTTGCGAAGTTAGCGCTTAGGCTATGTTGTAAACAAACAACAGTGACTGTATGTCCTGTTAATAACCGTTCCTGGTGGGATTTGTAACAAGCTCGTGGCGTAGCTTAAACTCAAATCAGGTACAGTAAAATGACATAAACAGTCATTTCCTACAAGGTCAAGTTTATTGCAAATAAAATAATAGATACATTTTACAGCATAACTTGCAAATACTGTTTGCAACACAATGCAATGTTAGGCCTATGCTTTTGTGTGTGTGTGAAAATGCTACCTGGTTAGTAATTTTGACTACCTGGGTAGAACATCGTCGGGTGGGTACCCGGGCGGGTGAAAACACTAGTTTAGATGACATGCTTATTCAAGAGATGACAGGTATTTGCCCTTACCCACATTTTAAAGCAGAGTTAATCGATAAGCCTATAAATGATCATCCACAATACCTTGACTCAGGTGCTGTGCTGTAAATACCTATTGGTTAGACCCATTCCAAGCGTGTCATCTATTGATCACAGATGATGCACCTGAAGTCCTTTAGACAGAGCGAGATAGGAAACCTAATAAAATGTGTGAGTGAGAAAATCTTCCCTACCCAAGCTGTCGTGGGCAACTCTGGGAGTCAGAGGTACTGTAATGGCCATTTCCTGTAATTGATACCTTGGAAAGTGGTGATATTTGTCTCAGGATAAATCGCTGAGCCTGTGTTTTCACTTTCAGCTCATGAGAAAGGTCTGGTTCCCCTCCATGTGACCTGCAATGGTTCTGTTACTTCCAAGTCTGTGTTGTTTGAGTACAAAGCCAGGAGAGCTGCCAAGACACAGCAAGATACCACCAAGGAACAACAACAACAAAGAGAATGGATTGAATTAGATGGTAAAGAAAATCAAGCTCTTCATCTTAATTTGATATTCATGTCACTCATTACTACATTAATACTATTTCAAAGCAAGTCAGACTTCCTACTATCAACAAGATTTATTTTTCCAAGTGTTTGATTCCTTGTTGAATTGCTTGTTGTATTTGCAGTTTGGTATGTCAGGCATCAGATGTTTTCCTTTCAGCAGTATCATGGGATTCAGGGAGTAATTTAAATCACAATTTCCAAAGCTGTTTTTGATTCTCTGCCAAAGGCAGGCAAGGAATCTATGCGATGGTGATGTGGTGTGTGTGTGTATGTGTGTGTGTGTGTGTGCGTGTGTGTGTGATGCTGCTTGTTTATGCGATATCTTAAGAAGGGTAACCTTGACTGATCTCATACTTGGTGTGCGGGTTGGTCATACTGCGTAGATGATCCCTATTGTTTTTGGTGGAGGTCAAAGGTCATTTGAGGTCACCAGAGGTCAAATTGTGAAAACCCTGTTCACACCATTTTTCAGGATGGGTAAGTGTGGCTAATCTCATACTTGGAATGTTGGTTGTACATACTTAGGAGATGGAGGTCAAAGGTCATTTAGGGTCACGAGAGGTCAAACCGAGAAAACCTTGTTTTCACGATATCTCAAGGAGGTTAACATTGACTAATCTCATACCTGGTGTGTGGGTTAGTCATACTGCGTAGATAGTCCCTCTTGTTTTTGGTGGAGGTCAAAGGTCATTTGAGGTCACCAGAGGTCAAACTGTGAAACCCTGTTTACACCATTTTTCAGGATGGGTAAGCGTGGCTAATCTCATACTTGGAATGTTGGTTGTACATACTTAGTAGATGGTCACTATTGTTTTTGGTGGAGGTCAAAGGTCATTTGAGGTCACCAGAGGTCAAACTGTGAAAACCTTGTTTACGCGATGTCTCAAGAAGGGTAGCATTGACTGAACTCATATATGGTGTGTCAAACTGTGAAAACCTTGTTTACATTATATCTCAGGATGGGTAAGCGTGACTAATCTCGTACTTGGTATGTTGGTTGTTCATACTGAGTAGACTATCTCTATTGTTTTTGATGGAGGTCAAAGGTCATTTCAGGTCACCAAAGGTCAAACTGAAAAGGTTGTTCACATGATATCTCAAGATGGGTATATTTGACTGATCTTATACTTAGTCATACTAGGTAGATGATCCGTATTGTTGGTTGTGGAGGTCAATGGTCATTTAAGGCCACCACAGGTTGCCTTAAATAAGGCCAGAGGTCAAACTATGGGTAACCTTGACTGATCTCATACTTGGTGTGTAAATGATCCCTGTTGTTTTTGGTGGAGGTCAGAGGTCATTTGGGGTCATGAGTGTTCAAACTGTGAAACCTTGTTTACATGATATCCCCGAGAATCCTTTTGGGAATAAGTTTGTAAAGAAAGAGTGGGATTTACATTTTTCAAGAAATTGTGTCTTTTTCTGTGGATGTCAAGGATTGCTTGACATCAGCAGACACCATAGTGAGAAATCAAGTCGTGAACATAGGCTTTGCAGTGTTTGATTCAATATTTGTTCTGTATGTGGGTTATCCTTCATGAATATGGGCAAGGAATCACAAAGTCTTTAGATTTTCTGGTTCCGCCTTTTGTGTCATCCCTTGTAAAACCCTTTGAAAATTCCTCATTTGCAACAAGGAACATGTGCTTCACAGTCCTGTGTATGCATAGTTATTTTTCCACTTTGTCTAGCAAAATGAGATGTGATCCCTGGCTTGGATCTATGAGAGGATATGATACTAGAAAATGATCCCCTTGCATGGATCAATGAGTCTGGCAAAAACCAGACCTACTTTACCCCCTGCCAACAAATCAGAATAGAGTGAAGTAATTGAAGCAGCAAGCTTCCAGTTCACATTCTAATTAAAAAACAAATGTTTGACTTTTGTGGTGAATTTTGTTTGGATAGAAAAAAAACTATATTTATTAATCATCATGAAATGTTGTTGGATAGTTGTTTAGCAAGGTAATGGAACATTTTGATATCATGAATAAATTAGACACTGGTGTGTAATTTATCAAAAATTTAGTTATTTTGACAGTCATTTATCTGCTTGGATTTTACTTGGTCACGGTTTCATCATGTCATTTTTGCTTTCTTTGCAGATAAACAGTTCCAGATGGCACTCTTGGAGAGACTGGAACAGATTGAGAGAAGGCTGTGTCATGTTTCATCTCAGATCACACAACAGGTACCAGTAATATATCCTCTTGACTTCACAAAGAGGAGTCTCAATAGGACTGTTCCTCAACATTCTGCTGATGAAGGATTGTGAAAGACTGAGAAAACAGGGGACGAGGAGAGCATAGTGGGGAATGAATTACCAACTTACAAGAATAGTTTCTTCAGTTAAAAATGAGTTGTTTACATGAGACTTATTATTATTGTTATTTCAGTGTACCCTAAGATTTAAAGATGTGAGAAACGGATCCTCCTTATCATCTAAAAGGGGAGCCTCTCAGACTTGAGTACACACACGCCTTCTGCTAACCCGATCATCTTCTAAGTTTTAATTTACTGACAAGAATGTCACCCACAGTACTGCTAAAGACTACTGTATCATCCAGGGTAGGACAGGACATCAGGTTGATCTGTTCTTGTCAAGCTAAACACCATACAGTGCAAAGTTGCTATCTCACTGAAAACATGATACTCTGTAGTTATGCTGATTGGTCATCATTATGAGGGTTGTCTGCTCCATATGGAAAAGTAATTCAATATTGTGGAAAGCAACTTCTTGAAGTTTTCCCAAGAAAATAGCAGTGTTTGCCATGTTCTGTGTCCCTGCAGGGTACCTCTGGACTATGCAATTCTCATTTATCATTCGAGGATCGGGTCGTTGCTATCTGTGAGAAGCTGATGCAAATTATGTCCCCTAAGAGTGAGGAACTTCGCAGAGAGCCGGTGCCTCGTGGTATGACATTACTGCACTACGCCGCTGCACTGGGATATGCAAACCTCATCAAGACACTCAGAAAATGGCGGTCAGTTAATTCTCTGTGCTGTTGTGCTCTTTTAAGACTTTAATAGGTTGATGATTTGATGTCAGTTCCTTCTCTGAAGGTAGTTATAGCAGTCTAACCTTCAGAGGTCATACAAAACATGACTTTGACGATGAAATTCATAATTATTTTCAAATTCACCAATATTTTTTAAAGGTTTATCTCTTTTTCATGTGTTGCTGGTGTAATACTGTGTTTCATGTTTTCATACATGGCTTTGTTTATGTTGTCATTTTTTGTGACTGTCAAAGTTGCAGTCAAAGCAGATGCTGTATTTGCCCAGTAATTTAATTGTTTTTTTTTTTAGAGATTTGAGGAAGAGTGTTATCATGGAACATGAGATGGACCCTCTGAATATTGATGAGCATTCCTGCACACCAATTGTAAGTTGAAAATACCATTGAAGTCTACTATCATTATTGGAATCTTTTGAATTGAAATTGATGGGGGCTTATCATAGTCTGTATCTGGTGCTTATTATTGATGAGCATTGATGGGATGGACTTGTTGCAAGGCTACTATTAATAGTGAAGTGTGTGATTAATGTTCCATGAAGAACTTTTTTTTTTATCTTATGTATGTTTGTGCTCTGTGTTTAAATGTAATCCTGGAGTAGACCATGGCTAACCATTGATGGACTGTTGATAATAAGGCCTGTTAGTAATGACTTTAATGACAGTGTCATGTGCTCATTGAAGTATGTAACTGTGTGACCTACGTTTTGGTGTACTGAGAGGAGAGATCATGAAGTTAATAAAGAGGATGTCATGGAACCGTTACTGAAGCCACCCAGCTCACCGTTGATTTCTACATCCACAGTGTTTACTGCTACAGATAAATGTAAGATATCAATATGGAAGATAAATAATCTTCCATTTTGATCTCGTTTGTCAAATTGACAAAACCGTAGATCATAATTTTATGATTGTATCGACAAATTATATGCAGAAATGTAAATTAATTTCAGTGTTGAATGTACACTTAAGGTGTGAAGACACATGTTGTAGACATTTTGCCTCGCAGTGGAAGCTCCCTAGTTCTTTGGCTTTTTGTGATAAATAAATGGCAATTCATCAAGCAATCATTCTTTATTACTTCCATAGCAGTTGGGGAGACCTGTCAAAATGAGAGTGGGGTTGAATGCATTGAATGTTTTAACTCCAGTAGAATGTGTTTGTTTCTAGTGACTGAAAAAATGATAATGGAATTCTTCTTACAATAATGAGTTAAAGTAGTGTACACTGAGGGTGGCAAAAATACAATTGTAATTCTGCTATTAGATGGAGATATGCCCACTTACTGTTGTAGCCTCTTTCAATCTTTATCAGATGTGGGCTTGTGCTCTTGGCCACAAAGATGCAGCATTACGCCTCTATGAGTGGAATCCAAAGTGTCTACGGATGAGCGACAGGTTACATCGATTGCCGATCGGCATGTCCAGATCCAGAGGACATGTTTCATTGGCAGATTGCCTCGAGAAAATGGACCATCAAAATTCAAGTCACTCCTCAAAGTCACAAATTTCAAAGCCAATTGAGATTCCAGTGGTGGGTTTAAGCCAGCTGCCTTCATTCATGATTTCGTCTCCTGCAAGTCAAACTCCAGATTCCTCATCAGGGATTGACTTCTCTCCAGCTGTTACTGAAAATGTCTCTCCTTCATCAGGTATACTGTCTCAGTTATCAGTGAGTCCTCGCTCGCAGGGAGGCAGTTCTCCCCAGTCCCACCCAAGCCCCCACATGTCCCCTGTTGGGGCCAGTGACACCTCGGAGGGATCCATCCCTACCTCATTGTATGGATGACTTGCAAAGCTTGTTGGACATGGACAGAGACATGGATTTACCTACCAGTCAGAGAATGTTTAATGGCAACGGCCTCTTCAAAGTGCCCCCACCTCCTCCTGTGCCACCCACCACATCAGAGTCTGGATCTGCTGATGCAATCCACCCATCCACCAGCAAGAAGAATCACGCTGGTGTCGGATTGTCTGGTATCAGCGAATCCACTTGGGAAGAGTTTGAACGTAAACGAGCTGAGAATATCGCACTGAGCTTAGAAAAACTGAAGAAAATGTTCGCCCAGGAAAATGATGATGACGTTATGGAAGAATCTCAGAAACCTGCTAGCAAGGTAAGTTGATTGTATTTACTACCATTCAGAAGGATGTCTTTGCAGCACTCCCATTCAGGGAAGTGACTATAAACAGTTTGTAGAGGAGGCTGCTAAAAACAAAAGGACAAAATTTTTAAGAAAGCACTGGATGTGACAGCCTTTTTAAATTCCAGTGCTCTCTGGTTTTTGTCTGTTTGATATGTCCAAATAGTTACTTTTGTAAAGTAATTGGTCATGCAGCCTGGAGCATGGATAGCTCATATTTTCTGAAGGATGTACAGAGTGATATCACATTAGGTTTGGTGCAAGCTAATGATATTGCCACACTGACTGAACCTTCTTACAGAACCTACAACAATGCTGTGATATTGTGGTAGTGCTACTGATGCACAGAAGTCACAGTATGTCACTCACAATATTGCCATTTCTGCAAACAGAATAGCAGCAGGTCAGTTTAAATGACAATGTTATACTTGCATCATAAGCAGTTTACATTAGTGTTGCACATGGTTTCAGTGCATACTATATGTTGTACTAATTTAAACATAGTGGTGAAGCAAAATCTCTGCAATTAAAGCTGTGGCGGTTATTAAATATCTTAAAGCATTATACAACTGTTGAAAAGGGTTCTAGTTGATAGCATCTGTATGGACACTGATTCACCATGCTCTGGGTGTTTCCAATCCCAGGAGCAATACCTGACACTAGCTGAGCAGATTCTGGATGCCTTGCCGGCCCGCATCAAGGAGGATGAGACGGGCATGAACGTCGATGACATCAACTTTGGTCCCACTCCATTCTTCCCTCCACTCTCGGTGGACATTGACGAGGAAATAGAGAACGTCAACGATTACAGATCTGAAGATTCACCGGCTAGTACGTACACTACGACCGACTCGTCCTGTATGCCGAGTCCTCCAAACTTAAATATGGATGATGACGGTCAACTTGACAACTGGTTTGATTTCTTTCCTAGTGCTTTGATTGATGGTACCACACTCGGTGGATTCTCCTTACTTACTCTCTCAGGTGAGATTTAGTGGAGTTTTTGTTATCCCTTACATGCTTGGTAATGGTTTTTGGTTACTTTTGAAGTCTTATTCCTACTTGCTCAAGAGTTTTGGAGAGCTGGCCTATGAAGAAAAGTTCTTACTCTGAATGCTGTCTGAGAAAGGAATATTCCCCTGTGTGACATGAATGTTCAGTAGAAACACTACCACCATCCATTTCAATTTATTGTGCATTCAAAGGTCATGTTTAGTTTGTGCATTTGCTTGCTGTTCACCATTTGTCACTGTTCTCATCAGCAAAATAGGTTTGACTGCTGTGCATTTTTATCAGCTGGGTTTGCTGGTTTAAATAATGCCTAAACAATCTATGGAATCTTTCAAAAAATTTGGCAACTATTATCACATTAATAATTCTAACAATAGAAATCTAAAACTGTAAATGTTGGAGCAAATTTCAGTAAAGTGTCAGTTTAACTAAATGTCCTGTGCAATACTAGCAGTGCAGTTCCACAATTAATGAGACTGTATATGGAACAAAATGGTAACTACGAAATTAATGCAAATCCATCAGTCAATTCTCCAATCCAACTGGATCAATTCTTAAGTCCAATAGAATTAATGGCCAAAGATGACTTTAAGATGAATGGATGTTTCTTTTTCATAAATCAAGAGAACAAAGTACTCCATCTTTGATATTGGCAAAGGATGTATTCTTTCAAAGATGTCCAGTTGGAAACTGACAATTCAATTTTGTAGTTCACATGTCAAAGCGAGATCTCTGCACACCATTCATTCTTTATTTTCCGCCCAACCAAACATAGTCTGTTTGTTAGAACTACTTCTTGTCTGCCATATGCCCTCTGTGGAGGATCCCATATGATCCTAGACCATTTACTCTATTTTGTTGCAACCCTTTGTATGTGATCTATCCTCCTTGAAGCATCCTTTATAAGCTATGTCATATGATATCACATTCCATCTTTCTATTATTCCTTATCTATGACTGTACCTCCTTACAGCATTCCTTATCAATCTATAATTATATTGTAGAATACCTTATTTACTGTACCCTTCTTATAGTAAACATCTATCCCTTTCCCATAGTATCCCTTTTCACTCTATATCCTTGTAATATCCCTTATTAATCAAAACCCTCCTGAAGTATCCATTTTATTATCCTATACCCTTCCTGTGGTATCTGTTACTATCCTGTTATGTAGTAATGGGCACATTATGTACGTTGAAGTCTATGGTAGAATATGAAAACAAGTTTTGAATTTCATTCAAAACAACCAGTACCCACAATAATATTGAACTTATCCTTTATTTCACAGTCTGTATTTGCCTTTAGATCTAGCAGACAAAACTTTACAATGAAAAGGTTGAGCTTTGTTTCTGTAGACAGACAGTATCACAGTAGTGAATTATTTATATGTCAGTTGCTTGGTTAGTTGATTGTAGATGAATATTTATGTGTGCTGTTTTCCAGTGATGCGATTGTATACTCAATTATGTGAATCTTGACTCCAAGCTCAAAATGACTGCTTGGCTTCAACTTTACTCGAGCAAGCATGTAAGCAAAATCTCACTTGTCTCAAAGGATCTCATTGAGACTTTTGCTCTTCTGTATTACCTTTTTCTTTGTTTAATTCTCTAGTCTTTTTGCTTGATCATTCGTTGTTCAAGTAATTAAGTCCTGTGCGAGTCAAGTCATGAAGTAAATGAAACCCTGATCATTAAATCTATATTAGTCTGTCAGATGTCTCTCTCTGGGTTCTTTTGTCCGTGAACTTTCAATTAGGCATTAACCGAAGTGGATTTTTTTTCTGCCGATCTGATGGCCGATGTTAGTATCACAACATCGGCTATATCGGATCTGATCTTATATTTTGCTATCACGCTGCAAAACCTTTTGCTCTTATGTATGATGCAGTTTCTGGACTGCTCTTATAACAATTCCAAAATCATTGCAAATTTTGCAGGTATACTTATACCTTTTCAGATAGAAAATAGCCTTCATGCATAAGGCCTTTCTCAGGTTCAATCCTTATGGATTAGTATCTCCCCTAGTGCAAATGTATTTGCACGTTGCTGAACGTTAGCAAACGTTAGTGTGTAAGTCCCGCTGATCCCATGTTTTACTGATAGAGGTGAACATTGGCCTGATCTGTTGTAATCTTCGGTTGATCCTTTATTTCAGATGTCTAGCTGTTACTCTATCAACATGAACATCACAGTTTTGACAGATTCATTTATGTGGAAGAGTCTTAACAAATTCCTCTTCAAACACACATTTTACAGTCCTATGCCATCCTTGTAGTATCTCTTATCCTATGTCATATTCCTTTGTAGTATCATTTATTATCATCTATTCCCTCTTGCATTAGCCCTTGCTATCTTGTGTAATATTCCATCCTTATAGTTGATCTTGTTATCTTATACCCTCCTTAATATGTACTCTTCCTGTAGTACTTCTAGTCCTTTATCTTCTTCCTTTTTTGCATCATCACTGATAATCCATCATCTACCCACAGATAATCTCTCTTTGTCTGTCCACATTGTATAATCCCTTATCATCTACTCACATGGCAAAATCCTTTATCAACTATCCATATTGCATAATCCCTTATCATCTATCTACATTGCATAATCCCTTATCACCAACCAACATTGTATAATCCCCTATAGTTTACCCACATTGCATAATCCTTTATCTTCTATCCTTGTTGTATAATCCCATTACATCTACCCAGATTGTGTAATCCCTTGTAATCTACCCAGATTGTATAATCCCTTGTAGTCTACCCATGCTATATAATCCCTTGTAGTCATCTGCTCATGTGGTATTATCCCTTATCTTCCATTGATTTCATGTCTTCTACCAGATTGATCTGTTAGCATTTACCCCTTGTGTGGCATCCGTTTGATTCGCCACCACATATCCTCTTTACAGCTTCCTTGTACATGCTTCTGTACTGCCCTCTTCTTTGCTGGTAGCATGTATTATCTTCTCCCACATAAGCTCCTTGCAACGTCTGTTCTTGGTTCCGTGCTACATACTCGTCCTTATCCCTACTGTCACTGATTATCCTATAAATTTGGCCCTTTTTATGCCCCTCATGTATATGTATTTTATTCTCTATCACTTACAATATCCGCCTAGAATCTTTACCTCAGTCATATCACCAGACACCAACTATTCTACTTAAGTTGAAAGTATTTTTGTCATCATTGTTTACCCTCTTTATTGTACAGATGAAGAGCAGAGGCAGCTCTACAAGGCTGCATTGGTGATTCAGAATGCTTTTCGTCAATACAAAGTAAGTGTTTTGGATGGCCTCATTTGACTGCTCGACCATCTCTCTTCTCTGCTGCTGAAACTTGTGTATTGTCTTTTTAATATCCCCTCAAAGAGTTTACAAGAACCTGTTCATAAAACCAGAATTGATGCTTATTGTCCATGGGAGGACTACAGAAAGAGGTGTATCTATTTTTGTGTCTTGTGTTTCAAGAAAAAAGAAAAATTGATTTGCAGTGGCCTCTCATTTGACCAGACGAAAATATAAAAGAGAAAACAAACACCTTATAGTTTGCTGACCTGCTTGTCTTTTAGAAATGTCGTCGAATATTCATGAACTACAAAATAGAGAAAACAATCCATCAGCTGGAGATGTGCAGTTGATAAGATTAAATATCTTTGTTCTTTAATGTCAAATGTGGAAAATTTGTTGTTTACGTCAGAGGAATGCATCTGCAGAAGCAGTGATTCTGTTGCAAGTTTAAAGCCACCTTTTGAATTCACCTTTTTTTTTTATTTTGCAGGGAAGACAGCAACAGAAGCAACAAGAGCTGGAGGCTGCAGTAATCATACAGTCCTACTACAGACGATATAAAGATGTAAGCTTATAACAAGCAACACCTTCTTTTTTCATATTGACAACTCCTTCCTTTCATTCATTAGCTCAACCCACGGAGTGTGGGTAGAGCTTATGTGGTACTGTAGGGGGAGAAAATGTCTGTCTCTCTGTTCAAAAGCCTACTTCTTCTGCAGTTACTGGTGGATTTTTCTGAAATTTGCAGTGAAGGTGCAACATTGGGATGGCAATACAAGTTGTTCCTAACTATATGATAGGACAAAGGGAAGTCATAATTTTTGGCTATTTTGATCATTTTTCCTTGTGCTTTAGATCCTTTTGAAGTCTCACTCCCTTGATTTGAGTGATTATATTATGTGGTAGTGAGTTGAAGTGAGCTTTATCTGGAGGGGCATGCTCACCACCTTAAAAGAATAGCCTCAAGCTAAAGCTTGTGTAAGACAGTTTTCAGTTACTTTGTGTTGACTATTATTCTTGGGCATTATGTGTACTCCCTGTAGTATCCAGTGTCCACTGTGTACACAACTAATGTACCATGATGGCAAAGTTCCCTGACAGCTAATTTTAGAATCTATTACATAGCCCCCCTTGCTGGTTGTGTGGACATTGCATACAGATGTGTTATTGTTCTTCACCAGTTGTTTCCCTGGTCTAGCTGGAATGGTTATCAGAGAATGTTAGGGAGTTGAGGTTTGGTCTTGGCTTGGTCAAGGCCCTGCACCAGTGGCATAACCAGACTTTTATTTAAGGGGGGGGGGGGGAGACAAGTGATTATGGCACTTTCTAAGTGTAGTGTAGCATATACCACTAAAATTTTTGCCAAAAGTTCCTCTCATAGTGCAGGAATTGGCAGTTCCCAACCCTTCCAGACCTTGTGAATTGTGGCCAAATATTCTTCATTTTTGACAAACCACATTTAGAAATTTACACTTCCAAAAGGTCAGTCTCCGCAAGGGTTGTGAGTGAAAGCCACAAAAAGAAATTGTTGATTAATTTTTGATAACATCAATAGTGCTAGTTTAGTTCAGTTTAAATTAATGTATTCAGGCACTTACAGGTGGGTTCACTAAGTATAGATGCAACATTCTTATTTGTCAACAAAAGCCTACATATTTCATCATACTAGATTCTTTTCTTTTCATTAATTTGATTTTTACGGAATCAATATTAGACTCCACACGACTTAGCAGCATTTTCTTAAAGGGACTCATTGAGTTGACATCAATAAAGTTTGTGGTGGTTTTGAAGGATATAAACACATGACAATACTTACAATTAGCATAAGTAGTCAAGTTTCACATCCAATAGTTATGAAAACTGTCAAAATTTTCAAATTTTTGGCTGTTAGTTGCACTGGTTGTGTGCGTGTGAATGTAGTACTAGTATGAAATGTGTCTGGTCACGAATTTTCATAAACCAAATTAAATCATTAATTACTTACTCATTAATGTTTCATTGTATGTGAAACATTGGGATCTTCTTAGTTTGACCATTTGTCACGTGTATGTGAAGGAAACTTGACGGGTGTAGATAAATTTAGTGAATTTCAGGAAACAACTCAATGAGCCTCTTTAAAAAATGCATGGTGTGGTTTTCATCCAATATTTTTTTTACTCACCAATTTCATTGGGGGTAGTGGGAGGGGACAATCAGACATTTGACAGCCCTCTCTGGTTATGCCACTGCCCTGCACAAACTGGTGGCATGTACTAGAAGTCTACTTTCTGATCCCTATCCCTGTCCCCTGTGGGCAGTGTTATATAGCTAAGATTTATCCCTGAAACCAACTTTGCTATTTGTCATATAGCAACTTCCTACTGAAACGGTCCCCCTGCGAAAGTTAATTGCTAGGTCAACAGTGTTTATGTGCTGGCCAGCTCAACATGAGTTTGTGTACAGTATGAAGGATGGTAGGACCATAGATGTGTTCCAAATTAATTTTCAACTGGACACTTCCTAACATCAGAAGGGTTGAGCAACTGCAGCATCGCTGCTCTAGTTTCTCATTTGCAGCCATCTGAAGTTATTCTGCAAAAAAGCATCTAACAATTTGTTCAAATGTTCAACATGTGTCTGTTCTTCCATATTCCAATTGTTTAAATAATGTCATACAGGCATCTCAAAACAATAAATTAATGAAGTAGCTGTTGTGCAACATATGGTGAAAAGCATGAAACCCGCTAGGGTGTTGCACCTGCTAGAGTGTTTTGTCATTAATAAACTTCATTACAATTGTTTTAAAATAATTTCCTATTCAAAATAATACTCAGGAACTGTCAAGTTATGATCAATCTTAGAAAGCAGCAGTTTTTCATTACAAAAATTTCACATCACTGATTTCACATTTATCTGATATAAAATTGTTAAAATCATAATCTCTGTGACTTTTAGTTCACCAACATGGATGTAGGTGGGTGGATTAGATTCCAATTTGAATTGCTTGGCTGTAAATTAATCAAAGCGTTTTCATATACAGGTGTTCACATGTATGTTTAAAAATGTTAATACAATAATACATTGTGGCCAACTACTTATGAATGAATAAATTTAACAGCTCTGTATTCTTATCCTTCCTTTCTTCACTGTTAGTCTCACTTGTTATGTTCTTTTTTGAATTATGACAGATTAATGATATTATATAGTTTTTATTTCAGTATCGATGTGCAGAACTATTTGCAATTTATCTTGCCCAGTTCATGTTCTCGTTACACATTTCCAACAGTTCAATATGAAACAGTAAAATTTTCCTGTCTTCAATTGCAAGACATCCGTGACAGTAACCCTGTTCTTCTTTTGTTCAGTATGTTGGTTATCTTCAAATGAGCCAAGCTGCACGGGTCATTCAGAATCGGTTTAGGAGCTACAAGAACTATCGTCAGTTCCAGAAGAGTAGACAAGCTGCCATCATTATACAGAGCCGTTTCAGGAGCTACCGTGCCAACAAACAGTTTAGAAAAAGCAGGGATGCGGCCATTTTGATCCAGCAGAGGTTCAGAGACAAGAGGATGGCAAGACTAAAGAGAGAGCAAGATGCCGCGAGGAAGATTCAACGGTTTATCAGACATTATCAGAACAGGTCAGTAGTTAGAAATATATAATTATAAATGTAAACTGAAATAAATGATCCTGGTAGTTATCATTCTGATGGTGAAAGCTTAGAGAAACCAGAAAAGGGGTGTTGGGTTGATGTGTAACTGAATAACTGATTTGGGTCAAACTTGTATCTGGTGAAAGTTTACACTGGTTGCTTTCTTGCACCTAACAGTTTGACAAGTTTTCTGTTTTCTTGACCAAATGTATCATTTTCTTCTTTTGAAAGTGAAGATTGAAGGACTGCTCCAAGTATTTTTCAGTTTCAACATTTTGCAGATTCCAGCAATGTTGTAGGTCATATAACTGATTAAGAGATTAACAAATTTCACCGTGGTGCAAGATTCTGGAGACCACATTACCTTTACGACTCAATGTGTAATTCAACAGGGCAGTGAATGGTTATGCTTGCTTAAACAAGCTATGTGAAAGATAGTACCATGATCCAGGGATCACCTTTAGTTCTGCTTTTGCATTTTAAGGTAGATGAAGGCAGCGCCTTTGAACAGATGAAGCTTTGCATTTGAAGAATTTCAATCTTTGTGAATATGTATATCTGTCAAAAATCAGAGGAAGTTTTTTTTTCCAGTTGGTCTGTGAGTAACTGAGGGAGTCCAGTGTCATGGAATTGATCCTCTAATGAATAAGAATACACCTGCCTTAAAGATGTCCCAGTTACTGCGGTCAAACGTGTTTTACATGTAAACCTACTTCTTGTTTCTAAAATGAAAAGGGAGGTTATCCTATTGGATATGGAGTTGAGATGAATTTCTCCTGGTTGTTGCACTACAAACCAATCCATTAAATGTACACCATGCTAACGCTATACACTGGCTCTGCTTGTTGTCTTGGTGATTAAAGCTATGCCTCTTCTGAAAGAATCCATCCAAATGATGCCATCTCAGAAATATGTTTCCAGTGGTTATCCTCCCTGTCACACACCTTGTTGGAAATATTTCTTTGTCTTTTTGAGTTGATGTTTGCTCTTTTTTGACTGTTTTATTGATGTTGTGGGTCAGAATTCACTCGTTTGAAAGCAGCATGATGATGCTAATGTTTGAGGCTGAACACATCATTTGGTCACCGGTGATGTGGCAAGTCCACTCACACCCTTCCAAACTCATTTCCCCTCTCAATCATACCCCATTCCCTGCTCATTCAACCAAACTGTTTTCACAATCACTCGTTTACTTATGCGTGAACTGGAAATGCTGACAGTGATGAAACTTTTGTATCCCTTGAATTGAATGGAGTCTCAGCCACGACACAGATTTAACCTTTGCCAGCCTTGCTCTGTGTAACAGTGTCCTATATTTGCTTCTCTGTCAAGAAAGGAGTACTTTGTCTGTGACCCTATCGACTTACATCGTTTACATCCTGTGAAAATGGGAATCTTTTAACTAACCTTCACCCCACCTACTGCCTATATTTCACAGACCCTGCTGGGATGATTTTATTCATTACTAACTAGCTCTGTTATTGGGTGAGTTGATCGTTTCTGCTGCCGCTGCTGCCATGTTGCCTAGCAACCAAGTAGTTAATGCCATATCTACACACATAGCTGTACCATGTAAGCATTGTGACTGTTTCTTTACCTGCTACGTATCTTTGTCATTGTGCGCTTTGTCTCTTCAGTGTTAGATGTTATTTTCCAATTGTTCCAAATACTATGACATTTAAAAAAGAAATGAACAAAAAGTAACACAAACAGAAAGGATTAAGTAGCAATTTCCTTTCAGTTGGAAGAAGAGAGTTTTGGTTCGTGGATTTAGCATGTTTCTATCCTGTGAAGGATACCTTGGTGATAGTTGAAGATGCCACCAGTGGTGCCTTATTGTGGATAAATCAAATATCTGTCAGCATGAAAACTTGTGCTTGCTGGGGGAATGAAAAAGAAGGTCAGTATAAGCAGCTGAAATTGTAAAGACAAAAGACAAGTTGAAATATAAAAGTGGGCTTTTGTTTTCTTCCTGTGGTAGTGCATGTTGAATGGGGTATTTTTGCCGGTACCTAATAGTGGGATTGTGTTGTTCCTGCATGGCAGCTTTAAAATTTTTCGTCTTGTTTCTCAAGTCATAATTTTCAATGTCATTTGGCAGATTCTTGAGAAAGAAACTATTTCCTGTTCATAGTCTTCTTGTCACAAACATCCTTCAGAATTTGGAAAAATTTTGGGAAATGGACCTGCTGCTCTGTGTGCAGCATGCAGTATATGTATAAAGATTACATAAAAAAAACAAAAAAATCACCTACCTTTCAGCTGTCATGATAGCATCACCTGTTCTGGCTAAGTCAAACCTCTTTGTTATTATGTTTGAAGTTTTGATGTGGAATAAATGTCACATGGTAGTACTGTATTTTGTGCCTCTTGATATGGTGAACCAATTTACAGAAAAGAGAATTGGTAAACTTAACATATCTTTTCTATGTATGCATCCTTGAAATGAGTTATAGCACTTACATTCTGCAAAGGTTATGGGTAGAAAATCACTTAACAGCCAAAATTAGAAGTAAAATATCACAGGGAACAAAAGAGGCAGTCTAAATTTAAAGCTTACCTTGAAGTGTGTGTCTCCCACTTATGTTTCCTCAGAAAAATTTAATTTAAACCTTTTAAATTAAGGCATTTATCAGGAAGA
The DNA here is from genome assembly GCA_021234535.1 of Stichopus chloronotus. NCBI lineage: Eukaryota > Metazoa > Echinodermata > Holothuroidea > Aspidochirotida > Stichopodidae > Stichopus > Stichopus chloronotus. Next base: position 5,964,303 of record SFZH01000008.1, read on the forward strand.
AATTCAGCTGCCAATCCAGTTTGTACCCCGAATCTTTTCAGGGTGAATGGTAGTGTCTCATTTGGAGGGAAGATAAAAAAATATGTCAAGTTCACTTCACAAACTAAACATGTTTTTACCCAATAATTACAATTGTGATTGTTTTTCTTGATTTCAAGTCAGTTTATTGTTTCACCTTTCCTGTAGTATTCAGCTCTTTCATGATAATACTACCTTTGCTGAAAGAATAAAGAAGTACTACATACTGGTATTACTAGTTGATGCTATGACAGTGGATGTTTATGTCTCATTAATGATGCAACATGCTGCATTTATGAATATTCATTCCCATTTTTTATCATCACACCTAGTGCACACAGAATTTCCATAATGTGCTAGAATCATGTCTCGAGAAAACCTTTTTCTGCATGATAGAACATGAGGCGATATCGAGTCATACCATCATGGTTAGGGTTTGTTCCTTCAGTGAAACCTTATCATGTATGATATCATGTGAGGATTAGCTGGTCATCAATACAACTTGTGAGTTAAAGTAGCATGAATCATCTCATTGTAGTTTCACTCACTTCTGATCATATTTGCCAAAAAATTACCAAATGCTTTCAAAAACTCCTCATAATCCAACCCTCTGTGACTCTTATATTGAGGCATAGATTTCTTTTGTATGCCAAAGTTGTTAACAGTGGACCATTGTGACAAGGATCAGGAAAGGAGAATGTTGGAAAGCTACAGGGGTCTTTGAAGGTCAGAGCATTCACACAGGAGTAGGGGGGGGGGGAAGCTTCACAAATCCTTTTCAAGCAGTCACTCTCTGGTACGATTCATCATACACATCCTAAACACTCCCCAGCATCTCTGTGGTCAGATGGAGATGTAGCACAAGATTTGCACACGGTAAAATCTTGTACAAGATTTGTTGTTGGTTATATTTAGTCTTGCTGTTGAAGTGTTCACATATAGATACTTTAAAGAAATACATGTATTCATACATATTGCATCATAGCATGATGTTTTTGTTTTAATTTTTCTTATAGTAATATTACATTTTCTGAAGTGGTGTGTATTTTTATCTGTCTCACTTCACCTTAATTTGCCTTCGTTCCTCACTCAGCCCACCCTCAACCCCTACCTCAATAACCCTTTCAAAAGTCTGCAACATTTAACAAAAAAAAAAATCCAAATTAGATTTTGAAACATGCTGAAGGAAATTGCTAGACATCATGCTTTTAAGTCATCCTTTGTACTGGGTAGTTGCAAGGAAGTGAAAGATGGTGTCTCTAGTGTTATGCTAGAGAGAGATTTAAATGTCAACCAATTTTTGTCAAACAGCAATTTTACTTTTAAATCAGTTTCCTGGACATGTCACTTTATCTATAATCAGCAAAGTGCATTTGAGAATTAATAGGTGGGAATAGCTAAACTAGTAAATTTTTCAGCGTACATTTCCAGAATTTTCTGGTTTGATGCTTATTATCAGAATAAACTTTCCAAAATGAAAAAGCTGAATTCAACATATCTGTGCAGGAAGTTGCTCTTTCTGTAAGCCAGTCATTGTAATAGCTTAAGTGTTGATTTCGCTGCATCACCGCAATTCTACTCCATCTTGCTGCATTTGCCGCAATTACCCCAACCCCTTCTTGTTTGTTTAGTTTCAAATGCAGTTTTTTTTTTACGTATGTGTTTTCTTTTTCAGCTAGATAAACAACATTTCAAGAGATTGCCAGATTAGCCGGAAAGAATTACTCAATGGGTTGGGGGGGTCGTGAAGTACACTAGGTTTTTCTGTAAATATTGGTTTGTAGACAATCTGTCTGTGAAGGAAGTATTAACTTGAAAGTGATGGCTGGCATGTTGATGTCACTACAAGGATCAAGTTTGCTCTCTGTAACAGATAATCTTGTTTATTAGTTCAGTAAGTTGTGTGCTAGAATCATTCTGAAACAATACCCCTCATTTGATTGTTACTTTAGCTTGGTCCAATATTTGGTCAGCTATACTGTTGTAGTTTTAGTTTGTATCTCTCATAGAAATGTATTAAGGAAGAATGTGGACTGTGGTTGTGGACTTTGGTATTGCTCTTTGTTTATCAAGTGAAGCCAAGAAAAATCTGAGGGTCTCCCATTGTACATGAAAAGCCTTTGAAATTAAATTTTATGTGCTGTGCCATTTTTTCAAGTATGAATTCTTTAAACGTACAGTATGTGTAAAGCTTTGTTCTACTCAATACAACTTTGGCACTGAAATTTGGCACCCAGTATCACCTTTTCCTTAGGTTGATGTAGTATATGTATTACACACAATCACACTCTTGCTGTACCAACTATTTTTGTGTAGCTTCAGTGTAGGTTGTGTGATGTGATTCTCCTCCTTTTTCCATTTCTGTGATGTCATTTTATATTTTCCTTTTTTCTACATAATGTTACCCTTTTTGATTCACATCCTTTAGCTATTATAGCTGTCATTATGGTTGTTCTAGCTGATTATTACCTATATGATCATTAGCCTTGTTGAATTCACTGTGTTGTGTGGCAATATGCCATTGATGTCACAAATATGTTGTTGTTAAAGATTGATGTGTCTCTTTGGATTTGTATCGGTAAACATGTTTACTAGTTCTGTGTGGACTTTGAAGTGTGCCCAACAATATGTTTGTCGACTTGTAGGATGTTAACATGCACAACAAAAATTTATGCTCACTAACTTGTAATAATGTCCTGTCAGATGACTTGTATAGAACACAAACATATATCTGCATACTCGTAATAAATCCACATAGTTTAGCCCACAGATATCTCTACTTATGTGGCACAAACAAAGAATGAGTTGTTGAAGAGGGTCTAAGTTTGACTTAAAAATATGCCTGCTTGTTGTAGTGAAGTTGGTGACTCAATGTAGATATTAATGAAAATGTCATAATATGATGCAAAAATAAACATGATTGTAAAAGAGTCTGATTTTATGCTTTGCACAGAAGGTACGTCTGATTTACATTTGGAAAGCATTTGTATAATTTTAAACAAAGAGTATCTGTTATCATGTTAAAGGAGGCTCAAAATACAACACATGTATTTTTGCTAGTTTGTTGTAGTCTCGCAGCATGAATCTGAGATCTGTCTGCTTGTCGGTGAAAATATGATGCAGAGATTCTCACACTAGATATGTAAATGGGTCTCATCATTTGAAGAAAAGACAGGCTGACTTGTCAGACTTATTTTTGCTTTCTGTCATTTAATGTACATATCAGTCAAACTCTGGCCATCCTTTGTAAATATATCTCAAGAATGGAACTTTGACATATATGTCATTATCAGAAACTTACTAAAATATCATGAATCCATCTTACATTGGTTTTTTTAATATGTTTTGTAAGGTAGTATGAGATATTCAGCTTAGAAAACTAAAGAAATACTGATACTTGCTTTAGTTAAGAAATACGTTTTGAAGGGACCATGAACAGAACTCCTATTGTTTATGTGTAATTTCAATGTACTCTTTATCATGGCCTAATTCCTATTTCATGTGTCATAATTCTGCAACCAGCCAGGCTGAGCCCTAAGTTATATCATCAATACCACAATGCATTTTTGTATTGTTTTTTTTTAATCAAATTGTTTGTGATATCAGTCTAATGCAGTAATGGAAAGCAGACTTAAATGCTGCTGATTACTGGTGTCAGAAGACCTTGCTATTTCTACCATGTTAGATGTTCTGTTTGTCTGGTTATGTGGTCTGATGTTATTATCAGCAGACTTGTTTAGTATATCAGATAGTGGTCTATATCTGCAGACTCAGTCTGTTATTTCTATCAGTGGTCTGACATTAAGATGTTCATGTTATCTCATGGTGGTATATTAGCGAACAGACACACCTGAGTTTGTTTATCGAGTGATCTGATGTTGACAGACTTTCTCCATATCTCCAATAGTTGTGTGAAGTTACTATCAGCATGTCATCTTTAGTGACTGATAATCTAGAAGTTGTTTTGTAGGGTCATGTGACCCTCTGGAATGTCTTTTGCATGGAGATATTCTATCTTTTTATGTTGTTATATTCGTTCTGTAGTACACTGTGTTGTACTTGTACAATTTCTTTTTCTTTCAGAAAATTTGCTCTCATTTCTTGCATACACATCCCACTCTTACCATGTAGCTCTTGAAAAAAAGTAAAGTTTTTTTTTTTTTCATTTTTGACACACAGGTTGAAGTCCTATGAACAGACTGAACAGGCATGACTCCACAATCATGGTCACTCAATCTACCATTGACCTCACGTCCATAGCAACTGAAGGTCTCATGTGTGTGCGCCGTTGGAAGCTGGAGGAACGATTTTTGTCGTCAGGCCTTATTTTCTGTCCAGGCGGAATTGTGACACTCTGGATTTAAACACGTCAGATTTGTCTCCGATTAAGTCATCGGACATCTCCTTCTTTGTCAGTGTTGTGTGCAGCACTCAGCCTCCATCTCGTACTGCGATAGAAACTCAATGTGGTGCAGAATACTTACTGTAATGTAAAAGACAACTGGAATTTGCTACACAGAAGGGTATCCTTCTTGTTATAAAAGAAAGTAATGAAAATGAGGCAGATAGAGCAGAGTTTAACTGTGACTTGTCTTTAATAGTGTGAAATGCATTATGTTCAAAATGACATCTCTCTAGTTTGACTGGATGTAGAGGGTTTTCAAAAGTTGTGCCATTTAAATCAGTTGAACTTGCTGAAGAGCAAGGTGAGATGTAACATTCTCTCTTCCCTCCCTCTAATTGACATACCTCTGAGTTGGTCCTTTTGGTGTGCTTTTGGTCAACAGGCCTGAATGATTCTGCGCAGTAGTTTGAAATATTCCATTTTTATTTATTGGTGCAGTTAAGTTGAAAAGATTTAATATTGTCAGTGCAAGGAGAGCATTTACAAGTAACAAAACACCACAAAGATGAAAAAACTTGAAAGAAAGTACAAAGTAATTGAAGTTAATTGAAAGCTCTAGGAAAGAGTGAATTGTCTTCTGGATTAACATTTTAGGGCAATGTTTTGCCAGAGGTGGAGAGTAGGAGAGTCAATCGGATGCTGGTAACTTTGGTGGATGTGACATTTAGCGGAAGTACTATATATTCACTGCCAAAGAAAACATGTTAAGTAATTGGGGCAAAACCTCCATTGAAGTTTGGTGAAACACCTACATAGGCTGAGCAAAATGTGTTGAAAGATAGAATGCGTTCACAGTTCTGTTAAGTCTTTGAAGCTTCCATAGAGTGTTATTCCTACACATGGAAGCTTACCCTTGGTAAAGTTTTCTATTTCATGTTTAAAACATGTATGCATGCTTAATGAGGCTTTTAAATAACTTTTCTTACATTGGAAACTGACCTACTTCTGCACTTTTGAAAAGCAGTTTCATTGCAGTATCTGTGGAAGTAAATATGAGTGACTGCCAAAAAGCATGGAATCATCATAAGCAGAAGATTGGATGTGAAGTTATTTGAAACATAACATCACAATTTTTCACAAATTTCCAGGTGTCAAAGTAGAGAGCATGGATGAGCTGAGGGGCGGGGGGGCAGTTGAGAGGAGGGATGAGCAGGGGGAGGGGTGAGCTTACAAGAGGGTGAACTGGGGGTGAGGCTATTGAGATGATGGATTGGGCTTTGGATAGGAGTGATGGGAGAGGGATAGAACTTCAAAAGGTTTTACAATTAACAACTTGGAGACTCAGTTATTGCAGTGATTGACTTATTCCCAATTACACATTGTTGGTTCTTTCTTTGTGTCAGTGGTAGAAAATATGAAAGTGGAAGTTGTCATCTGTGAGAACAAGTAGGTTTTCACAATGAAACAATACACTGTAAGTGCTGAGATTTGGTGGGAAGCTGATGTCTATTGAGTAAACTAACTGCCTTTCAACAAATGGTAACAGAGCAAGATTGTGAGTATCAAAGGCGACTGTGTGTGAATGACAAATGTCACTTCAGAGTGCAAGTAACCTTTTAACAAGAAAGCACATCATAGTCTGAAGATATTTGTGTTCTTCCTCTTATGTAGAAATAGGGGTATGCATGGTAGCAATCTCCTTGCCCCCCATGATTAATGATATGAATATGCAAAATTATTTGTGATGCAAATGTTGAACCATGTGACTTGAACAATACAACTACCATATTTAATGTTAACTGATGCAAGTTTTTCCGTAACCTCGGGTTACCAACTTGGTTTCTACAGAACGTTAAACTGTGCAAAGTATTAATTTCTTTGTCTAGTTTACACTCTTCATCAACATGCATGCATAAGGTCATACATATATATTTTTCAGAGGACTGTACTGTACATTTGTGGCTTTCATTGAACTCATTGAAGTGCTGATCACTAGACAGTGACTCTGCATATATTTATCGATAGTCAAAGCAAAAGGAGGGACTTTGTAATAAGATGGAATACATGGAGATCAAAGATGACAGGACACAGATTCTGGATCCTGACTCCATTGTGTAGTATACATTGAAGAGAACAGAATAAAACATTGCTTTCTTGGTGGAAACTCAGGCCGGACTGGTGTTTCCTGTGACACACCACATATATGAATTAATGCAAACCTCTGATTGGTCCAGTTAGATAAACAGCTGCCAACCTGCATAAACTGAATATTCATTATATGGTGATATGAATTGCATCACATTACAGACTGTTGCTTCGGACATTAGAACTCATGGCCAGTTTAAATAGCTGTGTTATATCAAACAATGAATGCTTTAGCAACTATCTGGAGTTACATACTAGCTTTATGGGAGGAGTGCTTTGGATTCTTGTGACAGTTCCATGGGTTGATAGAGTGTTAAAAGATTCATATAACATCGTCATGGGTTTCACATAGATGCATGGAATACTGCGTGAGTGACATTGTTCGTTAGGACACGATCATTTCTTGTACCAAGAATAAGTTTAGGGACTGATTTTTGTGAGACTATCAGGTTTGAGGAAGCACGCTGGACTACTGTGGGGGTCCATGAGGTAATTTGGAATTCAATTAAAGTTATTTCAAACACCAGCATTACTTTCAAGGTTTGATTATTCCATGTTCTACTAACATGTCATACAAAAAGCCAGATACCATTTGGAACTGTTATTTGCCAATGACATTCTTGTAATCAATTGGTTTGAAGTGACATATGTGGTAATATACGCTTGGCTTGAAAGGACAATGTTAGGTAGGCCTACACTTGTCACCAGTTGAGTTGTCAAATTGGAGAGATTTATAAGGGATTAAAAACTTGATAGAATAAATACAGTATGTGTGATTGATCACACGATGGAATGTGATTAACATGGTCAGTGCTTGAGGCAGCTAAGGATACTGCATTGATACCTTCATTATCATTGATGATACATCAGGTTTTAGTTGATGATACTACTTTGATCCTTGATTGTCATTGGTGATAGCTCATATTGAATTTGGAAGCTTCAAGCTTTTTTGTGACACTTTGATCACCACTAATTCTTCATTGGATACAGTGAGGTAAAGTTTGGTTGATGTGATGATAGGATAGGTTGAGTGGACACTTCTGTTTGTGATCATTTGTCAGTTAATGATAAGCATTTTTAGATACTATTGATTCCATCTTTTTGTGATACTTAGATCATCATTTACCGTATAAAGCAATGCCGGATATAAGTGGTTCAAGCCTCCATTTAAAATGTTTTAATCATCAATTTTTGTTGATGATAAGCCATGTTTGTGATATTTTGATCATTTGTAACTGGTCATAAGACATGTTGGACATGAGTGTTCAAGTTTGTTTTACCATGTCTGGTTCATCATTTGCCATTGATGATAGGTCATATTGACCATGGAGGGTCTTGTTCAATATTTTAACTGGTTCTGTGTTTATGATAAAACAGTAAATAGGAAAACCTAATTTTCATGATAGACATGTTAAGCATCAAACTATTCAACAAGCCTTTGATTAAAGACATATTTGCCTTTGTTTGTATTGTGTTTTCTAATATTGTATCATTTTCATTTTTTTATCAAAGTCATTAATTTTTCTTATTTATGATGTGTGTGAGATTTCTTTGGGGTGCAACTTTCCTTTAAATGGTGTTGGATGCTTATTTCTGTAAATATGTATAAATGTGTCAATATTTGTATAACTTAGAATATATGAAAAAGTTCTTAGAATTATCTTTTTGAAGTGCTTCTATTATTCTCACATTTATTATACGTCATGTGTATAAATACTAGTCACACCAATATGTGAATCAAATGAAAGTTCATGTATAGATGAATACCTCCGTTGAATATTTATTGTGGAGGAATGCATTTAATAACACATTTTTTTGTCAGGAAACTACTGTTAATTTCTTCTCTTCATAGTTAGGCCCATATTTTTTAATGCTTTATAAACCATCCCTTCAATACACAATCATCAACACTAGTAACCTGATCATCAGGTTAGACAACTACTGCTTCTTTTTCAAGTTTGTTAGTATGTTGCAATAAGCTACTTCAATACTTTGGCAATGAATATTCAGACTTATAATGAATATCAAGAAACTTGAGGTATATCAGCAGATAATAAGCATTGCTGTTTGTTTTCCAAAGATTAGGTAACAAAAGTATATAGTTTTTTGTATGTGTATGTGTGTATAGATGTTCTTTAAAAATTCCTCAGTTTATGTCTTTGTAAATTATCAAGTCCAATGGTCCCTGCACTGAAAATATTTATTATGTTGCTCACTTCCATTTATAGCTGTGATAACTGATGAGACTTAAATGACTCAAATCTCGAAACTTCTTTTGCGTAGCTCACACAGAGCTGAGTCTGACATTTGCTGCACCTAGCATAAAATTGTTTTAGCTGAAATGGGCTCTATAAGAACAATCAAATCATTGTGTAAGAACAAGCAAATTAATGCTCGTTTCAGGCTTCTGCAAGTGTGAATGGTCGAGGCAGCTGTGGCATCATAACTATGAGGGCAGATATTCCATTTAAGCTAGAGGGACTTTTTCATGCATTTCATGGTTTGAAAATTTGTCTCCTAAAACCTAACTAACAGCAAACTTCTGTGGTTTAGCAGTTTACTAGACTGTCACATTGGCATGTGTGGCAAGTGAAGATTAAAGTATCTCTGCTCTGTTAACTTGGTATTCTCACGTATAACCAAAATGCAATAAGTGCAGGACTATCAGTCCCTTTCAGAGAGGATGGATCATGAATCCTCCGCCCTTGCTTGACAATTCTACATACGTGCAAAAATAGATTTACTCATTGTTGTGATCAACATTTAAACAAGCATTTGTCTTCATTTCAGCTTTAATTTTTTGTGACTTTTATGGGGGGGGGGGGGGAGAGGGACATGGACTAAAAGAGCTAAGTAAACACCAGCCATACTTAAATGGTGGTTTAATCAACAAGGTCTAATCAATGCCTTCAAAGCATTCTGATTTGACCTTCAGTCTTAGGTGCAAGGGACAAAATAGTGTGAACAAATTCTTTGGAAGTAGTTGCTGATCAATGTTTGAATTGAATAGCAAGCAATATGTTTTGATTGACAGATGTTCAACAGACAATGCAGTGTTCTTAAATTCAAAATTTAAGTCACTCAAGTATGTGCCATAACGAAAGCTGTGGCCTTGACCTCCGACAGTTTGAGTGATAACACAACTTTTTTGGTAGGACCAGAGAAGAATCGATCCACAACTTGCGAATCTTACATGAACTTGAATCACAAGTGGGCTCTCACACGTCACAAATGGTTATGAAAACTTGGTTGTCATGTCTGTTTGTGTGACCCTTCTCTTCTCCTTAGTAATATAAACAAGCCTATACTGTGTATCTTAATAACTATTTTGCTCGTTAGTCATTTGTTATTGTGGCTAAATGCTCTTTTACATTCTGTCCACCGATCTTTTTGAAAACATGTAAGGTTTTGATATCTCAAAGCCTTTCACTAGTCAACTGAAATCTTGTTTGTTCACATACCACATATTTTGAAAGTAATCGATGGTCGATCCCCTGAAACAGAGCTACATGTCACAGAGCTGGAGGTTTAGTCAGCATGAGCAAGCAATAAGGTGCGAGCTAATGGTGCATTAAACCATTCCTAAACTGTACTGATATTGATATCTTCCATTATGCTTTATCTTGTTCACTTTATTGCAGCCTTTTTTATGTGTGAAGGAAGGCAATTGTTAGACTTACTGTTTAGCTGTATTGACAGACTTGTATGTATGTTTTTTGTTCTACACTTAACCCAACTCCCCTTTGCCAAGTTGCAGTATTGCTGACTTTTCATTCTCTGGTTATATGCTCGTGAATTTATGTTAACCTCCACCAGTTTTCCTTCCATCAGGATTTTTATTACAAATAAAACATATTATGTTGGCTGGATATTCTTTTCTCAGCATTACCTGATGCTGTCCCATTTTTAGCTGTTTTACTGCCGTCCCCAATGGGTTTGTCAGTTATATTTTACTCAATAGTACTGCAAAGAGCGCTATAATCTTCTGTCTATACAAAATAATACTATTTGGCATGGTTTTGCTACAGTACCTAAGGCAATCTTTGAAGTTTTTTCTCTGCATTTGTTTTTCATTTGTACCTGTGTCTACAGATTGAAGTTCTGCCGAGCTTTTATTATTAAATACTAATGCCTTGCCTTGCTTCAGTTTTTACAAACTTCTGTCAGACTATTTCTTTTTAGTCAAATGTGGAATGTTCATTTCATCAGCTTTCACAAATGCATAAAATAAGAAAAGCAGGGATATGTTGTTTTTCTGTGTATATTTTGTCTGTAAAAATTGATATTTATTATTATTAATTCTGAAATGTCAGCTTATATCTGTTAGCAGCTCTATTCTTAATCTGCGACCTCAATCTTTACCTTACTTAGACCCCTTGTTCTGCTAACTGACACCTTTCTTACTCTTCATTTGGTGTATATACTTGACTAGGAGGCATTTAATGGGTGCCAAATCAGACAGATAATTCACTCCCATTATTAAGTATCCCATTCAAATGTTTGAGTGTATAGTTTTGTAGAAGTCTTTCGTACTTGATAATAAAAATCAGAACTCTATCGCACAATAATGCATTTATGTAAATAAGAATCTGTTCAATGTGCAAAGTATAACCAGATAAAAGAGTAAAAAGTTACACATTGTTTGTTGTAGTCTTTTCTCAGTTTTATTGCGCTGTATATTACTCAAACTCTTGGTGAGTTACAGTGGGTTTTTTTTTTCACTTCTTTTGTTGATCATGTGATCTGAGACTTGAAATTCCCAGCTTTAGGTGAAGTGTGCCGCCATATCACACCAATAGTTACTGTCTGTTTCTTTGTGGAGTCTCTGATTGGTTTGGTAGCTAGGACTTAAGATCTCAAAATTGCTCCTTACGATTGCTGTACAGACTTAACTGATTTATAATATGCCATAGGGGTAGCATTTAGCTATAAAAATAGAATGGCTAAGGGATAGCAGGTTACAGGGAAAACATGGTACATACGCGAAAGTTTTGTGATTATAATTCCTTTGGTCAAGTTGCTCCAGTAGGACTGTTTTGGCAATATTCAGAAATATTGCAAATGGCACACTTATAAGCTGGGAGGATAGAGCATGATTACACTGGGAGACCTGCATGGCGATCTTGAGAAGAGCCAGGAGTCTAGGTACTGGTAAAACTGGGAGACTTGACAAGATCTGTGTCTCATGTAGTAGCAAAATATCAACCCAATGGCACCCTTTTCAAGGTTAAAGCCTATAATTTTAGCCTGTCATAGTTACTTTTGAGTCAATTGCGGTTAACGGTTCCCAAAGAGAGTCACTGCAACTAAAGGGCCTGCTGTGTGTAACAAGTGTCATATTTGCGACCCTTGCCTTGCCATTTGACCCCAATCTGAAGTGGATAGAGCTCTTGCTTCAGAATGTCATTAAAGCAAAAGATCACCCTTTTCATGAAGTAAGGTATTTTCAATAAAATATGAAGTTTAAAAACTTTATGTGGTAAGTTTGTTCTGCTGCAAATGGCCCCTTTGTTATTGGCAAATACCTCTCTATCAAGAATCTCACAGTTTCAAATGTAGATCACTCATAGCATGCATGGCCATTCAGTGAGTGATGGACTCATAGTAAGCACAGTGGGATTTTAATATGAACCATTTTTCAATTAGAAAAAAATTCAACTTGAAAGCAAGCATTCTAAAGTCTGAATGGCACTGGTAATTTGCTGATCCGACCGCACACGGACTGATACAGGAGCAACTTCTCCAACAAATGACTCTTCAAATGACATAAACAATGGGGAGGGTTGGTATATTGAAGGAGGCAGGCCCCGGGTGACTCGATGAGACGCACACCATCTCACACACTCCTTTCTGTTCTTATTAGACCCTTTGACTTTTGAGCTTACAGCAACTTGATTAAATAGCCTAGTTTTAAAAACAATATTGTAGGCCTACACCTATTTTTCAGTGCACTGAATCACAGTCGAGGGCAGCATCAAGTTATTGGGAATTTCTAAATGGGGGACCCATATTTTCCCTTAGACCCCTCTGGCATTTCAACATTTTAGCCCCACCAATTAAGGACTTACTTCGACCTGTAAGTGGTTCCTGTCTGCTTTTATTGAAAGAATTGAGATTTCAAAGTCACATTACAGTGACAACAGTGTTCTAGTCTTTTAGTATGAACATAGAAATGAAAGTTTTACCTCCATGGTATGATTTATTGATATGGAGCAAGTCACATAACTGTGTTACATACAAACTTAGAATTTGGCTGATTACAGCAAGGCTTTAAACAACAACCCTCTTCCTACCCGTGAAATCATCATAAGCCTCCAAGACATACCAACATGGCATCATAAATGCAATCATGGGGATACGCACAAGAGCCTACAATGAGATCATGTCAGACCTAAGATAATTCATTTGGATGAATGATAATGAATTATCTTTGTGTCAGATGGCCCCTGAAGATGTTCAGTGTCTGCAACATTAACTTCTTTTGACTTCTTTTGACTTATTAATTCAAAAATTATGCTAGAAATAGAATGAAGACCTGTACTGCCTCCCCAGGGATATAAGTCTTTAACGTTATTATTGACTTGTTTTTCAGTAGAATCTTGATTTTGTAGATAATTTGTTTTCCAAACGGCCAGATATCCATCTTTTGAATTCCTAGTTCCACAGTGACATGGACGCTACGTGTATGGCAATTCCAAATGCCCAATAATTAGAGAAACCTGGATTATCAACCGATAAACCAGGTTTCTTGACCAAGAAATCAGGTTTATCGACACCATACACCCAGTAATTTGACGCTTTATCGACGCCATATACCCAGTAATTCGAAGCCATATATGCCCAATAATTCGAGAAACGTGGCTTATCAGTTTATAAACCAGGTTTATCGAAAACCTAGAATTTCTAATAACTAAGCATTTGGCGTTGATAAACCTGGTTTTTCAACTGGTAAACCTGGTTTATCGGCTGATAGACCTGGTTTTTCGATTTGATAAACCAGGTTTATCACTTCATGGGTGATAAACTTGGATTATCAAGTTGATAAACCTGGTTTATCGAATTGATAAACCAGGTGTATAAAAAAACTTGACAAACCTAGTTTACCAACCGATAATCCAGGTTTCTCGAATAATTGGGCATTTGGCTTGCCATATACGCGTTAACGTACATGCCCGCATCAGGCCCTGGACTTTCTATCCGCGAAAGAATGCATGGTCACAAGTGTCAATATTTCTATCGCAAAGAATCAGATATTTTCAATCGTCAAAACATATTTGACCTTCGACCTAAACGTCCTTGTTTGTCACTGCTTATGCCGTGTCCTGTTCAAGCTTTCACACAGATGTCTCGCATGTTCGAGAATTAGAAGGAAGTAAAGGCGGAAGTACAGTGATTGTTATACCGCTCGGGCAAAAGCTGAGACTGTTTGTATCGGCAGTGTTAGCTTCACGCGAATGATGTGTTTATCTTCCTTGCAGTGAGTTTACAAGAAGTTTTATTTCTTAGTGTTTGTATGAGGATCAGATTGTGCGATTTGGGATATGTTGTTCATCAACGGGACAACGCAAGTTGCCTGTACTGGTGCTTAGTTACAGATTCCCCTAACGGCTTGGCCTTAACTTAGTCTCACTTTGCTTGAAGTTGAACATTAACGTTATACAGTATTATTACCGTACCGTGAGTTAAGCCTAATAAGTAGTAGTAACACTAGAGTAACTGAGACAAACCTCTAAACCTCTAAGCTTAAACCTATAAGTATAGTAGCCTAGGTACGGTACAAAATGTTCTTACCTGAGTGAGTGTTACTGTATTTACACTAATGTTATCGTTACGGCCTAAGTTAGCCTGTTAGTGTTAGGTGGAAGTAGTAATGGTATCATGGTTTAGGCCAACTACATAAACCCTCTTTACACAAGGCCAGGCTGAGTTCAATACTTTAACCCAGCCCAAGGCCTGACGATAGGTCCAAGAGTGACAAACTTAGGCTTAGCGAGGGTTTGGCGTGCATACCGTAACTGAGTAAGTTAAGCCCAGGCCAAGGCTAGTGCATTTCAGGAACTGCAGGAATTGAAAGCCTCTGAAGTTGTTTATAGCTTGCTTGGCTACTGTAGCTAGGTCTATTCAACTTAGGCCTACACTGTTACAGCGAAGTCATAAAATATCTTTGCACTAATGTGTCTTTTGCTCGCTGGAATAGAGTGTATAAAATTACTTTGAGATATAAGTGAACACTAACCACTCAGCCACCTTGTATTGCTTCAAAAGTTGACAAAGGTATCTGCGATGGGTGGTGATTGAGCTTATCCAATGTGGTGGATTTATCCTGGATCGCAGGTGTCGTAATCATTCATAATAAAGCGTGTCACATGATTTTGAGCCATCTCCAACATCTAAGGTACGAGAGTGCGAATATGCAATATGATGGGGCTTTAGGTGCAATTTCTCAAATTTCTATGGAGGAAACCTATTGCATTATTAAACTGTTTGTCCCTTTGCAAATATTGGTGATAAGTGGCTGCCATTTGAGAAATTGAGATGAGAAAATACAGAAGCGTGGTATTCCTTCATCCTAGGTAAGGGTTGAGTGGAACCTGTTCAAGGATTGAGAGCAATTGGGAACTCTCTAAAGGATTTCTCCACAGTAAAATAACAGTCTTCTTACTTTTAGACTGATGTAACTTTTCCATGTTTTGGGGTTTGTATAGAAAAGGGGTACTGTACAGTTTGTACATGTATGCTTGGGAAAAAGTACTTAAGGCATTCTAAAGGAAGTCAGGTTCATTCCTTTTCGTGATCACATTGGGTGCCAGAGCTTCCATAAATAACATACTGATACTTTCCACAAACAGACAGAATTGCTACTGCATAACTGACAAAATAAAGTTGTTATGTATGTGATTACCTGTTGCACTGTTTATATGGTGCTCCTGAATATTTTCCAAGCACCATAGTGTCTTTATAAAATGCACTTTAGACCCAATTATCCTTCTGTCCCTAATTAATTTTGAATGGCCTTATCTGAGGTGCAGATGGAAGTAAAAAGATGTGAAAGAAGTGCCCAGTTAGGTTGAACAATCAATTGTATGATAAATGTCTTTGCGCCATTGTTTGGTCTGGAGATTTTGGAATGGCAAAGTATTTCAAAGTGTAAAGTGTAAGAACAGTATATAGATGAGACAATTAGAAAGTTATTTGGTTAAATCTGATGATTCTCTTCATCATTTTGATTCAATCATTTTACTTTTTTGTGTAATTCCTGAACTTGCCTTAGATCAGTTCAAGTTAGTCACTGAAATAAAGTAAAGGTCAATAATCCAATATTGTTGGTCCCATCATTATGCACAGATGTACTACACTGTATGGTACCTATATGCTTCAGAAGTCCACTCTGTCCTCTACTTCAGTTTAACACTGTATGAAAAAGCCAGGTAAATGTAGGTAAATTGGCCTCAAGTTTCTGTGCACAAAGTATCACTGTGATGCATTCATTCGTGTACACTATGCATGAGTGGAAATAAGTTGGGAAGCTTGGTGCGCCAGGAAATTTGTGTATAGCTTGTAGGGAAATTAAGTCACTTGAGGGAAATTTAACTTTTTTTGTACAGAAATAATATGAGAAATTGTGAAAAATGCAGACTCCCCATCACAGAAAATAAATTATGTATTTTCCAGCACTGCCAATAGGCATTACACCCTGCATACATTACATACTGTTGTAATTTCATCCTACTTACAGTATGATCGTGGTGGGTCAAGACTTTGTCCGGTGTAGGGCACCCGTAACTGCCATTGTATGTCCACATCACATGTCCATGTAAGATAGAAGATAGATTTTGCCCCCGTGGTAAACTTGTGGCACTATAAGTATTCAGTTGTGAGCAGGCCAGTTTGGGTTGTAGCCAGATCCAGCTACTATTGGCTTATGTTAGTTCTACTTGGATAAAACTGACCTACTGCATTACATGTTTTGCAGTGTGTTGTAGGTTGTGCAGTCTAACAAAATATAATATTTAACATGCTTATTTGTATTGATGATAAGTGTGTTGTGATTAGATCCCCCAAAACTGCCCTTATTAATTGATCTAGTGCATAAGATAAGTTGAAATAGTAATGGATGTGTTTACATGTACCAGAAAGTCTGATTTATAAAGGAAAATTATCTTCTGACATCTGAGGCATCCATCTGACATGACAAAGTATCACTAGTTGGGAATTAAACAATTGTAGAAAACTACAGTACACTAATGTATTTTCCAACGACTCCATTATGTAGATTCTTCCATTCCGTCGTTGTAAATTAATGGATGACTTTAGCCAACATTGGAATGATCAAAGGGGATACTGTGCAATGTGTTGTTGCAATATATTTGTGCAAACATCATGTCTGCTTTATCAGCATTATATTATATTACACAGTGTGAATTTGTACCTCTGTACTTAGAGGCAGAAATTGACTTCAGTTGGAACAACAAGTGCAGAATACCTTATTGCAATCTAATACATATTTTGGGCACGGTAATAGGTATGACAGATGTCAAATTTTAAACTAAAGTTAGAAAAGGGTGATTTCTAAAGGATACAAAAATGACCAAATGAACCTTTACGCTATCTCATCCAGTATGTGTGATTCTGTTTTCTTGGGGCCCAAGTTTGTGACAATTTGGTGAACCAAATTAAGTCTCAAACCGGCAAGAATGACCTCCCTACTTTGGTTTTTGCTTATTTTGGAACTTCTTGCTTTAAAGGCAGCATATTTATTGTTCTGAAATTGTGATGAAGAATTGCTTTCATTAAGTGAGGATCTACCAACTGCCACTGGACAAAAGACATACAGAAAATGCATCCATTTTAACATAGGAAACCAAAGTATTAAATGATTAGTACCCTCCTTATAAAAGAATAAACGATAAAATTACTCATACACACCAGGTCTTTCTAGTATCTGTTTGCTTATATATCCCATTTTTATACAACTGCTTATCCAGACTTTCGTAAACCACAGAAGCAAAACGATTCAGGGGAGAAAGTACGGAGAAGAGGCGAAGATGCCGCCAGGATCATGGACGCAGCATAACTTCTGGCACCAGCAGGGACTGGTGAAGACAGTTGAACTTTTGTGTCTCCTGCCAAATGGAATCATCGTCCCTCTGAGATGTGAGAGGGAGTCCACCCTCAGTGCTATTAAAAGGGTGAGGTTTTTGTTACTTTTGCAGAAGTGAGAATAATACAGGTATAAGTTGGAAAAACCTAGCATATTTTCCAAGCTAACAGAATCTATTGCTCGCTCTGTCTCCCCCCCACCTACTTCTGAAAAAATAAGTAAAAGGAAGTGTGATGTTCATGTGTCTTTTCTGCTTGGCAATCCCTGTAAATTAATGATCAGTTGGACCAAGGAAGTCTCATGTAAAAGATCAAGCAATGATAACTAAACTTTTGGAGATCTTGAGTTTGTTCTCAAAAAGGTAGACTTACAGTTGTAAACATATGCTTTGTTAGAAGAAGTTGGTGGTTTTTTCTTTTGCAACTGTCATTTTTACAATTCACCTCATTCTCACATTGTCTGCTTTGTATGGCTGTAAACATATTAAACTTTTGGTCTTCTAAAATGTTGTGGTATATCTTCAGTATCCAATACAGATACAAAGGCCTATGGTCTTCACATAAGTCAACCTTCATGAAAAATGTTGCTCCTGAGCATCTGCTGAAATCAGACAAACAAAATTCAGAGGAATTTATGTACAAAGATACCAGCAGTTGGCCTACACACACATGTCACTTTAAAGAAATATTCCAAAGATTCCTTGTCATGAGGCAGCTCTCTGAATTGTAGCCAGTTAATATTTTTTGGTAATCAGACCAGAGGAGCACTTCAGGGTATTTTTTTGTGGCAATGAACTCTCTGTGAAAACACATTCATTGAGACAGACAATTGGGAATCAGGATTGTTGTGGTTTTTCCTCCTTGTTTGCATTAGTCACATCATTGGAAAATGAAAAGTATGCATTATCTAACACAACTCATTACAGCATCCCCTCATCTTAATAAAATTCTATTTTATTATTCACAAAACAAGGGTGAAGTGGTACAACAGTTCATTGCAGGCTGCCAGGGTTTTTTCTCCCAAGTTTTAAAACTAGTTTGTAGATGACAGCATACTGTATCCAATTACAAATTTTTCTTTTTGTCCAAACATTTTTTTTTTTCAGAGTAGGGATGGGGTGCTACTTTCCTCAAGCAAGGGTTTGTAGATAACAAATCCCTACAATTTTTACCACGGTTGTCAGTTCTGGTAGGGTGTGTGTGCATGGCTCACATATATGGTTTAGAGGGATTAAGGATGGGTTTTAAGCAGTCTGAACTTAGGAAACTGTTGATGTTGCTATTTTCCTTTGGTATTTAACCAACTATTTTACAGTTTTGTTTGCAGTTTTTATTTTTTTCTTCTCTTTGATAATTTTAATTTTTTTCTTGTAACAGGTATGCAGTCTGTGAAAAATTGAATTTGCAAAGTGTGTAATTTGCGAGTAATTGTCATGATCATTCAGTGAAAACAAAAGACTTACTGACCCACACCCTTCTCTCATTTATGTCACTAGCATTGCTGCAGTGCGTAACTGTTGTAGGAGTTCTGCATTAAAAAACCATGGAGCTTTGAAGTACAAAAGTGATATAGTTTCGTTTCAGTTTATTAACTGTTGGTGTAATAATTGGTTAAATGAATAGTGTATTAACCGAAACAGCACAACACTAAAGCACATTTTACAAATAGTTATGATTTTAGTGTGGATAGAGATTATAGTGTTTTTATGGTGTGATATGTTTGATATTCAAATCTGATCTGAGACTAAAATATCTAACCCCTGAAGCACTCATTTGAATTTCAGCTGTTGTGCTAAGTGTAACAACACTGTAATTAATTCAAGGTGGTGAGGCTTATTCTTAATTAATGATTTGCATCTTAAACTTCTAAGAATCAAGAAATAACTGACTATCAACAAATGAAGCAAAGACAAAGTATTGCTATGCCTGGGTTGAATTTTTACCTCTCCTTTCACAACTGCAGTCTGTCCTACAGCTTTTTATACCTGGTTTATCACGCAGTGAAACACACAACTGCCTCAAAAAAAAAAAAAAAAAAAAATTCCCCCTCAAAAAAAGAAGAAAAAATAGAAACTGGATACTGAAAATAATGGGGTTTACAGTCTCATTGTTTTTGATTAGAGGAGGGCTCTGTTCTAGATTTACAGTATCCTTTGGTAGTGTAGTATAAAAAATCCTTACCAGTGTTAAAATGATTACTAAAATTCTAAGCAGAGGTGAGTATGCAGTCACTATGCTGAGACTGGTAAGTGTATTACTCCTACATTATTCATGAAATTACTGTAGTATTTCGTTTTACACCCAGTTATATTGTACATGAAACTATTCGGAAGCTTTTACACAGGCAAGAAAGAATGGTCAGCGTTAACTGTGATGTTTGAAGGAAACGGTTGGAATTCCAAGGACTTTCTCAGTTTCTCATTCGTAGTAATTTAAATTGTTGTCCCCATTTGACAGTCTTTGGTATGGTGTCCTGGCATTAGGCCACTATCAAATGCCAAAGTGAACAAAGGTCACCCTTAGGCTTTTGACATAGAATCACTGGGCAACATGCTAAGGGAAGCTGTCTGTACACCTACGAAGATCAGAAATTTACTGCACCCCATTGTTACATTAAGAAGTTAATGGCATATCCATCAAAATATCAACAGCTCTGTTGATTACCAGTGCTTAAGTATTCTCTGAAGATATTGTAGAGGAAGAAAAGTCAAGGAATCTTGGCTCCTGGTGGTTTATGAAAATGTAGAATTAGAACAATGTTATTTAAAGGTTCTGTAACATGGAAATGACTTTTTGGAGTATCGGCAGTATTAAAACATTTAAATATGTTGAAAATAGCCACAAATTCCATCAAAATCCATATATTGACAATTTTGCAGGCAAATTTCACCTTAAAATATGAATAAACATTGGCTAAGTGTGCAAATTTATGATGTCAAGAGAGGACTCACATGATCTTACTGTATCCTTTGTTTACTTAACCTTTATTTCAAGGGTACTGGAGAGTTCTCGTGCCTAGAGGCTTCCTTTTCTCTTTTTTTTGAAGCAGCTGTTTTCTTCTTTACAAATGCTAATATCACTAGCCAATGTTAATCCCAGTAGTAAAGTAATTAGGAAGTAACATATAGGCAAAAAAACCCCCAACACTGTGCAACACACTACGTTGTCATACTTGCATTTTCATGAAACTTTGAAAAACCATATCTCAAAATGTTAATAGAAAGAACCCCAATTCCAATGGATTTTCATTGAGTGTCCAATCTGCAACTTTTGAGTATACTGTAGCCAGCTCTTTTCTGGATGCCTGTCACATGATCTGTGATAAAAGTAGGTCACAGTGCATGTCAGGGATGCTTCCAGCCACTGCACCTATAGGAGACCTATTCTAAATTATGCCCATCATGTAGAAGCTTTCATAAAAGTTTTCCATTTATTGTAAACATGACCAATGTTTAGAGTCATGATACTGTTACACTGTCAAGTCATAATATAAGCGACTGTTGACTCATTTCATCTGCCATAGAAATTCTGCTCTTAATATACAGTCACCTTAGACACGTATTCTGAACACTTGCAGGAGAGTAAAGCACTCAGATTGGTTCTTAAAACTGCACAGTTCAGAGGGTCATTGACACATGAAAAGATGACTGCCTCATTTTGTCAAGTTGATATGTTGTTATAATGTACTACAGTAGTTGGAACTCATAAGGCTATCCTAACATAGCTTTATGGTATTGTCATTATCAGGGCTGGATTAAGCTAGTGCAGGAGGTGTAGTTTATATACTGTATATTAGGATGGAAGTCACCAGTCTAGATGTCTATTAACAATATGTATACTACACCCTCAACATGACAACAGGAATTGTGCCTGTCACGCTATGAACTTACAGTTCTATACAACAAGGGGTGCCATTTTGCATCATAATCTCAAACTCACTGCTCACATTTGATAAAACATGGTTATTATTCATGTGTGGATATGAGTGCTCACTAATATTATTTACAAAATGACAAAAAAAAAGTGATACTATTCAACAATCTATCAAAATGCCAAAGAATATTGGCATTTTGTTGATTTTTTTAAAAAAAAAAAAAGGAATATATTGAAAGCTCAATAATCGCATGCTACTTTTGCTGCTTCCCAATCTCTTCCAGGTCATACTGTATATTTTTTAATTTGTGTAGTATAGTTAATCACGTTAGGCCTGTTAAGCTGTTTTAAACTGGAAAGTGCTCCCAAAGGTTATAGTATTTTTGTCTCTCTAAGTCACAAAAACATGACAGTTCCAAGAAAGTTCAACTCATTTAAAAGTAGGTTAATACTTTATGTGCTTGAACTTTACTTTGCATTCAGAAACTTAGGCATAATGAAGCTTTTTTTGTTGAACTTCAAAAGTTGCTCTTGTTCTGGTGTCTTCAAATGAAATTCTCATTTCTTACCTCTTTTTCAATTTCTTAAGATTCTTATTTATATCTTAAGATTTTAGATGATAAGAACTAGTGAACATGGAAACAGTTCACTAATGTAAGAATTCACTTTTCTTCAGACCCTTAAATATTGTTTGGATGGTCATAGCATTTTAAAACTCCAACATGACTTTCCTGATAAACTCTTGCAGAAAAGAGATTGGCAGTGACTGTTGTTAAAAAGAACCTCTCAGACACTGAAAGTGTTTACAAATTTCCAGGCTGTGCTGTACTTCCATTACATGCAAAGCTTGACTAAACTGCTGCATGTTGATCTGTGATTTCAGTGCAGGTGTTATTCAGGTTCAATTTATTTTGCAGCACACGAAAGTCCTGGCAAAGAATTGTTTTGATTTTTCTGGTGCATCGCACTTTTTGTTTAACGTCCAGGAAGCTGCACACTCGATTTATTATGAGGCAAGTCTTCCCACTGACAGCCTGTCTGCAGCTAAGAGCCTTTTGAAATTATTCAAACATATGCTCTAATCTGTTTAATCTCATCAATAGGAAATACTACATTTGATGTTGTCTGTCTTCCAGACAGGGAGTAAAAACCTCAATTTAGAGTTGGAGTCTTACACTAATTTTCATTCCATCAGCAAATGCTGCTGTCAAGATAGCATTGCAGCTCCTTGACACTGCATCAAAGGATATAGCTGCTGGTAAATACTGTAGCACTGTAAGCAGTTGGGATTGGTCGTCTGTGCTGATAGGTGTGGTTCACTGTACATGTGTTTGGTCGTTATCATTTATTTTTCAATGTGGCATTTTCCTGATGTAATTATGAAGTGAGTCAAGTGACATGTAACAATCAGATGCTGTGACCTCAGTGTATAACTGTATGCACCTTGGTACATGACACGTTCTGTACTGCAGTGGTGAATCATCTAAACCCTTTCAAGGTGTTGATGTAGTAGACCTAGTACTGTAAAGCATGCTTTATTTCTGTTAGTCAAATAAATGCTCTCCCAAGGTATTTCTGTAATAGTCAAGAACATGATGCTCTGTCATGGTGTTCCCTTTAGTCAATGACACAATACTTTTATTGAGTACAAGAATCCTGATTTGTGGAGGTCAAAGGTCACTGGAGTCAAAAGGGATCAAATTGTGAAAACCTTGTCAACACGGTATCTTAAGAAAGGAAGGATGTAAACATCTATTACTTAGTACAGTACGTGGATGTGCCAGGTCAAGTATAAGAAGCCTTTTGTTTTCATTGAATTTTAAAGGTCACTTGGGGTCAACAGAGGTCTGATTATGAAACCCTTGTGGACACTGTGTATCTCATGGAAGAACACATGCACTGATCTCATACTTGTTATATGAGCAGCACTTTTGATAAAAGAGTGCCATTGTTTACTTAGTTGTTACATGTCCATTATGACATATTGATTCTGTAATATTGCAAAAACCAACAGTGACAGTATTCATACTAACTACCTACAGTAATATTGTAGTGTGAATTCTTTAAGCAAATTAGTAAGTTGTTAAAATAATGGGTCAAGAGGCAGTATTTTGAATCGATAACCATTTTAATTACATAATGTTATGAGACTGTTCTATAAGAAAATTTTGAACCATTACATTGCATTAATTTTTAGTTTGTTTGTGTAATTGCTCACTGTGCAGTGTGCACATTTGATGTAGTTTTAGTTTGACAATATTGCCACTAGTGATGCTTTAGCTTGTGAACCTTTTAGGCCATTGACCAGTTCATGAGTGCTGTACATCTAACAGATGCCCACTTACCGTCCACTAACTTTTGATGATGACATTTAAAGCTTGCAGAAACCTCTACTCTCAAAAGCTCTTGAAATTTATTTCGTTATATCGGCACGTATGTGTTTGCAAAAATTATGGCTCTTCTAGTGTCTATTGCAGAATTACGTCGTTAACTCTCTTACAACAGAATATCAGTTTTTAAAATGATCTTTTTATAATTTGTCATTTTAATCTGTATTGAGCAGTCTGGAAGTTACGATTACAAATGAAACTATCAAGATGAACATGGTGTATCTATGATACTACAATAAAGCTAAAGTAGCTGTATTGAGTTAAAGGGAGACTGGAGTGATGAATTCAGTTTGCTCCTCTGGTACATGTCTCTATACAACCATTGGACCTTAAACATAATGACTGTTACTACAGAATATTGCTCTGCCACCTCCCACATTCCATAAAATTGTGTACTGTACAGTACCACTCTAATTAATGTACCACTCTAATTAATGTACCACTCTAAATTATTAGTTGGCTGCAGTATTCTGTAATAGAATTTGAGTATATGCAGTATGTGTGACAGGTTAGTAACAAAGATAGTCTGTGTACAGAGAGATTTGAGACTTGTTCAACTGACTGTGGACAAGCATGTAATACCAAAAGTACTGCACTCCCTTTTGATTTGTTGGTACAATTTCTGTTTAAGCAGTGCTCTCTCTAATTTCTTTACATCTGCAGTATCTTCATAGTCACTTGCTTAGTTGCTTCGTCATACATACCTTCATTAAAATGTTGACTTATTACATAAATGCAACTTAATGCAAAATAAGATAGTCAACGTGTTTCAGTCCTTAACTTTTCCATATCAACTGGCAGCAGGTGAGCTATGGAATTTGAATTTTTGAGGATTAGTAAGTCTTAAGACTAATTGAGAATCCTATATCATGTGGATTGTCAATGAACACTGGTGAAATTTACCTTCTCTTTCTGATCAGTGATCAGAGGGTAAAGAGGCAGAGGTGAACCAACAATTCAGTACAACCCTGCTACTGTATGTACCCATCTAGTGTTCAAGAGTGTATCTCCCAGTTTTTAGCCACTTTCTCAAAGGCTGGGAGGGTTACCAGTTCAGCAGTCCATTAGCTGTAATGAGCAACCTGAAGTGGACAATACCTGAATTGGACAACAGGAACACAAATTGAATCACAAAATAACCACCTTCTCACCACTGTAGACAGCTTTACTGAACAAGTAATTTTGAGTCCCCAGAAAGTTAAGAACTGGTGTCGCTGGGATTTTTTTCCACTAGGACTTGATTCGAGGACCTAGTGATTGCATGATGGACACTCTTACCACCAAGCTGACCTTCCACCTTAAGTGTACAATCTCTCTGTAGTTACAGCAGGTTATCTTTGCTAATGGTTTTAAACTGGTTATTGAACCTATAACAGGACATACTTTCATCAAGTTCCAGTGCTTAATGCAATAGTAATTGTGTGAGTTGTGTCATTGAGTTGAAAGTCAACATTCGCTATATACCCCAAGTTTACTGTACAGTGGGTAGCAGTGTTTTTGCATGATAATTTAAATTCACTGTTAAGGCTCAGTACACCCATTCCCTTACAGTACTTAGAAATAATGTACATTTTGTCAGTACAATGATCAGTGAGTAGCTATGTAAATTTTGATTTTCTGAAAAATCGTATTCTGAATCACTGTGATGAAT
The DNA here is from genome assembly GCA_021234535.1 of Stichopus chloronotus. NCBI lineage: Eukaryota > Metazoa > Echinodermata > Holothuroidea > Aspidochirotida > Stichopodidae > Stichopus > Stichopus chloronotus. Next base: position 5,989,825 of record SFZH01000008.1, read on the forward strand.
CATCCAAATTATATTTTCAGTTTTTGCTGAGTAGTTAAGCAGTTGGCACATTTGAATAGATATCTTAAAAGAAGCCTTGAAGCATAAATAGAATACATATTATACCAAAACCATGGATTTGTATCAATATGAGGGTGTTATCGGTTCCATGATGGGAATGTGTGCATCATTGAATGAAATGTAAATGAAGCATCACAGACCCTGTGTAGACCTTAATCAAAGATCTTTTCAAATAGATGATTCATAGTATTGTATTTTGTCATGGTTTTTTATTTCAGGAATTATGGGATGTTGCCTCTAGGTTTCCAGTTTATAACCAGCTTCTGGATTTAAATTTTTACAACTTCCAATGTGTCCAAGAAGGTGGCGAGAGGGAAGAGCTTCTGGAGGAGAGGAAGCGTATTTCAGACATCAAACCATTCTGCAACACTCTCACGGTAGTCCGAAAGGCAGGTGATGCTGAGGAGAAGGTCCTCAACTCGAGAATTGGTATCTTGATTGGAAAAAGTAAGGAAAGTTTCCTCCTTTGCTGTACCAGAATTCAGCATTTCTAGTATATCATCTCAGTTATGAACCCACATCAATCTTTGCCACTAGTTAAAAACAAAATCAATATATATTGAGTTTGCATTGATCTCAAGTTCTGTTGAATAACAAAATAGAACAGACACATTTTGTTATGAAATCTTTATTCACTTTGTACAGTGTTGTTTGTGCCCATACGATGTTTATAATCTTTAAACACTCATGTGACATGGTTTTATTACTTGACATATTACAGTATGTGGACACATCACGTAACCTTACCTGGCCCACTATACACTGTTGTAGTTTTAACCCTTGTCCATTCTTTAGTCTGCACTAGCTCCAGTACCATACTTTCTTGGTATCACCATGAATCTCATGGTTTTGGGCATTGTCTATGGCAAGCCAAATGCCCAATAATTTGATAAATCAGGTTTATCGACCAATAAACCAGGTTTTTGACTAATAACGCATGTTTATGGGTTTAAGATGTATAGGTCGATAAAAATAGTTTTTCGACCGATAAACCAAGTTTAATGATCAGTAAACCTGGTCTTTGGATTGATAAATCAGGTTTTACGAATTGCTGGGTATTTGGCATTGATAAACCAAGTTTTTGAACCAACACGCCAGGTTTTTTGTCTAATGACCCTGTTTTATCGATTCGAAAAACCTGGTTTGTCAAATAAAAAAACCAGCTTGATAAACCTGGTTTATCAGTTGATTAAAGTCAAACCTGGTTTATCAAATTGATAGGTTTGACAAATTGATAGGTTTGACCATATTTAAACCTGGTTTATCAAATTGATAAACCAGGTTTAAACCTGGTTATTCAACTGATAAACCAAGTTTATGGAAATACTGGACATTTAGCATCGATAAATCTGGTTTATCAACCAATAATCCAAGTCTCTCGCATTATTGGGCATTTGGCTGGCCATAATCATCTCACGTTGAAAATCTATCTCTGGTTTAAGTTCTGTCATTAAATCACAGATGTATTGTAGGAAAATGACTGACTGTATTCAGCCAAAGATTTTCGAAGATAATCGGTGCCAAATAATTCTAAATCAAGCTTCCTAGTTTAGCGACAGTTTTCATTATAATGTAGGAACTTTTGAAATCTCAATGTTTGAAATGCAGTCTCCAGGTATCCTTGTGAGTAGCTCCAGGTTTCTTTGTGAGAATCTCAAGGTTTGCCATTTAGAAGCTTGGCAAGTCTGCAGTACTATTCAGTGTCATATGCAAATTTATGCAGAAGTAAAGTCTCAACAAGTTTACAAATGAACAGAGATATTTGCATCTAAATTGATCACATTTAATTGAATAAGCAAACTTTCACAGAGCACACAAATGCTGCAGAGTAGAATACAGTTCCCAACCATAACCTCTGACAATTTATTTTGTATAATTTCTTTTTCGTATATATTTCTATTTTTTGTTTTTGTTTTTTTGCATTGGAGGACTGGTTGTATACAGATCTGAGAGGACATTAACTTTATAAAATACCCTGCAGGTGTATCTTGTGTATCTGTTTAATTAGTCCTCTACATCACATTTGAGTAGAAATTTTTATTCAAAGTTAGTGAGAAATAAACATACTTCTTAGTGACTTGGGGGATTGTCTAAGTACTTAGAACTGCTGAAAGCTTCATCTTCAGTAAGTGTTGCAAGCTGTTAATTAAGTATATCCCAACCATCTCGCTGTGTAGCCTTTTGCATACAGTAGCTGTGTCAACATGATGTACAGTACTGTAGCTGCAAAGGTTTTGATTCATTGCATATTTTAAATTGGTCTGAGAGGAAAGTTTTAATTAATATTGGTCTCTCATGAGATCAGAGAAGATATTAAAGTATTACTTCTATAGCCTGTCAATATATATTGAGTGTGATGCTGTGTGGTTGGTATGTTCTATCTACAGTATAGCTGAATGTTTAACAAATGTGACAAAGAATGTTCTGGAATACTGCTCCTTTTAATATACCAATTATAATTCCCTTACTGTTGAAAGCTATCATGGTAATGAATAGTAGGAGGGGAGAGGTTGTGTGGTAATGGTCTCAGTTTGATTCTATCAGACTGCAGTATATTATGCTGTAGTCTGCCGATTGCACTCTCCTTCGAGTTCAATTTCATTTGAAGTCTTTTTGTCCAGGGAAACATATCCCAGAAGTTGGTGACAATTTTAGTGTTTGCAATATGATCATGAATTTTCAGTCCAACACCCACTCGCTCCTTCTTGTTCGTGGTTCGGTGATTCAATAATGTTGTATTATCCCAAGGACACGTACAGTATTGTACCTGGAGATATGACAGTTGTCACAGTTTGCAGTCATCAAATGCAACAACTTAAAATGATTGCAGCATCTTAATGTACAGACTAAATTCTGTGAGCAGTTAGAGAGTAGCTGTATGTACTACTTTGGATGGGAGAATGCAGTACATATTTTTGACAAGGGTTTTGAGGATAATTTTGAAAAACTGATTGTTGCTGTGGTTTGGCTATCTTTAGGACAAAACCCTTTTAATACAGTATTCTAATACCACCGCTGCTAAATAAATCTGTCAGTGTTTACACACTGTTTCAGCACCATAGTCTTTGGTCATATAAGAAAAGTGTTATAATCTTTGTGTTCTTATTAAAATCAGTTGTTCACTAATACTGTACAGTGGGTGGCTTTATCATGGTTCTTCGGTTTTGAGTGAATGTTTATTTTTATACTGGATGAGTGAACAGAATGCCTGTGCACATGTTGGTTCATTCTACAAAAAAGAAGAGTAAAAACAGTGCAAAGATTGATAGCCAAATTATAGTCTAAACAAGTCTGCAGGAATTTACTGATGATTTTTCACTTACCTGTCTCCACAAACCACTTTCTGGTGACACATGACCATTTGACAATTTCTGGCTCCACCCCCCTTTAGTATTTTTTTATGGTTTTATGTTTCTCCAGGATTGATGTTGTCACTCTTGCTAAATCTTTAAGTTTTCATTTTAAACCATACTTTGAGCTCCTCACACCATGTCATGTTTTACATTCTTAGCAATTTGTCAGTTCACCTAGCATTTGCAGTATGATGGCTTTAGCAAGAATGGCAGTGACTTTTTTGTAGAAAGTAAACAAAGACAAAATTACAAATTAGTTTACTGGTATCTGAACCAATCCGCGTTTGTACTTGACGCGTCAGTGGTTTGGTGGGAAGGAGACATCCTTCCAGTATTACCCCATCAATCAGAAGGAGCTGTAATTACTCGTCTTCTGACTTTTGACTCATGCTCATGTAGATATAGTCCTAGAGTTTATTTGCTGCACTGAGTGAACAGTAAACAAAGATCATGATCTGCTTGATAGATGCGTTGCTGTTTTTATGTCCAGCTCAAATGATCGAACAAAGCTTTTTAATTCATGCCTGGTAGCAATATCTGAAATTTAAATCTTTGAATGTCATCACAGTCTTTGCTACTCTAAGTGCATTTAGCTTTGTTTTTTACATACACTTTTTCTGTTTTCTCCTGTTTTGCTTCATTTAATGGATTCTGTTGCAGTGTTGCTTTTTTTTTTTCCTATTTGGTTTGATGTAGAACACTTCTTGTCACATTGTCAGTGTTTCTTTGTTACATGTTTGTCGATACACATTCTGGCCCATCATTCATGTAGTTGTCAAGAAAAAACTAAATTCGAAAGAATTTTCAGTTTCCCTTGTCAATCTTCACTTGCAACATTATTGCAAACTATCAAAATGTTTCACAGTTGTGGTTGAGTTGTCAGGGTGATGAGTGTGATTTGATGTCACTGCAAGTGAGTGTTTGACTATTGAAATTTCAATATTCGCTGAAATAATTATTATTTTTTAACACTTTGTAAGGGGCCACTTAAATGTTTAAAAGTAGGAAGACTCAGTGAGCTACAATCTTGGACAAAATTGTTGGGACACTTTGTCGTATGTTGCAAATATAATACTGAATTTTAGGTGACAGGATAACATGAAACCCCGCGCCCCTTTCCAATGTTGCGCTATAGAAGTGAATGTACCCTTTGAACAGCAATACTATAGCCAACATTGAACGGGGGCGCGGGGTGTCCCAAGGTATTTTGTCCAAGATTGTCTGAGTTTTTTGGGAGCAATTTTGGAGCGAAATTTCGAAAGAAAATTGAACATTTTTGGACAAGGTGCATCATAAAAATTAGTTATCGGGGCCTATGGGTCTGGGGATTTTCAAATGAAAGTATTCTGAATTTCGACTATGAACATAACAAGTTTAATTTTAATTTTGGGGGTTTATTTGTATATGTTTTGTTGGAAAGGAGTGATTATGAATAAATAGATTGTTTCGTGGTTTTGTATGCGGACAGAAATAGTTGCATTTAGAAATAACATTGGTGGGCAGCTGTTGCATTGCGTTGCAACAGGAGTGTTACTGCAATTGTAGAAAGGTGGTAGGAATCCCAGTTATAATGTATTCTGAAGTAGCTCCACGTTCTACCAAAATGCGTTAAAGTCAGAACTGTAGATTCAGCTTAATATTAAAATAAATGGTAGAACGTTAGTAAAGGCTGGTTTTTTACCTTTTCGGCCACTAAATCAAGATTTGTGACTGCAATTTTTACTTTGCATGAAGCTGGTAACATATGTAATCTTCAGTCTTGTAATCTACGCAATTTTTCCACGGGTTGCTTAAATTTTCCTGTCAAAACATTTGGTAGAACGTGGGTTTCATTAACCTATGCTGTCGGACGCTGTTGTTAGGTCTAAGTCAGCTTGGATGGGGAGGCCGGGGTTCGATTCATGGCATGACCATAGTGTTCTTCACTGCTCAATTATCCACTTATAAACTCAAATGTCTGTCAACTTCTCATTTTTCATTCATTCATATACAGCATAAGGTAATATATATATATGTATATTAATATAATGATATAGCTCTAACAACAAATATGTACTCTGAAGTCCGTTGAAACTGATTAAAATGACTGACATATTACAGTGCACCATGTACGGTACACTAGAATGGGTGCCACAATGTCACTGTTATGTGAATATGAGCAAACGTCACATTTATTAAATTTGTATTTTAGGGGTTTGTTTTGTATAATGATAGTACACTTTTTTACCCAGATTAACCTGCAAGTCAGTCCTAATAGACATTAAGTGTAGTTACTTTAATACCAGACACCACGTCATCACTGTGAACAATTTGAATAAATAAAACATATACATCAATCTTCTTCAACGGACCACTAACATGTTATTTTTTTCGGGGGTGTTTTTTTTTGTTTTTGTTAGTTTTTTTTCTTCGTTACCTGTCTCAGTATCAGAGTTTGAGCCGAAAGTACGTCAATTGTATCATACAAAATGTTTTAAAGTAGTTTCATGGTCGACAAGATGCATTGGAGTTATAATGTTACCTCCCCAATGACTGCATTTTATTAAGCACATTTAGTGCAAATACATCAATTTGACTGACTTATTCCTCCCCTTACTCTGTAATAACATTGACAACATTCACACAATAATATTATTACAGTAAACCAACTTCAATATAGGCCCCAAACATGCCGAACATGCACTGCTGACGTTTCTTGTTGCAAGGAATATCACCCCCCATTTTGTCGTTTAACTTGTTTCAAATTGACGATTTTTCCTGTGAACCGCGCATGCTTCTAAACCCTCGAAATTCTCAGACAATCTTGGACAAAATTGTTGGGACACTTTGTCGTATGTTGCAAATATAATACTGAATTTTAGGTGACAGGATAACATGAAACCCCGCGCCCCTTTCCAATGTTGCGCTATAGAAGTGAATGTACCCTTTGAACAGCAATACTATAGCCAACATTGAACGGGGGTGCGGGGTGTCCCAAGGTAGTTTGTCCAAGATTGTAGGTTGATCAGTTGTGATACCAATCCATACTTTTGAGGAAGACACAGTGTATGCTGTTAAGTATGGACAGATTTTAAGAAATTGCTCATTTGACACTAGATACTGCTTTAAGTTATGGATTTAGTTTACTGTATGTTATTAAACAAACTTCTAACAAGCTCCCACATCTCATCTTTCATTAGTCAAGAGGAAAGTGATGTCACACATACTGAACAGTTGGCAGTTTTGTTGAATTCATGCTGTGTGATAAAACATCACTATTGTGTTGGCCACACACACAGATGACTGGCATTGCATGCATGCATAATAATTTGAGTTTGTTCTGCTATACTGCAGGTTAGATTGCTTCTTTCACAATGTGTCTAGTAACCAAAGTGATTTGTCATTAGTATGATTAAAATCATACTGATATTAATAACCTGATACAAAATCATGATAATTAAGTTAATGATAGTGATTTTAGTTTGTAGGATTAAACCATTGCAGTTAAAATGGTTGTATTCACAACCTGACAAATGACTGTACTATAGTTATTGAATTATGCTGTTTTGATCAGTAGTACAATGGTGTGATTTTAATTACAGTGATTTAAACTATTTGCTAATACAAGAGCATTGCATACAGATGATTTGAAATTTTTGTGATTGTAGTGAATCAGTTGTTATTTACCATTGAAATTAGAATAAATAATCATAATGATTTAAATATTATTTTTCGATCTCTATTTAAATATTTTTATCTCTATTTAGATATTAAGAATAATCGGTTATTACAAAGGAAAAGGTTAGACAGAAAATTGAACGATTACATGGAGAACAAATTGCTATCCATGAAAAGTCTTTTTAAGACAGTCAGAAACAAAACATTTATTCCTAGCATCAAACAGAAATATAAAAAACCTTTGTAATTTGCTGGGTTGTCTTCTCTTATTTACAAGAAAATTAAATGATATTGATTTAAGCATTTTTACCATCCATAAGAAAACCATTAATTGCACTGACTATAATGTAGTATTTTCCAAGTAATTGATTTTAGTGTGGAATAAAATGACCATATGGACAACCTGATAAAATGTTAAGATGATAATTTAAGTCATTTAAATTAATATGATAAATTTTTGAATATCAGTAGTGTTTTACCTTTAAACGTAGATGTTTGTATTCCAGTACATTTTGATACTGTCACATACGATCAGGGTTCTAGCTAGACAATTTTTTTTGCCAAGAAAGAGAACCAGCCACTTTTGGTGGGGTCCAGAGGCTGACACAAGGGCCCCTTGGGAGGGGGGGACTGGGGGTGATGCCACAGTTGCGGTCCAGGGAGCAGTCCCCTAGAACACTGTCTTGTAAGCCTTTATGGGAAAGCACTCACAAAACCATTGAATGTAAATTGTAAACCAAAAGGCCACTTCTGCCATTACATTTACTACATGTTGTGAGGTTAGTGCCGGACGGTAAGGAGTTAACTGATTGTGAATGCTGGGTGGGAATCACTAGTCCTGGGGCCCACTGCAGCTACAACTCAGCATACAGCAGATTGATAGGTGTGTAGTGGGCCTACAGTGCTGTACTGTATGCCAGGCAGAAGTTCAAATTCTTCCTTGAAATAGTGTAATGGATATTTTACAGTTTTTTTTTTCAATTCGTAATATGCAGGATTCATCTGTGTTGTCTAATAATAAAGAAGTCTGTAAATTAAATCATACTGTATATCCTCCATTAGGAATACTCTTACTGCTCAGTTAATCAAATATTCAGGTAAAATCCCTCATAAATATGAAAAATAAGCCTGCAGTACTGTATGCCACCAAACCTTTTGTTCAAAGCTTGACACAATTTTAAGTTCTCACAGGGGTTTCTTTAACTGTTTTTCAGATCTGTGTCAATTCTTTGCATTTGTTCTACTTGTGTACATTTTTTCTCTTTTTTTTTCCTTTCCAGGTCTCCATGAATTTGACAACATGAAGAGCCAGGAGGTCATTGACTTTCGCCAGAAGACTCGAAACATCTGCATGACTATCCAGAAGGAAAGGTTGAAGTGGGACTGGGAGAATCGAGCAGTCTACCTATTTCCTCCTCAGCTAGAATCCTCTGCGGATATGCACAACCACGTCAAGCTAGCTTTTAAAGACGACAAGTTTCTTGTCAGTGTTGGTTTCAGTGACGGACCGGTAAGTAGCCACAGAGCTCACATTGATTAATTCTGCTTATCTACATACTTTTACATGTCTCCAAACTGCATTTCTTCATCCCACCTGATGGTGTTCTCTGTGACTTAACCTTCCTTTATACTCATTTGTCATTCTCACTCTCAATTTTTAATCTGATAAAAGGTGCTGGATAAAATATAAAAGGTGCACCTGTTGGTCATCAGAGAGCCGGAATTGTGATAGAAGAAAAGTATCTCTGAGTTTCATTTATGTGTTTTTTACACTATTTGTGCAGCACAGTAGAAGAGTGAATTCACCCTCTCATCATATGTTTATTTTCCATAATGACTTGATGTATTTTTATTCACTAGTGTTGGACTGATGATGTCACCAATGGCAGGTGTTATCGATAGCTCATATTGCTCTTCCTATTCTCAGCATTAGCCTTCTGATCCGATTCCAATATTTTCAAAACAAGCCAAAGTGTACACAAAATTATGGTACTGTGTGTACAGTATGTCAAATGCAATCATATAGGAAAGACCACAATGCTATAGATTTGTGCTTAAGAACTGGTATACTTAGATGTGTCGCATTTCCAAATTTTTGATGAATATAGTAAACATTAGGAGTTGAAATTATGTGTCAGCGAGGAGAGCGTAACCTTTGCTTGACAGAGAAATATAGGTTAGGCTGTAGCAGCTTTGGAGGTAAATTTTGCAGATAACAATATAAGACAAATGTGATGAATGTCGGCTGATTCCGATGCTGAATACCTTACACTGATATCAACAGTACAGATCAAGGTGAAAGTGTGCGTGCCACAACTGTTGTAACTAGAAGCCTAACCAATTTCCCACAACCGTCATTGTCAGATTTGCTTTGTTTGATATTATAAATGAAGTGAACCTGTTTTGTAAATGAGGTTACGCTCACATTGTGAAGTGTTCTCTGATTCATTTTTGAAGATGAGCTGAGCATGTGTTTCAGTTTGGTTTATTTTGAAAGTAGAACATGAGTATTACAACAAGAAGAAACAGAAAGTTAAATTTCACAGGTATTGCTGTATATTATAGTCAATTACAGCAGTTCAGACTTTACAGCGGATAGTAAGAGCATGTACAGTATTACCAAACCAATTTTTGTATTCCTATATTAAATGCATTTAAAAAGAACTTTAATTTCCTTGACAGGGTATACTGTAGTTATCAGACATGTAGAGTCATGTGATGTGTTTCACAGGTGGCAGTGACCTATTACTCCCCCTCCTCTTTCCTTGTCCCCAATAATTAGTACCATAGACAGTAAATACAAGCACATACAAGCTGTTAGTAGCAGATCAAGCATTGTACCTACAGTACTGTATCGTAGAATAAACATGTCTATAGACTAACATAACATCTACATTGTTAGGCTCTAACTGTGATGTAATCCATGTCACACTCCACAAAAAAATTTCCCCTTAACCCTTGGAGTGTTCCTTGTCATCTATTGAACAGTTTAAGTGCTCTCATGCATAGGGGATATGCAAAACAAGGAAGTATACAGAGGACAAACACTATAGCAATACCATTACCATTAGCCAATCAAGTCAATGTTGAGACACAGTTACTGTTCCGTGTCCACCAACATGAGGGAAACACATGTTACAAGTACAGTACTCTCCTTGGCCCATTTTCTTAGTAGGAGGTTGTATTACACTCCTTACACTGATACAGTCGTGGAGACTTTCTACATACTAGGTAGAACGTAGGAAACTGCCACTCTACCTCATTCTTTGATGCTTCCATTTATTCACAGTTATTTGTATTCCTTTAATGAGGTACTCCTAGTTAAAGACCAGATTAACAGATTAACAAAAGCCAGATAAACCAGACCAATTTTACCTTTCTGGGATGGATTTGAGACATTAAGTAAAACAGATCATGCAATGCATCAATGCATACAGGCGAGGTATAGGACAGTTGTTTGGAGTTGGATTTTAGCACATTAAAGCTGGAATATGAGTTAAAATTTGTTAGTGAAAGTCAAAATCTTCAGAATATGTCATAGCCACTACAAAATAACATTGTTTAACCATATGTTTGCATAGATGTATATTTCATATCCATTTCCAATTGGTCTATTTTGATTTCAAGTATTAACGGTGATTGACTGTTTTGCTTTCTTAGAAAGTATGAATTTTGTAGGGCCACTGTCCTTGGAGTTATGACTCCCTTGGAAGTTTTAAAACTGGAAAAACATTCATGAAGATAGTGTTTTGTGTGCTTTCACAGTTTGAGTTAATTTTCTTTTGTAAGTTGAATAAGTTTTCATTAAAAATAACTTGTCTCTTTTCTTTTCACCGAGTATGTTGTCAGTTGTCTTTTAGTACTACATGCAAAATTTCCCACATTTCCGTTCCATCCACCAATGAAATTCTACTGCACACAGCTTATGTGTGTAGGTAGCATTTATGGCATGATTGAAATCAGTACTACTGCACAGTATAAAGTTAAACCACACGTTGATCCAGCCGGAATGAAAGACAAAGCAGGGTAAGCCTAGACTTAGAGGGTGTGGTATCAGAATTGCTTCAAATGCACTTTGAGCAAGATCAAACTGAATGCATTAGTGAAGCAAGATGTACGTATAGTCACTTTTGAATACTCACATCAGTGAGTTGTTGGAGTCACAAATAGCTTCAGAGTTGTGACTATTCAGGCCAGGAGTTCTAGACTCCAAAAATATCAGGGCCACACAACCCTAATGAATAAAATGTATCTTGATAAATGGTTCTTTCTATACTAGAACTCATAATGGCAACCATCACAAAATTGTTCTGAAATTACATCACTCCAAAAGTCCAAATGTTACAGTTTCTCATGTTGCAAGTTACTGTACGTACAAAGTCACTCATTTAATGATATCTTTTACGCTCTTGATCTCCCGCGTACTCTTCGTTATCAGGTTCTGATGGTACCTGTAGGCACTGTCCATGGATGGACAATTTTCTGTTGTATTTCAAGCGTTCTTTAATGGAATGAAATAATTATCACTGTGTTGTGTAGCATGTCTATGTGGAATACAGGTTAAGGTTGGTTTACTTTATGATGTGTGAAAGTTGCGAAGTATTAAAGGTCTTCTGATTTTTGCAATTAAAGTGGCTAAATAGGGCATGGTTGTATTTGCATCAAGAATAATTTTAAATTGTGTGATAGCTTGTTTCTGAAGAACAACATATATACTGTATCTTCGTTTTAAATCTACTGTAGTCAGACCAATGAAGTCTACAGAAGCAGAGATGGATATAAAGTAAGATTAAATTACCATAAATTCCATGAAAAATTGTGACTGCAATTTGAAAAAGACTTATGACTTGATGTAAAAATACTTAAAATGGGTGCTAATAGCTGTAATAATGTGTTGTAACAGTGGTTATGCAATTACTGTACTGCACTTCTGATGTCTTTGCCAGAAACTTAAGCATTCCCCCTGACAAAAAATGAAGTTTAAATAGCATTGTTTAATATTTGCTGGAAGAAGTAACACTCACAGGGTTTTATCACTTTTCAGTACATGTTTCAACACATTCTTTTAATAATAGTTAATGATGTAATGGATGAAAGGACAGAAAGGTATTAGTATTTTCCCTGGGTAGAAAATTTGAACCTGGGTACCCGAGTGCCATTACCCGTCGGGTACCCATTCGTCAATGTGCAACTTTGTTTGGTGCTTTGAAATTGTATAGGCCTATGATTCAGAACCTAATCTGCTGCCCTTATCTGTACACAGAATACAGTAAACAATAGACAATTTAATGCTTAAGGCCTACGTCACAGGTTCTTGTTGTTTGATTTTTTTTTCTTCTATTTTGTATCGATAATTGATTAGGTGAATATTGCCTAAACAAGCTGTAAATGCACTAATGGACGAGATGTCACCTCGTAATGAAACGGACTATGCTAGGCATGTGTAGGTGAGCTGAATGTAATCGTATGTGGCAAGGAGAAAAGTGAAGTTAAACCGGATGTAAATTGAAATGCCCCATCAGGCAGCCTAAATATCTCTCAAAATATTCAACAGTCACTCAGTGTCTACTTTAGTCTTTACTCTGTCAATCTCACTTCCTGTGAAGTTTGAATCTTCATTTTGTTGGTTGTGATTTGTTTCCTTGGTTTGCATTAATTAATCAAGTTAACTTAGCGTGCCAAGTAAATTATGTGTAATACTAAGGTGTTGGAATCATAAATTTAATTCAGTGGCTCTTCTACAGAATTATTAATTTACTACTAATGATACCGCTACTACTGTAACTTAGGCTTAGCCTATACTGTCGCTATGAGCAAAGGAACATCCAGTTGGAACCAGTTTGGAAAGTTTCAGACACACAAACTTTGCTTCATGTTTGTGCGTTTAACTAAAGCAAGTTGTACAGATACCAATGTGCCGGAACATGCCTAGTGTATCACTGGGCATGTCTGCTCACTCAAAACTTGTCTCCCTGGTTTAAAACTGGTGTAGCATGGACGGGACTGGGTGCCTAAAACAAAGTTAATGGACATGTGTAGTAACTGACAACGCCCTGGTAACAAACTGAGTTTGATCTTGCAGACCTGGGAAGACTGGGATCCTGATTTATTTACAACTTATTGCTTGGCTCATGAAACAAAGTTAATGCTGTTAGATACATAAAAAGGAATTTGCAACCGCAAGAAAAGATGCTAATACAGTAATGCAATCATCAGGCTGAACTTACTCTTTGAAATATAAAACACATAAAAATGAGTGGTCCAGTCTGTAATTTTGTGTAACTCATTTACCTCCCTGTGTATTCCCTTAATTACAAGGTGAAGTCTTTCTCAACTTTTTTACACCACCAAGCTACGTCACTACGTGCATGTTGTGTGAGAGCTTTCTCTTACTGTAGTGTGTTTTTATGTAGAATTGTCAAGGTGTAGGCTTAGTGCTAGGCTATGTTGTAGACAACAATGTTCCGGGAGGATTTGTAACATTCTTGTGGCATAAAGTTAAAGACAATATCAGCTCATTGCTTTCAGTGTCAAGTTTATGGCAAAGAAAATAGAAGAGACATTTTGCAGCATAACTTGCTAGTACTATGTTACTAAGCTGCAGCACTCAGTGCTACGGTAGGCCTTTTTGTTTGGGTGAAAATACTACCCAGGTAGTGAAATGACTCCTCGCGTAGAACAACATTGGGTAGGTACCCGGTGAAAACACTAAAATATGTTTGTCACTACTGCAACAGTTTATATATTTATTTTTCATCAGACAGGTTCTTGACTGCCGCTAGTATACAGTATCTAGGAAGTTTGCAAGTTGATACTTCTTGAAGCAACATTTGAGTTGAATTACAATTGGCTTGTCATATTTCAAAGTAAACACTTTGCTGTCAAACTAGTACTGCCGACTTCACTATGTGTGGCTGTGTGTTCACTACCGTGATACAACACAACACATGGGTCACTGTTTGAAGTGTCTTTCCTGGTTCATACTTCTTCCCTGTTTGTCTTGAGCAGATTGGTTTCATAACACAACTCAGTGTCTGCATTGTTAGGAAACAGGAAGCAAGAACTCCAGTCTCTCTACTTCACAAGTTGAAGATATCTTGATCTAGTTTTATGGTGGAACAAGTGTCTTTGGTTTGCTCTCGATCAGTGGGCTGCCCCTAGACTTTTTGGTTTCAAGAGGGCTTGGCTTGGCTAGGTTTGGTTTGTTTTTCTCACTCCAAAGTTGTTTTCAACTTTGGTCAAAAAATGTCAATGAAAGTGCCTTTGAAACCACACTGGGTGAAATGTGTAGGTGCATGAGAAGAGAAGTTAGAGAACAGTAAGTGAAGGTTTGTAAAGAGAGTAGAGTCAAGGGGTAAATGGAATAGAAGAATCATGGCTGCAGGAGAACTGTAGAGTAATTTTTACAGGAGAAGTGTAGAGTAGAGGCTGCAGGAAAACTGCAGAGAAGAGGGTAGAAGAGAGGGTGCTGGAGAACTGTAGAGTAGAGGGTGCGGGAGAACTGTAGTGGAGAGGGTGCGGGAGAAAGGTAGTCAATGGTGCCATAATATCATAGAGTCATAGGTCTGGTGGAGTCAAAGAGTTACAGGTGCAGTGTAAAAATAGATTCCCATGTGTGGAGGAGCCATTGAGTCATAGTTACAGCATGTGAGAACAATGTAGTCTTGGTTATAGCAGAAATGTGACGGTAACTTGCTTTTCATGCTGAGTAGTATTTTGGAGCTGCACTGTTTTACACGTCTGTGTGTAACTTTCCATGGCAGGGAAGGGGATGGCGGGGGTGGGGAAGGAGTGCAATTGACATTTTGTGCTTAGGAAAATTGATCGTTAACTACCCAAGGCATCCATATTCCAGTACATAATTCTGACATATTAAGATTACTGTACCAGAAACCTGGCAATTTGTTTCCTTGTGCTGTTTACACATAGTAAATAACAATCAGGAAACTGGTGCCAGTCACAGTCCATGCCTGAAGTAAACAATCGGAGATGAAATCTGATCATGCATAATAAACTCCTACATTCATTGTTCCTTGTTCAGTACCCCTTCACGACAGTGATATCCCACTCCAGTGATCTCCACACAGTTTAATGAGAGAATGAGCGGCCAAGAGTGAACCACGTACGCAATTGCTAAGTGATTGTCAGAGATGGGTTTGATGGAAGGGGGTTCAACCTCATCTCCAAAAATTTTTGATAATGGAGATGCTAGATGATGTAAAATGGTGCCACTTAGAGATGCTTTTTTTTTGCTCTATTTGAAATGGCTACAGGCTATTGTCATCCTTTCTTTGTTGGTAGAGCAGAGCTTTATGTAGCCTCCCTTCCGGGGAGGGGGGTAGGACTCTTTAGGGAGTATTTGCTATTTCAGGAGGGGCAGTGTGGTAATTTTCACTGGGATCCATGTCATCCCTTATAATGCCCCTTTTAGAACACTGCATTCTTAAAACAATATTAAATGTCATTACTAGTCAGTTTGCTTACCTTAGGAACTAGGTGAAACCTGGTCATTGTTCATTTTAGATCAATGCAGGACCTTCTTCCTGGGGAATTTTGAAAGGCAAGTTTATGAAGAGAAATTTTCACCTTTCAGTTGTTGTCTTAAAAAGTGGTTTGAATGAAGAATACTCCCACTGTAGCTGTCACAATTCAGAAAAGGAACCTGTATCTTGATTGTCCTTGTGATGTGAACAATTCTTTGTGAAATCACTACAGTATGACCTTGCATTTTCTACAAACATTTAGTAGCATACAGCACTATTAATCTTCTCATTAACTTTCACATTACTGTAAACTGGTCACTCTTGAGGACCATAATACATGAACAATGTATCAGGCATTTCCCAAGGCTAACAGCTTATATGTATAATGGCACTCACTAAGTTTGATACGTCAACCAGGCACGTTATAGAAGGGGTCAAAATTTGGAGGGGTGATCCTACCCCCTTTAGAAAGTTTTTAGATCAAAATTTGATTTCTCTGTTTGATTGGTGAACCTTTGCAGTATATTCTTTCAGGTGAGACTTACTGGTTACGAAAATCTCATTCAATAATGTGAGTACTGACATGAAGTTAATGTAAATATCTGTCATGTGACCAACTGTTTGTGTAATTATCCTCTGTGGTTGGCACTCTCCACTCTGGAAACAGTTAACAACATCTCAACATGACTTACTCTGCTAGTGAATTTTACAACTTTTCTGATGTTACCTAATCTGAATTAATTTTATGATACTGTAAGTTTGCTGATCAAATCATTGATTTACAGTGCTGCACCCTCATTTCTCACTCATCTATGTCCTGTAATTCATTCGCCATTTATCTACCCTGTCTGGCACCCTCTGTTAACCAGTAGCACTGCCCTTTGAGCTTTTCAATCTTTTCTGGATAGCTCCTGCTCTTCTTTGTAATATTCCATGTTTCTGTCAGCATAGTTTGAGACGTACTGGAAATTCATAGTCTTATTGCTCAAAATCTTTTTAAAATGTATCTTTGATTTCCTTGTTGTCTGTTTTACCTTCTAGTCCACCAACACAGTGCTTCAAATTGGAGCTTATGACACACCTGACAACTTGATCATACAAGCCTTGAGGAAACGTCGTATAAGCGCGTCTGAGAAAGAGTATGTTCTGAAAGTCAGAAGCCAAGAAGATTATCTGCTGAAAAATTATCCACTGTGTCAATATAAAGTAAGTATCCCTCCATTTATTTAAATTATGATTGGTAGCTTTTACAAATACTATACACTACTTTCTTTGCAGTCTTCTTAAAAAAAAGAACAAAAAGTAATAAAACATTCATTGTGGAAAGGTGAGTAGAAAATGACCAGTCAGTTGATTTTTTGATAAAAGACACCTTAATTAACATAAGACACTTTTGCTTTCCTTAACCAGGATGCGAGGCATTCGCACTCGCAAATATTGTATGGACCAAATTGCAGATCTAAATGGGATGGTGACATCACTCAAGTTATGCACTGTGGTTTACTGCTTTTGATGAGCGTAGACTAATAGTCTAGGGTCGTAAAATGAGCACCAATATCCCACTAACTTACGATTGAAAAGCACACAAGGCTATGCACACAATTCAGTCTTCGACTAGGAACACTACGAGTTCGTAAGTTAACTTAGACTCGAGTCAAGTTATCCTAGCCTAGCAGTTACAACTTTTGCTACACTTGGCTTAATAGTTCCAGTAGACTTCGACTCTATCATGACACGATACATACGAACGTTTGAAAAGACAGTAACCGTACACTTATAACATTATTACATCTGTAGGCCTAGTGTCAATGACAATTTTGAAAAAAGACAACACGGTCACGATAGCACACATTTGCCAATCTTTGTGACCCTCCTGGTGGAACTGACAGTGGTCACATACAGTGTAGTAGTCGACAACGCTCATGTGTGCAACACGGCAGCAGTACGGCACACACACATAAGCACCAGAGGATAAATATGCAAAGTTTGACAGAACAGCTCGATGCGTTACCACCTGTTATCTTTCTTTTTATTGGGATTTAAAACAAATGAGTTTGTTATCATGCAGCATTAACCTCTTGAGTTGAAATATTTACAACCGAATTTCAATACTTCATGCCTAAGAAAAAATAGAAGCCAAAGTCCACTCACCAGAGGTCATCTGCAGACAGACTATAGACAAAACATGTTTGCAGTACCTCATGAACCGCACATTGCACAAACTTTGACCTTCGAGGGTATGTAGGACTTTCTAAGTAAATAAGGTGAGGGTGTGTCTTGTGATCAGAGGTCATGTGGGGTCATCAGAGGTCGTAACATGAAAAAAACTTGTAAACACACTATTTACAAAGGAGGAGATAATTTCAGTATTTACAAAGGGGAGACAATTTCACACTTTAAAGTTGTTCTTTTTAGATGGAGTATATAAATATAATTACTGGTTTAAGTTTTGATGTGGGTCAAAGGTCATCCGAGGTCCTTGAGTACAAAGTGTTATGACCTTTGCTGATGTTTCTCTCCTTCTGTCTTTCCCTATGGGTGGAAGGTATTTGAGCTCCCTTCCAAGGAAAGACTAGCAATGCTTGCACATTTAGGAAGTTCCAATTTGAAAAGTTTTACCTGTCAGTTAGGTAATAAAGTGTAGTTGCTGTACTAATTTCGTAAGTCTTTGACATATAATGATGAAACTTCATCTATGGATCTTCAGCTGGCATCATGCTGGTTTCTGATAAAACACTGTATGTCTGAAAGTATCTGTAAAGTATCTAAAAGCCCAATTTGGTTAATTAAGTTCAGCAGGTACTGTACAATACACCTTTGAGTTTCTATTTAGTCCCCAATTCAGCTGTACAGTATTTGGTATCATGCTTCTTTTATTTATTACTCTTGTTTTGACAGTTAAAAGTGTTCACTTACAGTTTTCAAAGCCATAATTGGCTTTTAATTCCATCTGAGACATTTGTTTGGTCTGAAAATGGTGATTGACCAGTGACCATTGTGGAAAATGGGAGAAAGGTTGACCCTTATCTTTCCCAGAGGAATCATTATCTGAGATACAGCACTCCTTCTGTCATCAAACAATGTAGAATAGATTTGTTTTCTGAAGCAAAGACAGTTGCACATGGAAGATTTCTGTTAGGGAAAAGTCTAATTGTGCAATAGAGATAAATTTAAGTTATTACTTGGTCATATGATGGGGTAGATGGAGGAATTTATGTAGTTTATATAATTGGCAGTCATTTCAACTGTCATATGAGTATATCTCTTGTTCCTGGGAAATTTGTACTGTACCTAGGCTACCACTGTGCAGGCTGGAGAATTCTTAGCCACCAGTGTTATCTTACATTACATGCATACAGCAGGTATATTGGAAAATGGTGTGCAGTATTAATGGCGTCATGTGGTATATCCTGTGGTTACTACAGTAAACTGCAACTTGAAAAAAAATTAATGGAAGTGCATATATTAGTGGCAAGGAATCACTAAGCCTCTTGGCTTTTTTGTTTAGGTTAAATTGAAAGGATTTTCAGTCAGACAAAGGAAAGACTGTCAAGAGGCTGTTCAACACGACTGCTATACTTCGCTATTCTCTCGTAAAAATGAGACATGTATACATTTTAGACAAATTTGAATTTGAACTCAGTCAGGCAAGGAAAGTTTATGCCAAAGAATTGTCTACTATTAGTTTATTTGCATTGTTAATGTTTATGGTTTAGTTTTTGTAGGGCGGGAGGGGTTGCAGTTAGGTTTCCACAAGACACACTGTCAGAGTCGTCATCCATAAAAATATCAAATACCAAAAGTACTCCAATTTATCGATGGAAACATTTTTAATTACAATGATTGTATCTTGATGACAGCATTTGAAATATCACATTTTTCTTCCACCTCCAATCTGATTTGCAGTATATTCGAAGGACTGTCTGTAAATTTCAAAAACCAGAGCTGATATTAATTCTGAAGAAGGATGTGAAAGTAGAAGAACGCTTCATCGATCCGATGGTGAACGTTCTGACGCAGGGTATCACGGCGCCCCCACTGCCATCGAAACGTGGCCGGAAAATCAGTTGGGAAATCGAAGATGAAGTCAAACTGAAGCTAATTGGTGCTCAAAATGTTAACGTCTTGGAGAGAACTGGGGTAAATGACACCTATCTACAAATGGAATACATTGTGCACAGAATTGGGAGTTGGCAATCTGCTTACATCAGTAATTGGTGGTTAATTGTTGATTTGTTCTAGAGAGTTCTGTAGTTAGTCACCTATTTAAAAGACGGGGTGGCAAGTGTGATGAGAATGACTAGATTGTGATATGCTACCAAAGTATACTACTAGTAATTTTTGGTTGCTTTTGTTACAGTTTGGCCAAGGTGCAAGTTTGACACTTTTTTTGTATTAAATTCTTTCTCACAAGTATGTACATTGTTTGCATGAGACAAATTGATAGGTTTGTTAAGCATGATTATATTCAAGTTTTCTTTCTTCTGATGTTGTCTTTCTGTTATTTCATATTTTTGATTCTCTAAAGTTTCAGTGCTGTATTTCTGGGACACAATACAA
The DNA here is from genome assembly GCA_021234535.1 of Stichopus chloronotus. Taxonomy (NCBI): domain Eukaryota; kingdom Metazoa; phylum Echinodermata; class Holothuroidea; order Aspidochirotida; family Stichopodidae; genus Stichopus; species Stichopus chloronotus. The sequence goes on from SFZH01000008.1 coordinate 6,009,938, forward strand.
TCTGGATCAGCTGAACCTCATCAAAATATTCAGCAAACAATTGAAAAAAAACCAGTTGCCGTAAAAAAGTGCACCTCATTCTGTTATCTCTGGATTCAATATCATCATAAGCATCCTCACTCTTTGTTCATATGATTGTCGAGGAAAGTGTTTTCCTTGTTTCACATGTGATTTCTGTAGGGTTGGAAATTGAAACATTTTATTGCTGATATAAGCTGTTTAATTTAGCATACAGAAACAGTTTCTTCTTTCGATGTGAAAATCAAACTGTTGCTATGGAAGTTGACTTGCTATGGCTCAGCTATTGTTGCGGAGGTAACAACGATTCTACTTTTGCAAACACTATCTTTTGAATTCTCCATCAAATGGATGCCATTATTTTATTTTCTGGTTATATTAGTTACATGTTATCTATTGTAGTCTTATCTTTTGCGTTTTGCTTTTCTTTTACCATTTTAATAGTTTTTCCGCTTGTTCTTACAACCAGATAAGAGTGAAACTTGGTGTCTTCCACGGGGGCGATGAGCTTTGTGATGTCATCGAGTCTAGGGAAGTTGATGGGTCGCAGGCAATATGGGGTGAGATGTATCCCATCGGGCTGAAAGTCAAAGACCTTCCGAGAATGGCTAAGCTCTGCATCACTCTCTACTGTCAAAATGCTAGGAAACTACCAAGGGCAACCTCAGGAACCAATATTGACCGCAAAAAGAAGGGAAAGGTAACTTCTTGTTCCTTTTTTAAATAGAAGTAAAGTTTTTCTGACTAACTGCTAACAAAGTAGCAATCAGAGGGGAATCAAGTGACAGATCACAAATATTGTACAAAATGCATCTCCATCTGATGCTTTCACCTATCGTTAGAGAGTACAGGCACAACTCTCCTCCCCCACCTCCCTAGTTCTGTGCACAGCTGCAAGATGAAATTCAAAGGAGACAAAGGAAAAACATTTATTGTTGTATCTGTAGGTTTATATCTTCGTAGTGCAAACGAAGTAATATTTAGGGATAGAAGCAGTGGTACGAACAAAGTAATATGTAGGATAGAAGCAGTGGTTGCGTCAACTGAAATGAATGGATCACAGGCCAGATGTCTTGAGATGTAACCCATTGGACTGAAAGATCATTTCACACTTGTGTGGTTCCACACCCTAGGTAGGACACATGTCTATACCATAGACAGTAGACAGGTCCCACATAATAGACAGAAGGCAAGTCCCATACCATCAGAAAACAGGTCCCGCACCATAGGCAGAAGGCTGGCCCCAAATGATTAGGAGAAAGCTGGTCCTATGCTATACCTTAGACAGAGGGCAGGCCCTCCATCACGAGGAAAAGACAGGTCCCATTCTATAGGCAAAAGGCAGATCCCACTTGATAGTCAGAAAGCAGGTCCCACACCATAGGCAGATGGTAGGTCCACATGAAAGGGATGTCGCAGGTTCCTTACCACAGGCATATGGAAAATTACATATCACATGTAAAAGGCAGGTCCCACACCATTAAGGACAAGGCTGGTCTCACACCATAGGGAGAGGACAGATCCCATATTATAGGCTGAAGCATGTCCCACATCGTAGGGATGAAGCAGGTTCCACACCCTACATAGCAAGCAGGTCCCACATCACAGGCAGAAGGCAGGTCCTACAGAATTAGATGAAGACAGGTCCCCACCATTGTAGAAAGACTGGAGAATGCAGTTTAAAGTTTGGAATTATTCTTCTGTTACTTCACAAGATGTATGTAACAAATTAATATCAGAACACCTGATGAGAAAAGTGTAAGGCTACATCAACAAAGTATGCAATGTAGATTGAGGAGCTGGATATGATCAAAATCTGTCTCATCTTATTCTGTTTGGTTTGATTATGCAGGACTTTGTACCCATCGCTTGGGTGAACACCACATTCTTTGATTACAAGAACCACTTACGAACAGGGCCGCTGAAGTTGGCCATGTGGCCTGCCACAGAGGATCTTGACCTCAATCCTTTGGGGACAGTAGAGTCAAACCCAAACTTGGAAGATTCAACCATTTTGGAGATAATACTCCATGATCAGACGAATGATAAATGCACCATCACGTATCCGACCTTTGACCGAGTTCTTGAAAGAGCAGCAAAGGTGGCAGCAGAGAGCAATGAACATATGGTCCGTCTTGATCAAATAAGTGTACGTGAAAGCATTTCTTTTATTACTCTTTACGCCAAATGTTTGTATTAAAAAATGCTTGGAATGTCTTTGATGAATCTTTTGACTGTGTTACCCTGCTTTGATTGCATTAGAAGCCAAACTTACAGTGTACTTGTTTTGTTCCGTGAATTCCTGGGATGAACAGGTATTTTGGGTTTGGTGTATCCTTTTGGGGATTTATTTGTCTTCTATACAAATTAATGTAGTTTGAAAGAAATATCTGGATGTTTGGTAAAGTAAGGATGAGACATAGGAGTAATCAGGTTTTGTTGAAAGTGAACTATTATAAAGTCTCAGTTCCTCATTTTGAACTGTGGGAGACAGGCTTGCAAAAAAAATAATAGGAAGAGAAACTTGTCATTCCAAATGATCTCCTAAAGGAGGTTCTAATGAAGAATAGCATCAACCAATCAAGAGGATTTTATTCTCAGTTACCCTTGTGGGATCAGTGATTCATGTTAGAATCACTCTGACCTTCTCCTGTCAACGTATTGCATATTCATCGATCAGCTGTTTTACCTCTGATTGTGTGGTCTAAAGGTCCTCACATTACAAATAAATTTAATAGCCATATATTCTGGTGGGTGGACTTGAAGATTTGAATCTGCAAATTCATTAAGAAATTAATAAATTTAATTCAGCTTAATATTTGCAGCTGTAGAAAGCTAAGCAGGAAAGTGGTGGTTGATACCTTAAAAGGTCATTTGAAAGAAAGGTTTTAGTAAGCAATTTGTTCAACAAATGAATCTTTAATTACACAAATTTGGTAAAAGAGAGATACATGATTTGAGTACAGATACAGTGATATTGTTACCATTACTGATAAGATTCATGGATGAAATCTACTGAGACAATCAAAACTGCTTCTGGAAATTCTCTTATTATAGCATGTGGTAAAAGAAAACATGATGTTATGAATGTTTTTCAAAATGGGTAACTGGGAATGAAAATGGGTTTTTGATGTCAAAGATGCTAGGAAAAGTTAACTAGAGTCCCATGACACACTATAGATAAAGACTCTCTACTGGAGAGTAAAACCTTTCTTTGGTGTAAATTGGTAAAGAAAGCTGTTTGAATCATCCAACAGGATGCTAGGTTAGATGAACTGAGACACATTGTGAACAGAGATCCCTTGGAGACGCTCAGTGATCAAGAACGGGAAGACCTCTGGAACGCCAGACAAGACTGTCTGCAGTCAATCCCACATTCCTTGCCAAGATTATTAACATGTACAAGATGGCATAACCAAGATGATGTATCTCAGGTAAGAACCTCTCAAGACCAGGGGATATCAGGAGGACTTGAGGGCAGTATGTAAAAGATGTGCATGTACTGATATAGGAACAGATGAAAGTATTCACAAGTGATCTGATAAAACAGTGATAATAGCAGGTAGGGTGGAGCAGAATGGTGTGGAGTTTGAAAAATAAGCATGGTCCGGGCTATGAATAGCTCGTTGGTTTTGATCCGGTTATAGATCCTTTTATAAGATTTGTCTTTTTTCATCACAAATTGTTACTTACCGTTATGAGAAAATATTCAGCTATAAGTTGGAAAAGGAAGAAAATCACTGCCGCTTTGCATTATCAACATAAGGCAATTTAATGTTAAATTAAAGAAAGTGTAACAAACAAAAATAATTTGCAAGTAGCAACATTCTTAACTGCAAAGGGAAGGTTACTTTGATGCTTTACTGAAGGAGGAAAGGTATTTGGGGGCAATGTTTTAGACAACTGTCTCTGCTACTTTGTCTTAAAGAGTGGTAAATATTCATTCTGCAAAGGATAAGTAGGCATTGATAAAAGAGTTTGCAACTTGACCTGAAGTGTCTTCGATTGGCAGAAAAGATTCTTTAAATTAAATTTCCTTAAAACTGTGTGTTCTGTTAATCAAAAGAGGTTTTATTCCTTGCTGTTAGGCTAGTTTTCTATACTATTTGCTTAGTGAATGTTTGTAAATCATATGACGAAGACTGCATTGCAAGTCTTTCAAAAGGCTTCTTTCAAGTTCAGTATCTCTCCTACTTAAAGTCAAGACACTGTCAGACTTTCTTTTTGTTTCCTTTTTCGTTTTGACTGTGCAACAGATGCAAGCCATGCTTCAAATATGGAGAAAGCTTCCACCAGAAGAGGCAATGGAATTGCTAGATTACAAATACCCTGATTTGGCTGTCAGGAAGTTTGCTGTCGATTGTCTGAAGGAACTGACGTAAGTGACTGTTTTTTACATGAGTGCAGATGTCTGAAAATGCTACAAGTGTTTGTGCCTTTACCCTTGCTCCAATCCTCATTTCTCAATTACTGACGTTGGATCTTTGTTCGTGGGATTTTCCAAAACAGATAGATAAATATTTAGACCCAGCTAGCTTAAGACCCCATCATAGTTTATGTTGGTACTTTCAAGGTGGTTTTGTGACAGACACCTACTTGAACTGGAACAAGATCACAGCTCAGGGAGATTTTAATGGCCGGAGTGACTGTGATGTCATCTTATCAGATAACTACTTTCTACTGAAGTAGGCTAGTGCTTTATTATGAATCATTGAATTACGGCAATCGTGGTTCACCTAGTGCTGGTACTAATCTTAAGTTAATAGATTCTGTCAGTAAAAGTTACCTTCTATTGATGAATGGTTAGGTGATTGAAGAAGAAAAAGAAGAAAAAACTTGTTTTCTGCAGTGATGAGCGCATATTTCAGTAAAATTATGTGTATAAAAAATTTAGATATGGTGATTTTTAGCCAAAGAACTCTTTTACCAATGTTCAGGATAAAAGATGCTTTCCTGAATTAGTTTCACAGTTGTAATACAGAAGTATCTTCGGGCAAAAACAAAGAGTTTTCTTTCCTTTTTCTCACTTAGTCCTTTAGCCTTTTAGTTTTGCTCCAACCCATACTCTGTTATTAATTGAGATACGTTATTGACATGATGGAAACCGAAAGCCCTCACATTGCAACAGTAGGATCTCATGCTGTGTAGGTAGACAATCAGTTGATGATTTATTAACTGAAACCACGCTCAATTAAGATGCGTAAATGCTAGCAAAAAAAAAATGTGAGCATGTGATTGCATTGTTTAGCCCAAAGTTTTTAGACAGTTGGACTCAATGAACAATGTGATGATGAAAGATTGATGTAATCTAAGGGTTTTTGTGACAGCTTGCAGAGCTTTTTTTGAGAGATTCCTTATTGTTGTTATCACAAATAAGTGACAGTGGATTTTTGTATGTGTACCATTGAACAACTGGTTTGTGCACCCATTGATATACATTGTGTTTGTGCACTTACTGACCAACGATGTGTTTGTGCACCCATTGAACCACAATGGGTTTGTGCACCCATTGACCCATAATATGTTTGTGCACCCATTGACCCATTATATGTTTGTTTGCCCATTGATATACAATGTGTTTGTGCACCCATTGACCCACAATGGGTTTGTGCACCCATTGATATACAATTTGCTTCTACACCCATTGACCTATAATATGTTTGTGCATCCATTGACCCTTAAAAGTGAGTGGTAACTTGCTAGTGAAACATAGGACTTTGATGCAACTTGATGCATTTTTTTTTTCTTCAGAATGGTTGGGTATCTCAGTGAAACATCAAAGTATAAAGCAGATCAGAATGTTCGCTTAATGTTGGTTTTTATTTCTTCATCTGGTTGATGATGAGGATGATGTATTGATAGTTTTCTTCTTTTCTTTTTTCTAGTGATGATCTGTTATCTCAGTACCTACTTCAGTTGGTGCAAGCCTTGAAGTATGAAAGTTACCTGGACTGTGATTTGGGCCTATTCTTGCTGAGGAGAGCATTAGCTAATCAAAGGATTGGCCATTTCTTATTTTGGCATCTCAGGTTGGTCAACATACTTGCATTTCAGACAGCAGTTTTGAATGGGTTTGCAAGTAACTATTTGCTTCTGGCTCAATACATGTTTATAAAGCTTTGTTTGTGTTTTCCTCTAGTTTTTTTCAGTCTTACAGAACTTGAACAGGCATTTTTGAAACAGCAGAATTAGTCCATATTGGTGTCAATTTATTCAGCAAAAACATGGGAAAATTTATTTTTGTCTTGCAGTTAATTTAGGTGATTACCTTAAAATTGATACATTTGTTAGAGAATAGAAATCTGAGAATGTACATGATACATTAATTATACCTCAATTGACATTGGTTGGCCAAAATGAGACGGCAAAGATCTTAGTTTGACAAAGGAAAAAGGGAAAAACTATATCATGGACTAAGTCTCACAGGTTCAATTGACAAATGGAGAGTGATTAGTAGTACTTCACCTCTGGCAACTGTTGGAAACAAGGTAATTTCTCTTGTCAACACAGTTTTAGAGTCCACTGCAATCATAAAATTCTCTTCAAGACAAATGATCACTTGGTTTTGAAGTGTAGTGGAATTGTCTTCAAACGAATCAAAGTAAGACCATATACATGTGAAAGCCTGCCTAGACATGACCTCTAGATCTAGAATGGTGTCTTAAATACGGTATTCACTCTTTTTGACTCTCAGTATCTCTTCCTTGAGGGCGATACTGCTCAGTGGTTGTTTTAAAAGAAAGAGGTGCATAGGGTAATGTAAGTGAGACCCTCAGCAAAGAACATTAAATGTCATTAACTTTGAATTTGAAGTTATTGATCCCTGACAGAAGGTAAGCTATGTAGCTGGCCCAAAGGTATTCTTTTTTCATCAGTCCCAGTTCAATATCACTTAAGACATCATTTATGTCAACTAATCCTTACACTATTAGCTCGCTCAGAACAATGCTTTGATCCTAGGTGCTTAGCCACCCACATTTTCAGAGAAGGTGATGCAAAACTGGAAACAACTGTTTGATCAACATAAAAGAATACACAATTACCTAGTAACCTTTAGAAAGGATGGCATGTAATTGAACAAAAGAGGTAGACCTTGAATATTTTGTAAACCAGACTCAACCAGATACATCAACCGCATTCAAACTTCTCTATTTCTCGTTGTTTATCTCTTCAATCACAACTGAACTGTTGCTAACATATTCAGAACATCCTTACAAAGGAACCTTTGTAAGGATGTTTTAAACAACCAGAGGTATTGAGATTCAGGGGCATATGCTGCTCTAGTATTATATGACTTGAATTTTATTTTATTGTATGTACACTTCAGTTTCCTGTTTGGTTTAATATTTTGCCACCCCAGGGCTGAGATGCACCAAGCAGCTGTCTCAACTAGGTTTGGTCTCATGCTGGAAGCATACTGCAGAGGGAGTATAGCACACATAAAAGCATTAGCAAAACAGGTGAGAAAAATTATTACTAAAAAAAAAAGAAAACAAATTGTGAATATTAAATGTGGTTATCTAACAAGGTTCACAGTAAACAACTGGCATACCGTGTAAGTGAATAAACAACACCAGAGGTGGTATGAAGTGGTTGACAATCAAAGATAATTTTCAAATAATGTGATGGTATTACCTGACACACGTAAGCAACATCGACCCGAAATGAAGCATGCCAAAACCTGAGAAGTCAGCAATTACTTATCTGACTTCTAAGTGATAGCCCAGTCATTCTCTCTGAGAGTCACATTGTTCGTATGAATGACTCGTTGAATTCTTTGACTGACTGATTGATTGATTGATTGATTGATTACTTCATTCATCCATTGATTGGTCAATTTTTTTTATATGTTGTGATTCTAATATTGTCCTATGTAAAAAGTTCATTCACACAAATAATTTTGTCTACTTCATTTTTCAAGATTTTACTTAAAATTTTACTCATCTGGCTTAATTTACCTAGCTCTGGTGACAGACTCAGAATTAATTAATTGATAGATGGTATAAGTTTTTGTTTTATATCTTTCCACGATTGTCTAACTGTCATAAAGGGACCCTTTCTTACTTTTTTTTTGTCTTATTGCCCTTTTGCAGGTTGAAAGCTTGAACAAGATGCGTAGTGTTAATGAACTGATAAAAAGTAGTGAAGCCAGAACTAAGGAAAAGGCAGAACTGTTGCAAATGATGCAGAAAGTCCTCCAACAAGAATCCTACACAGATGCTCTCAGCTGCTTCATTTCTCCACTTTCTCCGTCTTTCAAACTAAAAAATCTCAGGTGAGGTTCCATCTACTCCCCCATCAATGTCCACATCGCCTCAAAGCAGCAATTTTCAGTTACCTGTAGTGATGTTCCCTTGTACATTACATTCTGTGGCAACCTCATCTGTGTGCCAAGCAACTGCAAATGGATAGCACTGGGAAGGCACTGAGATTGTGTCTGTGACTTCCTTTGTTGGTTATGATTTAATGTAAATTGTGCTAAGAAGTGGTCAAAATTATCTGAATTTAATAGTGGTTTTCATCACTAACATATATTTAAATGCGGAGATACAAAATAGTAGTGAGAAGTGAGATAACTTGATAAACTGTGCTTATTGACGAATATTCCCGTAAATTGCACTAAATTGGAGTAAACTTTTATTTATTAGGATACTTACACATACTAGAATGTGTACTTGAAACTAAATGTTTGCAAATTTTTGTCTCTCTGTATTGATGCACAACAATTTTCTGCCTCATTTTTAAGCTCAACTGCAATTAACACAAACATAAACGAGGCAATTTGTGCCGATCAGTTAAGTTTGCCAACCTAACCCTACCTCTTTATTTTCCTGTGTATTTACAATAATCCTTTTTATGCAGAATTATATGATTTAAGTTTGTATGAATAGCTCAAAATATTATTTTAGTTTACAATAATTATCATAAGCAGGACTATGTACTTATCATTTGGAGTCAGTTGTAATCATTGATACAAGCCAAACTCATCACAATCATTTGTAATGGTGAACACAGTGGGTTGTGCTTGGTTTGCATTTGTGTTCAGTCACATTCTCTAATGCAAACAGTACAAGGGTTTATTTTTACTTTGTGATAAATCCATCATTCTCTCCTGTTATTATTCCTTACAAATTTTCAGTGATTTACTCATTTTGCAAACTTGGCATTTTAACAGTGTTTGCAAATTTATGCGATCAATTGAACATCACAATGTAAGTGCTTAATGTAACAAATAACTTAAAATGTTGCAGCTTGTTATGCAAAAATAGCATGTGTAGCATCCTCTGCTTTCCTTTCCAAAGACGTAATAACAAAAAGTGACAGAACATAGCTTCTCTTTCATGTTGTGATATTAAGTCATTTTTTTCCTGAGATGTCTTGCTGATGAAAGTTTTATATCATGCAGGAAGTGGGAGTGATTCTAGTCAGACAATAAGCAGATGATGCTAGGGAAGTACAATGATGAAATACAAAAGATGAAAGTGAGAGTTGTAATTGACCACATAGTTGAGTGAGTCAACAAGTCTATTGAAGAATACTTATCGTTGGTTTTGTTCCCTTGTTAAAAGTAGCTGCCCAGTCTGCAGCTGAAGTTTCTTCTGAGTGTGACTGCGAACCGTGAAATGGTCTGTTGTTATCTTGCTTTCCTTACTGAAGTGTAATTTTGGTTTCGATTAAAAGAGAAACCTGAGAGGTCATGATAGCATTTGTGTGTGTGTGAATGCATATGTGTGTGGATTAGTGCCTAACTTGTGCACATCATATCTCAAGATATGAATGATGGCAATATTGAGTGAATCCTCTTGTGTTGGTGGATGTCAGCGGTCATCTGGGATCACTGGAGGTCAAACACATGAAACTTTATGCACACAATATCTGAAGTTAGGAATGATCGATACTTTTCATACTTGATACATTGCTTGGCCATATAGAGAGGGGAAATCCTATTGTTTTGGTGGATGTCACAGGTCATCTGGGGTCACCATAGGTCAGACACAAAAATTTTGAGCACACAATGTCTCCAGTAATGAATAATAGATTTTTCATACTAAATATGTGGGTTGACTATATCAAGAGGAGGAACCCTTTTGTTTTTTGGTGGAGGTCAAAAGTCATCTGGTCCCACCAGAAATCAAACACTCAAAAACCTTGCACACAGTATCTCAAGTTATGAATGATGGATATTTTCCAGACTTGATATGTGGGTTGGCCATACTGAGAGTAAGAATGTTATCATTTTTGATGGAGGTCAAAGGTAATCTCGGGTCACCAGTCGTCAAATGCTACAAATCTTGTTGAAACCAAGGTAACTGTAGAAGGGTAAAGTTCCTTAATCATTCAATTGCCCTGTTGGTAGGAGTGCATATTGACTAGATGAATGTGGTTATCTGACCTCACTAGAGGTCAGATGCTCAAATCTTGTAACCAACTTTAACTTGCTAATGGTAACAGTGATCATTCCCATACTTGGCATCTTAGGTAGTCCATATTGAGTAGATGAACCCCATTGTTTTTAATGCAGGTCATGGATCTGAGGTCACAAAAGGTCAAACCCTAAAAGTCTTTTAATTACGATACTTCAATATAGGAGGCATAGACACTTTTGACATTGAAGAGTGTTGATGATTTGCTGCATTAAGAGGAATATTTGTCTTATTTGTGGTGGAAGTCAAGTATCATCTCAGGTGTATTATAGACACTACATCTCAAGATATGGAGCTTGGACAGTCTTCATACTTATCATGTTGTCTTGATTGAGTTGAGAGACCATCTGGGGTCAGTGGGGGGCTAAGAGAGAACTTGTAGAATGACCTACCTTTGCCGTACGATAGCGGTGCAGAACATAAAGCTTGCAGGAGCCTTTTCCAGTAAACATTCATTCTAAATGTTATGTAATGAGTTCATCGAAACCTCAATGCATTTTTGCATTCTTGTTGTGTGTTTGTACCATAACAGTGTTCGCGTGGTGTCCCTTGATCCCATTTCTTCATGCTAACGAGCCAAATCACTTTATCACATCTCATACAGGATAAGGAACCCTGAACGGTTGCTCTTACCGTCGTCACAACTGTGACAGTATAATAAATTATGGAAGCTACCAAAGACTGCTATCCCTGATTGCAAGCTAATTGTGTTTTTATCTCTAGATTTTGTGATTTTTCAAGAGAAGGAAATGTAATAATTTCATGTATAATTACCATGCTGAAATGAAAACTTGTTCAAAATGTCTAGGAATTTTTTTTTTTCAGAAATGTAATTGTTGCCTATGATGTTAAGCTCACTGTTGAAGACAAATCAGTAATTACAAATTGTAACTCTTTGTGAAAATGGTTTCACCTGCACAAAATAAATGTGTATTTTGTAAATCTTGTTTTTGGTAAAGTAACTTTATTGTTCAGTGTAATGAAGACCATGCTGATATAGAAAGGCATTTTTGCCAACCAATCATTCCAAGCTTAATTTCTTCAGTTGCCAAAACCTGTTTAGCTCGTCCATTCAAAGGTGATTGTCCAAGGGGGCAAATAAGAAGTGTTCAGTCTTCTTGAACTTAATATATTACCATTTTCTTTGGTTTTCTTCCTAAATCAGAAGGTAATATCCCATTTTAAAGGAAAGCTGTTAATTTTGAAAGGAAACGTTGCCTATGTTTACTTTCATGTCATCTGTTTTGTCATCAGGTTAGAGAAGTGTAAGTTCATAGCTTCCAAGATGCGTCCCTTGTGGCTCGTCTTTCAGAATGAAGATCCAGCGGGGGATGATATTTCTATCATCTTCAAAAATGGTGATGGTACGTGATGGTGGTCATTCTATCAAGTGAATGTATTTCACCAACAGATCTCTTAAAAGGATCTTATCTTGGTGCAACTCTGTTTGCATCATTACTCTCTCTCATATTTCAAAATGTAAACATCTTTTTTGTAAATGGCCAGTTTTTTATGACTCAGTGAGATTAAAACAGGGATCAGTGTTTTATTTATAATTTTTTTGTGTGTGACAGAATCCTAATTTTGCAACTAACCTTTCTGATAATCTTGTGAAAAATGTAAAATCAGTAACTGAACCTTTCTGTAGCATCACGTAGGATTGTTTGTACTGTCAGTACTGCGACAATGTTGAGCAACCGTATTCACTACCATCACAGTTTTGTTCTAATTTCTTTTAAAAAAGGATGATTTAATGTGTGAATGAAATTCAACAAGAGAAATGAAGTTTTAAGTTTATTTCTATATTCCATTTCAAAATTAACAATAAATGAGGAACATATTAAATTACAAGGAAAATTAAACAGCAGGAATATAACACATTATAATGGAAATAGAGGAAACAGAAAAAAAAGCAACAGTTTCGAGTCTGATCCCTTTCTTGAGATACAAATAAAGAAGAAAAAGAAAAGAGAAGAATGACACGTAAAAATAACAAATCATAAGTAAACTATTACAGGATTACAAATCAGATTGAATTGTTACTTTAATAGAAATATGTAGATACTTGTTGGCGATTTAATCTCATGGCTTAGTGGAATGGCAAGATGTAATTACCAGTAAAGAAGAGTATACTTAGAGGCTACAAACACTGATAACTGCCTTAAGTGACATCATTTTAATATGATTTCATCTCATAATTTATTCTCCCTCTCTATCCTTCTCTCCCCAAACTCTCTTTCTTTCAGATCTTCGACAGGACATGTTGACATTGCAGGTGATGCAAATAATGGACAACATTTGGCAAGAGGAAGGATTGGACTTGAGGCAAGTTTAAATCCAATGATGGGATACCCATTGTTGTTGATGTATTTTACAAACTCACCCTTCATTCCCAGGAAGGGAACTTGTTGTCAAGGACAGATTGTTTGTACCCAAAGGGCTTTGTGCAAAAACAGCTTCTTACTCCCTGGAGGGTGCTCAAGTGTCCTATAAAAAGTCAACTGGTTGAATTATATGATGAAAAAAAACAGTCGAGTCTGATATAAGTCTCTCATGGTTCACAAATAATTGACAATTGTATGAATCAGACTGGTTTCAGTGATCCTTACTTTTTGTCCGTGCCTTGTTAATGTTTCTGATGACATTGTATTTTTCACTATTCAAACACTACTAAAGAATGAATCTTCAGACATTCCTCACAGCTGGTGAAGTATTCCTCTTTCTCAACAGTTGTCTGAATCCTTTTTTTTCTTTCTTTTCCTCATTGAACTGATAAGTTGTAGCTCGAGTACAGCAATGCCACTTGTAATGACTTTCTGCCATTCCCATTAAACTTACCAAATTCACCGTTCCATTTGCAAGCTTTATACCAAGAGTGAAATTTTTGTGTTTTTGTTTCACAGAGTTATCCCATATGGTACCCTAGCAACAGGAGATAAAGTCGGTCTGATTGAAGTAGTGACAGAAGCAGATACCATTGCTAAGATACAGAAGGAACACAGTGGGGCGAACACACTGAAAGCAGCATTCAAGAAAGAAGCAATATTCGAATGGCTCAAGAAAAACAACGGTGAAGTTGAAGCGTGAGTCAGCCCATCTTAGTAAACAAGTCACGATTACCATAGTTAGGAGGCAACTGTGAAAGTCAACTTTGGAGTGTCCTTCTTGAAGTTACTCATAGTTTTGAAAGTTTCTTTGTGAAAAGTTTCTTTGTCAAGGGGAACATACAATATTCAACAAAAATGCAGAAACTTAACTCAGAAATTAAATTATATAGAATCTACTCTACCCTCCACCTTCCATCTCAGCTACATTAGGCATAAGTGAATGTGCTTTATACTTCATAACATTGTCATCAGTAGGAAGATCATTTCTAAAGTGATGATTTTGATCCTGAAAAAAGTCTTAAGAAAAAGCAGCTTCCCATTAATGCTGGATATAAGTATCCTGATGCACAAGATGGTGTATTTAGTTGACAAGCTCATGTAAATTTCCACCTCTAATTACAGATATATGAGACAGTATTTCATTGTCTTTTTATGAGCTAGAAGAGCAGATGTGTGCTATGACTATTTGAAAATGTGATGTTATTACTAGTGTTGGCCTTGCAGAGTGTCAAGTTGGTTTGTACAATATGATGAGTCATATGCACAAAGTTCACCCCTATAGCACACTACAATCCTTGTCAACCTCACATATATAGCTGAGCTCATGCAGAGCCAACTGTATTGATTGACATCTAGCTTGGGCACAGCTGATTACATCATGCTACAGTTTTCTGTGTGAAAGTCACTTTCCTAGAAACTTACTAAGTCTTACCAAGTACCTCCATTTTGGGGTAACTTTATGAGGGCTTTAGGCTGTGTTGTTTTACTTCACAGCTTGGACAGGGCAATTGAAGATTTTCGTCTATCCTGTGCGGGCTACTGTGTTGCTACTTACATACTGGGCATTGGTGACAGGCATAATGACAACATCATGGTCAAGAAATCCGGCCAGGTGAGATTTTTAGAGTCCTCAAACTCTTTACCAAGGCCACTGGCTCGCAGTTGTGGCTTTTGCGAATTTTCGCAAATGTTAATTCCGCATTGCACGCCTTCTGTGCAAATGGGTAGAGATGTAAAATATATTTGGGCGTTCCAGTTCTGTGGTTTTCGTGGTGCTCCTGTGACCCCCCTAACATGACGTGATACGATAAGACTGGAACTCTATGATATTTAAACTAATATTATGCTACTAATTACCACCTTTCAAGTGATTTTGTGGTCTGCATCCCTTCGCTGTGTAAACATTAGAGAGGCACGTGCTTCCGATGACAGGCAAAAATAGTCAAATGAGTTAGTTTTGGAACACTGATGGTTTGGAAACTATGATGTTGTGACTGTTTCTTTGGCATTATTTCCAATTTGCACAGACCAGCTCTGCTAGTAATTAAGGACACTCTTTCCAAGATGGATGATTGTATTAACAGATTACAATGGATGATTAGTCGTAAACAAAGATTTAACATTCCCTGTAAAAACTGGAACCCATGGAGAAAGACACCCGCTGTTGTTTGCAAAGAAAAAGCGAGGAACTTAAGAACTTAAAGATGGTATTTTGTCTTTTTCAATGGAGAATGTAACAAAGGATAGTGTGACATAGCTTTTAACTATAATGTTAAATGCTGAAGAGATTTTAGAGATTAAAAATTGTCCTGACTAAGTGGGCTAAATGTACACATCGATATCATACACCAATGGTTGCACTGCTTCATACAGCAAATGTCCCCTAATAGCTGAAAAGGGATGTGGGCACAGTTTATGGCTCACATGTTGGTGTACAGTAAATCAAAGGAGTTTCTCATCTTTCCTTAGTAGACATATCTTCATTTTAAGTCTTCATTACAAGGTTTCATCTTCACAGGCTATTAAACCACTGAAGCCTGTATGTGTCTTTATAAAGCATATGATGACATGGAAATAGCTAAAGAAACAATCAGGGCTTTGAAGTTGGAATCACTATGTCATTCTCTCAGGCAGTTCTTTCCATTCTTGCCATTAGTCTGTCAGAATTATACTTTTAGCTCATAGTTTATTTCAAAAACAAGATTGGCAAGGTTCCCTGTAAGAGATGGCTGACAGAAACCAGGGGTAAAACTTTCTTTGTAAATTTATATCAAGTTTCTGTTCACTTTTTCTATATTTTCCATGAGCTTTTTGTGCAGTCAGTGAGCAGGAAGGAAAAATGCAACACAGTTTCAGCTATTCAGCACAGATTGGTTGTTTTCCCAGTGATGCAAGACTGTGACCTTGATATAAATATTCACGAGTACTACCATGAAGCTAAGGAATTGCAATATTTCAACAAAACATCCAATTATTTTGTGGTTTTAAACATTTTTTTTTCAGATGTCAGCCATACCTATGATTGATTCAGGTATAAATAGTAACATACAACCAGACCACACAGAACAATTTCACTGAGACCTAGAGGTCCACAGTTAACAGTTTCCTACTGTCAGCTATGTTGTCATTGGTTTTTCTAATAGTGCAGAGCAGAACGTCTGTTGTTTGTAGCCATGGCAGCCATTTGCTTAATTACATAGATGTCAGGAGACATAGGCAGTACATACAATATTGAAAAAGTCAACATTAAAATTTGTCAGTATTTATGAAAATTAATATTAAAGAAAAGGGTGAGAGCCAAAGATTATGTATAATTTCTTAAATTATGATGTAGTAGAATCAGTCAATATGAATTGGCAGACCCATATAAGTATTTGTCTTGTAAAATGACATACATATCATTTATGGCTTGTGTAGTTTGACAAACATTTCTTATTAAGCCTCACAATGTTTGGTGGTGTGTGTAACCTTTCTGCCTTTTGTTATCTTCTCAGCTGTTCCACATTGACTTTGGCCACTTTCTTGGTAACTACAAGCGCAAGTTTGGTTTGAACAGGGAAAGGGTCCCTTTTATTCTCACCAATGACTTTGTTCATGTCATCACCAGAGGGGAACACCAGAAACTGACACAGGAGTTTGAGAGGTGAAGATTTTTTTTTTTTTGCATAAATGTAGTTGTTGTTTCTGCTCATTTTTGTTCTAGCAGTGCAAAGTATAGCTGTGTAATTTTATACACAGAATTTGTGAAATTGTTCTATCATTTTTCAGTTGTTTCTTCTGTAAAAGCCCTCCACCGTCCAATTTTGCTAGAAATCTGTTCTACTGGTCCGGTCAAATCATGTGATGAGTACCACCAGTGTTGTAGACAACCAATACTAATTTAATAAACCATGTAATTCTCTTGTGTGTTTCCTTGTCCTCTGGCCTATTCACATTTTTTGCTCTCTTGTGATGCAAATATTGATATCTCTGCTTTTTAAATCTTAGCATTTGTGTCTGTCTGACATGCGTGACTGAATTCACCGAAGATATTTAACCAGCAGAATCACCACTTAATCCTCCCCCCTCAATTTCATTACAGATTCAGGGAATGCTGCGAATTAGCATTTACTATTCTGCGTCGTCGCGGTAATCTGCTGATTAATCTGTTTGCCATGATGTTATCAGCAGGGATTCCAGAACTCTCAGATGAAACTATCACTTACCTCAGAACCACACTGAATCTGGACGTATCGGAAGAGGAAGCCCTGGAGAACTTCCGAGGAAAGTTTAACGATGCTTTGAAGAACAGTTGGAAGACAAGCGTGAACTGGATGATGCATCATATAGCTCATAAGCGAGACTAGAAATCAAGCAATACAACTGTAAAATGTAGGTGCGATAAAATCGCTGCTCAGAATGCAACTCACATAAACATTCCATCTGTGTGTTTATTTAACAATAGAATAACAAAGTGTAAACAGAAAATCATCAAGTAAAATTCTTGCTACTTAAGGAAAAGTAAGCTGTCATTAGGTAAGTAAGATTTCCTTGCCATTGAAATATGATGAGACAGTTAGAGATTTTGACTTGGTTTGGAATTATTCAAAGTAACTCGATCGGAAGTAATAATTGGTGTGAATATTCTTGTAAGTCAACTCAGAAATTAACAGTTATTGTGAATATTCATTTACCACTTCAACTATGAGAGATTGACAGTTTTTGCAATTGGTGTAAATAATTTATCATGAAGATTTATGAGTTAATTCAACTGTATAGTAAAATAGCTGCATAGCTGTGAATATTTGTGAGATACCTGACGGTACCAGTCGGATCATCAGAGAGAGATATCTCAACTTAAAAAATATGTGGTCTGAATGTTTCTGAGAGAAGTCTGTTTTGGAGTATAACATGTATAATCATTGTACATTTAACCAAATGTAGTATACACAACCACGACACTTGTTTGTCTGTAAATTTTTACGGTTTGCCTTCTCTGTTATGACCATGTTCTGTTTGTCCTCAAAAATTGTTTTTACATTTAATGTAATATTGTATTACTTAGCAACAGCAATATGGATCTACAGAGTCAAACATCTATCTATCACTATATATAGTAATAAAGAAACAAAAAGTACAGATTGTCTTCCTGCAAAGTCTTGTAAAATGAGTTAATCCTTTAATTTCAGACTTTTGGGCTGAAAATTATGCATGAAACAAGCAAGTTTCTTCATTTTGGTGTTTGTCTAAAATAATGCACCTGTAGCGATAAGTTTGATGTTTTCCTGACTGGCACACTAAATGTATTTCTGTTATTTTTCTCATATTTTTTGTCTTATCCTTGTGTTAAAGTTCTTTTTGATGGTCAAGCTTATTCTCTCCATGCTGATATATGTCAATATCATTCCAACAGTCTCAGATTTTAATACACATAGCATTTACCGCTCTCATCTCTCCAACATTTGGTGTGAAATCATGTTCATTCACTGTCTTTGTAAAGGAATGAAAACGAGTCCTTTGTATTGACTTTCATTTTCCAAACTGGACAGGATTGTGTGTGACCTTTTATGGGTATCTCCTTCCGTCACACAGAACTTTGTTTTACTGAGTTTGATAGAAATGTATCTCTTAAAAATTTACAGCATTTGTTTTTCATGGGTAAAGTTTCATTTAGTCACCCTCTCATGTAGTATGAGGTTTAACTTATCAAATGTTTAGCTAAGAGAAAAAAAAGACTATTCTATTAAGATGTTTTTTTCATCAAATGACCTCTAGGATGTTCAATCAGTTTTCTTTTGATCTTGCCACCCTGAAGAAAATGATGATGAAAATGATGGCTGTGGTTACTATTTGGTAATGTCCTCACAATCATGCAAATTATGGTAGCCAAGGTCTGTGAATGAGTGTCTTCAATATAATCATATAAAAGGTAATAATAAGTGCCACTTACTAGTGCCTTTGCAATAACCACCCAGATATAATTTATGATGGTATTATTGGTTTGTGTCCTTAGCAGTAATGACACAAATGAAAGTAACTTTCACTCGCTTGCTAGTGTCTTTTGCAAAAATAGAATGGTAACCAAATGAGAGCATTGCTTATTAGTGTTGGTACAAAAAGAAAACCTTAAAGGTAACGTTGAGCTATTTATTACAACAGAATCTTAAGGTAACATTGATCTGTCACTTACAGCAGAGTCTGAAAGGTAAAATTGATCTGTCTGTTATAGATCCAGAGTCACAGAGGTAACATTGAGGTACTACTTTAGGAGTGTCTCCATTGTGACTACAGATTTATCAGGAGTAACGGTTTGATGATTTGTGTCTACCTAGTACAGACACACGCAGTACCATGGTGACAGTTATTGCACTTAATATGATCTCTTTTTGTACCAGCTTGTTCTTCTCGAAAATTATATGACTGTGGATGTTTGGATTATTGGTTAGTGTCCGTCCTGCAAACTCTACATCCCCGGATCAGTTCTCAGTGGGACCACTTGCATGTTCAGCAAATTTAGTGTTGCTGAGGGGACTATCTGTGTAGATTTTAGTTATTTAGTTTCTGTTGTTTAGTTCAGGTCTTTTCCAATTCAAGTTGCTTAGCACAGATGTTGGAACTGCTGAGCTGGGTGTCCTCCACCCCTCCTAGCCTTTGGGAAAGTAGCTATAGTCCATTAGATTTTAAATGGTGGTCCCAGGAACAGGATTTGTGTTAACATTGGGATTGATTGGTTCACCACTGCCTTATTACCATCTGAAAAACATAGGCAAATCTTGCTGGTGTTCATCCACAATTAACATGGAATAGTGTGCTTGATGAGCCCTCTGAAAGTTACTGAGCTAAACAGAAGAAATGCCAGTGTGAGAGAAAAGTCTTTATCAACTGTTGTTCCACTAACATTGCAATTTGTAATAAACACTATAGTCATTGGTCCTGACAATGTCCACCTTTTTTGTTTTAGGCTAAGTTCTTTTACTGAAAGTTACTTAACTAGATAGAAAAAATGCTGGTATTAGAGAAACGTCTTTGGCAACTGTTGTTCCACTAACATTACAATGTATAACAAATGCAAGATAATGTGGTCCTAGCAATTTCGTACTGGGGACTAAACTCTTTACGGAGAATATCTTGTCAGTCTAAGTTAATTCAAGGTCAGTTTTTAAGATTTCAGAGATGGTTGCAAGCTATTTACTTTAGAACAAATTCTTCACAGTAGGAACAAGCCCACTAGAACTTTGAAATAATTTGTATTTGATCTTTAAAACTCAAGTTGTAAACTGTCATCACTGTTTTCAAGTTGTTGGAAGCAGAAATTAAAGGACAAATATTTTGTTTCCAAACTGCCTCAATCCAGTTTTGGTCAAGGTTTTTCTAATTTGCTTTCTCATGGTCCAACAACATACTGAGGTCAGAGTTAATTATGTCATCAATGCAACAAACAGTTATGAAATTTAAACCATAAATTTGACCCCTGCTCCAATGGAAATCCATTTTTTATGTCATTATCAACTGATGTTCAATTGTTAAAGTTGTTTTTCAGTCTTTTCAGTTCATAATTGAATGCTGTGTTCCTGCTTTAACAGTTATAAACTGTCTCTTTATGGCTGTATGTGGCTGGTATGTACATGTAAGTCCAGGAGCTACTTGACTGTGTCACTGCTTCAACATGTCTTTGCTGTTCTCACTATTATGCAATCCTAGCTTAAGTATGGTAAAGGGCTTTCATTAGCCATGCATGGTAACATTAAATCGTATTTTAAACTTACTTATAGTCTTCCAGATCAACTAGGTGTGTGCTAAACATGTTTGTTACTTAATAATGATAATGATGATGAATGATAGTTGTACTTTACTATTGTTTATTATTGGTACTTTTTACCTGTCTCAACTAACCAATAGCACTCTCATTTGATTAGTATATCTCTCTCTCTCATTTCTACCATTCAAGGTGCTCGAGAGCAGCAAAGTTTGCTCCCACTTCACATTCAGTATGTTTGTTGTTTTACTGAAGAAACAACAGAGGTGGTGCCTAAAACTTTAAAAGGAAGTTGGTGCTTAGAATGTTATGTGAGACTGTACTGTTATACTCTGATTAGAAAATTATTGATGAAAGTAAGACATAACTAGCTGCATGTCATAGTTCCTTTATTACAAGTTAAGTGACTGGCAAATCAAATAGTTGCATCATCAGTCCTTTAAATGGATCAAGCACTTTGTTTTCTTTTCTTAGCTACCGTGTTCAATGTGATTAGGAAATCATTGTAATGTACACTGGCCAACCCATCAACAAATGAAAAGGTGCTTAATGAAATCTTTGAAGACACATTATTGAGAAAAAATGTTTTCCAAGAAAAATTGAGGCAGCATTTTAAGAGGCATAAGGTTATTAGAAAGGTGACTTGAAGGAAATTGCACAAAGAGGGAGAAATCAGTTGGTGGTCTCTTTGCCTTTTCAAGTCCTTAAGGTTGAGCCAACAAACATTGCGCCAAGAATGGAAAAAGTAAACAAACCACTTCTGTAAACACTGTCAGTGATAACCCTGAATCAGGTTAAATATTGCCCCGTGTACGTGGAAACTAAAAGAAACAAAATAATCAAATGGATTTAAAGAAAAGTAAAAAAAAAAAAAAAAACGATGACACAAACCATTGTTCAGTACTTAAAACTGTGTAATCAAGAACATTTAAAACTAACTTTCACAAGATTTTTGAGCGGGAAAAAACTATTTAGGTAATTGTTTCTTCAAGTTTTCAAGTAACAGAATAACTGGGAGGTCTTCATTTTGTCTTTGCAAAGATATTGCACTTTTTCAGTGTGTGTGGCCAAGTTTAACTTACAGCAGATTTCTAGAAGGAAAAATGGAAGGATTGTTTGTACTGTGATTCCATTTGATTTTGTGTAATTGTATTAATCAAAATTACTGTTCAAAATTGAGAGAAATTCTCTCAAAAGATGCAGCAGATTATTTTAATTAAGGTTCTTCTCAATAAGAACAATAAGATCAGGTAACATACTGTAACTTGTACACTATCTAATTTGGCAGTTGAGTGTGAAAGGTCATTGGAAAATCAAGTCAAGAAATCTTTATTCCTTCTATTTTAAAAGATTGCTTGGGATGTTAGTAATTGAGCGGACAATGATAGATGTTAGTAACTGTGGTATCGTAAGTGCAATGTGGTGTAGTAAATGTCTTTTTTCCTCCATTGTCATGAACCAGGGTCAAAGGAGTGTATCAAGGATGGTATTTTCTGTTCTTCTAATCCTTTCCCTCAACTATAATGTTCAATTTGACACAGCTGAGTCTGGTACTAAAGTAAGTTTATTTGCCATTTCCTTGTCATTATTTCACAGCCATATTTGCTCTTTCTGATTGTTGTAACTTCTGTATTGTTTTTTTTTCTCGTAATTATTTTCAATTTTGTTTTTGTAGAGAAGTTGTATTTTCCTAACAGACTGTCCCTTGTAGGTGATATATGGCTCATAGCGAGTGAAATTAAGTGTTGTGATAAAATTGGGCTGAATGACAATCACACATTTCCTTTTATTTTTTGTAGAATATCATTTTTGGAAAGAGCAATATAGGACCACTTATCTTTCCTCTTACTTCACTTAATACATTGTTTTCATTATGATGATGTAAGTAATTTCTAACAATTGTATTTGGCAGTCTGCAAAGTGCATCGCATTTCAAGAGAACTAGGACCATGAGATATGGCATTTAGAATCCCTCAGCTGTTCTATGCACACAGGCAGTCCCTTGACAGTATTCTACTTGTTTATCTTTCAAGTCTGAAAGTACTTCTGCTTATCATGGTGTTAATTTTATGGTGCAGGCAAAGTCTTCTTGATCAACATGCTTCCAATATGACCACAATTCTGTCAGGATGTGAGTTGATACTTTGAATTATGTATGATGTAAAGGAATGATGCATCTGTGAATAATGTATCTACGAATAATGCACACATTAATAACGCAAGAAATTGCCACCTCAAGTGTGCGGTGTTTTGATATGCCAATGCAACCATCCAGAAGACCCAAAAGAGTCTAGGATTTTCTTCTAAATCTTATGAAAGTATAAAGTTGATGTAATTATTTTCATGGAAATGGCTGGTTGTTGTGGTATGATTCCCCAATTAGCAGAACCTATGTCACTATGTCACTGAGAAATGATAGTTGTACCAGCCGATGTGAGAGAGCTGGTCATCTTCTGCTGCACTTTTTTAATAAGCCAATTAGTAAAACGATGAAGGTGCTGTCACTGTAATTAGTCACCTGTTTTGAGCAACTCGTGGGCCTGGTGCTATCGGCGGGTGTTCTTTAAACTCTAATGGTTTCAATTAGAAAACTGAAACTGTTTGTGAATATAAACACCACAGCTACGCTTCACAGCAAGTGCCAAATATGTAGGCTGTGAGGTGAGCATTTTAGAAGGCTAGCACAAAAAGCAGCTAGTATTGTATGGTACCTAAGCTATCTTCCATCACTTTATTGAACTTTGTCTACATCACTGTGGAGGAAGTCAGATGTATTAACTGTTAAAACGTGTTCATTATCCTTTTTTTATGTATTTTGTAGTCCAAGAAGTAATTTGTCATTCCTTGTGAATTAAGTTACTGTCAATGTTATAGATGTCAAGGCAATAAAAGCATTACAGATCACCATCAGTAACCTTGTCTCATTACTGTTCAATACATGAATGTATTAAGTCACTGATGTTATAAATGCACTTATTGAGGTAGCAGGGTACAAAAGCAAAGTTTCCCCACTAGAGGATTTTAAGAGATGGATGAAGGACACAAGCCCTCTCCTACAGAGTAACATGCTACACAATTGAGTTGAATTTGTAAAATTGTCTGGTATTAGATCAATTTTGGCACTTGTACTTAACTCTGAATTTCTTGGTCTTCCCCTCTGTTGACCCCTGAACCTACCCCTTCTGCACCTTAGGCAAAACCATCAAAGGTACACCACAAAACCGATGATTACAGACACTTTGACACAAAATTAAATGAGAGCGTGCAAAGTCATGAATATTTTTACCTTTATTCGAAAATGGCAAATTGATATTTACAAAAGTGAGGAAAAGACACCCTTAAACAATGAAAGACATGGTTTTGCAATTTGTTAATGTTTTAAGTTGCATGCACAGGAAAGATGCAGAGTCTTGAGACTGGGAATGCTGTAACATGTGATGAATGCAACAAACAAATCAAGTACAAAATGTTTAAAGCAGTACTCTGTGGGAGTAAGCTTGTTAAGTGCAGTTTGCTAGCATGACTGTAATGTATTTCAGCATCATGAGATTATCTCATACATAATCAATTTGACATATGTTGGTAACAAAATTTGATGCTAGACATGTAAAAGGTGGAATTACAATATAAAATCAGAAATACAGAAATTGTACTGCAGACATTATTAACTTTTGTAATGCTCTGAAGGGACACTACAATATTTTGTTTCCCATCACCAAAAGATTATGTACACAGACTTCTCCTACTGAGAATAGGGTAATTCCTGGAAGGGCTCTTCGAATGGACAACAAAAAATGACACATTTCAATTGCTAATGTCTAATATTGGCATTTTTAATGAGGGGCTAATTTGTGATGTTTCAATGTTCCTATCTACATCAGTAACTGTGTAGTCTCTGGTACCGTAGATCTGTTTTCTTCAGTGAATGAAAGGTGTAGAAGATTTTCATAACATAACATTCCAAGAACTGTAAACACTAGAACAGTGAAAATATGTGAAAAACAAGTACCAAAAGAGTTCATTCTAGTGTGATTTGCTTCTCCTAGTACTGGGGACACATGAAGTCCTATACACTCAGCACTCACATCAGCATAATTACCCATATATGGCATACTGTAGAGTACTGCATACACCACTGCATACTGACTGTAGTTGGGTTATTAAAGCATGTGATTCCTTTACAGATTACGTACAGTATGTAGATGACCTCTTCGTCAATGCTACATTATCATAGTATTATACTCCATAAAGAATAGTTTGCTGAGACAGTATTGTCTTGTTCAAGGTCACAACTGCAATGAGGGTGACGCGACTCTATACTGCTTGGTAGTACTGTTTGCTAGTCACAATGCTCGTGGCTGAAACTCTTGATGGTAATAAACAAGAGCAGTTATTACAATGGGACTGAAACCTAATCGCTACACCCAAAGACTACTAAAATAGCAAGTAGGTGTAGCATCACTCTGACAACAAATTCGAACTGAAGGTTCCTGTAGGAAAAGTTCTGTTCATGATTACGTGGACAGACCGAAAAAAGACTGGAGGAGTTGAACAAGGATATTTTGTTTTCAAATGCCCTGGGGTCTTGGAATCCTGCTAAACAGATTTTTACTGAATTCTGAACCAACATACCAACATTACTGTTTTGGGATCAGTATGGAATGGGTGTATTACAGTTACCATGATATACATGTATACGCTCCGGACAATTAAAGTATAAATCGAAAACATCTTGATAACCCTTGTCCTTCCACCATATGCATAACTGTTTATTCCACGAACAGGGCAGTACATAGAACAATTCTGGTTTTTCCATACTGGCCAATGAAAAGAAATCTTGATCACCAAGATGGCCTTTGAAGTGATACTTTTCAGCATATTTTTTGACAAAATCAACAGAGAGAACTTCCTTGTAGCTCTCACTGCTACGCATTTTGCCAAAATCAAGAAGCATAACACCGCTGTTAAATCCAGTCAGACCATCAGGTGGGGGATCCCCTACTCTCGTACCTCTATTCTGTGAACGATACAAGGAAAACAGATGGCGGTATACAGGCTGCTGCTCATGAGCAATGCCCATCACACTGTCCTCCGAAAACTCATCGAACAGATCAAAGAGCTGCTTTATGTCACTCATGAACTTCAGGTCCGTGTCCATGATTACCAGCTGCTTGACATTGTCTGGCAAAATTTCTTTGTGAATGCCAAGAGAAAGGAAGAAAATGGCATCATGGTAGTAGGGGTGGCTCCCACGTAGCTGGGCCTGTAGGTCACCAACATGAGGGAGCAGTTTCTTGCCCAAGTCTTCCATGTGTAGAAAGGTAAACTGAAAGACACAAAGTGAGTTACCTTTAAAATCCTGTGTCTATGGTGAAAGAGATAAAGTAACTTATATGATAAATGGAATTCTTTGCAAGAGCTAAAAGTCCTGATCATTTGACAGTTGTAAATATATACCTGCTATTCTTTAAATCTACCGAACCTCAATTGCTATTTATTGTCACTGAGGATACAAGTGTAACACTGAATTATCTGCTTCAAGTTCTTCAGGTAAGGGCTCTACCTGTCCTCGAGAAACTTTTGATAACAGATGCTAAATGATGCAAAATAGTACCACAAAGAGATAACTTCTTGCTCTTATTGAAATAGCAGTTGCCTATTGTCAACCTTTTTTTTCCCCCTAAGAGGAGCTTTTTGTAGGTGGGGCAGGATTTTATAGGAGGCAGTTGCTATTTCAGGGGACAGCAATTTTCACATGATGGCAGACTAACCCTCATAAAGTCCCCGTACTGAATGCTGCAGACAGTATATGTGAATGATCAACTTTTGCATTGCTAAACCCAGACCTATTGTACAGTATATATACAATGAGTGAATGAATATTGCAGGTAGGCTTGAGCAATTACGTGGGCTAAGCAAATAATGCACCCAATACTAATGTAAATTAGTAGTGACTACAATACTATTGAAAATTTCTGTATCTCATGCTCATTCACTGTACAGAAGGTCCAGATCTTACATCTGTTACAAGTTTTGTTTTCACAAGGAAAACAATATACTTATTTTCTCATTCTATGTCATATATCAACACAACATGAATGTAGGAAAGGTAACTGATGGATGCAGTTGTGGTAACCAAAAACAAACAGGGCAAAAGCACTTTGGTTTCTGTGGTCTACTACCATGCAAGAGATGGAACAAATAACCAGAAAGTCAAAAGGCACTGTGGTTTAGATACAATTATGAGTATTTTGAATCTGACATATTGGATAAGGTGAGGATACCTTGACCCCAAATGATCTTTGACCTCTACCAAAATCTACAGGCTTCTTGCATTGAATAAGGTGCATAAACAAATCAAATATGATTGTATCTGTGTAAGCTTCGCTTCTTGATATACCATGTTCACCAGGTTTTCACAATTTAAACCCAGCTGACCCCAAATGGCATTTGGTCTCCACAGAAACCAGTAGGCCACTTTTATGAAATAAGGCATATTTAGATGAGAAATATCAGGTCTAGCCATACTTCTCTTCATGACACATCATGTTTACAATGCTTCAACATTTTGATCCCAAGTGACCTTTCACCTCCACCAAAATCACTGCACTCCTTCTACTCAACAGGATACACTTACATATCAAATCTGAGATCTGTACTTGCAAGCTTCCCTCCCTGAGATATCATGTTTACAAGATATTCACAGTTTGATCCCTCCTACCCACAAATGACATTTGACCTCTACAAAAAAAAACAAAAAAACAATAACCTTCTTTCGACTTTAACAAAGTTGTGACTCTCATATAGCTAAACTGCTGCTGATCAATCTATGTTAAACAGTGTTCATTATCATAATACCCCTGATGAATCATTTAGGACAATCTCAGCCAAAGGATTTTACATCAGAAGTGTGTAGTAATTGCATCTGGTGGAACTGGTAGTCTGGTACACATCTCTGTAACTATGTCAGATTAACTTGGGCTAATACAGAAATTGAACAGATGGAAAGATCATACTCAAAATACTTTTTGAAAGTCCCTTCAATGAAAGGAAACAGTCTAAATCCCCTTCTGTTTTTGCGTTATTTGTAATTTTGTGTTTTCAAATGTTAACTTTAACTGCCTCTGGTAACCGCAAATGACCCTTTACCTTGACCAAAAAGAAGTAGAGATCTTTTGCTTATTATTACCAACCCACACACCAAATATTACATCAGACACGGTTACCCTTCTGGAGATATTGTGTTTACAAGGTTTTTACAGTTTGACCTCTGGCGACCTCAAGTGACCTTTGCCCCTCACCAAATATAATAGTGATCATCTACTAAGTATGACCAAGCAACACACTAAGTATGACATCAGTCACAGTTACCCTTCTGGAGATATTGTTTACAAGGTTTTCACAGTTTGACCTCTGGTGACCTCAAATGACCTTTGTCTTGCACCAAAATCAAAATGAGTATTCTACTGACTATATACAATCCACACATCAAGTAAGACATCAGTCACAGTTACCCTTCTGGAGATACTGTGTTTTAAAGGTTTCTACAGTTTGACCTCTGGTGACCTCAAATGACCTTTGACCTCCACCGAAAACAATAAGGATCATCTGCTCAATATGACCAACTTACACACTAAGTATGACATCAGTCACAATTACTGTTCTTGAGATATCGTTTTTACAAGGTTTTCACATTTTGACCTCTGATGACCTCAAATGACCTTTGACTGCCACCAAAAACAAAAATGATGATCTTATCAGTACATACAATCCAAAAATCAAGTATGACATCAGTAAAGGTTACCCTTCTGGAGATATTGCGTTAACAAGGTTTTCACAGTTTGACCTCCAGTAAGTTCAAATGACCTTTACCCTCGAACCAAAAACAATAGGGATCATCTATTCAGTACCAATCCACACACCAAGAATGACATCATTCAAACGTACGCTTCTTGAAATATCATGTTTACAAGGTTTTCACATTTTGACTTCTGATGATCTCAAATGACCTTTGACCTCCACCAAAAACAATCATCTACACAGTATGACCAACCCACACATCAAGTGTGAGATCAGTCAATGTTACACTTCTTTAGATATCATGTTTACAAGATTTTCACATTTTAATCTCCAGTGACCTTTGACCTCCACCAAAAATGATAGGGATTATTTACTGGGCATGACCAACCCACACATCAGGTATGAGATCAGTCAGGGGTACGCTTCTTGAAACATTGTGTTTAGGTTTTCACATTTTGACCTCTGGTGACCTTTGACCTCACCAAAAACAATAGGGATCATCTACTCAGTATGACCAACAAACAAAATAAGTATGAGATCAGTCATGGTTATGCTTCTAGAGATATTATGTTTAGGTTTTCACATTTTTGACCTCCAGTGACCTCAAATGACCTTTGACCTCCACCAAATACAATAGGGATCATCTTCTCAATATAACCAACCCACACATCAAGTATGAGATCAGTCAAGGTTATGCTTCTTGAGACATTGTGTTTAGGTTTTCCCATTTTGACCTCTGGTGACCTTTTACCTCCACAAAAAACAATAGGGATCATCTTCTCAGTATGACCAACCCACAAAATAAGTATGAGATCAGTCATGGTTTTGCTTCTTGAGATATTGTGTTAAGGTTTTCAAATTTTGATCTTCAGTGACTTCAAATGACCTTTGACCTCCACCAATACAATAGGGATCATTTTCTCCCTATGACCAACCCATATCAAGTATGAGATCAGTCACGATTATGCTTCTTGACATATCATGTTTTTAAGATTTCCACATTTTGACCTCTGGTGACTTCCAATGACCTTAGACTGCCACCAAAAATAATAGGGACCATCTATTGGGCATGACCAACATAATTATCTACACACCAAGTATGTGATCAGTCAAGCTTGGTTACAGTACCTTTCTTGACATATTAAGATTGCAAGCAGTGCCATGTGCATACAAACATATGTGTACATAACATCACCATCGCACAGATTCCTTCCACCTTTGGCAAGGAATAAAAAATGGGACACACTTAATTGTGACAGCTGATACCCCCACTCATTACATCCCCTTCAAACATAAGACCTAGCCTACAGTATTTAACTGGTCACTTGTCTAACGTTAATAACTTAACTTATATGTGTAGGCTCTGCCTAGTTCCATAATTATCATTATACACACCTGAAAATGTGACCTAGACATACCCTCATCTGTGATCTGCTGTAGGCATTCAGTGATGTACTGCTCACTTGGTTTGTCCACAACAAAAAAGAAATGAAGATTAACTGATGACTTTGACAGAATTGACCTAGCACAGATATCAAATCTTGTTTTTAAATGTGATTTTTGATGTGTATTTGTCAGAACCTGTAAAACATGATAATGGCTTGGTTTCAAATCAGAATCATCTTCTTCAGCAGACTGAATATTTTTGCCATCTTCTTGCTCACGTCTTTCATCTTCAACGTCAGCCATTTCATCCTTTTCTGTATTTAAAACCCTTAAACTACTTTCTTTGTCAGTGACTAGCCCCTGGTTCTCAGTGAGCTTATTTTGTTGAACTGTACCCTCATCTGCAGGATCAAGATTAGAGTCAAGGCCTAAATGATCTTTGGTTAATTTCACTGCTTCGCCTTCAAAGCGATCACTATTTGGTGCTATCCAGCCTGCCTCCCGAGCAAACCCATATATTATGTTTTTATCGTACAAATACACACACAATGTGAAAACCCCGATGACAAGAAGAAGCTTAGCGAATGACCACGACCATGACGATAGAGTCGTGATTGTACGTGAACGGCTGCGCAAAGGCATGTTTCGTTGTTTTCTTCCACCTGTTGGTAAGTCTCGAGAGGCCTTCTGTTTTGCTTTACCACGACCGGATTCAGCGGCATATTCAGATTTAGAATTTTTGGCCCGCTGAAGCATTCTGATGAATGAAAGAATGCAGGCCAGGAAAATGTATCTTACTCCGTCATGTCCCCGGGCAGACTATAACAGTATTTTTACACATTAACGTCAGAAGTAGCAACTGCACGAAATTGATGTTAGTTAGCCCCGTATGGCACGCGAATATGGAACGCCAAAAGGGAAGCTTATATTTTTGTTTCAACACACTGTTGTTGTTTCAAATGACGTTGATGTTTAAATTTACTTCGATGTTTAAACTTACCTTGATATTTAAACTTACGTTGTCGTTTCAACTTACGTTTTTGTTTCAGCTTACGTTGATGTTTAAAATTACTTTGATGTTTGAACTCACTTTTATATTTAAGCTCACGTTGTTGTCATCTCTTACGTTGTTTATCACAGTGTCTAAAATCACTTTGACTGCGGCGATGTTCAAGAAGTTGATTATGCTTAATAACATGAAATAACGAATATGTGGAAAAGAAATGTGAAGAGAAATGGATTTGTACCATCAAGAAGCTTCAATACATAGCACCGCTGCCGCAATGCATGTTATACTGCACCGACTTACCGTGACCTCGCCAGTCCTGTCAATTATCAACTTAGTTGGCCCTCCAACTAACTATGCATTTCATTCATAATTGTTTCACATAAAAAAAAACGATGGAGGGAGACACTGAATGTATAGGCTAGAATATCAACAGAAAGCGAGAAGAGAACAACTCGCGAGAAGGGAATAGGTGCTTGGAATCATAATCATACCAACTCGCAATCTAAACTTTAGTATATAGTTCAACATGTAGGCAGGCTAATTAGTACGATCATCATAATTGATATATTACAAAAGCTCTAATTTTCAAGCGCCAGCTGTCATAGAGTGCAAGAAATAGTTAGCCAAACAAGTTCAAGAAAGGAATTCTCTTCGTTTATCAAACGCTAGCCAAAGAGAGGTTCAAAGAAAGGAGCTTGAAATTGATATGTTCCACTATGGTACTAGCACTGAGAATTAAACCAAAGAATGATCTTTGTACCAAGTTGATACTTCTTCACGTCTTAGACTTGCAGTGTAGTCAAGACTCAGTCCTCCCATGCCTCGTTGCCAAGACTCAACTGCCAGAACCATGCATACAACCATCCCAATTAACTCTGGAACCATCCCATAATTAAAGCATACTTAATAATGTCACCACCGGGACCAGTAGAATACACTGGACAAGCTTAAAGCCTTTTCATTTGTTGAAAAGTTATTTAGCTATTTGGATATCTGTAGTCACTGATGAAGTTTTAATAAACTTAGTCAGCACTTTGGTGCACAAACCGTCCGCAACTGGTTGATATTCCCTGACTGATAAGTCCGGTAACATTCTTTAGCACGCTTTAACTGTGGTTGTCAGACTTTAGACTGCTCAAGGGGTTATATATCAAACCTAAAATGGTCTGAAAGTCTCTTTTCTAAGTCTGCGTAGGCAAAGATCAGGGTATCATCTAGCTATAGTGACCTGGACTACACTCACGGTGAAAAAAACAAACAAAAAACAAACAAACGATCGATTTACCTCCTTGGAGGGGTACCTGAACCAGTGGACTTAATATCTTGATACCGTCAAAACAAGAAAAATCTTTTCAGAAGATTCAATTGCATTGCTGTTCACTTTGGAAGAAATGATTAAATATCACTTTGCATTAAATTTTACATTTGCTTACTTCGAAATATGTATTTCTAAAACAAAATAATTTTTTTTTCAAAAAAATTCATTTTCCCCTATTGTTAAGTGATTTTTTTTCGAAAATGAATATTTAACAAATAATTCTACTAATTTGTGTACTTGGTTAAGCAATGTTTTACACAACACCTATTGCACCTAGTTCCATTGAGGTATTACGTTGTTGAGTCTACCTTGAGTAACTTCAGGAACTTGACAAACAAACGTCTTGTAATTTTACAACTAATTACCGAAGGAAAATAATAAAAATGAAAGGAAAAGTACAGGTGTTTCCATTATTTTCCAGATGCAGATCACTTACAACTTTTCATTCTCTTGGACTGACTATGCATCTTTTAAAATTTATTATGGTTAAGTGAATTTTGCTTTAGGCCTCCGTTGCCATCGTTTACCAGTAGACATTTTTATTATTATTCTTTTATAAATTTCAGTATTGTAGGGCACAGTGATCCGCATTGGGAATACCCCCTTGCCCCTGTCAGCCTACAGGCCTAATTTTACGAATATTTGGAAAGTGGGCTAAGCACTAAAATTACTTTTACCATGCATAAAATTATTGTGGGAGGTGCTACAATGCCCCTCAAATAAATACAAACTATATGAGAATCTATTGACATGCATATTACAACCATGCACGTACATACTGACATACTGGCTAGTGTGTGTTTATTTGAACATCACATCACAATATTCGAGACGACAATATACAATACATAGTACACACTGCAGCATAGATACTAAACAGGTCAGTGTAATCAAGCAGACTATGGATCGTAAATCCATCGTCACATTTCTTTCCAAACGGTCGCGAACGTTATTACACGTGATTAACTTGTTTGAACAGATCGAATTATCGCTACGAAAGCACTATCTTCCTGGACGGCAGTCACCTGTGGCGGCGCCAGAATGTCAGACTTGGGGGGGCAAACTGAGGGCAGAGGAAAATGTTGGAGGGCCAAGATTTTCGCGCGCAGCGCGAAACCGAGCGCGAAGCGC
This sequence comes from Stichopus chloronotus, assembly GCA_021234535.1. NCBI lineage: Eukaryota > Metazoa > Echinodermata > Holothuroidea > Aspidochirotida > Stichopodidae > Stichopus > Stichopus chloronotus. Next base: position 6,043,146 of record SFZH01000008.1, read on the forward strand.
GAAGTCTTGCGGGTGGGGTCCAGGGGCCCGCCTTAGGGCCCCTGGTGGGGTCCAGGGGCAACGCCCCGGTTGGGGTCAATGGGGCGAAGCCCCCGGAAGCTCTGAGGTTTTAGCATATCTCTGCGTGGAAAATTAAGTCCCAAGAGAGGTATATTATTTATTTTTATATTATTAATTTTTTCGGTTGACCGTACTCCAAAGTTCCCAACTTTTTTCTTTGGGGGTACTATTCCATACGCGAAACGTGCAAGAGCTCCACAGTCAGTCGCTGCCCTAACTGTTGGAAACTGAGATTATTCAGTAATAATAAGATTCTGTGAATGCCTATTAAAGAATTGGTTTTTTTTTTTGTTTAATCAAATTATTACTTTGCTCAAATCAAAATTTAATTTTTTTACTACAAATTATTAATTTGTTTAATCAAATCGGTATATTTGATAAAACAAATTAGTTTAATAAATTGTTCAATCGAACTTTTAATTTATTTAATCAAATTAGTAATTTTTAATCATATTATTAACTAGTTTAATCAAGTTACTAATTTTTAATCAATTATTCCTTTTTGTATTTTCTTGTTTAATAAAAATAATGAACGAATGAGTAACTATTCCTTAATCAATTTATTAATTGTTTCATCAAATTAATCAATTTGATTAATCAAGTTAATTAATTTGTTTAATCCAATTAAAAATTGGAATTTTCTTATCTATTTGTATAATGAAATTGAAAAAAAATCACACGGCCTGAATAGGCTTCGTACTCATCGGCAAGGAATGCCAATTTTTGAGGGTGCGGAATGAATTTATGAACATTGAAGGTCATCAGTTTAGTAATATCAACTTCAAAATTGATGTTGTTTCATGAGGTCGGTAATACAAATTTACACCTTTGTAAATAAATTTCTTCAAGGAATTTAATGTCCACAACTACATTTAAAAAGTTCCAACAAATATCCTTTGTAAGGAGAGAAAATTTGAAAACAATAAATTCTCGTAATTTGTTGTTCCCTTTAATGTACCACTCCTGTTACCAGGACCTTCGCGACCGGGATATTTGAACTCGAAATTAGTCCCGAATCGGAGATCTGGATTTCAGAATTAGCCTGGAATGGGGTGCAACTGGACTAGGAAGTCCATCACAGTCCACTTACACGAGGCTTATGCTAAAACCTCAAAAAACGGGGGAACCCACCACGGGACTTGCCCATGGAGGGGGTCCAAATTCTCATCTTGTCAACTTAGAGGAGGCGAATTGCTGAAATAATTACTACAGTGTGTTTTTAAGGGAGGCATGCAGGGATTGTCTGAATTATGTTTGTGACTAATTAGCGACATTACTATCCAGGCGGACAGCCACCATTATAGTTGGCCATTATAGAGCGTACAAGAATATGTTGGCTCTTTTCAAAACCCTTAGATGAAACGGCACTTAGCGGTTGCACTTGAGCTGTATGTAACCAGCCTTGAAATTTCGATATCCTGTCTGCTATTCCTCAATTCATGTGAAAAGCAAAATCGATCTTTTACAAGTGGTAGTATATACATATCATGATTTTCTTTTTGAGGTACGTACAAGAATAGCAATGAATTATACACCCTCTTCGTTTATTTTTTTTCCTTTTGTGTGCTTGAAAATACTTTTTTGTTGAGCACACTTGCACATCGGTGCCGTGATTTTTTATGTGGGTGGTGATGAATTGTTTCCCCGAATTATTGTTTAGCTAATGGAGTCACTATCTAAGCGGAGCTCCGCATTTTGCATTTATTGCTCCCAATTTTTCCCGAGGAATTAAACTCCCAGTATAAAGTTCCAACAGTATTAATCTCTTACGATTATTTTTATTTATTACCTTGCTACAACCGACGATGTTTGAATTATAAAGTATCTAGCTAGTTCCTGTACCAATATTTTTGTACATATGATAGCCAGCTTGATGAGAGAGAAACTGTTATGCAATAAAGTATTTTGATAGGTGAAGAAAACATCAGATGAGATGAGTGATGGTTGGCCGCAGTGGCCGCACCAGGATTTTAAAAGTGGGGGGAGGGGGAATGGAGGGCAAAAGAAAATGTTGGGGAAGGGGGCAAAAATTTCTCGCGCGGAGGGCTAGACTTACCGGGTGGGGTCCAGGGGTCCGCCTTAGGGCCCATAATGGGGTCCAGGGGCAAAGCCCGCCCCCGTAAGCTCTGAGGTTTTAGCAAATCTCTTGGTAAAAAATTAAGTCTCAGGATAGATGTATGTTGGTCCATAATGCATCATCCAAAGTAAGGATTCCAAATGATTTTAAAGGGAAATAGGGCGTTTGTTGTAGAGAAAACATCCATATTTTTAGAACCAATGTTTGAGGATGTAGAACGACAGATTATTCGAAATAAGGAAGGACAGTGGCCTTCTTTTCAAGATATAAGCTTTTCAACGAGAGAAATTCAGTCATTTGTTGCTCAGCACTAATTTGTTCACCCAAACTTTTCAAAATTCAAATGATGCATCTTCCATTACTCATCACTTGCATAATGTTTTGAGGAGATGAGGCTTTGGTAGATGTTTATTAATGAGACGGAATGGTTTAACACTGATTAAGGCTATTTTCTTTTGTATGTCATGTTGGTGTATTCTGAATGCCCTATTTCCCTTTAATGTAAGCTAGGCTTATTTGGCTATTACTCTTCTTAGCTGACAACATGAAAAGTTGGAAAGCGACAATATGTTTAACAGCTACTTATTAGCAATCTCTTTACACTTTTTACACTTTTCTTAAAACAGAAAGGTGAATGCTATATGTACAGTATATTAACAGGGAATAGATATATACATATGTATCTGTTACACTTTAAGTTTATATATCGAGCATACCAGGTAGTGCATAATGTATTAGAGGGATGTGTTCACAACTAAAGCAAGAAAATTTCTCCTAACACATCAGAAAAAAAACATGCATCAAGCAAACAGCAGCGCCGATTTATACAAGGAATAAATAATGAAAACAAAACAGAAATAGTAGCCTAAGCACGTAGCCAAAGGAAAACTTATTATTGGCAAAATCTGTATACTGTAGACTTACTGTATGTACACTTTCATGATCTTCCAGGAAGTTAAAGTATGTGACTTGCATAGTTTTACAGAGAGCTCTCAGGCTGGTTTTAATTACTTTGAAAAGTTTGGGAATGATTCAAACAGGGAGGAAAATTATTTGTAACTTATTTTGCCTTCAAAACTCCTGAAAGGACGCTATACTTCAGGAGCTGAGTGGGGGGGGGGGGGGCAACTGGGGAAAGGCTCTGACTGGGGGATTTTGCAGCCCTTGGTTGGCCGGGGGGGGGGGGGTTAACGGAGGAGGTGTCCTCCATTCACTTTTGAAGGTCCTGTCGATAATCCATTTTTTTTTAAACCTGTTTTTATCAAATCGCTTAATCAACTTTATCAAAGGCAAATGATCAATAATTCGAAAATCCAAGTTTATCGAATTGAGAAATCAGCGGTTTGTCGCCTTTTTGAGTGAGAACCGTGATAAATCTCGCTTATCAAGTGATAAAAAAGCAGTGGCGGCGCCAGAATGTCAGACTTGGGGGGGGGGGGGCAAACTGAGGGCGGAGGAAAATGTTGGGGGCAAAGACTTTCGCGCGCAGAGCGAAACCGAGCGCGAAGCGCGAGCCCTTGAGGGTGGGATCCAGCATATCTCTGGGTGGAAAATTAAGTCCAGAGAGAGGTATGTTATTTATTTTTTTATTATTTTAATTTTTCGGTTGACCGTACTCCAAGGTTTCCAACTTTTTTCTTTGGGAGTACCATTTCACATTTACACGGTACCACCGAGTACACACACACACAGGCTACATACACTTCCATTCCATTCCTATATTTAGGAAAACAACGACATTCCCATCTTTAGGAAAACAACCACCTACCCGCCCTTCCCTTACGCTGGACGGTAAACATTCCAGAGAAAATTGGTCTGACCAGGCTGGCCTACCGTTGAAGTGCATGGCTACGGGGCATGATATGAAAACTGGCAGCCTGTGTAACATAAATTAGGCATTTATCAATCATGGTTACCGGGAGGTTTTCTTATTCAGTCCAATGCCAATACATAGTTTTGTGAGTAAATTAATTTTGGATGACTACAAGATCTGATTGGGAAGGGTGAGAGCAACTGGGGGGGGGGGGGCAAGGAAACAATCTGGAGGGGCAAATGCCCCCTCATGCCCCCCCCCCCCCCGTAGCGCCGCCACTGTAAACAAGGTTTATCGAATAACTGAACGTTTGGCAGTGATAAACCTCGTGTTTCGGTTGATAAATCTGGTTTAGTAACCGGCTAGGTTTCTTGAATTATTGGGCATTTGGCTTGCCATATACTGTAATGTTCGTCCATTTTCAAAGGCCATCGGCTTTTGTGTAGGCCCACAACATTTTATGGAAAAGACCAAGAAATAAAACAAGAATTATCGAGAGAAATATTGAAAATTAAAAGACAGATGGGAACAGCCTGGATCATGCTGAATTGGGATCAAAGTTTTGGGAGTGTCTGCTCTTTCAGTGTATTTTTATGAGGACTTGTCCTTCCTTACCCTTTCTCACTTTCCTTAGTTACTTAGGAGCAGTGATTAGTTGTGTTAGACATATGCTCCCTCAGTCAGGACTTATCAAAGTAACTAAACCTTATGGTTTGTGCGATCGAGCCTTCCTTGGCTTGAGATCTAATGTTACACTTTAACCACATGGGTTTATGAGGTGCGCCGGAGCTCTTTGTACCGTCTTAGTTTGTATTAAATATTACAGTTTCATATTTACCCCAGGGTCTGTTGTAAATGTAAGTTACATTATTCAATAGCAGTGGGAAGAGCTTAGTACTGTTATGTTAGTACTGTATACTGTTACAGTGAGCCTAGCAAGTAACATCGCATACAAAACTGAGGGTCAACCGTAGAAGTTCATTTATTTGAGTGTTCCTCTGGAGTCATCTGTCTGTGTAATTGTTACGTGCTTGTTAGTCCTAGGCCAGTGCTACTTCGGCTCTAATTTAGAATCAGTGACCACCATACAAGGTTATCGATGATGGTTAGGATGAAGTATTTGATGAGAATAAACCAAGTTGAAAGTGTAAAAGCTATTTAGGCCTAGCTTTAACCTTAATAACCACCAATCATGGTTACAATTGAGAGGTAGGGTTAGGTTTAGGGTGAAATTGGGCAAAAACAAGGATTTTAGCAAGAATAGGTCACTTCCGGTCTCTGATCCTAAATTAGTACCGCTACTTCTTCTGTATACACTCGCCCCTAAGCCCTTTGACTTTGTTCTTATACAATTTTTATAATGTTTTATACAATTTTGAGGTTTACACTCTTACAAGACTGTAGGCTGCAGTTGATAATTGTACATTGTAACATTATTTATCATATCACTTTAAATTGGCATTACTATTAGGCTTCATTTACTACGTGTAATCTGCTTCGTGGAACGGATACTTTACATTGTAAGGCATAGGGAGAGTTTGTCTCAAATGTGAGGTTGCCTCCTAAAAGGAAACAAGTTTGAACATGTCTATGTGCAAAATGTTACATTTTCCCCTTGTCTACAGTCCTAGAAAGTGCTCCATACCTGGAACACTATTTGTCATGACCATAGTCAACAATAAAATGATGTTTGTAAGAAATATATTAAGCCTATATAGCAATGAATCATGTAGGGGTGACAGTCAAATGTGTACTTCAGGAAATCTGTCATTCCAAGTTTGTGACTGCTTCACCTGCAAAAGCGGGAACATTTAATTATGAAGCAGTATCACTCAAGTAAAGATACATTCAACCAATGAAAAATTGTGTCACCAAAGATAAAATTATTCCACCTTCTTTGTCATGACAACAAATCAAACTTATCTATCCCCAAGGTGTACGTCAAGTGTGCATAAAATTGTTTTGCTGTAGAAATGATAAGAAAGATGGTGTGTTTAATTATTTCAATCTGCCAAATATATGTAGGAGCTTTCAAAGGTTGTGATTTGGTATGTTAGGCTGGACGTTCACTCGACATTCCCACACAGTTGATGGCTACGTACCTCGCTATACATATACTTCATGTATTGCTGATTGCTGGAGTAGAATATAGCCATGTATTTTACTGGCAGCATTCTGCCAACTTATGATATTGCACACTGATTTACTATAGGTCTCTTCCATTTGTATGAGCATAGAATGTTTCTCATATATGGCAATTTTCTAGCTTGGAATCAGTCACTTATGACGAACTTAATTCTTTCTTCTAATTTGTTTAGTAGAAGTGAAGTTGTTACGCTACCTGTCACAACGTTTTGTGATGCCGAGAGAAAATTCAGATGTTTTTGCAACCTTGTATTCAGGGCCTTAATGCTTTAAATTTTTTTGTTTTTGTTTTCTAGAACAAAAAATCTCTGTATGGATTTGTTTTCTGACCTTCCTGCTCCATGTAAGTTTCAACTCCATGGAAGTTTATATGTTCTAAAGTCTATACACACATTGGGAATATTTGTTGATTTGAAAAATTAAAAGAAAAAAAAAATGGATGTTCACATAATAGAAATTTATTTCCTGTTAACCATTGCATATTCTTGCCTTGTCATCTGAAAATAGAAATAGGGGAAGAGATGTTACCATTGTTCACACTTTCTGAAGTTTTTAGAATTATGTAGCTGTAGCCTGTTATGTAGCATTTTTTTTTTTGAGGATTTCTAGTGATCAGGTTTTGATACACTTTGACATCAGTCTGCATCTAATATTTTTAGTTATTCTCAAATTTATTCCTTTCTCATGTTAATATCTTGTTTTGCCATGCATGTTAGCCACAGAATCTGATGGAACTAAATCTGAAGTCCACAGCAGTACTAACACTCAAAAAAGGAAAGCTGATGTCAACAATTTGGAAAAGGAGTCTCCAACTAAGAAGCCAAGTAGGAAATTTAATAATTATTTTGTTGCAATTTGGTATCTGTATCTTGTTCATTTCATCTTGCAGTTGTTATCAAGCTTGTAGACTTGAAAGTAATTGAAAAAGATGTATAGTTTATGTATCTGCATTCATAAAAATGCTGAGTATGATGATAAAACTAGGTGATCAAGCTGTTGAAAAGGTTCTGATCATATTTAAGTTTACAAAATTGGAAGTCATTCAAGGCAAAATGAGTTACTGACAGAGGGCATGAATTTCTTTTAGACATTTTAGAGGAATAATGTTGAACAGCTACTGTCACTGCATGTGTCTGCATTATCAAATTCTCAAGTGACAGGATTGGAGGGAGGGGGGAACTAGTATGCAGTTTGAGGCATGGAGTGACATGACGAAGCAGGTGCTTGCCAAAAAGGGGGGGGGGGGGTGTAAGGTGGATGAATGCATCTTCATGCTCCCAGGTCTAGTATAATGAAGATACATTAAGACTCTGCCATGTAAACAAAGGAACATGACAAAGACAATAGAAGTAACAAAATGTGCAGCAATGCACCCTTGTGCTGTCCAGAGAGATACTGGCCGAAGACAGGCAAAAAAGAAAAAACTATCTTCATCTTGAGAGCAGTAATTTAATCAAAAGTACTGATCTGACTCCTAGTTCACAAATACTGGTCAGTGTGAAGTGTGTCTTACACGATAACTCATTTAGTGGAAGCATGATGTTTTAAACATTACCTACTTTTCACATGAATTCATGCTGAAAGAGTTAAGCAGTTCTGACCTGAGGAACCGACCAAAACACTAGTCCTGGGCCCAGTCCCCAAAAAATGAAAAACAAAAATGGACATTTTTATAATACTTGTGAATACTTGAATGATATATTAATTAACCAAAATTGAAGTTACACTGTTGTAGAATGGTAGTAGCAGCAGGACACTTGAAAATCAACCTGAATGCAGCTTTAATTTGTATTTCATAAATCTCGTCTTCTTGATTTCACATCAGAATCAAAATGGAAACCCTTGAAAGGATTCATCGCTGAGAGGCAGGGTGAACGAGAGGAAATGCAAGATGCCCATGTCATAATCAACGATTTAACAGAAGAATTTGTTAGCAGGCCACCATTTGTGTAGGTCTTGTTTCTGATCACACTAAATAACATAAGAAACCTAAATCATCTTTAGCTTGTTTTCATTACAATCATTACCAGCGTAATCATGATGATGTGTGTGTGTGGGTGCATATGTGTGTGTGTGTTTGTAACACCTTTGCTTGTAAACACAATACCTCAAAAACAGAAGTTTGGTTTATCTCATACTTGCTGTGTTTATAAACCATGTGAAGTACTGTACAAGAAGCCAGTTGTTTTTGGTGGCTATCCAAGTCATTTGAGGTCAGCAGCAGTCAATATATGAAAACTTTGTAAACACAACATCTCAGGGACACAAGCTTTGACTAATATATCGCTTTTTAATGAATCACAACAACCTAACCTCATTGTTTTTTTAAGAAGGTCAAAGATCATTTGATGTCAGTGGAGATCAAAATGAGGAAACCTTGTAATGACAATATCTCAAGAATACCAGCTTGGACTGATTTCATTTTCTGAGCTTGATGACACATTGAGAGTAAGACCCTATCCCTTTTGGTTAAGGTCAATGATCATTTGAGGTCAGCAGAGGTTACATTGTGAAAACCTTGTAAACACAGTATCTCCAGAATTAAGGTGTTTTAGAAGATTATCAGAAAATTTTATGAAAATCATGAATCTGTCATGCTTTGACTCATATAGTATATTGTGATGACGTATTTTGGTGCAGACAAAACTAAACATTAACATTAAAGACAAAAACTCATCACCCCAGACAGTTTCAATTCTCCCAACCACCTACCTCTAGTCCCTCCCTCAACATGTGAAATCAAAACAATGGATCCCTGTGTACGCTGTGTAATACAAGCTGCTCTGCATGTTTCGAATTTGCTGTCAATCTAAGAGTACTGTAACTTAGAACCAGTTGAGAATTTTGCTTTCCGCGAGGTAAAAATGTAGCGTAGGGTGATGCAATACAGCCTTTAAAAGAAGAGTCTAAAGGGTCCTATTTTATCTACAAAGAGTCAGTCAAAGTATGAAACTACATTTTTTAAGATATTAGACTTACTGGATTTGCATATTTTGCCCACAATTAAAGGGGTGTTTAAATGAAAGACATTTATTTTTCACTGCAGGCATTTTAAAGCCCATGCCATTCTCTTGTTCGTAATTTAAGATATTCCTATTGGAAAAAGACTTTTCTGGTCAAGAAAGATTTCCACATGCTGCAAGGTTACCAAAATACCATGAAACAGTGGCAAATCATTGAAAAATGTGTTTGTCTCTCTTTGAAATAAAGCCCTCTTTTAACATTGTACTTTGACACAAGTAAAAATGTTGATTGGGTATATTGTAACTTTACCTTACAATATTGTGGGAAATTAAGGTCATATCTCTTAAACTATTGTAATGTCTCGTTCAAGATTATAAAGAAATGCAAAAGATATTCAAGTTAGTTGTGCCTGGGTGACATCACAAACTCCATATAACGCAGTGTACCATTTTGACGTAGAAGTACATATTTCTTCAAAACTTCATAACTTTTGAATGAAACATGCTATTGAGATATGGTTTTTGCCAATAAAGTGAGAAAAATATTTCTAATCTTTAAAAATATCAGTTTTCCTCAGTGGACTATCCCTTTAATGTGCGAGGAGAAAGGTGTGACCACTGACCATCACTGAAAACTTTTGGTAATAGTGTGATCAAGGCTGTGATATACTGGATTCACTATAGTGAAGGGCCTTGTAGAGAAGGTGGTGTAATTGTATAAAAATATATATCAATAGTTCCATGATTATACAAACATATAACACAACTGGTACCACCGATGCACCTGTAACTGTAGTACAACATTGCCCACTAATGTCTCTCGATAAAACTAAACTTAATTCTGTAATTGAGAGAATATTTATTTAACAAGGCCACATAACCCTAACATAGACATAACCTCTAACAGTAATACTGTGCCAATCACATAACAGGGTCCTGTAATAAATGTTGGCATATGGGACTCAGCTGCAAATGACCAGATCAAACAGTAACAACATTTTTTTTACTTTTACATACATCAGAATTTTCATGCCCTCCTCAGTCTTCTCTCCTGAGTTGTTGTCATCATTTCTTTGTGCATGAAAATAGTTAGCACTTGAAGCCAGAAATGTCTTTGTGAAGTTCACTGACCTAGCAACAAGTTCAGAGGTCCAACGCAAAACGATTCTCTCCAACCTTTGCTGTATTTATACAAGCAGAGTGTAAACTTGTTGGTTTAAATTTCCAGAAATTATACATGACATCTAACTGGGTCCTTTGTAGGGTTTGGAATTGTAATAAGAACAAATAAGAATTGGAGATGTTAAATTACGTATTTGAACACCCAAATATGTCGCACATGGGCATTTCACACAGTAAAAAAGCATGGGTTAGCAAAAGTATTTATCCAGTGCTTGCAATCAATTGTGAATCCAGTAGGTCATCAGTAGAAGCTGTTGCACATTCATTTATTTTGTTTAAGTTTCCCTCTTAAAATGGTGGAAAATTTTAATGGTCTTTTGGTAGTAAAGAAAACTTCATGAAATTCAGTAGCCTGAGTGTGATTTTCACATTATTTTCGATGTTTCAGCTGAGTCTGATTAACTTTTCAACTATCATTTTAAGTAATAATACTTTATGAAGGGTGTGTGACCAGACCTCATGATTGACATGTGTCAGTATAATATTTATCATAGCCCAGTTTGTATTACTCTATAGTGTATGTGTTACAGTGAGCAGGTTGCATCATCAAAGCCTCAATGAAGTTTGCACTCTGCATATTAATCTTTTAAAGTTCTTACAATTAAAGTTACGTTGTTATTCAGTTTACAATTCAGTGTCAAATTTCTATCAAGAGTTTTAATATTTAAAATTTGTCAGTTTAGTCAAGAGAGTGCTTACACAACAATTATTTGAGTTCAATGGAATTTGAAAGAAGCATCACAAGTGAATGTACCTCGTCATGGTCGTTAGCTGTCTCTCAGTCATTTTTTGTGTACTTTCTTTTCTTGATGGCAGAAAGTGTGTAATCCTATTTAGGTCCCATGTGTATGTTTATAGCAGGGCTCTCATTTTGTGTTGTGTGTTTTATTTTTCACAGTGAAAGATTAGCATACTATGCCGTGTTTGATGGCCACAGCGGAGCTCGTGCTGCCAAGCATGCTGCTAAGTACCTTCACGAAAATATCAAGAAGAAATTCCCCAGCACCAAGAGGGAAAGCTGGGATAAAGATATGAAACGATGTTTCATGGAGGCTTTCAAAATCACAGATGAAGACTTCTTAAAGGAAGCTAGTGCTCAGTGAGTCTGTCACATGTCAAACAAGTCTGCAAAATCATGGGATAGTTGTTGGTACCTGTAACTCATTGACAATTGAAAGTTGTAGTTGGGAGAATATGTTGAAATTAAAAGTGCTGATAATAGAAGTGTTTGGTTAATAGCATTATTTTCATTATCTGGTGTTACTGTGAAAGTGTTTGACAGTATAGCAGACTAGTGAGGGCATTTCTAGCAGTGAAACTACCTTTAGCCATCAAACCAGTATTTGGTCAGTGAGTAAACCTTTTTACAGAGCTGCTCAGCTGCATAAATTAAATGGAATCAATTATAGTTTTGTTTTAGAGGCTAAGAAGTCAGTCAGTGAGCTTTTATGGTAGATTTTTTCACATTTAGCCTTTGTCTCTTTTCCTTTCTGTAGGAAGCCAGCCTGGAAAGATGGCTCTACAGCAGTCTGTGTACTAGTCGTCAATGACACACTGTACATTGCCAATGTTGGAGACAGCAGGGTAAGCAACATATCAGTCCCCTCCTCATCACCTGCACAATATGTGGCCATGTGAGAGAGGTTTTGATACAAAGATGATGTAATATGAAATGACAAACTGAGATGTGACAGACAACTACAGACTGACATCTGTTGACCTGAAAGACCTTTGACCTATTTTTACCTATTATGGTATTTATGGTACTGTCACATACGTTACATCTGAACTGTCTCTTCTTGTCGTTGCATATTTAAAATAGTGGGTGTTTGCTGTTTGACCTCTCTTGACCTCAGATGTTCAATTGCTGATACAGCCAATAAATCTCTGGTATTATTTGCTTGTATTGCTATCAAAATAATGATATAAAATGCTATCATCACAGGCAATCTAAAGCTGTGACAAAAAAAAACTTTGTTTAATTTTGTCCCTTAAAAGGCCATGATATGTCGGTACAAACAGGAGGAGGACAAACATTATTTCATTCCGCTAAGCAAAGAGCACAACCCTACCCAATATGAAGAAAGAATGAGGATTCAGAAATCTGGAGGCTACGTCAGGTGAGATATAGTTTTGTGTCCAAGAGGGATGTTTATCAATTGTCTGTATTAATGAGTGTTCATCAGTCATCACTCATTGTCACAGTCATCATTAAATTATTTGAAGTTGAGGATATTGCATGTTCACAGATATTGCACATTTAGCAGTTGCTAATCCTTGTCCTACTTATCTACTGGTTGCATCTGAATCAGCGGTTGACTCCACCTGTTTGTGATTAACGAATATTTAGGAGTCATTGATCCTTGCTTGTGATGAAAGATTATGCAGCAGCTGTGGTATTCACTTATTCTGGGTCTGGCTGTGCTTGTTCCATTTATGTCTGTAAATTATCCGTTTGTACGTAGGGATGGACGACTGATGGGTATTTTGGAAGTGTCACGTTCCCTTGGCGACGGCAGATTCAAACACTGTGGTGTTGTTTGCCTGCCTGATGTTAAGAAGTGTCAGCTCACCGACGATGATCGTTACATTCTTCTTTCTTGTGATGGATTATGGACTGATTGGGAACCTTCTACAGCCCTAGAATTTGTGCAGAATATTCTCACAGTGAGTTATAAATGTGCAAAAAACAGTCATATTTGTATGTTTACCTTTGTCAAAGGTGATAAAAATCCACTGACTAAGAGTGCACCATTAGAGGTAACTTTTAACCTACCAAGACAAGACTTTTGCCTCCAAGTTTTGAGGTATGTTGGCAGTACTACACACTCAATGTTTGTGTCTAGAGTAAAAAGTGAGCTGGTTTGGTCAAGGCAAACCAAGTTGGTTGTGACAAATTCAATTCTTTGTTGTTGCACTGCCAACTTAAAGACTTTTGTATGCCATTCCTTTTGGTTACTGCAGCTCTGATTTTATTGCAGTATTCACATTTCCATACATATTTTGTTTCTTGTGTTTATACCATTGATAGTCTTGTAACAGATAATCTACCAGCAGCTGTCTTTGGGGTATCTTGTGATGTTGAGATTTGTGGTTTCTGGTTTTCATCATCAGGAAGGAAACAGCAGCTCTGAGGATAAATTTGAAGTGGCCTGCAACAAGCTAGCATCAGAAGCAGTCAGAAGAGGCAGTTCAGACAATGTGACAGTAATACTGGTTAGGATATCACATACATGACACATGTGACAGGTGAAAAGAGCCAATGGGAGAATTTACATTCACATCAGAGAAACTTGTCTAGAAGTTCTTGTTGAGAACATGGTATGCTTCATGTCATGCATGTGAATGCTGTTTTAATGGTACTCAGTGCCACATGCCAGTGATTAAACTCTGCAGTGTGACAGTGATATGCTGGCCAAGATGTTACATCATGTTATAAGCATGATGCTATAGCCATGGAAGCGGTCTGAATATTTTACAGATCTTGATGAGAAAATCATATGAAAGCCTCATGCAACAATGAATGTAACTTTAATGTAAATAAGATTCCATTCCATCCAAAATAAGATTTTGTATTGAATGGGTTGATTAAGTCATACACTAACATATTTTGGTGATGTAATGCAGCATCAAGACAGAAGTGCCAATATGTGTGACAGATGCAACAGTCAGACCCGGTCAGCCCCAGTCAACAATTGGAGACAGTTGAAATGATGTGATTTCATTGATGTACATGTGACTTTCTCTGTCCAATCATTGGTAGCAACGTAATTCATTGATATCGTTCAATATCCTAAGATTTGGACATTCAGGCAGGTTTTGTGACTATAGAAAATTTGTTGACTGTACTGTAGATCAAGAGGCTGTCACATATGTGACAATTTCTCGTTGAGTGTGTGGGATATGTAGATGTTAGAAGTTGGTGTATTTGGGATTAGGTTTGCCTCCATGATGTGTCACAAGCAATTTTCGCTTGAAAAGAAGGATGCATTGTCAGAATGAAATTTCTTTTATTTGTTCCATCACAATGTTACTGTAAGGAAAATACTGCAAATGGAATTAAAAATGAGGATTGCATTTGTACTGTTTTATTGGCTGCCATTTAATTCTGTGCAGCTGTTAGTGTTCTGTAACAAGTAAATATAGCAATCATGGATACATTACAATTAGTGAACAACAAAGAAGTCACAATAAAATAGTATTTAGTACAAAAATTTGTTCCTTACTTACACATTAAACAGTAAAAGGCTCTAACAAACAAACTTGTCAAACCAGGATTTGACCAGAGACTGACTTTATGCATTCAGATCACCCATACAGATATCTTTATGGGTACAGCATAGCGTTTGGGTCCTGCTTGAAGGTCCTTTTCTGGTCCTGCTTGGATTCAAAGGGACAAATTCCCTGAAAGCTCTTGAAAGGTTTGAAATGCTTTTTTTTAATGACACTGCAATATTTCAGGCTGTGTTCAGTTTATTGATTTGCAAATGGATCCACATGTTGAAGGGCTGTGGTGGTTGAATTTATACCATTAGAAGAAACTGAAAGAAAACTTTTCAACCAAGTATGTAACTTTTACTGCGGGCTTTCAAACCTAGTGGGAATTTACTGAAAGTCTGATATTTCCATCAGAACTAAAGACTTTTTCAGAACCTTGGACATAGCCCTGTGATAGAAGGACTAGAGGGCACTTAATGTTTTATGAATGCTATTAACCCTAAGTGAAAGCATTGACATTCACAAGTGCCCAATAGTATGCATCTATGAAACAGGATATAGTCAGCTTGGATCAAAAAGAAATTTCAGGAAATAACACTGCCAGGTGGCTGCCACCTATAGATGAAAATTAATTTTTTGGGTACATAAAACAATACCATAAAGTTTTTGTTGAATAAAAAGCCTTGGTATGGAATAAATGCTGTTTACATATAAGGCCAGACATATTTTACATAAAAAAAACAAGTTCACCACTGCATTGCAATAAATTAGTAATAATTGTAAAATGCATGCACCAGAAATACCAGCTTGTGTACACTATTGTAAGAATATTGCTGCGATAATTGTGGTCAACACCGTCACAAGTGCAACCCCGGGGCTTACGGCACCACCGACAGGATTTTCGCAGTGCTCCTTGTAATCAAGGCATGCAGCATAGCGCATCACGTGATTAACGTATGTCTGCTCGTGGACACCATGGAAAAGGTGAGCCATGGGCCCGATGGCAAAGATACCCACATCTTGCCCTCCATGGGTCTCCTCCAGCTCCACCAGTGGAACCAATGCATCCTGCATGTAGTGAGGATCCGCTGTGAAAGGAGAAAAAATGTTTTAGAAATTAGAAAATGAGAACTGATTGGAGAGAAAAGATGATGCCTTGCTTTACGGGGAAGTAAGACAAGTGAAAGTAATGTACGTATGCACTACTATGTTTTAATTTGACATTAACTTATCACCTCTGTCAACATTTATTGAATCATGTTATTACATTTTATTTCTATGCTATATTTTACCATGTTATAAATTTCATCATGTAGAGTTTGAGGGGTGGGTCAGTGGTGATCTCATGTACATTTGTGCTGGGCTGAACATTTACTTTAACAATTTGCCCAGTGGAGCAAGTTCCATTCAGAATTCACTTGCCCTGATAGATTTTCACTCGCCTTGAAACTGCACAGAATAAAAGCAAAACAACTGAAACTTCACTGGTAACCAAAAAAGATGAGTTTTCTTGGTAACACACAATGTAAAGTTAAGGATTGCATTCAATTCATTGAAGACGAGAATGGGGGAGTGTGGTGGGGTAGTAATGGTTGAGTAGGGAGCTAGCAAACCCTATCCTCTACACCCTTGCCATGCACCTAACTTTGAGAGTAGGCCCTAGTCTAGTACAGGGCTGACCCTTAAATTTAAAAGCATTAACACAACTTGTCCGTGGGGCAAGTAGCTTTCAGAATTCATTTTCCCTTTAACTTGCCCCAGGCAACGATCCAGTCCTTGATGTTAAGGCCTGCTGTGACGTGGGTGTCCTCTCTGCAAAGTCTTTGCAAGGAAAAGACTTGGGAGACAATTGTGTGTTTTTGTATTAAAAATAAAAGCCAGTTCAAGGTGGCAGCCCAAGCCCAGGACTCAAATTGTTAGTTGCCAAACAGGGTGATGTTGCTGTCATACAAAGCTAGGTATGAAAAACTGGCATCTTGTCATTACACAATTTTTTTAATCTTTACATACCTCCAACCTAAATTTAATATTTCTCTACCCGTGACCATTTTTGTGGTTCTCTCCATGGGCACAGT
Organism: Stichopus chloronotus; assembly: GCA_021234535.1. Lineage (NCBI taxonomy): Eukaryota > Metazoa > Echinodermata > Holothuroidea > Aspidochirotida > Stichopodidae > Stichopus > Stichopus chloronotus. Next base: position 6,059,679 of record SFZH01000008.1, read on the forward strand.
TGTTATTTTTGTTCTTTTTGTTTTGTAGTGTGTCTTGTTTTTTGTACTCCATGTATAGGAAATATATGATTTGAAGCACTTCAATAATTAGGATATTCGAATGGGGTAGGGGAGGGGGCTAGGGTATACATGAGGCTAGACAGAAGTTTCTATTACATTATTTTGCAGATTTTCCGTTCCTGGTGGAATTTTCAACCACCCCATAAACCCTCGTGTTCAGAGTACATTACCAGTATCGACATTAGTCAGATCCGGACGTTTTCCAGTCTTGTTAAAGGCCTCATGGACTTGTGGGGCCCCTGGTCCATTCATGTAAGCGAGGGTGCTAAACGGAAGTCCATCGTCACCCATGTAGATGTCATTAAGACCTTTTATGGAAGTGATAATTACATGAAAAGCAGTCAGGTATGCATGATTCATTAAACGTCATTTAGCAGCGAAGTATAAGTTACAGGTCGTTTCCATTACTTTATTCAAAATTAAAATATGATGATTATTCCTGTAAACTGAAATCGTCTGGGTGTTGATCGTCTAGCAGCTGTCAAATCAAAGAATGACGTAGTCCTTACTTACGAAATGTTACAAGCATTTAAACTGGTCTCAAAATGTTTCGCTTCATTGACATCAAGCGGTATGCGCACCACACAGCAAAATGTGATTTCCCTCTCAAATAATGAGTCAATGGATTTTAATGCAGCTTTGTTAAAGGGGAGGGGGAGCCGCAAATAGTTGAAGGTGAAAGCAGTAATGACACTATCTCAGAGGAGTATCATCATCAGTTTGTGAGTAGCGCACTATGGGCCAGCACTAAAGGCGTTAAATTCGAGCGAGCCTGGGGGGTGGGGGTCGAACTAAAAGGAAAATGAAGAACAAAGGTTTTAGAAATTTGAGAAGGATAAGCCCTCAATGTTCAGTTTCCACAGCCACTGTTGTATCAATTCGTGAACGACTGACTGGCATGAATGATGAGCACCTGCATACGGACTTTGCATAAACACTTGACGTACATCACAAATATTGGTGAATGACATGATTCACTGGCAAACTTTAGCGATCATGATTTCGATAAAGCCAAATACAATATGGAAAACTCCGGGAAGATGACCATCTTTCAGCTTAGTTATGACCTAATTTGACTATCAATTCCTGCTCTAACTTTTCTCTTGGACTTCACAGTTTCCCCAATGGAATGTAATATAGTCAGCGTTCCCGGCTCTGCCCGAAAAATTGCATCCCCCAATTATTGCATTACTACCCCCCAAAAAATAGGGGGTGGTGTTCGCCTCAGTCCTACCCCACCCTTACGCCTTTTTTTCATCTCAGCCTCTAGTTTCGGAAAACGTATACGCCAATCAAAGTCCGTATAAATGCTGTGATTTCAGTAAGGAGATGATCGTAATACAGTTTCCAGGAGGAAACTGACCATTTGAGAAAAATATATGCTCCTTTTCAACAGCCACAAAACAGAGAGAGAGAAGAAAATGTAAGAAATACTCAAGAAACTTAACATTCTGACAAATTGGTGATGTGTGGGATTTTCGATGTAACGCACCAAGGATGGGGTTCCCCCTGGATGGGTATCCTGCCATGGTCATCACGTGACCGTGATCAGCTGTCACAATCACTAGAGTCTCCTCGAGGTCAACCATCTCCAGAGCCTTTTCAACTGCCTCCTCAAATGCCAAGGTATCACGGAGGGCATTGTATGCCACCCCTGCGTGGTGTCCGTGATCGATTCTACCACCTTTTCGAGATGAATGGGGAAATACAGATGTAGCAAAGGGAAAAAAAAAAACACTGATAACAACAACACGAGAAATGAGATCAACACACACAAAGAAAGCACAAGGATAAAGACAAAACAAAGGGAGGGAAAAGACCGGAAACAAGGCAACGGTAACGGAAAAGCAAAAAAAAAAAAAAAAAAGGAGCAAGACATAATGAGGCTACGTATTCAGTAGAAGGTATATTTCCATGCTTCCCATTGCGTTAACAAGGTTACTATTGTTTGAGAGTCTACTGACATTCGGCATCAATAAAAATATAACAGGATGACCTACTCATCAAGAAATATTACTGCTCTAAGTCCCTGAAGTTCCAGCAACAGTCACTTGTTGAGATGTACCTTACATGTTTCAGACTTTAAGGCCATTCGACCTCTATGAGGGAAAATAATATCTACTCTCAAAGGAAAATGTACACACCAACTTCCCCTTTCTGAGATACCACGGTTACAAGGTTTTCAAACCGTATGTCTTGTCCTGACCTCAAATGACCTTTGACCTCCATGAACACAACAGACATAATTGACTTAGAGTTACTGCCCTCTAAATGTAAAGTTCCGGCAACAGTCATTTTTTGAGGTCTCTTAATTTGCTGAAAAGTTTTCAAGACTTTCAAACTCTGATGACCTCAAATGACCTTTGACCTCCACGAAAACAGTAGGCATCTACCCGTTATAGACAATGGGCAGCGTACACACCAAGTTTAAAGTTCTGGTTCCCTTCTTAAGACATCTTGTTTACCAATTTTTGGTTCCTTGTATTAACAAAGGAACCTACGCAGTCAAGTCGGTGTGTGTATGTGACGCCATTTGAATGCGAGGTATGTGGCACGATAACTCAATCGAGTGCTGAATTTTTCTCAAACTTGGTGTGTATGTGTGTCATACTGAGGAGATGTGCACTATTGTTTTTAATGCTTATATCTTGAATATTAATGAGTGAGCGGGGCTTAATGTCAGGATTGGAATGCACGGTATGTGACTTGACAACTCAGTAATCGAGTGGTCAATTTTTTCTCAAACTTGGTGTGCACATGTATCATTTTGAGTAGATGTGACCTATTGTTTTGGTGCGTATATCTTGCATATCAACGAATGGTGGGACTTAATGTAAACTTTCTGATATGGCAATATCTTTGCAATGCCTTGTCCGATTTGCCTCAAATATGGTAGGAAGGTGTTATTAGATATTAGGTACATAACCATGGCATTTTTATCTCTAATGTCATCAGCATTTTTGGTTTTTTTTTTCTTCAGTGTGTATACGAGTGTACAGAAAATTTGGAATTTTGGTACATGATGTTGGCAGTTGACTTTTGGTTACTGAAATTCCTTTGCGCCATTTTTATGCTATGGATGTTTATATGTTCCATCAGTCCCCCTCCAGCAAATTATGGAAGTACTGTTTGAGACGTACGATCATGATCAAATGAAGAGGCAGCAGTGCTATGGGAAGTACTGTAGGTGGTCATACCAGATAAGTCTGGCTGGATCAGACTACGTCCTTGTGCTTCAGTGGTGATGTTTGCATTGATTTACATGGCTTTTAATTAGTAAGGTGGGCAAGACACAAAGAAAGAATATAAGTCAGTTGGTGTTCTTTCCATTGAAACTAGACTCTAGTATCCCCTCCTGGGTATGCTATCAGTGTTGGGTGGACTTGCTAGGGGCAGAGATGTGACAAACCTTATTGCAATTTGCAGAATTCCTTCTTTAGGGCTTTAAATGAAGCTGTTTGTGCTTTGTAAAATGAATGGGATGTTGCTATATATTATTTATAGCTTAGTAGCTTCTTTGATATTAATGATTTCCAGCATATAATTTTACAGTATGCATCTTCAAAGTACGAGAAACCCTAGTGCCCTTGGGCTGTTGTGAAATCATTTAAAATATTTCTTCTCTTACAGATTGTTTGTAACACTGTTGATGGTTGGTCACATTAGTACTATGGAAGTCAGTGGTTCCATCTGGGTGCTTGTCATGTTTGGGGTCCAATGTCCGAAATGAGCCATTTTATAAAATCATTCTTTTTGTACAGATTTTATGTTATAAAAATGAGGGATTCATGGCCAGAAATGGGCCATTTGGGCTATTGTGCAAAGTAATGCAAAATGCTCCTTTTACTTCATAATTTACATTACTGTTCATCTGTGCAAGAAACCACAGTGCCCTTGGGCTTTTGTCTCTTAGACTACTTCAATTGACTTTTACCTCACAAAAAGTCTTCACAAAAAGAAACGGCAAAGATCTCCTCATCAGGAGTTAACATTGTTTTCACTGTGGGAAGCATTCACTTCTTGAGATGCTGTAAAGTTACTTGCGAAGACATGAATATTCATGAGCAGCACTTGTCACTTTCTTAAGTAGTGTAGTGTGAGTATATGAATGGTATACATCTGTGTCTTATTACGCAAGCAGCGAAGGAGCGTTTTTATCTCATCGCCCTATAGGAGCTAGATGAACTATTGTAGTGGCTAGTGGAGCTATTTATTGTACTGTGCAATCATGGGAAAACGGTTGCCATGGAAACGCTTTGAATGGATGAGTATAGCGACACCCCAGGGGTACCCCATGGTAGAGTGACCATGGGTACAGGAGGGTCCTGTTGGGTGGTATAAAGGAAAACGTGTCCGTGCCAATGTTTGTGCGTGTGTGCGTGAGTGTGTGTGTGTGCGTCCGGACCTGTCCAAATTGTGGTTTTTCCAGAATAGTTTGAGAAGTATATGAGCGATTAAGTTTAAACTTGGTAAGATTGTGCATGACGCCAATATGTCCAAGATGTATTAGTTGTATGGTAAATAGAGTCAAATTTGCTGATCTGTGAGGAAAAAAGCCAATTTTGCCCCAAAATTGCTATTTCCAGCATATATTGAGAACTATTAGACCAATTAACTTAAACTTTTGTAAGTATTTAGCTGAGAACACATTGTTCAACATAATATTACTATTATGGTAAATCCAGGGAAATTTGCTGATTTTTTAGAAAAAAAAAAACAATTTTCTCCTAAAATTGGTATTTCCAGCATATCTTGAGAACTATTAGACCAATTAAATTAACGTTTTGTAAGTACTTAACTGAGAACACATTTTTCAACATGATATTACTGTTATGGTAAATCCAGGGAAATTTGCTGATTTTTGAGAAAAAAAACCCCAATATTATCCTAAAATTGGTATTTCCAGCATATCTTGAGATGTATTTGAGCATTTAATGCAAAATTCTGCAAGGACTCACATGAGAATGTAATATTGAAGGTATGTCACTTTTTTATTAAAGAGAGTGAAATTTGCTGATTTTTTAGGGAAAAAAAGAGCCAATGTTGCCCCAAAATGTGTAGGCCCATTTGCAGGCCCTGTATTGAAACCAATGCATGTTGGCGATGAGATACGCAACTCCGTGGATTGCCCTCTTGTTTTTTTTTTTTTTTTTCTTCAGGAGACGGTGTTACCACGTGTCTGCTGCTCTCTTCAACCCTAGCTGTCCACCAGACATTATGAACCTTATGTTATCTTCTGTTGTGTGAGAGACATCTTCTGGTTTTGTTATTGAAGGAGTTATTATCGAATACAAGTTTTGTAACAAGATCCAATGGTCGTCTCCTGTTATTATTCCCTGCCTCAAAGAACTCTTCATTGAAATACAAGAAAACATGACAGATGCAAGGTATGAAACAAAGGCAAGAACAAACACAAAGACTCAAGTTACAAAGAAGAGAAAAACTCAAGGCACTTGATAAAAGGGGGGAAAAGAGGAACTCAAAACACTTGATAAATTAAGAAGATAAAAGTGGGTGCAGAAATAGACAACAAAAGAAAAGATATGGCGCGGTAAAAAAAAAAAAGGAAAAGAAAAGAAACGAGCACTAAAACCAAAAATAAGAAAAAGCAGATACAAAACAGGTAAGCAATATAAAAAAATAATAATAACGAATTATTGTCAGTTCCGTACTGAAATGGATCATTTCAATTTATTGTAATTTTTTCAAACAACTGTACGTCCACACCATATTTCATGTCTTCACCCGCACCCCCTCCCCCACATACTCCTAGTAAAAGTTTTTGTAGCCTATATGATTTTTAATGCATCAATCTAATCACCACTACGAGAACCAGCTTTGCTCATAACCAGCCATGAACAGCTACACACAGGTACCGGATAGACACACTAGGAGTCTTCTTTTTCTAAACGGTGCTGTTGAAATCCCCTGCATGGTTCGAGTCTGACAAAATGATGAATTTGATGAATTTTATACACATTTTCGACATAGAATAGCTCCTGCAAAAGTGTGGCTTTACTGTAGGCTCATAGGTAGGGTAACCTCATTCTGCTACTTTCATTTCTATGACGAATGCTGCATCCCTATATGTGTCAATCGATGGCACATGTACCCCAATCCCGGCGTCACTCACATACTAGGGCACGTCATTAGTCAAGAAATGATAGCAGCTACTTTCCTGAAAGACACAACAAATATGTTACCTTCCACAAAGAGGAAAAATCCGTCTTCATCTTTGGATAGAATTTGGATGGCCTTTTCGGTCATCTCGGCTATGCTAGGTTCACCAGCGGCATCGTCTTCCCGGTCACGTTCGTATTTCATATGGCTCGGTTCAAAGAGACCTGTCGATAGGAACGCGAGGACGACACTGACAAAACATGATACTACAATACCGTATTAATCTATACGCTTACTGAACAGAACATCACCAGGGAATTGAGTTGCTATGTGGTAGTGTGGTCCATCCAGAACACGTGTAGCATGATTCTCACTTTAAGTGGCCGGCAGCTCAACGATCAGCAAGCAATTGGGTAAGCATAACTCTGTGGATGTCCCATCCACACAAACCTTCAGCCTCCCTTGGTACAATGACGGATTTACTTTTGTGGGGGCCGGGGCTTGACAAACTTATGTGGGGCCCTTCTACTGTACTCCTTAACAAGATTACGTTGGGCAATGAGAATGTCTTCAAAGAGGGCAAAGATTATGGTCACTTCCACTACTCCCCTCCCCTTCCACCATCTAGAAATTTAATGAACTCCATAGATTTACTTCCAATGTAGGATTACATGTAGGTAGGAGAAAAGTTTGAGTTGAGTGGTCACGACAAATTCCCAAGAATGGCTCTTTGAAACTGTCTGAGTGAGGAGTCATAATCGGATAGAATGTATCGTACCAGAAAAGCAGTTTGACAAAAATACTTACCAGATCGTAGGAAATAGGCGTTTGGCAGACCCATTCTTAACGTAACAAGTTTCAATCAAACGAGAATTTGAACAAGTTAAAATTGGGTTGGTTATCTAGATATTACCTTTGACACTATCTAAGCGAAGCGCCTCCATCAGTTGGCTCGTAGCGTACCAGGAAAATTTTTTAAGTGGGCAAAAGACAGCTGCAAGGATTGCACTTCAAACCAAAAATTTCAACATTATAGATTTCATTCAAGACCAATTTAAAGGTGGTAAAATTGCGTCGCTATTTACTGAGTTTATGTGAAGGATCAACTGGGGATTGTGTTGGCACAAAAGTCATTTTGGCATCAAAAGATCAAAATGTTTCCTTATACCGATAGTTGACTACAAGATGTGGTCAGTGTCATTGTTGAACAATGGCACCTACGGGTGTTCAACAGCTGGGATGAAAAGAAGTGTTTATTTAAACTGGAACTGACCATTACAGAGGTCAGATCACTTGTCTTTACATGTACCTTTCAATAAACTACTGTACACTACAATGAATGACTAAATAGTAAATGATTTTGATTATTTTCTATCACACACAAAAAGGATCAGGAAGTCTCAGCTAACTCGCCCTCTTAACTATTTGGTGTACGAAATTGTATCTCGAATCTTTGAGAGGTCAAACCTGATGGGCCCAAGAATCTGAAGTTTGCCCAAGAGGCTATAGTGTTGAGGTTATCTTTCATTTATAATCCCAACCCTTACTCTCAAATCGGAACAATTTCTTTTAATCCGAATTGCAGATTATTGCTCCACAAACGTTTCTCATGGGTCACCCATACGAAAGTGGATAAGGGGATTATTATCGGGAGCTATGTGGGTCCTCAGAGCAGGAAGCTGTTACCTGCTCAGAGCAAAACCAGTTCCAGCGCACAATACAATGTGATCCCGTGTTTTGCTCTCTTTCTCTCTCTCCGCCTTTCACGATCTCTTTCTTTTCACTTCTTTATGTTTATTTTTCTCTCTCTCTCTCTCCTCCACCTTCGGTCGTTTCTCCTCTTAGTTTTTTTTCTCACAACCCGGCATTTGGCCGAATGCAGCCATGAACCAAACGGTCCATGCAGCAATCGCCAAATCGCCACAACGACCAGTCCGCCTTTGCAAGTAAGCCTAAAAGAAAATAGCACAGATGATCTCTACAAATTCCTACATTTATTGCATCATCACACTGATTGAAGTAATATTTATGCGAGAGGTAATAAAAGTCTGGGATACTCTACGAAAATTACAGTAATGTAATTTTGTGCAGGCCCCCTTTTTTGCGGGTCCCTGGGCTCGTGCCCGCCTGGCCCACGCTTAAATCCATCAACATGCCCTCCAGTGTGGGAGATCGGTGGCAATCAATGAAGCCTGAGTATTAAAGCAGCACACTAGTCTGTGTATGACAGCATGACCTGGCCCTTGATCACCCACAGCATATATTCTAGAAACCCGTCTACTCTCGTACATGAGCTATATTATTAAGCCCAAACACAGGCTATCCTGAATACGCATCTTCACAGGCTCAAATTTTAGTACAAGAGAATACAATTACAAAAAGTAAATCACACTTGTTGGTTGACACTGGTGATGTTCAAAAATGAGTATAAGGTTAGACATCAACGGAATTCAAAGAAGGCCTAACCTGACTTTGAATCCAACGTAAATTTTCACCGCAAGTGTATGCTTTTTCTCTCAAATGGATTTCTCCGGGTGAGGTGCATGTTCTTGTTCTTACCACGGGATAACTATTGACTAACGTGATAATCCTTCCACATATCGCCACTGCTTATTGAGTCAAATGTATCGCCGCCCAGCGAGAAAATGCTGTTTCTTTCACCGTTCCCCTCGTCGCCAAACTATCCAAACTCCGCATCAATCTATTTATGATGAACAATTTAGATGGAAGGGACATGTGGGGCACATCTTTAATCTCTGCTCCATATAAATTGCTGTTGAACTCACCCAATAGGTAATCCGTAGCTCCAGGGTCTACGGCGTTGAAGTCATCTAAGTTCCAAACGTATTCTGCGTTCATCCCTTCTTTACTGTCCAACCATTCTTGTATGATGTTACGACCGTCAAGTCTCTGACCCATCTTGTCGGGATATTCAGGATCGGCTTCATCCGTTGTCATCATCTCTCGCCTCCCTCCCGCCAGCACGACCTACAAAAACGAAAGGAGGACATATAGAGATATCCGTGCTACCGTTTGATGGTATAATACTTACCAGCAGTGTACCTACCAAGAAATGTCGTCATGTTGAGATTTTACATCTCATCATATCGGTACAATCAGTCGACCGGTGAAGACAAATACTCCCGCCATGTCGGCATCCTGCCCCAGGAAAAGATGCCAGCATTTGAAGATTCATTTGTGAAGATTCAAGGTGTTAAACTAACTCAGTTCAAAACCTTTCGAAGTGATTCGACTTCTTCCACCGCCATTGCATTCTGCTTCAAGTTACACGACATGTTGGGTAAATTCTCCCTCCCCCCATTTGTTGATTAACATGGTGAAATGTATCTTTTCAAGTTCAAGACTGAGGAAAGCTGTCAGTGTATGCATTATAGTTCATGCCATCGTGGCCAATTGGAGAAGCAAGGCAGATTTGTTGCAAGAAACAAATGATAATTTTGGTAGTCTGTAAACTAACCTTCAAAAATCCGGCATTTTCAGGAAATTGCGACGCAATGTCGGTACAACCGAGATTAACAGCCTCCTCTGTAAGGTCGTTGTCGCTCTCCCAATTACGATCAGCAACGTGGGCGTAGAGGTTAGCGGGAGATGCGTGGGTAACCCTAGTGGTGGTTACGAAACCAGTGGCCTTACCTGTGATTACAACAAGTTGTATATACAAGTGACGCGTGATGTTTGACGTTTGGTTCAGACAAGCCTGAAAATAACACAAGTGTAGAACGGGGGGGTTCGTTGCGAGAACAACATGTTGAGCATAGGAACCCTGAACTGCTGTGGGTTTTTAAAGCACTGAGCACTACGAAGAAATAAGGGCAGCAAAAAGAGTTGGGGAATTGCGTAGCAGAGTTGGCCTTAACAGGGTGGGTAAGGGTATTCCCGATTTGACTTCAGGAGGAGGGGCTTTAGATTTGATAAAATCTTACCTTGGGCACTTCAGACTGCGCTTTTGGAGAAAAGTTTACACAGAAAGTTATCACAAGGATTGAGTGCCAACCCTCTAAAATATACGTACCTTCTTTGTCGGCTCGCACAGCCACAGATTCCTGGGGAACTCCTACTTGTTCGGACGAACAGTCATAACGCATGATACCATCATCAAATCCGATGGTACCGAATTTAGTCTTGACACCGGTGAGGTAAGCTGTCCCAGTACCGGCAGAATCGGAAACTTGCCTGTCGGTATTGTACGTCTATAATATGTCGAAGACAAGAAGTCAATACTTATAAGGAGGAATGGAGGAAATTATGAAAATACAGATATACTTATAAGTTAATGCAATGTGAGATATTTTTTTCTATATCTGCCTTTCGAATTGACGTCACCCGCTTCTTCAGAAAAGACTAAAACATATTTCCTTAAACCAGCACATTGCTCCCTATGCACTTTACATGAAATAAGAGGCTACTGTATAGTGAAATGTTTTGTGCATACTGCGGTAGATATGATGACCTGTTTGTAGGTCTCATAGCCTGTAATCAGCAGGGAATTTTCACATCACTTGATTTTCACATCTCTTGGTAAGCCTATATCAGCTACACATTGAAAACAAATCTCTTAAAAGTGTCGTGAAAGTTTAGACCTATAGACCTTTCATACGAAGGGTTCAACTGCTACTTTTACACATCCATGCTCGCCGAAGTGGCCACCAACAGTATTTTTTATGCTTCAGCAACTATTTTTCATGATTGCAATCTTTTGATACTTTCTACATGTTGAGGATTGGTTGTGGATAGAATGCAACGAAATATTTTGCCTTTAAGAAAAAAATCCTTATATTTCGCAATTGCTTTCAAATCTGCATTTCTAATTTCACTTAATTATCTGCTGTACCGGGCATGCAACTATTGTTTTTGTTTGTTTTTACAAATCCCCTTTAAAGTTAACAACATATCACTCTTGCAGTCGTCGGTGTACCATTCTGATGTTCAGGAGCCCCAAATCCGTTTACTATTTGGTGAACAGGTATTGTTAAGTGGAATGCTTCACTTTTCTGTGTCGCCTACCGTTTATATTCATAATGAGTTTAACATACAGTACCAATGTTGGCAAACATTAAACTTAGCAACTGACTCTGAGTTGACAACAGACATACCGAACAAAAAGTCCATCAATCATTACGAACACTATTGCAGTTCACATCGGAATTAGATTTAAAAGTGGGGAACGATATGAAGGAAAGGTCACGTGTAAAGGCAACAATTTTGCCACATTTTCTCCAACTACAGCTTATGCACTCATAATCTTTGCAACATGTTGTGGAGGTGGAGGTTTGATCGAGGGGGTTTTCTTGGGGTGAGGGTCAGATGGGCGTGGTTGTCACAGATTCCTTGTACGTTTTCATGCAATAGGTAATAAATATCGGAACCACCGATGAAAACTGAGGAAAGGTCTCACGGTACAGATTTAAATCTCCAAAAATGTCGAACTGAACAAACAGCAGAAAATGTAACATAACTTCGCACAAAAGCGATAACAAAATCAAAGAAAACCGGGATACGTGTTGACACAGAATGAGTAACAATACGAAACATGTGTATGCTTCAAGTGAGGACCTCCCAGAGCAAAGTTTCACTTAGTCTGGCGTTGCGTTGATTTGCAGAAGGGGTGACTATAGTGTGGTTTATGTTGGTTAGACGGGGGCTTATGTTCAAGGTGAGATAAAAGTTCAAAAGTTAAGCTGAGACAAGTAAGAAGACGCATGTAATGAATTGTGGGGCTCCGTTTCGAGGGCAACACTTCACTAAGCAATAGCATGGAGCTGGTTTAATCTTATCAACTGACATTGCACTTAATACACACAGAATTGCAACGGGATGGTAGGCCTAGTAGACGTTGGAGCTGTTGAAAACTGGGAGCAAGTTTCGAGCATTTCTGGAGCACAGTGTAATCTCATCTGCCACTTGTTATCATATAGCAATATGCTTGTATCCATCTTTCAAGTAGGCCGCTATGTATTTCGACTCCCCTATTTCCATCCCAACTTTACTTCAATTCTCTCGCTACACTGCCTGCAAAGGCCTACTTGGTTTATGTTAAACTAATTAAAAGTAATAAAGAAGGACGAGCAAAACGCATCAGTACCCAACCGTCTAAAAAAAGTCAGTTACAACCTTGCGTGACTGGAACAGAATGGTCATTCCAGATGGGTGATGTTGGTAAAGACTGTGAGAAGTGAGAAGTTAACATCTGCCCTCCGACAAGAGTTTCGGTTCTAGCAACTGATACAGAGACTAATGACAAAGAATGCAGAGTGCCGTTATACAAAACAGAACATTCCTTCCGTTTCGAGTGAATGAATGTATATACCACCACTACGAGAGGAGCGACTGCAGTACAGGTCCTGCAGCAACAACAGGATCGACAGCTACAGCAAAAACATATAGGATCAACAGCACGATAAGGCGAGAAGATTATAACAATAACAACAACAACTACAACAATAATCGCAGTAACATCATTAGCACATGCAACAACTTCACCAGCATTAACAATAAAAAAAAACATATTAAAAGCAGTACCAACATTAACCAACCAAACACAGGCAACAACGATAAGAGCATTAGCAAGAACAAACAAAACAATAACACTAACAAACAATACGACCAACAGCAACACCATCAGGAGTAGTAACAGCAACAGCAACATTATCAAAATCAGCTGCAACTGAAAACAGCAATAGAATCAACAGTAAACAATACAGACAACGATGGCATTATTAGGAAGGCCACAACAGTAACAACAACATCAAGAATAGAGAGAAAAAAGGAAGGAGCAGTAGCAAAATCAGCAACGACAGCCACAACAAGAACGTCAGAAAGATCAGTTGAGTTACGATTTAATCTGAGCAACATCAACAAAAATTAAGGCAGAAGGAACAGCATTAACAATAGCAATAACAGCAGCAGGACGCGCAAAAATCACAATAATAAGTTACATTAAACTAAGAAGTCACCCTACCCGGATTAGCAAGTAGAGATTTGTGACTGAAAAATCGCTCGATAATTAAATCTGCGTAGAAAAAGTTTGTTTTTGTGCAATGAAGGAAGATCTGTATTGTGTGTGGTTTTTTTTTTTTTTTACCAAAAATGGAATTCATGAGCACTTTATTTCGTACGTGAGTGTATATTGTGATCTGAGTGATTCTTGGGAGTCTTTTGTGCGTTTCAATATTTCCCAACCGTAAAGGGAAATCCATGGATTTACTGACAGGCGAAAACTTTATGAGGGACCTCGATCGTGCAAAGTCGAAAGTGGCGTGAAGCTCATTCCAAGACGGTCCATAATAAGTATGAAAAGTCATTTTAACATTTATCCCCATATTCTTATGAATAAAACAGAATTTCAGTTAAGTAAACTTCTTTCACTTATTTCACTTAAGTCAACTTCACTTAAGTCAACTCAGATTTTACTTACGTAAACTTCTTCTGTATCCCACTTACAAGAAATTAAATTCTACTGTTAAAGTGGAATGTAACTCCATTTAAGGGAAACAGACGTTGTTCAATTTTCATTTTTACTTACGAGACATCGTATTTTGCCCCCAGCAAATGAGGAATATGCATTCAGGAATATTATACTAAGTATAATACACTGAAAATGTCAGCGCTATAGTCCACATTATTTTAAATGCTTCACCATCACACATTTTCTTTTTGAGAGTTCTGCTCTTAAAAATGCCCAGGGTATTTCACAGTTGAAGGACCCAGAGCCAGCTGCCAATATGTCAAGACTACGTGAATATCGTCGGGATGGGGGGGGGGGGGGAGGATGCTCGTTGTGCTGTTGGTTCTCCCCCAAGTTATCTCTCATTTTCAATAATTTGGTGCACATTCTTTTTAACTATACGCTTCTTGTGCATGAGCTTAGTTGTGTCTGTTTGTAAACGAAATAAATGACTTCATATACACATGTTCAAGTGTCAGATATTAATTAATTTGGGACTTGAATGATTGATGTCAGTGAACACTGAAGTTCAGTCACTGTGGCTTTCGTTGATATTATGGGAGACATATCTGACCACAGCTGCGCTGGACTCTTGGGACAGCATTGCTGGGTGACTATTTATGATATGATTTGCTTGTGTCAGGTGATCTTATAATGGCATGTCATACAGTTGGGATAATGTCTTGAATACGTACGCGATCGAAATACCGACATAGTACGTGTGCTTGGTAATCTTGGAAAACGGGTACAGGAGTAATGGTATATTTACCACCCCCCCCCCCTTCCTTTTACAGATACGGTGCCTTGTTTGCATAAGTATTATAAGTAATATTTTCCATAGTAGGATTTTTAATGAGCACTAGTCCCTCTTCCACTGTTCAGAGAGCTATTTATTTTTTTTAATAATTATTTGAAACAGCATTTAAGCTATAGATTTTGAAGAGATTAGGGTGAGGTTCCGCGACAAAAATACCACCAATTTTTATACGCTTCGCGGTAAACCGACGAAAATCATGTTTTTCAGACAAAAGGACCGCCAAATTTGAATTTTGGCGCTTCTCGTGAGCTTAGTAGTTCCCAGCCCCCACAAATCACTTTTGCCAACAAAATCACAGCTTTTTATGATTTTGTTGGAAAAATTAAGTAATGTTAAGTGTATGTACCTATCACATGGGCGCGTTTTGCGCACCGTGCAATAAGTATATACTTAGCACATCTATGTGAGTCCGACGAAAATCATATATCCGGTACAAAAAGACGCCAAACTTTCAGACGTTCCACCACGTGCTTACCTAAGCCCCCTCCATCTGGAGGCGCCACGAAATAAATCACCTTAACCCCTCCCAACCCCCCCCCCCCCCCCCACACACACACAATAAGACATCCGGTGTCTCTTCTGCTGATCACAGGGTTCATCTAGGCGGTCACATGTACGACTACATACAAACCTTGGAGAGAGCCACGTAGGGAAATTTGTGCCATCTGAGATATCCCTCTTCCCCTGTTTCCCCATTTAGTTGGCCCTTGAAGATCCTTGCTGCCGTCTGTGTCGTAATGTCCATGCCATCACCCAGGAAGAGAACAATGTTTTTAGCCACGCCGAAATTCATTTTTAAATCCAGTGCTTCATTTAATGCCCTTCTGGCCTCGTCATTCCAATGTTGGGCACGTTGGGACATGACATCTGGAAATGGTAATATAAGATTGTCAAGATTATTATGTTTATATCATTAAAATATAATAGAAAATAGCCTTGCAGTATTAGTTGACTTGCATGATCCATCCAAGCCAGATTGATCAATGGGGAACCCGATGGCAGGCCCAAAGTTCGCTGCAGGTAGGCTTCATTTGTTTCTTTATATTTCTAGTGTGCTCTTAACACTTTGCGGCTTGGTCAAGTTTATTAAATCACCAAGTTTCAGGTTTTTGTCATTTTGATGAGTTGATACAATTCTTGAAAATGTCTAGTTTACAAAAATCGTCCATTTTGGCTTGAAAGTTTTTTTTTTCCATTCGGATGTCCCTTCTATGCCTCATGACAGCTGGTCTTCATATAAATGTGCAGCTGACGAAGGGGGGGGGGGGGGAGTAATTTTACTAGAATGACTTAATTCTGAAGATGACCTTTCAGATTTCATAAATACGTCAATATTTATCTCAAACAAAGGATATCCGATATGAGCAATCCTCAGAATTAAAGAGATTTTCATACAGGAACAAACAGTGTTACGTCAAC
The DNA here is from genome assembly GCA_021234535.1 of Stichopus chloronotus. NCBI lineage: Eukaryota > Metazoa > Echinodermata > Holothuroidea > Aspidochirotida > Stichopodidae > Stichopus > Stichopus chloronotus. Next base: position 6,075,560 of record SFZH01000008.1, read on the forward strand.
TTTTAATGTTTAAGGGCGTCCGAGAGATGTACCGTAGCCTTAGTGGGCACTAACATCCACTGATAATATTCCGAGTTTGGTGATAGGAAAGTAGAACTCAGTCTTATTTAAAGAAAATGACATCTTTACAGGATGTGCATGTGACACGAAAATTACATTTTGGAATATTGGCTGTACTAATTATTAAAAGTGTCGGAAAACACAAATTCCATCAAAATACATCGAATAGTGACAATTGTCTTACACCTTCATCACGAATAAGCATTGGCAAAGTATGCAAATTTATGGCGTTGAAAGAGGGATTGGCATGTCCTTTGTTATATTTTGTTTACTTAACCTTTATTAAAAGGACAACTGAGAATTTTATATGCGCACAGGGTTGTTTTGGAAGCATGTATTTCTTTCTTTACAAACTATTAACATCATTTACCAATGTGGGCCGAGTTATTGAAAAATAATATATAGACCTAAAACAGAAATGTCGACATTGTGCAACACCCCCATTTTATCATATTTCATTTTCATCACAATTTTGAAAAGCCATATCTCAAAAACGGAAACACAGTTAAAACGAAGTTTCAAAGAAGTTTCACTCTACAACTTTGGAAGTAATGCAGCTATTTTCTAGATGCAATATACATGATCTTTAATTCATTTGTCTTTTTAATATGACTAAACGTCTTGATTCACACTTCAACTCGTTCAAATTTAAACCTTGTGAAACTGTATATTCATAATTCTACACAGTCATATTCATAATTGTACATGAATCGGTCTCAAAATAAAGGTCTGGTAAAAAAGAAAACTTGATTGTTTTGTGATTAGGGTTAAGAGGTTAAAATATGTGGTCGATTTTGACGTTCAGAATTGGAGAAATTAGTTCGCGAATTCGTGAACTATCTGAGCAGAGTTCGACCATCGGGTGGCGCAGAGTATACAAGGAAATTTTGAGTTTTACAAACCGCCAGATGGCCGGAAACAGCCCTTCCCAAGTCTTTTCAGCTGCATGAACCCAGCCTTGAAATATAGATCTCATGTCTACAATTTCTCAATTACTGAGAAAACAATCAGTCTGTGAAAAATAATGCAATGCCGAGATGAGCATTGAAAGAAACGTTTGGCTCTACAAACCACTCAGATATTAAAAGAACTGCCCATCCTGGGTGTTGTACATGCATACATACATGCTGCCAACCCAGCATCCCACCCCTGCCTTGGCGACATCACTGAGCATAGCACCACCATTAGTTTGGGGGAGAGTATTCAATAAAAATGGGGTGAGAATGCCTCTAGATCACATGGCTATACCACAATACCACAATATACCACAATATGGCCAAGGGGGGGGGGGGCGGGGGGGGGTGGTCGCCTCGTTCGTCCCCTCCTTGTTTACGCGCCTGTCTGATATAGAAGAAACCGTCACGAAACGCTGTAAAAGAAGATGTTCACATGTATCTATATATCCTACGTAATTGAAGATCAATTCCAACAGCTGCATCTTGCCTACAACGACTCCAGGGTAGTGCTAACAGGAAAGACCTCCTGGAAAGTATGGTCAGGACAAATTATCTGTTGTATTAGGCCTGGCTAACATAGCAGATATTTGATTACACACTATGATGTATAGACCAATAACAGCAATCCTGATGTATTTTCTTTTGGGGTGAACGCTCTAGGTCTACAGCTTCATGTCATCATTACGTATGGTGTTCAGCCAAATTCAACGCACTAACAGATTATACCGACTGACCGAGTGCTATGTGGTGTAAATGAAAACTACCTTGATAGTTTGCTATATATTCCCCGTCGTCTACACGATTATACCTTTGTTCAAAACTTCGACATAGATCATATGGCGATGTTTATGAACAAATGTATGATCGTATAAACGGGTTTCCCAACAAAGTTCAACTTGTATGACGGTGTTCAGATTTTCAGATGGATGTTTCGTCTTTCAGGCAACAAATTTTCATAACATTATAACTCGTTCATGTCTATTCTTACACCGCCGAATCATTTGTAAATCACTGTGTGGTCCTGGTGATAGAAATCGTCACCTTAACTTGCGTATTACTCGATTTTTGGTATATTCAACAAAAATCAACAGCAAAGAACGTTTTACCATAGAGAGGTTTAATTGAATTCATACCGGGTATAAAATTAAGTCATTGCTGCCATTAGACACGCATTTATTTCGCAAATTGTCATGAATACCAAAGCTGCCGTATCTGTTAGGCTACTTGACCCTACAGTGCACTGTTATTTTATTTCACGCTTCTCCGAGCTTTGAATCTAATCAATTTAAGCCGGGGATAATCCTAGAGGTCAGGTTTGCCGTTGATGCATGGAGAAAGTAGTAAGTGAAGATACAAATACCTGTCCTGCCTTTTTGCAATATTGTTGTAGGCAAACTGAAATCGTTTGCCGCCCCAGCATGACACAGACGGACTAAACAAAAGCTAACCGTAAACGCACCATGTAGCAATGGCCAATGCTGGGATACGTCAAACAGACTCATTCATTTGGAATCTGTGCCACGGAATTTAAAGCGCACTATAAAATCACAAAAGTTCATTCACCAACGAACACAAAAAGAACGATACCGAGCTTAGTAAGTATATTTGGTCGCTTAAGAAAAAGGACATTGAATTCCAAATCAAATCGCAAATTCTCAAACGAACACAACCATACAGCAACAAAACGAAAAAATGCAATCTCTGTCTTTTTGTAAAGTATTTCCTTATATTAAAACCGCACGAGTGCACATTAAACAAACAAGAGCCCAAGGGCACTATGGTTCCTTGCGGAAAGATTATTGTAAATTAACTGCAATCATTTAGTCCTAACAAAGGTTAATCCACAATTCATCACATCCAAAAAAATTGTGGGTCCCATTTTGTCAACAAGAATGCTGATTAGCCAAAGGTGCTCAAATACTAATCTGAAAACCATCGACACGGCAACGTATAAAACCAATCGCTTTGCACAATGTAATAACATATGGCCAAACCTAAAGATGGACCCACAAATATTGAACACTGGGAAAGGTTTCACAACCACAATGCTAATTTGACAATCCTTCCACATTGTAAAACACAATACACTAAGAAAAAAAAAATTTGCATTATTTCATTCAATGGTCCATATGGGACCAATTATATAAACAACCACAAGGAATCACTAACATAGTAGTAACATGACACAAGTTCAACGTAATGCCATACAATTTGTAGGAGAAAAGGCATTTTGCAAGATTTAATAAAATGGCCCATATAGACCTTGGACCCAAAAATCTTGAACGCCCGGAAGGCACCACTTCCATGAATGCAGTCCATATACCAAGTATAACTTGAAATGTTTTCAGACTTTTGCCCCCATTTCCCCCAGATGACCTTTGACCTCCACCAAAAACAATAAGCAAGCCTTTTCAATATAGTGAACCTACATACCAAGTTTGTCTTTCATTTGACTTTCCCCTATTGAGTTAGAGAGTACGGTACTCAAGCAAGTGTCACAGAAACAGAGAGTTTTGCTCAAGTGTCCCAAGATGACCTTTGACCATTTCTCAGGGATAACATTTGTTTTATACCCAAAAATGCGACATGTTTCGTAAGAACATAAGGCAGCAAAGGTATAGTAAAGACTTGAAATTAGTTTAACAAGGGACTGTCTAATTGTCTGTTAAGATTTGTAGTTTCCCAAATAATGTATATACAGCTTTCTTTAATCTTTAGGGGGCGCTTGGTGGGTGGCCAGTCACTGATTTTCAAAGAATTGTGGCTACACTAAGCTTTACAGTTATGGGATTTGGCTAAGTGTTTGTGTCTATATGTGAATTCGTATCTGCCGTAAGATGCTCGTAGATCCGTGTAGAGAGGTGTCTGTGGATCTCCCCTATGATAGCAAGCACTGCAACTTGTACAGTTGAACTTATACATTACATGGGATGAAATCTTTCTTGACTACAAACATTTACGCAGTTTGAAAGACATAAACACAAACTTGACATCTATACTTGACCTATACTACTTGATTAGATGTCTTACTTTGGCCTGTGTATGACATGAAAAGTTGTCAATGTACGGTAAGTTGTAGGCCTAATATCTGGTGTTTAAAGTAACTGGATCGGTAATTTGATGAGAGGAAACCTTATTATCTAAGTACGACTTTACAACTTTATCACGTATGTGAGGTGGAAACTGATTTTTACCAAGCGTAGAAAACAAATGTTTTAGATCAATGCGAAATCCTTTATTATTTATTTTGTAGATCCTGTCTACCAGAGTACGGATAAGACCGGTTTTATACGAGTGAGAAATATTATGAAACTGAGATTATTGGTTAGCAGCTCCATGTAAGTTGGTTCCAAGTCTTCACTATAGCTTTCCTGCCTGATGAGGACAGTTGTTCTTTCGAGACTTGTCGTAATGATTTTGTATATAAAAGCAGTGTTATTGCTAAGTAATGTCGTGTTGTCTATATAATATATTTATACCACCACTACCGCAACATACATACCACCACTACCCCAACAAATATATTAATCATGAGACTACAGTCACGACACAAGTAATTTAGCTAATAATCTATGGCCCCTCGTGCTCACACCAGGAACTCGTTACTATGGCAGCTCTCTTCTCCCACTGATATTTGTGTGGTGTAACCATGGGCGTCAACAGGTGGGGGACGGGGGGGGGACATGTCCCCCGCGCTTTCAAAAGTGGAGGGGATATCATATCATTTGTCTCACCCACTTTTCAGAGCAGTTATTAAAAAATAATCACATGCATATGCGCATGGATATGCGCAATTTTCTATCACAATTGCTAAGCTGATTCAAGAAGAATTTAACTTGGGCGTTGAATCCACAGAGAATCGCAGAAGAGTTCATCAGATCATCAGACAGTCGTATAGAGATTTTTGGGAACTTCAGACACTGCGGTGAATCCTCCTAAGTGGGTGTTCGGACAAGCACCGAGTGACTCAGTGACATATATTCTGCAAGAAATCTGGACTCCCTGGGCCCCAGCTATCTATCACTTGCACCGTCATTTATTTCCCATTCTCTCAATATTCTAAATGTGCCCATTTATTTCGTTCGAGTGGGGGGGGGGGGGGGGAGCATTCGAAAATGTATTGGACTTGCACACATGCTGTTTGTATGGGTTCCAAGGGATTAGGTAAGCCATACAGGTAGATGGTGATGAGTTACTATGTTAATATCACTACCTCCAGTCCCTTAGACTGGACGGACGAAAAAGGGGTCTAGGGGTTAAGTAATTAAGGCTACATGTATTCGCCGGATATGGTACAGTAGATCTTTGTTGAGTGCCAGCTAGGCGCTATACACGCTCTGCGCGCGCTTTTCTTATTATTATTAAAGTACCTGGGTACATAACAACTGACGTCTCGCACCTACATGCATGTATTATATATACCACTCCACTCATCCCGGAGGTGACGGCGCCACTTTTTCAATATTTCGTTTGAGATGGACGCTGTGTAATTCGTCTCCCTTGGTGTCAGAACGGCATCTTTCTATCAGTACTATCTGTAGGAATTTAGTTTTGTGAGACAAAATTTCTTCTCGCAGATCTTGTTCTGATGTAACTAAAAACGACTCAGGAAGGCCGTCTCCTGGGATCTAGGCGGTCTTTTGTAGCCCAAATTTTCTGGTACGCTACGCGCCAACCAATGTGGCGCTCCGTTTAGATAGTATAGTGACCCCCTCACTTTCTGAAACCTGCTGACGCCCATGTTCGTGGGGTCTATGCATTCGTGAGCAAGCCATCTTCTTTAATTGAAGGATCTTCTTTGAAGGATATAGGAAATATGTGACTGACGGGGCATAGCTACTAATCAGAATGACATATATTACATTAGCCACAAGGGCCGTAGCTAGGGTCACATCTTTGAGGGTGGGGGGGGGGCGGAGCGTGAAGGTAAAAAGTATGATTGGCTGGGTTTTTTTCTCCCACTTTGCATGTGGCGACCCCACATGGTTTAGATAGTTTCAGACACTAGGAATATAATACCTTTTCAGGAGGAGATGAAGAATAAAACGGGTGTAGTCTTCACAAAAAGTTCATTATCAGGCGAAACAACAAATTATCAAAAATTTGTCGTGAAGTGTAAATCGGGCGCGAAGCGCGAGCTAAGCGAGTGGGGTCCACGGTCCGTCTTAGAGCCCCTGGTGGGGTCCACTAGCAAAGCCTCTCGGAAGCTCTGAGGTTCTAGTATATTTCAAGGGTGCAAAATCAAATCTCAGGATTAGGTATATTTTTGTTCAAAGTGCGCCATTATACGCAAAGATTCCAAGCAATTTTTATTATTTCGACTATTCCTCTTCTCTAAGTTGACAAGGTGAGAACTTAGGACATGTTCAAGGGGTCCATGGACGATTCCCTGCCCCGATGGGTGTCCACCAGATCTTTGAGATTTTAGCATATTTCTGGGTGAACAGTAAGTCTCAGGATGGTGGGGTCCGGGGTCTTAGCATGACTACGGGTGAAAAAATTAGGTCTCGTAAGTAACCGTAGTTTTTACGAGCCTCAACTTCGTACCATGACTGTTTCCGTGTATGCTTGTACTGATTTCAGCACTCATTACCATAAGAAACTGCCGTCACGCAATAAAATATTTGCAAATAACTGAAGTAAGGATCAATTTTCTAAATTAGTACAATCTCATGTTATAAAAGACCAAGATACATTTAATATTATCTATAATGAGGTGAGTCAATATCAAGATCTCATTTTCGTAAAAGTAATTCAGACGTCCCAGACTCTGATTACCGCTTTAAATATTTGACCTCTGCTGACATCGTAAGAGCTACCCCTTCAATAAAATGAGAGACTATGTAGTATGCACATGTTAGTAAACATAAACATACCAAAAAGACTTGAGGTCCTACCTAAAATATATTTATGGCAGTTATCAAGCGTGTGCAGAGGCTGACAGAGATCTGAGACACAAATGCACACTTTGTCCTCTACTGGCAATAGCCTGACATAATCCACACGAGCGGCAAAATCACAGACTTTCATATTAGTACATAATGGAGTTACATGAGTTAGTTAACTTGCCACAAGGCAACCCAACTAAAATACGTTTATGAAGGTGATATGTGAACACACGCACGCGGAGGATGCATACGAATACATCCCTGCATCCAAAAGTAAATAGATTCCTTTGCTTTAAGAAAATAAAAGCCATGGAAAATATGTTTTGTATTTGCTGACTTAATATTCAAAGTTTCGATAAGTATCTTCAGAGTTCTTTTCTTCGCACATACCAAAATGATTCAGCCACTGCACAGAAGTTTGGGAGTAAATAGTTCTAATTCATAGAATAAACATCCATCTAGTTTACAACTTCTTTTCTCAAGTCATAACGAAGTTTACCCAAATTGCTTGGGGATACAATGATGAATTGTTGTTTGGAAGAATAAAGAATAATCGGCTTTATCAAGTCAAGAATCTTTATCGAGTCAGGAATGCTTTAAGCCCCCGGGGACTTAGGTCGCGTGTACAGCTTCTCAGGATATATTTTTACTTTTGCAAATACTTTCTGAATGTCTAGATGCCGCATTTAGTGAGGTTTTCCCCTAAATAATTAGTTTCGAAACACATGGTACAAACATGCAGTGCCTATACAGGAGTGCAGCTGTGATTAAGGAATGTGGCTCCAAAATCGCGTTTTATGTACAAGAAAATCTTCCCCACGGTTTTCTGATTTATCAGAATCTTGTATCAACTGAATCGAATTACTGTTGTATCTCCCCTTGATTGAATATATTGTAGAGCCGATCAAAGTGTGGCGAGAAGAATCATTGTCTTCCCTCTGGAAGTGCAACAAAGTAAACTCATCTCCTATTCCGAATCAAAGATCAGGTTCAAAGAATGTGATGGCACCTAGGAGGAGGGGGATTTGCATGACCTTCCCCCCTTCTTCAGACGATACACTTATATTTCCTATTTATTTGCATATTGCATTCACCTTTCCAGACGTCATGAGACTTAAGTTTTTTCACACAGAGATATGCCAAACCTAAGAGCTTCCGGAAAGTTCGCCTCCTGGTCAGGACCCTCCACAAAGGGGTATGCCCTTGGACCACACCCGTGGCTGTAAGAAAGACCCCACCACCCAACTCGCTGAAGGTCACGCATGTTGTGCCCTCAATTTTCCCCAGCCCCCCCCCCCAACTCACACACCTCCAATTCTAAAATCCTGGTGTGGGCACTGTAATATCGCGTTCTCTTGATTACGTTGTTGACGCACTTGCCAAGGTAAAATGTGTCTTCTACACTGCTACAGGCTAAGCAGCAATAGATCCGATAAAAATGTGGGAACGTTTACTTTTAATGGGCTACATAATAAAACCCCATCAATTTTTAGAGATCTTTTTAGCTTGCGCTCTACTTGTTATCCGTACTCCAGTCGTGCTCCGGCGAATCAGCTTTCCAAACCCCTATGTAGGCTTAGGTCTTCACAACTCAGTCTTAGATTTATAGGTCCAAAACTCTGGAATACTCTATCCCCAGAGATTACTAAGTGTAAAACTGTTTTTAGTTTTAAAAGAAAGCTAAAATCTTATTTCAATGATTGCAAACTACCTTTGATTTTCTTTTCCTCTATCTTTTCAGTGCATTTTTAAGTCGATTGTTTTTATTTCCTCGTGTTTGTTTTTTTCCCTTTAGTTCTGAATATGTTCTGTTCTTGTCTTTTCTAATGTTAAAATAAAGTTACACTGAACTGAATTCGTCGCATACTTCTGGATCCCGCAAACATTGTGAGTCAATCTTCATGATGATGGTTTATTTCATTATTTTTGTTTTTTCCTTTTGGTTTTACTGGATGAGGTATGACACACTGAACGTAAACTCGACAAGGAAATAAAATCCCGCAGACATCTCATAATGTTCCATCGTATGCATGGAACATTGTTCTCTGTTACATCAAGACAGGTGTACTTGCAGAAGGATTTAAGTGCATACCATTTTCTGAACTCTCCACCTCTACCTCCCCAGTTCAGGGAAGCTTTCTAATTTATACATTGGGGAGGAAATTCTTTCAAGTCAACAGGGTACACAGTTTAGATGAACTTTTCATCCCAGGGAGCGACATACTCCAAATCACGGGAAAACAGAGAACTTTACAGTTTACCGTCTTCTTTAATAGTTGCACGATTAACAAGATTTATCACTAAAAAAAACCCACAAAGAAATTAAAAAGAAAAAGATGAGTGAGAAACTTTTCCCAATATGGGTGAAAATGATAAATATGGTCTCTTCGGAAGTCACGGATTTTAAAGAAATTTCTACTTGATTAACCGCATTAGGCCCTGGTCTAATATTTGTGACGTTATTAAATCAACTATTTGAACATCCTTTGCATTTCCTTTAAAATAATACTTCAACACTTATTGCGACGTGATTTTAAGTCCACTCCACGCGGATAAGCTCAATATTTTGATGGTGTCAATTTTCAAGGTTAATCACATAATTCCAAAGAACTGGGGTTTTTGGTGGTAACTTGCAGGTGTTATAACCAGAGCAGTCAGTCTTGCTACAAACAGCAATTTAAGAAAAAACTTGGTGTGGTCTTTGAAGTGACTAAAAACCTATACCCTTTCATCTGCACCACTGGAATATTCCTTTAAGTCTGCCAACTGGTGTTTTTCGTCGTTTCGCATAATTCAGCTGCAAGCTGTTACCCTTAAACCCATTCTTTAAAGGTCTGGTGACATGAAAATGACATTTTGAGGTATTGGGTGCATTAGGCATTCAAAATGTTGAAAATAGCCACAAATTGCGTCAAAATCCGTCAAAAATTGACAAATTTACAGGCAAATTAGTGTCTCACAGCTGTGTCATGAATAAACATTGGCTAAATATGCAAATTTGTGATGTCAGGAGAGGGACTCCCAGGATATGTCGTATGTTAATCCTTTGTTTCTGTAACCTTTATTTCAAGGTCATTTGAGAATTTTATATGCCAAGAGGGTTTTATTTTGGAAGCAAGTGTTTTCTCCTTCAAAAATATCGATATCACGCACCAATGTGATACTCAGTAATTAAGTAATTAAGAGGAAAAATATATAGGGTTAACAAAAGAAAAGCTGACACTGTGCAACACTCCACGTCATCTGTTTTGCATTTTCCTTCAAACTTTGAAAAGTCATATCTCAAAAACGGTAATAGATATAAACAAAATTTCAACGGATTTTCACTGAGGGTTTTACTTTGTAATGTTTGCATGAAGGAAGCTCTTTTTTGGAAGCATGTCACACGTCCTTTAAATCACCTTGAGATTTTATATGACGGACGCCCAATATATGCTGACGTAGATTTCTTCATATCACACGGGAGCTATTTCCTAGTTGTTGGAATGGAAATTTATTATGTGGATTTGAGCTACCTATATCAATAATAAATGATACAACCTAGTCCTTTCGTCCATACACACTGGATGAGTATCAGTTTCATGAAATTTCACGAAATAAATTAATATTTGCAAAAAAAAAACAAAAAAAACGAGTGTATAAAACTGTTGTAAAAACGGCACCCAGTATTTGCCATGCCACCGTTTGAGAGTGTGTAGTATCATGTCGTGTGATATCATACGTCATGATATACAAGACATTGGTGTTACTTTGTCGATCGCTCATGAACATTGTTGCCATGTTGTTAATCGTGTAACCTGTTCACGTGGTTCGCTTTCGATAAAAAAGGTGGTTACTTTACGAACTCAAAGTTTCTTTTAGAATTTAAGAATACCCCGCCTTTCCATTCAGAGGGTCTTTTTTTTCAGAGGGTCTTTTTTTTGCAAGTGGAGTCTGAACCGCAGTCGAGCAAGGGACAACAAAGTCAATGATACAATAGAGAGCGCTAATCAACTTTACAATCAACTTAACAATAACTTTGACGTCACTGCGACTCGAGTTGTATTAGGTGCGTTCGACTGGGCGACTCGAGTAACTCGAGTGACTCGAGAAAGCGTTCGACTGGTCGAAACGTCATTGAAACGTCACATATCGAACCACGTGACGTAATTTACGCCGCAGTTGAAGAAGCGTCTAGTCCAAACAAATAATGGCGACACACAAAATCCAACTACCGTCGGGGGCCGAAAAGTGCCCGTTGTGAAAAAATGGTAAAAAACCATACCTGTCATTACGACTGAGAGTATTTACGAAGAAGCGTTCAGGTCAAATTGCACACCTACTTGCGTGTTTCCTACTGTTGTATCACTAGAGAATGAACTTATCACTTAACCAGTGTGTGTGTTACTTGACTAAGTTAGTTTTACATTCAAACGCGTCAAAGTAAGATGTGCAGTACAATTTGCACGTAGGCTAGGTTGAGTAGTTGGCCTACTTCTAGGCTAGGCCCTGACTGCTGAAATCCTCATGTAAACAACGAGTAGCACGAACGCTCATTACGAAATTAACTAGCGTCATTACTGGAGCTGCCGTTCGAGTCAACGCTCGACACGCATGCGTATTGGCGGACACAGCTGACGTCAAACTTACTCGAGACAGGACTCGAGCCTTTCAATAGGTTCAAATTGAAGGCATCGGAATTCGCCTTCCAGTCGAACGCACCTATTGTCACTGAGGCTCCGATTCCAGCAACAATAATCTCATATAATCAATCATTCTCATACCCCCCCTCACAGCGACGCCGACTTCACCTTCTACATACATGTCACATGTTCAGCCCGACTCCAGCAGCAATTACATTGTAATCAGCCTATAAGACTTCACTGTGACTCCGACCCCATTAGTATTAAAGTTGTATTGTCACCACTACGACTCCGAATTCAGCAGCAAGTATAATTACCACGTCGATTCCGATGCCACCTGAAAATAAATATCAAAACCCATCTCTCCCACCCCAAGTAAAGTGCAAGTACACGTTCAATCACTGTGACTGCGAATCCAGTTTTATGGATACAATCAATTTAAATCTTTCCTTCCCATCCCGATCCCGACTCCCAGTGTGAATATGTGTCCACCCAAACATGTGTCGTACTAAAATGTGTTTTGACGACACATCCATCAAAAAAAAAAAAAAAAAAAGAGGAAAAGATTGAACTTCTGTGAACTATTTTACGGTAGGCTGAGTTCAACTGTGACTCCACGACCCTAACCTGCTAACGAAAGGGAGAAGTTCATAAGTGCGAGGTATTCTAAAATTACTCCCGTCTTTTTATCAAAAATCTCTGTGTATGAACAGGGAGTTGCCACTAGTGGCAACTCCCTGGTATGAATGACTTAGACTTGCGCGAAGTCCCCAGAGAGCAAGACTTGCGCGAAGTCCCCGGTGGTTGCTCTCTCTCTCCCCCAGCTGTGGCAGCTAGGGGTACTATTTCTTTGGTTCTGTCATAGTCATTTCATTTAAACAACATATACCGGTTTCACACCTCTCCTGCTGCACCTCTGCAGGGGCAACAATTTCTCACACTCAACCACTATATTTCTTTCTGCTGTCATTTGCTATCTATTCATTGTAATGAAGTACGACGTTCGATACACGCATTGCGTACATATTGTAACAAAAATAGTGTATTTTTACTTGTTTACGTCTAATACCAGTTTACGCATTTTAGACTTTTTTTAATTGCTAGATGATTTTCCCAGGGAGATGATTATTCCACCTTGTGCAATACCAGCTTTGATGTTAGTAGGTGTCCAAGTATCAAACTACAGGATCCATTGTATTGGTTTATGGCCATGGGCACATTCTAACAACATGTTATCTGAGGAGTTAGAGTCCTGGGAGGTGCACCTACTGGTTCCTTCCTGGCTTTTTGTTTGGGTAAACTATTAACTACTTAGTAGGTGATAGATAGACGTGATAGATAAATGATTACAGCTGCTGCCATTTGACCAATGACCATCCAGTATTAGCTCTGACCGTTACATAAAAGTCCATGTTCCTGATTAAAAAAGACACATTTCGGCTGTAGGTTTAGACTCATTAATGACGTGTCCCCAGATCGCCAAATTTTACTTGTTTTAACCCATCAATGGAGTTGAAGTTTACTGAAGCACTAGCAGGACTGTTTTGGAGCTAGTGAGCACTCACCATTAACGGTAAGAATGTAAGTTACTTAAGTTTACATTGTACTTATCACTTGCACGAAAATTGCTACGAGTAGAGACATGCTCTTTAATGTGATCATATTATTACTCCTCCTCTACTTGTATTGAATATGTGTGCACGATTCATTGCTCCTATATGACCATGGTGTGAGATGCCTACAAATATAGATAAGCGTGAAGCTACACTTACTGTCAGGTGTGTTTTTCTGTTATAACTGTCTCTGTGAAAAAATCTACTCAAAGCGGGTCCAGTGGTAGAACTTTCAAACTCGGTAGGCGTTACAATATATTGACTGCATGGATACCTGAATTTGTAAACTACACTGAGGTTGAAGACAATTTAAATCATGATAAAGATGATGGGACTAAGGGAAAGAGGAAATAAAAAAAGAGCTAAACCGATACGGTGACTGATAAAAAAAAAGAAAAAAATAGTGTGGTTGTGTCAGGCACCCTAAAACTTGCTCCAGTACAGCTAACTAAGGTTAGAAAGATACTGTATGAACCTGTGACTTAAAGGCTGTAATGCATCACCCCAGACAGTTTAAATTCTCCCAACCACCTACCTCTAGTCCCTCCCTCAGCCTGTCTTACATTCCTCCACATGTGTAATCAAAACAATGGATCCCTGTGTACGCTGTGCTATACGAGCTGCTCTGCATCTTTCGAATTTGCTGTCAATATAAGAGTACTGTAACTTAGAACCAGTTGAAAATTTTGCTTTCAGGGAGGTAAAAATATAGCTTAGGGTGATGCAATACAGCCTTTAAAAACTGGCAACAACAGGCTGAAGCAGAAAAGTGTGGCATTCATAATTCCACTTTGCCTTTTCATTAGCCTTCCTAGAATATTAAGCTGGCTTTGATTTGAGACAGTAGACAAATATCATATCAGAATAAATGACTTCGATGCACCACTAAGGTCACAGAGACACTTCAAAGTTAATAACTTTAATACTTTTTAATCGAACTGAAGTTGCTATGAGTTCCTTTCTTCTATTCTATTTTAATTGTGTGTTATCATAGGTAGTTTTATTGATCCCGAATACAAATGAGCTGGGGAGGTGAGGGGAGGGGAGGGTGAGACCGGGGTGTTCGGTTAAGGAAAGAGTCTTATTTCTCAGCGTGAAATCACATTCCTTCCTTCCGGGGTAAATAGCCTGACACACTTCAGAGGACAAAACTCATGAATCATCGTCTGTGAAGAACTTACATTGTGTTCCTTACAAGAAAAGGTACTATGTAAGTTTTTTAGCTCTCTGATACCTTTCAATCACCTTACGATCGTTAAACGGTTAACTTAGGCCTACTAGGTAGCTAAAACTTGAGAGTTTATTGCTTACATGCTGCAGAACCAGAAGATTAATAACGACCATGTCTAATCTCTGTCGGGATTCTGAATTAATAGTAGCAACGATGTATAAACTCTTATTGGGCGTGGTATCCATGACAAGTAAATAACAACCAAGATGTACCTATGAGTCGATGCATCTCAAAAGAACTGTTTGCGTTTATGTGATTAAAAATCGTATCTGATCCTGGTTTTTTGAGATTGTAACGACGAGTAGAACTTACCGTGCAACAAAATGCACACTGTGACTCCGACAAACAAGAGAAATTTCATGATACTGGTGAAACTGACCGCTGTCCGACTTGAAATTCTTACCACCAAAGACACCAGTGCACAGAAGACCTAGCAAATAACTAAGATGACCTTTAGAAGTTGAGTCGCTATATTCACAGGGTTTGGACCTTGGTACAGTTCCATTTCAGCAGTCAACAAGATTTAAACGAATTAACCATGAAATAGGCCACGCCCCTTTGAAAATCTCACTACGGAGCCTCACAGGAAACTCAATAAGCCACTACAAATTTACAGCCCTAAACTTCGCGGCGTAGTGTCTAAGTGGGAGGACAAGTTGTAAAAAAGGGTGAAAAATCTATTGAGTACGGCGCACATAAGGTGAGATGCGAGATGTAAAGTTATCATTTTCTTATAGCTTGTTACCTAGACAAAAAAATTGCAAATCGTCGAGTTGTTGGAGATGTTACCTTAGCGTAAGGCGGTATCACGACGAAAATTTGCAAAATTTTGTGTAGATAAGAAGTCATTTGTAACTCAGTATTTCGGAAACGCGATATCTAGCATGTCCCCTTATGTCCACCGTAAGTGAGTGACAGCAGTTAAGTTCTCTGAGTGAAGGTGGAGACACAGGCGCTGCCAAGACTATGTAGGCAGCCTGTATAGCGTGCGATATGAATCGGAAGCTAAATATAGGGCAATACAAGCTTCAACAATGTGTTTATTGCGCTGAGCGTGGAAAGTGTCCTATCTCTGATCACTAAATTCAGCCCTGGATGAAAGAATAGAAAGAATGGATGCCTCTAATTTCCATCCATGTGGTAAATGAGTGAGATAAATGAATGATTGTCTTCCACAAATGTTTTGCTTGCAGTATACAAATTAAAGTACTAGGAGACGGACAATGCTGTTTACCTTATGCCTATGTTGTAAAGGTTCTTGAACTCATTCCGTGATAACGTGTTTTTCCTTCATTTTTTTTTCTCTTTTGCTTAGGACAGTTCTTTGAGAGAAAAAGGTGGAGAGAGAGAGACCGGGTAGAGAGGGAACAATGTGGAGAGAGAAAAAGCCTGATACTGCCTGTTCAACTTACAATAGTGTGAAAGCAAACGTGTCAGTGCAAGGTCCAACAATGACCAAACAACTATGAAAATGCTTCTTCAAAAACTAACTTATCCCCCTTTCAATAACACTAAAAGATCAGCCATTTCAGTTCATTTTGTCCCTCCCCCCCTTTTTTTTTTTTGTCTGCAGGGAGTCCGTTTCTCTATTTTCATTCTGTGCAGTATTGATTCAATAATAACTCATCATTGTTTGATGCTTAAGTAAGAATTTTTTCTGATTTGAGTTTGTTGTGTGAATTTTTTTTTTCTTTTGGATCTGCACAGCTGAGTCTGTTGAATTAAACTTATCTTTCTCAGGAGAAGTATTCTCACCAGCACTTTACTTATTCGAAATGTTGGCGCGCTATCGGAGGGCATAACTGGCTGCACCTCAGTTACACACCTGATATGCATGGTGTAGCTGGTTTGTTGATTATCGTAGAGCACAATTACGAGAGCAATTATCGCAAGACCTCTCTAACAAACTACTCCATCCCTCGAACTGGTGTGAATCCTTGCATGGAAGACCGAAAATCAAATTATGAGACTCCATCTTACTCTATACCAATGTGTAATTGGCACCAAAGCATGCAAAAAATTAAAGTAAACAATGCGGAAACATCATTTATTGAGATGAAAGGAAGGGGGTAAAGTGTCAGGGCTTACGGGATCAGAATCATCAGATGTCAGGAATTGTAGGGAATTAGCGTTCAGGTGTCAGGGAATTAGAGATCAGGTATCAGATATTTTATGGGTCAGGTGACACAGTTTCTTTGGATCAGGTGTCAGTGGATCAGGAGTTAGCAAGTTGAAATCTGGGGTCAGGTGCTTGCGACTTATGGGATCAGGTGTACAGAAATGTAAGGGACCACATGTCAAGGATGTTATGGATCAGGTATCAGAGATGTTGAGGATTTGGGGATCAGGTGTCACGGCTTTTTAGAGATCTGGTGTCAGGGCATTATAAACACATCAACATCAGAGGCAATTTGAGAATGTTTCCGATGTAAGTGATCACACCATTGTTGAAAGGGGGGGGGGGGGTTGAACCAGATGATACTTCGCACTTAAATCGGTGGTTTGCCTGATTGGGTTACTGAGCAAAGTTACGATCGGCCATCTAAAAGATGTTTTCTGGCTTTGCCATATCATCTCATTTTAACTCCTATACAACCTCAACAAATTTTCCGTCATAGGCCTAGGTGCTATTTTCTGCAGAGGTTCTGACCACGACTGGCTCACCGCTGAAAATCGATTGATTTCCAAGCTATGGATTTCATATTACACCAAAAGGTTTACACTTTAAATTTCAACTTTATATAGATCATCCTCCGGACTCTCCTTGTCTTGTATTCTTTGCGTTGCGGTCTTACTTAAAATTCTTGCATTGTTGGTTTCTCCTTGGCTTATTCAGTTGTCTTCTTGTCATCTAGCAGAGTTAGTGTTTTTTTTTTTCCTAAGTACATATTACATTGTGTTATATATACTCCAAGACTTAAAGTAGAAAACGAGACAGGTAAGTCGTACAAGTTTTAAAGCGTACCTGGAGGACAAATAGTAGATTCTGGCCACAGTAGTTTAAGACTGTTGAATGCCTCACTACTAAAGTACACTGTGAACAACAATGGACCCTTTCATCGATATTGTAAAGACTGGAGCAAGAAGATTTTGTTTGGTTCTGGAGTTGGTCAATATTTCAGTAATCTTCTTTTGTGAACAATTTCTATACTGGTGCAAGAAGATGTCCTTTGCGTTGTTGGTTAGAATAAGACGGTGACGGCATTTTAGTCTCCGACCTATCCCTGAACTGATCTGTAGCACTAAGTGTTATTTAAGACTTCAAGATAGATTGTCTCACCAGCTTCAGGGTTACTGTGAACTCACCTTATTATCTGAAGTCCCATTAATGAACTAATCCATTCAGTGAAGCAGAATATCGGATACAACCAACGTGGTCACTGCGTGAATAAGAAAAAAGAAAAAAAAAATAGTGAGAGAGAGATAAAGAGAGAAAATGTTTTTCACAGAAGGATTACAGTTGTCCAGTTGTTCGATGTTTGACTTATACCTGAAAATTTTAGACTGGAGGGTGCAGCTTAAAGGGGTTCACTCCCAAAACAAGTCTTGATGAAAGTAACAATACAGGAAACAAACAAACAAACAAATATAATTTAAATTAAAAAAAAACTTGAATTAGAAAATAAGGTAATTTTGATCGTTGGTTATGTCACACATTACGCAGATATTTGATAATTCTGAATATATATAATAAAATCTATTTTTAGTATACGCTACATCATGCAGCAATCCGAGGAACATTAACTACCTTCCTTCTTATTCCTTTCCTTAGAGTTCCCTTGCAAATGTCCTTCCTGGGGTTGACACTTTTTTTCCCCCCGTTAGTGTGGAATAATGCACTTGTACTTCACTAATGCACTACAATAAACTTAATGAAATCAAGAAGATGACATTAAGGCATGGTGCGACAGAGCTATATGCATTGATTTTATCTCCACAAAAACGATGATTTTTATAGAAGGACATTATACGATTAGGCAATCCTCGTAAATCAATCTAAAGATAGGATAGCAGTTGTATAATAAAGTTTTCCATCTTTTTTTTTTTAATGAATGATAAGCATTCTTTGACTCGACAGAAATTTGCTAAAGACCACTTACCGTATTTCAAATCTCTAAATGAATGTGGGACATGTCAGGCAACTTCAATTTAAAATTGTTTTCTGTTTCCTTCAAGCAGTTTTTGTCAAAATGTTGGTCAATGCAGTGCTTTCATCGGATACATTTTTCACAAATCAAAGTTTATACTTTGGGAAAACCCACAGAAAGTGTTTAAAATCTCTACCACACTACCTTACTCATCCTTCTTTGAAGGGAAACAGGGCGTCTCGAATACACCAAGATGGCAAACAAAGGAAGTATACTCTTTAATCATTGTTAAAACATTCAGTCTCATCAATACACATTTGAACAAGCCTCAGCTCATCAAAAAATTATATAGTGGGGAGTAAGTTACGAAAGATGCATTATTTGAGTTTTGGAAAGTTTGGATGAACAAATTAGTTTGGAACAACAAATAACTTAATTTCTTTCTGTGAGAAACTTATTCCTTTAAAAGAAGACCGCTGTTCTTTCTTATTTTGAGATATCATGTCCACTAACATTGGTTAAACATGATAGTTCTCTATAAAATTGAGGCCTTATTTCCGGATCCGGATATCCGTTCATCGGATATCCGGGTATCCATTGATCGTTTTCATTGAACAAAATCACCGAGACCAGTATACTGTGCACGCAGTTTCAAGCAAAATACTTCAGTAACCTAAACAATCTTCTTTAATGCTCCATTATTAGCACTTGAACACAGAAACAAAGAAACATATTTCACATAATTTTCTCCCACACCGTTTGTAAAACTTCAAGTAGCTAAGCTCCTCCATTTAGCCAATTAACAAATCAGACCATCGTAGATTTCTTTCATTACATCACTGGTAACAGCTGTTTCTTTGAAAGTTATACCACATACTTAAAGGGGAAATATTCTCTCTTACAGCAAAAGGGTGAAAATCACTCCACAAAAAGTGTTATCATAGCCCCCTTGTATAGTAAGAGTGAATTTTATCCCTAACGGAGTGAAAATTCACTCCAAATGGAGCGACATTTTGTACACATGAACTGAAATATCGCTCTCTTTGTTGTGAATTTCCACTCGATTTGATGAAATTTACCTTCTCTACGAACCCCCAGGACATCTTTTTCCGAAGTGAATTTCAGTCTTCTATTTTTGAGAGATGTGTTTTGTTTTTCAGCCAAAAAAAAAAAAAACATATTTTATGTACACAGAACAATAAATTAGTTCAAAACAATACATTACGGTGCCCTTCTTTATGAAGTAAGTTTTTCATAATAAGCTTTAATTCGTTTTTTTTTTAAGAGAGAGACTCACTTATTTGTTGCTAAAGAATAATTTCTTCACCCAAAGTTTCAAAAAAGTTCAAATGATGCGTTTAATGTCATTGGTGAGACTGAATGGGTTTAACAATGGTAACATCAATTTTCTTTGTAACGCCGTGTTGATACATTTTAAAAGCAATTTCTCTTTTAAGGTCCGCTATTAATTGAAAACCTCAGGATGACCTCTCATTAAATCTCTTCTAATGCTATTGACAAACGGCACTATTTCAAATTTTCTCTTTTGATCCACAAGATTTTTCTTTTTTCAAGTGTTCCGGCACAATAATTTGACTTCGATGACTTCAGAGACTTACAAAATAGTCTTGACGGACTCAAAACTTAGGTGCACATAGTTTATATATATGTTTCACGAAGACTGAATTTGAGAGGCCGTTTCTCAGAGGCGTTTTGGCAGTTTAAAATAATTGCAATAAGCTGAAATATGCCAGCGATATTTCTAAACTGGCCTGATAATGGGCACATTAATTGATTCACGCTATTGACACAGGTTTTTTTTTTTTGAAGGTCACATGAGTATATAGGCTACACTGATAATGTTAGTCAAGTGCTAGAGAGATCATTCTATTATTCTACTGTTTTTGTCGCCAGGCCGGATTGAATTCAAAATAATGCAGCAGACCACTATTTCAATTGTAGCCGTTGATATCGGTTTACCGAAACTCAATCGGCATTGGTTAGTACTAATACTCGAGTCTTCGATTTTAAGTTCTTGTTTTCATTTGTTTGGAGATCGTGTTTACAATGATGAATGGGTGTCCTAAAGTGAAAAAATAAAGTAGTTTTCCACAGCAGGCATTTCGAACAGCATGCCAATATCTTCAGCTCCTAATTACTCTAATTACTCAGGGTATTGTTGTTTGAAGAAAGACTTCTCTGGTCAACAAAGACTTCCAGTTGCCCCATGGTTACAAAATGTAATGTAACACTATTGTCAAATTATTGTAAGAAGTCGTTGGTTTTCTATGAAATTGAAGAACTCTTTCAATCTTGAAATTGAACTAGTGAAAAAGACGATTGGATATATTGTATATTTACCTTAAAATATTGTGGAAATCAAGGTCACATCTCTTACAATGTTGTTACGATTCTTTCAAGACATTAAAGATTATAAAGAAATATGAAGGATATTGAAGTAGTCGAATCAGGGTGCCATCAAAAATTCCTCATTACACGAATATCAATTTCCTTCAGTAGTCAATCCCGATTTGTGGTCACCTTTCTTAATTAGCCGTTCTGCTGGTTTAAACTGTTGCAGGGTTGTGAAAGCCATTGCATTTCTTCAACTATGCCTGTGTGTCAAGTGTGGATAAGAATGGGAAACCGACAAAACGAAAGAGTCAAGTGCAGGAATGAAAAGCAAACCTGTGAATAAGAATATCAAGGAGCTGAGAGGTACTGCTGAGAACACTGTAGAGAAACCCCATAGTTTCACCGTGCGGGTTTATTCATCATGTTTACAGTTCACGTCTTCAAATCCATAGTACATTGTAAAGTTAAGTCAAGAATTTATTTTAGGTAGTATTTCAATAGAGCGCCATCATTGACGTAGAGTCATTGATTCTTTATTTAGTCTATCTACCGAGTTAACTAGGTCACATGACCCATTCTCTTATATTGTCGCGTGCACTGGAAAGACTAAAAGAAGGCATGTCGCGGAAGAAGAGTGGTAAGTTATGGCCAACTGTTTGTTGAATAACAAAAAAAAAAAAAAAAAATAAGGCTTTCTATTTTCCATACGGAAGAGCAAGTACGACTGTTTCCCTATTCAAGAAAAAAAAAAAAACTCCTGAAAATGAAAGGGGAGGGGGTTCATCATACCTTCACTGTATCCGTCCTTCGAAGCAAACTGTAGAACTTCTGCAATTCTTCAAATTATCCGACAATGAACAAACAATGAATTCCTTTTAAAATCATAACTTCCTTCGTCTTTAGACACACTGTTAGCATTGCATAAACAACATTTAGCCCGGGAGATACTCCAGATTTAATTCACATCTCGAGTACAAAAGGTTTGATTGTATGAATGGAAAGGGGGTGATGTGGGAACATAGGAATGGACATTCTTAAATTTTGAAAATGGTGCGTCTGGGGGTAGGGGAGGGTTGAATGAAACCCCCAAATACGTTTTAAGTACATCTTTGATTACATCCACGAAATTAGCGCAGTCTGGTTAATTTCATGGTCCTGATTGCCGATCTGATGTTCTTAAGTGCACAAAATGGTGAAAAAGGCAAACAGGCACTCAATAAGGGCGGTTTCCACATTTGAACCACACTTGGAGTACATCGCTAAAAGTAGATCCTTTGCATGCCTCTGATAACAGATCAGCAATTCTGAAGTGTCCAAATTGGTTCAAAAGGCAGTTAGGAACACTCTAAAGAGGGCGCTGTCAAGTTGGGGTGTTTGTATCACAGAAAACAGCCATATTTTTAACACCAATGTTTGTGGACATAGAATGATAGATTATTCAAAATAAGGAAGGTACAGTAGCCTTCTTTGCAAGAAATAAGATTCTCACAGATAGAAATTTAATTTTGTGTTGCTCAACACTAATTTGTTCAACCAAACTTTTCAAATTCAAATAATGCATCTTTTGTTACTCATCACATGCATGATGTTTGGAGGAGATGAAGTTTTGGTAGATGTTTATTGATGAACTGAAGGGTTTAACAATGACTAAAGCTATTTCCTTTGTATGTCATGTTGGTGTATTCTAAACTCCCTATTTTCTTTAAAGCACATATTACGTACATCGATAAAATTTGCAAGTACATTATTTGCATGCCCGTGATAACAGATCATCAGGTTGTAAGAAGTTAAACTGGTGCAAAAGGCACTTGCTGTTTTTGCACATTTAAAGCATATAGGCCTATTGAGTACATCGACGAAACTTCACAGGTTGTGTGCCCATAGTAACAGATCAACATTTCTTAACGGTTCAGATTATTGCGAAATATACTATGTACCAAGTATGGCTGTGATTTTTCCACATTTCACAGAAATATTAAAATGTAGACTACAAACTATTCTGCAATCCACGTTTAAGCACACGCTTAAGTTTTCTGCAGTCACAAAGAACCCATGTGATAATTAATGTACATATTCTAAAACGTTTTCTATAGGTTACACCGAAATTGAAATTAAGCAATTCTATGCGAGTGTGAGCATTATAAGAGCGGCCGGGCGATCGACTTTTATGCCCGAGTATCCAACGCATGCCACCTAACATTACGGAAAAAAAAAAATACGGTGCACTCTCGCTTTAGGCAAAACCAATTTCCCTCAATTACGCACATGGAGTTTAAATTCTATATTCATGTTTCTGTTGCATATCTAAATCAAAAATTGAGTACATCGATGAAACTCGAAAATGAAAACGGTAGGCCGTTGGACACTCTCTAACGCAATAAGGCGACGCAGAACCCGATTGCATTTTTTCATCAGAAACGTCAGTTCAGTTCAGTGAAACATGAGATTGTTGCATGTAACTGTGGTGAAACAATTTTAACTTTACAATTATAGAATGTACGTACTTTTAAATAATAATATGACAATGTATCGATTCTTATGACCAACTAGACGGGTTTTTGCTCTCGTACTCAATTGTGGAGCAGCGACATCAGTAATAAAACTTGTTAATATGTTATGCCATTGCCATATATGTCGTGATATTTTTATTGTTAGAAAATGGGTGTTCTGCGGCCCAAGTTAACGAGTATAAGCTCAAAGTGCAGCTAAGAGCACATTAAACAGATCTTCGAGTGAGTCTTGACTGTCACACGATTCTTCCTTACTTTGAAACCTTGATGAAACGTATAAATCTTTTAGATTCGGTGCCCTTTTAGAGGCAAAGAATCGGTTCGGATAATAAACGATCGGTTCAGCCACTACAGGCATTTCTTTCGAAAGCAATATGAGCAATATTCATAACTATGTCTTTTTATGCCTACCCCTTGGTTGAACATGGAATGTTGTTTTGTTAGGAGACGGTTAGCCCTTGACGAATTCAGAAATGTGGTTCAGATAAGGCCTGGCTCTATCTTCCTTTTCGAGGAATCTCCAACGTTTAGTTTAGGTTGGTGTGACAGCTTTTCTTCCTAACTCCGCAGAGCCTTTTTTTCCCTTCCCGTCGAAGAGCAGAGTTCCAAGAACGAGTGAACTCCTCCGAGAAGATGAAGTGCTCCGGAATCTCTATTGAACATTGAATCGGTAGGGTACGCATTTAAGTAAGATGTAATTAGTTAAAGCGATGGCCTTTGACTGAATTTTACTTAAAGCCTTGTCATGGTCTCTTGCGTTTTTTAGATTCCCTCCCCTGAGTGCATCCTGTTTATTGACCCTATATTTTCAGGAAAACGTTGTCGACAAGGTATACCGTCCTCTGTGTGTTCTTTACATGTGCATCAATCAACACAATTTTGGGCCTCCTTGAGTGCATTTGGCACTTATTTAAACACATAAGATATGCTGATCTACTCTCAGGGACTTGCCAGCAACTGTATATCTGAAGCTTCGTCGATGTACTCGATGTGTGCTTTAATTGTGCCAAAACAGCGCCCTCTTTCATGTGTTCTTAAGCCCCATTTGTACCGATTTGAACACTTTAGAAATGCTGATCTACTATTGTAGCATGTAAGAAATGTACCTGTGAAGTTTCATTGATGTGCTCAATACATGCTCAAAATGTGCCCCAAACAGTGCCCTCTTTCGAATGCTCTTCACTGCCTTTTACACCAATTTGAACTCTTAAGAAATGCTGATCTGTTATCAGGGGAATGCAAAGAATGTACTTGCAAAGTGTCATCGATGCACTCGCTATGTAATTTGATTGTGAAAACCACGCTAATTGAGGGCATTTAAGAACATCAGATCTGCAACCAGGACCAAGAAGTTGACCAATTCTTTCGTGGATGAACCCAAAGATGTACGTTAAACGTATTTTGGGGGTCATTCAACCCTCCCCCACCCCCAGACGCATCATTTTCAAAACTGAAAAATGTCCATTCCTATGTTCCTACACCACACTGTTTTTGTTGATGCAATCGAAGCGTTTGTGCTCGAATGTGAATGAAAACTCCAGTAGCTCCCCGGCCAATTCATTTAACCTTTTCTCCTTACACGATCCGAAATCCATCTTTGATGGATACATGATTGCATCAGATGGAGGATGAAGTTATCTTTCTTTCTTTCCTTGAAGGGGAATGACCAAAATGGATTGATGAATTCTGGACCACATCCGGTGAGGGTGTTGGAGCAAGAATCCAGCAATAACTTTCAGGGGTGCAAGAGTGAAAGGTCGTTTGTGGAATTTGGGAAGACGATATCCCGCGATTTAGCAGCTATATTAATCCAAACATTTTTGGTACAGACCAACCAGGGGGACCAACTATGGTCTGCTTAGATAGTCTACCGGCAATTTAACCAATGTAAGTACAGAAGCGTAGAAGAGACATGCAAAAGAAAAAGGAACCATCTCGGCAAAATGGCAATTTTCGTAAAGCTGACATTTGACGATTTAACGAACCCGGTATGGTTCTTTTTTCTTTTGCATGTCCCTCCAACGCTTTCATATGTAAGTGATGATGTCAGCCCACTTGAGCCTCGCCCCGAGGAAAGATGGACCAACACACTGCTTTAGTCGATATTTTAAGTTAACGAAAAGACAGTGAGGAATATACCATAGAATAAGTGGAACCAAAGAGCATGTTAGTGTAGATAAAGCATTGCGCTGGTATGCAATGATCACTTGCTCAACCACAGTTTTCTTTACTTTTTTAAGCGGAGGAAGGGAGAATTGTTGCTCTTTGTCAGTTCTAGTAGGTTTAGATTCCACATATTACTGATTACATGCAGTTCCGCTCATAAGGTTTGGCAATTACGAGTGTGACAGTGGCTCAGAATGTTATTATAGGCTATTGTTACATTCTACACGGAACATTCAATAAGATATTTATGCTCTCAGATCAAAACAAAGATATCCTTTATTGAAGCATCATTGTGATTGGCCAACCCATAACCTTCTTCTATAGACGAAAAATTGATTTGTGATTATGATGACCCGATCAACGGGGCTTATGAACTAACGGTCGTTCAGCTATCTTTGAGTGTTTAGGTTGCCCAGCCTACCGGTCACCCTGTCTGGGCTGTTTTGTATGTAGCCCCCTCAGGCTTTCGGCCCACGTTGAACATCCATGACTGAGTGGGCTAAGTTTTCCCGATGAATGCTAGTTTTTTTAGGGGAGGGGAGGGGGAGGGTACTCAGGCCAATGGCGGCACTAGGATTTTAGATGTGGAAGGGGTAACAAATAGGGGGCAAAACAAACTGTGGGGGGCAAAAATTTCGCACGTAGCGCGAGCTTTGGGAATGGGGACCAGGAGGGGAAAGCCCCAGTGGGGTCCAGGGGAGATGCCCCCTCAGTCTCAGCCTGGGATAGGTACATTTTTGTTCAAAGTGTGTCATCGTACCCAAAGATACAAAACATTTTAATTATTTCCGCTATTCCTGTCCTCCACGTTGACAAGATGAGAACTTCATCAGGACCCATGGACCCCCTTGTGGGGTAAGGCCCTGTGGGTGACCACCAGGGTGAAAAATCAAGTATCAGGACAGTGTACTTCAAATATGAAAACAGCTTTTGGGTGCAGAGGCTAACTCTGTTGGGGGTCGGGGGGGGGGGCCTCAGGAATCTGAGACTGGTGAACTTCCTGGAACAGAAAGATATGTATATAAACAGGTAACTGACAGACATGTGTATGCATTTGTCAGGTCACTTCAGCTGAGTGGGGGCGGGGGCATTGGAGGGCCAAAGGTGTTACTGGGGGACAAATGCCTCCATGCCGTCATTGGTGCAGTCATTGACTCAGGCTCGGGATATCACCACCCTCTCGGTACCAGCTGATACCCATTTCCTGACTCACGGCCATGGTCTAAGTACGTTTTAAAGGTCAAACTTTCTGAGGAATTTTAGCACTGACTTTCGTACCATGGGAGTATTACGGACCACGGAGTGATACTTCTCATGGTTGTACGAAGTCCAAAGAACTCTATTTCTATTGACATACGTGACATACGTGACATACGTATACGTTATTGTACTGGGCAGCATAGCAGACGATAACCGTGGCTACTCACCTTAGCCAATCTCTGTCGCAGTATTACATACGCCCGAAGACTAAAAAGTCACAGGCATTTGACATCATTTCCCCTGTAGACAGTGATTCCATGCTCGCCATTTGTAAGTCAAAGTTCTCAGATGTAGTGAACGATGGATATTTTATTCTTTCCTTCGTAATTAGTGTACTAACTGTAGGATTATTGTAACCTTTATTTGTCAGTAGCAGTTCCACGAAGCTTCTCGATGTAGCTTAGGCTATGTTTTAGGCTTACAAATGTATGTACTTAAACGTTAGGCTAACTGAAGTCAATGCCTTGGCCAGGCCAAGTATAATACGCCTTATTCCTTACGTCGTGTTCCTTACGTCGTGGGTTCGTGAGAATTATAAATATGAGTACTATTATAAATATGACTACTTTTACGCTGCTTTTTGGGTGGGGGGGGGGGGGGGGAGAAGGGACAATAATTGGCCCTTTGCTCGGTTCAGTATAAGAATTAAACTAGTACCGAACGTTAGGGAGTTTAGGCCTATATGACTGGCTGACTCCCAGAATAGGCTTGGTCAAAGTTACAGTGACTAGGTCGGCGACCGGACCTAGGCCCAACATCTGTTAGTGTTAGGGTCAGTGATATAAAGTATAATTATCAAATCATTATGTAGGCCTAGCTTACATAGAGTAGACCTATGCGATGGCTAATGTACAATGGTTGTAATTTGTATCGTATGAAGGCTGGCAATTGGGCCTATCCATAGTGTTGAGTTCTGCATACTAGTTTTAAGTAGACCAAGGCTAGTGTGCAAGTGCATGGTTAGGATCCAGTGTTTTGGTCAATTAGGCTATTATTACACTAAGTATACTGAGCGTATCTTGAGTTGATCAGTATCTTGAGACTACTGTAAGTTCAATCAATCACTGCAATCAATCCCTAACTACAATCACTGCATTCCTAAATCTAGTGATTCAAAAGTAGGCACTACCTGATTCATTCATAATTCCAACAACATTTAGAACAAGTATTTTCTATGATGTTTTTCATTTTCGAGGAAATGTTTTACAGTTACACTGCACAGGAAATTTTCATGTTTCAGCAAATATGTAGTCAACTAAGTAAAGTTTCAAATCTTACCAAAAATGGTAACCAGAATTTGTCTTTAATGAAACTGTCATCAACTGTCATCTCAAAGGACTATTACAGTATTACCATCAAATTGACTTGAAACATGACTTTTGAAACCTGCTCATCAATGTAATGAATTTTTTTTAATCCCAAATCAGGGATCATGTCAGATATGAACAGGATGAAAAAGAAAGATTAAAAAAGTACTGGCTTGAGCTGATCTGTTCCACCTCCAGTATTCACTAGAAAGACTTTCTTGGATGTCAATATTTATCTCTAATTTGCCAGTACTTCTTTTCATCCTTATCTGACAGAAAAGCTTCAGTGTGTGATTTTAATTAGATGGTAAATCATAGAATTGCACTGTTAATGAAAAGTGTGTCTATTAGCAAAGTATATTCTTGACATACTTTTATGTAAATTATACAAGACACAATGGCTGACTACAGTAAATTGAGATGAATTGTAATTGATTTTGTTGAAAGAGTTCTGTAAATGTAAATGGTTGTGTTTCAAGTTGCTAATTTTAATGGTAAGCATGTCAGCAGTGCTCATTTCTAATGTCACAATACATCTTTGAAATGATTTTTTTTGATAATTGGTAATCCTTATGTTTGAGCAACCAAACCTGTAATATTGCTTAATTTAAGAATCTGCAATCATTTTCTCAGTGGCTAGGTCTGAAGGTCAGTAACTTCCATTGTGATTTCTCAGATCTGCCGAAAAATGGCTTCAAGGGGAAAGTCTGAGACCGACAAGCTGAAACAGAATTTAGAGGAGCAGTTAGACCGTCTTGTTGCCCAACTCTCAGACCTTGAAGAAGTCAAGTGAGTTGAACAGTGCTTTCTTAGCTTTCTTTATACATTATATCCATGCATGAATTTGATTCAGATTTAATATAATGAAATTAATTTCTCCAGTGAGAATGGATAACTGCCATACCATAATTTTGGTCCAGCACTCACTCTGCATTGGCTGTCAACATGGTTCACAAATATTTGTATGTCAGATGTTTCAATTTGATCATATTTTTTTAGTTTCAAGTTAATCACAAAGCATGTGTGTGTGTATAATACCCCTGCAAGAGATCAGTATGCACTTGTAGACTTTGCAGGGCCTGGGAGGTGTTTCTTTATGAAAAAACACCCAGTCTTAGCCTTAGGTCTTTCTTTGTCCTCTTGTTTGGATGTAATTTTTGAGAGTTTTGCTCACCAAAAATCTTCGAAATCAGGATCAATGGTTAACAAGATTACAACAGTAAAATGTTGATCATTAGATCCTTACCACAATGACATGTGGAAACCTGTTTCATTCTGTTGATACTGATTAAAATTTAACTAAAAATCCCAGAAACTTTAGCTTTGCCAACTTGGCTTTACCTATGGGAATGTTTTGTCCCTCACATGTTGTTAATGTTTGCAACAATTTAGGGAAGACATGGACGATGATGAATATGAAGAAACAAAACAAGAAACATTGGAGCAACTACACGACTTCAAGGAGTCACTGGCTAGAATGGCCAAAGGAAATATGACCCTTGTGGATGAACTCAATGCTATGCAACTGGTAAGGAACCGAAGAGCAAACCTCATCATGTTTAGTATTTCATGTGTAAAGAATAGAGTCTCAGATTTCATCTGTATTGGTTGTTCAAAATTGTGCATCAATTCAACAGCTCTTGTTTGAAGTTGCTATACATACATGTATGTTTCACTTAACACCTTTCCCTTGTCTTCATTCAAGTTTTGCTTTCCCTTTTCCACTTTATTTTTTTATGTAATTAGACCTGAAGTCTTTCTTCTCAAAGAAATATAAAAAAAATGAGGGATTTCACAATTTCTCAAAGAAACTAGTCAAAGGATAATGGGGTACCTAGCTGCAATGCTTAAAAATGTTTTACCCCTTCACATTGCTTTAATCTAAATAAGGAGTTTGTTCCAAACAATGATTAGTTTTTTCTATCATACTTAGCATACAGAGGTAGATAGGGCTTGAAAATATTTTCAAAAGCTGAAAGTAAAGTGATGGGCAACCCTGGGTGAAGACACACAAGAAAATTATGCCAGACTCTATATTTAATGATAGCATGTCACTTGATGCAGTGGTTTTTAGTCACTGTTTGAAGAGAAGTTGAGTAGGAAGGTCATTTTGAGGTGACCTTCCTGGTGACCAGGAGTCCTGGTCAAAGTCTTGTTCAAAGTCTTGCATTAACTTCAGCTCATATTCTCATATTTAACAAATGTTTGATCTTTAAAGAAATACTAAAGATGAAAGACAACAAACCCCCTGTTTACCTAGATGTAGACTTTCATTATTTAGGAAGTGAAAAATGCCAAAATAATAAGAATTTCAAAATTCTGACAGGTAACTTTCCCAAAAGAGTCAGGGATACTCTGCTAGAAATCTGTTTGCATTTCAATTTAGATCGGTCATGTGGTTTATCATTAGAACGGTTCTAATTTTGATGATGTTGCGCTTTGGCAAATTCCTCTTCAATATGTTATCACTGCCCCAACAAACATTCCACATTTCTAAAGCTCTTTTCTTGTGCATAGAGATATCATTATAAACTTAGGTACACACATAGGAAAAGCTTTTAATTGAAGCATCACTGGTAGAAGTCTGAGCATTCTCTTTTGAATCTATCCTACTTTGGTTTTAATCATTGTGCACACATGCTGCCTTAACTGCAGCTACGGCCAGGTATCACATTACTGGCTTGAAGTCTTTTCTTGTTCTTATAGGCTATCCAAGCTGCCATCAGTCAAGCCTTCAAAACACCAGAAGTAATCCGATTATTTGCAAAGAAACAACCCGGTCAATTACGACAGAGACTTGCAGAGGTAAATATAGCTTGGAAAGTAAGATGAACATTACAGCTATTTTAATAAACAACTACCAACTTGATGTTGTTGAGAATCTGTCAGCGGATAGCTGTCAGCTTAGTTTAGACTCATTAGCCAATGTAACAGACTAGTTGAGTCATTCAAGTGGACATTTTAGATCATCTTTTCGGAACAAAAGCATTTCTGCTCCCTGTTCTTTAGCTAAAGGTTTATATCATGTGTCTTTGTGGGAATCAGTGAACCTCTACATTAAAGGCTACACTTGTCTATCTTGACTTTGTACTTGTAGGGTAAGTCATGTATTTTAAACAGTTCAAACACTGCTGTGTACGCTGTACAATACTGAGACGTTATACTGTTTTGTGTCGTCAACACTTTACAAACATTTCCTTTGAACATTTTAACATCATATTTAATTTTTCTGTTGTTTTTTTCTTTGACTGGTTTCCTTTAGGTGGAAAGAGATCACAAAGTAGGGAAGTTATCAGAAGAATTGTTCGTTCAACAGAAGGTGGAAATCCTTACTGCCCTTAAGAAACTTGGTGACAAGGTAAAATAAAGATGTCCCATTTAGGGGTGAAGAACACATTTGGTAATGATAAAGGAGTGAGAGGGAGCCAATGAATGATAGAAGGGAATATACTTTTGAAACATTCACCTATTTCATTGCTGATAGCCTATCCTACACTCACACCTACACATTGATATACAGTGCTTCTATCATTGTTGATAGGTAGCGTACACTCACACCTACACATTGATGTACAGTACTTCTATCATTGCTAGGTAGCACTCAGTCACATGTGCTCATTGATGTACTGCTTTCATTACTGATTGCTGGCCTCCAATCACACCTCCCCATTGATGTACTTTCTTTAAATCACTGTAGCCTTAATCAAACCTTCATGCTGATATAGTTAAAAAGTAGGCAATAATGGTGAAACACTGACAGTTAGCTAATACAAACGGCATGTTTGAAGGATTTAACGTCTTTTCCCATTCAAAGTAGAACATGGACAGTTTATATTGGCTCCATGTGGAAGTTTGCTTTGGTTAGTATCCTGTCTTCTATTGCCTTTTGAATATGGTCTTTTTGTCTTCTACAATTTGAAGTCTGATGTGATATTGCAACTCATTTTTCTTTACTTCAGTGAGCATACACTTGCATTGGATTGAACACAGAAAGAAAATTACGTTTTTATGTTTGTACATTTTTTTGCCATGGACCCTTTAAAGATGAACAAAAAGTGGCTTTCATTGAGTGCCTAGTGTAATGTTTGTGAAATCTAGGCTTACTAAAACTTTGGGTTTGGGTTTGACACCTGATATCAGGGAATAATCTGGTGTTCAAATTTATTCAGCAGTTTTCAGGTTTGTACAGTTTTGCCCCAAACCCAGTGAGAACCTGTAATGTTGCATGTACAACACTGCTAAACACTGTTCCATTTGTGTAGAAATTTGAGCACATTGTGTAGCAAACAAATGAGATACAATACCAGATAAATTATTCCTCACACTAGCCTAATGGAAGTCAAAGAATGATAGCTCTTGTCTCTAAGAAATGTCAAATTTTCAGCCCATGAAAAATTTGCAACAAACCCCAAAATGTGTCAAATAGTTAATAGCTCTTTCGTTAAGAACTTCTTTTTTAATTTTTGAGTGTTTAGGTGGAATTAGTTTCATTTATAGGTCATAATACAAGTTTTCTGTTACTGCAGTGAAGAAGTAAATGTAGACAGAGTAAGATGACTTCCTCTGCTTCCCAGCACCCCCCCCTACACCTCACCCTATCCCTGCCTTTCTCAACCAGCTTGGTGTCTGCATTCTATGAGAAAAATTACTTAAACCTTTCTATTATTGCTGTAATTGTCATTCATGGATGTCATTTCTTACAATGAGAGCCTACATCTTAATACCTGTTTTTAGCTCATTTCAACAGAGGAGGTGTTCCTGAGCAGTAACTCGAACCAAGCTCTTACTGATTTTGAGAAAGTATCTGTAGGAATAGGTGAGTAACAGTGTAAAAGTAGTTGGAGTTAAGATGTTTTATTTGTATTAACATTCTTTAGAAGAAGAAGAAGAAAAGAGAAAGATCAAAGACTACAGGATTAGAACTTGAGTTAATACTTGATGAAGAAGTAAAAATCTGTGATACAAAAATTGTATCTAATGTTTGTTGTCTGATATTACCATTGCATATAATGTAAAATCATACAATTTGATTGATAAACGCAAGTGAAGATGGTAGCAGATTTAATTATCCATACATATTTGAATTTTTACTCATGTATTTTTTTACTCTCCTTTCTATGGGGAGGGTGGGAAGGGGGTATTTTACATAGATGATACACTTACCCAAATAGCCAGAAGAAACATCAGTGCCATAAATGACAGTCCAAATGCTTTAATGCAGAGCTCACATGGTAAATGGTTAAAGCTGACCAGTTAAAACCCGTTCCTGCTCCTTGCAATGTTTTTATTTATTTTATAGTTGGCATTGGAGCTCTTACTAGTGGAAATGCTGTTAGTTAGTCACACTTAGTCGTTGCCCGTAACCTGTAACACATAATGTTGTAGACAGAGAGAAATGAGCAACTTATCAAGCTTGATGTACCATCCCCCAGTTATAGTTCACTGTGTAAGAAAACCTCTCAAAAAGAAACATTAGTGTATTACAATCTATTTCATCTTTACAATCCTCATTCAATTGTCCTTTTCTCTTTCTACCTCCAATACATCAGGAGGAGACAAACTGCTGAAGGTTGCAGGGTCACAGGTAGAGGCAGCTCAATGAATATTTATGATTCCTGAAAGCTAGATGTACGTTGATTGGATGGTTCATTCAGAAGCCACAGTTATGCACTCCATGATTACAGAGAAGCTAATGATGTGAAGGTCATGATCTACTCATGTCCTGAAGTATGCGGTTCCCTGATTGTAAGCGTATATTGTTATCGCGGTGGGCATTTCATGTCAAATTCTCTGCTTATATCTGCCAAAAAATACAAGCTGTTATCTTTCCTTTTTGGGGGTTTTCTTTAGTGCAAATAAAATGAAATGAGAACAGGTAGTTGTGAGAAAGACCTTACAGGCTGCTCTTTGTGGTCTTTCTTCAAATGATCCAAACAGATGAATCCTACAACAAAATGAATAGATTGAGAAACTGAAACCAAGTTTGATCAGGTAATCCTGCAATCAGCAGGGAAGGTAATCTAAAGGCTCCATATTGTGAGTGCTACACAGTGGCCGGTTGCGATTAACAACCCATATATTGTAAAAACATATTCTTGTGTGCAAGAATATCATCCTAAATGTAGCGCAGCACGGAGTTGAATTCTGTTCAAATTTTGTAGTGTACGGCATGCCGTAAACTTCTCCGATTGTCTGATTGAAAGGCGGGGTTGTTTAATGATGACCTGAACAGAACATTATTCCTGACCTTGATGACAACTCTGAATGACATATTGATTGAAAGTGTGCAGGATTTTACCGCACCATCCCATCATCAAAGACAGGATCGTGGAGATACGATAAAGAACGCGAATAGTTGTAGACCTGTGGCGTCTCAAGTGGATGCAATAGTAAACAGATGTTTACTAGGATCTAACAGGTGCTACCATCTTAGATTATCATGGTACTCTTACTAACAGTAGCTATGTATGCACTGCTACTGTACACTGTGGTTGCTGATATACTATGTATGCTACAATGCAATGTCTTTATTGTAAAAGAACTAAATGTCATGGCACATGACTGCAAATTGCGTTGATCAAGAACATACCACCTAGGCCTATTAGGAACCACCTTTAGGAGGGTGCATTCTTTGGACAATGAAGGCCTTAAGTAAAACAATGAATTAGAGCTGATATTGCTGCCTCAGTTTGCCATATAACATCAAGTATGAGTCAGTTTTATAGCAGTAAATCACAAGACTGCTATATTTCTTTAATCTAGCTATAGTGCATTACACTGGAGTATTAAGTGTCCTTGACTTGGACATAAAGCTGCCTAGTCATTAAACCTCGTGCTGTTCATCTCGTTTTTACTGACAATCTTTACAGAGTGCATGATATTGGCTTATTTGGTAGCAAAATGCGCTGGTAAAATACGTGCAGTCTTTCTTCACAGTATACCAATTGTGTCTACCTGTGTGTAACTGTTACAGAAATGATTTTTGAATATGTGTTTGCCTGACCTTACTTTACTTTTTTTTGTTGACAATCTTTCATGGCATTACCATCCCCCCAAAAAGAAGTTGACTCTCTGCCCAGACAAATTTATCAAGTTATCCTTTTGATAGCAGAATCTGGATGAACATTTTCTTGCTAGTATTACTATGTTAACCATTTGAAGCCATTTTGTTTCAATAATATATCACTAGTTTTCAAGGTCTATGGTCAAGAAAATAGGACTGGTAGCCTCTTTTTAGGGCCACTAGTATTTTCAGGGGTATGGAAAAGACTGACACAGAGATGTGGATAAATAAGCTTTATGTTATTTGTCAAGGCCTGTGATTTTAAAGTCAGTTTTGCTGTTGCTAAGTGAAAAGTGGTAGCATTGTCATGGTTACAGTGATTCATTGCTGCTACTAAATATGCCAAAAAATGTAAATGGTCTCTTCTTTCCCTAGTTTATGGACTGCTGACTTCAAAAAGTCCCCAAAACAGTAGACACTGAAGTTTTAATTGTTCTCATTCACAATTTCTGAAAAAAATTACCTGACAGTTATTTTTGGGCAAGTTCTCAAGATTTGGTGAAATGGTCACTAATTTATGTTTAATTTTTTTTTTTGTGATATGCCAGATCAGAAAACATACTCATAATGTTTTCAAAGATTGTCAATAGCCTGTTATGGCAAAAAGTAAAAGAAATCAAAATAATGTTACAATTGCTACACATACATTTTCATACTTCTCAAATATTGAGCTTTATACTTAAGATGTCAACTACTTCTAATTTTGTTTTTCATACATGTTCATCCTCTCGTAACTTTGTGCTTTGCATTTAATTTCCTCAATCCACTTGTAACCTACTCTCCCTTTAAATCTCAATACATTACATGTGTAGAGACATTGTCAGGCTAGCTGGACGTTCTGATATTCTTTTTAAATGATGTCAGGGTCGCAATCCATTGTCAGTGTGTATCAGACTTTTCCATCATGTTTCTCTGCATGTAAGCAAAAGATGTTACTAGTTTCGGTGTGAAAAAAACTACGTACAATAAGTCTTTTTTGCAAACTATTGACCAAAAAATGCCTAAAAGGTAAATCATTTCCCATAGTTTTTGCACATGGTACTTGCATAAATATAGATGTTTCGATCCTTTGTTTGGATTGGTTGCCCCTGGGCAGTAAAGCGCCTCCTTTGATTGTGATATAAGTGTTTAATAGTAAAGGACAGAATGTTATTGAGGGTTTTAACTCAATTGTGAGTATTCTCAACCACAAGAGAAGAATGATGTCAAGAGTGTCATAAAAGAGCGAGTACAAAAGAATAATGTCAGATGCCAGGTGTGTGTTTAAGTTAATGCTAATAGTGTAAGACCCCCTAAATTGCTGTTCAATTAGTTCAAAGGTATTTCATTACTTTTATTAGGCGATTCCTGTTCAATAGCATTCACCTAGCAACATCATTTCAATCAACTAATCCTTACACAAGTGGCTCACTTGGAACAATGCTTTGATTCCAGGTGTTTAGCCACTCACATTATCAGAGAAGGTGAAACAAACTCGACACAACTGTTTTATTGACATAATACGGTTGTGTCGAGTAAATGTAAAATACATTTACTTTGTTACATTGTCAACAATGGATGGCATGCAAATAAACTAAGTGACAGAAGTCTAATATTTTGTCAACACCAGATACATCAACCAGATTCAAAAATTTCTGATTTACGATGTCAATCTCTTCAATCACAGTTTAACTGTTTCAACATATTGAGAACATTCTTACAAACGAATATTAAATGTCCAAAAGTATTGAGATTCAGCAGCATTGCTGCTCTAGTTTAGTGTATGGTATGTTATGTAGTTAATAACTTTCCTGAAGAAACCTCAGTCTTTCTTCAATGGAACAGTATGAGCCCAAACATTTTGCAGCTTTATGCATACAAAGCTGACCAATGATGCAAACACGAATTATTCAGTTTTCTCTCAATCGAATATTTCGGCATATTATTCTTCCTCATTTTCCTCATTTTAAAAAATATGATTTACTTTGTTCCATTGTATGATCCTGAGGATTGGATTCAAAATTTTCACTGGTTACATATTTTTTTTTTTTAATAGACCTTTGAAATTTACACAGTTTACTATAAAGTACTAGAACTTGCCAAACTTTTTCCGTTTTTTTCTCTTTTTGTTTCTAACCTAATACAGTGGTAGAAATATTGATATTGACCAATATTGATATTGAAATTCTAGAATCAGCAAACAAAGCAGGAGAAATAAGTATATTACGCAGTAAACAATGCTAAAAAAAAAAAAATAAAAAGCTCAAGGGCAACACATTTGCGATGTACAGGTCTTTGAGATATTTGATTAAATTGAGACAGAGACGAGAAAAAGGAAAACAGTACAGTATTAGTGTACACACTCATTAAGAAATATGTTTGGATTGGTTGTTGAGCATCTCTTGAGGGTAGTTTGGAGGGTGGCGAAAGGAGATTTTTTAGTTGCATGTTAGGGGTCATGGAGATCAGACAGCTCTGTTACATAAGTTGGGAGGGTCCCCAGCAAGAAACAGCTTTCGCACAGCTGACTGTCTGGGGGTGATGTTATGATTTTGGATGAAAAGTGAGCACTTGATACAGAGGAAGTATGTTGGGATTAGGTTGGGATAGTTGTGTTGAAACTTGACCATGTGGTTGCTTTGGACGTAGTTAGTTTAGAATTTTTTTTTTTTTTGAAGTTGGTGGGAAGAAGAGAGCGTTGGGTTGGATGGAGAAATAGGCATTAAGAAGATAAAGAAATAGTCTGGTCAATCTCAACATTACGTTGTAGTTGATCATAACTAACTCCCTTTTTCCCCCTCTCATTTGTAAACGTTTTTGGGGTTTCTTACATATGCTTTGAAATGAACAATGTGCTTTCTTTCTTGTCTTCAGTATTTATGTATTTTATTAATCACGCTTATTTTGTTTTTCATTTATATCAATTCGCCCACTTTGAAGACATGTAATTCGATGTCTATGAGCCTATGTGAATTCAGTATTCTGTAGTTCTCTTTTTAACTTGAGTTCTACTTACAATATTTCTGAGGCAAAGGGGTAAATAATGTACTCGGACGAGGAGAAGAGAGGCTATAATTGTGTTACGTTCTTAGCTCCCCAGACAGAAAAAAAAAAAATGCACACACTTCCACTTTCACCTGAGAACTATTATTTCCGATGTGACTTCAAGGTGGAGCGTACCAGATGAATTGGTGAAAGTATAGTAACCGTAATGTGTCAGTTAAACTGTAAAAAAAAAAAGGAATACTCAAGGTACGTATTTTTGTCACCTTCTCACACGGCTTAACACACATCAAACAGTGGTTGCAAGAACGGAATGGTAGAGTGAAACTTGCATTGACTGGGAGTCAGATGAAGTTGTTCCTGGTAAACATTGTTTTGGATTGTGTGGAAGTCGCTCTTTAAAATATACAGTAATCCACAGTGCCTCAAACTGACGATAGTGTGGTTATGCCAGTATTTTCAAACTGACCATAGTGTGGTTATGCTAGTATTTTCAAACTGACTATAGTGTGGTTATGCCAGTATTTTCAAACTGACCATAGTGTGGTTATGCCAGTATTTTCTTTCATCACTTATATAGCATGGTCTTACGGAACCCAGAAAATTTTTAATTACCTTGAGAATTCA
Source organism: Stichopus chloronotus (assembly GCA_021234535.1). Taxonomy (NCBI): domain Eukaryota; kingdom Metazoa; phylum Echinodermata; class Holothuroidea; order Aspidochirotida; family Stichopodidae; genus Stichopus; species Stichopus chloronotus. The sequence goes on from SFZH01000008.1 coordinate 6,114,288, forward strand.
CGGACCACCTGGGGGTCGGCGGACCCGAGGTTGAGAATCACTGGAATAATGTATGGCCCATTGTTTAGTTGGACCACAAATACTAAACACTGCAAAGTGTTCCCATTACCAAACCTTCCACATTGTAAAATGAGATCTGCAGATAAAGCAGCATTTCGCATGGTTTCACAAAATGATCAAGATGAGACATTCGACCCCAACGTTCTGAATACTCTGTAGTACCACTACTACAGTACAAAGGTGAAAAACTGTCCAAATTATAACAGAAAAGTCTGTAGGAAAGTAAACATTCTGCATGATTTCATAAAATCATCCAAAGGACACACTTGGACCATGGACACAAAGAAGTGTGCAATAACACCGCAATAAGGCCCTGATAACACCACAACCAGCGCACTAATAAGACATATCTTCAACATTACAACATTAGTCCTATACAACACTGCAAACATATTGCACGATTTTGTAAATATAGCCTATATTTCCTATTTCGGGACCTTGTATTTCAAAAATAATGAACACCCAGATGGAACTACTTTCGTAGTACTAATGTGACAAACCCTCAACAACGTAGCATGAGATATGTGAGAAGTGCTTTGTACCATTACCTAGCGTAGTTATGTAGCTTCATAGGCTACGTCTGTGGAATCGTCCCTCAGGTTTTGCGCGATTTGGCCGATCTACCGCGATTTTTTTTTTTTTTTGTAATCACCGTGATGTTCGTGACCAAAGGGAATAAATTTCTAAGACAAACTATTGCAATATCAGCAATCACGCTATAGATCAGGATTCTGGTTCAATGAAACTTCTCGAAATTTTTGCCTGGGGAAGATATATAAAGAAAAAAAAAAAACGTATACGTTCGCGAGAGAAAGAAGCTATACGAAAAAGGCTCTAAGAAATTACCCGTTTTCTATGCTTTCGGATTGTTCTGAACCCTCTAATTTGTGCCTGTCTGCTTGCAGGGCTGCTCCTGACTCATTTAATGTAAGTTTTACATGAAACTGAAGAGTGTGATTATTTTAGGAAAGCAATAAGCTTGGAGCAACTAGTCGTCGCCGAAAGTTATAAGAAAGTCCTAGCCTATGCACACATCTGTGCATCTTCGACTGAGCCTAACGTTTTCCTTGCTCTTTTTTAACAACTCTTGTAAGCATCTGTTGTCATGGAAACCAACGGAGACATCGCTACAGTCCAACGACTCACTGAAGCATCGAACCAAACAGACCCAAGAGAACTATTGTCTGAGGCTTGTTGCAGCTTTTGTTTGAATCCTCACGGAGATGGCGGAAAGCGTGTGACATGTGATTTTTGTGGTGTAACATATCATATACTATGCGCTGGACTTGAAAAAGTGCCCACCAAAGGTGCTAAATCCAGATGGTTTTGTCAACCTTGTATTCGACTCCCAAATGATCTACGTGTATCTCAGCAGCAACTCACAGAGGCCCTACGAGAAATAAACATGTTAAGACCTCAACTGCTTCAGGACCGTGACGCCAAGTGCAAAAGGCGGTGCACTTACAATTGCCTTGACTCAGTCAGTACTTATGAAGAAGAGTGTAAGGGATGCGCTCATAGTGACCATCCTGGAGGTAAAACATTTGCACAAGCATTGCCATCCACTGACTCTTACCGTCCATCAAAACAGTCAGTTCTTATCATAGGAGATTCAATGATAAGAGACAAAAGTTGCAAATGAAGACTTTGAAAACGACATTGTAACCGCTAAGTGTCTTCGGGGTGCAACGATTGCTGATGTAAAAAGTCACATGCTAGCTAACTTGGAAACACTTACCTCTCTAAGTCATGTAATTGTACACGTCGGAACAAACGACGTCTCAGTGAAAGTGGACAAAAACGAAGAAATCATGAAGGAATTCGAAGATCTGATCACAACCACTCAGTTCAACTGTGGTCCAAACACGAAAATTTACATTTCAGGGTTATGTCCTCGACGAGATATATTTTCCAATACCATTTGTGAGGTAAACCAACAATTAAAGGACCTGGCTACCAAGCTAGACTGTCAATTTATTGACAACTTCTCTTCCTTTTCTTACGCCGATGGTGAGATTGATGACAGCTTATTTGCCACTGATGGCATACACCTGAGTGTGAAAGGGTCGCATAAACTACGTCAAAAATACACATCACTGGGACCAGTTTGTCTCAAAAGCACGTCTCTACATTTGGATTCCCCAGTTCTGCGACGAAATACCAGGCAAAGCCCAAGGTTCCGCAGTAAAGTATCTCCGCCTTTCGGCCGTCACGAGCATCGCCACCATAGCATATCTCGTAATCGCTATCACGGCTTTCATGATTCTCGTCGAACACACGTAGGCTACTATAGCGACATCCGTCATGAACCCGAACATCGGAATCACCGTGGTCAAGTTACCCCTCCTAGTTCAAAAAGAGGATGTTATAACTGCAGGGAGCGAAACCACACAGCACGCAGTTGCAGGTATGACCTACCTGTTAAGTGCAGATCATGCGGACGAAAGGGTCATAAAGAAAAGTTCTGTTTTGTTTACTAGGCATCTGGCCAAGATGAGAGTGCCGACAATTATTCCTCTGCTACTGCAACTTCATCGGTAAAAAGCACTTTCAATGTTTTCAATCTTAAGAACAAAGGAAGAAAGGGAATGCAGATAGGTTTTGTCAATATAAATCATCTATATCCTAAGATGGACCAGCTTGGAACTCTGCTAGTGCACGAAAACACTGCAGTCAACATTTTAGCAATCACTGAGTCCTTCTTAAATGAAAATTATTCTGACCATGAGATAAGTCTGCCTGGATACAAAGCAATCCGCAGAGACCGAGGTTACAGAGGAGGAGGGGGAATTGTACTTTATATTGATAACAATACAGTCTTTTTACGTAGAAAGGAATTTGAAGTTGAAGACATCGAGGTAATCTGGCTGGAAATTAAGCCCTCCTTTTCTAAGAGCATCCTACTATGTTTAATTTACCGTCCTCTGGATGCCAAGGCAGACTGGATAAACAGCTTTCATAATATGCTCAACCTGCCTTACAGCTCTTGCCATGATATTGTAATTATTGGTGATTTTAATTTTAATATGTTAGTTGGGGCAACAATGCATGGAACAATAGAATATGCCATTTCAATTTAAAACAAGTAGTGAACCAACCAACCAGAGTCACTGAAACTACTAGTTCCATTTTAGATCACATATAAACAACCGAAGAGAGGTTAGTAAATGATGTTACCGTTCCTCATGTTAGAATCAGTGATCATTTTCCCGTTTATTTTAGATTAAGGTACGGAAAAGAACAGTTATAAGGCTGTCCATACGACAATAACCTACAGAGATATTACTAAGATAAACAAGGAAGCCTTTACACGGGATCTACTAAATTGTAGATGGGCCGATATTATGTCAGAAAACAATGCAGATGTTGCTCTCAGCCGGTGGGAACAAATGTTGCTGCATACTCTGAATCAACATGCGCCACAAAAAAAAAGAAAAAGAAAAAGAAAAGGGTTAAAAGGAAATATCAACCAGAATGGTTCAATGAAGATATTAGATCAGCAATACGAAACAGAGACAAAACAAAGGCCAGAGAACAAGATGTGTATAGGTTTTGGAGGAATAAAGTCACATCCCTTATTCGACAGGCTAAGAGAGATTATTTCAAAATGCTATTTCAAAGAAAAAAGGTGATACAAAAGAAATTTGGCAGATTCTAAGAAGCGTACAGTCTAGTTATAATACATCGCAGTCCCCTCAAATCAATCTTCTCCATGCTGACGGGAAAGATATTGGTAATGTAAATGACATAGCAAATGCTTTTAACTATTTTTTGACTTCTGTCTCCGAGAAGTACTTTACAAGGGGAAATAGTTGCAATAATGACAGTCTTGAATCTCTAAAGCACTACCTGTCATACAAATTTCCACATGATTGTTTTTTCGAAATCCCCATCGTATCTGAAGAATTTGTTTTAAAATATTTAAAAAATGTTGACACAAAAAAAGCGACAGGTATCGATGGAATAAGTGCCTACATTCTTAAATTGTGTGTGCCTTGTATAGTCCCGAGTCTCGCCCATATACTTAATCTAAGTATCAGGCAAAATGTTTTTCCAACCAGATGGAAATTAGCAAAAGTAGTGCCTATTTATAAAAGCGGGTCAAGTCTAGATGTAGGCAACTATAGACCAATCTCTGTACTCCCGATTGTTTCCAAAATTCTAGAAAAACACGTTCACATAGCCTTTTACGATTTTATAGAGAGATTTCAACTTCTCAGAGTCGCATAGTCTGGTTTCCGAGCAAAGCACTCATGTGAAACCGCTTTACTAAAGATGATAGACAAATGGTTTAAAGTCATTGATGATGGTGAAATGATAGGATCTATCCTTCTAGACTTACGAAAGGCATTTGATCTTGTAAACCATGATATTTTACTTAAGAAATTACACTTGTATCACTGTTCCAAGAACGCTATTTATTGGTTTCAGTCATACTTATCGGACAGGAAGCAATGTGTCCACTTAAATGGAACGTACTCAAATCCTTTGCCAGTTGTAAGCGGTGTCCCTCAGGGATCAATCATTGGCCCACTCTTATTCCTTATTTATATCAATGATTTTGGCTTATGTCTTTCACACTGTTCAGCTGACATGTATGCTGATGACACAACTTTCCATGTTTCTGGTAAGAGTACTGAAGAACTATCCATAAAGTTAAGCGAGGATCTAAAAAATATTTGTAAATGGTGCAATGATAACAAAATGTAAGTGACTGTAGACAAAACAAAAAGCATGTTGATATGCTCTAAACAGAGGCAGCACACCCTCTCCGAAGCAGACTCCCTGAATGTTTCTTTTGATGACAACAGACTAAAGAACACCCAGCAGGAGAAGTTACTGGGAGTTAGGATAGATTCAAATTTGACGTGGAAACAACAAATCGATTATGTGTCTAAAATTGTAAGTACTCGTTTAGCATTATTGAGAAGGATTAAGCAATTTATTGACGTACCTACAAGGATATTATTTTTTAACGGATATATTTTACCCTATTTTAATTACTGTGACCTTGTATGGAGTTCATGTACGTGCAATAATATTATGAGAATAGAAAAGCTTCTAAAGAGTGCTGCCCGAATAATACTTGATGCCACACATGAAGAGAGATCCGAAGACCTTTTTAATAAACTAGGATGGAAAACATTTTTACAAAGTGTAAAGGTAAAGCGTCTGGTTATGGTATATAAATCTCTTAATGGCCATACCCCTTCTTACATGAGAGATATGTTTCAATATACACACTCTATTCATGACCATGGCCTACGGTCAACGTCCTCGCAAACTTTATACATATCAGGAGGCAGAACTGATTTTAATAACAAAAGGTTCTCTTATATAGCTGCAAAAGAATGGAACAATCTTCCTAGTATCATTAAGAGTGCTACTAATTTAAATCGTTTTAAAGCTCTTATAAAGGAAATTTCATGATATTATTACTGACTGTTTACTGTTTTAGTCTTATGTACCTTTTATGATTCACGTAGTTATTATTGTATGTATGGAAGTTCTCTCTTATCAATTCTTGAGTTTTTTTTTTCCTTGTCTTATGCTGTTGTATATATTTGCCTTCTTTAGTTTCTTTTACGTTTCATATAACTGTTTTATATTTATTTGTCTTAAGTATGAATTGTTTTACAATTTCCTTTTATTTTTATGATAACCTTTCACAGTTTACATGGCTTACTTTTGTGCTTGGAAGTCCCCCCCCCCTTTTTCACCTTTCGTGTACTTTAACCTTTTTCCATGTCCCATGCTGTTGTATATTTGGCCCTTTTTTGTTTTTCTTACGTTTCATTTAATTTTCCTTCTACAACCGGTTTGTATGAATTTGTCATAATTATGAATTGTTTTATATTTCTTTTATTTTTCTAACTTTTAAAGTCTCTTACATTGTACAGAGGGCCTCGGGGAAGATTAGCTCTGGCTAACCGAGTCTTACCCTCTTTTTATAAAGTTTAAATAAAATATCTTCATGTATTGTTTACAATACTTACAAATATGTTCACCGCCTGGCTAGGTGGCCCATACCGATAAGGATTAATGCGTGAAGTGAAATGCAACTGATCAATGTGTATGGATATACTGTAACTAGATGAATTTGTTACTATTGCCATATTGATCAAGTGGTCATACATTACATTCTCGTGACAAACTGTGTCATTTGGAACTCTGTCTAGTCCACATTATATTATCAATGTAACAGTAGTGGTCTCGCACTGCTTGCGTGCATTGATTTGATGTGACAATTATGATTTGCAGCATAGTGCAGGTCCCTGCGGTGGGTATGGTATACTGCACATCTGTTGTATGTGCTTTGTGTGTTATTGTGAAACAAACAAATTAAATGTCTATCAACCAGGTCAAGTAAATTATTTGGGTAAATATTTCGTGGTTCATACATTAAGGGACAGGTTCAACTAGAAAGTTGCACTAAGTGACCTGAGTGATTTCCTGGACTGTTCCATAAATAATAAGCAAGCATAGTTACGCCGAAAAATCAACTCCTTTAACACCTTTATCTCGCCGATCGAGGCTTCGTCGGATTTGTCATGGAAATTCAGATTTCTAGGTATGATCTGACACGATTTCGACTTACCATACAACCTGTAGAGGAAAACACATTTTGCATGATTTCATAGAATGGTCCATTTCAGAGCTTGCACCAAAATTACTAAACACCTTGAAGGTATCACCATAGTAGTAATATAACACAACCTAAATGAAATACCACACAATCCGTAGGAGAAGCATTTTGCAATTGCATCATTTCATAAAAAGGATCATATGGCCCATTTGGGACCTTGGACCCCGAACAACTTAAAGGTAGCTCTACCGTAGTAGTAATGTAACACATCTTTAACTTAGTATCATAAAATCTGGAGAAGCAGAAGCATTTTGCATGATTTTGTATATGGATATTTAGACCTTGGACCCCAAGATCTTGAACACCCCAAAGGCATCACTACCATAATAGTAACTTGAAACAACCTCAACTTAGTGCTATACAATCTGTAGGAGGAGAAGCATTTGGAATCCTTGCAAAAATCGTGCCTTAAGGTAGGTCTCCACGGGTCCACACGTGACCTTTTGACGCACTAAGTTTAAAGACACGTTGATGACCCATAACCCACGGATCTTTGTCCCCAAGATTAAAAAAACTGCATCAATTTTCTGTAAGAGAGAGAGAGAGAGTTATTTAGCAGTTGTGGACAATTATATAGAGGGCCTAGCCTCATCACGATAGTTTAAACCTGATGTTAGCTAAAATTCGAAGTTCCATAAGTTGAACGTACAGCGCGCCTTTATACCAACATCAAAACTATATTGTAGTGGACGGACGTAGTCAGATCATGAGAGGAGGGCGTCCTTAGATTTTATTATTATTGTACTGTGGACATATGTGGTCGAGGATTGTGAGAGTAGGGAAGGCTACACTTGACCAGACAAAGACTTCTGCCAGGGAAACTTCCTTCTAATAATCCTATTACTTCACTCGTTACATGCTTCCGTGCAGACACATTTCTTTTCTTTTCTTTTTTTTGTAGTGCAGATACTATACAGAGAAGGTGCACTTCTTTATTGCAAACGGTTGGTTAACTCTGACTTCTGGCAAAAAAAAATAGCCTATTGAAGTTTCTGTAAAAGAATTTCATGGTCACGCGTGTTTAATGCCTTCAGTTCGACCGGTCAAGCTGAAAACAGCATTGTGTAAAAATTGTCCACCGCATCAACCGAGTGACCTGTGGACCCGATATTGGTCATGATGTAGATATATGAATAAAGATATAATTTATAAGAATTTGGTGTTATCAAGAGAAGATTGCAGTCGGCTTAACATCAGTCTTTCCAGGGTTTTGGAGAACCAAGACAACACTGAGATTGGTCAGTAACTTGTTCGATTTAATTTGCTCTTCTTGCATGGTACTACAAGTGCAAAACTCTTCCGAAATTGAATGTCATCTGAAAAAATACACCCATTAGGGTACGTTATGAACCACAAAAGGATGGAAACTATCAAAGCCAGCACACTCAGCACAATACGTTCATAAAACAGTGATTACGGTGCTGTATAAACCACGTTTCTACTTTTTATTTGTGTGTGTGTGTATGTGTGTGTGAGTATGTATGTCTTGTTTCATTACCGTTTTGTTTTCGTCTCTTTGTAGTAACTAGCGACATGAAGCTACCATCCAGCTCTCTATTTTGGTTGGTGTTTTGTTCGGTGACACCGGGAATCATCGTTCAAATGTTGTACAAAATTGTCTATCTTAAAATGACATCAGAGCAATTTCTTCATTTGATGGGAGACGATATTTTGATTCGAATGGAGAAGGCAAACTCATTTAATATCTACCACATAAAATACAATTCGGATACCCCAGATCCAGACACGGTTACCTTTGTGACCCACTGTACCCCCCACAACCTCCACTATTTACCAGCTTTGGTAGAAAGATGGGGAGGTCCTGTTTCTCTGGCTGTATTTGCCCCGCCGTCAGAATTTCATATTACTTTGAGTGCCACATACAGTTTAGCAACGTGCTTGGAAAATGTTCGCAAACATGTTCTCTTTCACATTGTTACTGAAGACGAGGTGAACGTCATCGATGAAAGGAGCTTCACCATAAATGTGGATGTACCATGTGATCAAATCATTAAATACTTAAAACTTTCGATCACCGGAGTTAATTTCCACTTAACCACTACTGGAATGAGATACCCGATTAACTTTCTCCGAAACATCGGCATCAAGAACTCAGAAAGCGATTATGTAATGGTGGCAGATATCGACATGGTGACCAGTGTTGTCTTCTACAACCAAACCGCAGAGTTACTCATGGACCCTCAGTTTAAGGAAAAGCTCGCTGAGAAAACAGCGCTTGTGATCCCTGTCTTTGAAATGGAGAAATCTGTCCTTGTAGCCCCAAGGAACAAACGTGAATTGAGAAAGGGAATCACTGAAGGATTCTTGCGTCAGTTCTACGTAGAGGTCTGCCCTCACTGCCACGCACCTCTAGATTTTAGAAGATGGTTTGAAATTCAGGTAAACGGTACATTCATTTTAATATCACTTCAAACCATTTGTAAGCATACATACATAGGTCATTGCGACAGTTCCTCGTACAGTTGAATTGAAACGTCAATTTCAACTTGACATGTGACGTTTCATGTTGTGCAGGAAAATGACCATAATCTAAGTCCTCGGTTTCCTCCATCTGTACATTCATCTCTCCTTAATCTATCCAAAATTCGTGGATCCACCTATTTGTTATTGATTGGTTTATTCTTTCTTTTTACCCCTTTTCCTCCACTTTTCTTTCTTTCTGGGTGCACGAGGAGAGAGTAGGGAGGGCGACGACGTGACGCATGTGCATAGGCTAAAAACAATGACGTAAAAATCGTAGCGGTCGACTGTATTGATCCGCAGGTGATTTTATTCTTAAATTACCTTGAAGTTTTACCACGATCATCTGACTGTGATGGTCCAACAGGAAATAAGGATTTTTACAAAACATGAATTATAAATTGTTAAATCTCCAAAAGCCATCTGTAGCAAACTTTGTTACTGCCAAATGATAAGTTTATCAGCTCATGCCTAGGCAGTGGTATAAGAAGGGACGATCACAAGCATAGTATGTATTAACGATATTGAAAGTTATTGTGTTCATAATCCTGATGCGAAAGCCTACAGATCATAGTGTATCATCAGTTAAACCGGAGTATTGGTCTATAAACGCGAACAACATTTATAGGCCTATTTACAAGTATACTTTTTCTTGAAAGTTTCTTAGACCGTTCCAGAAAGTCATCCTTCTTTCTTCACTCAAACAAGCGAGTATCAAGTTGCTAAACTATGAGTACCTCAATCCCAGAAAATCGCCCGTGTTTGATAACATTCATACGAAAATTGTGTAAGATGCCATTCCTTATATTTTACAACAGCTCACTTTTGTACAAGGTCGTCGCCACCGCGATGGGTGTGTGGGGAAGGGTTTCTCTCCCTCAAAGGAAATTGTCAGAGCGACGTTAGGCTGAAAATTTAAAATACCAGTTGAAAGTTTCGTATCTCAATCTAGCTCATTTGACATAAAAAGCCAAAATATTGCACCAGATTGTGTCGATAGGTTAAATGTAAATGAAAAATGTCTCAACTTCTGGAAAACGGCATTTGAATTTTTTTTATATCTCATTTCTATAAGCGACGATAGTCGGAAAATCTGAAATACTGGCTGGAATTTTACACATCTCATTTTACGACATGAAAGATGTCAGTTTTACCCAAGATTCTGCGTAATGTTACCTGGCTATTGAAAAATTTCTCCAACAAATGTTTCGTCTCAAACCTCTAACGGGCAAAACATCGTTCTTGTCATGCTTTTCCCAGTTATCAAAATTCTATTACATGACATTCTTTTATCTTCGCGTTTACTTTCATTTTCAAAAGTTATAACTGCAATGTTGGAATAACTTTTACGAGACTAAACTTTCTCGTGGAAAAATGACTGCAATAGATGTAAAATGATGCATCAGATTAAGGTTACGTGATAGTTTAAAATTTCTCAAAAAAAAAGGTTTTCGTTAGAATGTAAAAAAACCGATGTGTTATTTTTTTCTAGAAATTACCTGAGCATAAAATAGTTTTGATAATAGCAATCCAAATTATTATCATTTTTAATGGAATGATGTTTCCTCATTACGAAATTGCAATTCCTGAAGTCTTTATTTCAAGACTGAGTACATGAAGCCCAGGACGGCCGGAAAGTGACGTTTCCGGCCATCTCGGGATCTGAAAAGCCAAAAATTCCTCGTACGCTATGCATCAATAGATGGTGGCGTTCGACGTACACAGTCTTAGGACAATCCTGTCCTCGTGGTGCGCGAAAAAATGGCTGCACAGTCAAGCCATACCCTCACCCCCTGCTGAAAACCATGGATTGACACCTCATATGTTATATCAATGACGTAAAGGCAATGTCCTAGGATCATTAAGCACTGTACAGTGCTTGTTGTTGTTGTTTTGAATTTCGCTGAGGATTTAAAATCTCGCTGAAAATTCCAGTATTACCAATTTTCATAGAATAATCTTTCAAATTGCAGACAAGATATCTTTATTTTAAGTCTAGGTACGTGCAACTCGAGCACACCCGGAAAGTGACGATTCCTGCCGTCTGGGGATTTGAAAAGCCAAAGTTTTTTTTGTAAGCTCAGCCCCCAGAATTTTGGCGCTCCGCGTAGATAGTTTTGGAGTTACTCAGCCCGCTCCCTCATACTTTTTTCACTCCAATGAACAGGATAGTGCCACGGTTGTGAAGACAGCAACTAATGCTTCATTAAATTCTGGATCTCCCTCGATAAGGTATTCTTCTGTTTGAAAAGGTATATTCTTAGCGTCGGACACCGTCGCTCTGGGGTCGCCACTTAGTTGGAAACATCCAGCCAGTCGGAAGTTTGGCCTTTACATTCCCCTAAAGATATGACCCTAGCTACAGCCCTGCCTATATACGGAATACTTCTTGCTTTCTTTCGAGTCAGGTTCTTTTCCTTATCTCTTGAAAAAAAGCTACGGTCGTCCCTGTCTTTATGGCTGGTATATAGTAGTGTTGATATTATCTGCAATTACCGTCCTAAATCTATACGTTACCTTGTCTCTCGAAAATTTTGAAAGAAAGTTATATTTAATCGTTTGTATTATTTTGTAGCAAAACAACAAATATTTTAAATGGTTGTCAATAAGGGTTCCGCCCTTGACGTTCAACTTAGTTGGCCCCAGTTGGCTGACTCTGTGGGTATATTCTGCCATTCAATATAAACAAACTTCAGTTTCTGTATTTCTTGATCTATCAAATGCACTCGATACCATTGATGATAATTTACTCCTTCATAAATTATCACATAATGAGGTAAGAGGACAGGCGAAAGGTTCTTGAATTTAAGACCATAGTTCACATATTTAACAGTGTTAATTTCAAATCCCTCACAGTTACTTGTGGAGTTTCTCATTGGTCCATTTTGGGACCCTTACTCTTTTTTTAATCTATGTCAATGGTACCTGCAATGTTTCTTCGTTTGTACCGTGGTTCTTTTTGCCGACATCAAACTTTTCTTCACAGATAATGGTAGCAAGTTAGAGAAACGTGTACACAATGATCTAAGTACCGTAGATTCTGGTAATGTTTCGTGTCGAATAAATTATACTGGAATGTTGGCAAAACCAGTTACATGGTGTTCAACAAGGGAAAATAAGGGTAATGTTAATGTAAGTAGGAATAATAAGTCGCTTCTGAATGTTCTTTTCACTAAACTCTTTTTTGTAACTATTGATGAGAAGCTCTGGAAAGATCACCTTGAGAACGTTTCAGCACAAACTTCAAGAGGTATAGGCATCTTATCAAAATTAAAATTAACTCTACCTCAAAGGGTTTTGACGTTAATTTATCTCAGCCTAGTTTTATGTCTTTCATATTGTTGTAGAATTTGGTGTGGTTCGAATAAATTTATTCTAAAATAGGCTGTCATTATTCGAACAAGGGCTGTCAAACATATCACGTGTTCTGTCCCCAACGGGACGAGACCAGCTGTTTGTTTCGTTATATTTACCTTTTGTTGTTTTAATAAGCTGTTTCGAAGTTTTTTCTTTCTTCATGTTAATAAGACTGTTTGGAACTACGGTACAACCCTAGGCAATTTAGGCACACTTAAATCTTGTTAAAGCGTAACTACAGTGACCACTTTTTAAAAGAGTGGAAGTCGATTGAGATTTCACTTTGAGTTGATTATTAACACTTTTTGAGAGGAAAATGTCGCTCAACGGAGAGTGGAATGTAATTGAAAGCAAGAGTGATCACTGTAGTCACTCGTTTTTGTAGAGAATGAATGCTGAAGGCGGGGGGGGGGGGCTTAAGGATGGTGAGTGTGGGGTGAGGGTACAGCATGGATCCTTTGCTTTTCCTCGTTTATTATATGTTTTCCTTTCTCTCTCCATCCACCTCTCTCCACCTCTCTCTCCACCCCTTCTCCATCTCTCTCTCTCGCTCTCGCTGAGTGCTCTCACCTTTCAAGCCCAAAGGGCTTTAGTAAGTGTACTTCCATTCACAACGCTGACTTCATCGGCCTTTATCTTAACATAGTGTTGTGATAAAACAAATATATGAAATGAAAATCCAGGTTTTGTAAAAAGAAAAGTTTCCGTTTTGTTTGCTAATATTCTTTGGTTTGGCTCAACCATTCAGGCTATTATCGATTATTACCCTGAATAAGTGGGTGAAAACTTAATTTTCTAGATGATATTCTAAAGTATTGTTCGATATTTATAGTTTTGTTTTTGGTTTTAACTTATTTTTTTAGAGATTTATTCAAAACATATGTTCAACTGGTCTTTCAGCAGTATATATGGCATGAAGGCACTTAAGCAGATACGAGTAGTTTCGGTTTTTCCTGGCAACACATTTCCTGTCGACCCTGATAAAGTCGTAAACTTTATGAGTTTTGTTAAAATAAATAGAATCTCTCTTACAGAAACTTCTCGGAGATATCTTTTTGTTTGTAAAGGGTATATTGGATTCTTTATTTTGATTCTTTTTGCAGGATTCTGCAGTTGGAGCGATATACAACATACCTTACAGAAACTTCTGGGATGCAATGGTGTTGGTCAAGAAAGGCGGTCCTTTGTACAACGAACGCTTCACACAGTATGGATTTAATCGTATTAGTTACGTAAGTATATCATGAACCTCCAATAAAATCAACAATCATAAGGTAAATTTCCAAAAGATATTTTCAATAAAGTGAATGTGACAGAAAATATAAGAAACTGAAATTGCAGATTTGATAAAGGAAACCGAGAGATATAATCAAATGATATCGAAGATATTAAATTGTTTACTTTATTTTGCAAAAGAACTTCACTAATATATTAAACGTAGGTATATTGTCAGTGGAATATACCTCTGATTCACTCTTATTATGACGTAACCACTTAGGTTTGTCTACATGTTACTGTACACGTGAATTCTGTGTGTATCTAAAACGTATAGGCCTAATGAAAATAATCAAAAAAAAAATGTTTGGTCCAAGTTTAACATCAGCAGGATTATCTTTAATCTTATTTTCCAGATTTGTGAGCTATACATGTCTGGGTTTTCCTTTTCTGCTTTCCATCCTGGATTTTTGGTCCACCAAGGTTTTAAGACTGTCGACGGTTTTCACAGTGAGAAGAAGAGAGAAAATGAGCAAAACTTGAAACTTTTTAGATCCTTTCACAAGGAATTACGTGAAAAGTATAAAGAGTTTAGGCGAGTTTGTATGTGAAGTTGCTAAAAATGAGACAACTTATGTCAGCCAATTTTCCTAGCATCTACAGTGTCAACCGCGAATAAATTAACACCATTACACAGGTTCTTTGTGTCAGAAATAAAAGAGAGGCTTTTTGATTGGGTAAGCCTAAAAAAATGGGGCATGCTTTTAGGGTACTAAAAGGAGGCTAGCGCGATTATTTAGAGTTACGTCTGCTGTGTTTCCTTTGGTTTTTCTTTCTCTTCACCATATTTTCTTTTCCTTGAATGTACAGGAGAGGGAATATTGGTGAAAGATACATCGGTACACATTGGATTCCAACTCTTACTTATTTGACCCTTACTTAAGTAGACCCTGATCATTAAGAGTGTCACCTAACTCACTGCGCCACGAGTCCATATGAAATATTGGGTTGTTCAAATTATTACAAACATCCTTACCGCAATAATATTTGCTGACTCGTCAAACCTTTGTTATCGTGTTATAACACAACATCGTTTGAATATATATCATTAAAAGTAAGAACTGCCAACGTTCATCTACCATTAACGGTAAGAACTGATCAGGCCAGGTCGTTGGTACTTATGTGGAGGTCTTACCATGTTAACTTTGTTTTCTATGACACGTAATTGAAAGGCAAGAATGTTTACAAACGTATTTGCGAGGTTACTCAGAACTTTATCTCCAAACTGATCAATATTTATGACAGAATACACTGTTATCATTTGCTGGGTATTTTTGTGAATTTAATCAAGGAGAAATCGGCCGTGGCAGAATGGAAGCTTTGGCTTTTGAGAGAATATTAAGCCAAAGAGAAACGACAATTATAGCCCAAAACCCTTGGAAAGAGTGACTAACCACGAATCACAAAACAAAAAACGGGGAATATTACTAAAGGTAGAAGAATAGGATGCCTTAATATATCCATTCGCTTTCTGATTGAGCCTTTGTTTCGTATTCGCGGGGAATGAGAGGAACAATAAATTACATAAAGAGTGATTTTGTTCTCGGAAATGTTTTGGTACCGGACTAGGTGATTGGATAGCTTATCTTTAATGGTTGTTAAACCTGCTTCTCAACTTGGTTCCTGTTTGATCTACATAGTTACCTTTGTCGCAAATATTACAACGCAGCAATGTACACGTGTATCACAGCCGGATGATGGGGTCGGATAATAGTACCACGGGAAGTGGCCATTACATCATTGGTAAAGAACTGACAGACCTGGCTTCATGCCGTGGGTTTCGCACACTTAATATTACCAATGGTTGCATCCTGGAGTAGCTTGTAGGATGCGGAGTGAGATATATGGGACTTGGGGGTGGCGTTTTGGAGACTTATAGGGGGTTTCCACAAACAAACAAAGAATCTCGAAATCGACTGAACTATCTCAAGAATTAACATTAAAGTAAGAACGTAAGCAGTCAAACAAAAGAGATACGCCAGAGCTAACTACATGATTAGGTTGGTAGCGAAGCAGTTTGATCACAGAAACTCCACAATGAGGTATAGCAATGTGTTTTTCATCTTCAGACTGAGTGGATCAAATGTGGTTACTTAGTTTTGAAACATTAAGAATACAGGCTAGGACGTATTGTGATGAGACTCTCAAAATTCAAGTTACTGTGCATGGGTACCCGTCGAGTATAGTTAAGATAAGAGTACCCACATAGTAACACCTGCTTGGCACAGCACTTAAGTACACACGCTTTACATATCGGCTTACATACACGCTTTATATAGCATTGCTTCTCGGAATTTGTTTTATTGTTCTTTGTACTTTTAGATGTACCAACTATACTGTAAGTATATATCCACGGGCATCTGATTATAACCATAGTTTAAGGAAGAAATTTGCGGAGTTTATTGTAGTCGTACTTGCTTGTGATTCAAGTCGACTTCCCTTTGGAGACATTTTGCAAGCACATAGAAGCAATCAGCCGTTCATGTTTTTCCTGAAGTAAATTTGTTTTTCAGTTGGTAGATTTGTATATATGTATGTATGACCCGCATATGTGTTGCAGTTATGCAAAGGGCTGGTATACAAAAGAAAATGCTCATAATTCTCTACAACCTTTAACTTCTTTTATCGTGAGTAAATTGACTGCAACTGTATTGTTGATGTGTAGTTTTCTAAGATGTGCTTAAAGTTTATATGACAAGTAAAAAAAATGGAAATTTGACCGACTTAATCATTACAAATTTTGAACGTAGACACAACTTCTACAAAATCGACCAGGTATTGACCATTTTGCAAACAAATTTCTGTTTTTCAATTGCATCATAAATGAAAAATATGCCAAATATCCAAATTTGTGATGTCGATGGAGGTACCCAAACAATATGTCTTATATTATACTTTGTTTATGTAACTTTTATTTCAAAGACAAATGAGGATTTTGATATGCCGTAAAGGTTTTATTTTGGAAGCATATCTGTATGTTTTTTTAAAGTGCTAATATTATCACTTATCAATGCATAAGCCGGATGTCTAGTATTTAAAGGGAGTAATGTGTTTTAAACTTACCAACACGACTTACAAAAAATAGCTTTCATCATTGTAAAAACATTCATTCTCAACAATAAACATTTGTAAAGGCTTTATCACCTCAAAATATTATGCATAAAGTGAGTTAAGGAAGGTGCATTCTTTAGCGTTTTGAAAGTTTGGGTGAACAAATAATTAATGAGGAACAAAATGTCATGAAAAAAGTTTACCATCCTATTTTCAGTAATCTGTCATTTTGTTCCCATAAATATTGGTTTTAAAAACATCTTTTCTTTTTTTTTTGTAAAGAGAGCGACTTAATTTCATTTGAAGGATACTAAAAGGAATACCACACTCCACATCTTCATCTTTGTGTTTTTTCAAACTTTGAAAATCCATATCTCAGAAACAACAATTTGTTATTGAAAGTATGAGTGTGTGTATGTGTGCCTTTGTTTTCGGGTGGGATTGAGGACCGAAACAATAGATTTTAGGTCCTCTGTAGAAAATTCAATAGATTTCTCCAGTCCTCCCAAGATTAACAATAGAGAGTCTATTGTAAAGGGTTGAGGAAGAAAAAAACAAAAGAAAGCACAATGAGGTCCTCGGAATGAATGGAAAACAACGTTGTGTGTGCATGTGGGTGTTTTTGTGTGTGTGGTGAAGAAGCGAGGTCTGGCCAAACACTGGTGTAAGCTAGGCGCTGCAGAACGAATGAACAAAAATGTGAGGGCGGTGAGTGCCCGCACACTGTTAGAAGGTTGGTTAAAAAGTTAACCAACACTGGTCACGTATATCAAATTAGACATATTGGAGAAATATTTAACCAACTCGTTGGCCAAATATAGTCACATATTAGTCAAAACCTTGCGGGGCGATCATTATTGCTGAATTTAAAATATTAATTTTGGTTATTATCTACCAATATGTCTAATTTGACATATGTTGGGTAACTTTTTTAGCCAATGTTCTAAGAGTGCAGGATAATCTAAGCAAAGCGCCAACATCACTTGGTTGCAGCAGAGTAAAAGAAAATTGGCTTCGCAAACTCGTAGATGCCCGAAAACGGCACTTCCCAAGGTGTTCTAACCTGCATGTACCAGCCTTTAAATAGAGATATCATGTCAACGATTTTGCAACGATGAGGACAAAATCAGTTTGCAAAAAATGTACGAGATTTGTTGAGATGATGCAAGAACCAGGATTGATGTATGTAAACTCTTTCATTTATTTCTGACGCACTTGGTAAATATTGGTTACTTGTCATACACCATCTCTTGCATCTCAAACGTTTTTGTTACTAGCCTACCCGAATAATTAATTTCTCATTTGGTACTGCAGGAAAGAATATTTCAGAAAAAACAAGTTCAACTATTGCAAAAACATCATAAAACATTGAAAAATATCCCCGTTAGCACGAATTACACAGCACACCCTGTCGTGTCTCATTCGATAAAATTAACCTCTTTGGAAAACTTCGTTGATCCAACTTCTTGAATAAGATGGTTTATTTGTAAACCGTAAGTCATGTTAAAATGAAACATCAGTAAAAGCAAAACTTGAGATGAGATCAGAAATATCACGAAAGAAAATTATTAAGGTACAATGTTCATTAACATTGGTTAACTTCGGCATCAAGAAGTGTGGCTGAATGAATCGACGTTGCTAAAATTCGTTTTCCAAACCTCACCTTTGTGTTGAAGTCTCGTATATCTTGTTACAAAACCTCATCGTCTTGTGTCATATTTACCAGATCATGGTCATTCCGTATACCACTTCGGTGGTTGGAAACAGTAATACGGTCAATTAAACATCAAATGTCCTAGTCTGTTTTGAGCTGCATTTAATGTTATGACATGCGATGACATGACAGTCTGCATTATCAAGTTCAAATTGGTTAGTCAGAAACCAAATACAAAAACATTGATATGCGAATTAAGACCCCCTAGCGTTCGCACTTTAAGTTGTGACTCTCGATCTCCATGACACTACAGTACGGTCTTTAATGTAATGTCTCGGTAGAATCTCAAATTACATCCCATGGACTCGTTCAATAAAATGATTCCCCTCATATATGGTCTGATACTAACTCCAAATTGAGGATCACTGTTCCTCCGATCATGTCCGTCTGACGGTTCAGATGGCAATGGGAAATCTTTTTGTGTAATCTGATCCCCCTATTAGTGGGGCCTCTTTCTTTTTATCTGTTTTCTGGTTCCATTGTAACTCAGCTTGTGTACAGCTGACTAGCATGCAAGCTCAAAACATTATTTCAAACCAATGAATAAAGGAATCTATAGTCTTGATGTATGGATACATGTTTGTTCAATCAGAACCGCAGCTATTTGATGCACCGCCATTTTAAGGTATTACCAATAGATATTGTACCTGTAGTTACCTTTCATAGAAAGTAATAATCAGGAGAAGTTACGTAGCAAAATGAACAAAGAAATAGTGATTAAGACATACTTTATTATGGGGAAAAATCGAAAATAGTGGCGAAACCATACCCTTAGGTATGGTATCGGCTTTGACTTAATCCTGCTTCTTTGGAACTATTCACGAAAATTTTCAAGGCGATTATTATCGACACTTCACCTTCAGCAGCTCGTAACGCCTCATATCAAATTTAATCTCTCCAATCGACTTACACACTAAAATAGTGACCTTCGAGGGTCCCTCGTGCATGCAAGGTAAGTTGTATCAGAGATTCACTCTCTATAATGGGATTGATAATACCACAGCGGCACAGCATATCATGGCACTTTTAAGTTGTCCATTAATTTTCAGCTAGAAGGTGTTGAAGTTTTGAGGGGTGCCACTCGTTTACCCTTGACAATGAGAAATCACTGCACCTTCGATTTTCTAAAACAATCTAAATATCCTTGAATCGTCCTAGTTTTTAAATCATCTGTATCTTAATTTATGCTCTTCAACGTCCAAATAAAAAAATTGTGATGATAATTGAAAAGTGACGAAAAATCGATCCCAGTGTCTCACCTTAGGCGGATGAACATTACCTGATGGTAGGTATGTGACGTAAATACTAGTCTCTCAAGGGCGCGTTGTCACCTAGGCCTATTTTCGGTTTTTAGTAGCAACGTTCACTTCCTTTATCCATGTTGTTGACACATGATATTAAAGTCGGTGGCTTGGGATTCTTAGACCCGCAATGGAAATGGGTGGGGAGCTACATGTACGTTCAACTCTCCCCTCCCCCCCCCCCTTCATTTGACAAGTGCTCCAAAAATAAGTGAAAGAGGTTAAATAATTTTTATCATTCTTGATTCATCACAACCTCATCTGATATGTAGTATCATTTTCATAGATTCTTTTTGGGTTTTTTTTTTTCTCATTGAGTATTTGCAGGTATGAGATTTCTATTTCATACTGGGCACAAGCAGTTCAGAACACTCGGAAGGTGCAGTTTACCAGCATCGTGTGAGTTTTTAAAGCCAACATAAAATTGTATAATCAGTGTCAACTGATGGTGGCACTCCGTTTGGATAATCCTGTCGATCCTGATAATAATATGTGGGGTGAGGAACAATGGCTTAGCTTTGATCATGCCAACTGAATATCTATTAAAACAACCAAAAATGATATTTTTGCATATTTATTAAAAAATACACCATGCCACATCCTTTACACTATAAATTGATTTATATGTACAAGATCTCCATTTAATAGATCAGATAGGCTACCCCATTAGCATACTCACGGTTTATAATTATATGACATGCATGCATTATTTTATTGTCATCTAGTTAAAAGGTTAATTGCATCTTGTGTCAGGGAAAGACAACAGAAAAGAATGCCAGTCAATGTGTACCAAAGTAGACGATTAAATGGAATGGGAAGCTTTGATCTAAATTTCGATTGGATGTAATGACGTCAGACACCTTTCAAATTACATTGAACTGTTGAACAAATGTTTTCTTGCATAAAATTATTGTGAGTTTCAATTTAGCTGTTTTATTTAGTTTTAACAGTGAGACAAAATGAGATATTATGTAAGCGTGTATGCCTTCTTTAACAATTTCTTACAAAATGACACAGCACCGATGGCCACTGGAGTCACTTACACTCAGTTGCGTGATGTTTTGTTTTAACGCTAAGGTCAACTGTAAGCACTAGACGTATAGGCTGTGCAATAATAGGACCCGCTAACAATAAGTAGTTTTTCCAACTACAGCGTTTGCCTCATCACTACACAATGAACAAACCCCCGCATATATTAACTGATATTAAATGAATTTTTTTTTCGCAAAAAAAAAAAAAAAACTTTACTAGAATGTTACAAGCGTTTCCCTGTAACTTCGACCTCAATCATTGCACCATTTTGGTTTCCATGAAATGTAAACTTTTTCATCCAGTGGCAATGTAAGTGTATGTGTGCATGGGTGCACACACTCACATTTAGTACATTTAGTACTATTAAGTACGTAGTTGTATCTCATTGAGTACAAGAACCATTTGGTCTCTAATGGAGGTCAAAGGTCATTCGATGTCAGCAAGGGTTAAATTGCGAAAACCTTGTAGGCATGATCGCAATAAAGGAAGCTTTACAGATCTCATTTTTCATGTAAAACAGCCAGAGGTAGCTTTTGACGTATACTAATGATAAAATGTCAGATTGAGAAAAATAAAATGCTCATAATCGGATCATTGAAGCCACAATGCATTTCTGCATTTTGCTTCTTCCAGATGCCTAAGAATTGCACTTTTGACCAAATAACACATCACTTCCCTCAACCTTCTTCCCAACCTCTATCATGCACAGTCTCTACCTTCGTATTTACTTGCAATCAATTGAATTTTCCTTGTTGACACTGTTTGAATGAAACCTGAATAGTGATATAGTCTTTTTTCCCCTTCTCGTGTGCTGCATATTGTTCTTGGAATACGTTTCATGAAAAGCAAAACACAGCAAAACATCCAAAGAAGACAGAATTGACGCAGATGGACACTCAGTGGACGTACATCAACTCTGTTTCTGAACTAAAAATTGACACATCTTTAAAGCTGCTGTCATCTTTTCTTTTCCCATGTCGATCGTGACGCGACACATGATGTGTGGACTGTTCCATTCATTTACGTGCAAAGTAATGGGATCGACCTGTCGTATCTGAACCTCACTGCATGCTCCGTAAATTTCCACGGTCTCACAGCAGTATATTTCGATTAAACTTGTTACAAAACCTAAGTTGATTTTTTAAATTAATACCTTCTGACCATGTTAAAGTGAAGGAAAGACGTAATTGACAGTATACACGTAGGTTTTTCTTAGGCTGTAACAATTGCGGTGATGATTACATGTACCATCCCCTATAGTAAAATATGGCGGATGTTTATCGTACGTCAGAAGCTACGCCTCTGGTGGTTACCGTCATGTAACTACATTTCTAGTTTGTGTGAGTGTGTCTCTCCCTCTTTATTACTTTTTCTTTTTGTCTCTTTATAGGCAGAAAAGCAAACGACATGAAGCTATCATCAAGCTCTCTATTTTGGTTGGTGTTTTGTTCGGTGACGTCGGGAATCATTGTTCAAATTTTGTATAAAATGACGTCAGAGTACATTTCTCATTTGACGGGAGATGATGTCTTGATTCGAATGGAGAAGGCAAACTCGTTTAATATCTACCACATAAAATACAATTCCGATACCCCGGATCCAGACACGGATAGCTTGGTGAGCCACTGTACCCCCCACAACCTCCACTATTTACCAGCTTTGGTAGAAAGATGGGAAGGTGCTGTATCTCTGGCTGTAGTTGCCCTGCCGTCAGAATTTATTACTTTGAGTGCCACATGCAGTTTAGCAACGTGCTTTGAAAATATATCCGCAAACATGTTCTCTTTCACATTGTTACTGAAGACGAGGTGAACGTCATCGATGAAAGGAGCTTCACCATAATGTGGATGTACCATGTGATCAAATCATTAAATACTTAAAACTTTCGATTACGGGAGTTAATTACGAAATAGTCACAGGGTTGATACCCGATTAACTTTCTCCGAAACATCGGCATCAAGAACTCAGAAAGCGATTATTTAATGGTGGCAGATATCGACATGGTGACCAGTGTTGTCTTCTACAACCAAACCGCAGAGTTACTCATGGACCCTCAGTTTAAGGAAAAGCTCGCTGAGAAAACAGCGCTTGTGATCCCTGTCTTTGAAATGGAGAAATCTGTCCTTGTAGCCCCAAGGAACAAACGTGAATTGAGAAAGGGAATCACTGAAGGATTCTTGCGTCAATTCGAGGGTTTTCCTTAATGCCACGCACCTCCAGATTTTAGAAGATGGTTTGAAATTCAGGTAAACGGTACATTCATGTTAATATCACGTCAAAGCATTTGTAAGCATACATACATAGGTCATTGAGACAGTTCCTCGTACAGTTGAATTGAAACGTCAATTTCAACTTGACGTGTGACGTTTCCTGCATGTTGTGTAGCAAAATGACCATAATCTAAGTCCTCGGTTTAGTTCATCTGTACATACATCTCTCCTTAATCTATCCAAAATTGTTGTATCCAGCTATGTGTTGTTGATTGGTTTATTCTTTCTTTCTGCCTTTTTTTCCTCTACTTCTCTTCTTTCTTTCTGGGTGCACGGGGAGAGATCATCTACTTAACGAACAAGTCCACCGTTGATTAAGCTTGTTCATCCAGACCCAGAAAAATTTTGATGAAAAAGACGAAAATAAAAGAAATTCGGGTTTGTAAATAACCACATTTTTATTGAAAGCGAATCCCAAGAAAAGGTTACTTACTAACAACACGGCAAAAATGTCCATGTGCGATTGACAAAGTACCATTGTTTTGTGTTTATGATATAAAATGGACGACTAAAAGAACACTGTCGATCTACGGCGGGATTGTATTGATCCGCAGGTGATTTTATTCTTAAATTACCTTGCGGTTATCCAACAATGAACCACGATCATCTGACTGTAATGGTCCTAATAGGAAATGAGGATTTTTACTAAACATGAACTATAAACTGATACATCTCCAAAAGCCATCTGTAGCAAACTTTGTTACTGCCAAATGATAAGGTATTCCGGGATTACCAGTTCATGCCTACTCAGTGGTATAAGAAGGGACGATCACAAATATAGTATCTATTAACGATATTGAAAGTTATTGTGTTCATAATCCTGATTTGAAAGCCGACAGATCATATTCTATCATCAGTTAAACCGGAGTATTGGTCTATAAACGCGAACAACATTCATAGGCCTATTTACAAGTATACTTTTTCTTGAAAGTTTCTTAGGACCGTTCCAGAAAGTCATCCTTTTTTCTTCACTTAAACAAGTGAGTATGAAGTTGATAAAGTTACCTATGAGTATCTCAATCCTAGAAAATCAGCCGTGTGTGTGGGAGGGGGGTTTAAAATCTCGCTGGAAATTCCCGCGTATTACCAATTTTCATAGATAATCTTTCAAATTGCAGACAAGATATCTTTATTTTAAGACTAGGTACGTGCAACTCCAACACACCCGGAAAGTGCCGATTTCTGCCGTCTGGGGGTTTGAAAAGCCAAAGTTTTCTTGTAAGCTCATCCCCCAAAATTTTAGCGCTCCGCGTAGATAGTCTTGGAGTTACTCAGCCCGCTTCCCTCATACTTTTTTCACTCCGAATGAACAGGATAGTGCCATTGTTGTGAAGACGGTGACCAGTGCTTCATTAAATTCTGGATCTCCCCCGATAAGGTATTCTCCTATTTGAAAAGGTACATACTTAGTGTCGGACACCGTCGCTCTGGGGTCACCACATAGTTGGAAACATCCAGCCAGTCGGAAGTTTGGCCTTTACAACCCCCTAAAGATACGACCCTAACTACAGCCCTGCCTATATACGTAATACTTCTTGCTTTCTTTCGAGACAGGTTCTTTTCCTTATCTCTTGAAAAAAAAGCTACGGTCGTCCCTGTCTTTAAGGTTGGTATATAATAGTGTTGATATTATCTGCAATTACCGTCCTAAATCTATACGTTACCTTGTCTCTCGAAAATTTTGAAAGAAAGTTATGTTTAATCGTTTGTATTATTTTGTAGCAAAACAATAAATATTTTAAATGATTGTCAATAGGGATTCCGCTCTGGACGTTCAACGGAGTTGGCCCCAGTTGGCTGACTCCGTGGATAAATTTTATTCTGCCATTCAATGTAAACAAACTTCAGTTTCTGTATTTCTTGATCTCTGAAAAGTACTCGATACCATTGATCATAATTTACTCCTTCATAAATTATCACATAATGAGGTAAGAGGACAGGCGAAAGGTTCTTGAATTTAAGACCATAGTTCACATATTTAACAGTGTTAATTTCAAATCCCTCACAGTTACTTGTGGAGTTTCCCATTGATCCATTTTGGGACCCTTACTCTTTTTTTTTAATCTATGTCAATGATATATGCAATGATTCTTCGTTTGTACCGTGGTTCGTTTTTGCCGACATCAAACTTTTCTTCACAGATAATGGTAGCAAGTTAGAGAAAAGTGTACCCAAAGATCTAAGTACCGTAGATTCTGGACAATGTTTCGTGTGGAAAAAATTATACTGGAATGTTGGCAAAACCAGTTACATGGTGTTCAACAAGGGAAAATAAGGGTAATGTTAATGTAAGTAGGAATAATAAGTCACTTCTGAATGTTCTTTTCACTAAACTGTTTGTTGTAACTATTGATGAGAAGCTCTGGAAAGATCACCTTGAGAACATTTCAGCACAAACTTCAAGAGGTATAGGCATCTTGTCAAAATTAAAATTAACTCTACCTCAAAAGATTTTGAGGTTAATTTATCTCAGTCTAGTTTTATGTCTTTCATATTGTTGTAGAATTTGGTGTGGTTCGACTAAATTTATTCTAAAATAGGCTGTCATTATTCGAACAAGGGCTGTCAGACATATCACGTGTTCTGTCCCCAACGGGACGAGACCAGCTGTTTGTTTCGTTATATTTACCTTTTGTTGTTTTAATAAGCTATTTCGAAGTTTTTTTTTCTTCATGTTAATAAGGCTGTTTACAACTACGGTACAACCCTAGGCAATTTAGGCAAACTTAAATCTTGCTAAAGCGTAACTACAGTGACCACTTTTTAAAAGAGTGGAAGTCGATTGAGATTTCACTTTGAGTTGATTATTAACACTTATTGAGAGAAAAATGTCATTCAACGGAGTTTTGAATGTAATTGAAAGCAAGAGTGATCACTGTAGTCACTCTTTTTTTTTTTATAGAGTTTCACTCTTTTACATTTAAAGTGTATGAATGCTGAAGGCGGGGACTTTAGGATGGTGAGTGTGGGGTGGGGGTACAGGAGGGATCCTTCGCTTTTCCTCGTTTATTATTTGTTTTTCTGTCACCACCTCTCTCTCGCTCTTATGTTTCAAGCCCAAAAGACTATAAAAAGAGTACTTTCTTTTGACAATGCTTATTTCATCGGCCATTATCTTAACATACTGTTGTGATAAAACTAATAAATGAAATGAAAATCCAGGTTTCGGTGAAAAAAAAAAAACAGCTTCCGTTTTGCCGATATTCTTTGGTTTGGGGAAACAGTTCAGGCTGATTATCGATTATTACCCTGAATTAGTGGTTGAAAATTTAATTTTCTAGATGATAAACTAAAGTATTTATCAATATTTATCTTTTTTTTGGGGGGGGGGAGGGTTTAGCTTAACTTTTTGTAGAAATTTGTTCAAAACATTTGTTCAACTGTTTTTTCAGCAGTATACATGGGATGAAGGCAATGAAGCAGATACTAGTAGTTTCAGCTTTCCATGGAAACACATTTCCTGTCGACCCTGATAAAGTCGTTAACTTTATGAGTTTCGTCAAAATAAGTAGAATCTCCATTACAGAAAGCTTCTAGGAGACTATTTTTGTTGGAAAGGGTATATTTGATTTCTATATTTTGACTTTTTTTGCAGGATTCTGTAGTTGGAGCGATATACAACATACCTTACAGAAGCCTCTGGGATGCAATGGTATTGGTCAAGAAAGGGGGTCCTTTGTACGACAAACGCTTCACACAGTACGATATGATCGTATTAGTTACGTAAGTATATGATGAACCTCCAATACGCAATACAGAAAGACTAATAAATTAATAGTAGTCCATTCCACGTGTAAAATGAAATAACAGCCCAATGAAGTAAAATCAACTATGCTAAGCTTAAAATTTACAAAAAATATTTTCAATAAAGTGAATGTGCTAAAAAATCTAAAAATCTAAAATTGCAGATTTGATAAAGGAAACCAACAGTAATAATCAACTGATATCGAACATAATAAATTGTTTACCTTATTTTTCAAAAGAACATCACTGATATATTAAACATAGGTATATTGTAAGTGGAATATACCTCTTTTTCTCTCGTATGATGACGTAACCAGTAAGGTTTGTCTATATGCTACTATACACTTAAATTCTCTGTGTATCTATAAGTTAGTGGTTTAATTGGCGTTATGAAATAAATGTTTGGTTCAAGTTTAACGTCAGCAGGATTATCTTTAATCTTATTTTCCAGGATTTGCGAGCTATATATGTCTGGGTTTTCCTTTTCTACTTTCCATCCTGGTTTTTTGGTCCACCAAGGTTTTAAGACTGCCGACAGTTTCCACAAAAACATGAAGAGAGAAAATGAGGAAAACTTTGAATTTTTTAGATCCTTTCACAAGGAATTAAGTGAAAAGTATAAAGAGTTTAGGCGAGTTCGTTTGTGAAGTTGCTAAAAATGAGACAACTTATGTGGAGGTCTTAACATGTTGGCGTTGTTTTACATGATACGTGATTTAAACGCAAGAATGTTTACGAACGTATTTATGAGGTTACTCAGATCTTTATCTCCAAACTGGTTAATATGTGTGACAGAATGAACTGTTATCATTTACTTGGCATTCTTGGGAATTTCATCTAGGAGAAATAAAGGCTGTCGCAGCAGAATCGAAGCTTAGGTTTTGGGAGAGAATATTAAACCGAGGAGAAACGACAATTATAGCCCAAAATCCTTGGAAATAGTGACTAATCATAAGAAAAAAGAAAAACGGGGAATATTACTTAAAGATACTTAGGGTGCTTTCAATATATCCATTCGCTTTCTGGTTTGAGTCTTTGTTTGACACTCGCGGGGAATGAGAGGAATACACAATAAATTACATAAAGAGTGGTTTGGTTCTCTGAAATGCTTAACTACCGGACTAGGTGATTGATCACGGACAACTTATCTTTAATGATTATTGAACATGGGTCTCAACTTGGTTTCTGTTTGACCTACATAGTTATCTAGTTTGTCGCAAATATAAAAACATAGCGATATACATGGGCACTGTCACAGCCTATGGGATCGGATAATAGTATCCAGAGAAGTGGCCGTTACATCATCGTTAAAGAACTGACAGACCTGGCATCATGTGGGCTTACCACACTTAATATTACCAATGGTAGCATCCTGGAGTAGCTTGGGGGATGTTTGAGTTACGTGGGACTTGGTGGTGGCGTTTCACAGACTTTAGAGGGGCTTCCACAAGCAGACAAAGAAACTCGAAATCGACTGATCTTTCTCAAGAATTAACAATAAAGTAAGAATGTAAGCAGTCAAACATAAGAGATACGCGAGAGCTAGCTACATGATCATGTTGGTCGCGAAGCAGATCAACAATAAGGTATAACAATGTGTTTTTCATCTCCAGACTGAGTGGATCAACAGTGGTCACTTAGTTTTGATACATTAAGAACACAGCATAGAACGTAATGTGATGAGGCTCTCAAAATTCAAGTTACTGCGCATGGGTGTCGGTTCCTTAACGATACTAAGTACAGTATACATAGAGTACCCACATAGTAGCACCTGCTTGGCATAGCACTTAAATACACAGGCTTTACATATCGGCTTTACACATACACGCTTTGTATAGCACTGCTTCATGTAGTTTCTAGAACGTGGGGAGACATTATGAAAGCTTACATACGTCATACATTCATTAGAATTGTAGAAAAAAGGCACTCACTCGAACGGTTGGATGAGTTTCTTTTGTTAATATTTTACTACTGTCTGGGTACATTGTATACATGTGTAATTTAATACACGATTGTAATGCCATGTAAGCAAATGCTTTGGGCACATACACGCAAATACACAAAGGTCTATAACACACTTGAAGCAACTGACCAAAGCTTAAAACTTGATTCTACCGGCTAGGTTACTTTTCATATTGTGCCATTGTATTAAATTGAAGGTGGTAAAGTTTGTAAGTATATGAAATATGCAGCTGTAATTTAGTTGCTCTCGGTTTTTTCTTTGTGTGTTTTTTATTGTAGTTGCTACTTATGTACCAACTATACTGTAAGTATTACATCCACGGGCATCTGATTATAAGAAGAAATTTGCAGAGTTTATTGTAGTCGTACATGCTTGTGATTCAAGTAAACTTCCCTTTGGAGAAATTTTGCAAACAAATAGAAGCAATGAGGCATTCATGTTTTTCCTGTAGCTTATTGTTTGTTTTATTTCATTTGGTACACTTTTATACATGTTTAACCGGCATGTATAACCCGTGAGTTCAATGGAGGTACTCAAGCGATATGTCTCACGTTATTCTTTGTTTATGTTTAACTTGTATTTGAAAGGCAAATGAGGATTTCCATATGCCATAAAGGTTTTATTTTGGAAGCATATGTAACAAGTAAGACTTGTTTCCTTATGGGCGATTTTAATTGTAATCTTCTTAATCAGGCCGATAACAGTTGTACCCAATTTGTCAACCTTTTTTATTCTTACTCTTATCGTCCACTTCATAGTATACCCACTAGGGTTTCTTCACACTCCGCCTCACTGCTTGATGTAATTTTCACCAATAGTTTATGTTTAAATTCTGCTTCTGGTGTAGTAGTTGATGACATTTCTGATCATTTTCCCGTTTTCACCCTTGCTGATTTAGGTGTTGCTATGTTGAGAGAAAATTCAATCTTTTTTAAAAGAGACATCAACCCTGTTAGCCTTGACCTATTACGCTCCGCAGTTCAAAACGAATCCTGGGCAGGTGTCTTAAATTCCTCTGATGTTGATAGCGCCTTTGATAATTTCAATAAGATATTCTTAAATCATTTAAATAATTGTCATCCTTGGGTAGCCCATACCAAAAAGTGTAGTAACCGAAATTCGAAGAACTGGATCACCCCGGCCATACTGAACTCTTGTAAAACAAAGAATCGTTTATTCAAAAGGTACCTCCGTAGTCGGTCTGCTGCTGCTTTGAACGAGTATAAACGATTTCGAAATCGTCTTACTTCTGTCATCAGACAGGCTAATAAATTTTACTTCTCTACTTTGTTCAGCAATAGCACACAGGACACGAAATCTACATGGCGCTCAATTAATACTCTTTTGTATGGTCGAGGTACTGATTTTACTCCTGATAAATTAAATCATCACGGATCAAGTGTTTCGAATCCTTTCGATGTTGCAAATATCTTTAATGATTATTTTACTGCCATTGGGCCTGCTACCCAGGCAGGGATTCCCCCCTCACACTGTAGCTGTAAGTCGTATCTGTCCAATCGGGTTGTCGACTCTCTATTCATTAGTCCAGCAACATGCGAGGAGGTGTTAAGTATAACATTTTCTCTAAAAAATGCTGCCGCTGGTTTTGATGGAATTTCCTCTATGATCCTCAAAAATGTGGTCCATTCCCTGTGCACCCCACTAACCTACCTTTTTAATCTTTCGTTACAGAAGGGTATTGTTCCTAGTCCTCTCAAAATTGCACGTGTTGTTCCTGTTTTTAAATCTGGTGATAAAGATTCGATTAATAATTACAGACCTATTTCAATTTTACCATGTCTCTCCAAAGTACTCGAAAACTTTACTCGAAAACTGTTTACTCGATTATATTCTTTTTTTGTAAAGCAAAATCAATTGTATGACTACCAATTTGGGTTCCTTCCTGAGCGTTCGACTTCGCAAGCTATTTTACACTTCACTAATAAAGTAACAGATGCCGTCGAAAAAAATCAGTATGCATCAGGCATTTTCTTGGACCTGTCTAAGGCTTTTGATACATTGGACCATAGAATCTTACTCAGTAAACTTGAACATTACGGTACTAGGGGCTACTGCACTGGATTGGTTTAAAAGTTATGTTACTGATCGTTACCAATATGTTGGCATTAACAATGTAAATTCTATACGTAAGCGTATCACTTGTGGTGTTCCTCAGGGATCTATTCTAGGTCCTTTGTTGTTTATTATTTATATCAATGATCTCCACAAGGCTAGTAATAAATTTCATGTAATTTCTTATGCTGACGATACAAATCTTTTTTATTCCAGTAGTGACCTCAGTTGTCTGCTAAATGTAATACAATATGAATTTATCAACGTTCACAACTGGTTTTGCGCAAACAAGCTATCTCTCAATGTAAAGAAAACCAATTTTCTTATTTTTACCTCACTTTCTAAGCAGTTTAATCAGAGTGTAAACAACATACAACTTTGTGGTATTAACATACAGCGTTCAAATGTTACTAAGTTTCTTGGTGTGTTTGTTGATTCTCATCTCACCTGGACTGATCATATCCAGTATGTTAGCATGAAAGTTTCAAAAGGTGTGGGGATACTAAACAGATTTAGACAACTTCGTTCTAGGAAAATTTTGGTTTCCCTGTATAATACCCTTATACTCCCTTATCTCACTTGTAATATCATTTGGGGGAGCACATATGCTACCAGAATTAAACCTCTCTTTATTTTACAGAAGAGGGCTATTAGATGTATATGCAACGTAGACTATCGTCATCATACTGCACCTCTTTTCGCTAGTCTTAACCTTCTTAATATTTATGATTTAAATCGGTATCACATCGGGTTGTTTATTTTTGACTGGCTACATAACAGAACCCCGTCAATATTTAGTACTCATTTTCAGTTTCAATTAGCCTTACCCTAGTCGTGCTTCAAATCAGTTTATCACTCCCCTTTGTAGGCTTAGGTCATCTCAATTTGGTCTTCGATTGGTAGGTGCAAAAGTATGGAATTCTCTCCCCTTGGAAGTTGCAAACTGTAAAACACCATATGCATTTAAAAAGCAGCTTAAAGTTCATTTCATTGTAAACTACCTTTGAACTACCGTCTTTTTTGCTTTTCTGTTCTC
Organism: Stichopus chloronotus; assembly: GCA_021234535.1. NCBI lineage: Eukaryota > Metazoa > Echinodermata > Holothuroidea > Aspidochirotida > Stichopodidae > Stichopus > Stichopus chloronotus. Next base: position 6,146,291 of record SFZH01000008.1, read on the forward strand.
TGTTCTTGTTGTTTTTTGTGCTTTTCTTTTTATGTCTTGCATTTCTGTCTGTCATTAAGGGGTGTCAACACCCACAACCTCCTAGGAGCTTTTAGTTGCCACTGCTCAGTCTCTTACCTTTTTTTTTTTGTTGAGTAAAGTAATTATTTTATGATATGTCTAAGCATGATGATCCTTATATACTGTACTTTCGTTACTTTTCCACTCTCAGAATATTGTTATGTTTTTATATTATAGTACGAGATTGGAATAAAGTCATACTGAACTGAACTGAACGTGTTATTATTTCAGCGTGGGTGCATATTTTACGAGACGAACATAGGTAGAAAATAGGAACAGAGAAAATAGGAGAAAAAGAGGAACAGAGACTGAACGAAAGCAAACTCAACTGTATTCTCTCCAATTCAAAAATCTCTCCTCTCAACTCATCGAACACATATCACTGACAAACATAGAACTTACTATTACGTAACTTAAATAACATGCAAATAAGGTCGACAAAACAACAACAACATAACATGCAACTGATAAAATGAATGACCTCTAAACTTATCGTACTGCTGAATATTCAAATAATTATTTTCCCTTTAGTTTGTATTCCGTTTATCTTTCTTACACATATATATGTCTTTTTTCTGTAAAAGTGTTAACATTATCACTTATCAGAGTATAAGCCAGATGTCTATTAACTAATGGTAATAGTGTTTAAAATACAGCTACAGCTACATGGCATATGGCATACAAACAAAATAACTTTCATCAGTGTGAAAACATTCATTTTCAATAATAAGCTTTGCAAAAGCTTTATCACCTCAAAATAGTATGCATGAAGTGAGTTAAGGAAGTTGCATCGTTTGACTTTTTGAAAGTTTGGGTGAACAAATAATTCTTGAGCAACAAAATGTCATGAAGAAAGGTTACCGTCCTGTTTTGTCATTTTGTGTCCATAAATAAGTGGTTTTAAAAACATCTTTTCTTTTTCTGTAAAGACAGCGATTTATTTCCATTTGGAGGATACTGCTATAAACAAAGGAATACCAAGACTGTGCAACACTTTACATCCTCATCTTAGTATTTTTTCAACCTTTGAAAATCCATATCTCAGAGACAACAATAGATACATAGACTTCAATTTGTTATTGAAAGTATGTGGGTGTGTGGTGAAGAAGTATGGGGTCTGGCCAAAAAATTTCCTCCTAATAGTGGTACGCTTGGCGCTACAGAACGAAAAAAAATGTGGGTGCAGGGGGGGGGGGGACGGTAAGCGCACGCAGGACAATCTAAGCAAAGCGCCAATATCACTTGGTCACAGCAGAGCACAAGAAAACGTCTGGCTTTGCAAACTCCTAGATGGCCACACTTCCCAGGGTGTTCTAAGCCGCTTATACCAGCCTTTAAATAGAGATACAATGTCCTCTGTTTTGCAACGATGAGAACAAAATCAGTTTGTCAAAAATGTACGAGATTTGTTCAGATGATGACTATAACAGTTAATGCGACTTGAAATAATATCATTTAGCAAACATTTCGTTGTACTATAGTTTTGTAGCGCACATTATATGAAAGATGTTCACACTTTTCATTGGTTCTGTTACTATTTAACTATTGCGAAAACATCATAAAACATTAAAAATACCCTCGTTGGCACGAATTATATAACACACCGTTTCGTGTCTCATTCGATAAAATTAACCTTTTTGGACGTACTTCGTTGATTCAACTTCTGGAAGAAGATGGTTTATTTGTGAACCGTGAGTCATGTTCAAATGAAATATCAGTAAAAGCAAAACTTGAGATGTGATCAGAAATATCATGGAAGAAAATCATTAAGATACAATATTCATTAACATTGGTTAACTTCGGCATCAAAAAGTATGGCTGAGGATCTTGCTAACTGAATCGACGTTGCTAAACTTCGTTTTCCAAACCTCACCTTTGTGTTGCTTAAGTTTAGTTTAGTTTATTTTTTTTTCAATTGAAGTTATACACGATGAAGGGTACATAAAGAAATTAACGTATGTATCAAAGAAAAAAAAAGGAACCAGATGAAGGTGAACGTTTTTGTAGTCTGGTCCAACCCAGAAGTTTACGTTAAATATTACAAAACATAATGCAATTATGAAAAAGTGCAAAATGAATCATAAGGACTTTAAATAAGAAACAGATGAAGAAAGATTAAAAGAAAGTAAATGTTTTTTGAAGTACTGCTTAAACAAATTAATATTTGAGAAATTACGTAATTCGTGTCAAGGGAATCCCAGAGGTGTACACCTATAGCTTCTCACCTGAGAGTGGGAAAACTTTGTTCGAGGGAAAGGTTGTACCAGATTATCTCTTCCCCTCGTAGGATAGTTATGATATTGTGTGGGTGGAAAAACGAGTTCAAATCATGGGGAAGTTGATAAGTATGATGTCTAAGATGCGTAACTGCTATTTATAGTGATCCTCATTTTAAAGTAAAAATATTGAGGTTATAAAAATAAGGAAGTGTATAGGTGTAAAGTGGAATATTTGAGATTAAGTGGACAGCCTTCTCTTGGAGAACAAAGAGTTTATCGAGGTAAGTTTGGGAGGAATTTCCCCAGAGTAAAATACTGTAAGTAAGATGTGAGACTACTACAGAGTTGTAGATAGTTAACAAAGTCTTACTGGGAAGATGATTCCTTAATCTATTCATAACACCAACTATTCTAGGGACGGAATTTGCAGCATTGTCAATGGGATTTTTCCAAGAAAGCTTATTGTCAATTCTGATACCTAAAAAATTTGTGATATTACTATTTTTTGTAATGGTACCTGTGAAATTTAAGAAAAACTGAGAGTTATCTCCTCTGTTGTTATCAAAAACCGACAACTTAGTTTTGTTAATATTTAAGGATAACTTGTTAGCAGCTAATCAGTCAGCAACACGGTTTAATTCTAAGAATACCACTTGAAGGACTTCGTGTTCATTACGATTGTGGCAAAAGACAATAGTGTCATCAGCAAAGAGTACAAACTAGAGTAAATGTGAAGATCGATACATATCATTAATATCTAGAATAAATAATAAAGGTCCCAAAATCGAGCCTTGTGGGACGTCGACAGAAATGTTAGAATCTTTACCTTTGTACCGGACAAATTGTTTTCTATTTGCGAGATAACTTCTAAACCAATTAAGTGCCACACCAAGTACTCCATACCTATACAATATATTGAGTAGAATACTATGATTAATGGTATCAAATGCCTTTGATAGATCAATAAGCAAGGCTACAGTAGAGACCCTACTATCCAGACTACATGCAATGTCGTCCACAAATTTTAAGGCGCCCATATCTGTAGAGTGATTTTCCCTAAAACCATACTGTCCGGTATATTAGAGATTATGCTTAAAATTAAACAGTGTATTGTAAACGAGTCTTTCAAAGATCTTAGAAATAGCTGGTAACACTGACACAAAACGATAATTTTATACAATATCCAAATCATCAGACTTATACACAGGTATTACTTTAGCAATCTTTAACTAATTCGGGAAAATTCGATCTATGAAAGGTAAGTTCAAAGTATGAGTAAGTGGATCTACAATGTATTCATACACATGATTTAATACTTCATTAGTTATATCATCATAACCTGGTGATTTTGCGTCTTGTAATTTCAGAATAGTAGATGTAACTTCCTCCTGTCTTATAGGATGTAAAACGCAGGTATTTGACACATTAATTTAAGTCTGGTTTAATTTAAGTCTGGTATATCTTGTTACAAAACCATATCGTCTTGTGTTATTTTACCAGATCATGGTCATTCCGTATTATACCACTTAGGTGGTTGCAAACAGTGATACGGTCGATCAAACATCAAACGCCTAGGCTGTTTTGAGCTGCATTTAATATTACGACATGCAATGACATGACTGTCTGCATTATCAACAACTTCAAATTGGGGAGTCAGAAACCAAATACAACATTGACATGCGAATCAAGATCCCCTAGCGTTTGCACCTCAAGTTGTGACTCTACATCTCCATGACACTACAGTACGGTCTTTCGTGTAATGTCTCGGTAGAATCTCGAACTACATCCCCTGGACTCGTTCAATTAAGCGATTCCCCTCATATATGGTCTGATACTAACTCCAAATTGAGGATTACTGTTCCCCAGATCATATCCTTCCTACAGTTCAGATGGCAATGGGAAATCTTTTTGTGTAATCTGATCCCCCTATTAGTGGGGCCTCTTTCTCTTTATCTGTTTTCTGGTTCCATTGTCACTCAGCTTGTGTACAGCTGACTAGCATGCAAGCTCAAAACATTATTTCAAACCAATGAATAAATGAATCTATAGTCTTGATGTATGGATACATGTCTGTTCAATCAGGCCCGCAGTTATTTAATGCACCGCCATTTTACGATATAAACAATAGATAATGTACCGGTAGGTACCTTTCATAGCAAAGTAATAATCTGCAGAAGAATTTTATGACTTCAGTGTACAAGTCACGTAGCAAAATGAAGAAAGAAACAGTGATTAAGACAAACTTTATTATGGTTAAAAATCGGAATCAGTGGCTAAGCTACACTATACCGTTAGATATGGTATCGGCTATGACTCAATTATGTTTTTTTTTTTTTGAAGTATTGTCGAAAATGTTCAATGTTATTATCGACACTTCACCTGCAGCAGCTCATAACGTCTCATATCAAATTTAATCTCTCCAATCGACTTACACACTAAAATAGTGACCTTCGAGGGTCCCTCGTGCATGCCAGGTAAGTTGTATCAGAGATTCCCTCTCTATAATGGGATTGACAATACCACAGCATATCGTGGCATTTTAAGTTGTCCATTAATTTTCAGCTAGAAGGTGTTGAAGTTTTGAGGGGTGTCACTCGTTTACCCTTGACAATGCTCTCGGAACGAAAAATCACTACACCTACGAAAACAATCTAAATATCCTTGAATCGTTTTAATTTTTACATCGTCTGTACCTTAATTTGTGCTCTTCAAGTCTCACCTTAGGCACTTGTCTCGAGGATTAAATAATCACGCGGAGAAACATTATCTGATGGTGGGTATGTGACGTAAATACTAGTCTCCCAAGAGCGCGTTGTCACCTAGGCCTATTTTCACTTTTTAGTAGCAACGCTCACTTTATGCATGTTGTTGACACATGATATTAAAGTCGGTGGCTTGGGATTCTTAGACCCGCAATGGAAATGGGTGGGGAGCTACATGTACGTTCAGCTCTCCCCCCCCCCCTCATTTGACAAGTGCTCCAAAAATAAGTGAAAGAGGTTAAATAATTTTTATCATTCTTGATTCATCCCAACCTCATCTGATATGTAGTATCATTTTCATAGATTCTTTTCGGGTTTTTTTTCTCATTGAGCATTTGCACATATGAGATTTCTATTTCATACTGGGCACAAGCAGTTCAGAACACTCGGAAGGTGCAGTTTACCACCATCGTGTGAGTTTGTAAAGCCCAAATTAAATTGTATAATCAGTGTCAACTGATGGTGGCACTCCGTTTGGATAATCCTGTCGATCCTGATAATAATAATGTGGGGTGAGGAACAATGGCTTAGCTTTGATCATGCCAACTGAATATCTATTAAAACAACCAAAAATGATATTTTTACATATTTGTTTAAAAAAAACATCGTTCGACATCTTTAACACTGTAAACTGATTTATATTATAAGATCTCAATTTAACAGATGAGATAGGCTACCTCATTAGCATACCCACGGTTTATAATTATACGACATGCATCTATTACTTTATTTTTATCTAGTTAAAAGGGTTAATCGCATCTTGTGTCAGGGAATGGCAACAGAAAAGAATGCCAATAAATGTGTAAAGTAGACGATTAAATGAAATGGGAAGCTTTGATCTAAATTTTGATTGGATGTAATGACGTCAGACACCTGTCAAATTACATTGAACTGTTGAACAAACTTTTTCTTGATTAGAATTATTGTGAGTTTCAATTTAGCTGTTTTGTTTAGTTTTAACAGTGAGACAAAATGATATATTTTGTAAATGTGTTTCCCTTGTTTAAGAATTTCTTACAAACTGACATAGCATGGAATCACTCGCACTCAGTGGTGTGTTTTGTTTTTAACGCGAAGGCCAACTGTAAGCGCTAGAAGTATAGACTGTGCAATAATAGGACCCACTAAATTAAGGAGTTTAACAACTACAGTGTTTGTCTCATCATTACACCAATGAATAAAACTGTTTTTTTTTTCACTACGGTGCTGTCGTAATATCCAAAGTATCATATGTGCATACATTAACTGAAAATGAAATAATTTTTTCTTGGAAAAAAAAAAACAATTTTCCTACCAATGTTACAGAAGTTTTCCTGTAACTTTGCCCTCAATCATTGCAACATTTTGGTTTCGATGAAATCGTAACCTTTTTAATCAGACGGCAATGTCAGTGTGAAAGTGTGCGTGTGAATGTGTGTGTGACGCCTACCTATATACCCTATTTTTTGAGGGAAGTCAAAGGTCATTTAAAGTCAACAAGGGTCACAAAGCGATATCTCTAAAAGAGAAGCTTGCACAAATGTCATATTTAATACATATGTGTACCACATTAAGTACAACATTCCTATTGATATTGATGGGGTCAAAGGTGATTTGAGGTCCACAGTTCCAATTGTGAAAGCCTCGTAAACACGATATCTCTTGAAGTGAATCTTGCACAAATGTCACATTTAATACATATGTGTACCACATTAAGTACAACATTCCTATTGATGGGTCAAAGGTGATTTGAGGTCAACAGTTCAAATCGTGAAAGCCTCGTAAACACGATATCTCTTGAAGGGAATCTTGCGCAAATGTCACATTTAATACATATGTGAACCACATCAAGTACAACATTCCTATTAATTTTGATGGGGTCAAAGGTGATTTGAGGTCAACAGGGGTCAAACTGTGAAAACCTTGTAAACACGATATCTCTAGAAGGGAAGCTCGGACAATGCTCATATTTAGTACATTGGTGCACCACAAGTACAAGACCCCCGTTGTTATTGGTGTATGTCCACGGTCATTTAAGGTCAACTGGGGTAAAATTGTGAAACCTGTTTATTTTGGGTGTATCTCATTGAACACATAAGAATTCCATTGTCTTTGGTAAAGGTCATAGGTTATGTGAGGTCAACAGGGCCACATTATCTATTTCTTGGATACATATATGTCAAAAAGGGAAGCTTGGACAGATGTCATATTTAGTACGTAGTTGTATCTTATTAAGTATAAGAACCATTTGGTCTTAAATGGAGGACTAAGGTCAGTAGATGTCAGCAAGGTCAAATTGCGAAAACCTTGTATTCATGATCGCAAGAAAGTAAGCTTTTACAGATCTCATTTTTCATATAAAGCAGAGGTGTCTTTTTGTTTGTTTGTTCAGTTTATTTCCAAAACAACAATACAAAACATGAGGTTACAAAATCAACATAAAAAGTCAAAATAAATGAAACAATTAACGATCATACAAAACAGAAATACGAAAAAGAAAAGGAGAGAGAAGAAGTTAAGAAAAACTTGTATGAATCTCTCCCTAAGTCAGTTATAAAAATATTCAGTTTTCAGAGCAACATATCTCCATCAAAATAACTCAATAAATGTTGCAGTGCCACTAATCTTAAAATCTAAACAGTTGTCTATACTTATCTATGAATTCTAATTTTAACATTAGTTTAAATATACGTTTACTTTTTGAGTTTCTAAGGTCAGTATTAAGATTATTCCATAATTTTACGCCACAAACAGAAACACTCATAGCTTTCAAGGTTGTACGGAAAGAAATTTGATAAAAATCTTCTTTACGGCGAGTACGTGATTTACTCTCTTTTTTAATAAATCGTCTTTGAATGTTTGGCGGTAACGTTTCATTATCAGCTTTAAACAGTAATAGGGCTGTCTTAAATCTCAAGATCTTCTAGCTTTAAAATATTCATGTCAATAAAAAAATTGTTTGTTATTGTTTGTCTTCTAAACAATAGTTGATGTAAGGGAAAACCAAAGAGTTGTAAAGAATCTTCATTGAACTGGCCGCCAAGAATTCTCTTAAATTATACATAATCGCAAGACTTTTAGTCTCTTTAAAATTAACCCGTTTGATTTGCTCCTTCCAAATTAAATCACAGTCAATAACCACCCCAAGAAATTTTGTAGTGTATACCCTTTCTATAAAGGAATTACCAATTTTAATAGTAATATACTTATCATACTTTCGATTAGAAAACACCATAAAGTTGGTTTTGTCAATATTTAGTGATAATTTATTTACCAAAAACCATACTCTCAACTCATCTAAGACCTCACATAGTCGTGAACTTAATTGCTGAATATCATTTCCAGAGCAGAGTATATTAGTATCATCCGCAAAAATGATAAATTTAACTATATCTGACACTTTACAAATGTCATTAATATATAGAATTAATAGTTTAGGCCCTAAGATAGATCCTTGAGGTACACCGTACTTAATACTTGTCAGATTTGAAGAGCAATCATTGATTTATACAAACTGTTGCCTATTAGAAAGATAGCTGGAAATCCATCTGTTCACTATTCCCCTTATACCACAATATTCCAGTTTTTGTAATAGTATAGTGTGATTGATTGTATTAAACGCCGTTTTTAGATCTATAAAAACGCCAACGGCATGCATCTTTTTTTCAATGGCAGTTGTAATGTTATCTACAAGCCCGGTAAGTGCCATGGTCGTTGGGTGACCTGCTGTAAAACCATACTGACTATCAACTAATATATTATATTTATCACAAAATTTACACAACCTTTTCTCAAATAACTTTTCTAATATTTTGGAGAATGAGGGAGGATCGATAACAGGTCTGTTATTGTTAAAGTTATCGCTATCACCTTCTTTGAAGAGTGGTATTACTTTCGCTATCTTCATTTTCTCTGCACCTGTCTGGAATGACTGGTTACAAATATGGGACAAAGGTTTTGCTATCAAGTCAATGACATACTTTATACAATACATATTTAGATCATTGTAATCTTTCGACCTTTTGGATTGAAACTGTGACATTATACTTGATTGAAACTGTGGCACTATACTTACTACTTCATTTTCATCCACACCATCAATAAACATGGAAGATTCATTTCTAAATTTTAAATAATTATTAGAAGATTTATCCGTCAGATCCGGGATACAATTTGTAAAATCTGCACCTACAGTTACAAAAAAATCTTTGAAACCATTTGCGACATCCTTTGTGTCATTTAGTAATCTTCCCTTATATGAAAACTCTTGTGGATAAGCCTGTGTTTGTCTTTTCTTCTTGATCAATTCATTTAATATCTTCCATGTACTCTTAGTATCCCCTTTAAAATCACAAAGCAACTGGTCAAAATAGTTTTTCTTACATTTTCGTAATATTCTGGTCAAGGTGTTTTTGTAATGTTTATACTTTCATTTCTAACCGTCTTCTCTCTTAGAAGTTTCGTGCACAAAGTGTTCTTTTTACATGCATTTACCAGCCCTTTCGTTAACCATGGCGTAAGCTTATATCTAGTCATATTACTTCTTCTTTCAACAGCGCAGCATGTGCCAAACAACTTTAAAAGTCTATGTAAAAAGCAGGGGTATGCCTCATTAAGAGTTGCTTTATTATAAACATCAAACCATGTTTCACCTGATAACTTTTCCCTAAACTGATCCAAATTTCCAGGTCTTATATTTCTGACGTAAGTAAATTCCTCGACGTTTCCAGTTCTAAGTGTGTTGCCACAAACTGTGAATATGGGCAACTGATTACTAACATCACTGATTAACAATGCACTATATAATCCATCATCAACATTATTTGTAAAAATGTTATCAATTAAAGTGCTACTAAGTTGTGTTATTCTACTGGGCTTTGAAATGATGGGATGCAAACCTTTGTTAAACATTATATCTTCTAGAAACTCTTGGGTTTCCTTTTGGTCATTATACTTCAAAAGATCAATACTGAAATCTCCGCATACAAACATCTCTTTTTTTTTCAGAAATTGAATTTGTTTAGTAATATTTCTTTCAATTAAAGTCATCAGGCATATCTGAAATTGTCTTATATATGCAACTTACAATCACATTTTTCTTGTCACTCAGGATAATTTCAATTGTGACAATCTCCAATATATTATCGATGGCAGAAGATAGCGAATCAATCTTTTTGAATTGCAGATGGTTTTTAACATAAATGGCCACCCCACCCCCTCGTTTGTGTTGCTCGAAGTGTGACAGATTTGGTGTACATTAATTGGCACAATTAAATCAATACTATCCTTAAACCATGACTCAGATATTGCAATAACATCAAATAGCCATCCCAGTTCATCTAGGCAATATTCCACTTTATCAATATTTCAAATCAAACTCCTACTATTGAAATGTATTATTGAAAATCCGGGTCTTTCAGTAATACTGTGTTGAAGTTGTTCGCTAGTATAAAACTTACAGTCACAAAGAACTTGATGGTAGAAATTATTAACACAGGATAAAACGTAATGTGATGAGACACTCAAAATTCAAGTTACTGTGCATGGGTGTCGGTTCCTTTACGATACTAAGTATAGTATACATAGAGTACCCACATAGTAATACCTGCTTGACAAAGCTCTTTTTATACACACGCTTTGCATATCGGCTTTTCACATACACGCTGCCTTCCGGAGTCTAAAGAACATGCAGAGACATTGTGATAGCTTATTTAGGAATACATTCATTAGAGTTGTAGAAAAAAGTCACTCCATCGTACGGTTGAATGAGTTTCTTTTGTTAATATGTTAGAAGTGCAGTGTTTGGGTACATGAGTTTAATACACAAGTGTAATGAATGATAACCCATATTATATGTATGGGACTTTAGGTAATATAATTATATGTACATACACACAAATACGCATAGGTCTATACCACACGGTTGAAAACAACTGACGAAAGCTTGAAGACTGGATTCTACCCACTGGGTTACTTTTCATTTTGTGTCAGTGTATTAAATTCAAGGTGGTAAAGTTTGTAAGTATATGAAAAATGCAGCAGTGATTTAGTTGCTCTCGGTTTTTTCTGTGTGTGTTTGTTTATTGTAGTTTCTACTTGCAAATGTACCAACTATAATGTAAGTATAAATCCAAAGGCATCTGATCATAATTGTAGATTTAAGAATTAATTTGCAGAGTTTCTTGTAGTCGTAGGTGCTTGTGATTCAAGTCGACTTCCCTTTGGAGAAATTTTGCAAGCAAATAGAAGCAACCTGGCATTCATGTTTTTCCTGTAGCTAATTGTTTTTTGTTTCATTTGGTACATTTTACACATGTATAACCTGCATACATGTTGCGGTTGTCGGACTTGTACACAAAAGAAAATGCACAAAATTTTCTATTTCGGATTCTTAAACTGCTTTTATCGTGAGTGAATTGAATGCAACTGTGTTGTTGATTGATATGTAGTTTCTAAGATATGCTTAAAGTACATATGACATAAAAAAATTAAACTTTGACCGAATTAATCATTACCCATTTTGAAGAAATCGACCATTTATGATCATTTTGCAAACAAATTTCTGTTTTAAGTTGCATTGTGAATGAAAAATATCCAAACATGTACATTTGTGAGGTCACATGGAGGTACTCAAACGATGTGTCTCTTGTCATTCTTTGGTTTATGTAAAGTTGCCTTCAATAGGCTTACTCATAATAATTGTATTTATGACCAACCACATGACATCGTCAATGCTTTCAACACGTACTTTGTTAATATAGGACCTGAGCAAGTCTCATCGGTACAGGCTACTAATGTAAATTTTAAACATTTTCTCAAAACACCATGTGTGTCTTCCTTATATTTTACTCCATCTACACCATTTGAAATAATTCAGGTAGTAAACTCACTTAAATCTAGTGACTCAACCAGTCATGATGAAATCAGCAATAATCTTCTGAAGAAAATAATTGCGTTCATCAACTCCCCTGTTACACACATCATCAACTTGTCACTAAGTACTGGTACTTTCCCTACTAAAATGAAACTCGCCAAAGTGATACCCATTTATAAAAAGGACGATGCCTCTCTGATAAGCAATTATCGTCCCATATCTATCCTCTCTAGCTTCTCCAAAATCCTCGAAAGAGTTGTATATAATAGACTGTATTCTTTCTTTATGAAAAACAACTTACTCTTTCCATGTCAATATGGCTTTCAAAAACACAAATCCACAGATATTGCTCTTATTGAGCTTTGTGATAAGATTTCAATTTCATTATCCAAAAAAGAACATGTACTTGGCGTTTTTATGGATCTTAGCAAAGCTTTCGATACTCTTGACCATCATATTTTACTAAACAAATTAAACTTTTATGGTATTAGAGGAATTCCTCTCGTATGGTTTGAAAACTACCTTTCCGACAGAAAACAGTACACTGCTTATAATAATGTAAACTCTGATATTTCATTGATCAGATGTTGTGTCCCCCAAGGTTCTATCCTTGGACCCTTGTTATTTCTCATATATATTAATGATATTTGTAACTCATCTTCATTACTTCATTTCATCTTATTTGCTGACGATACGAATGTATTTTTATCTCACCATAATTTTGAGCATCTTATTGAAACTATGAATACGTAGCTACCCAAGGTCTCCACATGGTTCAGAAGTAACAGGTTATCATTAAATGTAAATAAAACGAACTTTATGCTCTTCAAGAATCAAAGGTCAATTAACACTTACCCTTCCTTTAATATTTTTATTGACAATATGAAAATTGATCAAAAAGTAGGTACTAAATTCCTAGGTATTACTGTCGATGAGGAATTGAACTGGAATTCTCATATAGCTAACGTTATTACGTCTGTATCACGTGGAGTTGGTGCATTGTATAAAGTAAGTTCTTATATTCCTCGACGAACTTTGATTACTGTTTATAATTCGATTATACTACCCTTCATTTCATACTGTAATATTGTTTGGGCTTGTCAAAAATCTAAAATTAACTCCTTGCTTCTTCTCCAGAAAAAAGCTGTCCGGATTTGTACGAACTCAGATTATCGGGCACATTCGAATCCATTATTTTATGAGCTACGCACACTTACTATACATGATATTCATTACCTCCAAATTGCTCTTTTTATGTACAGATTCCATACTCAAGAACTGCCCGCCAACCTGTTACACATGTTTCGCATCAACTCTGCTATCCACAATTATCCAACCCGAATTTTTTTAAATGTTCATCTAGAAAACCCCAAAACAGCTCTCGCCCATCGATCTATTAGACACACTGGCCCCGACCTTTGGAATTCTTTACCTATGGATATTCGAATGTGCCCTACAAAAAATAGCTTTAAGAGACAAATTAAGAGTCTTATCTTGGATAAATATACTATGCAATACTGATTTATTACAAGTGATGTAGAAAACCTTCTTCATCCCTTTCCCTTTGTTTTTCCTACATCCACCCACCTCCCTCCTCCCCACCTTTTTTTTTTCTTCCTACTCCTAAGGTTCTTTTCTTATTTCATTTCCAATTTTTGTTGTAAATAACTATTGTATAGTTTTGTTGTTCTTAAGTCACCTGATCTTCATTCCCAATTAGTATAACTTTGTTTATTTTCTGTTGGACGTCACCTCAAGCTCTCTCAGAGCCTATGACGTCCCTTTCATGTATGTGTATATAGTACTTAATAAATCAAATGAGGATTTTTTATAAGCCATCAAGGTTTTATTTTGGAAGCATATCTATATGTCTTTTTTCTCTGAGAGTGTTAACATTATCACTTATTAGAGTATAGATGGCTAGTTGTTAAACGGAATAATGTTTCAGATACACCAACATGGCATAAAACAAAATGGCTTTTATCATTGTAAAAACATTCATTCTCACCAATAAACTTTTGTAAAAGCTTTATCACCTCAAGATATTATGCATTAAGTGAGTGAAGGAAGATGCATCGTTAAACGTTTTGAAAATTTGGGTGAAAAAAGAATTCTTGAGCAAAAAAATTTCATGAAAAAAATTTACTATCCTACTTTGAGTAATCTGTCATTTTGTTTCCATAAATATTGGTTTTAAAAAACATCTGTTCTTGTACTGGTAAGAAAGCGATTTAGTTTGAAGGACACTGCTAAACATAAGGAATACCAACACTGTGCAACACTGCACATCGTCATCTTTGTATTACTTCAAACTTTGAAAATCCATATCTCAGAAACAACAATAGATACATGGGCGTCAATTTGTTATTGAACGTATGCGTGTGTATGTGTGTGGGTGCGTGGGTCTGCCCTTGTTTTCGGGTGGGATCGAAGATCGAAACAATAGATTTTAGGTCCTCCGTAGAAAATTCAATAGATTTCTCCGGTCCTCTCAAAATTAACAATAGAGCGTCTATTGTTAAGGTTAGGGTTGAGGAAGATAAAACAAAAGACAGCACAATGAGGTCTTCGAAATGAATGGAAAACAAAGCTGTCCAAATTGTGGTTTTTCCAGAATAGTTTGAAAAGTATATCAGCGATTAAGCTTAAACTTGGTAATGGTAATGATGCCAATATGTCCAAGATGTATTAGTTGTATGGTGTATCGAGTCACATTTGCTGATTTTTGCAAAAAAGAATTGCCCAAAATTGCTATTTCCATCATATCTTGAGAAGTATTTGAGCATTTAATGCAAAATTTGGCAAAACTTACCTAAGAATGAAATATTTCAAGGACATTCACTTTTATAGTAAAGCGAGTGAAATTTGGTGATTTTTGAAAAAAAAAAGCCAATTTTGCCCCAAAATTTGTATCTCCAGCATATCTTGAGAACTATTAGACCAATTAACTTAAAGTTTTGTAAGTACTTAGCTGAGAACCCATTGTTCAACATAATATTACTGTAATGGTAAATCCAGGGAAATTTGCTGATTTTTTAGAAAAAAAAAGCCAGCTTTGTCCCAAAATTGGTATTTCCAGCATATCTTGAGATGTATTTGAGCATTTAATGCAAAATTTTGCAAGGAGTTACTTGAGAATGTAAGTCCTTGCATTCTCAAGTAATGCAAGGACAATAGCAGTGAAAGCAAAACTTGAGATGGGATCATAAATATCATGTAAGAAAATCATTAAGATGCAATGTTCATTGACAATGGTTAACTTTGGCATCAAGAAGTGTGGCTGAACACCTTTCTGAATGAATCGACGTTGCTAAAATTTGTTTTTCAAACCTCACCTTCGTGTTGCTTAAGTCTGGTATATCTTGTTACGAAGCCTCATCGTCTTGTGTCATTTTACCAGATCATGGTCAGTCCGTATACCGCTTAGGTGGTTGCAAACAGTGGTACGGTCGATTAAGCATCAAATGCCTAGGCTGTTTTGAGCTGCATTTAATATTATGACATGCGATGCCATGACAGTCTGCATTATCAACAACTTCAAATTGGGGAGTCAGAAACCAAATACAAAAACATTGACATGCGAATCAAGATCCCCTAGCGTTCGCACTTCAAGTTGTGACTCTACATCTTCAATACACTACACTACGGTCTTTCGTGTAATGTCTCAGTAGAATCTTAAACTACACCCCATGGACTCATTCAATTAAGCGATTCTTCTCATATGGTCCAACACTAACTCCAAATTGGGGACTACTATTCCCCAGATCATATCCTTGTTACAGTTCTTTTTGTGTGATCTGATCCCTCTATTTGTAAGGCCTCTTTCTCTTTATCCGTTTACTGGTTCCATTGTCACTCAGCTAGCGGACAACTGGCCAGCATGCAAGTTAAAAACATTATTTCAAACCAATGAATAATGGAATCTATAGTCTTGATGTATGGATATATGTTTGTCCAATCAGTCCCGCAGTTATTTGATGCACTGCCATTTTACGATATAAACAAGAGATAATGTACCGGTAGGTACCTTTCATAGCAAAGTAATAACCAGAAGGAGAATTGTTATGACGTCAGTGCACAAGTAACGTAGCAAAATGAACAAAGAAATAGAGATTAAGACATACTTTATTTTAGTGAAAACTCGGAACCAGTAGCTAAGCTACACTATATTGTTAGGTGTGGTATCGGCTATGACTCAATCACGGTTTTTGGGGTTTTTTTTTTAAGTATTCTCGAAAATGTTTAAGACGATTATTATCGACACTTCACTTTCAGCAGCTCATAACGTCTCATATCAAATTTAATCTCTCCAATCAACTTACAAACTAAAATAGTGACCTTCGAGGGTCCCTCGTGCATGCCAGGTAAGTTGTATCAGAGATTCCCTCTCTATAATGGGATTGATAATACCACAGCATATCGTGGCATTTTAAGTTGTTCATTAATTTTCAGCTAGAAGGTGTTGAAGGTTTGTGGGGTGCCACTCGTTTACCCTTGACAATGCTCTCGGAACGAAAAATCACTACACCTATGAAAACAATCTAAATATCCTTGAATCGTTTTAATTTTTACATCGTCTGTACCTTAATTTGTGCTCTTCAACGTCCAAGTAAAAAAATTGTGATGATAACTGAAAAGTGACCTAAAAATTGATCCCAATGTCTCAACTTAGGCACTTGTCTCGATGATGAAATAATCAAGCGGATTAATATTATCTGATGGTGGATACGTGACGTAAATACTAGTGTCGCGAGGGCGCGTTGTCACCTAGGCCTATTTCCAGTTTTGATTAGCAATGTTCACTTGCTTTCTGCATGTTGTTGACAGATGATAGTAAAGTCGGTGGCTTGGGACTCTTAGATCCGCAATGGAAAAGGGTGGGGAGCTAAATGTACGTTCAGCTGCCCCTCCACATTTGACAAGTGCTCCAAAAATAAGTGAAGGCGGATAAATATTTTTTTATCATTCTTGATTTATCCCAACCCCATCTGATGTGTATTACCATTTTCCTAGATTTGTTTTGTTGCTCATTAATTCAGTAGTTGGACATATGAGATTTCTATTTAAATAGTGGGCGCAAGGAGTTCAGAACACTCGGAAGGTGCCGTTTACCACCACCGTGGGAGTTTGTACAGGCCAAAGACAATTGTATATTCCGGGTCATCTGATGGTGGCGCTCCTGATAATAATATGTAGGGTGAAGAACAATGGCTTAGTTTTGGTCATGCCCACTGAATATTTATTAAAACATTCGAAAATGATATTTTCGCATATTTCAAAAAACAAAACACCTTGCGTTATTGTTTACAGTATAAACTGATTTATATCTGCAAGATCTCAATTCAATAGATCAGACAGGCTACCCCATTAGCATACCCACGGCTTATAATTGTATCACATGCATCCATTATTTTATTCTTCCAATTTTTTCAATTCAACGGACTTTATTTCAATCTCTTTTGAGGGTACAAATGAATATTTAATATAATTATCATTCTTATCTAGTTAAAATGGTTAACTGCATCTTTTGTCAGGGAAAGGCAACAGAAAAAATGCCAATAAAAGCTTTGATCTAAATTTCTATTGAATGTAATGACGTCAGACACCTTTCAAATTACATTGAACTGTTGAACAAACCTTGTCTTGATTAAAATTGTTGTGAGTTTCAATTTAGCTGTTTTATTTAGTTTTAACAGTGAGGTGTATGTAAACGTGTATGCCTTCTTTAAGAATTTCTTACGAAATAACACAGAACCGATGGCCACTGAGTCACTTACACTCTGTGGTGTGATGTTTTGTTTTAACGCGAAGGTCAACTGTGAGCGCTAGAAGTGTAGGCTGTGCAATAACAAGACCCACTAAAAATAAGGAGTTTTCCATGTGCAGTGTTTGTCTCAGCATTACACCAATGAATACAACTGTTTTTTTTATACTACGGTCGTGCCGTAATATCCAAAGAATCAGTATGCGTATACGTTAATTGATATTGAATTAATTCTTTTCTGCCAAAAACAACTCTCCTACCAATGTTACAGACGCTTAACTGTAACTTTGACCTCAATCATTGCACCATTTTGGTTTCGATGAAATTTTAACCTTTGTAATCACGCGACAATGTAAGTTTGAGTGTGTGTGCATACCTATCAACCTACCTACGTACCTACCTACCTATGTACCTACCCTATTGTTTTTGAAGGAGGTCAAAGGTCAGCAAGGGTCACATTGTGAAAACCTCGTAAATGCGATATCTCTAGAACGCAAGCTTGGGCTAATGTCATATGTAATACATATGTTTACCACATAAAGTACAACATTTCTATAGATTTTGATTCGGTCAAAGGTGATGTGAGGTCAACAGGGGTCAATCTGGGAAAACCTTGTAAACACGATATCTCTAGAAGGGAAGCTTGGACAGTTTCTCATATTTAGTACGTAGGTGCACCACATTAAGTACAAAAATCCTATCGTTATTGGTGTAGGTCAAAGGTCATTTGAGGTCAACAAGGGTAAAATTGTGAAAACGTTTGAATTTTAGTGCATTGTGCACACAAGAATTCCATTGTCGTTGGTGAAGATCATGGGTCATTTGACGGCAACAGGGTCTTATTATCTAATGCTTGTATACATATATCTCAAGAAGGAAAGCTATGACTGATACCATATTTTGGACGTAGTTGTATCTCATTGAGTGCAAGAACAATTTGATCTTTAATGGAGGCCATTCGATGTCAACAAGGGTGAAATTATTAAAACCTTGTAGGCATGATCGCAAGAAAGGAAGCTTGTACAGATCTCATTTTACATATAAAAGCCGAGGTAACTTGTGACACATAGTAATGATAAAATGTCAGATTGAGAAAAATAAAATGCTCATTATCGGATCATCGAAGCCACAATGCATTCCTGCAATTTGCCTCTTCCAGAAGCCTAAGAACTGCATTTTTGACCAAATGACACATCACTTCCCTCAACCTTCTTCCCAACCTCTATCATACACAATCTCTGACTCTGGCTATTTACTTGCAATCAATCGAATTTTCCTTGTTGACTCTGTTTGAATGAAACCTGAATAGTACTGTAACGTAAATGGCCTTTACAAGCCTCCGTAGAAAAAACTATTGGCAAAGCTGTTTACAGTCCTGAGGTAAATGTTATTTTGCTTAATTCAAAGTTAATTAAGAGACTTTGGGTAGCACAAAATCAGTTAACTGTTGTAACAATACATTACTGACGTGTGTGAATGGTTTTCATGTAAATGTTATTGTTATTGTTAGTAAATACTTAAAGAGATTGTGTTCAAACTTATGCTCAGTGCCATAATTGAATTCATTAACTAATTTGATGTTAAAGTGATACTAAGTTCGGTCCCACATCGGGCAAGCAAGCGAAACAGAGATAACTCACGCGTACTAAATTCCCTCCCTCTGAAAATTGCTACCATCGTCCAATGTGCTGTATATTGTTCTTGGAAGACAGAAGTGACGCAGGTGGACACTCAGTGGACGTACATCAACTCTTCTTCTGAACGCAAAAAATGACACATCTTTAAAGCTGTTTCAAATTTTCTTTCCCCATATCGATTGTGAAGCGGCACATTCTGCGTGGACTGTTCCATTCATTGACATGCAGAGCAATGGGATCGACCTGTCGTATCTGCACCTCACTGCATGCTCCGTAAATTTTCACAGTTTCACAGCAGTATATTTCGATTAAGTTGTCATAAAACCTTAGTTGATATTTTTAAATGAATACTTTCTGATCATGATCTGATTCATCGGCATCAAAAACGCAGAAAGCGATTATGTAATGGTGGCAGATATCGACATGGTGACCAGTGTTGTCTTCTACAACCAAACCGCAGAGTTACTCATGGACCCTCAGTTTAAAGAAAAGCTCGCTGAGAAAACGGCGCTTGTGATTCCTGTCTTTGAAATGGAGAAATCTGTCCTTGTAGTCCCCAAGGAACAAACGTGAATTGAGAAAGGGAATCACTGAAGGAATCTTGCGTCAGGTCTACATCGAGATCTGTCCTCAATGCCACGCACCTATAGATTTTAGAAGATGGTTTGAAATTCAGGTAAACCGTACATTCATGTTGATATCACGTCAAAGCATTTGTAAACATACATTTTAACTTAACATCAATTTCAAACGTCAAACGTCCATCTGTACATTCTCATCCCTCCTTAAGTCTATCCAAAAGTCGTGGATCCTGCTCTGCGTTATTGATTTATTGGTTTATTCTATTTAAGATGTGTATTTTATATGCGTCTTAGTGCTCTTAACATCTTATCATTCTTATCGTTTTATCTACAAGCAGGTAATTCCCCTCGTTGGATTAATAAAGTATATCTATCTATCTTTCTATCCTTCTTTCTGCCTTTTCCCTCCACTTCTCCTCTTTCTCTCTGGGTGCACGAGGAGAGATCATCTACTTAAGCAAGTCCACCGTTGATTAAGCTTGTTCATCCATACCCAGAAAGATTTTGTTGAAAAAGACATAAAACAAAAGAAATTCGGCTTTTTTAAATAACCACATTTTTATTAAAAGCGAACCCCAAGAAAGGTTTCTTACTAACAACACGGCAGCAATGCTCATGTGCGATTGACAAAGTACCATTATTTTGTGTTTATGATATAAATTGGACGACTAAAAGAACACTGTCGATCTACGGCGGGATTGTATTGATCCGCAGGTGATTTTATTCTTAAATTACCTTGCGGTTATCCAACAATGAACCACGATCATCTGACTGTAATGGTCTAATAGGAAATGAGGATTTTTACTAAACATGAACTATAAACTGATACATCTCCAAAAGCCATCTGTAGCAAACTTTGTTACTGCCAAATGATAAGGTATTCCGGGTTTACCAGTTCATGCCTACGCAGTGGTATAAGAAGGGACGATGACAAATATAGTATGTATTAACGATATTGAAAGTTATTGTGTTCATAATCCTGATCTGAAAGCCGACAGATCATATTCTATCATCAGTTAAACCGGAGTATTGGTCTATAAACGCGAACAAAATTCATAGGTCTATTTACAGGTATACTTTTTCTTGAAAGTTTCTTAGACCGTTCCAGAAAGTCATCCTTCTTTCTTCACTTAAGCAAGCGAGTATGAAGTTGATAAAGTTACCTATGAGTATCTCAGTCCTAGAAAATCAGCCGTGTGTGTGTTGGGGGGGGGGAGGGGAGGGGTCTCTCCCCTCAATGAAAATTGTCAGAGCTGAAAAGCTGAAAATTTAAAATACCAGTTCAAATTTTCATATTTGAATCTAGCTCATTTGACATAAAAAGTCAAACTTTTGCACCAGATTGTGTCTATAGGTTAAATGTAAATGAAAAATTTGTATATTTCATACTAGAAGCGACGATAGTCGGAAAATCTGAAAAACCAACTGGAATTTTTATTATCTCATTTTACGACATGAAAAATGACAGTTTTTCACACGATTCTGTGTAATGTTAGCTGGTTATTGAAACTTCTCAAAAATGGTATAGAGACACCTCTTTCCTTGCAAACCTCTAACGGGCAAAACATCGTTCTTGTCATGGTTTTCCCCGCTATCAAAATACTATTATGTGACATTTTTTATCTTGACGTTTGCTTTCATTTACAAAAGTTATAACTGTAATGGTGGAATAACTTTTATGGGACTAAACTTTCTCGGGGAAAAATGACTGCAATAGATGTAAAATAATGCATCAGATTTGTCTAAGGTTGCATGGTAGTTGAAAATTTCTCAAAAAGGAAATAAAAAACAGTTACCGTTAGAAAGTACAAAACCGATGAATTACTTTTTCTGGATATTACGAGAGCATAAATAGTTTTGATAACAGCAATCCAAATTACTATCATTTTTAAGTGGAATGATGTTTCCTCATTAAGAAATTGGAATTCCTGAAGTCTTTATTTTAACTGAGTACATGCAGCCCAGGACGGCAGGAAAGTGACGTTCCCGGCCATCTCGGGATGTGAAAAGCCAAAAATTCCTCGTACACTCTGCACCAATAGATGGTGGCGTTCGACGTACACAGTCTTAGGACAGTCCTGCCCTCCTGGTGCTCGAAACAATGGCTGCACAGTCACGCCATACCCTCACCCCCTGCTGAAAACCATGGATTGACGTCTCATATGTCATATCAATGACGTAAAGGCAATATATGTCCCCCGATCATTAAGCACTGTACGGTGCTTGTTGTTGTTTTGAATTTCGCTGAGGATTTTAAATCTCACTGGAAATTCCCGGGTATTACCAATTTTCATAGATAATCTTTCAAATTGCAGACAAGATATCTTTACTTTAAGACTAGGTACGTGCAACTCCAACACACCCGGAAAGTGCCGATTTCTGCCATCTGGAGGTTTGAAAAGCCAAAGTTTTCTTGTAAGCTCATCCCCCAAAGTTTTGGCGCTCCGCGTAGCTAGTCTTGGAGTTACTCAGCCCGCTCCCTCATACTTTTTTTTTTCACTCTAATGAACAGGATAGTGCCATTGTTGTGAAGACAGCAACTACTGCTTCATTAAATCCTGGATCTCCCCCGATAAGGTATTCTCCTGTTTGAAAGGTATATTCTTAGTGTCGGACACCGTCGCTCTGGGGTCACCATATAGTTGGAAACATCCAGCCAGTCGGAAGTTTGGCCTTTACATTCCCCTAAGGATATGACCCTAACTACAGCTCTGCCTATATACGGAATACTTCTTGCTTTCTTTTGAGTCAGGTTCTTTTCCTTATCTCTTGAAAAAAGCTACGGATCGTCTCTGTCTTTAAGGCTGGTATATAGTAGTGTTGATATTATCTGCAATTACCGTCCTAAATCTATACGTTACCTTGTTTCTCGAAAATTTTGAAAGAAAGTTATGTTTACTCGTTTGTATTATTTTGTAGTAAAACAATAAATATTTTAAATGATTGTCAATAGGGGTTCCGCTCTGGACGTTCAACGGAGTTGGCCCCACTTGGCTGACTCCGTGGGTAAATTTTATTCTGCCATTCAATGTAAATAAACTTTAGTTTGTGTATTTCTTGATCTCTGAAAAGTACTCTATACCATTGATGATAATTGACCCCTTCATAAATTATCACATAATGAGGTAAGAGGACAGGCGAAAGGTTCTTGAATTTAAGACAATAGTTCACATATTTTATAGTGTTAATTTCAAATACCTCACAGTTACTTGTGGAGTTTCTCATTGATCCATTTTAGGACCCTTACTCCTTTTTTTAATCTATGCCAATAATACATGCAATGTTTCTTCGTTTGTACCGTGGTTCTTTTTTGCCGACATCAAACTTTTCTTTAGAGATAATGGTAGCAAGTTAGAGAAAAGTGTACACAATGATCTAAGTACCGTAAATTCTGGTAATGTTTCGTGTCGAAAAAATTATACTGGAATGTTGGCAAAACCAGCTACATTGTGTTCAACAAGGGAAAATAAGGGTAATGTTAATGTAAGTAGGAATAATAAGTCGCTTCTGAATGTTCGTGTCACTGTACCTATTGATGAGAAGCTCTGGAAGAGATCACCTTGAGTACGTTTCAGAACAAACTTCAAGAGGTGTAAGCATCTTATCAAATTTAAAATTTACTCTACCTCAAAAGGCTTTGAGATTAATTTATCTCAGCCTAGTCTTACGTCTTTCATATTGTTGTAGAATTTGGTGTGGTTCGACTAAATTTATTCTAAAATATGCTGTACGTTATTCGAACATGGGCTGTCAGACATATCACGCTGCTCTGTCCCCTAACGGGACGAGACCAGCTGTTCGTTTGTTTCGTTGAAGTTATTATTTAGCAATATTTACCTTTGTTTTTTACTAAGCTATTTCGAAGTTTTTTCTTTCTTCATGTTAATAAGACTGTTTACAACTACGGCACAACCCTAGGCAATTTAGGCACTCTTAGATCTTGTTAAAGCATAACTACAGTGACCACTTTTTAAAAGAGTGGAAGTCGATTGAAATTTCACTTTGAGTTGATTATTAACACTTATTGAGAGAAAATGTCACTCAACGGAGTTTGTAATGTAATTGAAAGCAAGAGTGATCACTGTAGTCACTCGTTTTTGTAGAGTATGAATGATGAAGACGGGGGGCTTTAGGATGGTGAGTGTGGGGCGAGGGTACCGCAGGGATCCTTTGCTTTTCCTCGTTTATTATTTGTTTTTTCTCTTTCTCCACCCACCTCTCTCCACCTCTCTCTCCACCCCCTCTCCATCTCTCTCTCTCGCTCTCTGTGAGTGCTCTTACTTTTCAAGCCCAAAGGGCTTTATTAAGAGTACTTCCATTCACAACGCTAATTTCATCGGCCTTTATCTTAACATGCTGTTGTGATAAAACAAATATATGAAATGAAAGTCCATGTTTTGGTAAAAAAAAAAGTTTCCGTTTTGTTTGCTGATATCCTTTGGTTTGGCTTAACAATTCAGGCTATTATCGATTATTACCCTGAATTAGTGGGTGAAAAATTAATTTTCTAGATGATAATCTAAAGTATTGTTCTATATTGATAGTTTTTTTTTTGGTTTTAACTTAACTTTTTGTAGAAATTTATTCAAAACATATGTTCAACTGGTATTTCAGCAGTATATATGGGATGAAGGCACTGAAGCAGATACGAGTAGTTTCGGCTATTCCATGGCAACACATTTCCTGTCGAACCTGATAAAGTCGTAAACTTTATGAGTTTCGTTAAAATGAATAGAATCTCTCTTACAGAAAACTTCTCGGAGATATCTTTTTGTTTGTAAAGGGTATATTTGATTCTTTATCTTGATTCTTTTTGCAGGATTCTGCAGTTGGAAGGATATGCAACATACGTTACAGAAACTTCTGGGATGCAATGGTGTTGGTCAAAAAAGGCGGTCCTTTGTACGACGATCGCTTCATACAGTATGGATTTAATCGTATTAGTTACGTAAGTATATCATGAACCTCCATGAAATAAAATCAACAATGATAAAGGTAAATTTCCAAAAGATATTTTCAATAAAGTGAATGTGATAGAAAATATAAGAAACTGAAATTGCAGATTTGATAAAGGAAACCGAAAGATATAATCAAATGATATCGAAGACATAAAATTGTTTACTTTAGTTTGCAAAAGAACTTCACTAATATATTAAACAGGTATATTGTCAGTGGAATGTACCTCTGATTCACTCTTATTATGACGTAAATACTTAGGTTTGTGTATATGCTACTGTGAACGTGAATTCTGTGTGTATCTAAAACGTATAGGCCTAATGAAAATAATGAAAAATAAAAAATGTTTGGTTCAAGTTTAACATCAGCAGGATTATCTTAAACCTTATTTTCCAGATTTGTGAGCTATATATGTCTGGGTTTTCCTTTTCTGCTTTCCATCCTGGATTTTTGGTCCACCAAGGTTTTAAGACTGTCGACGGTTTTCACAGTGAGAAGAAGAGAGAAAATGAGCAAAACGTGAAACTTTTCAGATCCTTTCACAAGGAATTACGTGAAAAGTATAAAGAGTTTAGGCGAGTTTGTATGTGAAGTTGCTAAAAATGAGACAACTTATGTCAGCCAATTTTCCTAGCATCTACAGTGTCAACCGCGAATAAAGTAATATCATTACACAGTAAAAACTGCTCCGACTTGGTAACTTGTAACCAGCCAGGTTCTTTGTGTCAGACATAAAAGAGAGGCTTTTTGATTGGGTGAGCCTAAAAAAAAATGGGGCATGCTTTTAGGGTACTAAAAGGCGGCTAGCGCGATTATTTAGAGTTACGTCTGCTATGTTTCCTTTGGTTTTTCTTTCTATTCACCGTATTTTCTTTTCCTTAAATGTAGAGGAGAGATCTTGTTCAAGCGTAACTACAGTGACCACTTTTTAAAAGAGTGGAAGCCGATTGAGATTTCACTTTGCTTCAGTTGATTATTAACACTTATTGAGAGGAAAATGTCACTCAACGGAGAGTGGAATGTAATTGAAAGCAAGAGTGATCACTGTAGTCACTTTTTTTTTTTTTATAGAGTTTCACTCTTTTACATTTAAAGTGTATGAATGCTGAAGGCGGGGGAATTTAGGATGGTGAGTGTGGGGTGGGGGTACAGGAGGGATCCTTCGCTTTTCCTCGTCTATTATTTCTTTTTCTGTCACCACCTCTCTCCACCTCTCTCTCTGTGAGTGCTCTTATTTTTCAAGCCCAAAGGGCTTTATAAAGAGTACTTTCTTTCACAATGCTTATTTCATCGGCCATTATCTTAACACACTATTGTGAAAAAACTACTAAATGAAATGAAAATCCAGGTTTCGGTAACAAAAAAAAAAAATAGCTTCCGTTTTGCCGATATTCTTTGGTTTGGGGAAACAGTTCAGGCTGATTATCGATTATTACCCTGAATTAGTGGTTGAAAATTTAATTTTCTAGATGATAAACTGAAGTATTTATCAATATTTATAGTTTTTTTGGGGGGTTAACTTAAATTTTGTTAGAAATTGATTCAAAACATTTGTTTAACTGTTTTTTCAGCAGTATACATGGGATGAAGGCACTGAAGCAGATACGAGTAGTTTCGGCTTTCCATGGAAACACATTTCCTGTCGACCCTGATAAAGTCGTTAACTTTATGAGTTTCGTTAAAATAAACGGAATCTCCATTACAGAAAGCTTCTGGGAGATTATTTTTGTTTGTAAAGGGTATATTTGATTCTATATTTTGATTCTTTTTGCAGGATTCTGTAGTTGGAGCGATACACAACATACCTTACAGAAACTTCTGGGATGCAATGGTATTGGTCAAGAAAGGCGGTCCTTTGTACAACGAACGCTTCACACAGTACGGATATGATCGTATTAGTTACGTAAGTATATGATGAACTTCCAATATGCAATACAGAAAGACTCATAAATTAATAGTAGTCCATTCCACGTGTAAAATGAAATAACAGCGCAATGAAGTAAAATCAACGATGCTAAGCTTAAAATTTACAAAACAACATTTTCAGTAAAGTGAATGTGCTAAAAAATCTAAAAATCTACAATTGCAGATTTGATAAAGGAAACCAACAGTTATAATCAAATGATATCGCACATAATGAATGGTTTACCTTATTTTGCAAAAGAACATCACTGATATATTAAACATAGGTATATTGCAAGTGGAATATACCTCTTTTTCACTTGTATGATGACGTAACCAGTAAGGTTTGTCTATATACTACTATATACTTAAATTCTCTGTGTATCTATAACTTAGTGGCTTAATTGACGTTATGAAATAAATGATTGGTGCAAGTTTAACCTCAGCAGGATTATCTTTAATCTTATTTTCCAGATTTGCGAGCTATACATGTCTGGGTTTTCCTTTTCTGCTTTCCATCCTGGTTTTTTGGTCCACCAAGGTTTTAAGACTGCCGACAGTTTCCACAAAAACATGAAGAGAGAAAATGAGGAAAACTTTGAACTTTTCAGATCCTTTCACAAGGAATTAAGTGAAAAGTATAAAGAGTTTAGTCGAGTTTGTTTGTGAAGTTGCTAAAAATGAGACAACTTATGTGGAGGTCTTAACATGTTGGCGTTGTTTTACAGAATACGTGATTGAAAGGCAAGAATATTTAAGAACGTATTTATGACGTTACTTGGAACTTTATCTCCAAACTGGTCAACATTTGTGACAGAATGAACTGTTATCATTTACTTGGCATTCTTGGGAATTTTATCTTGGAGAAATAAAGGCTGTCGCAGCAGAATCGAAGCTTAGGTTTTGGGAGAGAATATTAAACCAAGGAGAAACGACAATTATAGCCCCAAACCCTTGGAAATAGTGACTAATCATAAGAAAAAAGAAAAACAGGGAATATTACTTAAGATACTTAGGGTGCTTTTAATATATCCATTCGCTTTCTGGTTTGAGTCTTTGTTTGACACTCGAGGGGAATGAGAGGAATACACAATAAATTACATAAAGAGTGGTTTGGTTCTCTGAAATGCTTAACTACCGGACTAGATGATTGATCAAGGACAACTTATCTTTAATGATTATTGAACAGTGGGTCTCAACCTGGTTTCTGTTTGCCCTACATAGTTATCTAGTTTGTCGCAAATATAAAAACATAGCGATATACATGGGCACTGTCACAGCCTATGGGGTCGGTCGGATAATAGTATCCATGAGAAGTGGCCGTTACATCATCGTTAAAGAACTGACAGACCTGGCATCATGTGGGCTAACCACACTTAATATTACCAATGGTGGCATCCTGGAGTAGCTTGGGGGATGAGGAGTGAGTTACATGGGACTTGGTGGTGGCGTTTCACAGACTTTAGAGGGGCTTCCACAAGCAGACAAAGAATCTCGAAATCGACTGATCTTTCTCAAGAATTAACATTAAAGTAAGAATGTAAGCAGTCAAACACAAGAGATACGCGAGAGGTAGCTACATGATCAGGTTGGTAGCGGAGCAGATCCACAATAAGGTATAAGCAATGTGTTTTTCATCTTCATACTGAGTGGATCAACAGGTGGTCACTTAGTTTTGATACATTAAGGATAGAACGTAATGTGATGAGGCTCTCAAAATTCAAGTTACTGTGCATGGGTGTTCCTTTACGATACTAAGTATAGTATACATAGAGTACCCACATAGTAACACCTGCTTGGCATAGCACTTAAATACACAGGCTTTACATATCGGCTTTACACATACACGCTTTGTATAGCACTGCTTCATGTAGTTTCTAGAACGTGCGGGGACATTATGAAAGCTTACATACGTCATACATTCATTAGAATTGTAGAAAAAAGGCACTTCACTCTGACGGTTGGATCAGTTTCTTTTGTTAATATTTTACTACTGTCTGGGTACATTGCATACATGTGTATGCTAATACACGATTGTAATGCCATGTAAGCAAATGCTTTAGGCACATACACACAAATACCCAAAGGTCTATACCACACTTGAAGCAACTGACGAAAGCTTAAAACTTGATTCTACCGGCTGGGTTACTTTTCATTTTGTGCCAGTGTATTAAATTCAAGGTGGAAAAGTTTTTTATTGTAGTTGCTACTTATGTACCAACTACACTGTAAGTATATATCCACGGGCATCTGATTATAACCGTAGAGTTAAGAAGAAATTTGCAGAGTCGTACATGCTTTTGATTCAAGTAAACTTCCCTTGGAGAAATTTTGCAAACAAATAGAAGCAATGCGGCATTAATGTTTTTCCTGTAGCTAATTGTTTTTTTTTTTCATTTGGTACATTTTTGCACATGTTTAACACCCATGTATAACCCGTGAGGTCGATGGAAGTACTCAAACGATATGTCTCATGTTAATCTTTGTTTATGTTTAACTTGTATTTCAAAGGCAAATGAGGATTTGCCATATGCCATAAAGGTTTTATTTTGGAAGCATATATATGTTTTTTTCAGTAGAAGTGTTAACATTATCACTTATCAGAGTATAAGCCAGATGTCTAGTTAACTAATGGTAATAGTGTTTAAAATACAGCTACAGCTACATGGCATATGGCATACAAGCAAAATAACTTTCATCAGTGTAAAAACATTCATTTTCAATAAAAACTTTGCAAAAGCTTTATCACCTCAAAATAGTATGCATAAAGTGACTTAAGGAAGTTGCATCGTTTGACGTTTTGAAAGTTTGGTTGAACAAATAATTCTTGAGCAACAAAATGTCATGAAGAAAGGTTACCGTCCTGTTTTGTCATTTTGTGTCCATAAATAATTGGTTTTAAAACTTCTTTTCTTCTTCTGTAAAGACAGCGATTTATTTCCATTTGGACATTTGGAGGATACTGCTATAAACAAAGGAATACCAAGACTGTGCAACACTTTACACCCTCATCTTAGTATTTTTTTCAACCTTTGAAAATCCGTATCTCAGAGACAACAATAGATACATAGACTTCAATTTGTTATTGAAAGTATGTGGGTGCCTTGTGAAGAAGTATGGGGTCTTGCCAAAAAATTTTCCCCTGATAGTGGTGCATGTACGCTTGGCACTAGAGAACGAAAAAAATGGCGGTGGGGGGGGGGGGTGGTTCGGTAAGCGCACGCAGGACAATCTAAGCAAAGCGCCAACCTCACTTGGTCGCAGCAGAGCACAAGAAGACGTCTGGCTTTGCAAACTCCTAGATGGCCACACTTCCCAGGGTGTTCTAAGCCGCATATACCAGTCTTTAAATAAAGATATAATGTCCTCTGTTTTGCAACGATGAGAACAAAATCAGTTTGTCAAAAATGTACGAGATTTGTTCAGATGATGACTATAACAGTTAATGCGACTTGAAATAATATCATTTGGCAAACATTTCGTTGTACTATAGTTTTGTAGCGCACATTATATGAAAGATGTTCACACTTTTCATTGGTTCTGTTACTATTTAACTATTGCGAAAACATAAAACATTAAAAATATCCCCGTTAGCACGAATTATATAACACACCGTTTCGTGTCTCATTCGATAAAATTAACCTTTTTGGACATACTTCGTTGATTCAACTTCTGG
Organism: Stichopus chloronotus; assembly: GCA_021234535.1. Classification (NCBI taxonomy): domain Eukaryota; kingdom Metazoa; phylum Echinodermata; class Holothuroidea; order Aspidochirotida; family Stichopodidae; genus Stichopus; species Stichopus chloronotus. The sequence goes on from SFZH01000008.1 coordinate 6,176,701, forward strand.
AAGACAAGATGGTTTATTTGTGAACCGTGAGTCATGTTCAAATGAAATATCATTAAAAGCAAAACTTGAGATGTGATCAGAAATATCATGGAAGAAAATCATTAAGATATAATATTCATTAACATTGGTTAACTTCGGCATCAAAAAGTATGGCTGAGGATCTTGCTAACTGAATCGACGTTACTATGTGTTGCTTAAGTTTAGTTTATTTATTTATTTTTTTCAATTGAAGATATACACGATGTAGGGTACATAACGAATTAAAGTATGTATCAAAGAAAAAAGAAGGGAACCAGATGAAGGTGAAAGTTTTTGTAGTCTGGTCCAACCCAGAAGTTTACGTTAAATATTACAAAACATAGTGCAATTATGAAAAAGTGCAAAATGAATCGTAAGGACTTGAAATAAGAAACAGATGACGAAAGATTAAAAGAAAGTAAATATTTAGTAGTAAGTACTGCTTAAACAAATTAATATTTGAGAAATTACGTAATTCGTGTCAAGGGAATCCCAGAGGTGTACACCATAGCTTCTCACCTGAGAGTGGGAAAACTTTGTTCCGAGTGAAAGGTTGTACCAGATTATCTCTTCCCCTCGTAGGATAGTTATGATAAGTACTGTGTGGGTGGAAAAACGAGTTCAAATCATGGGGAGTTGATAAGTATGATGTCTAAGATGCCTAACTGATATTTATAGTGATCCTCATTTTAGAGTAAGAATATTGAGGTTATAAAAATAAGGAAGTATATGGGTGTAAAGTGGAATATTTGAGATTAAGTGGACAGCCTTCTTTTGGAGAACAAAGAGTTTATCGAGGTAAGTTTGGGAGGAATTTCCCCAGAGTAAAATACTGTGAGTAAGATGTGAGACTACTAGAGAGTTGTAGATAGTTAACAAAGTCTTACTGGGAAGATGATTCCTTAATCTATTCATAACACCAACTATTCTAGGGACGGATTTTGCAGCATTGTCAATGTGATTTTTCCAAGAAAGCCTATTGTCACTTGTGATACCTCAAAAAATTGTGATATTACTAATTTTTGTAATGGTACCTTTGAAATTTAAGATAAAATTAGAGTTATCTCCTCTGTTGTTATCAAAAACCAACAACTTAGTTTTGTTAATATTTAAGGATAACTTGTTAGCAGCTAACCAGTCAGCAACACGGTTTAATTCTAAGAATACCACTTGAAGGACTTCGTGTACATTACGATTGTGGCAAAAGACAGTAGTTTCATCAGCAAAGAGTACAAACTTGAGTAAATATGAAGATCGATACATATCATTAATATATAGAATAAATAATAAAGGTCCCAAAATCGAGCCTTTTGGGACGCCGACAGAAATGTTAGAATCTTTACCTTGGTATCTGACAAATTGTTTTCTATTTGCGAGATAACTTCTAAACCAATTAAGTGCCACACCCCATACTCCATACTTATACAATATATTGAGTAGAATACTATGGTTAATGGTATCAAATGCCTTCGATAGATCAATAAACAAGGCTACAGTAGAGGCCCTATTATGCAGATTACATACAATGTCGTCCACAAATTTTAAGGCGCCCATATATGTAGAGTGATTTTCCCTAAAACCATACTGTCCGGTATATAAGAGATTATGCTTAAAATTAAACAGTGTATTGTAAACGAGTCTTTCAAAGATCTTAGAAATAGCTGGTAACACTGACACAAAACGATAATTTTATACAATATCCAAATCACCAGACTTATACACAGGTATTACTTTAGCAATCTTTAACTAATTCGGGAAAATTCGATCTATGAAAGATAAGTTCAAAGTATGAGTAAGTGGATCTACAATATATTCATACACATGATTTAATACTTCATTAGTTATATCATCATAACCTGATGATTTTGCGTCTTGTAATTTCAGAACAGTAGATGTAACTTCCTCCTGTCTTATAGGATGTAAAACGCAGGTATTTGACACATTAATTTAAGTCTGGTTTAATTTAAGTCTGGTATATCTTGTTACAAAACCATATCGTCTTGTGTCATTTTACCAGATCATGGTCATTCCGTATTATACCACTTAGGTGGTTGCAAATAGTGATACGGTCGATTAAACATCAAATGCCTAGGCTGTTTTGAGCTGCATTTAATATTACGACATGCAATGACATGACTGTCTGCATTATCAACAACTTCAAAATTGGGGAGTCAGAAACCAAATACAAAAACATTGACATGCGAATCAAGATCCCCTAGCGTTCGCACCTTCAAGTTGTGACTCTACATCTTCAATACACTACAGTACGGTCTTTCGTGTAATGTCTCGGTAGAATCTTGAACTACACCCCATGGACTCGTTCAATTAAGCGATTCTCCTGATATAGTCCGACACTAACTGCAAATTGGGGATTACTGTTCCCAGATCATATCCTTGTTACAGTTCAGACGGCAATGGGAAATCTTTTTGTGTGATCTGATCCCCGTATAAGGCCTCTTTCTCTTATCCGTTTACTGGTTCCATTGTCACTCAGCTAGCGGACAACTGGCCAGCATGCAAGTTAAAAACATTATTTCAAACCAATGAATAAAGGAATCTATAGTCTTGATGTATGGATATATGTTTGTCCAATCAGGCCCGCATTATTTGATGCACGGCCATTTTACGATATAAATAATAGATAATGTACCGGTAGGTACCTTTCATAGCAAAGTAATAACCAGAAGGAGAATTATGACGTCAGTGCACAGGTTATGTAGCAAAATGAACAAAGAAATAGTGATTAACACAAACTTTACTATGGTGAAAAATCGGAATTAGTGAAGCTATACCATACCGTAAGGTATGGTACCAGCTATGACTCAATCATGTTTTTTTTTTTTTAAGTATTGTCGAAAATGTTCAAGATGATTATTGTCGACACTTCACTTTCAGCAGCTCATAACGTCTCATATCAAATTTAATCTCTCCAATCGACTTACACACTAAAATAGTGACCTTCGAGGGTCCCTTGTGCATGTAAGGTAAGTTGTATCATAGATTCCCTCTCTGTAATGGGATTGATAATACCACAGCATATCGTTGCATTTTAAGTTGTCCATTAATTTTCAGTTTTCAAGTTTTGAGGGGTGCCACTCGTTTACCCTTGACGATGAGAAATCACTGCACCTTCGATTTTCTAAAACAATCTAAATATCCTTGAATCGTCCTAGTTTTCACATCGTCTGCACCTTAATTTGTGCTTGTCAATGTCCAAGTAAAAAAATGGTGATGATAACTGAAAAGTGACAAAAAATCGATCCCAGTGTCTCAACTTAATCTCTTGTCTCGAGGATTAAATGATCAAGCGGATGAACATTATCTAATGGTGGATATGTGACGTAAATACTAGTCTCGAAAGTCGGAGTTGTCGCCTGGTTGTAACTTACATTATGTCATGTTGTTGATACATGATAGTGAACCCGGTGGCTTGGGATTCTTAGAATCGCAATGGAGAAGGTTGGGGAGCTAAATGTACTTTCAGCTCCCCCTCCCCACCCCCACATTTGACAAGTGCTCCAAAAGTAGGTGAAGGAGGATAACTTAGTTTTATCATGCTTGATTTATACCAACCCCATCTGATATGTATTACTATTTTCGTAGATTTTTTTGTTCTCATTAATTGAGTATTTGCAGGTATGAGACTTCTATTTCAATACTGGGCACAAGCAGTTCAGAACACTCGGAAGGTGCCGTTTACCAGCATAGTGTGAGTTTGTAAAGCCCAAATAAAATTGTATAATCAGTGTCAACTGATGGTGGCGCTCCGTTTGGATAATCATGTCGCTACTGATAATAATATGTGGGGTGAGGAACAATGGCTTAGCTTTGATCATGCCCACTGAATATCTATTAAAACAACCAAAAATGATAGTTTTGCATATTTATTTGAAAGAAACACCGTGCGACATTCTTTACACTATAAACTGATTTATATGTGAATACGTTGCCAGTGTATTGTAGGAACTATTCATCCCGAAATGTTCAAAGTTTCATTTCATCCATTTCGCTTGTTAGTTGGGATCATATTTATAGGGAAAATGATGTTGACATATCATTTGATGCCTTTCTTGCTACTCTCCAAGAAATTTATACTTGTAGTTTTCCTTTCATTGAAATGGGTAAATGAAGGAAGAAAAAACAAACTTTGGATTACTACAGTTATACTTCAATCGATCAAGTGTAAAAATAAGCTTTATGGGCGCTTCCTCAAACAACCAACACAAGATAACAAAGCATATTACAAAATGTACCGTTATAAATTAACTCATATTATTCGTATTGCAAAGAAAATGCACTACAAGGATTTATTTAGCAAATCAAAAAATAACGCTAAATGCATCTGGCAACATATAAACGACATTCTGCATAAAGATAGAAACGGTAGTTCTTATCCGGATAAATTCATTCATTGCGATAAGTCTTTTACAGATCCAGTAAGCATTGCTAACGCTTTTAATGACTTCTTTATCAATCTTGGGCCTTCGCTTGCCGAAGACATTCCTTATGTTTCTCCCACGAAAAACTACTTAGCCTGCAGTAACCTTTCCTCGTTATTTTTCTGTCCTATTAGCAATGATGAATTTGTAAAGATCGCCTTTGATTGTTTGAATCCTACAAAATCAGCTGGCAGTGACGGTCTGCGTCCTGCCATTGTTCGTAAAGTGATCCCACTCATCTCAAAACTTCTCATACATATCTTCAATGCTTCCCTCACGCAAGACATCTTCCCTGAAAAGTTGAAAGTGGCTAAAGTTGTTCCGTTATTCAAAAAAGGTGATCAAAATCAGTGTGTAAACTATCGCCCAATTTCGGTGTGGGTCCTGTCTTTCTAAAATGTTAGAAAGGCTAGTTTTCAACAGAGTACAAACCTTTCTAAGGCAAGCATGAAGTGCCCTCTAATTGCCAATATGGTTTCCGTCCAGGTCATTCTACCGAAACTGCTCTTATTGATGCTATTGATAAACTAAACAAAGCTATCGCAAATAGGCAGACTTCCATTGGCATTTTTTAAGACTTGTCAAAAGCGTTTGACACTGTCGACCACAGTATTTTATTAACTAAACTCTCCCTCTACGGTATTAGAGGTCCCCCACTCGATTGGTTTAAAAGCTATTTGACTTTCAGAAAACAGTCACTCACTTTAAAAGTGTTGACTCTGATCTGGCTACTGTTCGCTGTGGGGTTCCACAAGGTTCAATCCTTGGTCCACTTCTCTTTGTTATATATGTGAATGACATAACATCTGTTTCTCAAAATTCTTCACTTGTTTTGTTTGCTGATGATACAAATATTTTCTTATCTGACGACGACCCTGATTCGCCTAGAAAATACTGTTTGTACTGAACTTAGTAATTACTGTAATTGGTTTTAGGTCATCAAGCTTTCCGTAAATATCAGTAAAACAAAGTTTATGGTTTTTAATGGCTATATGTGTAACAATCGTCACAATTTTAACATAAATATTTATGGCGACTTAACTTGACTTAGTTAATCAAATAAAATTCTTGGAAGTAATTATTGGCTCCAAACTAACATGGCATGAGCACATTCACTACCTATCCTCACATGTTGCAAAAGGAGTCGGTATTATTGGTAGGCTCAAATACATTCTCCCCAGAAGTGTCCTACGTACCTTGTACTTTAGTTTATCCACATTTCACTTATTGCAGTACTGTGTGGTCTAGTACCAATAAGTCATACTTATATAGTCTTGTTCTTTCACAGAAAAGGGCTGTTCGACATATTTGTCACTGTGGTCAACGTGATCACACCGATCCTCTTTTCAAAATGTTGAACTTTCTTGTAACTTAACGACATTATCAATCTAGGAATAGCTTCGTTCACCTATCGCTTCACCCACAAATTGTTACCACACGCCTTCTCCAACTTTTTAATACTAGCACTCATGTTCACAGTTACAAGACACGTTATCCTCAACTGCTTCTACATACTGTAGGTTGCATATCCCGTTCTCAGTTGAGCCTTCGGCATCGTGCCATTAATCTTTGGAATACCCTACCCAAGAAAGTAATGGACAGTCCTAGTTTTAGATCTTTCAGGTATAATCTTGGTAAACTGTACCTAAGTTCTTATTGACGTTCTACTGTCCGGAGCCCTGCGTTACTCTAATTTTTTTTCTGCGAAAGCAGGCGCGTAATTCGTAGCCATGTATGAAGGAATGATGGTGCTTTGGGGTGTGATGGGGGGGGGGGGGGATGTTAAGTATCTTTTTAAGTTTTCGTTGTCTCTTTTCTTCTTTTCTTTGCTATTGCACTAGGGAGTTGAGCACTTCGTCAAGCCTGTGAGGGCTTTTTTTTTTGTTCAACTTCCTTCACATCATAACTAAACGGTTGGCTCCAATTGATGTAATTATTGTATATATATGTATGCAAATATGTATGATGTGAAAAACAAATAAATGAAATGAAATGAAATATGTGCAAGATCTCAATTTAACAGATCAGACAGGCTCAACCATTAGCATTCCCACGGTTTATATTTATATGACATGCATACATTATTTTATTCTTATCTAGTTGAAACGGTTAATTGCATCTTGTGTCAGGGAATGGCAACAGAAAAGAATACCAACAAATGTGTACCCAAGTAGACGATAAAATGGAAGAGAGGCTTTGATTTCAATTTCGATTGGATGTAATGACGTCAGACACCTTTCAAATTACATTGAACTGTTGAACAACTGTTTTCTTGATTAAAATTATTATGAGTTTCAATTTAGCTGTTTATTTAGTTTTAACATTGAGACAAAATGAGATATTATATAAGCGTGTATCCCTGCTTTAAGAATTTCTTACGAAATGACACAGCACCGATGGCCACTGGAGTAACTTACACTCAGTTGTGTGATATTTTGTTTTAACGCTACGGTTAACTATAAGCGCTAGAAGTATAGGCTGTGCAATAATAGGACCCGCTTACAATAAGTAGTTTTCCATCTACAGTGTTTGTCTCATCACTCTACCAATGAACATACCCCGCATATATTAACTGATATCAAATGAATTTTTTCGCCAAAAAAAAAAAAAAATCCTAGAATGTTACAGACGTTTCCCTGTAACTTTGACCTCAATCATTGCACCATTTTGGTTGCCATGCAAATGTAACCTTTTTAATCCCGTGGCAATGTAAGTGTGAGGGTGTGTGTGTGCATGTGTGCATGACGCCTACCTACCCACTGTATGGTTTTTAAAGGAGGTCAAAGGTCATTTGAGGTCACTAAGGGTCACGTTTGAAAACCTTGTAAATGCGATATCTCTAGAAAGGAACCTTGTACATATTCAATACATATGTGTACCACATTAAGTGCAACATTCTCATTGATTTTGATGGGGTCAAAGGTGATTTGAAGTCAACATGGATCAAAGTGCGAAAACCTTGTAAACACGATATCTCTAGAAGGGAAGCTAGGACAATGCTCATATTTAGTACATAGGTACACCACATTAAGTATAAAAACCCTATTGTTTGAGCTCAACAGAGGTAAAATTGTGAAAACGTCTGAGTTTGGGTATATTTCATTGAGCACACAAGAATTCCATTGTCTTTGGTAAAGGTCGTAGGTCATGTGAGGTCAACAGGGTCACATTATCTCATTTTTGTATACATATATGTCAAAAAGGGAAGCTTTGACAGATGTCATATTTAGCCCGTAGTTGTATCTCATTGAGTACAATACACCATTTGGTCTTTAATGGAGGTCAAAGGTCATTCGATGTCAGCCAGGGTCAAATTTCGAAAACCTTGGAGACACTGATTGCACTAAAGGAAGCTTGTACAGATCTCATTTTTCATATAAAGCAGAGCTTTTGACACATACTAATGATAAAATGTCAGATTGAGAAAAATAAAATGCTCATAATCGGATCATCGACACCACAATGCATTCCTGCATTTTGCTTCATCCAGATGCCTAAGAATTGCATTTTTGACCAAATAACACATCACTTCCCTCAACCTTCTTCCCAACCTCTATTATGCACAATCTCTGCCTTCGTATTTACTTGCAATCAATTGAATTTTCCTTGTTGATACTGTCTGAATGAAATCTGAATAGTAATATAGCCTTTTTTTTACCCTTTTCGTGTGCTGCATATTGTTCTTGGAATACGTTTCATGACAAGCAAAACATAGCAAACATCCAAAGAAGACAGAATTGACGCAGATGTACACTCAGTGGACGTACATCAACTCTGTTTATGAACTGACAAAACTGACACATCTTTAAAGCTGTGTCATCTTTTCTTTTCACATATCGAATCGTGACGCTGACACATGCTGTGTGGACTGTTCCATTCATTTACGTGCAAAGTAATGGGATCGACCTGTCGTATCTGAATCTCACTGCATGCATCCGTAAATTTTCCACGGTCTCACAGCAGTATATTTCGATTAAGTTGTCATAAAACCTTAGTTGATATATTTAAATGTATACTTTCTGATTACATTAAAGTGAAGGAAAAACGAAATTCACAGTATACATGTAGGTTTTATTAGGCTTTAACAATTGCGGTGCTGATTACATGTACCATTCCCCATAGTAAAATATGGCGCATGTTTATCTTACGTCAGAAGTTACGCCTCTGCTGGTTACGGTCATGTAACCGCATTTCTAGTTTTTTTTGTGTGTGTCTCTCTCTTTATTACTTTCTCTTTTTGTCTCTTTATAGCGAAATAAGCAAACGACATGAAGCTATCATCAAGCTCTCTATTTTGGTTGGTGTTTTGTTCGGTGACGTCGGGAATCATCGTTCAAATCTTGTATGAAATTGTCTATCTTAAAATGACATCAGAGCAATTGCTTCATTTGATGGGAGACGATATCTTGATTCGAATGGAGAAGGCAAACTCATTTAATATCTACCACATAAAATACAATTCGGATACCCCAGATCCAGACACGGTTACCTTTGTGACCCACTGTACCCCCCACAACCTCCACTATTTACCAGCTTTGGTAGAAAGATGGGGAGGTCCTGTTTCTCTGGTTGTATTTGCCCCGCCGTCAGAATTTCATATTACTTTGAGTGCCACATACAGTTTAGCAATGTGCTTTAAAAATGTTCGCAAACATGTTCTCTTTCACATTGTTACTGAAGACGAGGTGAACGTCATCGATGAAAGGAGTTTCACCATAAATTTGGATGTACCATGTGATCAAATCATTAAATACTTAAAACTTTCGATCACCGGAGTTAATTTCCACTTAACCACTACTGGAATGAGATACCCGATTAACTTTCTCCGAAACATCGGCATCAAGAACTCAGAAAGCGATTATTTAATGGTGGCAGATATCGACATGGTGACCAGTGTTGTCTTCTACAACCAAACCGCAGAGTTACTCATGGACCCTCAGTTTAAAAAACAGCTCGCTGAGAAAACAGCGCTTGCGATTCCAATCTTTGAAATGGAGAAATCTGTCCTTGTAGCCCCAAGGAACAAACGTGAATTGAGAAAGGGAATCACTGAAGGATTCTTGCGTCAGTTCTACGTCGAGGTCTGTCCTCAATGCCACGAACCTCTAGATTTTAGAAGATGGTTTGAAATCCAGGTACATTCATTTTAATATCACGTCAAAGCATTTGTAATACATAGGTTATTGAGACAGTTTCTCGTAGACTTGAACTGAAACGTCAATTTCAACTTGATATGTGACGTTTCCTGCATGTTGTGTAGGAAAATGACCATAATCTAAGTCCTCAGGTTTCGTTCCATCTGTACATTCATCTCTCCTTAATCTTCCAAAATTCGTGGATCCCGCTACGTGTTATTGATTGGTTTATTCTTTCTTTCTGCCTTTTTTCCTCCACTTCTTCTCTTTTCTTTCTGGATGCACGAGGAGAGACCATCTACTTAACGAACAAGTCCACCGTTGATTAAGCTCGTTCGTTCATACCCAGAAAGATTTTAATGAAAAAGACGAAAACAAAAGAAATTCGGGTTGGTAAATAAGCACACTTTTATTGAAAGCGAACCCCAAGAAAAGGTTTCTTACTAACAACACGGCAACAATGTTCATGTGCGATTGACAAAGTACCATTGGTTTGTGTTTATGATATAAAATGGAAGACTAAAAGAACAATGTCGATCTACGGCCCGGAATTGTATTGATCCGCAGTGGTATAAGAAGGGACGATCACAAATATAGTATGTATTAACGATATTGAAAGTTATTGTGTTCATAATCCTGATGTGAAAGCCGACAGATCATATTGTGTCAACAGCTTAAGCCGGAGTATTGGTCTATAAACGCGAACAACATTTATAGGCCTATTTGCAGGTATACTTTTTCTTGAAAGTTTCTTAGACCGTTCCAGAAAGTCATCCTTTTTTCTTCACTTAAACAAGGGGGTATGAAGTTGCTAAAGTTACCTATGAGTATCTCCATCCCAGGAAATTGGCCGTGTTTGATAACATTCATCCGAAAATTTTGTAAGATGTCATTACTTATATTTCACAACAGCTCACCTTTTACAAGGCCGTCGCTACCGGGGTGGGTGTGTGGGGAAGGGGTTCTCTCCTCAAAGAAAATTGTCAGAGCGACGTCAGGCTGAAAATTTAAAATACCAGTTGGAATTTTCATATATTAATCTAGCTCATTTGACATAAAAAACCAAACTATTCCACCAGATTGTGTCTGTAGGTTAAATGTAAATGCCAAATTTTCTCAACTTCTGAAATACCGCATTTGAATTTTTTACATTTCATTCTATAAGCGACGATAGTCACAAAATCTGAAATGCCAGCTGGAACTTTTTATATCTCATTGTACGACAGGAAAGATGTCAGTTTTACCCAGGATTCTGCGTAATGTTAGATGGTTATTGAAAAAATTCTCAAAAAATGTTATAGAGACACAAGCTATCAAAATAGTATTATATGACATTTTTTTTACCTTCACGGTTGCTTTCATTTACAAAATTTATAACTGTAATGTTGGAATAACTTTTATTGGACTAAACTTTCTCGGTTAAAAATGACTGCAATGACAGACGTAAAACGATGCATCAGATTTGCCTAAGGTTACATGGTAGTTGAAAATTGCTCACAAAGAGAAAAAAAAACTGTTTATCGTTATAAAGTAAAAGAAAAAAAACCGATGAATTACTTTTTCTGGATATTACGAGAGCATTAATAGTTTTGAAAACAGCAATTCAAGTTATTACCATGTTTAACTAGTATGATGTATTCCCATTATGAATTTGCAAATCCTGAAGTCTTTATTTCAAGACTGAGTACATGAAACCCAAGACACCGGGAAAGTGCCGTTTCCGGCCATCTGGGGGTTTAAAAATCCAAAAATGCCTCGTACGCTATGCGCCAACAGATGTTGGCGTTTCGACGTAGACAGTCTTAGGACAGTCATGCCCTCGTGGTGCGAGTAAAAGGCCATACACTCACCCCATCCCATGCTGAAAACCATATCAATAACATAAAGGCAATATGTGTCCCCAATCATTAAACACTGTGCGGTGCTTGTTGTTGTTGTTTTGAATTTCGATGAGGATTTAAAATCTCGCTGGAAATTACAGTACTACCAATTTTCATAGATAATCTTTCAAATTGCAGACAAGATATCTTTATTTTAAGTCTAGGTACGTGAAACTCGAGCACACCCGGAAAGTGACGATTCCTGCCGTCTGGGGGCTTGAAAAGCCAAAGTTTTCTTGTAAGCTTATCCCAAAAAATTTTGGCTCTCCGCAGTAGGTAGTCTTTGAGTAACTCAGCCCGCTCCCTCATACTTTTTTTCACTCCAATGAACAGGATAGTGCCATTGTTGTGAAGACGGTGACCAGTGCTTCATTAAATTCTGGATCTCCCCGATAAGGTATTCTCCTGTTTGAAAAGGTACATTCTTAGTGTCGGAAACCGACGCTCTGGGGTCACCACTTAGTTGGAAACATCCAGCCAGTCGGAAGTTTGGCCTTTACAACCCCCTTAAGATATGACTCTAACTACAACCCTACCTATATACGTAACACTTCTTGCTTTCTTTCGAGAAAGGTACTTTTCCTGATCTCTTAAAACAAAAAAAAGCTTCAGTTTCTCTATTTCTTGATCTATCAAATGCACTCGATACCATTAATCATAATTTACTCCTTCATAAATTATCACATAATGGGGTAAGAGGACAGGCGAAAGGTTCTTAAATTTAAGACAATAGTTCACATATTTAATAGTGTTAATTTCAAATTCCTCACAGTTACTTGTGGAGTTTCTCATTAATCCATTTTGGGGACCCTTACTCTTTTTTTTTTATATCTATGTCAATAATACATGCAACGGTTCTTCGTTTGTACCGTGGTCCTTTCTGCCGACATCAAACTTTTCTTCACAGATAATGGTAACAAGTTAGAGAAAGTGTAAACAATGATCTAAGTACCGTAGATTCTGCTTATGTTTTGTGTCGAATAAATTATAATGGAATGTTGACAAAACCAGCTACATGGTGTTCAACAAGGGAAAAAATAAGGGTAATTTTAATATAAGTAGGAATAATAAGTCGCTCCTGATTGTTCTTTTCACTAAATTCTGCTTTGTACCTATTGATGAGAAGCTCTGGAAAGATCACCTTGAGTACTTATCAGCACAAATTTCAAGAGGTGTAAGCATCTTATCAAAATGAAAATATACTCTACCTCAAAAGGCTTTGTAGTTAATTTATCTCAGCCTAGTCTTATGTCTTCCATATTGTTGTAGAATTTGGTGTGGTTCGACTAACTTTATTCTAAAATAAGCTGTCATTATTCAAACAAGGGCTGTCAGACATATCACACGCTCTGTCCCCTACGGGACGATACCACCTGTTTCTTTGTTTCGTTGAAGTTATTATTTAGCAATATTTGCCTTTTGTTGTTTTAATAAGCTATTTCGAAGTTTTTTTTCCTTCATGTTAATATGACTGTTTACAACTACGGCACAACACTAACCAAATTTATACCTTATTCGTTGATAGAAATGCTTAGTACATAAAGTTTCAAATATAGATCCATTATGAACTGGAACACACTGTCCCAGAATGACCAGTTAAGTCTGTCAGTTGAGAAAGGTTTGTTAAGATATGTCATAAGTATATACTTACTGTCTAAATGTTAAAGCTATAGTGACCACTTTTTAAAAGAAGTCTCAAGTCGATTGAGATTTCACTTTGAGTTGATTATTAACACTTATTGAGAGAAAAATGTCACTCAACGGAGTTTGGAATGTAATTGAAAGCAAGAGTGATCACTGTAGTCACTCTTTTTTTATAGAGTTTCATTCTTTTACATTTAAAGTGTATGAATGCTGAAGGCGGGGGACTTTAGGATGGTGAGTGTGGGGTGGGGGTACAGGAGGGATCCTTTGCTTTTCCTATTTTTTCATTATTTGTTTTCCTGTCTCTACCTCTCTCTCTCGCTCTCTGTGAGTGCTCTTTATTTTTCAAGCCCAAAGGGCTTTAAAAAGAGTACTTTCATTATTTCATTAACAATACTAATTTCATCGGCCATTATCATTAACATACTTTTGTGATAAAACAAGTAAATGAAATGAAAATCCAGGTTTCGGTAAAAAAAAAAAAATAGCTTCCGTTTTGCCGATATTCTTTGGTTTGGGGAAACAGTCCAGGCTGATTATCGATTATTACCCTGAATTATTGGTTGAAAATTTAATTTTCTAGATGATAAACTAAAGCATTGATCAATATTTATAGTTTTTTTTCGTTTTAACTTAACTTTTTGTAGAAATTTATTCAAAACATTTGTCCAATTGTTTTTTCAGCATATATGGGATCAAGGCACTGAAACAGATACAAGTAGCTTCGGTTTCCATAGCAACACATTTCCTGTCGATCTTGATAAAGTCGTAAACTTTATGAGTTTCGTTAAAATAAATAGAATCTCCCTTACAGAAAGCCTGTGGAGATTACTTTTTGTTTGTAAAGGGTACATTTGATTCTATATTTTGATTCTTTTTTGCAGGATTCTATAGTTGGAGCGATATACAACATAACTTACAGAAGCTTCTGGGATGCAATGGTATTGGTCAAGAAAGGCGGTCCTTTGTACGACGAACGCTTCACACAGTATGGATATGGTCGTATTAGTTACGTAAGTATATGATGACCCTCCAATATGCAATACAGAAAGACTAATAAATTAATAGTAGTCCATTCCACGTGTAAAATGAAATAACATCGCAATGAAGTAAAATCAACGATGCTAAAGTTTAAATTTACAAAAAATATTTTCAATTAAGTGAATGTGCTAAAAAATCTAAAATTGCAGATTTGGCAAAGGAAAGCAACAGATATAATCAAATGATATCGAACATAATAAATTGTTTACCTTATTTTGCAAAAGAACATCACTGATATATTAAACATAGGTATATTGCAAGTGGAATATACCTCTTTTTCACTTGTATGATGACGTAACCAGTAAGGTTTGTCTATATACTACTATATACTTAAAGTCTCTGTGTATCTATAACTTAGTGGTTTAATTGACGTTATGAAATAAATGATTGGTGCAAGTTTAACGTCAGCAGGATTATCTTTAATCTTATTTTCCAGATTTGTGAGCTATACATGTCTGGGTTTTCCTTTTCTGCTTTCCATCCTGGTTTTTTGGTCCACCAAGGTTTTAAGACTGCCGACGGTTTTCACAATGAGAAGAAGAGAGAAAATGAGCAAAACTTGGAATTGTTTAGATCCTTTCACAAGGAATTACGTGAAAAGTATGAAGAGTTTAGGCGAGTTTGTATGTGAAGTTGCTAGAAATGAGTCAACTTATGTGGAGGTCTTGGTAGCGTTGTTTTATATGATACGTGATTGCAAGGCAAGTATGTTTACGAACTTATTTATGACGTTACTCAGAACTTTATCTCCAAACTGGTCAATATTTGTGACAGAATAAACTGTTATCATTTGCTAGGCATTCTTGTGAATTTTCGAGGGAATATTAAGCCAAGGAGAATCGACAACTGTAACCCTTGGAAAGAGTGACTAACCACGAGAAAAAAAAAAAAAACGTTGAATGTTACTTAAGATACGTAGGGTGCTTTTAATATATCCATTCACTTTCTCATTTGAGCCTTTGTTTGGTACTCTCGGGGAATGAGAGGAACAATAAATTACATAAAGAGTGGTTTGGTTCTCTGAAATGCTTAACTACCGGACTGGGTGATTGATCAACTTATCTTTAATGATTATTGAACATGGGTCTCAACTTGGTTTCTGTTTGACCTACATAGTTATCTAGTTTGTCGCAAATATAAAAACATAGCGATATACATGGGCACTGTCACAGCCTATGGGTCGGTCGGATAATAGTATCCAGAGAAGTGGCCGTTACATCATCGTTAAAGAACTGACAGACCTGGCATCATGTGGGCTTACCACACTTAATATTACCAATGGTGGCATCCTGGAGTAGCTTGGGGGATGATTGAGTCACATGGGACTTGGGGGTGGCGTTTCACAGACTTTAGAGGGGCTTCCACAAGCAGACAAAGAATCTCGAAATCGACTGATCTTTCTCAAGAATTAACATTAAAGTAAGAATGTAAGCAGTCAAACACAAGAGATACGCGAGAGCTAGCTACATGATCATGTTGGTAGCGGAGCAGATCAACAATAAGGTATAACAATGTGTTTTTCATCTCCAGACTGAGTGGATCAACAGTGGTCACTTAGTTTTGATACATTAAGAACACAGCATAGAACGTAATGTGATGAGGCTCTCAAAATTCAAGTTACTGCGCATGGGTGTCGGTTCCTTAACGATACTAAGTATAGTATACAAAGAGTACTCACATAGTAGCACCTGCTTGGCATAGCACTTAAATACACAGGCTTTACATATCGGCTTTACACATATACGCTTTGTGTAGCACTGCTTCATGTAGTTTCTAGAACGTGGGGAGACATTATGAAAGCTTACATACGTCATACATTCATTAGAATTGTAGAAAAAAGGCACTCACTCGAACGGTTGGATGAGTTTCTTTTGTTAATATTTTACTACTGTCTGGGTACATTGTATACATGTGTAATTATATACACGATTGTAATGCCATGTAAGCAAATGCTTTAGGCACATACACGCAAATACACAAAGGTCTATAACACACTTGAAGCAACTGACCAAAGCTTAAAACTTGATTCTACCGGCTAGGTTACTTTTCATATTGTGCCATTGTATTAAATTGAAGGTGGTAAAGTTTGTAAGTATATGAAATATGCAGCTGTAATTTAGTTGCTCTCGGTTTTTTCTTTGTGTGTTTTTTATTGTAGTTGCTACTTATGTACCAACTATACTGTAAGTATTACATCCACGGGCAGTCTGATTATAAGAAGAAATTTGCAGAGTTTATTGTAGTCGTACATGCTTGTGATTCAAGTAAACTCTCCTTTGGAGAAATTTTGCAAACAAATAGAAGCAATGAGGCATTCATGTTTTTCCTGTAGCTTATTGTTTGTTTTATTTCATTTGGTACACTTTTATATATGTTTAAACCGCATGTATAACCCGTGAGTTCAATGGAGGTACTCAAGCGATATGTCTCACGTTATTCTTTGTTTATGTTTAACTTGTATTTGAAAGGCAAATGAGGATTTCCATATGCCATAAAGGTTTTATTTTGGAAGCATATGTAACAAGTAAGACTTGTTTCCTTATGGGCGATTTTAATTGTAATCTTCTTAATCAGGCCGATAACAGTTGTACCCAATTTGTCAACCTTTTTTATTCTTACTCTTATCGTCCACTTCATAGTATACCCACTAGGGTTTCTTCACACTCCTCCTCACTGCTTGATGTAATTTTCACCAATAGTTTATGTTTAAATTCTGCTTCTTGTGTAGTAGTTGATGACATTTCTGATCATTTTCCCGTTTTCATCCTTGCTGATTTAGGTGTTGCTATGTTGAGAGAAAATTCAATCTTTTTTAAAAGAGACATCAACCCTGTTAGCCTTGACCTATTACGCTCCGCAGTTCAAAACGAATCCTGGGCAGGTGTCTTAAATTACTCTGATGTTGATAGCGCCGTTGATAATTTCAATAAGATATTCTTAAATCATTTAAATAATTGTCATCCTTGGGTAGCCCATACCAAAAAGTGTAGTAACCGAAATTCGAAGAACTGGATCACCCCAGCCATACTAAACTCTTGTAAAACAAAGAATCGTTTATTCAAAAGGTACCTCCGTAGTCGGTCTGCTTCTGCTTTGAACGAGTATAAACGATTTCGAAATCGTCTTACTTCTGTCATCAGACAGGCTAATAAATTTTACTACTCTACTTTGTTCAGCAATAGCACACAGGACACGAAATCTACATGGGGCTCAATTAATACTCTTTTGTATGGTCGAGGTACTGATTTTACTCCAGACTGATAAATTAAATCATCATCGTGTTTCGAATCCTTTCGATGTTGCAAATATCTTTAATGATTATTTTACTGACATTGGTCCTGCTACCCAGGCAGGGATTCCCCCCTCACACTGTAGCTATAAGTCGTATCTGTCCAATCGGGTTGTCGACTCTCTATTCATTAGTCCAGCAACATGCGAGGAGGTGTTAAATATAACATTTTCTCTAAAAAATGCTGCCGCTGGTTTTGATGGAATTTCCTCTATGATCCTCAAAAATGTGGTCCATTCCCTGTGCACCCCACTAAACTACCTTTTTAATCTTTGGTTAGAGAAGGGTACTGTTCCTAGTCCTCTCAAAATTGCACGTGTTGTTCCTGTTTTTAAATCTGGTGATAAAGATTCGGTTAATAATTACAGACCTATTTCAATTTTACCATGTCTCTCCAAAGTACTCGAAAACTTTACTCGAAAACTGTTTACTCGATTATATTCTTTTTTTGTAAAGCAAAATCAATTGTATGACTACCAATTTGGATTCCTTCCTGGGCGTTCGACTTCGCAAGCTATTTTACACTTCACTAATAAAGTAACAGATGCCTTCGAAAAAAATCAGTGTGCATTAGGCATTTTCTTGGACCTGCCTAAGGCTTTTGATACATTGGACCATAGAATCTTACTCAGTAAACTTGAACATTACGGTACTAGGGCTACTGCACTGGATTGGCTTAAAAGTTATGTTACTGATCGTTATCAATATGTTGGCACTAACAATGTAAATTCTATACGTAAGCGTATCACTTGTGGTGTTCCTCAGGGATCTATTCTAGGTCCTTTGTTGTTTATTATTTATATCAATGATCTCCACAAGGCTAGTAATAAATTTCATGTAATTTCTTATGCTGACGATACAAATCTTTTTTATTCCAGTAGTGACCTCAGTTGTCTGCTAAATGTAATACAATATGAATTTATCAACGTTCACAACTGGTTTTGCGCAAACAAGCTATCTCTCAATGTAAAGAAAACCAATTTTCTTATTTTTACCTCACTTTCTAAGCAGTTTAATCAGAGTGTAAACAACATCCAACTTTGTGGTATTAACATACAGCGTTCAAATGTTACTAAGTTTCTTGGTGTGTTTGTTGATTCTCATCTCACCTGGACTGATCATATCCAGTATGTTAGCATGAAAGTTTCAAAAGGTGTGGGGATACTAAACAGATTTCGACAACTTCGTCCTAGGAAAATTTTGGTTTCCCTGTATAATACCCTTATACTCCCTTATCTCACTTGTAATATCATTTGGGGGAGCACATATGCTACCAGAATTAAACCTCTCTTTATTTACAGAAGAGGGCTATTAGATGTATATGCAACGTAGACTATCGTCATCATACTGCACCTCTTTTCGCTAGTCTTAACCTTCTTAATATTTATGATTTAAATCGGTATCACATCGGGTTGTTTATTTTTGACTGGCTGCATAACAGAACCCCGTCAATATTTAGTACTCATTTTCAGTTTCAATTAGCCTTACCCTAGTCGTGCTTCAAATCAGTTTATCACTCCCCTTTGTAGGCTTAGGTCATCTCAATTTGGTCTTCGATTGGTAGGTGCAAAAGTATGGAATTCTCTCCCCTTGGAAGTTGCAAACTGTAAAACACCATATGCATTTAAAAAGCAGCTTAAAGTTCATTTCATTGTAAACTACCTTTGAACTACCGTCTTCTTTGCTTTTCTGTTCTCTGTTCTTGTTGTTTTTTGTGCTTTTCTTTTTATGTCTTGTATTTCTGTCTGTCATTAAGGGGTGTCAACACCCACAACCTCCTAGGAGCTTTTAGTTGCCACTCCTCAGTCTCTTACCTTTTTTTTGTTGAGTAAAGTAATTATTTTATGATATGTCTAAGCATGATGATCCTTATATACTGTAATTTCGTTACTTTTCCACTCTCAGAATATTGTTATGTTTTTATATTATAGTACGAGATTGGAATAAAGTCATACTGAACTGAACTGAACGTGTTATTATTTCAGCGTGGGTGCATATTTTACGAGACGAACATAGGTAGAAAATAGGAACAGAGAAAATAGGAGAAAAAGAGGAACAGAGACTGAACGAAAGCAAACTCAACTGTATTCTCTCCAATTCAAAAATCTCTCCTCTCACCTCATCGAACACATATCACTGACAAACATAGAACTTACTATTACGTAACTTAAATAACATGCAAATAAGGTCGACAAAACAACAACAACATAACATGCAACTGATAAAATGAATGACCTCTAAACTTATCGTACTGCTGAATATTCAAATAATTATTTTCCCTTTAGTTTGTATTCCGTTTATCTTTCTTACACATATATATGTCTTTTTTCTGTAAAAGTGTTAACATTATCACTTATCAGAGTATAAGCCAGATGTCTAGTAACTAATGGTAATAGTGTTTAAAATACAGTTACAGCTACATGGCATATGGCATACAAACAAAATAACTTTCATCAGTGTGAAAACATTCATTTTCAATAATAAGCTTTGCAAAAGCTTTATCACCTCAAAATAGTATGCATGAAGTGAGTTAAGGAAGTTGCATTGTTTGACTTTTTGAAAGTTTGGGTGAACAAATAATTCTTGAGCAACAAAATGTCATGAAGAAAGGTTACCGTCCTGTTTTGTCATTTTGTGTCCATAAATAATTGGTTTTAAAAACTTCTTTTCTTTTTCTGTAAAGACAGCGATTTATTTCCATTTGGAGGATACTGCTATAAACAAAGGAATACCAAGACTGTGCAACACTTTACATCCTCATCTTAGTATTTTTTCAACCTTTGAAAATCCATATCTCAGAGACAACAATAGATAAATAGACCTCATTTTTATTGAAAGTATGTGGGTGCCTTGTGAAGAAGTATGGGGTCTGGCCAAAAAATTTCCTCCGAATAGTGGTACGCTTGGCGCTACAGAACGAAAAAAAATGTGGGTCCGGGGGGGGGGGGGGGTTAGGCGCACGCAGGACAATCTAAGCAAAGCGCTTATATCACTTGGTCGCAGCAGAGCACAAGAAAACGTCTGGCTTTGGAAACTCCTAGATGGCCACACTTCCCAGGGTGTTCTAAGCCCCATATACCAGCCTTTAAATAGAGATACAATGTCCTCTGTTTTGCAACGATGAGAACAAAATCAGTTTGTCAAAAATGTACGAGATTTGTTCAGATGATGACTATAACAGTTAATGCGACTTGAAATAATATCATTTAGCAAACATTTCGTTGTACTATAGTTTTGTAGCGCACATTATATGAAAGATGTTCACACTTTTCATTGGTTCTGTTACTATTTAACTATTGCGAAAACATCATAAAACATTAAACATACCCTCGTTGGCACGAATTATATAACACACCGTGTCGTGTCTCATTCGATAAAATTAACCTTTTTGGACGTACTTCGTTGATTCAACTTCTGGAAGAAGATGGTTTATTTGAGAACCGTGAGTCATGTTCAAATGAAATATCAGTAAAAGCAAAACTTGAGATGTGATTAGAAATATCATGGAAGAAAATCATTAAGATACAATATTCATTAACATTGGTTAACTTCGGCATCAAAAAGTATGGTTGAGGATCTTGCTAACTGAATGGACGTTGCTAAACTTCGTTTTCCAAACCTCACCTTTGTGTTGCTTAAGTTTAGTCTATTTTTTTTTCAATTGAAGTTATACACGATGAAGGGTACATAAAGAAATTAACGTATGTATCAAAGAAAAAAAAAAGGAACCAGATGAGGGTGAAAGTTTTTGTAGTCTGGTCCAACCCAGAAATTTACGTTAAATATTACAAAACATAATGCAATTATGAAAAAGTGCAAATGAATCATAAGGACTTTAAATAAGAAACAGATGAAGAAAAATTAAAAGAAAGTAAATGTTTTTTGAAGTACTGCTTAAACAAATTAATATTTGAGAAATTACGTAATTAGTGTCAAGGGAATCCCAGAGGTGTACACCGTAGCTTCTCACCTGAGAGTGGGAAAACTTTGTTCGAGGGAAAGGTTGTACCAGATTATCTCTTCCCCTCGTAAGATAGTTATGATATTGTGTGGGTGGAAAAACGAGTTCAAATCATGGGGGAAAGTGATAAGTATGACGTCTAAGATGCGTAACTGATATTTATAGTGATCCTCATTTTAGAGTAAAAATATTGAGGTTATAAAAATAAGGAGGTGTATAGGTGTAAAGTGGAATATTTGAGACTAAGCGGACAGCCTTCTTTTGGATAACAAACAGTTTATCGAGGTAAGTTTGGGAGGATTTTTCCCAGAGTAAAATACTGTAAGTAAGTTGTGAGACTACTACAGAGTTGTAGATAGTTAACAAAGTCTTACTGGGAAGATGATTCCTTAATCTATTCATAACACCAACTATTCTAGGGACGGAATTTGCAGCATTGTCAATGGGATTTTTCCAAGAAAGCTTATTGTCAATTCTGATACCTAAAAAATTTGTGATATTACTATTTTTTGTAATGGTAGCTGTGAAATTTAAGAAAAACTGAGAGTTATCTCCTCTGTTGTTATCAAAAACCAACAACTTAGTTTTGTTAATATTTAAGGATAACTTGTTAGCAGCTAACCAGTCAGCAACACGGTTTAATTCTAAGAATGCCACTCGAAGGACTTCGTGTACATTACGATTGTGGCAAAAGACAATAGTGTCATCAGCAAAGAGTACAAACTAGAGTAAATGTGAAGATCGATACATATCATTAATATATAGTGTAAATAATAAAGGTCCCATAATCGAGCCTTGTGGGACGCCGACAGAAATGTTAGAATCTTTACGTTTGTTTTCTATTTGCGAGATAACTTCTAAACCAATTACGTGCCACACAAAATACTCTATACTTATACAATATATTGAGTAGAATACTACGATTAATGGTATCAAATGAATTTGATAGATCAATAAGCAAAACTACAGTAGAGACTCTACTATCCAGACTAAATGCAATGTCGTCCACAAATTTTAAGGCGCCCATATATGTAGAGTGATTTTCCCTAAAACCATACTGTCCGGTATATAAGAGATTATGCTTAAAATTAAACTGTGTATTGTAAACGAGTCTTTCAAAGATCTTAGAAATAGCTGGTAACACTGACATAGGACGATAATTTTATACAATATCCAAATCACCAGACTTATACACAGGTATTACTTTAGCAATCTTTAAATAATTCGGGAAAATTCGATCTATGAAAGATAAGTTCAAAGTAAGAGTACGTGGATCTACAATATATTCATACACATGATTTTATACTTCATTAGTTATATCATCATAACCTCGTGATTTTGCGTCTTGTAATTTCAGAACAGTAGATGTAACTTCCTCCTGTCTTATAGGATGTAAAACGCAGGTATTTGACACAGTAATTTAAGTCTGGTTTAATTTAAGTCTGGTATATCTTGTTACAAAACCATATCGTCTTGTGTTATTTTACCAGATCATGGTCATTCCGTATTATACCACTTAGGTGGTTGCAAACAGTGATACGGTCGATCAAACATCAAATGCCTAGGCTGTTTTGAGCTGCATTTAATATTACGACATGCAATGACATGACTGCCAGTAGTATATAGGGGGTCAGTTCACACCAATGATGGGATGGCGTTCGGGAGTGCATGCCCCTAACCGTCTCCCCCCCCCCCCTTCCCTGGTATCGAGAGCATTTGGGACTATGAATGGGCACGCACCAGTGTATGCAGGGCATGTTGGGACTACGAAGGGCACGCATCAAACAAACGTCATAGATATGCGGGTAGGTAAAAGATTGCATCCCTATGACCCAATATCTTTTTTTAGATGTAATGATTACATCATCGTTGAAACAAAAGAAAAATGCGTGTTGGGACACGTTTCAGCAGGTTTCTCACATTATAAAATGGTGAAGTTTTAAAAAAGAATCATTTAGTTCGAACAACGCTTTGGTAGAGTAAACATCAAACACTCGACTATATACACCATGGACGATTCTCAAACCATACCAGAAATCTCCAAAGAACTGTATCAAGCTGGTTGGCGAGCTCACTTTAGTTGTAAAGAACAAAGACCATATTTTTTCAACATCGAAACAAGACGTTCCGAGTGGGATTTGACCAATCTAGAAGAAGCGGCGGACGTTGCAACGACTGGGGTTACCAAGCAATCGGCAATAAAATTTTCAACTGGGGAACTGTCACAGACCAACCCTCCTCCCGAACCCGAAGATGTGATCGTTGACCTAACAGGAGCCTCTAAGCCTAACCAACGATTGATGGGTGATAGTACCAAACGATTCCCGTTGGGAGGTAAGCGTTTTGTCGTTGTAAAACGTTTCCGTGGCGATCCTTATGTCAACATCAGAGAATACTACGGCGGGGATACTAAAGATAAACTCCTAGCGGGAAAGAGAGGCATAAACCTTAGAGAAGAAGAGTGGCGCAATCTTTACGAGAAAGTTAATCTCATCGACGCTGCAGTAAAGCAGTTACTATGAGGAAAAAAAAAACTTTAAATGATTTCTTCACAGATTTGACGGAGATGACAAAGCATGTTGCGATGTATACATTTGCTTCGATGCTGGACAGAGTCATTTACCAATGGTTCGCTAAAGACTGTGAAGGTTGTGAAATGAACTGGGCCTCTCAAAGGGATCATGCCTGTCTAAATTGTGGCTCGATTGAGAATTTGAACTCAGCTCATTTTAGAGATATGCAGCACTTGGTTAGACACGACTGGATCATCGGGGCGACCAGAGCTTACATGGGGAAGTCTACAGATGCAGAAGCGCTGAAGGTACTGCAAGAGGAGTTGCGATCTACTTGGTGGAAGACTACGCAGCTGGCGTCTGACGCGATGGAACTGACAAATCTTAACCGTTCTACCATAACAGAACTTGACGAAGAGTATGTCCCTCGGTGGTTGGGCCAGGTCGACTATAGTTCTGTCAATATCACATGTACGTTGTAAGTGGTTGTGGATTTTCTAGTTTGTCGTTATCGAAAATTCAAATAAACAAAATGAAGATACGGTACACAGTCTGTTTTCATTTTTACGTCTTACTGTATTTATTTACGTAATTAAAACATCGAAAACCGTCACCTTTAATGAAATCTTAATTAGACAATCGAACGAACCATCACCTCTTTAATTTAAATTTTGAACATCACAGTAAAACTTAAATAAAACACCAAAGGAACCGTCACCAATGAAAACACCTTCTTAGGACTTAAACAAAACAATTTTTCTGCGCTTTGCTTTTTGAACTATGAGGGAATAATCACGAACTGGTTCATCGATACAAGGAAAATGTCTCTCAACAAATCCGTGTACGAGTCGATAATTGATGGTAGGGTGTCCCGTAAACCAGGAGATAATTGTATCCATATTCAAACCGCGGCACATGTGTAGGAGGAAAAAGATTGTATACTGTCCGCAAATGGTAGAGTGCAAGTCCTGCAAACATCGGTTGTTGTATCGTTGGTGGGTACAACCTTGATCCAAGAAAGATTTTATATCAGGCACGACTGAGGGTGGTAATCCGTAAGAGTCAAAATAGGACCCGCTTCCGTCCTTCGATATAAACAGAGCCACCCAATGAGCTCCGGGAAGATGACTTGGGTCTGTGTTAATCACCAGAGTGCAAGGTAACTGTGGTTTGAGTTGACGTAACCCATCCGAGGGGAAGACCCCTAAGAAATGCCTTTTAGTGAATGCGTCTGAACGTAGCACGTGAGTGATTTGGTTGGTATCCATATCAAAAACATTCAACTGGTATAGTCGTAGACGACGTTACGAGCTTTATCTATTTCAATGATGTTGTCCAGTTCAGCGTATACGATAACGTTGATTGTTGTTGCCAATGGGTACTTGAACTGCATTTCTAAACGCAGATTCCCCTGCTTAACAAGGTTGAAGTGTCCCCCGGAAGATAAATCGGGAGTCAGATCAAACGCATAAAGTGTGTAACCTTTGGGGTAGTCGTGACGAGTGATGTGATTGCCTTCATCCTTGTTCAATTTATCAGTTCCTGAAAATAGTGTTTGGTAGGCTCTGATGTAATTTCTACCCGTTTCATTGATAGTGTCGAAAGTGGGTTTGAGAGGTTTGCAAGGAATTTGCTCACCATCTACATATATGGCTATGAAATTAGCCCCAAAGTGTTTGAAATTAAATGGATTCTCCACGTACGAACCATTAAAAGCTGTGTTTTGAACGCATCCAAGGATAATTCTCTTAGGGAGTTGTCCCAAGAACACATGGTCTTGAACGAAGGACACGTTACCGACTGGGATGGAAAGTATTTTCGTCACAACGCGTCTGATGGGGTATTTGGCTGTTGCCTTCTCCAAGGCAAGAGCATGAGCGAGAGATACCAAAGGGTTGATTTTAACTTTCCTGACAAACATCGACGCATCGACGATAACGGCTTTGTAAATAACATCGTCATCCGCAGACATGAGACAAAACTGGTCCTTGCTTTTAATAAGTTTCACCTTCATATCCACACCGTTAAGCAAATATTTCTCTTGAAAAAAGATGTCACTGTGAACGGGTCCGATCATATCAACCACCTTACTCTTGTCGGTATAAAAGGAGAGGGCTGATAACCCTTGATTGGCCTCCGCGGCCCCACTTCGAGGGTCATTCTGATTCATACGTCCAGCGGTATCTTTGAAGAAAAGCGCCGACGATAATTGACTTTGCTTAGCCTCTGCGCCATAACTCAGCAGCGTTTCTATCATTGCACGATAAGGGTAAGTCGGTGTCGAAGGTGTGACGAGCCGTTCGTTTAGGGACACATCAACTTGACTGAATAGGGAATGAAGGAACAGGTTAACCGGACCAACCTTTGCCGCAGCGGGTATGTTACCACCATCAGCCAAAGTGACCTTAGCTTTAACGTACAATTGCGTCTGGGCCAAGTCAATATATTCGTCGGAGGAACCAGCCAAGTAAAACTCAATAGGGCCGTTGTCACTGATGTTTGCAATAGGGTGGTATTCTATCCACTGACCCTTATCGATACTGGTTTGGGTAGGTGGAATTGTAAACAGATCCAACTCCGACTTGATACACTCACAGGAGTGTTCGTGTAATAGCGACATAGTGATTTTTTTTTCTAATCAAAAATATCTTGAGACCTCTTCACTCGCTTGGCGCGACTGTTAATGACACTCGCACCTTTACGCTTTCGCTTTTTATGTGTTTTAGAAGTCCGGCCCACACTTGTAGCAGCTTTCCTTACCACCCGTCTTCCTGCCGCGATACCTCTGGTTTTGGCAGAGTCCTTTAAAGATCTACCGTCGAGCAAATCCCCCGTAATGTCCATCCCGGTCCTAAGCTCTTAGCACCTCGCTTCAGCAGCGGGGCCGCGGAATGGAACAAACTATCTAATATATTTGGCAGTCCGTGTCCTCGCTGTACGGCGGCACCACGAAACACCGGAAGTCCAAGACCTGTCTGCTGTAAGTAGTAATCCTCGTAGTCACGTGGGTTGGTGTGAAAATGTTGTCGATGCATTTTAAAATTTTTCAGACGAACTGTGGAGCTCTTCTTAATCGAAAGTGAAGTGTCGTGATGACACTCTCACGTACAAATGGTATCTTGCTTCCTGCTTCGTCCCTTATATCTATTTCCACAGTATGGAAATACTTCTGCATCACGGGGTGGTAATAAATGTGGGGGAAATCGCACTCCCATCATCTCCGTAGTCTCCACTGACGTTGACGACACGAACCAGGGGCACTTTTGCATGACCGACCGCGTGTGGTTCTACCACGTCGCAATATACGTAGAGGTTGTGAATGTGTTTCAGATCAACCGCAAGCTGCATAACAGTTGTGCGCGATACCGTAGTGTTCTCCGAGAAGCCTAATATTTCAGCCAACCTACCCTCAAAACGCACTTGACATCCTGGTGCGAGGAGAATTCTTAGTTTTCTAGTTTTGGAATTGTACCGATATCTTATCCTGTCGTTATAATTTGTTTCCAAAGAATCCAAGATAGATTTTATGTCGGGGTAATGTCCGGGGGGTATAATGATCGGCCACCAATCGACTCCGTCGTTCGTGTAAGAATATTTGGAATCGTCGTCAACATTATACCACTGGTGAGGGTAAATCATTTCGCTGAGTCCGACTTCTCAGTCTCCTTCAAGGGACACCGGTTGTGGTAGTTTTACCCTGTAATGAGTCAACGTGTTATCCGGATATACGTTGATTGAGCTGTTACTCGGTAGGGTTATGTAAATGACGAAGCCATGGTACTTGTTTTTCTGGCCCGAGACAGAGTGATCGCAGTTCTATAACTACGGACAATTTATATGCTTTTGTACGTGTAAACGTTCGTAACCCAGCTGTTAAACTTGGCTGGATAACCTGCCCACTTTACAAAATATTCCTTTCTAGCGTTCCTAATCCTACTGCGTAATATTTTTTCGATGCGGTAAGTGTTGTTTTTCTTCAAAACTCTTTGCAATTCGTGTTCGTAAAACGTCCCCTCGATGACCTCTCCACTATAGTCTCTGAGGCGATACACTGGAGGGGATGTTTTGATCCTTTCCGTAATCCGGAAAACCTCTTCAGTCCACTGAGGTAGATAACCCTTTCGAAAAGTTCGCGTGTTCATGCTGATACGAACGAAGTCATTAACTTCAAAATGAAAAGTTGGCTCCTCCGTATCTTCCATGGTGCCGTATAAAGTTTGCCATACCAATTCTTGATTCCGAATGTTGACATTGCGGGGTTTCATACCTATGCTACTATGTTTACTGTTATTACAGCTGGTCAAGAACTTTTGTAGCACTTTGAGATACCCCCGAGTACCGTCGGCAAATTGATGACGCGACTAAGATGAAACGATACATGGACGTGCATAAACTAGCGTAAAGGTGCGAGTGTCATTAACAGTCGCGCCAAGCGAGTGAAGAGGTCTCAAGATATTTTTGATTAGAAAAAAAAATCACTATGTCGCTATTACACGAACACTCCTGTGAGTGTATCAAGTCGGAGTTGGATCTGTTTACAATTCCACCTACCCAAACCAGTATCGATAAGGGTCAGTGGATAGAATACCACCCTATTGCAAACATCAGTGACAACGGCCCTATTGAGTTTTACTTGGCTGGTTCCTCCGACGAATATATTGACTTGGCCCAGACGCAATTGTACGTTAAAGCTAAGGTCACTTTGGCTGATGGTGGTAACATACCCGCTGCGGCAAAGGTTGGTCCGGTTAACCTGTTCCTTCATTCCCTATTCAGTCAAGTTGATGTGTCCCTAAACGAACGGCTCGTCACACCTTCGACACCGACTTACCCTTATCGTGCAATGATAGAAACGCTGCTGAGTTATGGCGCAGAGGCTAAGCAAAGTCAATTATCGTCGGCGCTTTTCTTCAAAGATACCGCTGGACGTATGAATCAGAATGACCCTCGAAGTGGGGCCGCGGAGGCCAATCAAGGGTTATCAGCCCTCTCCTTTTATACCGACAAGAGTAAGGTGGTTGATATGATCGGACCCGTTCACAGTGACATCTTTTTTCAAGAGAAATATTTGC
This sequence comes from Stichopus chloronotus, assembly GCA_021234535.1. Taxonomy (NCBI): domain Eukaryota; kingdom Metazoa; phylum Echinodermata; class Holothuroidea; order Aspidochirotida; family Stichopodidae; genus Stichopus; species Stichopus chloronotus. The sequence continues at coordinate 6,205,693 of SFZH01000008.1, forward strand.
TTAACGGTGTGGATATGAAGGTGAAACTTATTAAAAGCAAGGACCAGTTTTGTCTCATGTCTGCGGATGACGATGTTATTTACAAAGCCGTTATCGTCGATGCGTCGATGTTTGTCAGGAAAGTTAAAATCAACCCTTTGGTATCTCTCGCTCATGCTCTTGCCTTGGAGAAGGCAACAGCCAAATACCCCATCAGACGCGTTGTGACGAAAATACTTTCCATCCCAGTCGGTAACGTGTCCTTCGTTCAAGACCATGTGTTCTTGGGACAACTCCCTAAGAGAATTATCCTTGGATGCGTTCAAAACACAGCTTTTAATGGTTCGTACGTGGAGAATCCATTTAATTTCAAACACTTTGGGGCTAATTTCATAGCCATATATGTAGATGGTGAGCAAATTCCTTGCAAACCTCTCAAACCCACTTTCGACACTATCAATGAAACGGGTAGAAATTACATCAGAGCCTACCAAACACTATTTTCAGGAACTGATAAATTGAACAAGGATGAAGGCAATCACATCACTCGTCACGACTACCCCAAAGGTTACACACTTTATGCGTTTGATCTGACTCCCGATTTATCTTCCGGGGGACACTTCAACCTTGTTAAGCAGGGGAATCTGCGTTTAGAAATGCAGTTCAAGTACCCATTGGCAACAACAATCAACGTTATCGTATACGCTGAACTGGACAACATCATTGAAATAGATAAAGCTCGTAACGTCGTCTACGACTATACCAGTTGAATGTTTTTGATATGGATACCAACCAAATCACTCACGTGCTACGTTCAGACGCATTCACTAAAAGGCATTTCTTAGGGGTCTTCCCCTCGGATGGGTTACGTCAACTCAAACCACAGTTACCTTGCACTCTGGTGATTAACACAGACCCAAGTCATCTTCCCGGAGCTCATTGGGTGGCTCTGTTTATATCGAAGGACGGAAGCGGGTCCTATTTTGACTCTTACGGATTACCACCCTCAGTCGTGCCTGATATAAAATCTTTCTTGGATCAAGGTTGTACCCACCAACGATACAACAACCGATGTTTGCAGGACTTGCACTCTACCATTTGCGGACAGTATACAATCTTTTTCCTCCTACACATGTGCCGCGGTTTGAATATGGATACAATTATCTCCTGGTTTACGGGACACCCTACCATCAATTATCGACTCGTACACGGATTTGTTGAGAGACATTTTCCTTGTATCGATGAACCAGTTCGTGATTATTCCCTCATAGTTCAAAAAGCAAAGCGCAGAAAAATTGTTTTGTTTAAGTCCTAAGAAGGTGTTTTCATTGGTGACGGTTCCTTTGGTGTTTTATTTAAGTTTTACTGTGATGTTCAAAATTTAAATTAAAGAGGTGATGGTTCGTTCGATTGTCTAATTAAGATTTCATTAAAGGTGACGGTTTTCGATGTTTTAATTACGTAAATAAATACAGTAAGACGTAAAAATGAAAACAGACTGTGTACCGTATCTTCATTTTGTTTATTTGAATTTTCGATAACGACAAACTAGAAAATCCACAACCACTTACAACGTACATGTGATATTGACAGAACTATAGTCGACCTGGCCCAACCAGCGAGGGACATACTCTTCGTCAAGTTCTGTTATGGTAGAACGGTTAAGATTTGTCAGTTCCATCGCGTCAGACGCCAGCTGCGTAGTCTTCCACCAAGTAGATCGCAACTCCTCTAGCAGTACCTTCAGCGCTTCTGCATCTGTAGACTCCCCCATGTAAGCTCTGGTCGCCCCGATGATCCAATCGTGTCTAACCAAGTGCTGCATATCTCTAAAATGAGCTGAGTTCAAATTCTCAATCGAGCCACAATTTAGACAGGCATGATCCCTTTGAGAGGCCCAGTTCATTTCACAACCTTCACAGTCTTTAGCGAACCATTGGTAAATGACTCTGTCCAGCATCGAAGCAAATGTATACATCGCAACATGCTTTGTCATCTCCGTCAAATCTGTGAAGAAATCATTTAAAGTTTTTTTTTCCTCATAGTAACTGCTTTACTGCAGCGTCGATGAGATTAACTTTCTCGTAAAGATTGCGCCACTCTTCTTCTCTAAGGTTTATGCCTCTCTTTCCCGCTAGGAGTTTATCTTTAGTATCCCCGCCGTAGTATTCTCTGATGTTGACATAAGGATCGCCACGGAAACGTTTTACAACGACAAAACGCTTACCTCCCAACGGGAATCGTTTGGTACTATCACCCATCAATCGTTGGTTAGGCTTAGAGGCTCCTGTTAGATCAACGATCACATCTTCGGGTTCGGGAGGAGGGTTGGTCTGTGACAGTTCCCCAGTTGAAAATTTTATTGCCGATTGCTTGGTAACCCCAGTCGTTGCAACGTCCGCCGCTTCTTCTAGATTGGTCAAATCCCACTCGGAACGTCTTGTTTCGATGTTGAAAAAATATGGTCTTTGTTCTTTACAACTAAAGTGAGCTCGCCAACCAGCTTGATACAGTTCTTTGGAGATTTCTGGTATGGTTTGAGAATCGTCCATGGTGTATATAGTCGAGTGTTTGATGTTTACTCTACCAAAGCGTTGTTCGAACTAAATGATTCTTTTTTAAAACTTCACCATTTTATAATGTGAGAAACCTGCTGAAACGTGTCCCAACACGCATTTTTCTTTTGTTTCAACGATGATGTAATCATTACATCTAAAAAAAGATATTGGGTCATAGGGATGCAATCTTTTACCTACCCGCATATCTATGACGTTTGTTTGATGCGTGCCCTTCGTAGTCCCAACATGCCCTGCATACACTGGTGCGTGCCCTTCATAGTCCCAAATGCTCTCGATACCAAGGAAGGGGGGGGGGGGGTTAGGGGCATGCACTCCCGAACGCCATCCCAACATTGGTGTGAACTGACCCCCTACATACTACTACTTTCTGCATTATCAACAACTTCAGATTGGGGAGTCAGAAACCAAATACAACATTGACATGCGAATCAAGATCCCCTAGCGTTCGCACTTCAAGTTGTGACTCTACATCTTCAATACACTACAGTACGGTCTTTCGTGTAATGTCTCAGTAGAATCTCAAACTACATCCCCTGGACTCGTTCAATAAAGCTATTCCCCTCATATATGGTCTGATACTAACTCCAAATTGGGGATTACTGTTCCCCAGATCATATCCTTCCTACAGTTCAGACGGCAATGGGAAATCTTTTTGTGTAATCTGATCCCCCTATCAGTGGGGCCTCTTTCTCTTTGTCTGTTTTCTGGTTCCATTGTCACTCAGCTTGTGTACAGCTGACTAGCATGCAAGCTCATAACATTATTTCAAATCAATGAATAAATGAATCTATAGTCTTGATGTATGGATATATGTTTGTTCAATCAGGCCCGCAGTTATCTGATGCACCGCCATTTTACAATATAAACAATAGATAATGTACCGGTAGGTACCTTTCATAGCAAAGTTATAATCAGCAGAAGAATTTTATCACGTCAGTGTACAAGTCACGTAGCAAAATGAACAAAGAAACAGTGATTAAGACAAACTTTATTATGATTAAAAATCGGAATCAGTGGCTAAGCTACACTATACCGTTAGATATGGTATAGGCTGTGACTGAATTATGTTTTTTTTTTTTTTGAAGTATTGTCGAAAATGTTCAATGTTATTATCGACACTTCACCTGCAGCAGCTCATAACGTCTCATATCAAATTTAATCTCTCCAATCGACTTACACACTAAAATAGTGACCTTCGAGGGTCCCTCGTGCATGCCAGGTAAGTTGTATCAGAGATTCCCTCTCTATAATGGGATTGACAATACCACAGCATATCGTGGCATTTTAAGTTATCCATTAATTTTCAGCTAGAAGGTGTTGAAGTTTTGAGGGGTGTCACTCGTTTACCCTTGACAATGCTCTCGGAACGAAAAATCACTACACCTACGAAAACAATCTAAATATCCTTGAATCGTTTTAATTTGTACATCGTCTGTACCTTAATTTGTGCTCTTCGACGTCCAAATAAAAGAAAATTGTGATGATGACTGAGAAGTGACGAAATATCCATCCCAGTGTCTCACCTTAGGCACTTGTCTCGAGGATTAAATAATCACGCGGAGAAACATTATCTGATGGTGGGTATGTGACGTAAATACTAGTCTCCCAAGAGCGCGTTGTCACCTAGGCCTATTTTCAGTTTTTAGTAGCAACGCTCACTTCCTTTATGCATGTTGTTGACACATGATATTAAAGTCGGTGGCTTGGGATTCTTAGACCCGCAATGGAAAAGGTTGGGGAGCTACATGTACGTTCAGCTCTCCCCCCCCCCCCCTCATTTGACAAGTGCTCCAAAAATAAGTGAAAGAGGTTAAATAATTTTTATCATTCTTGATTCATCACAACATCATCTGATATGTAGTATCATTTTCATAGATTCTTTTTGGTTTTTTTTTTTCTCATTGAGTATTTGCACATATGAGATTTCTATTTCATACTGGGCACAAGCAGTTCAGAACACTCGGAAGGTGCAGTTTACCAGCATCGTGTGAGTTTTTAAAGCCAACATAAAATTGTATAATCAGTGTCAACTGATGGTGGCATTCCGTTTGGATAATCCTGTCGATCCTGATAATAATAATGTGGGGTGGGGAACAATGGCTTAGCTTTGATCATGCCAACTGAATATCTATTAAAACAACCAAAAATGATATTTGTACATATTTGTTTAAAAAAAACATCATTCGACATCTTTAACACTGTAAACTGATTTATATTATAAGATCTCAATTTAACAGATTAGATAGGCTACTTCATTAGCATACCCACGGTTTATAATTATACGACATGCATCTATTACTTTATTTTTATCTAGTTAAAAGGGTTAATCGCATCTTGTGTCAGGGAATGGCAACAGAAAAGAATGCCAATAAATGTGTAAAGTAGACGATTAAATGAAATGGGAAGCTTTGATCTAAATTTTGATTGGATGTAATGACGTCAGACACCTTTCAAATTACATTGCACTGTTGAACAAACTTTTTCTTGATTAGAACTACTGTGAGTTTCAATTTAGCTGTTTTGTTTAGTTTTAACAGTGAGACAAAATTATGATGATATTAATTTTGATGGGGTCAAAGGTGATTTGAGGTCAACAGGGGTCAAATTGTGAAAACCTTGTAAACAAGATATCTCTAGAAGGGAAGCTCGGACAATGCTCATATTTAGTACATAGGTGCACCACAAGTACAAGAACCCGTTTGTTATTGGTGTATGTTCACAGTCATTTGAGCTCAACAGGGGTCAAACTGTGAAAACCTTGTAAACACGATATCTCTAGAAGGGAAGCTCGGACAATGCTCATATTTAGTACATAGGTGCACCACAAGTACAAGACCCCCGTTGTTATTGGTGTATGTTCACAGTCATTTGAGCTCAACAGGGGTCAAACTGTGAAAACCTTGTAAACACGATATCTCTAGAAGGGAAGCTCGGACAATGCTCATATTTAGTACATAGGTGCACCACAAGTACAAGACCCCCGTTGTTATTGGTGTATGTCCACGGTCATTTAAGGTCAACTGGGGTAAAATTGTGAAACCTGTTGATTTTGGGTGTATCTCATTGAACACAAAAGAATTCCATTGAATTTGGTAAAGGTCATAGGTCATGTGAGGTCAACAGGGCCACATTATCTATTTCTTGCATACATATATGTCAAAAAGGGAAGCTTGGACAGATGTCATATTTAGTACGTAGTTGTATCTCATTAAGTATAAGAACCATTTGGTCTTAAATGGAGGACTAAGGTCAGTAGATGTCAGCAAGGTCAAATTGCGAAAACCTTGTAGGCATGATCGCAAGAAAGTAAGCTTTTACAGATCTCATTTTTCATATAAAGCAGAGGTGTCTTTTTGTTTGTTTGTTTGTTTGTTCAGTTTATTTCCATAACAACAATACAAAACATGAGGTTACAAAATCAACATAAAAAGTCAAAATAAAAGAAACAATTAACGATCATACAAAACAGAAATACGAGAAAGAAAAGGAGAGAGAAGAAGTTAAGAAAAACTTATATGAATCTCTCCCTAGGTCAGTTATAAAAATATTCAATTTTCAGAGCAACATATCTCCATCAAAATAACTCAATAAATGTTGCAGTGCCACTAATCTTAAAATCTAAACAGTTGTCTATACTTATCTATGAATTCTAATTTTAACATTAGTTTAAATATACGTTTACTTTTTGAGTTTCTAAGATCAGTATTAAGATTATTCCATAATTTTACGCCACCAACAGAAACACTCATAGCTTTCAAGGTGGTACGGAAAGAAATTTGATAAAAATCTTCTTTACGGCGAGTACGTGATTTACTCTCTTTTTTAATAAATCGTCTTTGAATGTTTGGAGGTAACGTTTCATTATCAGCTTTAAACAGTAATAGGGCTGTCGTAAATCTCAAGATCTTCTAGCTTTAAAATATTCATGTCAATAAAAAAATTGTTTGTTATTGTTTGTCTTCTAAACAATAGTTGATGTAAGGGAAAACCAAAGAGTTGTAAAGAATCTTCATTGAACTGGCCGCCAAGAATTCTCTTAAATTATACATAATCGCAAGACTTTTAGTCTCTTTAAAATTAACCCGTTTGATTTGCTCCTTCCAATTTAAATCACAGTCAATAACCACCCCAAGAAATTTTGTAGTGAATACCCTTTCTATAAAGGAATTACCAATTTTAATAGTAATATACTTATCATACTTTCGATTAGAAAACACCATAAAGTTGGTTTTGTCAATATTTAGTTATAATTTATTTACCAAAAACCATACTCTCAACTCATCTACGACCTCACATAGTCGTGAAATTAAGTGCTGAATATCATTTCCAGAGCAGAGTATATTAGTATCATCCGCAAAAATGATAAATTTAACTATCTCCAACACTTTACAAATGTCATTAACATTTAGAATTAATAGTTTAGGCCCTAAGATAGATCCTTGAGGTACACCGTACTTAATACTTGGCAGATTTGAAGAGCAATCATTGATTTATACAAACTGTTGCCTTTTAGAAAGATAGCTGGAAATCCATCTGTTCACTATTCCCCTTATACCATAATATTCCAGTTTTTGTAATAGTATAGTGTGATTGATTGTATTAAACGCCGTTTTTAGATCTATAAAAACGTCAACGGCATGCATCTTTTTTTTTCAATGGCAGTTGTAATATTATCTACAAGCCTGGTAAGTGCCATGGTCGTTCAGTGACCTGCTCTAAAACCATACTGACTATCAACTAATAAATTATATTTATCACAAAATTTACACAACCTTTTATCAAATAACTTTTCTAATGTTTTCGAGAATGAGGGAGGATCGAAACAGGTCTGTAATTGTTAAAGTTATCGCTATCATCTTCTTTGAAGAGTGGTATATCTTTCGCTATCTTCATTTTCTCTGCACCTGTCTGGAATGACTGGTTACAAATATTGGACAAAGGTTTGGCTATCAAGTCAATGACATACTTCATACAATACATATTTAGATCATTGTAATCTTTCGATCTTTTGGATTGAAACTGTGACATTATACTTGATTGAAACTGTGGCACTATACTTACTACTTCATTTTCATCCACACCATCAATAAACATGGAAGATTCATTTCTAAATTTTAAATAATAATTAAAAGATTTATCTGTCAGATCCGGGATACAATTTGTAAAATCTGCACCTACAGTTACAAAAACATCTTTGAAACCATTTGCGACATCCTTTGTGTCATTTAGTAATCTTCCCTTATATGAAAACTCTTGTGGCTAAGCCTGTGTTTGTCTTTTCTTCTTGATCAATTCATTTAATATCTTCCATGTACTCTTAGTATCCCCTTTAAAATCACAAAGCAACTGATCAAAATAGTTTTTCTTACATTTTCGTAATATTCTGGTCAAGGTGTTTTTGTAATGTTTGTACTTTCATTTCTAACCGTCTTCTCTCTTAGAAATTTCTTGCACAAAGTGTTCTTCTTTTTACATGTATTTACCAGCCCTTTCGTTAACCATGGCGTAAGCTTATATCTATTCATATTACTTCTTCTTTCAACAGCGCAGCATGTGCCAAACAACTTTAAAAATCTATGTAAAAAGCAGGGGTATGCCTCATTAAGAGTTGCTTTATTATAAACATCAAACCATGTTTCACCTGATAACTTTTCCCTAAACTGATCCAAATTTCCAGGTCTTATATTTCTGACGTAAGTAAATTCCTCGACGTTTCCAGTATTAAGTGTGTTGCCACAAACTGTGAATATGGGCAACTGATTACTAACATCACTGATTAACAATGCACTATATAATCCATCATCAACATTATTTGTAAAAATGTTATCAATTAAAGTGGTACTAAGTTGTGTTATTCTACTGGGCTTTGAAATGATGGGATGCAAACCTTTGTTAAACATTATATCTTCTAGAAACTCTTGGGTTTCCTTTTGTTCATTATACTTCAAAAGATCAATACTGAAATCTCCGCATACAAACATCTCATTTTGTTCAGAAATTGAATTTGTTTAGGAATATTCCTTTCAATGAAAGTCATCAGGTATATCTGAAATTGTCTTATATATGCAACTTACAATCACATTTTTCTTGTCACTCAGGATAATTTCAATTGTGACAATCTCCAATATATTATCGATGGCAGAAGATAACGAATCAATCTTTTTGAATTGCAGATGTTTTTAACATAAATGGCCACCCCACCCCCTCGTTTGTGTTGCTCGAAGTGTGACAGATTTGGTGTACTTTAATTGGCACAATTAAATCAATACTATCCTTAAACCATGACTCAGATATTGCAATAACATCAAATAGCCATCCCAGTTCATCTAGGCAATATTCCACTTTATCAATATTTCAAATCAAACTCCTACTATTGAAATGTATTATTGAAAATCCGGGTCTTTCAGTAATACTGTGTTGAAGTTGTTCAGTAGTATAAAACTTACTGTCACAAAGAACTTGATGGTAGAAATTATTAACACAGGATAAAACGTAATGTGATGAGGCACTCAAAATTCAAGTTACTGTGCATGGGTGTCGGTTCCTTTACGATACTAAGTATAGTATACATAGAGTTCCCACATAGTAATACCTGCTTGACAAAGCTCTTTTTATACACACGCTTTGCATATCGGCTTTACACATACACGCTGCTTTCCGAAGTCTAAAGAACATGCAGAGACATTATGATAGCTTATTTAGGAATACATTTATCAGAGTTGTAGAAAAAAGTCACTCCATCGTACGGTTGAATGAGTTTCTTTTGTTAATATGTTAGAAGTGCAGTGTTTGGGTACGTGAGTTTAATAGATAAGTGTAATGAATGATAACCCATATTATATGTATGGGACTGTAGGTAATATAATTATATGTACATACACACAAATACGCATAGGTCTATACCACAGTTGAAAACAACTGACGAAAGCTTGAAGACTGGATTCTACCCACTGGGTTACTTTTCATTTTGTGTCAGTGTATTAAATTCAAGGTGGTAAAGTTTGTAAGTATATGAAAAATGCAGCAGTGATTTAGTTGCTCTCGGTTTTTTCTGTGTGTTTGTTTATTGTAGTTTCTACTTGCAAATGTACCAACTATAATGTAAGTATAAATCCAAAGGCATCTGATCATAATTGTAGATTTAAGAAGAAATTTGCAGAGTTTCTTGTAGTCGTAGGTGCTTGTGATTCAAGTCGTCTTCCCTTTGGAGAAATTTTGCAAGCAAATAGAAGCAACCTGGCATTCATGTTTTTCCTGTAGCTAATTGTTTTTTGTTTCATTTGGTACATTTTACACATGTATAACCTGCATACATGTTGCGGTTGTCGGACTTGTACACAAAAGAAAATGCACAAAATTTTCTATTTCGGATTCTTAAACTGCTTTTATCGTGAGTGAATTGAATGCAACTGTGTTGTTGATTGATATGTAGTTTCTAAGATATGCTTAAAGTACATATGACATAAAAAATTAAACTTTGACCGAATTAATCATTACACATTTTGAAGAAATCGACCATTTATTGACCATTTTGCAAACAAATTTCTGTTTTTAAGTTGCATCGTGAATGAAAAATATGCCAAACATGCAAATTTGTGAGGTCAATGGAGGTACTCAAACGATGTGTCTCTTGTCATTCTTTGTTTATGTAACATCAAACCCTGGATTACTAAAGGAATACTGAAATCTATAAAAACAAGGAACAAATATTATAAGAGCAGCCTCAAAGACCCCACCACAAATAATATTAACAGATACAAGACGTATCGTAATAAGTTAACATCTATTATACGCTTATCAAAGAAAAAACACTATGGCACAAAAATAGAGAACTCAGATGGTGATGTCACTACCACCTGGAAAATTATCAATGATATCCTTGGTCGATCAAAAAATTCTACTCCTATACATAGGCTTACTCATAATAATTGTATTTATGACCAACCACATGACATCGTCAATGCTTTCAACACGTACTTTGTTAATATAGGACCTGAGCAAGTCTCATCGGTACAGGCTACTAATGTAAATTTTAAACATTTTCTCAAAACACCATGTGTGTCTTCCTTATATTTTACTCCATCTACACCATTTGAAATAATTCAGGTAGTAAACTCACTTAAATCTAGTGACTCAACCAGTCATGATGAAATCAGCAATAATCTTCTGAAGAAAATAATTGCGTTCATCAACTCCCCTGTTACACACATCATCAACTTGTCACTAAGTACTGGTACTTTCCCTACTAAAATGAAACTCGCCAAAGTGATACCCATTTATAAAAAGGACGATGCCTCTCTGATAAGCAATTATCGTCCCATATCTATCCTCTCTAGCTTCTCCAAAATCCTCGAAAGAGTTGTATATAATAGACTGTATTCTTTCTTTATGAAAAACAACTTACTCTTTCCATGTCAATATGGCTTTCAAAAACACAAATCCACAGATATTGCTCTTATTGAGCTTTGTGATAAGATTTCAATTTCATTATCCAAAAAAGAACATGTACTTGGCGTTTTTATGGATCTTAGCAAAGCTTTCGATACTCTTGACCATCATATTTTACTAAACAAATTAAACATTTATGGTATTAGAGGAATTCCTCTCGTATGGTTTGAAAACTACCTTTCCGACAGAAAACAGTACACTACTTATAATAATGTAAACTGATTGATATGTAGTTTCTAAGATATGCTTAAAGTACATATGACATAAAAAATTAAACTTTGACCGAATTAATCATTACACATTTTGAAGAAATCGACCATTTATTGACCATTTTGCAAACAAATTTCTGTTTTTAAGTTGCATCGTGAATGAAAAATATGCCAAACATGCAAATTTGTGAGGTCAATGGAGGTACTCAAACGATGTGTCTCTTGTCATTCTTTGTTTATGTAACTTGTATTTCAAAGACAAATGAAGATTTTTTATATGCCATCAAGGTTTTATTTTGGAAGCATATCTATATGTCTTTTTTCTCTAAGAGTGTTAACATTATCACTTATTAGAGTATAGATGGCTAGTTGTTAAACGGAATAATGTTTCAGATACACCAACATGGCATAAAACAAAATGGCTTTCATCATTGTAAAGACATTCATTCTCACCAATAAACTTTTGTAAAAGCTTTATCACCTCAAGATATTATGCATTAAGTGAGTGAAGGAAGATGCATCGTTTAACGTTTTGAAAATTTGGGTGAAAAAAGAATTCTTGAGCAAAAAATCTGCCATTTTGTTTCCATAAATATTGGTTTTAAAAAACATCTGTTCTTTTACTGGTAAGAAAGCGATTTATTTGAAGGACACTGCTAAACATAAGGAATACCAACACTGTGCAACACTCCACATCGTCATCTTTGTATTACTTCAAACTTTGAAAATCCATATCTCAGAAACAACAATTGATACATGGGCGTCAATTTGTTATTGAACGTATGCGTGTGTATGTGTGTGGGTGCGTGGGTCTGCCCTTGTTTTCGGGTGGGATCGAAGATCGAAACAATAGATTTTAGGTCCTCCTTAGAAAATTCAATAGATTTCTCCGGTCCTCTCAAAATTAACAATAGAGCGTCTATTGTTAAGGTTAGGGTTGAGGAAGATAAAACAAAAGACAGCACAATGAGGTCCTCGAAATGAATGGAAAACAAAGCTGTCCAAATTGTGGTTTTTCCAGAATAGTTTGAAAAGTATATCAGCGACTAATCTTAAACTTGGTAAGGTTGTGCATGATGCCATTATGTCCAAGATGTATTAGTTGTATGGTGTATCGAGTCAAATTTGCTGATTTTTTCAAAAAAGAAAGCCAATTTTGCCCAAAATTGCTATTTCCATCATATCTTGAGAAGTATTTGAGCATTTAATGCAAAATTTGGCAAAACGTACCTGAGAATGAAATATTTCAAGGACATTCACTTTTGTAGTAAAGCGAGTGAAATTTGGTGATTTTTGAGAAAAAAGCCAATTTTGCCCCAAAATTTGTATCTCCAGCATATCTTGAGAACTATTAGACCAATTAACTTAAAGTTTTGTAAGTACTTAGCTGAGAACCCATTGTTCAACATAATATTACTGTAATGGTAAATCCAGGGAAATTAGCTGATTTTTTAGAAAAAAGCCAACTTTGTCCCAAAATTGGTATTTGCAGCGTATCTTGAGATGTATTTGAGCATTTAATGCAAAATGTTGCAAGGACTTACTTGAGAATGTAAGTCCTTGCATTCTCAAGTAATGCAAGGACAATAGCAGTGAAAGCAAAACTTGAGATGGGATCATAAATATCATGTAAGAAAATCATTAAGATGCAATGTTCATTGACAATGGTTAACTTTGGCATCAAGAAGTGTGGCTGAACACCTTTCTGAATGAATCGACGTTGCTAAAATTTGTTTTTGAAACCTCACCTTCGTGTTGCTTAAGTCTGGTATATCTTGTTACGAAGCCTCATCGTCTTGTGTCATTTTACCAGATCATGGTCAGTCCGTATACCACTTAGGTGGTTGCAAACAGTGGCACGGTCGATTAAGCATCAAATGCCTAGGCTGTTTTGAGCTGCATTTAATATTATGACATGCGATGCCATGACAGTCTGCATTATCAACAACTTCAAATTGGGGAGTCAGAAACCAAATACAAAAACATTGACATGCGAATCAAGATCCCCTAGCGTTCGCACTCCAAGATGTGACTCTACATCTTCAGTACACTACACTACGGTCTTTCTTGTAATGTCTCAGTAGAATCTTGAACTACACCCCATGGACTCGTTCAATTAAGCGATTCTTGTCATATGGTCCAACACTTACTCCAAACTGGGGACTACTATTCCCCAGATCATATCCTTGTTACAGTTCTTTTTGTGTGATCTGATCCCTCTATTTGTAAGGCCTCTTTCTCTTTATCCGTTTACTGGTTCCATTGTCACTCAGCTAGCGGACAACTGGCCAGCATGCAAGTTAAAAACATTATTTCAAACCAATGAATAAAGGAATCTATAGTCTTGATGTATGGATATATGTTTGTTCAATCAGGCCCGCAGTTATTTGATGCACCGCCATTTTACGATATAAATAATAGATAATGTACCGGTAGGTACCTTTCGTAGCAAAGTAATAATCTGCAGAAGAATTTTATGACTTCAGTGTACAAGTCACGTAGCAAAATGAACAAAGAAATAGAGATTAAGACATACTTTATTATGGTGAAAAATCGGAATCAGTGGCTAAGCTACACTATATTGTTAGGTGTGGTATCGGCTATGACTCAATCACGGTTTTTGGGGGTTTTTTTAAGTATTCTCGAAAATGTTTAGGACGATTATTATCGACACTTCACCTGCAGCAGCTCATAACGTCTCATATCAAATTTAATCTCTCCAATCGACTTACAAACTAAAATAGCGACCTTCGAGGGTCCCTCGTGCATGCCAGGTAAGTTGTGTCAGAGATTCTCTCTCTATAATGGGATTGACAATACCACAGCATATCGTGGCATTTTAAGTTGTCCATTAATTTTCAGCTAGAAGGTGTTGAAGGTTTGTGGGGTGCCACTCGTTTACCCTTGACAATGCTCTCGGAACGAAAAATCACTACACCTACGAAAACAATCTAAATATCCTTGAATCGTTTTAATTTGTACATCGTCTGTACCTTAATTTGTGCTCTTCACGTCCAAGTAAAAAAAATTGTGATGATAACTGAAAAGTGACCTAAAAATTGATCCCAATGTCTCAACTTAGGCACTTGTCTCGATGATGAAATAATCAAGCTGATGAACATTATCTGATGGTGGATACGTGACGTAAACACTAGTGTCGCGAGGGCGCGTTGTCACCTAGGCCTATTTCCAGTTTTGATTAGCAATGTTCACTTGCTTTCTGCATGTTGTTGACACATGATAGTAAAGTCGGTGGCTTGGGACTCTCAGATCCGCAATGGAAAAGGGTGGGGAGCTAAATGTACGTTCAGCTGCCCCTCCACATTTGACAAGTGCTCCAAAAATAAGTGAAGGCGGATAAATATTTTTTTTTTATCATTCTTGATTTATCCCAACCCCATCTGATGTGTATTACCATTTTCCTAGGTTTGTTTTGTTCTCATTAATTCAGTAGTTGGACATATGAGATTTCTATTTAAATAGTGGGCACAAGGAGTTCAGAACACTCGGAAGGTGCCGTTTACCACCACCGTGGGAGTTTGTACAGGCCAAAGACAATTGTATATTCCGCGTCATCTGATGGTGGCGCTCCGTTTAGATAATCCTGCCGCTCCTGATAATAATATGTAGGGTGAGCAATGGCTTAGTTTTGGTCATGCCCACTGAATATTTATTAAAACATTCGAAAATGACATTTTCGCATATTTATTAAAAACAAAACACCTTGCGTTATTGTTTACAGTATAAACTGATTTATATCTGCAAGATCTCAATTCAATAGATCAGATAGGCTACCCCATTAGCATACCCACGGCTTATAATTGTATCACATGCATCTATTTAGCTGTTTTATTTAATTTTAACAGTGAGGTATATGTAAACGTGTATGCCTTCTTTAAGAATTTCTAACGAAATAACATAGAACCGATGGCCACTGAGTCACACTCTGTGGTGTGATGTTTTGTTTTAACGCGAAGGTCAACTGTGAGCGCTAGAAGTGTAGGCTTTGCAATAACAAGACCCACTAAAAATAAGGAGTTTTCCATGTGCAGTGTTTGTCTCAGCATTACACCAATGAATACAACTGTTTTGTTTTTTTTTATACTACGGTCGTGCCGTAATATCCAAAGAATCATATGCGTATACGTTAATTGATATTGAATTAATTCTTTTCTGCCAAAAACAACTCTCCTACCAATGTTACAGACGCCTGACTGTAACGTTGACCTCAATCATTGCACCATTTTGGTTTCGATGAAATTTTAACCTTTGTAATCATGCGGCAATGTAAGTTTGAATGTGTGTGCATACCTACCAACCTACCTACGTACCTACCTACCTACCCTATTGTTTTTGAAGGAGGTCAAAGGTCAGCAATGGTCACAGTGTGAAAACCTCGTAAACGCGATATCTCTAGAACGCAAGCTTGGGCTAATGTCATATGTAATACATATGTTTACCACATAAAGTACAACATTTCTATAGAGGTGATGTGAGGTCAACAGGGGTCAATCTGGGAAAACCTTGTAAACACGATATCTCTAGAAGGGGAGCTTGGACAGTTCACATATTTAATACATAGGTGCACCACATTAAGTACAAAAATCCTATCGTTATTGGTGTAGGTCAAAGGTCATTTGAGGTCAACAAGGGTAAAATTGTGAAAACGTTTGAATTGTAGTGCATTGTGCACACAAGAGTTCCATTGTCGTTGGTGAAGATTATGGGTCATTTGACGTCAACAGGGTCTTATTATCTAATACTTGTACACATATACCTCAAGAAGGAAAGCTATGACTGATACCATATTTTGGACGTAGTTGTATCTCATTGAGTGCAAGAACCATTTGGTCTTTAATGGAGGCCATTCGATGTCAACAAGGGTGAAATTATTAAAACCTTGTAGGCATGATCGCAAGAAGGGAAACTTGTACAGATCTCATTTTACATATAAAAGCCGAGGTAACTTGTGACACATAGTAATGATAAAATGTCAGATTGAGAAAAATAAAATGCTCATTATCGGATCATCGAAGCCACAATGCATTCCTGCAATTTGCCTCTTCCAGAAGCGTAAGAACTGCATTTTTGACCAAATGACACATCACTTCCCTCAACCTTCTTCCCAACCTCTATCATACACAATCTCTGACTCTGGCTATTTACTTGCAATCAATCGAATTTTCCTTGTTGACACTGTTTGAATGAAACCTGAATAGTACTGTAACGTAAATGGCCTTTACAAGCCTCCGTAGAAAACAACTATTGGCAAAGCTGTTTACAATTCTGAGGTAAATGTTATTTTGCTTAATTCAAAGTTAAATAAGAGACTTTGGGTAGCACAAAATCAGTTAACTGTTGTAACAATACATTGCTGACGTCTGTGAATGGTTTTCATGTAAATGTTATTTTTATTGTTAGTAAATACTTAAAGAGATTGTGTTCAAACTTATGCTCAGTGGCATAATTGAATTCATTAACTAATTTGATGTTAGAGTGATACCAAGTTCGGTCCAACATCGGGCAAGCAAGCGAAACAGAGATAACTCACGCGTACTAAATTCCCTCCCTCTGAAAAATGCTACCATCTTCCAATGTGCTGTACATTGTTCTTGGAAGACAGAAGTGACGCAGGTGGACACTCAGTGGACGTACATCAACTCTTCTTCTGAACGCAAAAAATGACACATCTTTAAAGCTGTTTCAAATTTTCTTTCCCCATATCGATTGTGAAGCGGCACATTCTGCGTGGACTGTTCCATTCATTGACATGCAGAGCAATGGGATCGACCTGTCGTATCTGCACCTCACTGCATGCTCCGTAAATTTTCACAGTTTCACAGCAGTATATTTCGATTAAGTTGTCATAAAACCTTAGTTGATATTTTTAAATGAATACTTTCTGATCATGTTAAAGTGAAGAAAAAAACGTAATTCACAGTATACACGAAGGTTTTCTTAGGCTGTAACATTGAGGTGATGATTACATGTACCATCCCGCATAGTAAAATATGGCAGATGTTTATCTTAAAGCAGAAGCTATGCCTCTAGTGGTTACGGTGAAGTAACCTCATTTCTAGTTTGTGTATGTGTGTCTCTTTTATTACTTTTTCTTTTTGTCTCTTTATAGGCAGAAAAGCAAACGACATGAAGCTATCATCAAGCTCTCTATTTTGGTTGGTGTTTTGTTCGGTGACGTCGGGAATCATCGTTCAAATCTTGTATAAAATTGTCTATCTTACAATGACATCAGAGCAATTTCTTCATTTGATGGGAGATGATATCTTGATTCGAATGGAGAAGGCAAACTCATTTAATATCTACCACATAAACTACGATTTGGTTACCCCGGATCCAGACACGGTTACCTTTGTGAGCCAATGTACACCCCACAACCTCCACTATTTACCAGCTTTGGTAGAAAGATGGGGAGGTCCTGTTTCTCTGGTTGTATTTTCCCCGCCGTTACAATTCGATATTACTTTGAGTGCCACATACAGTTTAGCAATGTGCTTTGAAAATGTACGAAAACATGTTCACCTTCACATTGTTACTAAAGACGAGGTGAACGTCATCGATGAAAGGAGTTTCACCATAAATTTGGATGAACCATGTGATCAAATCATTAAATACTTAAAAATTTCGATCACCGGAGTTAATTTCCACTTAACCACTACTGGAATGAGATACCCGATTAACTTTCTCCGAAACATCGGCATCAAGAACTCAGAGAGCGATTATGTAATGGTGGCAGATATCGACATGGTGACCAGTGTTGTCTTCTACAACCAAACCGCAGAGTTACTCATGGACCCTCAGTTTAAGGAAAAGCTCGCTGAGAAAATGGCGCTTGTTATTCCTATCTTTGAAATGGAGAAATCTGTCCTTGTAGCCCCAAGGAACAAACGTGAATTGAGAAAGGGAATCACTGAAGGATTCTTGCGTCAGTTCTACGTAGAGGTCTGCCCTCAATGCCACGAACCTCTAGATTTTCCAAGATGGTTTGAAATTCAGGTAAACGGTACATTCATGTTAATATCACGTCAAACCATTTCTAATACATAGGTCATTGAGACAGTTCCTCGTACAGTTGAATTGAAACGTCAATTTCAACTTGACATGTGACGTTTCCTGCATGTTGTGTAGGAAAATGACCATAATCTAAGTCCTCGGTTTCGTCCATCTGTACATTCATCTCTCCTTAATCTATCCAAAATTCGTGGATCCACCTATGTGTTATTGATTGGTTTATTCTTTCTTTCTGCCTTTTTCCCTCCACTTCTCCTCTTTTCTTTCTGGGTGCACGAGGAGAGATCATCTACTTAAAGGACGTGTGACATGCTTCCAAAAAAGAGCTTCCTTCATGCAAACATTACAAAGTAAAACCCTCAGTGAAAATCCATAGGAATGTTTGTTTATATCTATTACCGTTTTTGAGATATGACTTTTCAAAGTTTGAAGAAAATGCGAAACAGATGACGTGGAGTGTTGCACAGTGTCAGTTTTTCTTTTGTTAACCCTATATATTTTGCCTCTTAATTACTGAGTTTCACATTGGTGCGTAATATCGATATTTTTGAAGGAGAAAACACATGCTTCCAAAATAAAACCCTCTGGGCATATAAAATTCTCAAATGACCTTGAAATAAAGGTTACATAAACAAAGGATTATCATAACACATATCCTGGGAGTCCCTCTCCTGACATCACAAATTTGCATATTTAACCAATGTTTATTCATGACACAGCTATGAGACACTAATTTGCCTGTAAATTTGTCAATTTTTGACGGATTTTGACGCAATTTGTGGCTATTTTCAACATTTTGAATGCCTAATGCACCCAATACCTCAAAATGTCATTTTCATGTCACCAGACCTTTAACGAACAAGTCCACCGTTGATTAAGCTGCTTCATCCATACCCAGAAAGATTTTAATGAAAAAGACGAAAACAAAAGAAATTCGGGTTGGTAAATAAGCACACTTTGATTGAAAGCAAACCCCAAAAAAAGGTTTCTTACTAACAACACGGCAACAATGTTCATGTGCGATTGACAAAGTACCATTGTTTTGTCTTTATGATACAAAATGGAAGACTAAAAGAACACTGTCGAACTGCGGCCCGGATTGTATTGATCCGCAGGTGATTTTATTCTTAAGTTATCTTGCGGTTATTCAACAATGAACCACGGTCACCTGACTGTAATGGTCCAACAGGAAACGAAGATTTTTACTAAACATGAATTATAAATTGATAAATCTCAAAAAAAAAAAAGCCATCTATAGGAAACTTTGTTACTGCTAAATGATAAGTAGGTATCCCGGGTTTACCAGTTCATGCCTACGCAGTGGTATAAGAAGGGACGATCACAAATATAGTATGTATTAACGATATTGAAAGTTATTGTGTTCATAATCCTGATGTGAAAGCCGACAGATCATAGTGTATCATCAGTTAAACCGGAGTATTGGTCTATAAACGCGAACAACATTTACAGGCCTATTTACAGGTATACTTTTTCTTGAAAGTTTCTAAAACAGTTCCAGAGTGTCATCCTTTTTTCTTCACTTAAACAAGGGGGTATGAAGTTGCTAAAGTTACCTATGAGTATCTCCATCCCAGGAAATCGGCCGTGTTTGATAACATTCATCCGAAAATTTTGTAAGATGTCATTACTTACATTTTACAACAGCTCACCTTTTACAAGGCCGTCGCTACCGGGGTGGGTGTGTGGGGAAGGGGTTCTCCCCTCACAGAAAATTGTCAGAGCGACGTCAGGCTGAAAATTTAAAATACCAGTTGAAATTTTATTATACTAATCTAGCTTATTTGACATAAAAAACCAAACTATTCCACCAGATTGTGTCTATAGGTTAAATGTAAATGCAAAATATTCTCAACTTCTGAAATACCGCATTTGAATTTTTTTTACATTTCATTCTATAAGCGACGATAGTCACAAAATCTGAAACACCAGCTGGAACTTTTTATATCTCATTGTACGACAGGAAAGATGTCAGTTTTCCCAAGATTCTGAGTAATGTTAGATGGTTGTTGAAAAATTTCTCAAAAAATGTTATAGAGACACCTCTTTCCTTGCAAACCTCTAACGGGCAAAACATCGTTCTTGTCATGCTTTCGCAAGCTATCAAAATAGTATTATATGACATTTTTTTTTACCTTCACGGTTGCTTTCATTTACGAAATTTATAACTGTAATGTTGGAATAACTTTTATTGGACTAAACTTTCTCGGTTAAAAATGACTGCAATGACAGATGTAAAACGATGCATCAGATTTGCCTAAGGTTACATGGTAGTTGAAAATTTCTCACAAAGGAAAAAAAAACTGTTTATCGTTATAAAGTAAAAGAAAAAAAACCGATGAATTACTTTTTCTGGATATTACGATGAGAATTAATAGTTTTGAGAACAGCAATTCAAGTTATTACCATGTTTAACTAGTATGATGTATTCCCATTATGAATTTGCAAATCCTGAAGTCTTTATCTCAAGACTGGGTACATGTAACCCCTAGACACCGGGAAAGTGCCGTTTCCGGCCATTTAAGGGGTTTACAAAGCCAAAAATTCCTCGTACGCTATGCACCAACAGATGTTGGCGCTGGACGTAGACAGTCTTGGGACAGTTCCTGCCCTCGTGGTGCGAGCAAAAGGTCATAGACTCACCCCATCCCATGCTGAAAACCATATCAATGACATACAGGCAATGTGTGACCCCAATCATTAAACATTGTGCGGTGCTTGTTGTTGTTTTGAATTTCGCTTAGGATTTGAAACCTTGCTGGAAATTCCCGTATATTACCAGTTTTCAAAGATATTCAAGATATCTTTATTTTAAGTCTGGGTACGTGCAGCTCGAGCACACCCGGAAAGTGACTATTCCTGCCGTCTGGGGGTTTGAAAAGCCAAAGTTTTCTTGTAAGCTCAACCCCCAAACTTTTGGCGCTCCGCGTAGGTAGACTTTGAGTTACTCAGGCCCTCTCCCTCATACTTTTTTTTTTTTCATTCCAGTGAACAGGATAGTGCCATTGTTGTGAAGACGGTGACCAGTGCTTCATTAAATTCTGGATCTCCCTCGATAAGGTATTCTCCTGTTTGAACAGGTATATTCCTAGTGTCCGAGACCGTCGCGTTGGGGTCACCACTTAGTTGGAAACATCTAGCCAGTCGGAAGTTTGGCCTTTACAACCCCCTAAAGATATGACCCTAACTACAGCCCTGCCTATATACGTAATACTTCTTGCTTTCTTTCGAGACAGGTTCTTTTCTTGATCTCTTAAAAAAAAAGCTACGGTCGTCCCTGTCTTTAAGGCTGGTATATAGTAGTGTTGATATTATCTGCAGTTATCTACCTACATCTATACGTTGCCTTGTTCCTCGAAAATTTTGAAAGAAAGTTATATTTAATCGTTTGTGTTATTTTGTAGGAAAACAATATATATTGTAAAATGATTGTCAATAGGGATTCCGCTCTGGACGTTCAACGGAGTTGGCCCCAGTTGGCTGACTCCGTGGGTAAATGTTACTCTGCCATTCCAATGTAAACAAACTTCAGTTTGTGTATATCTTGATCTCTGAAAAGTACTCGATACCATTGATGATAATTTACTCCTTCAAAAATTATCACATAACTAAGGTAAGAGGACAGGCGAAAGGTTCTTGAATTTAAGACCATAGTTTACATATTTCATAGTGTTAATTTCAAATCCCTCAGACTTACTTGTGGAGTTTCTCATTGATCCATTTTAGGACCCTTACTCCTTTTTTATCTATGTCAATGATATATGCAATGATTCTTCGTTTGTACCGTGGTTCTTTTTTGCCGACATCAAACTTTTCTTTAGAGATAATGGTAGCAAGTTAGAGAAAGTGCAAACAATGATCTAAGTACCGTAGATTTTGCTTATGTTTTGTGTCGAATAAATTATAGTGGAATGTTGACAAAACCAGCGACATGGTGTTCAACAAGGAAAAAAAATAAGGGTAATTTTAATATAAGTAGGGATAGTAAGTCGCTTCTGAATGTTGTTTTCACTAAATTCTTCTTTGTACCTATTGATGAGAAGCTCTGGAAAGATCACCTTGAGTACGTTTCAGCACAAACTTCAAGAGGTGTAAGCATCTTATCAAATTTAAAATTTACTCTACCTCAAAAGGCTTTGAGATTAATTTATCTCAGCCTAGTCTTACGTCTTTCATATTGTTGTAGAATTTGGTGTGGTTCGACTAAATTTATTCTAAAATATGCTGTCGTTATTCGAACATTGGCTGTCAGACATATCACGCGCTCAGTCCCCTACGGGACGACACCAGCGGTTTGTTTGTTTCGTTGAAGTTATTATTTAGCAATATTTACCTTTGTTGTTTTAATACGCTATTTCGAAGTTTTTTCTTTCTTCATGTTAATAAGACTGTTTACAACTACGGTACAACCCTAGGCAATTTAGGCACACTTAGATCTTGTTAAAGCGTAACTACAATGACCACTTTTTGAAAGAGTGGAAGTCGATTGAGATTTCACTTTGAGTTGATTATTAACACTTATTGAGAGAAAAATGTCACTCAACGGAGTTTGGAAAGTGAAAGAAAGAGTAATCACTGTAGTCACTCTTTTTTTTTATAGAGTTTCACTCTTTAACATTTAAAGTGTATGAATGCTGAAGGCGGGGGACGTTCAGGATGGTGAGTGTGGGGTGGGGGTACAGGAGGGATCTTTCGCTTTTCCTCGTTTATTATTTGTTTTTCTGTCACCACCTCTCTCTCGCTCTCCGTTAGTGCTCTTATTTTTCAAGTCCAAAGGACTTTAAAAAGAGTGCTTTCATTATTTCATTAACAATACTAATTTCATCAGGCATTATCATTAACATACTTTTGTGATAAAACAAGTAAATGAAATGAAAATCCAGGTTTCGGTAAAAAAAAAATAGCTTCCGTTTTGCCGATATTCTTTGGTTTGGGGAAACAGTCAAGGCTGATTATCGATTATTACCCTGAATTAGTGGTTGAAAATTTAATTTTGCTAGATTATTAACTAAAGTATTGATCAATATTTATAATTTTGTTTTTGGTTTTAATTTAACTTTTTGTAGAAATTTATTCAAAACATTTGTCCAATTGGTTTTTCAGCATATATGGGATAAAGGCACTGAAACAGTTACAAGTAGTTTCGGCTTCCATAGCAACACATTTTCTGTCGACCTCGATAAAGTCGTTAACTTTATGAGTTTCGTTAAAATAAATAGAATCTCCATTACAGAAAGCCTCTGGAGATTACTTGTTGTTTGTAAAGGGTATATTTGATTCTTTATTTTGATTCTTTTTGCAGGATTCTATAGTTGGAGCGATATACAACATAACTTACAGAAGCTTCTGGGATGCATTCTTATTGGTCAAGAAAGGCGGTCCTTTGTTCGACGAACGCTTCACACAGTTCGGATATGATCGTATTAGTTACGTAAGTATATCATGAATCTCCAATATGCAATACAGAAAGACTAGTAAATTAATAGTAGTTCATTCCACGTGTAAAATGAAATAACAGCGCAATGAAGTAAAATCAACGATGCTAAAGTTTAAATTTACAAAAAATATTTTCAATAAAGTGAATGTGCTAAAAAATCTAAAATTGCAGATTTGATAAAGGAAAGCAACAGATATAATCGACTGATATCGAACATAATAAATTGTTTACCTTATTTTGCAAAAGAACATCACTGATATATTAAACATAGGTATATTGCAAGTGGAATATACCTCTGATTCACTCTAATGATGACGTAACCAGTAAGGTTTGTCTATATGCTTCTATACACTTAAATTCTCTGTCTACCTATAACTTATTGGCCCAATTGACGTTATGAAATAAATGATTGGTTCAAGTTTAACGTCAGCAGGATTATCTTTAACCTTACTTTCCAGAGTTGTGAGCTATACATGTCTGGGTTTTCCTATTCTGCTTTCCATCCTGGTTTTTTGGTCCACCAAGGTTTTAAGACTGCCGACAGTTTCCACAAAAACATGGAGAGAGAAAATGAGGAAAACTTTGAACTTTTCAGATCCTTTCACAGGGAATTAAGTGAAAAGTACAAAGAGTTTAGGCGAGTTTGTTTGTGAAGTTGCTAAAAATGAGTCAACTTATGTGGAGGTCTTAACATGTTAGCGTTGTTTTATTTGATACGTGATTGAAAGGCAAGAATGTTTTCCGAACTTATTGATGAGGTTACTCAGAGCTTTATCTCCAAACTGCTCAATATTTGTGACAGAATAAACTGTTATCATTTGCTAGGCATTCTTGTGAATTTTGGAGGGAATATTAAGCTAAGGAGAATCGATAACTATAACCCTTGGAAAGAGTGACTAACCACGAGAAAAAAAAAAAACGTTGAATGTTACTTAAGATACGTAGGGTGCTTTTAATATATCCACTCACTTTCTCATTTGAGCCTTCGTTTGGTACTCTCGGGGAATGAGAGGAACAATAAATTACATAAAGAGTGGTTTGGTTCTCTGAAATGCTTAACTACCGGACTAGGTGATTGATCAAGGACAACTTATCTTTAATTATTACTGAACATGGGTCTCAACTTGGTTTTTGTTTGACCTACATAGTTACCTAGTTTGTCGCAAATATAACAACATAGCGATAAACATGGGCACTGTCACAGCCTATGGGGTCGGATAGTGGTATCCAGAGAAGTGGCCGTTACATAAACGGTGAAGAACTGACAGACCTGGCATCATGTGGGTTTATCACACTTAACATTACCAATGGTGGCATCCTGGAGTAGCTTGGAGGATTAGGAGTGAGTTATATGGGACTTGGGGTGGCGTTTCGCAGACTTTAGAGGAGTCTCCACAAAGAAACAAACAGTCTGGGAATCGACTGATCTTTCTCAAGAATCAACATTAAAGTAAGAACTTAATCAGTCAAACACAAGAGATACGCGAGAGCTACAATCTCGGACAAAATTGTATGGACGAGGTGAGCAATGTGTTTTTCATCTTCAGACTGAGTGGAGCAAATGTATTCTCCTAGTTTTGATTCATTGAGAATACAGGCTAGAACGTATTGTGATGAGACTCTCAAAATTTAAGTTATTGTGGATAAGTATCCGTTTGTGTACGATACTGACTATAGTTTACATAGCGTACCCAGCGTAGTAACAACTGCTTGGCATAGCACTTTAATATACACGCTTTACATATCGGCTTTACATACGCGCTTTATATAGCACTGCTTCTCGGAGTTTTTCATTGTTCTTTGTACTTTTAGATGTACCAACTATATTGTAAGTATATATCCAAGGGCATCTGATTATAACCGTAGATTTAAGAAGAAATTTGCAGAGTTTCTTGTAGTCGTACTAGCTTGTGATTCAAGTCGACTTCCCTTTGGAGAAATTTCGCAAGCACATAGAAGCAACCAGGCTTTCATGTTTTTCCTGAAGTGCATTTGCTTTTCAGTTGGTACATTTTTATACATGTATGACCTGCATACATGTTGCGGTTGTATAATGGGCTGGTATACAAAAGAAAATGCACAAAGTTTTCTACTTCATTTAATTTCTTTTATAGTGAGTAAGTTGAATACAAATGTATTGTTGATGTGTAGTTACCAAGATATGCTTAAAAAATATAAGACAAGAAAAAAAAATAGAAATTTCACCGATGTAATCATTAAAAATTTTGAAAGTAGACACAATCTCTATGAAATCAACCAGGTATTGACCATTTTGCAAACAAATTTCTGTTTTTCAATTGCATAGTGAATGAAAAATATGCCAAATATGCAAATTTGTGACGTCGAGGGAGGTACTCAAACGGTATGTCTCATGTTACTCTTTGTTTATGTAACTTGTATTCCAAAGACAAATGAGGATTTTGATGTGACATAAAGGTTTTATTTTGGGAACATAACTGTATGTTTTTAAAGGGTTAATATTATCACTTATCAATGTATAAGCCAGATGTCTAGTATTGAAAGGGAGTTATGGGTTTCAAATGCACTGACATAGCATACAAACAAAATAGCTTTCATCATTGTGAAAACATTAATTCTCACCAATAAACATTTGTAAAAGCTTTATCACCTCAAAATATAATGCATAAAGTGAGCTAAGGAAGGTGCATCCTTTGACGTTTTGAAAGTTTGGGTGAACAAATAATTAATGAGCAACAAAAATCTCATGAAAAAGTTTACCATATTATTTTGAGTAATCTGTCAACAAAATAAGTTTCAAAAAAATGTACGAGATTTGTTGAGATAATACAAGAACCAGAACTGAATTATGTAACCTCTTTCATTTATTTCTGAAGCACTTGGTAAATATTGTTACTTGTTCAACTTCAACTATTGCAAAAACATCATAAAACATTGACAAATATCAACGTTGGCACGAATTACACCGCACACCCTGTCGTGTCTCATTCGATAAATTAACCTCTTTGGACAAACTTCGTTGATCCAACTTCTTAAATAAGATGGTTTATTTGTAAACCATAAGTCATGTTAAAATGAAATACCAGTAAAAGCAAAACTTGACATGCTATCAGAAATACCATGTAAGAAAATCATTTAGATACAATGTTGATTAATACTGTTTAACTTCGGCATCAAAAAGTATGGCTGAGGAACTTGCTGAATGAATCGACGTTGCTAAAATTCGTTTTTCAAACCTCACCTTTGTGTTGTTTAAGTCCGGTATATCTTGTTACAAAACCCCATAGTCTTATGTCATTTTGCCAGATCATGGTCATTCCGTACACCAGTTAGGTGGTTGGAAACAGTGATACGGTCAATTAAACAACAAATGCCTAGGCTGTTTTGGGCTGCATTTAATATTATGACATGCGATGACATGACAGTCTGCATTATCAACTAACTTCAAATTGGGGAGTCAGAAACCAAATACAAAAACATTGACATGCGAATCAAGGTTCCCTGACGTTCGCTGTTCAAGTTGTGACTCTACATCTCCATTACACTACACTATGGTCTTTCGTGTAATGTCTCGAGTCGGTAGAATCTTAAAGCACATCACATTGACTCGTTCAATAAAGCGATTCTCCTCACATGGTCTGATACAAACTCCAAATTGGGGATTTCTGTACCCCAGATCATATCCTTTCTACAGTTCAGACAGTTGCAATGTCAAATCCATTTCTGTGTGATCTGATCCCCCTATATTAGTAGGGCCTCTATCTCTTTACCTGTTCACTGGTTCCATTGTTACTCAGCTTGCGTACAACTGCCCAGCATGCAAGCTCAAAACATTATTTCAGAACAATGAATAAAGGAATCTATAGTCTTGATGTATGGATATGTTTGTTCAATCAGGCCCGCAGTTATTTGGTGCACCTACCATTTAACCAAATAAACAATAGATAACGTACCGGTAGGTGGCTTTCATAGCTAAGCAATAAACAGAAGGAGAATTGTTATGACGTCAGAGTACAAGATACGTAGCAAATGAACAAAGAAACTAGCGATTAAGACATATCTTGGCGAAGCTATATCATACCGTTAGGTATGGTATAGGCTATGACTCAATCCTGCTTTTTTAAGCGATCATTGTCGACACTTCACCTTCAGCAGTGCTAAACTTATCATACCAAATTTAATCTCTCTCATTGACTTACACACTAAAATAGTGACCATCGGTGGTAACTCGTGCATGCAAGGTAAATCATACCAGAGATTCCCTCTCTATTATGGGATTGATAATGCCGCAGCCTATCATGGCATTATAAGTTGTCCATTAATTTTCAGCTAGAAGGTGTTGAAGTTTTGAGGGGTGCCACTCGTTTACCCTTGACAATGAGAAATCACTGCACCTTCGATTTTCTAAAACAATCTAGATCTCCTTGAATCGTCCTAATTTTCACATCATCTGCACCTTAATTTATGCTTGTCAATGTCCAAGTAAAAAATGGTGATGATAACGGAAAAGTGAAAAACAAATCGATCCCAGTGTCTCACCTTAGGCACTTGTATCGAGGATTAAAAGATCACGGATGAACATTATCTAATGGTGGGTATGTTACGTAAATACTAGTCTCCCAAGAGCGCGTTGTCACCTAGACCTAGTTTGAGTTTTTATTAGCAAAGTTTACTTACTTTATGCATGTCGTTGACACATGATAGTAAAGTCTGTAGTTTGGGAATCTTAGACCCGCAATGGAAAAGGTTGAGGAGCTAAATGTACGTTCAGCTCTCCCCCACATTTGATAAGTGCTCCAAAAATAAGAATAAGAGATTAAATAATTTTATCATTCTTGATTCATCCCAACCTCATCTGATATGTAGTATCATTTTCGTAGATTCTTTTTGGGTTTTTTTTTCTCATTGAGTACTTGCAGGTATGAGAATTCTATTTCAATACTAGGCACAAGCAGTTCAGAACACTCGGAAGGTGCAGTTTACCACATTGTGGGAGTTTGTAAAGCCCAAATAAAATTGTATATGCCGGCCGGGTCATCTGATGGTGGCCCTCCGTTTGGATAATCCTGTCGCTTCTGATAATAATATGTAGGGTGAGGAAAAATGGCTCAGCTTTCATCATGCACACTGAATATCTATTTAAACAACCGAAAATGATATTTTCGCATATTTATTTAAAAGAAAATACCGTCTTTTACATCTTTCACACTGTAAACTGATTTATACCTACAAGATCTCAACAGATCAGACTCCAATAGCATTCCCACGGTTTATAATTATATAACAGGCATCCATTATTTTATTCTTATCTAGTTAAAACGGTAATTGCATCTTGGGTCAGGAAATGGCAACAGAAAAGAATGCCAATCAATGTGTACTACGTAGATCATAACATGGAAAGGGAAGCTTCGAGTTAAATTTCGATTGGATATAATGACGTCAGACACCTTTCAAATTACATTGAGCTGTTGAGCAAACTTTTCTTGATTAAAATTATTATGAGTTTCAATTTACCTGTTTTGTTTAGTTTTAACAGTGAGACAAAATGAATATCATGGGAGATACTGTGTAAGTTTGTATGCCTTTTTTGCTGGCAACTTTGGACTGGACTTTTGAACGGACTTTTGAACGAAAGAAGGTTAGTAGTAAGCAACAAGGTCACGAAGCTTGAAGAAACGGAAGTCTGGAGACAGTGCAGAATCAGAGTCATGCAATGGAGGACAATATGTAGTCTGTAACCAGTAATTAGACTTCGGGCAGCAAGGCCAACGACACTCGACAGACGCCTAAGTAAAACAGATGGTTAGCAGTTGGACTGTTGAATGCGCAGTGTCTAAATATCCGACCGTTGAATAGATACTGCGAGTAGTGATGCAAGGGATCCACAAGGACGTGACGCCCAGTTTCTCAGGGTAAACCTGACCTCTGCAAAAAAGTTTGATGACGAATGCCCTATCCCATGTGCTGTGTGTATGTGTGTGTGGGTGGGTGTGGGTGTGGTGTGTGTGTGGAGGAATGTATTGTGTGAGGAGGAAACTGGCCTAAATTACGCCACCGGCTAATGATTTTGCCTTCATTTTGCGAATTTTGGGTTCATTTTTCTCATTTGTTGTGATTTCCTTCTCATTCGTTCTCATTTCCCTCTCATTTGCGTATTCTCCTTCTCCTCTTTTATGACGTATAGCACAAACTGAGAACCTCTAGCACAGCCTCAGGTTGTTCGGTGAATAAAAGCAATCAGAAGATATAAAGTTCAAAGTAGAGTACTACACAGGGCTATTATATAAATGTTCTAGCCGTTCATCGGCATAGCGCTATGGGCGTTTAGTGCGAGTGTTTATCAGGACTATTTCACTTGCATTCTTTCTGTTGCCATTGATAACGAGAAACTTTCTTTTGTAACAGCAAAAGCCAATTTTACCTTTAAGGAAGGCATTGCCTTCAACTTGTCATTCGCCTTCTGAATGACAAATTACAAGAAAATGGGTTGAATCTATACAAGAATCATATATTCTTAGAACACTTGACAACATTGTGGAGACGGGGGGGGGGGGGGGGGGGGGAACTAACCTTTATCCTCTCACTTTTTATTGGGGTCTAATCAGACGTCCCTCTCTCAATTTTGCCGCCATTGTGAAATAGTCCAACATTAGAACTATGTGGTTGTATGGCTATGTTCGATGAAACGAAAAAAACCTCAATCAACTTGGAATCGATTATATAAAGACCTATTACCATGGAAATGAGCACAGAGACGAAGCAGAGTTTCAAAGGTCCACGCGCCCGAAATATGAGGACGGTGTTCTCATCAATTTTTCGGGAATCCCCTCTAACCACCCAGCAAATCTTGCACAAAATTGCACTGTATACCTATGACACGTTATAAATACTAATGCCCAAATATATTCAGAGCATGGACCATAGATATTCAAGTGCGAGAAAGAACACATTTCATGAAAGGAAGTGCTCTAAATAGGTAACTGACACAGTCCTTACTTTTCGGGTGCGTGGATCTTTAAGAATTTCTTACGAAACGACACAGCACAGATGGCCACGGAAGTCACTATACACTCAGTGGTGTGGTGTATCGTTTTAACTTGAAGGCCAACTGTAAACGCTAGAAGTAAAGGCTGTGCAATAATAAGATCCACTAAAAATAAGGAGTTTTCCAACTTCGGTGTTTGCCTCATCATTACACCAATGAATACAGCTGTTTTCTTTTTCACTATGGTGGTGCCGTAATATCCAAAGAATCATATGCGTATACATTAACTGATATTGAAAAAAAAAAATTTCGCAAAAAACAAAACCCACTTTCCTACCATTGTTACAGACGTTTCCCTGTAACTTTGACCCCAATCATTGCACCAATTTGGTTTCGATGAAATTGTAACCTTTTTAATAACGCGTCAGTGTAAGTGGGTGTGTGTGTGCAAGTGTGTGTGTGACGCCTACCTTGTAAACAAGATATCTCAAGGAGGGAAGCTTCTGCAGATCTCATATTTAGTACATAGGTGTATCACATTTATTAAATACAACTACAATTTGTTGTCGAAAGAGGTCAAAGGTTCTTTGAGGTCAACAGGGGTCAAATTGTGGTAAACACGGTATCTCCAGAAGGGAAGCTTGCACAAATGTCTTATGTAATACATGTGTGTACCACATTAAGAACAGCATTCCTATTCATTTTGAAGTGGTCAAACGTGGTTTAATGTCGACAGGGGTCAAACTGGGAAAATCTTGTAAACACGATATCTCTAGAAGGGAAACTTGGACAATTCTCATATTTAGTACATAGGTGTACCACATTAAGTACAAGACCCTATTGTCATTGGTCTAGGTCAAAGGTCATTTGAGGTCAACAGGGGTAAAATTGTGAAAACTTTTGAGTTTGGGCGTATCTCATTGAGCACACAAGAATTCCATTGTCTTTGGTGAAGGTCATAGGTTATGCAAGGTCAACATGGTCACATATCGCAACCATTTATACATATATCTCAAGAAGGGAAGCTTTGACAAATGTTATATTTAGTACGTGTTTGTACCTTGTTGAGTGCGAGAACCATTTAGTCTTTAATTGAGGTCTAATGTCATTTGATGTAAGCAAGGGTTAAATTGCGAAAACCTTGTTGACATGATCGCAAGAAAGGAAGCTTGTACAGATCTCATTTTTTGTATGAAGCAGAGGTAGCTTCTGACACATACTAATGATATAATGTCACATAGGGAAAAATAGAATGCTCATAATCGGATCATCGAAACCACAATGCATTCCTGCATTTTGCTTCAGCCAGATGCCTAAGAATTGCATTTTTGACCAAATAACACATCACTTCCCTCAACCTTCTTCCCAACCTCTATCATACACAATCTTTGGCATCGTATTTACTTGCAATCAATGGAATGTTTCTTGTTAACGCTGTTTGAATGAAACCTTAATAGTAGAATAGTATTTTTCAACTTCTCGTCCGCTGCATATTGTTCTTGGAATACGTTTAATGAAAAGCAAAACATAGCAAAACATCCAAAGAAGACAGAGTTGACGCAAGTGGACCCTCAGTGACATACGTCAACTCTGTTTCTGAAAGCAAAAATTTTTCACATCTTTAAAGCTGTGTCATCTTTTCTTTTCCCATATCGATCGTGACGCAACGTGGCCCATCATGTGTGGACTGTTCCATTCATTTACTTGCAAAGTAATAGGATCGACCTGTCGTATCTGCACCTCACTGTATGCTCCATAAATTCCCACGGTCTCATAGCAGTATATTGCGATTAAGTTGTTATAAAATCTTAGTTGATATTTTTAAATGAATACCTTCTGATCATGTTAAAGTGAAGAAAAAACCGAATTCACAGTATACACGTAGGTTTTCTTAGGCTGTAACATTGAGGTGATAACTGAAACAAATTTCTCAAACATGGGATAGAGATATCTCCTCTCGTACAACCCTCTAACAGGCAAAACATCTTAGTCCTTTTTACCCTTCTTGTGCGCTGCATATTGTTCTTGCAATACGTTTCATGAGAAGCAAAATATAGCAAAACATCCAAAGATAATAATGAAAAAAAGCAAGAATTGATACATCTTTACAGCTGCGTTAACTTTTATTTCCCACATCGAAGGATGAAGGATTCTTGCGTCAGTTCTAAGTCGAGAGTGGCTCTAAATGCCACGTACCTGTAGATATTTGAAGATGGCTTGAAATTCAGGTAAATGATAACTTTCTGTCTTTTTGTCTGTCTGTCTTTGTCTTTCTGTCACGATTAATTATCACTGTTTCCATCTTTCATCTGCTCTTCCTTGACGTTGGATCGATTTTCTTTCAAACGCTTCACCTAACTTCCTTTAACTATCCTTTTCCTTTATCTAGTTTCCTGTAGCGAAAAGTTAGACCTGGTTACGCAGGTTTACGAGCCCTTTTATTTTTTACAGGCCTAGGTACGCAAATTTTTTCGTTGTGTTTTGCTTCAACTACAAATCCTCATACAAGTTTTCTCCTTCATGATTTAATGGTTTAGAACTTAGTCTCCTTCCTTGTTTACGATTCCTTTTGCAGGCTTTCCTTCTCATACCGGGAAGCCTTTCCTCCTCGTTAGCTGTTTTTACACCTCGTTAGCTGTTTATCTAGCCACAAACCTCTACTTTAGTGGTTAGAAAGGGTAGCTTGTTGGACAACGAACAGCAATGCCCCTGGTGCGGGGGTGTTCTAGAAAGGTTCCTTGCGAGATTTGTATAGATTTTTCCCTGGCCAATGAGCAGAACTGAAAAACTGGAGATCTAAGTTGCAAGCCCAACTCGACCAATTACAGGCCAAGACTAGGAGCTTCCACTGGCCCGCATGGCCGGAACCCGAGGTGAGTGACGAGAGAAGAGAGGAGAAAGTAGAGAACCAGCCACCGTGGTAGGAACTCTCCGAGCGTCCTGCAACTTCTCGATCGGTACCTGCATCGAAAGGACCCAGATCCTTCAAAGTACAGAGAAGGACGTAACCCCCACCGATTACCTTCGTATAAGAGAAGTGTCTACTGAAGACGGGAAAAGGAACCCTACCAAGCTCACCAACCCCGGATCCACCTGCCCCAGAGAAGTTAGTCAGCAGGATCCGATACCGGCGCTGTAACCCCGACGACGCCCCAGCTGGAGCGACGACCCAGGACTAGGCCCAACGATTTCTACTGGTCTCTTGACCAGAGTGTCAAATATTTTCAGACACCACCTAGGATTTCAAAGTCACGGAAGAGGAACTCCAATTAAATGCCAGTCAAAAGTCCTCCCTGCGGAGATATAAACACTACGTTTCTGGCAGGAGAGCCTTGAAAGTCTCAGACCAAGACTGGAGAAACAAGCTTTCCTCCCCACCATCCTGCAGGAAACCAGGTCTGGCAGAGGTAACCAAAGAAGCAACCGGAGAGAAGGCTTGAGAGGCAGAGGAAAGGCTACAAAAACAACAAACAGTGGCATGGTTCTTCGGGCCGTGCCCGCTAGAGAACAATGACGATTAGGACTGACGGCAGCCAGTCCAGCACAACTCCCGGGGTGCACACCTCATCTCGGAGGTTCCCGAGTTGGGGGAGACTTATGAATTTTGCCCTTCAATAACCAAGTATAGGGTGGCACCCTTGAGTATTGGACACCGTTAGGTTCGGCTACCAAATTAACTTCACCTCGCGCCCCCTTCTGGGGCAGAGATGTCTACGAAAGTCCCCTAGGAATGTTGTATAAATGAGGTCTTAGAGGAAAAACTTGCCACTCTGCTGTTCAACCGTTGTTTCCCAGTAGGGAGGGGGGGGGGGGGAGTGACTCCTCTTCCTGTCGTCATTCTAACTATCAATAAAGACGGTTTATGCCTAGCATTCCTAACCCTGAAGCCTCTAAACCAAACCGTCGTTCCCAAACATTGGGGATCATCGTGAAAAGCCTGAGAGTATGTTTTATGGCAGAGAGCATTGATCTGAAGGACCTTACTTACACGTATCTATACACTGGGCCTTCGCACTGGTACTTGCTTGCGTACGGATACCAGGGAAAGGACTACATCATCAGGGCACTATTGGTCGGCCTGTCTTCGTCCATTTGGATGTTCACAAGGATAACCGGGACAACTGTCGCATTTCTAAGGACTCAGGGCGTCGCAATATTTGCTCACCTAGATGACTGGCTCATCCTGGGAGAGTCCGAACGTCAAGCGCACGAGAACGTTCCCCTCACGTTAAATACACTAGAACGACTGAGTTTTATATTCAACTAGGTCAAAACCCAGACGCTGCCCTTTGTCTTGGTGGACGTCTTTATTCAAAAACTTACCAGTCACCGGGTTGCTATGCCCATTTCCTACCTTTGCTAACGTCGAGGTAATTGGATTACGTAACATTGCAACGCACATAGCGGATCGTCCTTGGAGCTCACCAAGAAAGAGCAAAAATTCAACATTTTAAATCATTCGAATCTCACAATTTACAGCAAATTATCTCTTAAAACTCACTCAGAACATTGGGAACACATGATCCAAGAGTATGGCCCAATATAATCGTTCGAAGTTAGATAAATCGCACAAATATTTGATCCAAACGAAGGATGCACATCTCAACACACTCGCGAAAGTTTTCCCTCCTGATCGTCGAAGAAAATGTCGAAAATATCCGCAATGGAAATCCCGAACGTTATCATACTTAACATTCACAAAGGTAATTGAGTTTTTCACATGAAAATGACAAAAATGATAACAGAGGTGCCGTGATGCACTTCCGTGACAAGTTTTAAAATCTTTCTCTGGTTGCTAGGTCTACACTGTTTCTTTTCTACTCTATATACGTACTGTATACGTACTACTGATACGTTGGCCTACACGCAAGATACACGCTACCCACAATGCAATACTGTAAACTAATTTTGACTTGTTCGGATTTCGACATCGAGTGACGTCATTACATGTTATTATCATATGACGAAACAAGAGTTTGCGGGGTTTGTATACCTGGGTACCAACTGCGAAGGCAAGTGAAAGTGATGGGAGTTGTTTAGTATGTAAATATCACTCAAATGTCTTTCGAACAAGGTGAGATTATAACCGTATATGGAAACAAGTTTCATGATTGACATGGAGTAGCTTTGGAGATTGACGGAGTGGTGATGCGGTTCCCTGACATGTTTTACTGAAGGTTGTTTGAAGGCGTGGTCAAAAGCTAAAATCATTGATATCACTGCCGGATGATCGTGTATGGTTGCAAAATTTGGAAGGGGAGTTGGGGAGTGTACAGAGTATGTGCTGTGAAAACATTAGCGTTATCGAATGCACAGGGGCGAAGATATCATCGTTTGAAAGGTTTCACCGCGCAATTGCGTAAGCTGGGCAACCGTAGCATTTTCAAGGTCACTTTTCAAATAGAACTGTGTGAAGCGTGGTAGTTAATTGCATGGCAACCAGGTGACTGTTACTTGTGAAATGGAAAATATTCTACCATACTACTTATTAAACAGTAGAAATAGATTGTACCATTTTGCATTTCAGTATTATTTCATTGTACAAGTTTTCCAAAGGGGAAGGGGTATCCCTCCCCTAAGACCCGTCAACATGCCACTGCCGAGAATTGGACACTCTGGACCCTCTACCTATCAAACCCTTGCATGCACGCCTCTATGGAGGATCACAAAGTAAGTATGGACTTGACAAGCATGGAAAGTTATTTTTTCAACAATCCTTGTATGAAAGTCCAAACATGATAATGTGTCATCAATTAACGAAGAGCAATATTGATAGATTCAAAATGCATGCATCCATGCTTTTCCCTGAAAATCCATGTTTCAATGGAAAACAGCTTAACCTGTTTCGATAATATTCTATGGTTTGGATCAGTACTTCAGGTTGATTATCGATATATTTACCTGAATTAGTGGTTGAAAATTTAAGTCTGTAGGTGATAATTTCAAAGAAATTCTGTTCTTATTTCTCATATAAGTAGTTTTTCATGATGTTGCTGAATATCAATACTGTAGCAACCAAGGTTATATGCTGCAAAATCAAGCAATTCAACAACAAAATTGATACCACATACTTAAAGAGCCATCTTAAATTAGCATAGAGGGGTATAGTGATCTAGTATAGGGTGAATGCATTTTCCCTTTAAAACATCAATCGATGCTCAGACTTTAACATGATGGAAAATCTTATGGATAGGTTACTTTTGTAGTAACCTATCCATAAGATTTATTCAACTGGTAGTATGTATGGCAAGCTTACGGTAATGCAGGTATGAGTAGCTTCCATTATAGCTTCAATAGCAACATGTCGAGAAAAGTACAACACTGATCATGCGCAGAGAATAATTGAACTTCATCGATTGATAGTAAATGTGTGTCTGTAAACTGGTAAAACTTTCTCTTCCAGTCAGAGTGTCATTCTTTGCAGTGAATAAGATCTTCCTTATAGAAGCTTCTTGGAGATGAACAGATGAGCATGAATGTTTGTTTGTAACTGGTGTATTTGTATCTTTTTGCAGGATTCTGCAGTAGGAGCGATGTACAATATACAGTACCAACAATTCTGGGATGCAATAGGCCTAGTATTGGTCAAGAAAGACGGTCCTTTGTTCGAGAAACGCTTTAAACACTATGCATATGATCTTATTAGTTACGTATGTATACATATTTATATATGTGTCATGATTGGTATATTTATAGACCAATGAAATGAATGTATTTCACGTCATCCGAATGAAATAACCACGTTATGAAGTAAAATCAAGTTTATCATTAAATTTACAAAACAAAATCAAATAGGATGGATTAAAAAAAAATACTTATTTGGAAAAAAAACTCTGATATATTAAAACATGCCAGTGGAATAGACCTCTGGTGCACTGTTACGATTACAGTTAGTTTTGTCTATACTACTGTACAGTTGAATTCTGAATGTACCTGTAAGGTAACACACTTCCACTTTGTGAAATGATAGATTTGATTTAAGTTCGACGTCATCAGTTATTTTTATATTTGCTTCTCAGATTTGTGAGCTGTATATCTGGGTATACTTTTTCTGTTTTCCATCCTGGAGTTTTGGTCCATCAAGGCTTTAAAACTACCGAGCCTAGTTTTCACAGAGACAAACATCGTGAAAATATGGAAAATTTTAAATTTTGTAGGTCATTCACAGTGAATTAAGTGAAATGTATAAAGAGACAGGACAAACTTGCACTCGCTAAAGATGCGTTTGCACGTTAGATGTAGATTAATGGGACAAATAACGTTCGTGAGAGTCGTCCGCGCCACCTAGTTTTATGTATCACGTGATTGAAACTCAAGAATGTGTCTTTGCTTAGATCCACAAACGCATCTACGAGGTTACAACTTCATCGTCACACTGCCCTGACATTTCAAATGGAGTCAGCGGCTTTTGAAACAGACTCATTCACTTATGGCTTTTCATTCTTCTACCTGAAATGAACAAGTAGCTGGTGTGGGAAGTCAGCTAACAGTTTCTTAATAGTTATGACTCTTTTCTAACGAACTCAGTTCTGAGACTAGTCAGATGACTATTCGTTTTAAGTGCGTCATTTCTTGTGACAGATTTAAACTGCTATTACTAGGTAGGCATGTTGTAAAGGACTGTTAAAAAGTCTCATCATGTTGAGTGGAAGATTTGGAGAGTATTTTGAGAAAACATTGGGAAGCAACATCGGCAGTGTACTGTCTTACGTCTCATTACCTCTGCCTTCTAATTGTGTTGATATATCTAGTAAACCCCATAGGAGTATAATGTTAGTGTAAGAAATCCATCTTCTTCCATAAAGATGTAGCACAGAGGTTTGATTGCAGTTTAATCACCTGATATGGAACACAAAAGGGCAAACAATGATGACGCTGACGTAACTAAAACTGACGACGACGAGAATGCATTTAACGACGGCGTAAATTTAAATGTTGACGACCGCCATCTATTTAATGACGACGAGAATGTTGTTAACGACAACACACGATTACATGATGACGTCGCAAATGTATGTGATGACCTGTAGTTTGATGTAATGACGATGCAACTGTATATAACGATGACGTGAATACATTTAACAACCACACAATAATAAATGACGGTGTAAATGTACTTGACACGAATTTATGTGATGAGCTGAAATCAGTTAGTGTTAACGCAATTTTATTTAACCACGACAGTATTATATACAACGACCTAAAATCAAACGATGACGTAAATTGAAACAGCCTTGTCCGGTTCTGATGTAGCGACGCAAATTTATTTGATGACGGCTTTTAAATCGAGGGCGCCATTCAAACAATACGACCAGAGTCATACATATGGCTCTAGATACACGAGGGTTCCTGTATAGGAACCGTAAATACAACAATAAGAGGGGCATATAGAGACAATTACGAATACCGCAAATCAGTTTTGAAATAAGTATTACGCTTGGTAGGAGGGCATCGGGGTATGTTCTCAATCAAGTCAAAATGGACTCCTATTGGAAGAAATTCTGAAATAATTGTTTTCACCTGACGATTCACTGATGAGGGCATGAGCCAGTATACCACTCACTACCACCAATCAGTGTAAATATAATGGATATGTATACTAACTCCATGGTACCACAGATGAGCAGGAAAGTGACCCTTCTGAACTGCATGGACGTTGCTGCGGCAATACTCGTGTACGTGTGAAAATTGAAAAATAGTGAAATTTATAAACATTTGTCAAAAGGTGTATTTATTCCGGAGGGCAAAACGACCAATAAAAAAAAAACTTCATTATTAACGGAGGTATTCTCTGAAATTTGTTAGAAGAAAATGTGTTAATACGGAGAAGTCAATTTTAGTCTAAGGGTTGTCCTTGTCAGGGGTTTACGGAGACATTTGTTTGGGGGCACTATAGGCTACTGCGGGGGTGGGGATGTTGCCGAATCCCAATGCAGTCAGATGGGAACGCATTATAGTCCCTTGCAGCTAGGGTCCAGAGACAGAGTGGCCGGTGGAGTCCAAGGGCGGAAAAAACCAGAAACTTAGCTACTCTAGGCACAGTGGCTTCAGAGGCTATATTTCGATCTCTAAAATGAAAGCAATGACTCGAGATCTGCTATAAATTGTTATAAGTGTATGCAGTTGAAGCCTTTCATTCTGAGATCTAAGGACTAGGTCTACACACAAAGACTAATGCGTGAGTCCCTTTCTATGAAGTAGTAAGGGCTTTTTTATTTTTAATTCTACAAAATTTGCAATCAGATTCTGTGTCGCTTCTTTACGATACGCTCAACCGTCTTCCATATCCCGTCACAACCTCAGAGCTTGTGCCCCCCCCCCTCCACCAAGGCTTTGTCCTCGTACCCCGCCAGGGGTCCTAAGTTCTGATCTTGTCAACTTAGAAGAACAGCCGAAGTAATTAAAATTGTCTGAAATCTTTGCCTTTGATTACGCACTTTGAAAAATAACTTACCTATCCAGAGATTTAAATTTTCACCCAGGGATGTGCTAAGATCTCAGGTCTTCAGAGGGCTTCGCCCCTGGACCCCCATTGAGGTTTGGCCTTTGGATCCTACTCGCTAAGCTCGCGCTTAGCGCTCGATCTTGCCCTACGTGCAAATTGTTCCCCCCCCCCCTCCCCACTGTTTCTCTTGCTCTCGATTTGCTCCCCTCTTCAATCTAAAACCCCGGTTCATCTTGCAAAATACTGACCTCTTCAATTAGCTTTAAACAGAGTTGACAGCATCGTAAAGATCGTTATCTGAACGATTTGTCATAGTGATTCCTTGTTAGTGATCTGTATGTAAGACGTTTTGGTTCATGATTCAGTGTGGATCCTTTAGCCCAACACTCTGCTAAATGCTTCTCCACCTACACATTGTCATACTGGTGTACAATACATCGATGGTTTGTCATTATGATAACCTGTTAGTGGCACCTTACGCATGTACATAAATTATGGGTCTAAGGCTGAAGATGGTCCCTCAAGCCCATCTTGGGATTTGGACGCAGTATTTCGAACACCCTAAAGTTGTCACTAGCAGAGTACCATCATGTCAGAGCATCAACATTGTACAAGAGAATGTGATGGAGAACAACGTTTTGCAGAATTTCATAAAATGGGCCACAGGCCTTGGGTAAAAATTCATAAACACACTGAAGGTATAAGGTATTAAGGTGATATGACATCATATGACGTCATACAGAACAAAGATTATTCAAAGGGGCGCTTCCAACTGTGAAACTTAAAACTTTGATTGCATAACAGTGGATGATGTCACAAGTACACCAAAGGCAGTTTTGGATATCAATTTGTCCATATATTTAAAACAAAACAAAAAAACAATTTTTACGGCATTTTAGTGTACATGTTGTGACCTCTTTAAAGGGAGGACCAAATGGAATACAATGATAAAAACAAAACCAAGTGCTTGACTGGCAACACGTCTCCTCGCCACGCATGCTCAATAGTGGGTTGCTATAGTGACTGTACGTTTTCACACCACTACTTCCATAACCTTCCCAGCCGGTATTGGTGTGCACCGCTTTTTATATATATATATATTTATATATATTTATATATATATATATATATATATATATAAGCATCCACATAGTCAGTTTACTGACTCAAAGAGACAAACTGAGGCAAAGGTTTCAATATTGAAAATAGTCTTGGTTTCCGTTATCTGTTAACAATGCTAACTCAAGTTGTATGGTCTACGCTTCCATGAATTTGATGTGTATGGTTTATCATGTGACGAGAATATAGTAAGGGTTTGCATAAAGTGCTTAGTTCGTTTGTCTCTCTACACTTCCCTGTGAAACATCGGATGGAATAGTGTGTGTAGTATATACAACTTTCCTAACTTCGAAGAAAAAATAGTTCTAGCACTATAGTTGGGTATTTTAATAAGAATCGAATACTATGGGAGATTTGGGCAATTGCTGTAAGATTTGGAGAAACTCCAGGATGGTCTTGCAATATAAGACTAAATTTGTATGGTAGCTTATAATCAGTGGCGGCACCAGGATTTTGAAAGTGGGGGGGGGGGGGGCAAATGGAGGGCAAAAGAAAATGTTGGGGGGCAAAAAATTTTCAATCGAGACATGCGAGACTTACCGTGTGGGGTCCAGGGGCAAAGCCCCGGTGGGGGTCCAGGGGCGAAGCGACAATATGTTTAAAAGCTACTTATAAGCAATCTCTTGACACTTTTTACACTTTTCTTAAAACAGAAAGGTGAATGCAATATGTACAGTATATTAACAGGGTATATACGTATGTATCTGTTACACTTTGAGTTTATATATCGAGCATACCAGGTAGTACATAATGTATTAGAGGGATGTGTTCACAACTGCAGCAAGAATTAATTACTTTGAAAAGTTTGGGAATGATTCAAACAGGGAGGTAGTAAGTCTTAAATGAGGAGTAGTCGCTCCGAGAGTGGTTGCTCCGTTTTCGTTGCACTGAAGTTATCTCTAGACTTTATTCATTATACTACCTCTGTGTCCGCAGCATGGAGGGTCACATGCCACGGGAACGACTTGGTACTGCACCACTTCGACGGTGGCACAGAATGTTAGCACGAATCAATTCTTCGTTTACAAAAGAATTAAGGTTACGGAGAGTGGCCAACCACAATGATGCTTCAAGAAAGGACATCTTTGTTTTGATCTGAGAACATAAATATCCTATTGAATATTCTGTGTAGATGGTAACAATATCCTATACTAACATTCTGTGCCACCGTCACACTCGTGTGTTAGGTGTAATAGTTTCATACGTTTGCGCGTAACATAGCAACAGCAATTGAGGTAGTATAATATATATATTTACCTCAGTGGCAACAGCAATACTTCGGAAAAAAAAAACGACGCGCACATATCACGCAGCGTACACTGTGCTGGCAACCGTACCGAGACATTTCATCAGTTGTAGCAGAGAAACTGTCCAGTGATGTGCGCCTCAAATGCAGAAAATTTGTGGTGTGTTGTAATAGGCCCTTATTTTGTACGGCTGATGTAAAATTGTAATCTTTTGTACACTTAGTACTTGGAGCAGTAAAAATTAGGGTGCACAAACTTATTCTACTCACCGTAAGATAACATTCCCACATCCCATAGGCTTTCGATTTCTGTAGGTTCTCTCCATATTAACAAATCAGAGCGCCCCTTGAGCAAACAGGCGAACAGTACATATGGCTGCAATAAGCGCGTGTAGATCGAATGACGGAGATACAATGTAGACGTGTTGAATTTAATAGTTCATCCTCAAGAAGGGCACCTCAGTAGATCACTATGGCGTAATACGCAAGGGCTTTATTGATTTTTGCGTTGCGTACACAGAGACCATAGAAATCGGAATCTTTTATAGTAGCTTGGTATAGGCTTTCGACGACAGAGACTCCTCTAGTAAACGCGCGCTTCCAATTTAGGGGAAGCGCGCGCTTTCCTCCTTAGCAGGGAGTCTTATCACATAAGAAAACACTAGTCTCAACACCATGGTAACATGAAACGTGTATGCGTTGCATCTTTGTATTTGGTTTAAATTCTTTGCTTTGGTAAGCGTAGTTGACGTACGTGGCTAACAATATATCAAACATTAGTATGTGTATATTTTAACCTTAGGCGAACCAAAAGATATTGGCGAATGATGTCATTTTTTAAGAATGTGCTTAAAAGAATGGATAAAACCACCGATGTCTGCCATTAGAACAGAGCAATGTGCAGTTATACAAAATTAATCGTTATCCTTTGGATGATGTGCGTGATTGTTTCTGGTGAGTATGTTGATAAGGTATGGGATTTGAAAACGTACCCTACCATACATATAGGCTAGGCTGTTCCTAACGTTAGTCTGTATCCTGACATGTGATGTAGACATGCATTGGGTGGCGATAAAAACAGAATTTTATGTTAATCTAGAATTACAATTTTTCTTAGTTATTGATGCCGTGGCTTTATGTTTATAGCTCGAAACAGGCACCACAGTGTGGGGGAGCACTGTTTTGAAGGTCGTATGGCGTTGAATGTTGGTAAGTCAATTCAATAAAAAATAAATACCTTAAATACCAGGGTCTATATTTCCAGAGTGAATGTTTAGTTTCATGACGATTGATTACACTCACTTCCTTAACAAAGGTGAAAACTGCTCGCGAGGTGTTGATTTTAGAGAGGGGATAATTGTGGCTGGCATTAAATGTCTGAATAATACATTTTTACGGGTTAAAAGCAACATTACATTAAATATATAACTATAACGCTAACTGTAATTCAAGCAGCCGGTTGAGGGCCGATCTGAGTCGGGGTCACAGAAAGGTTCTTCAAGGGTCTACGTATACGTGTTTACAACATACTCATGGTAGGCAGTACGGAAAGTTTACGGTCGAAAATAAACTGTTATCTTTAGAAAATA
The DNA here is from genome assembly GCA_021234535.1 of Stichopus chloronotus. Lineage (NCBI taxonomy): Eukaryota > Metazoa > Echinodermata > Holothuroidea > Aspidochirotida > Stichopodidae > Stichopus > Stichopus chloronotus. Next base: position 6,249,755 of record SFZH01000008.1, read on the forward strand.
AATATTGTTGAATTAACTAAGATTTCACGTGAAAGCGTGACTTCAAAAGAAGCAGAAGAGTGCAACAGATTTTGTCTACACTTACCTGGTACTTGAAAATATTCTCAAAAGTAGAGGGGTACCCCTTTCCTTAGACCCGTCCCCTAGGCCGCCAATATTTCATGTAATGTATCATTTCAACTCATCTGATATGCATTACCATTTCTTCAAAAATTGATATTTTTTTTGCATATGTATAGAGGAATTGTAGACATGAGGTCTCTGCTTCAAGGCTTCAAGGGAAGTGTCGTACCCCCCTCGCATCTGGAGGGTTTGGAAAGACATAACTTTTCTTGCACGCTCGGCACCAACCGTGCTCAGCTTAGATAATGCTACCGTCACTCAGTCCCATCCCCATTATAATTTTGTTCGTTTCGCTGCGCCTGACAGTGCCCCTTCTTCATAAAAATTTGGATCCGCCACTGATGAGGTATTATTGCGGTTCCCGGACAATCCCCGTTCTCCCGACAAATCCTCAAGCTCTTTCAACCGATGTGGGTCGTTGGTGAAGTACTCGTGAAGTTTGCGACGGGCATCAGAGTTGCCACTTTACCTAAATGGCTATCGGCTACCTTACAAATGTATGGAATAGTAAAATTGTCTGAATTTCCAACTTCTGCTTCAACTTCTTCGTGTATCTTATTCTATAACCTAATTTGGTGGGCCCTCAAATTGCCCTTGTCCGTGGACATTTGTGCTCCATGAATCCCAGTTACGACGGTCCCGATAATAAGAAAAAGACCTTTTGCGCGGTCTTAATTTTAGAGAGAAAAATTAGGGGTATGTGGAATTCTTCTTCTGATCACTCAACATGCATTAGATATGTGAGAAATCCACGGTGTCATTTCGAGGGTATATTTAGTGTCTGAGGCCATAATTGTAAGCTACCGAGTCTGATGAGTTTTGCAGATTTTTTCCATATCTACTATATGTTGATTTTATTCCTTATCTGTTATATTCAGACGTTAAATTCCACTTACCTCGTAATCCATTTGTTAATATCAAGACCCCCAGTTCGTCGTTTTCTTGTTAAAGTAAGAAAAGAAGACACTCTACATAAACGTTACAAAATTCTCTGTAGATTGCTTACATATTTAACGAATGTTGCGTTTTATTCCGTAAATGTCTTTTATTTTCCACATACCCCCTCCTTTCAATTGCTAATATCAAGACCTGGAAAGCCATCTTTAAACGTTGCTTGAAGATCACGTTTTTGGTATTACGAGCAAAGTCTACTCATCGTCCCCATTCTTGACCGCCGTCGTCATGACGTAGCCAGGATCTTTCAGGATTAGCAGTTCCCAAATTCCGACTGGTGGGTTTTCTTTCCAACTGAGTGACGAAGCCACCGGGACAGTTACATTGGTTACATTTCGGTTTCATAACTTTATTTCAGGCTCTTTCAAAAAAATGATGAAAAAAATACAACAATTAAATAGCATAATAGATAAAGACAAGAAGAGACCTGGGAGTAATTCCAGAAAGCTTAAGGAGGCTTCTAAGGGTAAGGGTAAAAAAAAAAATAATCACAAACAAAACAAAACAAAAGGACAAAAAAGAAAGATTAACTACAGAAAGAACACAAAACATGAATTACGAAAGAGAAGGAGTTTATATCATTCTTGTATAGAAATGAGATGATGTTTTAGCTTGTGCTTATAGGTGTTGATATACCTGCAGTTTCGGATGATTACAAGGAGTTCCATAGTTTAACACCTGTACATGTTATACTTCGTTGAGAAGATTTAAGTAAAGGGTATGGAAATACTGTTCGATAGGCGACTTTGATAGGAATGGCCTTCACCGAGTGAGAGGAAGTAATGCTTAAAAATGAAAGGGCAATTGTCATGAAACCAGTTGAACATAAACGTATCTGTACAGTAATGGTTAAGATTATAGACAGAGAGAATGTTAAGAATTACAAACAGGGGAATGACGTGATGAAGACGATGTTTGTTGGAAATCAAGCACATGCATCTTTTCCGAAGACTAAAGATTGGCTGGATTATAGTAGGTAAAGCACTGCCCCAAGTGACGTTACAATAAGATAAATCAGGAAAAATAAATGTATTGTACAGCAAGAGACTAATATGGTTAGGTAGAAAATTACGTAAACGGCTGATAATTCTAATACCCATAGAAACTGTATTACCAGTGCAGACAATATGGTCTTTCCATGTAAGATATCGGTCAGTTTAAACGCCTAAGAACTTAAAACAATTTGAAATCCTGAAATTAATGCCACAAAGTTCAATATGGTCGATATTTGAATTAAAGCTGTTCGGAGGGGGATTACAGTGGAGGTTTTCTCAACATAAATTAAAAGTTTGTTTACGCAAAACCAGATGTGTACTTTTACAAATTCAGTTTGAGTTGCATCGTCTGCATAAGAAATGATATCATGTGCTTTATACAAATTATAAACACGAATGATAAATAGAAGTGATCATAAGACCACTTGGGGGCCACCACAGGTAATAGGCTTAAAATCAGACTGAGCGTTACTGATTACTATATTGCTGACTCCCTGAGAGTTTCTGACACTAGGAATATCTTGCTATGAGAGGATCCAGAATTTTATGAAGGAGGGGGAGGGGGTGCAGTCTCTAAGAAAAGGGCACTTTCAGACTTGGCGGAACGAAGAAAATTATTGGGGGGAGGGACTTATTAATTAATTAGAACTGTCTAAGCGGAGCACCTCCATTGGTTTTTGGGTGGGGGTTGCGGAGTCAGTACAACTTTAGGTTTTCAACTAGCCACCACCCCCAGGTGGACAGAAACGGAATTGCATGCACCGGTCCTTGAAGTAGGGATATTTTGTCTGTAATTCCTCAGTTCAAGTTATAAGAACGTCAGTTCTAGGCTGTATGTACCTTGCCTAGAAACAGCAGTGCCATGTTTGAAATTTGGTAAAATGATAATACATGTAGGGAATTTTCAGTCTCACGGAGAGCGATTCAAAATCTTTATCGAAACTTTGAAATAAAAAAAAAAACAACTCTTGCTAGTGAGGCAGAACGTGGACGTGAATAGAATGAAAGCAGAAATTACCAGGGCCATCATTCTACTTAGTTTGCTACTTCCGTCGATGATAGCACAACAAGGTACAGCTAGTTCCTAAACCGATAACTTTTGCAAATGTTATAACAACCGTGGATAAGAAAACAAATCTTATACAATACGATGTTGATAGGTAGGACAGTATACGGTATGATATGAGGGATGTTCGGTCTGGGAAAAGGTTGTAAGGAAGGAGGTGTCCACATTCCCCTTTTTGAGAAAATTTTTCACCTACTAGGTAACCTTAGATGCAACTTGGTGTAACATTTGGCATCATTTGAAGTCGCAAAATGCGCAAGACTGAAATATGAAAAATTCCAAAGTTATCTTCGCTACTAGACTGACATGTTAAAAACTCAAATGGTTTGCAGAATTGTTGAAAATTTTTTTCAATTAACAGGTAACCTTAGATGCAATCTGTTGCAATACATCTCTCTACATCATAAAATGTGCCATAGACTAACATATGAAAAGTTTCGAGTGGTATTTCAGATTTTCCGATCGTCGTTGCTCCTTGACGAAAATATTAGAAATTGAAATGTTTTTTTTTTTTTACATTTATTGAAGAAATTTCCAATTACCAGGTAACCGTATCCACAATGTGGTGCAATAATTGGCATTTCTATATCATAAAATGTACTAGACTGAGATGTGGAAATTTCCAAGTTGTAATTATGATTTACGTTTTCGACTATCGTCGCGCTTAGACTAAAATATGAAAAATTCGAATAGTGTTTCAGGCATTCCACAACACCAAGTCGTGACCGCCCTGGTTGTCCTATGGGGGAAGGATTCAAGTATTTTTGCTGTCAAGAATGGCTTAGACGCAAAATGGTGCTATTTTTGCATGCTTCTTTTTTCACCTGTCATTCATTTTATCAATGAACAATGAATGTCTAATTTTGATGAAAAAGAAAGATGATGTGCTAGGTTGCATGTTAATAATATATATGTAATGATAGAGTATTGTATTCTATACCAACTCAAGCCATTGTCTTTGCGACACCGCCGTTCTAATAAATACAAAGAATATCAGTTGACACAATACGCAGAGGCGGCGCTATCCTAAGGTTCAGAAAGGTGAGGAGGTAGATGAATCTCGGTTCCAAAATCGAGGCGTCCTTACGCCTCGAGGGAGGCCATGTCGGTGACGTAAGCAATATATGTCAGGAGAATTTGTAATTAAATGTGAGAAGTATATGCATATATGACATAGCTCGCGAAAAGCAAGAAAAGTTTTTGAGAAAAAGGAAAAACTGCATAGGGTTCTGAAATGTTGAGCCCTTTTGTTGAGTCATTTTGACACGGATTCATGACTTAGAGACCCCCCACGTATATTGCAGATGACTGAATACAAAAAAGAAAACGATATGGCGAGTACATGTAGTCGATGTAGTAAGGAATACATTTCAAATTTCTAGAAATGTGCAGACCACCCCAGAAATCTATAAGTTTATACGCAGTTTTCTCTTTGAAAAGTGAGCTTGTGTAGATGTTGAATATTTGTTAGACATTTAGCTTCCATTTTCAAGTCTGTTTACAAGTTATATAAAAACAAACATCACACTTGTCAGGCCCTTATGCAGCTTTTTCAGTGTGGGGGGGGGGGTTCGATTTTACCACAAGTGGAACATTTTACCCGACAATTATGACCGACAAATTCATTATATATGTTGCTAACGTAGGCTTACTATCATAGGCTGAGCGAAACTCCAGATCTGGACACGGGCCTGCTTGTGAAGTCGATATTTCCCAACTGCAATCTCCCTACCTCCTCACCCTGACTCCGCCTCACCAACTTGCCATCCTTCCCTCTCCTAGTCATTGTTTTTCATCAAGGGCGCCCATCGCGTCCCCAAAAGTTCTAAAGTGTGCGTGTGTGTAGGGGGGAGGGGGGTTACTCTGCCACTCTGCTCCACTTCAGGCTATGCCAGTAGCGAAGACTTTCTAATTTTCGAAAAAGCCCTCTGTTCGGAACGAGACTTTGAACGCTGGAAGATTTGACAGACATTCGGACGATACAGGCTCTACCTGTAGTGAAGTTTTTACTGCAGCGCCTATACTGACCTTGTAATTTTATAAGGCTAAATCAGGTCTGAATGAAATATTGGTCACAGAAACATTGCGCTATCCAACATGACCTTCTTAAGTTTGCACATTGTTGTAGTTAAAGAGAAGATTTGTGAAATGTGTACACAGTGTATTTAAATAAATAGTAACTTTATGATCTTCAAATTTGTGCACCATGTTCGGCATTAACTTCTTTTACAGTAAACAAACCAGTGAGTTGATGCCCGGGAAGTTAATTGCCCGCAGAACGGGAGTGTATTATTCATGCATCAGCTCCGTCAGCAATGTCTGCGAACTATGGGCTGGCTTGCGACTCAGTCTGGGTACAGATGTTAAGCTTATTTGCATATTTGAATACATAACCAAACTTCAGGAAAAGTATGTAATTAGAACAAATCACCTAGTAATAACATTCCGTTAACTGGCCCACCCCTAACCTTTCGATTGATATGTAGGTCCCAGTACTAGCTACTTTTCGAACTTCAAGAAAAGGGTGGTGCTTATCATAGGAACCCAACATTTTGAGCGCCAAAGTGGGCGGATCCTAAATTTTCACTAAAATGATCATAAATCGGTCATTTTTCAATGCATTTCAAGAATTTGGTATCAAATGAAAGTAACAGGTTTGTACTGTAACACTTGCATCATCATCCTAACCAAAGACATTACATGAATTGCATCACGACTCGATAGGAAACAATTATACCAATTACCAGTTCATTTGCATATTTGCATACGTAATTATCCCCAATCACGTGGTAATAATCTTCTGTGAATTGACCAACCCCTTACTTTTTACTTGATACATACCTGCACAAAATATATAAGTAAATTGACCGAACATATTGTAACAATTATAAATCATAACAAGGGTCAATGACCTCATTTAACCTGTATGTGAAAGTGGGCGGATACTAAATTTTCACTAAAATAAACATAAATTGGTTATTTTACAATGAATTTCAATAATTTTCGTATCAAGTGAAAGTAAAATGTTTGGGCTGTAACACTTGCATCGTCATCCTTTCCAAAGATAAGACAGGAATTGCATCGTGACACAATAGGAACCAATTATGCAAATTACCAGTTCATTTGCATATTTGTTTACGCAATTGTCCCCAATCACGTGGTAATAACATTCTGTGAACTGGCCAACCTCTAACCTTTCACTTGATAGATAGGTCCCTGTGCAAAATATTTATGTAAATTGAACGAAACCCATTGTACTACTTACAAATAATTAATTGAGGTTAATGACCTCAAGTAACCTGTGTATTAAAGGGTTAAGATTCATGTATGTCAGTCGACAATCAAGTTTGAAAGTCATATCATTTGTTCTGCTTATCTTGTTCACATTGCTAGAGCTGGGGCTACTCACCCAGGTTCAACTGCTTGAAACGAGTCCTCAATTGGTTCTCTATTGAATTATGTCGTTACAGATGTTTCTGCCGGCAAAGACCTGCTCAGACCTTTGAAGAATAAGTCACCATTGATGACAGACCCGAATACTCCAATAAGCGGAAACAATACGACCACCAAGCGGATCCCGTCATCAAACTCTGGTATTCCGTTTTGGAGGAGATGGCGTCATCGAAGGGAACGCTCATCAGCAAGTAAAGCCACGACCATGAGTAATTCATCTGATGTGCAGAGTGAGTATTACAGTCCGAACCGTTCTTCTAGGTGTCAGAACAACACATGCGCAAACGGGTTTACCGTTCCTCTTGTTAAAGACGAAGCAATTCCAGCGCTGTCAAAATTGTTACAGTTCGAGAAAATAATTGAAAACCCCGGCATTCCCAATTACGACCAAGGCAGAGAAATATTAAAATTAAGTGAATCTTTGCCAATGTATTTGAAGACCTCTCTCGGGACTCAAGGTATGGACGACAAGGAAAAGATCTCCATCTATTACGAATTACTGGCTTTGATAATAGCAAGTTACGTCATAGATCTCCCGACAGATAAGAATGATGGTGGAAATGGGACGTCAATACTCCGAGTCCCCGATGCGGAAGAACTGGTACGCAATTTAGAAATTTTACTGCTCTCACGGCCATCAAAGATAAGAAACCTGAATCAAAGTTTGGATTGGAGCAATATGTGGGCAACAGCATCAACCAAAAACACGACAAGCAAATTCGAAACACTTTTCAATGAAGTTGCAAACAAAGTTAATATTGCGATACCTGTAAATGTAACATCAACGAGCAGATATATATTTGATGGCACACCTAAAAGTTTTTTAGGTTACTTTAAAGTATTGAATGCGGTTGCAACTGCAAATAATAGTTTGTTTGATTTCCTTCCAAACGTAACATTATTTGACCCTTCAGTAAACGACGCACATTCAACGCAAGAGGAAGGTTTGACTCAAAGCAATATGACTTTCCCTGATGACACTCGACAGGAGTCTTCGACAACCCCATCCAAACTTTTACCGCCGTCGAAAGAGCTTGAAGATATTAATATTAACGAAGAACATATTACAAAGAGGAGGAATCAAACCGAAAATGGTTTCGATATCCTCTCATTGCTTGAAGTTATTGATTCGGTTACAGACAAACCTATTCATAACATGTCTACTGTGTACATGGAGAACCTTATGGAAAGTTTAACTCATCGAAAAGGATTACATCTTTACCGTAAAGTACTGCCAGCACTTTTAGAGATAATCCAATCAAGATCCAACCATATCAATTCACATGATCACTCGGATGCTAAATCCCACCATCATAATTCATCAGCAGAACGTGCGAATGAAACCATGACGACCAAAATGCTGACGGAACTAATGAATTACAATGGTGACACAGACCAGATGAAATTAGCAGATTTTCAGCTTGCCTTTGAATTGAGTGAATTATTCTCAGACATGGATAATCATTTACAGAAGATTGACAAGTTATCGGCATTGGAGAAATTAAATCATCTGATTGATACCTACGCCCAGATTCAACATAATGTCACCGGAGACTTGTCCAATACAAATATAACTTCGCTACGAGAAATTTCACCCCCTGAACAAGTGGATGAGTTTCGGTCCATGACCACCCCGGCGACATTTGAAAATTTTAAATCGATGTCCAGTCATTCTCACACCTTTTCAGCTACTAGTGGGGAAGGTTCTGCTCCTAAAACCAAGGATGAGTTTCAATTGATCGCTATCGGGGAGGCTTCCGAATATTTGTATTCGATGTCTACTCATTCTAACACCTTTCTAAGTCCGAGTAATAAGGTTAACATTCCAACCTTTGCTTCCAAAACGAAGGACGAGTTTTGGGCCACTGTTACCCTAGCGACATCCGAAAATCTGGAATCAATGGCCACTCATTCTAACACCTCTTCAACTCCTAGTAATGACGTTAGAATTCAGAGTTCTGCTTCCAAAATCAAGGAAGAGTTTCGGTCCATTGCTACCCCTTCAACATCCGAAACACTGAAATTGATGCCAACTCATTCTTACACTTTTTCAACTCCCAGTGATGAGTCTAATATTCTAAGTTCTGCTTCCAAAGTCAAGGATGAATTTCGGTCCATTACTTCCCCGGAGACGTCTCAAAATTTTACATCGACGATGTCCTCTCATTCTTACACCTTTTCAACTCCAAGTGAGGGGGTTAATATTCTAAGCTCTACTTCCAAAGTTAAGGAAGGTTTTCGATCCATTGCGTCCCCGGAGAGAACCGGAAAACTGAACCTGACAGTTTTCCAGTCTTCCACTAATGAGAAAGCACGCGATTTAATTGGGGAGAACAACGAAATAAATGAAACAGGCTGGATTAGCACGGCATTCGACGACGGTGTGGATGTAACTGACAAGTGGCTGTCCTTTGGACGATTCTCTTCACAGACTGATAATATAACTTTGTTCAACAACTCAGAGATTGAAACAAAACTGATTAATGCAAAAACTGATCTATCGGCAACAATCACCGTACCATCGTCTATTCAATTGGATATCTCTCGTGGCTTAGGACAACGCTATAATACCAATTTTTCATTTGAATATGAAACTGAAGAAAGCAAGCAATTTTCACAAGACGATGTGACATTGGATGATATAGGGGCAGTTCTTAACTTGCTATTTGAGACGCACTCCTTCAACAAAACCGGCATAAACTTCTCCCAGTTCGAAAGAGATTTTCCTGAGTTTGAAAATATGCTAAATGGGACTGACGAAGAAGACGGCATTCGTAACTTCAATGACGTTATTACCATGATGAGGGTACTTGAAGATGTATCTCTGCAGGCGAGGCAAACATACCAAACAGTGACAATGCCAAATTCTCTGACGACATTTTATGACAAGTTTCTATCGTTACCTTCAGATATAACAACAAAAACTACATTGGAGGTGAGTGAACATATCCCAACTAGAAAAATGTCGTCTAAGGAAGAGGATCAAATGAATGAGACAGAAACCAAAGTATTCAGCTCTATTGTTGAAAATGAGCTGTATCCTCAGAGGAGCAGTAAACCGCAAATGCATACGCAAGATTTCAACGTCAATACAACTACTGGCTATACAACCAGAGGAACAGAAAAATATATTCCAACCAGGCCTGCACCCGAGGTGTCAACTATATGGCAAGCACTTAGAGACTTTTACTCAAACGTTACCGACGACACTACCATCAACATTACTGGTCTTGAGAGAAATTTGTCGAACATGAAAGTCTTTCTGAGAAGTGATACCCTGGAGAAATACGCTAATAACAAAAGTGAAGTTATAAACGGCATGGAAACACTTGGGAAACTGTTACAAATGGCGTCGTTAACAACAGAAACAATGGCCGGAACAACTACTGAGGTGTCAGGTTTCTACGGTCGCTCAACTTTCATGTCTTCAGAAAGAGACACAAGAACACGAACACCTACTGTGGAAAAAAGTGAAGACTTTGGTGAAAATACTCTCCCAACAGAGTTGATGACGTCACCGGTATTAAATGAACTAAAGGAAATCGACATATCTGCTGAGCAACATAATCCATTCCAAACATCATCGCAAGGACATACGATTATTTTCTGGGATGGGTATGTTGGTGAAGAGCTGAGAAGAAGTAAACACATTTTATCAGAGATACCAAACTCTCAGAACTTAACAAAAATTTTTGATTTACTGATAACAATTGGAAAGTTTCCGTCGACTTTTGAGAAGGACGAAAATCGTATCAATATCACTGAAACATATGTAAAGATGCTCGGAGAAATGTTGGCAGCGAGCAGTGAAGAAAGTGATGTTTTCAAAAGTGACTTGAGAAACTTTGTGAAAGAACTAGACATGGTTTTGGAAATTATAGAAAAATCACCCTATAGAGAAACAACAGACATGTCTACTACGAATGGAAATTATGCGACGCCTTCAATACCAAACACAAATGGACCGGAAATGCTCTCACTTGAAATGACCTCATCTTGGGAGAATTTGCTTGTAAATATAATTGATAGTATGCAATCTTTATTGGAAAAGAACATAAGTGAAAAGGAAACTTTGCCAGATATTGACGTCATTCGAAATATTGGAGAAATTGTGTCCAATCTCACCACAGTTGACCATATTTCTCAAGAGACTTTTGATGAGTTCTTAAATGACCTACTCATGTTACAGAATGAGTTTCCAATAACACCAGTTATTGATTACGGCAAGAAAAATAATCATTCGACTCTTTCTGTAATGTTTCCTGAGACCCAGACAATGACAGAAGGAAGAATAACAGATTCGTTAAGACACGCAAGTGCGGTACATTCACATGAGATGCTTAAACCACAAGGAGAAATAGTAAGCCATCAAACACCGATTGAGACAGACGAAGAACTGATTCAGTTGAAACAATGGCTGTTATCAAGTACAACACAAAGCCAGTCAAAGGTGCTAGGAACAGAGCCCTCCGTAGAGATGACGTCATTACAATTGGATATAACTTCTTTACCTTTGGGATATGGCAACCTTACAATCCGTCCGTCCACTGATTTTACAACTTACACAACATATCCAAGTCAGTCAGTGATGGAGAACACAAATGCAGACATTGGCCGGACAGTAAATGGTACCAAGACTACAATGTATCCAGGTGAACAGCAAAATTCAGTCACAGAAGCCATTACCTTAAAGTCTCTATCATCGGAGGAGATAAAGACACCTACCTCGAAAATGGTGCCTGAAGAGCATAATGTAGAAATGAATACTGAGTCAAATTATGGTGTAGTCACAAAGGAATATGAAGGCACAACAAACCATGGAGACTTTAGCGTCATTCAAAACAGAGAAACAGAAAAGTATATTTCAAACAGACCTACACCCCAGCTATCAACTAGGTTGATCGACATATGGCAAGCACTTAGAATGTTTAGATTAAACCTTACTGACGAATTTAGCATCAACATTACTGATCTCGACAGACGTCTGTCGAACATGGAAGCCTTACTGAGGCGGGATACCATAGAGGAATATTCTCATAACAAGAGTGCCGTTGTAAACTTATTGGACATACTTGGAGAGCTGTCACAAATGGCGTCGGAGACAACAGAAGCAATGACCAAAGCAAATACCGAGACGTCCATTTTCTACGGTGTCTCCTCTTCCTTGTCTTCAGAAAGAAGCACACGAACACCTACTTTGGAAGAAAGTGAAGACGTTTTCAGTAAGACCACACTTCCAACAGAGTTGATGACGTCACCGGTATTAAATGAAGTAAAGGAAATCGACATATCTGCTGAGCAACATAATCCATTCCAAACATCACCGCAGGGACATACGATTAATTCCTGGGGTGGATATGTTGGTCAAGAGCGGAGCGGAAGCAAATACATTTTATCAGAGATACCAAACTCTCAGAACTTAACAAAAATTTTTGATTTACTGATAACAATTGGAAAGTTTCCGTCGACTTTTGAGAAGGACGTAAATCGTATCAATATCACTGAAACATATGTGAAGATGTTTGGAGAAATGTTGGCAGCGAGCAGTGAAGAAAGTGATGTTTTCGAAAGTGACTTGAGAAACTTTGTGAAAGAACTAGACATGGTTTTGAAACTGAAAGAAAAGTCACCCTATAGAGAAACAACAAACAGGTCCATAACGTATGGAAATGATACGACGTCTTCTATATCAACCACAAATCGACCGGAAATGCTCTCACTTGAAATGATCCCATCCAGGGAGAATTCACTTGTAAATGTAATTGACACTATGCAATCTTTATTGGAAAAGAACACAAGTGGAATGGAAACTTTGCCAGATACTGACGTCATTCGAAATATTGGAGAAATTGTGTCCAATATCACCACAGCTGACCATATTTCACAAGAGACTTTTGATGAGTTCTTAAATGACCTACTCATGTTACAGAATGAGTCCCCAATAACACGAGTTATTGATTACGGAATGGGGAGTAATCATTCGACTCTTTCTGTAACGTTTCCTGAGACTCAAACAATGACAGAAGGACAGTCATTAACAAACACAGTCAATGGTTCCAGGACTACAATGTATCCAGGTGAACAGCAAAATTCAGTCGCGGAGGCCATTACCTTAAAGTCTCTATCATTGGAGGAGATTAAGACACTGACCTCGAAAATGGTCCCTGAAGAGCAACATGTAGGAATGAATACTGAGTCAAATTATGGTGCAGTCACAAAGGAATATGAAGCTGTAACCACAAAGGGATCGAAGGGTACAGGACACTATGTTCATAGTCTGCAAACAGGGAAAGAAAGTACGCCACCCAGATCTGCAGAGAGTAATGGTCTTTTTCCCACCCAATCAGGAACATCAGAAGGAATCTTCCTAGGTACGTTGGACATACTTCAGCAAAATGAGAGTCTCAACAAAAATTATATTGAAGATCTGATAAAGTTGTTGAAAGAGCTAGATGAATACTCGTACAACGCCAATTCTGCGCCTCTTAGCGGAATGGCTACATATGCTGAGTCAAGCATCCCACAACCTACAAAAGAAAACGAAATCATTACCAACATGGCACAACACCATTCTGAAATGATAAGTCCAGTGTCAATTTCGGAAACAGCAATCCCAAATACAGTTGGAGAGGAGATAGCCCTAACTAGTATTGGTAAACCCACAGAACGAAACGGCGACAGCTATGAGGTCTTAGAATACTTTGCTGCAAGGGTGAGTCCATTGTCAACATTGGAAACGACTGTCACTGTTTCAGGCGGAGAATTAAATTCGGAAACTAGTATAGTAAACCCAACAATAAAAACTGCAGCCGCTACTGCAGGAGGAGAACATATTCTAAACATGATTAGTCCATTGCCGGATGTGGAGACAGCTAACATTGTTACAGGTGAAGCACATCTCCTTAAGATGAACATTACTCAACCAAACGAAGAAATGAACGAAACTCCTACAAGAGGACACTTTTTGGAAACTAATATTACTCATCAGTCTCAAGAAATTGTAATGGCTACCACAAACAAAAGTTATCGTGCTAATGAAATAATGACGGAGCAATCGAAGACTTTAATTGCAAACAGAAGATCTCAAACTTCCCCTGGTCAGTTCTACAACGAAGCAGCCATGTCGAATACTCTTACCACAACACAGGAAAGACGAAAAATTTCATCTTCAAATAAACCAAACCCATTAATAAATGTCGTGACAGCTACGGCAAGAACAAATCTTCTGGAGGTGATGGAAGTAGTTGAGAGCAAAGGTAACAAACCAAACTCCAACAAACCGCCACTAAATGTCGGTGACGTAATGATTTTAAATGTGGCAGAAACAAATGAAGAGGTACCAAATGAGTTGTGGCAGTTTTTGGAGGACGTTATGAAAAAACAACATGTAGAAGAGCATGGAACTTATTTGCATAGAGCAACTCCTGGCGTCTCTCCGGCCACTACAGTTCAAACAGTTCCACAATTAAATCACGGACTTCATGTAACTGCGAAACAAACCTCGAGAGGTATATCTGCAGGACTGGAGCCACCACTAACGCTACACCTGTCCAAGGTAAATGTTTCTACGCAGTTGGAAGGAAGACGCCCATACCATGAGTTTACATCAAATCATAACAATGAAACAAAACAGATCAACAATTCTCAAACTCCCGTTGTAACAGAAAATCGGACGTGGTTTGATTTGGCTGAATTTCTGTGGATGACTGACAATATTACACTGAAACCGGTACAGATTAATCCGTCACTTGAAAAGATCTTTGCTAAAATATTACCAAAGAAGCTATCATCAGATACAGAGACCAGAATACTCAATGAACTATTTCCGGTCGAAGTGCAAGATGAACTTATAGAATCAACTGTCACCCAGAGCAATGATAGGAGCGAACTCTTTACTGTGTTCCCATATCAGAAGTCAGATCACAGGACTGTTATTCCCGCAGATAGTCTCTCGAATCTAAGCTTAATGACGACGAGGCCATCGGCTTCTGCTTTGACTGCATTTACCAGTTTATTCGATCAACTTCCTTCATCAGTGCTTGTCACCAGAAGTACGTTGACAAACAGCAATAAAATTCGAAACGTAACGTCTGTCATCCCAATCGCATCAGCGTTCAATAAAGGTATACCATTATTGAATGTATTCTTAAAAGATAATTTGCAGGACATTGTATCTTCCAAGGAATTAAAAGAAACTGATGAAACTGATTTTGAAGAGATTTTAAATTTATTCGCCAAAACCTTTGAAACTAAGTGGCAAAAGCCTTACACTCGAAAATTCATCAAAGATATTTTAGAGGTATCAAGGAAAGACAATTCTGCGAAGGCAGAGCAGAACATTTTAGATGAACTATTCATTCCTAATGGACCGACTTTCCTTGTGTCGTCTGCTAGTTCCATTAACGAAGACTCCAGTGTGATTGATAATGGCGAGGAGAGATCTATGCTGGGATACTATCATAAGGTCTACGAGAAGCCGTCAACGATATCAATGAAACCAAAGGTGCATATGGAGTTAAATGCTACAATTAGCCATCGTGAGGGCACAAACTCATCTGGGTTTGCTACCTTTGATGGCAAGTCACGTGATTTTACGATACCGAAACGTGTGGAAAAAAGGATTAAAGTTAGTGCCGCAAACATGAAGAGCTTGCTGAGATCCTTGCATCAAATCACCACCACTAACAAAGTCAACTTGTCCTCCGATCAACTGGTGAGATTTGAAAGTTTCCTACTGAAGCACAACATCGATAATTTGCTGATATCGGACGAGATCTTGAGAAACGAATTTCATTTAAACTTGTTGCTCTTTAATATATCGCAAGCTATTGAGGAACTGGCTGAGCTTGTCGAAGCTCTCATTCAACGGTATCCAAATGTTGAGGAATCTTCATTCTTTTGGAACAGAAATGGAGCTTCATGGAGCCCAGAAATCACTAAGACGGATAATGAAGAAGTGGTGAGTGCTACGACACCCAGCACCGATGCTTCGAGGGCATTATTCACATACTCTACAGACAGTGAGAGGAAACCAACAGACGACAAAGACGAAACGCAAGGACTGAAAACGGATAATTGGGAGCAGTCCAGTGATGTCACCCAGACAATTAATGAAAACCAAGAGGTCAGTGAATTGACACCATCGAGACAATACGAGGAAATACGAAACTGGATGCGGGGAATGCATTTCAATGCATATAACAGCGGTAAGAGGAAAGTTTGTTACATTCGATACCTGACTTTCAATGTTACATCTTACGAGAGTAGCGTTCCAGTTGATGCTATATTTGAAAGTCCCCACCTTGAGTCACCCTGAAGAACAAAATATGTCTAGATGACTGCCACATTAACATTCAATTTTGTGAACCTGTTTGTAATCAATTCATCGGAAACAACAAATGGAAAGAAGTGTTCGTATAGTTCGTACATCCAGATCCATTGACATCTACAAAAGACTCGTGCAATGCCTCTCAGTCTGATAATACTTTAATTAAAATCGTATTTTCGAATTGACAGCAATACATACACAAGGTACAGTGGCGACGTAAGTGCATTCTTCCGGGGGGGGGGGGGAGGTTGGGGAGGTTCATGTGGCGCCCATCATCTCTTACATGATCGCTAAAATGGCGGGAAGACTGTTTAAGTGGAGCGTCACCGTCAGTTGGGCGGAGCGCACCAGAGAACGTTTGGACAAAAATACCCCCAGATTGCGCGATATCACTTCTCTGGGCTCTACCGACACCGTTTCACTCTTGAAACCCCTCAAAAACCGCTGCTGTGTGGGGACTGAGCGACCCAGCCACCCCGTCTCTGAAAAGATAGCGGAAGTTGCTTTCTTACTTAACCAATACCGTAGATGTCCATGAAAGAAACCTATTTGTTAAAAGTTTTTAGGCCTTAACCACGGGAAACGTAATCACAACCTGCCGTGTGACGGAGAATATAAAGTGTGAAAAGTTTTCATGAATGATATCTTTGTAGGAATGCTCGAATTTGCAGCAACAATTTTAATTCGTTACCAACATGATTTGTTAAACTAAGACCACGTCACCCACGTTAGCAGCGTGATTTGTGGCGACAGTCGTGCAACTGTTGTCAACGACGTGCTTGGAGCAATGACGCTCTGAGAACCTTTCTGGCGTCGTGATATTGTGGCTGATTTTGGTGATACTGGCGTCATATTGATATTTTAAGTAAGATTTTATTTCTTGTTAACAGACGTTTACCCTTTGCCATTTCGCGCCTGCTATTTGTAGTAGTGAAGTACTGTAAAGACCCGCTCCTCTTATTCATTAATCTATTGAATGATCTATTGTTCGAACAGGATTTAATCAGACCAATGAAATCATGATTACCAAAACAAGTCCAGAGACACCAGTTAGCAACAAAACGGCACTGACGATGGGATCTTCTATTCCTGAAGTTTTCACAAACCAAAATTATCTATTACCAAATGGGACTGATTTACCTGCCCGACCCACAGGACCAAACGATCACGTAAGAGTAACCTCATATGGGGATAACATCACTCTGACCGGTCTCGGAGACGTTGTGGATAAATTTAACAATGAATGGCGGAGGATCGAAGTTGAATTAAATATCTTGACAGGCAAACGAAATATTTCATCTATTGACCAAGACTACGGCGAAGAAGCAAAGACTAGTTTTGTGGGAGCTGAAGGCAGCACCGGAACTATAAAAAGTAGTAACAAAGTTAACCCTTCTGACGGTGACCGTTTGTTGTCAGGAAAGTTTGCACAATGGATCAAATCTTATTCACAATCAAACACAGAAGTAACGCGACATGAGACGTCGAGTCGCTATCCGCTCGGAGTGATCGACAGTCGTGTCGAAACTGACCATCTCTCTATGGAAACAATGATATCGTTGTATGATGACAACCTGCAACGAACTACTGCTGAATTAGTCTCGAGAGAAACAAATCAGAGAGGTACAACTTCACTTGAGACTGAGAACAGTTTCATCAAAACTACGAAGACCCAGCCACCTCTCCCTCAGGATATGTCACGGGTATCATGGTCAGAATGGTCAGCCTGGGGTAAATGTTCTGCCACCTGTGGAACAGGGCAGAGAGTTCGAAGACGACGGTGCGAAATGGTCATTGAAGGATTCCTTATACCAGTTGAGTCTTGTGTAGGTCCAATGGAAGAGGTGGCGGTGTGTGAAAAAGTGTCATGTCCAGGTAAGAAGTACATTGTTTGCATTATTACACTTGATGCACTTTTCTTATTATCAGCATCACTTTAACCCAAATTTTCCTTCTTTGCAGGATCCGATGAGGAAGTAAAAAGTGTTGCAACCTCTCCTAGTTGGTCTGAATGGTCCATCTGGAGCCAGTGTTCGGTATCCTGCGGTAACGGTGTACAATCTCGACGTAGGGTGTGCAGACACAGTGACATGTCCAGTGCATGTCCTGGGCATGCAGCGCAAGCTGAACAGTGTTACGGTGATCTGGGAATATCGTGTCCGAAAATTTCAGAACCATCCATTAAATTCGCAAACGGTGAGTAGCAGTAAACCATAGGTCAACATCATCACCAAAAATGTCCTTCAAAAACAAAATCCCATAAAAAAGGGAGAGTAGTGTCTACCGGCATTCACATTCGATTTGATAATTCACAAATTTCATATTTCATATTTCACTTCCCTTTATTCTTTCTAACTTTATAACAGCAATTTACGGCAGCGATGAGGAGCAATTAACATCACCGATAGTCCCCGAAGCTGATCATCCGAGTAAGGCTAGTCTAACCGCAGGGACAATCTCATCAATAATCGCCGGTTGTTTGCTGGTCCTGCTGATGACTTTAGCCTGCGGGGTAGCTCACAGCAGTCGATTGATCGGTAAAGCAAAGAGACGTATCTCTAGAAATGACTTGGTATAGATCAAATACGGGAGAATCAATGTTCACGAGCTTTTCCGAGGCCAGTACATTGCATCGCGATAAAAAAAGAGAGACCAACCCAGAGGTATGACGTGAATCACTTGTATTCAGTGACGTGAGTCAATGGAGCTCGATGTGCGATGGATGACGAACGGCATGCCCATTGTTGGGAAGTGTCGACTGAAGTGCGCGCATTGATACAGATTACATCAACCAATGACGTGAACCCAGAGACGTGGATGCAAAGATGAGATTTCTGCTCTTATAATGGTGGGCAAACTTTGTAGTTTCACCCATTTCCGCACCTTTCTTGCCAACACCCATGCTCAGTAACATATGTGGCCTAATGTACCTAGATTTTGCACGGCTGTTTTTAACCTTTTTTCACATTTTCAAACCTACGTTGTAATGGTTCAGTTACATTGTCAGCATCTCTTAAGGGGCGATTTCCGGCGACCTTGACAGGAGTTTTATCCCAAGATTTTCTGGTATATTCTCCGCACTAACTGCTGGTGGCCCTCCGCTTACATAATCTTCTTACAATTCTTTTCACTCCCCTCCTCCTTCCCCTCTAGTCCAAAATCCTGGATGCGCCACTGTAGTACAGGCTTACTGTATTTCCACATTACACTGTAAACAGTTCAGCATCACTCACTTTTTCGAAATGTCTGGATCCGCGCCTGCTCTTACACTTTCTCTTAATTTATGCTTTGAGAATCAAATTCAAAGTGGCAAGGTTTTGACGATTACGGAAATAAGCTACAGAAGTTTTTACATCTACTTTTCGATGTGAGAGAGTTTCGTTAGGTAAGTGCATGGGGGGATTGGTTTTGATAGAAGGAATCTGTATTTCATAACGTACATCATGCTCTGTTAAAAAATGTCTCTAAATTTACAGCAAATAAAACAAAGAAATGAATAAGAATTACAGAAAATGTCTGCAAGCTCATTACCGAAACATTTCTGCATTCCTTTTGTATTTCTTTATTTTATTTTCTGTACATTTACATTTTACAATTTACATTTTTAACAGTGTCTTCTTTTTTTGTACATTTTCTTGTGCGTCCTGCCATGGACTTAATGTTGAATCTGTTTCCAGTATAGGAATGGATTGTACCTTATAATAAGACGGATTAGTAAAGATAATAAAAACATTCACTGAAAATTAAGCCCTTTTGTATTATATTCCAATATTGAGTAATTGATTTCATTTTATCTTCCGTCTGTTCAGACTAAACTTTTAAGTAAGACTTTCCTATTGAAAAGCTCAAATGTTAGTGTTTTCTCTCGACCTGATATGGTTTTTTTGTTCACCAAATAATCAACTTTTAAGTATTTAAAGAGGCACATTGAATATTTTTTCCCTTAAATTTCACTAAATTTTCCTTAGCCTGTCAAAATTCCTTCATATGCTTGGCAAGTCATCGATATCAACTCAATGGGCCCATTTTAAGCGAAAGAAACTAGCCGATATAAAATACTGATCATAACTACCATGCATCGTCCTTGTTACCTCCTCTTTACAAGTGAATCAAACTCAATAAAAACATTAATAGATTACACCACAATATCAATAGCGAAGCAAAATCAATAGAGAACAATAGAAATTTGAAATATGGTACTACTTACAAAATAACAACAACAACAACACCAAATCCTTCAAAAGCCCTGAAAGCGATTGTTTGCCAACCAGGTCGGCTACGAATTGGAGAGTTAACTGCAATTTTCTTACAAATTTGTAAAGTCAATACGATATTCCTGTAAACATTGTAATGTTGACATTTATAAAATGTATGATGCGATGCACAAACAATAACAACTATAGGCAATCCACGGAGTTGCAACGGTCAATCCTTACATGATATCACACATGTTTATGCCTTCTCGAGAAGAACATCTGGATATCATGTCACGTTCTATCATGCTGAAAAGGTCTTCTTGAGACAGGATTTTAGCACATTATGTGTATTTTGTAACTATTCATTCGCTAACAAACAGGTTATTCTGTACATGTTTATTTACACACGCTACATATGCAAGCAGAAGGTAAATGAATATACAAATTGTTCACTGAATTGTGCAATTCACTTTCACTTTTAAGCAATTTTTGTTTTGCATATTGTCACCACCTATGGCAAAGTGCCTTATTACAATGACCAGTGTGTAACCGACAGAAACGTTGAATATTCAAACAATTAAGCAAGATTACGAAAGCACGCAAGGGCCACGTTAATTTTTCTTTAATTTTTTTTTTTTATCAAATCAATAATTTCATTCATCAAGTTATTAAGTTGTTTTATCAAATTAAAACTGGACTTTTGTATTCAGTTGTGCACTGAAACTTGACAAAAAAAAAACAAAACACATGACCCTAAAACATGACCATGACTATAACCGTCAAAATAAACAAATTCTTGGTTAGGTGTAAAAGAATTGCGTGCAAGCCAAAATATTCCCCCAGTTCCAAATGTCTGGATGTGTAATTCCTTCTTAGAGGCGCGGCATGTTCACAAGGGCCGGCGGGTTCAAAAAGGGGGGGGGGTGGTGGGACCCTCTCCTTTCCAAAAATATTGTTTTTTTTTTCCATGACTCATTGAACACTTCAAAGCCCTATCCAATGAAAGTACTAATGTGATGTGTCAGTGAAACTTTGTTCATTATATTCGACAACAAAATACGAGTACTCCGCTGAAGTGTTAAAATAATTCTGTCTCTCAGATTTTCATCACTCTGATAATGGTATGGTTTATATATGGATCAGAGCTAAACTTTGGCCAACTCTGGGCATGACCGCCCCTCCCCCCCCCCCCCCCTTCCGGAGTACTGGTGCTCTTGGATTGCTAACTTCAGTCTATAACAAGATCAAGCAGGCCCGTGGAAACTGCTTTCCACTTTCAAGGGACTTAGCTCCAATTTTCCACAAATTTAGTGGAATAATTATTTTGGTTTTCGTTTTCGTATCCACCGACCCTTGACCTTTGAAGTCACCGATCCATGATAAAACTATCCCTCTTTAAGTCCGTTACATGTTCATCCTCTGCTTGATCTGACACATTACCACCTCGGGGAGAAAATAAGACACACTGCAGCCTTAACATCTAACAAAGTCATTTGAGGAGGTTTTATAGGGGGTCTAGAGCTCCCTATAGGGTCTCACAGTATATCGCAAACCCGACCTACGTATGGAACTGAAGGAGTTTGTCTGGAGAGCTATTCTTTGGTCACTCTAGTAAACGATAATCAAATTTGAGTTGATTCGTCGCATCATCTCATCAACACTGCAGAGCCTTATTAATTTTTCGATTGACTTGGTTTATCTTAAATACTGTCCATAGTAAAGTTTAAACATGTACAGAAAACAGCAAGAAAAAAAACTAGAAGTCATCTTTGTGCTACTTGCCATTTGCATTAGTATAGGCCTATGTATACCAGACGCTCAACGTGGTCAGCGCTTCTGTGCACTTCCTTTGTATGATCAGGGAGGTGTAATAACACCTCCCTGGTATGATCAGGTAACAACTCCCTGATTTAATTGACGGTAAACAATCACTTGTCACAGTGAGGGACAGCTTGGAGGATAAGGTTTCACATTGTTTTACCCCCTGTGCCGCATAGAGTCAGGGATTGACTATACTGTCTAATTATCCATGAAGTGGAAGGATTTTATCAGAGATAAGGTTAGCTGGAATAAAAAAACAATATTCTTTTAGGGCGAGTTAGACCGCTATGTGTGCTGAATGAAGCATTTGCTAAATTCATTATTTCTGCATTGTGGGCAGAATGAACGCCAAAACACTGGAGGGCACAAGTGACAAGGTTGACATCCGAACATACCCCACACCGCCTTTGATGTTATGAGGTATTTATGTGGAAAGTTTAAGGAGGACAGACACTGCATGTCGGCCGAATCCCTCCCGCCCCCCCCCCCCTTATAATCATGACCTAACCATAAAGTTCACCACCTTACCGTCTGGAGGAGATCGTTACACAATCTTTTAGGCCTATAATATTTTAGCCGATCTGACCTTTGAATTTAATTAATATTTCCTGAAAATTGTTTGCTTCGTTTACATTACATATCTACTGCAAATCTCTTGGACATTCGCACCAAGAAAAAGCTTGAAATGACCTTCCTCGTTTTTCATGACCCTTGATCAATGACGTCGTCGACCTAGCAGACGCGTCATTTTCAGACGGACACTTTTTTGTTTCGGTGATGCACCTGTTTCGGGGACGAGAACACGCACGAACACTCACATAATACACCCCTTTTCATCATCTAACTCCAATCGGTAATCTCAGCCTATGTCATGTGCCCACCACATGGTACCTGATAATAACACCCACTGACCAACCAAGTTTCAGTTGAACTCCACCAGGAATGTAAAGGAGTATTGCAAAACTGCCCGATAAGAGTTTATCGTATTTCTACGTATGGGATAAGATAAGCAGACACAAGTGTTCGTGTGATATGTGATATTCATCTGAGCCTACTCTGTTGACTTTTTTTTTTTTGGACATTAATCATGACTTCGAAGTTTCCTTATTTTAGTCCCCCCCCCCTCCTCATACAAGACGGCATCTGTGCGTCTAGTTTCAACAATAGTTAAGTGTTGTTATTCATGGGACAATGTGAAGAGAAACAAGTCAAAAAAGAAAAGAAAAAGGAGATCGGTCGGAAAAAAAAAAGTTTTAACTGTAGAGCTCTAATATTGGTGCCAATAATACAATACTTCACAATTCCCTATATTAGTTTGCTTGAGAGAATATCAAAGAAGTGACTACAAGTAAAAAGGTGCAGGCGAAAAATGACAAAGTTGCACTCTCCTGCTGTTGATCAAGGCTGACTTTCTGTGCCGAAACTCACAATCCTTTTATAAGCTTCGCAATCATTCGGCACGAAAAATAATCAAGGACAATTAGGTTAAATGCGAGTCGCTCTGATGTATTTCAGATGCATTTTCTGATTTATTCCATGGACTAGCAAAAATATATGAGCAACGAATGCGCTGACACAAGGCTGAAGACCAGCGGAGACACTGAACAAGAAGATCAAAATGCGTTTAAAAAAACGGTTAGATAGCCATCCTCTTAATCTTAATCAAAGTAAGAGTTTGGTACTCAAGAAAAAGAAATACCTAGCACGATTCAACACCCGTTTCAACTTTCAATTAAACTTGCTCAATTTCAGTTGATAATAAAGCTGTTCGCGATAGAATAGCGTCATGTTTTCTTTCAGTGGTGATTGTAATGGATAGGCGAGTCGATTTCTATGCTCATATTTTGCATCCATTAATGCCAACGGCTAAATTCAAGTTGTGCAATTTTAGTTGAAAGTTAAATTGTGTGCTGAATCGCGCTAGTGTTCACTGGACTTAAATAACGCCAATTAGTTTGTCATCAAATTTTAAGCAGACACTTCATCATTATCATCATCAACCTTCCATGTGCAAACTCGTAAAAAATTAACAAACGTTCTACAGGGAATACTTTCAATAACATTCTCCTACTTTCGTATAAAAATAGTCTTAGAGTTTGTTCTGAAAAGAATTTAAACATAGATGGATGTTGTAGGCGGAAGTGGCTAACTTTGAAACACTGCAGAGTATCGGTCATGGTCCTTTGACTTAAAGTAACACGCATCCATTGATACCACATTTATGTTCACATTTCCAGGGAATCTACTTCAAACATGAAAGATATACCAGTCAATTGAGGGATGACAAAAAATTCTGAAACTTTTAATGAAAGTGGAGTGAAGACTTCCATTTCTTCGTCCCAATGTTGCTCACATCGACCACGGAAAATTATTTTGTATGGGGATAAAAAGACAAAACATTCACAGTGTTAAACATCAATAAAAGGCAAGCAACTCTCAAACTTGAAGAAGATCTAGGCCGGGTAAAAACCAAAATTCATTTTTTTTTCTGAAGGGGTGTCTCATGATCAGCAATATATTGAAGCCAACGTTTCCCCACTATCAGTCATATTACATATTAAACACACAATCTACGGAACCTAACCGGTACCTCTGTCATAAGAGAACGTACAGTGGTAACCTCACTGGTCAATCACATTATCTACTTTATTGCACAG
Source organism: Stichopus chloronotus (assembly GCA_021234535.1). NCBI lineage: Eukaryota > Metazoa > Echinodermata > Holothuroidea > Aspidochirotida > Stichopodidae > Stichopus > Stichopus chloronotus. The sequence goes on from SFZH01000008.1 coordinate 6,274,348, forward strand.
AGCTGCCCCTGAGTTTAAACCTCAAATCAAAGAAAAACATAAAAAGAAAAGTGCACAAAGGTAAAAAATAAAACAGATCGACAAAAGAGGAAATATCTCATTACAGAATTTACAGCAACGAGCAGAAATCCATTTTATCGCCATGAAAACTCCAATAATGGGAAACAGCTTTTGGGCACCAGCATTTAGACACTCAACACCTGGCTAACATTCTCACTAAAAAGCAACATTATGCTATTGACAGAGGCTTCTCCTTTTTCTTTAAGTACTTCATTTTTATTATAAATGCCTTCACTCTTTTAGGGCTTGATTTTAGGGTTGACAGGTGGTTGTCAGAGAGACTCAACGTAGCGCAAATGTACAGGAAACACATAGAAAAACTGTGAACATCAGAATGGAACTCACAGTCGTATAGGTCCATTTAAACACCCAAACAAACACTGCGTAAGTCACTTTAAACTTGTATGTCTTTCAAGATGTATATGTCTGATACGGAGGAATACTCCACAGACAAGTATGAATTTAGGTCTTCCTCAGAACTTCCCTTTCAACTCGTAAATAAATAATAAAATGATTTCATTCAATTACAACAAAGCATCCAGCTAGACACTATATCCCAACAGAAGCAACAGACACAATCTGTGCAAGTAAGGAAAAATCATTTTAAAAGTAAACACAAAATGCCTCTTCAAAGAACTCCGAAAAAAAGATGAAAAACCTGCACAAAGACAAAAGGAAATGATACCTCTCACTTCCAGATAAACATTTCATTAACAATTCGATCAATTGCCCGATTTTTATTTACATGCGACTAATATTATGAAATGATCACCATTCATCACAAAAAGAAAAAAAAATGCAACTTTCTTTCACATATTGATGGCAACTTTAAATCTTTTGTTGCATTTTGGCTTCTTTGGACTGGCAAAAACGGTAAAAGACAGTAGAAATTCAGGTTTTGGTAAAAAATGCAAATATACTATCATACGTCATGGGGATGTATGCACCTAGCTTTAACATTTCTTCAATGATGGGAAAAACTTAATCCGACCTATAGCGGGGCTGTCCACAGGGAGACTACTGAAGCAGACCGTGATCATCTGTCCACAGAGTGTATTCCACTAGAGGGACTTTTTGCCAGACCCTTATATTGCCGAATATGGCACTTCCCATTCCTCATTCACCACTACATGCGTAGAGTATCTAGTTTTCAGTTGTCTCATGTTCCTGGAAAGTTTCAAGGAGATGTTTTGTTCATAGAGTAAGGTGGCAATCATTTCAGACATGTCCCTACCAATCTGGAAGCCGGCATGCCGCTGCATGCTGTTACATTCTAACACACTTCTTGAATTACAGTTTTAGTGGCAACAGGTGTTACCACCTCATAACAGCAGTTCATGGGTTGGCAATTGCAACAAAGTTTACGCTGTGGCACGGTGAAAATTACATTTGGGTTGAAAAGAGTTAGCTTGATGGTGGTTAAAATCAGCCATATATTGTCATCAGTTGGAAAGCAACTCAGGTAGGGTGGTAGCCAGCATTCTACAGACACATCTTTTGCATTGTGAGTGGATCTTTTTACACCATAGTGAGACAGTACATAAGAAACTGATACTTAACCGTGACAGTGTGAGATTGCCGGGCAATGAGCGAGAATTGACGGCCCTGCTCATGGTTTAGAAAAGCTGATTCAGTCTTGAGGAAAAACAAAAAAGGACAAGGGGTAGGACACAAAAGGGTATTTCACTTGTTCAATGTGACTCAACTTAATCCTTATATTTGTGAACCACATGACATTTCAAACACCATCGACTATCAGGCACTGCAGATGTGTCAGAGTTGGCCTTTTACATTGCTGTAACATAAAAGTCCCCCCCTTCACACCGAAAAAAAAATAAAAAACATGGAGGTCTTGAAAAAGTAAAACCCAGACCACATATTTAAAAAGATGTTAAAGAAAATGTGAAGAAGTAAAAGATTTTATACTATTTTCTGTGCTGCCCTCCTGCAGGTGTGTTACAAGGATGCATCCAGCAAAAAGATTCTGCAAATGGTACAAACTGACTGGACAAAGAAAATATGCACCAACAAAAATCCATGAATGAACAGAAAGCATATTCAATTTGAAAATTTTCCTTAGACACAGTTCAGAAAAAGTTTAATTTCATCTATGCTTTGGTGCACTTCTTTGGTATCAATAAATTGCCCACTATGTAAGTTTCTATTTGTTAAGTTTGTTGGAAGAAGGGGCAAATCCACTAGTAGGAGGAAAAATTGTCAAGGGAGTATCAAGTAGATTTCTCCTTTCCACCTTTTCTCCTTCAAACACACTGTCATTGTCGAAACTAAGTAGACATCCCACGACCAAAGATTTTAGGAGTACTTATCAATACTTGCAAATATGGAGTCCATACTTAGTTTCCGTTACATTAATCAAATGGGCACTCTCTACCTAACTGTACCCTAAACAGGTCTGTCCCCTCGCTCATGACACCAAAAAAATGGATATGGACACATAGGAGGAATGTGCCACAATGAAAATTGCAGCTTCGTCAGAATACAATAACTTATAACTTTAACTTCAATCACAGTATTTATTTCTTTAAAGTGCTCACTGGCAATAAGATAAAAGTTGACAGTGATATTCTGCTGTACAATTTGTTTAGGCTTGAAGAAATTCAATACTTTTTTAAAAATTAATATTATGACACAAGGAACTCTTCATTCTACAGCACCCCTCTCTTTTTTATCTTCTTATTCTTAAAATAACTTCATTACAAAAATATAGTCTTCCCACTTTTTGTCCAGCAATGGCAATTATAAAAACAGATAAAAGTAATAACTAAAAGTTCAACCAGGCTCTCTGCCTGCATAGAAATACATTTTTACTCAGCCCCATCCACACGATGGCATTTTTCTTCAGGACTTGAAGATTTCAGGCCAACAATGGTTGCGTCTCTCCCGAGGAGACTCGATTTCTGCCATAGACCCAAAACTGCAACAGAAGCTGTTGAACCCATGTTAAAGAAAAGTGATCGGAATTATTGAAACGGTTATCGATGAGGATTACATTAACTCATACCTGCCAACTTTTGGCAAACAAAAATAGTAATGTGGCTGCTAGTACTGAATGCTGTCCTGGGGGAAAATTTTTTGCTTTTTATGGGATGGTCTAGATGCAAAATGGTGCAAAATTTGAATGCTATTGAGCTTCTTTGATTTTATGTGCTTCTGAACATCAGTCAGTCCACCATGGCCAATGTTGATATCTGCTGAACAAAGTCTGCAGTATTCTCCAAGTTTGGATGGAGAGAGCACAGGAAATTTTTTCAGCGTATTCTTTTCTGTACTTCTGAGATCCACGTTGCTTAGATGAATGGCTCATTTTCAATGTTTATTTAAAGACACAAATACAAGTTTCACTCAATCCAGACTATTAAAACCCGTACGGCGTTAAGTTGCATAGCTTAGGCTAGCGTATTCATTTGTGTTACTGTTAGTGTAGTATCACACTGTTGCCTAATGTTACGCCTTCGTGTAAAACACTACTCACGTACTGGAACAAATTATTCTGGAAGATGTATTCACGCAGTTAAATATGGCTGGCAATAATCCAAAATAATTCCACTAGTTAACAGCTTTCATTTATTCCAAATTATGGAATTATGAAAGTTAAGGCGTGGAATTGGCTACCCAAAGAGGAAGACGATTTAACTGTGAGCTTTGCAGTTTTTGAAAGAGCAAACGTACATGCATGCATCCAGTGCCTTAGCTATAGCATGCAGTGCATACGTACCTACCGTACGCAACTACTGATCCTATGCAGTGTTTATCATCGATACGTACGGCACTCATGCGACTGGATGAGTGTGGTATTGCATAATGTTGGCAACGAGACAGCCCGCTGCTGCTGTACTGTACGTACATGTATAGTATTGGCACACAGTATGGGCAGCTACCTGATATGAGCAGTTGCGTGCACATCGTGGCAGTTCACAAAAAAATCGTAACTTGGGGGCTACAATTCGTAATTCGTTATCAGACTGAAAAATTCGGAAGAATTACGCCAAAATCGTAATAGTTGGCAGGTATGTTAACTGTCCAGTGAGCTATGAGGAGATGCTGCAGAAATAAAAGCAAGGCTGCATGTGGAATTGGTGGCATGCTGTCACCTTTATCCATTGAGACAAAGAAAGCTAGTGAGGACGCTGCCAATGAACGACAAGAAGCCAAACAACATGCTGAATGAATCCCAATGTCTACAGACTGCATTTCAACCTTGAAAATGAAAATTAAGGTACTGCATATGCTTTGATCCTTCCTTCAACAATTATGTTGTGTGTGATACTGCAGCATGTTAGCACATTTTGAGAATTTTGAAAATCAAGTTCAAATTTTCATGTTTCAAGCAATTTTAGTGTGTGGTAGTGTATTACCTATGTGCTGTCACTCTTCCACCTTTATCAAACTGTTAGATTTGCATGGCAGGTCACACCATGTCATTCTCCTTATTACTTTAAATAAACAATATGCATGGTTTGTTTTCCACTTCATGCTTCCCTGAACAAGAAAGCATCTACATGGTGACTTAATCTCCAATCTCCAACATAAACACAATAAAACTGACTGAATTAGCATGCACCTCATGTAAGACAACTGCAAACTGACTTAAACAGACACCTAATCTTATTTATTAATCTTATTTATTACAGGTTATTTAATTTATTCATTTCCCTTGTGATGTTTCTTATCTTGAGTTTGAGGTAGGCTTACATGAAGAATTTCCAATAAATGTGATGTCAGTCACATACGGACAAAATCTGGTATGCGACCACACTCACTTTACAATCTCAGTGACAATGTAGTCTCTTTCCATCGGCTTTGATTTGCGACATAACACCATCTTCACATTACGCACCATGTCACTCTAAGTCACAATACAACACTTCCTTCAGGTAGTTACTCAATACAGCATAATTCAAAATACAACACATTCACAAAGTGACAGCACTCACAATGTGACTTCATTCACATGACAGGTTGGGTACATGTGTAACTGCATTCACAGCACAAAGACAACCACAAAGTGACTGCATTCACAGAACAAGTTCAACTCCAGATTTAATCTCTATTACAATAACCGCAACTATGAGAAAACTTAAATTTGCAATATGACTTCATCATGTGGCTGCACACTCAAAACTGCTTTGGTTATCATGCAATCTCAGTGACTATGCCAGCAAATTTCAGATCTCGTTCACCTCATCGGACCTCATTCACAGCACATTCACATCAGGTTCGTGACTGCTGCCACCGAAAAATAAAATCGGAAGAACCAAATTTTGTAAGACATTTTCTTTGCCAAGGATACGGTGACATCAAAGACTAATGTGCCAATACTTCCCACCAGCCAGGGTAGATGGCGACAGAGGAAGACAAGGGAGGTGTCCTCCATGATCACAGATAGTCCATAGGTCAGATTACCCAGAACGGTGATGACGAACATGAAGATGGATATTCCTTCCACGGACTTACGTTTAAACTGCGTAAGGAGAAAACAAAGAAGAAAAGAAGACAATTTGAGAGATGAGGAATCAAAAAGAATTTCAAAATTAAATTCAGGACCAAAGTAGACCAATTTATTATACAAAATATTGGAGTGGGGGTACCCCCCTCTGTATCCATTTCACCCATCTGGTGATGTGCTGCTATTCCTGGGTTTTCTCTAAGTACACCAAAGGATTGGTTATACTTCTAACAGCTGTAAAATGTTACAAAAACTCCAAAGCAGTGGTCTATTTTCCAAATAAAGCCCTGATTTCTAAAGGAGATGTGTTTCCATAGGAGTTTTGCTGTAGTAGTATTCACATGGAAATGCTGCACATTTACCAAAGGATCTGGTTCCACTAACTTTTCAGCCAAAAAAACTAAATCCCTCTTGCCACCATAATTGACACTCTAATTAACGAAAATACTCTCGAAAGACAAGTGGCACTTTACTTCCAGATTGGAATCAAATGGATAAAAATGATGGAATATTGATGAAAAAGTTTTTTTCTTCAAATGGCATATCCTGCTTGAACTGCAGCATGTATGTGACAAAGCTAATTTAATCATCCTGCACAAACTAGCATGGGGCCATGGAGGAATGACCCAGTCAGTCAAGAGTCTTTTTGTAACGTCTGTTTGACTGGCTCGTACTCACGTTCTTATAAATCTGAGGGGACCGAGACAGAAAATAACATAAGCCAGAGATGATTCCAAAAATGTAGCCAATAAGATCTTTACTATTCTGTGAAGAGAAAAAAATAAAGAAAAGTTTTCTATGGAAACAATAGGCAAACTTGCATTGCCATCACATGACAACAAAAAAGGGCACCCTCTCTGATGGCAAACAGATGACAGTGTATATATATATAAATATATTGCTACACTAGGAGTATGCACATCAAATGGCAGAGACCCAATGCACATGTTTAATTTAGCACCTTGCCCTTAGGGAGGGAGCTTTACTGTAAAATTTTGATGTCAGATGTGAAGGGGTTCAAAACAAGCATCAGTCAGGGAACTCTATGGAAATACAGAAACGACAACCTGATCACTGCTAACTCAATAAATATAAGTACCTTGTGCAAGACTTTCATACTGGTGGAACGGTTCCCCCACTTTGTTTGTGCTGGGGGAATGTCCCAAAGTCAGGAAAAATTCCTGACTTTTTGCATATTTTTGGAAATTTTGTTTTTTGGAAAAGGGAAAACACTCAGTGTGATGTATCTCACAGATGAAACTGAAGAATTTTGTGGCATTGTATCTTCCACATTCCCTCAGAGATGAGGTACTTTTCATACAATTATAAGAAGTTTGGCATATACACGAACAGTTAGCAGAACTTAAGGAGGCCAAGGTAAACAATGTGAGTGCATTTGTTTGTGACTTCAAAAGGCATGTGAGACATCAGGAAAATCGTCAGTTTGACATAAAAACTGATGACATAAAGTGCAAAGCTTTGATCACAAGAGATTTTTTCTTTTTCTGATTTTTGCAAATGTGATGAAAGAAACTGTAATGAGCAAACCCTTGATAATGAGAACTGTATTATTACTTTGTGTTAGAATATTCCTATTTGTTACCAGAGTATGGATGTATACATCTATCAGAGTCACTTATCAAAGTTATAGCAAATTAGGTTCAAATGACCAAGCATTGTCACAATGTGATCTCGACATGCAAACAAACCTGAGTTCCATTCGACAAAGAATTTCTCTCGAGGTTGATATTCTGTTCAGTATGCATGAGGTAACAACAAATCAAACCAGATATTGATTGTAGCTCTTTGAGGAACAGGATTAAGACAGATTACTTTGTGACCTTCATGGCTATGCACATTACTTCAAAATGTTACATCTCCTCAATAACAGCTCCCTAGTAACTTTATGAGGAACAGAATCGAGACAGACTACTGTGTGACCTTGGTGGCAGTACACATGACTTCAAAAAGTTATATCTCCTCAATAACAGCTCCCTTGTACGTAGAATAGGACCCAGTCCTGTCTATTATGCTGATATATTCTAGTAAGAGTCTCCTTGCATACTTCTGAGGAGACGAGTGGCCTCCTTTGAGCAGAATTTATACTGCATGCATTTGCAGGTTGGTAGATCTTACACGTGTCTAAAGGGTTCAACAGCATTAGCAAGCTTGACTTTGGAAAAAAAACAACCATAGCAGACGTTTCAAAAGCATGAACATGAATACAATTTAAGAGATGGTGTAAGCACTGTAACTTACATAAAACATGCAGTCGTCTGTATTTCCAAACATCACCATACATTCATTTGCCTCCTCGTAGGAGAGGAGAGACCTTCCGGATCCGACACGGTGGTCGCTCATCACTTGCGGGGATTGATGTTGCCACGACGACAACAAGCTTGACCCATAAAATGTCGAAAGGAGCATGCAACAGTATATAACATGCTTTGGATCAACATGAGTTGTTGCGCTGTAGGAAGGCCTGTTGATAGGTTCTGATGAGAGGAGGAAAAATCAGTGATGGAGTGTTATTTTACGTCAACATCAGTTCTGTTAGCTGAATTGACTAAAACTGACATTCCCAGCAAGTTTTTTTTACAGTTTGATACTTTTTCCCCAGAGGAGCTGAGCTAACCATCCACATGAATGACCTACATGTGGGAAAGACTGTCCTACCCAATTATTTTATCTTGGCCTCACAAAAGAGCACACTGATGAGAGACACCATCGAATGTAGACGATAAAAGATTGGTAGGCAGTTGATCACTACTGTATGTAATGTGGCAAGGAACAACCCCTTGAATTTGAAGAAAGACTCCTGGGATGAAGTATGGGCTTGTTGTATGCACTATGCACCCTCAAAGAGACATTTATGGCTTTCAGTAAAATTTTGTGTTTTCACATAGCAAGGTGACAAAAGGTGAATTCTATATGTCAGTTATTTTCTGGCAAAGAGAACGACCATTCCTATTCTGACAATCATCTGATCCAATGATTAAAAAACTTTCACAAAAGTGACGTTGAAAGCAGCTACAACGATTATGATGATCATGTATAAGTAAGATATCTGGCAACATGAAGCGCACATGGTTAGCCTATGACATAAACTTGTTCTAGGTTCATAAGCAACACTTTGTCAGTTTTCAATACTGCTGAAACAGCAGACTACAAATACACAGGGAGCAGGGTTTGGCAACAGTGGGAATATGGAGCATGGTATTGGATGACATATAGTATGAATATAGGGCAAAGTTTCAGATGGTGTAGAGTAGGGTAGGCAGCAAGGTCTGAAATGTTCAGCAAATAAACAAGGAAAAGTTTTGATTCTTGGAAAACAAATACTTTTGAAATTGTCTAAGAAAAGAATATATTACACTGAACTGCAAAACAATGTTCTTAAAACCAATGTGTGGAAATGTTCTAAATATTCACAACAGAGTAACGAGGGGAAAATTGGTATGGCAGTATTACAGACACCTCATAGGCACAACAGCAGCAGTCCTGAAAAAAAGACACTTTAAAGCCATGTGGGAAGTTTCATGATTTCACAGCCAAGAGTTCACACTCTCCAAAATCAATGCTATCATGCAGTCACCACACTGTGACTTTCAACAGACCTGTTGGTTCCTGAATGTAAAAAAGGTCAAAGTTTATTTTGATGTGCTTTTAGAGTCTTTGCAAAAATATCTTGCTGGTTTTAGTACAGTAGTGTTGAAATCAAACAAGAACAAAAGTACTATATCTGCCATAAATTTTAGAAGAAATATTGAATGATACCTGCCTTAACAGACTTCTACCTGTAAAAGGTTATAACTGATCAAGCTACAAATGATGGAACTCTTCATACAAAGAAATCGTACTAAGGATATAAGGAACCCTAAACATCGAATTGTTATAATCAGAGCAAGTTCCAAATGGTTTTCTAGGATCCAGACCGGTATACAAGTAATTTTTTCCATAAATTTCGAGTAAATGCAATGCTCAACAAGAAACCCATCATGAGGTGTAAAAACTATTTCTTTGTGTATGTGAGCCTGTCGGAACTACTGCATGCTAAGTTGGTTAGGCTGCATTGAACTTCTCAATGGTTAATCTGTCTTGGAATATAGTTACTAAATGCATCACTACAATCCATATCATTTGTTACAATAAAGCTGTTTTGCTTTAACATGGAAATTGATGACTTCTGCCAGCATATCCACCAATATTTCATACAAACAAATCCTGCTTAAAATTACTCCTGTAGCCTCCACTTTTTTTTTTTTATACAAAAATATCTTCGTCCCAAAGATTAGACACTGGCTTTATGTTACTTGGTATCTGTGTACTCTTCACATGGTTTGCATATACGCTTTCGACGAAAGCGAAACAAGCATGTGTTGAAAGGGAACATACCCTCTTCAACTTTTCCTTTGCAAAACATCAGAAGGAAGTTCAAGATCCTGATCAACAAATGTGTTCTCATGATATCCAATACTATTCTGATGATGGGCAAAGCACAATGAGGAGTTTGCGGTTTCATTGTCTGACGAGAATGAGACAGACTTACCTCCTTCATAAGCTCTGACTGTCCGGTTTCTGTTTTTGACCTTGTAATAAGTAAACTGCGACAGGATACAAACATCCATAAATATGTAATAATAAGCCACGTAAATCTGAGGGGAGAAACAGATTGACATCTTGAAAAATGTACAATGCAGTAATGAACTATAAATTTATAAATATATCTCATAAACAGAAACAACATAGAATCATTTCAAACTGGGGAAATGGTAGAGGTGTATTTCAGCAAATATTCCCTCTGAAGTTTGCCTGAATTTTACACATGAAACTACCACACGTACGCTCACTTTTATCTTCAGATTGTACTTAACAGAAAGCAACAATGTCTTTGTAAATGGATCTGATCCATATTGAGAAAACAACATAGCACTTAATTTCCTTCTTTAAAGAGCTATAACACCATCTGATGACAATGATAGCATTTACGCACCAGGTGCACATAAACTTACAGAAGGTGTGAACTTGTGACAAAGGTTTCATGCATTTTCAACATGTCAGATTCAAACAGAACTACAGACAGTAGGCCTTTGAAGACCATAAATATACATGAGTATAAAATGACTCTAAGGCAGACAAATTATCTACCATTTTTGCCAACAGAACAGGTCACTTAAATTTTAAGCACTTAAAACAACAGGGGAACACACAGTCAAGGAAAAAATATATATTAAAGGTCAGTTTCTTAGAGAATTCTGTCAGTGAGGTTAGTCTCTACTGCTAATCTTTGCAGAATGCATGTTCATGGTCTACTTTGAAGAAATCTGAAGGGTGACAAATAATTTACATCTTTCTCTCAAAGTTCCCTCCTTCAACAGCAACTTTTGTTACCTGTGTAGGAAGTTGATCCGACAACAGGCAGCCGGTTAAATTGGACACGTCTCCTAGCAACCACATGATGAGAAATAATGGAGACAATGCTTGGTCTACTTCGCCATTTTTGTAAGATTCGTAAAACTGTCTGCAAATGGTGACATGGAAAAAGAAAGGCATTTAAGAGTGAAGATTGATGGCAATGTGAACAGATTTAACCAAAATAAGAATCGAATTTGGTGACAAATGGAAGTGTGCAGAACTGCGGTACTGGGTATGTGTATATATACAGCAGTTCAAGAATGTCCTCATCTATATGGCCGCATTCGTACTGAACATTCCTTTCCCAATTGAATCAACCATGCTGTAGTATTTCACACATACAGGAAGTCTACAGTCTTGACAAAATGTATGCAGCAGCTACAGTACTGTGGATTGCACTGCTGTAGCACTGAGGAACTTCGCCGCACTGCAGGAGTATAGCCCTTTGATGCACTTACTCTTTTCTCCTTTAATGGATAAACTAATTAATATAATTGTCAAACAATTACAGACTGCAATCTGCTGAGGTAACAGATAATGATGATTAACCTGAAAAAGCAACTGAATCTGAAAGAGTATTTTTAGATCATATATTGTATGCAAAAATGGTAAAGTTTATATTGTAATTAATGAGTCAGAATATGTCAAGTTTGGCTGTTGAAACGAAAACAAGAGTTTACAAGAACTCAAAGCAGTTATGTGGACTGAGCTATTCACTGATGCATGATGTGATTTGAGCACTGAAAAGTTTCCCATGATGCAACTGAAAGTACTTTGTATAGTTGGCAAGTGTTTTGATTGACTATAAAATGAAAGTAATGATGAGTTTTATACAGTGATAAATCCAGATTGATAGTTACTCAAAGCATCAATGTAATCAACAGTTTACGTAATCACATTCAGAAATTTTTCTTTTACTCCTTGCTGCCTATGACATCATGGCTGTCAGTTACTGTACGTAGGCACTCACTGGTGAGTTCATCAACTACAGTGCGGCATAACTTCTTCACCCATTCCACTCTCTTAAATGCTGAGCACAAATAACACCTGCCACCAATGCTTGAGCTAAATAGCTCTTTTCACATCATGGGCTAAACCATAAATTGTGTCCTTGTGGGCTCATAACTAGATGTAGACTTTCCTTTAAAATCTGCGAGTGGTGGTCTGATTTGAAATCTTGTGAAACTTACGGAAAGAAGACAATGATCCAAAATCCAATCGATGCCAGACCAAGTATGAATCCTGCCATCTGCACATTGTTGTGGACACATTCACCAAAGATTGTGTAAGTCCAATTGGCATAAGAGGAATTACACCCCACATCCCCTGGATTGTGGATGTGAGAAAGGGCCGAAAATGTTGCCTCCATCTGAAAACAGTTGCAGACAAAGAGGTTAGCGATGAGCGATCATGTGAATGGTACAATAAAGCAGTGACAACATTTCAATCATGAAAGTATCACCAGTCTGCATTCCATGCACTACAATGCGAAGATCTTCGTCGTAAGTGCAGACTCTTTCCTGGCGTAGTGGCGTGGAAAGGTTTACTTTGGCTTGCCACCGTGCATGAAAAAAATATGCCTTGCAGTACAACTTGTAAGGCTGAAGGATAATCACTGCATTTTGTACTGCGAACTACTTCTAAAGCCAGGGTCACACTAGCGTGATTCAATGCGCAATTCAACTTTCAACTTAATTAGTGCTAATTGAGTTGATCGTTCAGAATAAAATGGCGTCATACTTTCTCTTAATCCTGGATTTCTTGAAAGAGAAGAATCGATTTTGTAGTTCATATTTTGCGTTCATTAATGTAAACGGCAATTCAAGTTGTGCGAATTAAGTTGAAAATTGAATCGCATGTTGAATCGCACGTTGACCTGGGTTTAAGTCAACATCGCAGCTACGAAAGTTTCTGCTGTACTATGTTTCCACTTAATTCACATTAAGTCCAACACAACATGTAGTTATTTCTTGCAAAATATGAAAGGACATGTGTAAATGTATGCTTCAAGTCGGAAACACAATCAGCTCACAGTGTTGCATTATGACGTACATAGCACCTGTGTTTGTTGGCGCATGAATGCTGACACCTTGGCGTATAAAGGTGACGTTTTGGAGTAACTTCGGTGTAGGCATTACATGGAATGCACCCTGGCAGTATCATAACAAAACTCAGAATGGTATGAATAACTTTGTAATTATATTGAGAAGGATTACAAAATCTGGAGTGAAGGAATTTGTTAACATATTGCATTTTGTATACCTTAGTCACAGTTAATATACATTAATAAACTGTGAGTTGTAATAAGAGTGTGGATCATGGCAGCCATAACAACTTGCAGTATGGTTTGACACAATGACATTAGATAGTACTGTGTGGCTCACAGCTTTGCAGGGATAGGCCTAATTTAGTAATCATGAGCTGGAAGAATTAAAAATATGCGCGATTGAATGTCTGTGGAAACCCTTGAGATAGGCCTAGATATTTTGAAGTATAAGTTACTTGCTTCATGATTCGGTTAACCATAACTTTGTGAGAGCTAATGTTGAGGCCGACAAATGTTAGCAACAGTTTCGATAAAAAAAAAAAAGATTAGAAAAAATGACGTTAAGTTAATGTACAGACAGTACGATCCAATGAGGTAACAAAAGTCTCAAGTACATTAGGTCTGATGTGGGCTTCCCTAGTGACAGCAGAATCTATATCTACAATTAATGATGACAGGAGTGCATACAGTATTACCTCACCTCGGGAAAGGCCTCTCTGGATGGAACTTCTGAAGTCGTAATAAACTGTACTGTAGGCTATGAAAAGTCTCAGCAATGTCCAGATGGCTGTGAGTGTGACATGCAAAGTCTTCGCCGGTTGTAGTGTTTCTACTAGGCTCAGTTACAGCACCGGCTAGCCTACCTGTTGTGTGAAGTGCCGTTGAATGGACGATTGCCTGACACGTATAATGCGTTGCCTTCCTCTCGAATCAAATGCAAAAATAGGGGTTATTATACACCCAAACAATAACTCACATGTGACAGAGATCGCAATTTTCGTTAACTGTCGGACAAGTTTACCTACAACGGGCCGAGACTTTACAGCGACTCATCCTATACTTGCTCACCTGACCACCCTGCAACTGTAAAACAATTGTTAATATTGTTACAGCAGTCAGGTGCATGCATGCTATGTACGTGCAGCTCATAGAAATGTGGTGCAGCGGTAACACAGAAATAGATAACTTGTAACAACACTAACAGTCATATGATCGAATCGAAATTAGCAAATAATTCCGACGCCAAGTTCGACCTTCGATTTAAATTTTTGCTGTGACAGAAATACAGACGTCGGTCTAGTTTCTACGAATGTTGGTGTGAATCCAGACCCAGTCTTGGATGTAACCATAGAAATAGTGGAAGTGACTCATCTTCAAATGACAGTCAATTATATGTCAAACATGTGCATTATCTGCAGGTCCGTTACGTACCAAAACAGGATGGTTCAACCGACTTAGGCACAAGGGCGGGGAGTGAGTGTTCAGTTGAAAACGCCCCTGTGCTTTTCTTTAACGGGAAATAGGGCGTTTAGAATACACCAACATGACATACAAAAGAAAATAGCTTTAATCATTGTTAAACCATTCTGTCTCATCAATAAACATCTACCAAAGCTTCATCTCCTCAAAACATTATGCATCTCATGAGTAATGGAAGATGCATCATTTGAATTTTGAAAAGTTTGGGGGAACAAATTTGTGTTGAGCAACAAATGACTGAATTTCTATGTGAAGGAATCGTATTTCTTGAAAACAAGACTACTGTCCTTCCTTACTTTGAATAATCTATCATCCTACGTCCTGAAACATTGGTTTTAAAAATATGGATGTTTTCTCTAAAACAAACACCCTATTTCCCTTTAAAGGCTGTAATGCATCACCCCAGACAGTTTCAATTCTCCCAACCACCTACCTCTAGTCCCTCCCTCAGCCTGTCTTAAATTCCTCCACATGTGTAATCAAAACAATGGATCCCTGTGTACGCTGTGTAATAGGAGCTGCTCTGCATCTTTCGAATTTGCTGGCAATCTAAGAGTACTGTAACTTAGAACCAGTTGAGAATTTTCCTTTCAGGGAGGTAAAAATATAGCTTAGGGTGATGCAATACAGCCTTTAAATCTCATCCCTACACATGTAAGGTACGGGATGAAGTAATAGGGATTTTCGATTTCAGGACGGTACGTAGGCAGAGAGGACGGAATGCGCAACAAAAATTTGGACTGCACAGGAGCGGAAGCAGCATCCTTCTATCATGTTGATTTTCAGAACGGTCGTCGACGGACTTAACGTCGGGTCTAGAAACATTACGGAATTGCCATAGATATTTCCCTTGTCCATTGTGACGGCATAGTGATGAGCGTGGAAACCAACAAAACTTTGCTTGTTAATGAATGTGTACGTGGTGATTGTTATGATGTCATTCTAACGCACCGTCGAAACAAAAAAAAAACGAAACACCTTAAAGCCAAAAATTCATCACCCCAGACAGTTTCAGTTCTCCCAATCACCTACCTCTAGTCCCTCCCTCAGCCTGTCTTAAATTCCTCCACATGTGTAATCAAAACAATGGATCCCTGTGTACGTTGTGTAATACGAGCTGCTCTGCATCTTTTGAATTTGCTGTCAATCTAAGAGTACTGTAACTTAGAACCAGTTGAGAATGTTGCTTTCCGGGAGGTAAAAATATAGCTTAGGTTGATGCAATACAGCCTTTAAATAAATCAAATGATTATGACGATTACTACAAAGCGGATTAAAAACGGCCAGGGTGGCAGCTTGCTGATCTGAGAAATAAAGGAAGTCAAAGAATTACTTGGACGCACAAGCGATCGGCATGGGAATACTTTGACGCGCACGTTACTTCTACATTCACACAAAACTTGCGCGTTATTTACACATGTACAACCATGACCAAGTGTGTTGCGCCTAGCTACGTGTACTGATGATGTACTGTGTACAATGTAGAGTGCTGGGTGTTCGATCAAACTCTCGCGTGACTTGTAAAAGAGCGAATAATTATGGACAATGATATAGGGATGAGATGCAACTCCGTGGATTGCCCTCTTGTTTTTTTTCCTGGCAGCAATGCATTTTTTTCCCTGCCATAGCGGAAAGCTGACTAAATTACTTATTTAGAAAATTAGGAATTCCAAGAGCAAAATTAAAGCATAAATTGATAGACAAATTAGGTCAAAGCTGAAACTTAAATTTACAAGACCAGGGAAGTGTCATTTCCTGCAATCTGAAGACATTATATTAATAAAAATTTTATCAGTACGCTACATGCCAACAATCGTAGCTAGTGTACCATACTGTTTTATAGCCCACTTAAATCCTTTGCTCATTCAGCACCCCCCCCCCCCCTCTCAACTGGTTAACAAAGGCTGGTTGCATTAAATTTCTTCCTGGAGGTGATAATATCACCCGGGATCAATTGAAAATTTTGCCTTCCCAAGCTGCTGTTCATCATTGCAGCTTAGAGGTAACGTTTCCGGCTATCTTTGAGTTTGTAAAGCCAAACAAAGTGCCGTACGAACATAAATCTCATTTCCCTGGTTTGCTCGAACTTGAAGATGTGTCATCAGCTTGCGGCGGAAATCAGGACAGACGTCATTGTTATTTTTATGGCTGATTCGGTCCCCCCCCCCACTCTAAGCAGAGAGGGACATACGCCTATGCCAACCGGTCAAGGATTCCTTGGACTCGAATGAATAGAAAGATATCGAGTCCATTAGTTGCAACAGTTAATGCCACCAAACAGATTGCAAAAAAAAAATCCGTTGTCCTATTAATTTAGCCTATACACGATATGCTTACAATTAAAGGACCACGCCCCGAAAAGTGAGGGAGGTGTCCGTTAGCTACTAAGAGCACCTCCTTTCATAACATTTTTGGTCTTGTTCTTTGAATGTGTGGATATGAATATTAATCACATGCCATTGATAATGTCTTGCGTGCAAGATGTATCAGAATTTTAGACGGAATCTTCACAAAAAAACAAAAAAAAAAACTGAAGAGGACACCGCCCTCACCTCACGCAGCTCTTAAAAGACATTACATGTACAGGATAAACAGACATTCCGAAATTTAAGGCAATGCTACAAACTCTGGGATTCGTGCAGTCCATGCGACAGTCGAAACAACTTATGAGAAATCACCAAATTAAAAATTAACTCAAAACATCCGTCCAAATAATATCAGAAACTAAACTGTATTTTGTCATGGGATGGACTTGGATTTGATATTTAAAGTGTGTGTGTGTGGGGGGGGGGGGGAGGGGACATCTCGCCTTAAACGTTTCTCCTAAAAGTGTTGTGTGCCAGACGTGGAACGGAAAAAAATATTAGGGTGAGTGCCGAGCAAGACTATCTACGTGGGACGCCACTATCAGTTGCGAGAAAAGGGGCGTTGCACCTCCCCCGAACACACACACAAACACTCACCCTTGTTGACATCACGTAGCGGGTGTTCTAAGCTGCACGTTCCCAGTTCTCAATTTCAGCCTTTGAAACACGGTAATGCATATCATGAAGTTGAGATAATACAAAAATCGTATAATTGAATTATGCATCCTCTTTGAATCATATTTTTAGTACTTGGCAATCGCCCACCGCGGTCCCCCCCCCCCTCCAGGTTCCTCTGCCACTGGGGTAAGCAGACTGACTTTGAAGAAAGGGTTGAAGAGGGGACAGAAGTAGTGACTCGATTAGGGTTGTGTATTTTCTCTACACTTTTTTATGGATTTTCGTTTTTCTGAACATTCTGTTGCCAGTTTGTTTTGTCTGATTATTTTTGGATTGTTGTTTATTGTTTTTCTTTTGTTTTACTCTTCTTTGTAAATGTTTTAATACTGATACTGAATTTTAATAAATGAAATGAAATAGACTCCCTTAAAGCGGAGCACCACCAACCATTAGTCGTATCGCACTGAGAAAGCTGTTTTTTTTTTGGAAATAAATACCTCTCAGATCACAGAAAATGGCACTTATCTCTCTGGCCTTATTCTGATAAATTTTGTTTTCAGAACATTCTCTAGAAATTCACACTTCCATGAAAAATAATGTTTTTTTTTCTTTATTTCAGGCTAAAAAAGTGTGTGTATGTGTGGGGGGGGGGGGGGTTGACAAATGTGTTAGTATCCCCTCTTCCCCCAAAAGTGGGGGTACATGTACTCCCCGAAATCGACGCCTTTTATGTCACGAGTGGATTTTCATATTATCTACACACCAATCTCTACACACCAATCTCATTATCACATAACTCGATTCAGTTTCAACGTAAAGTTACAAAGCACATTCTAATCCATTCATATTGATGTAAAGCGCATGGCGCCCTCTGTATCATTGTATACAGCGTGCGTGTTATAATTTCTCGGAGAATCCCATCTTATGGGAACCAGCCTTCTACAGCATCTCGGCTCCGAAGCTACATGTAAAAAGGTACATGGCATTAACTATAGTTGGTTTCCAACAGTTGCCCCAGTAACCGTCAAAATGGGATCATGCCGATTATTCAACCAAACAACAGTGATTCTAATGCAGAAAATCTTGAACGTTTAGCCCAAGTATCTTCACTTTTGTAACGAGCAGAAAGCTATGGGATGTTCAAATGTACACCGAACACATTCCGAAAAATATGTCTGGATTGAAAATCAAGCAGTAACAGCAGAAAAATGTCAATTGTTACAAGATGATGATATCAGTAAAGTGGTCGGGTGCATGCATGGACTCAGCGGCAGCTCTTGAGTGCAGTTATCATCGTCTAGGCATACAATGAATTTTTAGAACAGCATCTTTCCTTTCCATTAATTAATGTTTTATTCGGATTGGTTTGTGGAAACACACGCAGTTTTTGATTGAAAAAAAAAAGCACCCCGCTGCGGTGTGTTTTGGTATGGCTTCCAATATTTTACAATGACGTCATCACGTCCTCGCTCTCACAACGGATCCGCTTTCAACCGTGAAAGAAAGATAAACCGCAAATCCCTGCTTAGCAAAATGGCCATATTCAAAGGGTCATATAAAGCCTCTCTGTTCCGATGTGTTCTAAAAACTGTCACTGACCGTAAGAAATCATCATGCAATCAACCCTGCTTCGACCGTTGCAGTGATCATTAGCCGGAAGCTTGGGGACAGTCTAGAGCTGTCACCCGCAGTTACCAGTAATCAGGTACCACAATTGCAGAATAACTCTTACGATTTAGCCTTGAACATCGTAATCATTTTACGGAAATCAATTAATAATTGTGCGTTGTAATCTGAACCTGTTCTGAACGGGCAAATTTACTGTTCGATAACAGTTGCAATTTGCTACCATTTAGCCATAACCAATTTCTTTTAACTTTTGTTTTTAGACATTGCCACTGTTAGATGCCGTAAACGGTATTTGAATTATGCACCTTTCACTTCGGGAGTGACATCTGAAATGGTTCCAGTACTGTCGCTCAGGTTACATATCCCGTGAAGAATCACACATTTACAAATGACTTGCTGGTGTTCCTTTTTATCATCGCTCATCTGACTGAAGGAAAAGAAACGTTCTTTTTCTATTCGACATAAATCTGCAACATAAGGCCTAAACAAAAACATGTGAACATTGGAAAATCAGATTTTGGAAGTACTGTTATCGCTGATAAATACAACCTATTTTTGAAACTCGAGGACGTTTTGGGTGAGTAAAAATATGTCCGCTATACCCGTGACAGCAATTTCTAAACTACCGCTGATTCCAAATGCTTTACGCCTAAAATTGCTCTGTGCCTTGTAAAATCACCAGCTTGGTTCAGGAAGAAGACTCCCGCGAACTGACTTTGAACGATCTGTGGTTACAACTGTATATAAGTGACTGACTACCGGTATCCAAGCAGGCTACATTGATTAGGTGAATGGGGGAGGGGGGGGGGGCGTCGGACCTGAAACGTAGCGCCCCCACTTTTTGAGTGAGTGACCTTAACACATCCCCTCACTGGCATATGCACCTACATTGTGATACCTGAAACTGAAAAATGAGTAATGCCGTGTAAGTCAAATGAGACGTTTTCCATTAAAATTGTCAAGATAAAGGAATGGCATGAAATTTCGTGGTGACCCCCAAATATTGAAATATTTCCAAAATTTAGAGCTGATCCCCCTCATCTTGGATTCCTCACCAGGACTGGAGAGGATTGAGATTAGGTCACATCCTCCGCCACAATCCACCCAACTTGGATATAGCTTGGCTGCCATTACGCTACCGGATACCGCTAGTCCTTATTTACAGCTTCCGTAAATCCTTGACCCACACTCGAGACCCATTGTCAGTATAGTGAGCTCATAATAGGCGTTGTGTGTGCTTAGAATCTACTGAAAGGTATGGTTCAGGTACCAGTATATATGTGTGCAGTAATCTGCATTTCATAAGCTTTGGTGCCTTACAGAATCATCGTACAAGCAACTTTAACACTTTTCTTATTTCATTTTTATTTTTTCTGTGAAGAATTGATGGGTAGTCAAACACACGGCACTGTGCGTAGTCTAAGCTCATAGTTACCCTACTTGTACTGTTTCTTTTATTAGGTTCAGTATTAAATCAAAGTGAAGATAAAATCATGGAAGAACACAACGTGGTACCGGACGTGTTAAGTAGTGTTCCTCCTGGGGTCGCTATGGTGACATGGCCCAGCGGAATGAAGGCAGATCTGGGGAACGTGACCACACCCACACTGGTAACATATTCGTATCGCACTATTATTAATAGGCCAACATTAAGAAAACCTTGAAGGGAACCACAATAGTGGTTCTGTCGTAAGATGCAATCATTTATGTTGAACTGTTTGCATGTTAGTTGATAGCGTGTTTCTTTACATGAACCGCCGTCGGATAACACAATGTGACTTTTCTAGAAGTGTTTCTGTTTCATTACGATTTGGTTCAATGTACAATATGTACACTGAGATGCTTCTAGACGGAGTACTTTCAATCATGCTGTTGACCTTCATCAATATTTTACCAATCATCTTGCTGTCTTTCATCAGTACACTTGGTGATTTCCATAAGGTTTCAAGTTAATCCACGTATCATCACAAAAACACTAGACAAATCTTGCCAAACTTTTCTGTTTTGTTTTACTATTATTGTCATGAATAGAAAATGGCTAAATTGACATCTACGATTTTTATTAAGTATTTCATCAGCCTTGATAGAATTAAAGGCATTTTAAATTTCAATTAAGGGCGTGTCCCACTATCATCATGGTTAATGTCGCATTTTATTATTTTTTTCTAATGGAAGGTTTGGACCGTATATTTAGCATAGGATAATGCACGATCCGGAGTGCTATAGCTGCATGGATGCACTCGGGGTGCGCCCTCGTGCATTATCTTTGGGTTAATGCACGGGCTTAAAGTTAATAGACCTCGTTCATTCATACTACAATTAATACGAGATTTTGATGAAGACGACGAAAACAAAAGAACACTTTTCTGTAACTAACCAAAATTTTCATTGAAAAATGAACTCCGAAAAAAGGTCAACACGATTAACGTCATGTCAACAAAGTTCTTGTAGGCCATACGTCATACCAGTGATTCATCTGACTGATAATGGCCAAGCCTTTCTTGTCGACCGTTCATGTTTTGAGTTGGAAGATGTGAACGTTTTCAAAGGGTGCTCCAGCCACCCACGGACCGAAATATCGCTACCACATCTTCGATTTTCTAGAACAATCTAAATCTCCTTCAGTCGTCCTAATTTTCACATAATCTGTACTTTAATCGGTGCTCTTCCACATCCAAGGAAAAACAAGAATGATAGCTGAAAACATTACCCAAAAATCCGATAATTGTGGCTCAGCTTATAGGCACTTTTCTCTGAGGGTCAACAGATCTCCACTATGTAATTGATTACATAATTCAATGGTGGTGTAAGACCTGTATGATATAAACAGACAAAACACCGTTGTACTACGTTTTTTATTGTATAATGTACCATAAGTATGTGTTACATCCTAAAGGGAGAGGAGGTGAGGGGGGGGGGGGGTGAGAGGGAGTGAGTTTAAATATGTTACTGCCCTAAATGGGTTAGGGGTTATTGTTCGATGGGGAAGTTCAATTGATGTACTCATAATTCGTGATGACTACTCATGAACCCATATGGAGCAAGAAAAAGTAAGTCTTTCGCGTAAGTGGTCATTTGTCCTTCTTCCTCCCTTATTTCATTTTGTAAGATGAAAGATGCTCCAGACGTTTCATGGGATGCAGAAAGCAGATCTCTCTACACCGTCGTAATGACTGACCCCGATGCCCCTAGTCGTGAAGATCCTAAATTCAGGGAGTCGCTCCATTGGCTGGTTGTGGACATTCCCGGTGGTGATCTCGACAAAGGGAAGCTACAGGCTGCATACATAGGAGCAGGCCCTCCACAGGGAACAGGTGAATGATTCACAAACGCCTTTTCAGATGGTGTGCTTGAGTAGGCCATGTACACTGAAGTCTTTTGTCACTATACGTTCCGAATAACCTAAACAATCAAGCCCCACCGTGTCCTTACAGATACATATAAAAAAAAAAAAAAACACGGTGAGCACGAAATTACATAATTACACATAAATCAATCAGAATGAAAACAAAGGCTTGTAATGTTTTTTTCATGGTCATAAGACATGGATATGATAAGTGACTATACAGCAACCTTTAAGCCAAGTCAGTGGCAGAAACAAACACGGGTAGCTATAGACTACTTTTTGTAGGGAGAGGGGGGGGGGGGAGGAGGTTGTGAGGTCTGCAGTGCCGGAAACTGCAGTTCCGGCCCAGATGGCCAGAAACTGCATTGCTCAAATGTTTTCACTCTACTTATCAAGACTTGAAATAGAGATTTCATGTCCGCAATTTGAATTATTCATCATTGATTCCACCATCACTTGGCAAATTAAAGGGGTGGGGAAAGCTAAACATACTTCTAGCCCGTCACTTTTGCCATTGAGAGGCTGAGAGACTGCCCCCTTCCTTCATCCGCGTTCCACCGACACTGCAAGAGATTGGATAGAACCAAAAATTCAGTGAATGGCTGGTCTTATCAAATCCAGATAATTCGAAAAAACTTTGTAATTCGTCCCAATTCAAAGGGAAGAAAAACTTAGTACTGACAATAAAGTAGGTGAAGGTCTTGTTAAACTGCATTGCCAATGCATCAAAATTATCCGATTTTATTTCGATTCTTTTTTGAGAGTGGAGGGATATTTCAAGCAGAATACAGTGGCATGACCAAGTGGACGCTGACCTGGGGGAGATAGTTGCTCCCTCTCATTTCAGAAGTTTTGCTCATGTAAGATGTCTCAGGGCCCAGGTGATTCAAGTTTATTGCAAAGAGGGTTTTTATGGCTTGTTTATAAGTGATGGCTGTCCTAGGGGAGGGGTCAAACTGGGAGGAGTGTCCTGTTTTGAAACTGTTTGCTTTCGTAGGATAGTCTAGATGCAACATGATGCTACATTTGATATTAGGTTGAACAGAAAATAACTCCA
Source organism: Stichopus chloronotus (assembly GCA_021234535.1). Classification (NCBI taxonomy): domain Eukaryota; kingdom Metazoa; phylum Echinodermata; class Holothuroidea; order Aspidochirotida; family Stichopodidae; genus Stichopus; species Stichopus chloronotus. The sequence goes on from SFZH01000008.1 coordinate 6,297,832, forward strand.
GAATTCACAGTTTTTAAGTAATGATTTTTTTTACTTTACTTAGAGAAATAAACATCCTTAGACCTTACCTATTCAGAATGAAAATTTGACAAGTCTGCGCACAGCATTAAACCAATACACATTCCCTCAATTCTGCCCCCCCCCCCCCTAGCTCTGCCACACCAAAAAAAGAAATGAAGGTCTATATTCCACATTTTAATTCAATTCATCGACGACTAGTGGCCAACAAAGAAGTTTTCTGACGTAACAGTCATGTGAAGATTACAGGAAATGGCACTTACCAGTCTCACTGGCCTTGTGAGTTTCGATTAAGTATTCTGTGTTTTGTAGTACACGGCTTTTTAAAACTTTCTCTTTCACTACTAATGGTGTTGATGTTTATGCCAAAAGACGAACGTATTCTTTGTTCAGAACAAAAAAAAAATAAATACATGATACAAATAAAACAAAGTACTTTCAAGCAGGAGCGTAGCTAAAAGTCTGATGTGAAGGGAGGGTGGAAAATAAATGAGGTGGCCTCAAAAGTCATGGTTGAAGGTTTAAAACGAAGTTACAGCGTGGTAATAGTTTTTCACCCAGGTGTTTGGACCATGGGATAATTGTGGGAAGATTTAGCAGAGCGCCGCCACCACTAGTTGAAAGGCAGCGGTGAACCAGGAAATTTTTGACTACAAATACCACCAGATAGCCGCAGAAATGGCCCTTCCCATTGTCGGCAGCTTTAAGCACCTGGAATTGGCACTGTCAGAATTTTGTTATATTAAGAACCCTAGACGCCTTATATATATTATTGAAAGTTTCGAAATTTTTCGAGTGGATCACTGATTTGAAGACAGATTCAAATGCTGGGGGTGTCACACCCACACACACTCTACAGCCGAGTTCGACCTAGTTTCAGTTCAAAATTGTATATTACGGCAGCTAGTATAAATGGTCTTAATACTGCAATCTAGGATGATGTATGCCTTCTCAAAAAGTGTAAAAAAAATTGTTTAATCAAATATCTTAAAGTATTACAGAAATCATCTGGCAATTATTTAACTCCGATTGTAACTCAACTTTTTCAAATAATTTTCTAACAATTTCGTTCTGCATGAAAAGTTCTATACTGCAGTATAGTGTTCACTGTAAAACTACAGTGAGACCATCATACGGTTGGTCTGTCGGTCTAGACTTGTGTAGCTCAGTTTTGCCACTAGCTATCAACCAGAAAGCAAACATATCATACCCAAATTAAGTGAGGTATACATTGTTTGTAAATTTGTATTTAAGCAACTTGAACCCCTTTCAGCTGTACTTTCCCGAAAGACATTTTTATTTAGTTTCGACTTTTTTACACGTCAGATTTACACAGGTACGTGATCATCGTCTATAAGCAGCCAGGACCGTTGAATATTCATGAGCCACCAAAACCCAAGACCGCAGACGACCGTGTTTCTTTCAAGGCGAGCAAATTTGCAGAAGACCACAAGTTGGGTGAACCCATTGCAGCTAATTTCGTGCAAGCAGAATGGGACGACTATGTACCAATACTGTACGCCGAATTGAAAGCAGAGGGGCATTAAGAAAAACTCCAACAGGGTCGCCTCGACATCTCAGGCCTAGAGCGGCCTCGAGCCTGCATATATATAGTGTTATCAACCTCTTTTAAAGGACTGCCCCCCCCCCCCCCCCCCGTTACTCGAGTACAACACTGAACTCGAACAACATGACCTATTTTGCCTTTCATTGCACTTTGAATTCCGTAATATTCACCACTTCCAAAACTGATTCAGGTACATTAGTTATGATCAGGGTAGTTAAGTGACTGGTAGTAGACCATCTTATATTGCAGAACGGGGATCCGATCGACTGACAGAAGTAAAGACGTAATAGGTCACAAGGAATCTGGCTGCAAAGTTTTATTATGACTACATGTGACAGTCTTTCATTCATGATCACTCTCTTCAAACGTCACTAATTTATTATTACATGTTGAAAGTAGCAATGACAGTGTGTGTAAATACCACTTTGATGTTACAAAAGTATCATTCCATGTACAACAGTTCGTCCGTAGAACATAAAGTAACCTTAAACTAGCCTGATGTTGTTCCCAGAGAGTTATCAAGGAGGAGAAACTGACGTCCCGTCTGATATTAATAAGACAACCTTTAAACTTATTTGAAATTTCATTCATTGGTTTGTATAATCACAAAGAAACGAGAAAGTTACGAAGAAAGAATGAGATGTCATGTTTTTATAATTTTTCTGTTAATTCAGAATTTTGGAAGGTTTACAAGAGTAGCTGCACCATTTCATCGCTCTACGCCTGTTGCACATAAACGCATTTTTTATATCGAAATGCTTGCCTGTCTTGCCATGCCTGTAAACTTCTGAACAAAAGAAAAGAGGAAAAAGAAAAACATGGAGAAAGAAAAACAAGGAAAAAATATTCACTTTTATGGATTTGAAGTGACTGCCCTTTGGCTAATTTCCCAAATAATGAATATCCACGGTTTCAGAATAATGACCTTTCGGAATAATGACCCTTGTTTGATTCGGAATAACGATCCTTTGGGATAATGACCTTAATGTTACATTCAGAATAATGACCACTCGGAATAATGACCCTTGGGTGAGATTTGGAATAACGAACCTTTGGAATAACGAACCTTTGGAATAACGACCACTCAGAATAATGGTCAGTATGTTAAATTCGGAATAACGACCCTTCGCAATAATGAGCGAACCCCTATCATAAGACACCCCTCGTCCACAAAATAAGGGCGACTGACCCACAGTGCTTCAGTTGAGTACCACTAGGAGTGCAAGAATTAAGCTCAATTTATTTCCACAATAAAATATACAACGTTGACAATGAACAAGACAAGGGAGTGGAGGAGGGCAGGGGAAGCAGAATGCTTTTACGAGCAGCCCCCTTAAACATATAAACCAAACATGAAAGTATAGATAGACATATAAAAACAATACATAAAACATAACGTAAAGAAGGTGAAAGTAGTAGTAGTTTAAGCAATGTACCTCTGTAAAATATGTTCTTTTAAGTTTTTACAAAATATACCTAGGGAGATACCAAGGGATTTAGAATTCGTAATGGCATTATCGAGATTGTTCCAGAACTTTGGGCCCATGACATAAAGAGAACGATTGAAAGCTCGGGTACAAAACCTACTTACATGAAGATTATCAGACTCCCTAGTGTGGTAGTGGTGGCAATCCCGATTTAAAGTAATTGTCAAAAGCTATCGGCAAGCTGTCATTATCATACTTGTACATACAAATCGAAACCTGATAACTATAAATATCAAAAATATTTAACGTTTTAAGATTGAAGAAAAGCCTGTTAGTAGTTGCAGAGTAGTTTGAGTTTGTTATAATCCTTATTGCTTTTTTTCTGAAGGTATGTGTCCCCCCAAACAATATTACGATATGAGATTTGTGAATAGATTATAGAATCATATATAGCACTTTCATAATATGTGACGGTACATAACTGTTGATTCTGTAAAGAACACCGACAGTCTTGGAAACTTTTGAACAAATATTGTTAATGTGGTTTACCCAGGAGAGATTCGAGTCGAGATAAACGCCCCAAAATTTAATATTATCAGAAAAAAAGACACTTTTGTTTTATCGATCTAAATTTCAACATTACTTAATTTTCGCTTATAGGGGTGAAAAATCATGTATTCACCCCATCATGTTTTATGTACGTTGTGATATAAACTGATAATGCAGAGGGTTCGCAGATAACTTAGGGATCAAAAGCCGCTATTTCTGATTCATAGGCATCCTCTTCACCTCCTCCCTATACATAGTAGACAGGGAGGAGATGGTACTCCAATGATCTGTTGATCACCAAGGCTTATAGTCAAAGTGTCGCCCATCAATAGACAAATGGCGGCTTTTGATCCCAAAGTTATCTGCGAGCCCTCTGCATTATCAGTTTATATCACGAATGTACATAGAACAGGAATGGGGTCAATGCATTGTTTGTGGAAGTGGAGGAACAGTCAATGTGTGTCTGGGGAGAGGTTGGTGTCTGCATCAGGGAAGGGGATGGAAGTGGTCAAAATGTGATTCTCGCAAAACCGCACTCAAAAGAGAAGACATTTAACAAAAAGGAAATGAACCTTTCATCTACCATTTATTGTGAATTAACATCTCATCCAAATATATTGTAGAAAAGCCATTAAATTTAGACTTTGCAAAGAATATTCGATATCAGAGAAGATGATACATATTTAGAAAGACCCAAAAATATTGCCAAACCACACACAGACACATCATGCTTTTCTATATACTCTATATCCTGAAAGTAGATTTAAAAAAAATGTTACATATGTTTGAAATACCTTGAATAAATTAAAATATATTTAATCAACAAATTTTCTTCAAGTTACATGGAGGTTAAAATGCAACTTTAATTCGAATTAAGAGACAAAAACGTAAAGCACACAAGAGGAGTGTGCAACACAGAAGTAAGGGCTCCATCCCAGCATCATGAGATTTGGTAATATAAGGTCTTGACAACCGTTTCAACGATCCAGGATCAACAAAGTCTCACTGGTCATCAAAGGCAATCTTTTGTCCTTCCTCTGAGAGAGCCTTTGTCGTCCAACTGCTAAATAATGATGTGCTGCCACCAGTATTGGAATGACACGGAAGGCCATTAAAGTTGTTTTTCGGATGGATCACATGGCAGCACAGGAAATCGTTCAAAATGTAGCATTGCAAAACAACCACGTTCGAATGAGTGACGGATAATGTCAAAAGAAAAAACAGACAAAAAAAGCTTGAGATTTGATAAATCACATTTTTGTTTACACACCACTGAGATCCTAATGACATCTTAGTGGGGAGGGGTAAACAATAGACCCCACAGTGGTTTTCAGGGAGGAGGAGAGATATCAAATTTGAAGTTGCCTTGAACAAGTGGCAAACAATGTGAAGCATTTTCTGTTGCATTGAAACTTTCAGGCTCTGAAAAGCATTTCTTGACAGAATAATCTCCTGCCATTGACAGAAATTCTGATCCTAAGAATGTAAATGACTGAGTATGATACAAAAAAAATATAATAATAATATCAATATATATAACGTATCAATGATCGACAAGAAAGGGTCATTGTTCTTCAGTGAGCAACCACTCCTCTTTCTGTCATTGTTCTTCAGTGAATATGGTATTAAGAATACTTCTAATGTAGATAAATGTAAAAGCAACACAAAGTATGTGAGATAACACATTTAGGTGGATTTCAATATAACACTCATGAGATGATGCAACATCAATGGTATAGAGATACATACTGTCAACACCAAAGGTATATGCGTGATGTCGTTATGAAATATTCCTTACAATGTACCTAGACAGTAGAAAATGCAAACTAAGACAAAGGAATTGATGTGAAGGAAATCAGTGGGCACTGAGTGGCTCAACATAAAGTTGAAGATTATTGATGGAGTGAACTGAAATGAAACTTCACTCTAAACGGTTACGCACCCAAAATGCAACTAAAGCATTTTACTATAGTCTTCATATTCTACAACCTTTTCCAATGAAACTTATTTTGACAAGTACTTGAGCAAATTTATTACAAGGTGAGACAGAAAACTAATTTGTAAAATGTGAAAAATAATGTGATAATGATGAAACCATATAAAATGTGTTCAATATACTCATCCTACAGTCCTACCCCTCCATCTTCTCCACCATTACCTGCACAATCTCCCCATCTTTCTCCACAACATGCAGGAATTATTACCAAAAAACAGGAATTATTACCAAAATATATATGTATATATCTCACTATCTTAAGTAAATCTTTGTGTGCATGTTTATTCAAATGACATTATATCACACTGAAACACTACCCATTTGTCACATTGGCTTTGATGCTTTTTCTAAAACAAGACACCACCTCCTCTCCCCCTCCCCCCCCCCTCAATCCTTCTTTCACCATTGAGTGATATAGCAGACAACTAACTCACAGAAAAGGAAAAAGAATAAACATAAACACCAGATATGAGGAAATAATATAAACCAAGAGAAACTGTTAAAAGAAATGAAATATTCTGGTTCAATTTGCATCAATTTCATGTAGTCGCTAGCAAAGAGACCTTCAATTCAACTCAAGAACCACAATCCATTTCAAAGCACACTTGGTGATGAAAATAAGATGACCTGCTCATGAGACGGCCATGGAGCCTAAACAAAATGTGAGTGGAGTACCTTCCTTCAAAAGTTGAGGTAGGAGAGTCTCCTTTCAATTCCAGTTTATTCTCCCTAGATGTCAACTCCCTCATCTGGATGCTAACATAAAATACCTCCCCATAAGCCTGAAAGTTGCTGCAGATTTTGAGTCACCGTCGACCGCAGAAAGGATTATTTGTGCGACATTGACAATGAGTGAGGAATAAAACATGTCATAATTTGTGAACGTTACAAATAATTTATTCTTTCTGTCTAGATAGTCCTGAAGTTTCCACAAGCATGTTATTCCTACGAGTACTGTTCTGCACTTGTGTTAATAATACCAACATTACTGTTGACATTTTTGTCTTTGCATAGTTATTATTGTTATGTATTATTATTATTATTCAAAATATTGAATCAACAAACCACAAACAGATAAAAACAAGAGCCATGGCAACAAAGAGCCATGGTAACAGATCTGAGAGTATTACAGACTACTGAAAGGGTTTATCCATGTGATAAATCTTGAGAATTAAATGGTCAGTTTTTTTTTCAATTTACATAAGGATTGTAGGGTGGTCATTTGATTGACACACTAGATCTTGGGCAACCTTGTTACAAAAAGTTGGTATCTTGACCGACCTGTTTAGAAATTACAAGAATTTCTTGCGTGGCATTGCTACATTGTGCAAGTCCCCCTATGGCCAATACAGTAACACGATCTTTAACATCTTTATGACACTCTTCAATTCCAATAGCTGGCTTCTTTGCACGTGTTGGAAGTTATGAATGCTTCATAATCATCTACCGAATGGAAGCCAGACTAGCAATGCTGATATCAAAGATCAACAACTGCTAAAATATGTTTCCCTTCCTCCGCATGCTTGTGTTCCTAATTGTATTTGGCATGCAGAAACATGTTTCACATTCCTTGATGGGATTTATGAAGGTAATAAAACATTTACCTGAAGAATGCAGCAAATTTAAGAGTCGCAGAGTAGATGCAGACCTTGAAACAAAGAAACAAAAAACATTCAGAACTTAATCTACATTTACTGAATAAACTCCTACATCAGCTTAAAGGAGAAGGAAACACTGGGAATTTATTTATGAAATGGAACAGAAGTATTAGACACACAACTTCCCAAAGTTTCATTCAGAAATATTGTTTCCTATCCAAGTTACACACTTTTGAGATCCAGAGAAGGGTGCTGCCATTTTTGCCTAAGTTGACAGTAAACCTGCTTGAGTAAGTCGAATTATGATGTCACATAACCACTGATAGAAGGAATTTTAATGGATTGCTTTGTTTTCTTTACCTATACTTTCCACAAATCTGCAAACACTTTTACACATTTTGTGTTAAATTACTGAGGTGTATCATGCAATAATCAAATTATTAATACTCTGATTTGAGTTTATGCATTTCTGTTAAAAATAATTGACAATATAAAGAAAAACAAAAGCTTTTCAATCACACGTGGTTAGGTTATGTCATCACAATCTCAGAATGGCAGTTTCCAGATAAATGTGTATGAACGTTCAAATTGCGATATCTTGGAAAGTAAACAACATATTTAAATGAAATTTGGTAACGGTGCTCACCATATGTTTGTCTTTCATTTAACATTATCAAAAGTCCTGACTTTCCTTCCCCTTTGAGTAAACTTATCTAGTGTTTTCCAAAATGAAGAAAGTCACCAGGAGGGGGGCAGTGGTTAAAATGTGATAAGAGTTATAGAATAAGTTAACGGTTGATAAGGCATTGATAAGCGAGTTAAATTCCGAGTGATCAATTCCATCAGCTAAATTTCTGTGTGAACAAACCCAAATTATGCAATGCAGCAAGCACAGTGGTGTTGACCCCAAAAAGAAAATATCCAGAAAATATTCTGATTTGGGAGTAAGCAGACACAGGAGGAGAAGATGTAAAAATGCAAGTGGATGTCCAGGACCACATACTTTTTGCTAAACAGCTGATAAAGTTTACCCTGCATCACCCTACTTGACTTGGAGTAGAAGCCTAGTTGAAAAATAAATGCCAAAAGAGTCAATGGGTCACACTCTCCAAGAGAGCAAAACGCAGATTAGCTTTCGTGATTTATAAGAGGAAAAAGTTAAAGGCAGCAGTGACAAGAACTAGATGTAAGAACCAACTTATCTCAAAAACTTACAGCAAACAGACAAAGAACTAGAAGTTAAACTTAACATTATCAACGTAAAAGAAAAATACATTTGGGGGGATTTAGTTTGCTACATTTTGGATGCCAACAGTTTCTGAAACATTTTCTGAATTGGGACATGAGAGCCCCCAGATATAATGAGAAACTCATTCAATGTTTGGGATCTCAAGCTGACATTCGGTGCCCTTATTGCAAAAGAACTACAAGTGAATCAAAAATTGCTGTCAAAGAGATTGAGGGTCACTGTGGGCATGAATCACCCTCACTAGCCTTTAAAATAGAACTTTGAATCAGCTGGAAAGTCTTTACAAGGGAATAACATTTTGGCATTGAAATGATGAGAAACAGGGGGATTATACCTCATGTAAACTTTATGGCAAGGACTAAAAATTACACTTCACCAAACATTATCTAGAAAGGAAAATCAAATGTATGATTGGTAATGTCAGAAATGTCCGGACAAACTCTGCTACTTCCTGCATCATTGAAAGATGAGCACACTCTCAAGTCATGGAGGCACCAACTGCTCCTGTAGATCAAAAATATTGAGGAAAAAAAATTACAATTGCAAGGATGATAAAAAGACAATCATGAAATGTTTGATGTTCTGATTTTCTCTATTTTGTTCCAGTACAGAAGAAGAATTATAAGCATTTTGCTGAGCATTTTTCAAATTTTTCCCACCAGTTCTTGATATCACTGGAAACTAATCTTTGATACAAATTTTGTCTGTGATATTTGACATCACAAACCTAACGTTGACATCACAAATTGAAATAATGCTACACCTTTTACATTTAAACCTTTACCTTGTTAGTTATACCTTTCACCTAAATATGACATCAAATTTTTCACACTTTAATCGCATGGGGCAGTTACAAAGCGGCTACATCAAATTCTAAATTGAAAATTAGATGCAAAAGGAAGAATCCCAGTCTACTTGACATTTCTCTTTGCACTGATGACAACATAAATGCTTGATGCAAGTTCCAAATAGGTTCTCTCAAAAGTAAATTTCCAATAATTCTGAGCAAGTTAAGTTTCTCCAGAATGCTTGAACTACCCCTCTTTACATCACTTTATGAAATCAAAACTAGATTTCTACAAGACACATTTTTGGTCTAGTATTCAGTGTCACTGTAACTTGAAATATTAATGTTTATGTAGCTACCCAGACTCACACCTTGACTTTTAACAATTTTCCCTCTATTTAACAAAAAGTTGGCATTAGCTAATTCAATATTAATTTCAAAGTGATGTAAGGAATGTTTTGTGGACTTTGTCTCAGGCATACTTTGATGTTGGGTAGTCATTAACTTAAAACTGCAATTGTTGCATCATACTGTAAAAACTTGCACATTTTGCTTGAAAAATCTCAGTTTGTTCATTTCATTTTCTGTAACCCTTTTAAGATCCACACTGCATAGGTGTCAGTGTTTATAATTCTACCTGAATGTGGGGACTTTTTAATGATTTACACTTCAGGAACTTGCAAGTTCTATAACAGATGTAATGACTTCTTTTCACTACAAATGTTTCTCAAACTGTGCAAAACCAGCACAAAGAATGGTTGGCTCTTATTAAAGCGACCAGTTCTCAAATGCATTGTATCGATGTGATGGGTCTTAAGTTGTAAGAACTTATATTTGTCTAATAATTATAAGTGAAATATTCTCCTAACTGATATAAAGTATCCCTTCAATCAGAAAGGAAGTCTGATCCAAGTGAAGGATCTCTAGAACAGATCACGTAACTTTGCAAGCTGTGATAATGAGCGGATGACTGATGCTGTTGAAGGGTTGTTTGATGGACATTATGAAAAGTGAACCCACCGTACACCAATGAAGAATAATGCAAAACTGAACTTAGAACAATGCAAAATAATACCAAATGTTATTTCCTAGATAGACACAGACACCAATGAAAATCACAAATGAGACAAAGAATGAAAAACAGCACAATAAAAAAAAAATGGACCTGACCCCAATCATATTTTACGGTTTATGGGAAAGATAAATACTACTTAGAAACGAGGTAACTTTACCAAATGAACATATGGAAAATCCTTGTTTTCTTAAACCCAGATTTTCCAATCTGGTTGTCCCCTCCTTATGATATCCTTCAGATTTATAGTTTTAATGTCTTCAAATTATCCTCTCAGTGTTGTTCAAGGTACAGTTTTTAATTTCAAATGTATTTGTCCAAATATTTAAAATGTATACCTGTGATCATTTGCTTCAGCACTGCACTTTTAATAGCAAACTTTGAGATGATGAGGTAAAATTAATTGACCCCCTTGCTTTGCCCAAACCCCTTGTTCTTATCTTTTTTTATCTTCCATGTAACTTATTATTACTTTACATTTCTCATTCCAAACAACAAATGTCAATTGTTTCAATATTGCCAAACATTGAAAATACTCAATGATACAGTCATCATGTGAATATACAAAGTATTTGCATTGCATTGATTATCTCGTAATATGAAAGAACCTTCACTGGCAAACCGATTTGATTAGCTGACCTATTTCCATCATTCAAAGTGTGCACTGATGTGTCTTTGGTTCTAACAAAGCACCAGTGTACTTAAATAACTCGTGCTAATGAGTGACTGGTACTGCTACCTATACAATACTAAAATATTAAAGTAGAGTAAACTGACGTTGTCGTTCAATTGTTCAATATTATGACATGCTTCTTTGTAAGATCGCACACAAAGGGGCCACCGGAGTTAAAGGCTAAAATTAAACATCAGAACGACAGAGTGAGATTGCAATAAACTCCTGTATGCATGAAAACTGATGCAATGTTGAGCCTGAACACAGACATAAAGAAAGACAAACAGACAGGTGAACAGATAAACAATGCACAGCCACAAATGAATGGTCAAATTTCACAATGAATCATGACAGGTAGAGAATTTTCCCAGTGGTAGTTATGTCTGGTATTGAGTCTGGACAATCACTACAAAATATCCACCTACTTACAGTAGGATACTGTGTGCATTTGTGACAAAGACTGTAACATACTTTCATGTGCATCTCGCTCCAAAATGAGCCAAAAAATGTAACCTGTATAGAATACTGATAGAACTGACTGGAGAGCTGAAATTATGACCAGTAGATCCCTAAAACAACATAAGAAACTGTTCAAGCTGAAAATTTTCTTTTGAAGTGGGACATGTGTACACTTTAAGAAATTGCCTTCACTGTACACTAAAAGCATGTTGTCATCAAATGATTGCCTGTTTTAGTTCATTTCTTTTCATAATTAGCCAAAGTGGATGTATATGGCTCCTTCAGAGGAACTGGCACAAAATCTTTTATCACAACTATCCATCCTTCATGCGAAATAAGGATTAAAAATTTGCCAAAATGGTACACAAAGAAAATAGCTTGAACATTGTCAAACCATTCAATCTCACCAATAAACATCTACTAATAATGCTTTACCTCCTCATAACATTAGGCATCAGATGAGGTTCAAAAGATGCATCATTTGACTTTGTGAAAGTTTGGGTGGGCAAATTATTCTTGAGCAACACATAACTGAATTTCTATCTGTGAGAAACTTATTTCTTGAAAAAAAATTGTTACTGTCCTTCCTAATTTTGAATCTTTTATCGATTCCGTGTGCATTTGTTCTGTGTGCATTGGTATGTGAAACAAATGCCTTATTTCCCTTTAAGGAAAAAAAAACAAAAATAAAAGAAGTGATGAATGGCTAGCACAAAAACTAAAAACAATAACCAAAAAACAAAGACCATTGATTAGTTATCCACAATAACATGAATGACAGTAAGACAATGACCAAATGGATTGCAGAGTTATGAAATCAGGTTGGGAAAACAATAAAACACCCCCCTAAATGGTATGACTGCCCTCTAATGTAATGAATTACACCAAAAATGATATTGTCAGTGCTAGCTTACTCTCGACTGATGTAATAAAAAAAACCTTATGAAAAGTTAAAAATCTGCTGTGTTTGACCTCAAAATGTAAATCACTTTATCAAAGAGAGTTTCCTATGATTTTGTACCAGCCATGGTCGTAAAATGGCCTGTGGCTGAACTTCAGCATTCATGATCGCTCCCATATTGAGTCTTTTTTTTGGTACCAAATGTTTTCTTGACTTACAAATTGAGTTTCAAGCCAGCAGTTAGGAAATTATTCAATTGATCACACAGAAAAAAATGTTCAATTAGTGACAGATACTTCAAGAGGAACACTTTTACAGTTTTGACAAGATAAAGTTTGGGTCCAACACAGCTGAATTTTAGAGTGAAACACAGTGGTGGAGCATGCATTGAAATAAAAACAATATAGAGCAACAAAAAGGCTACAAATGAACCAAAAGTCAGGTAAAGAACATACGGTACCTTTGAAATACATAATAAAAATCACTGAATGGGAAGGGAAATACATGACACATTAGGTAATGAATAAACATCAATTATTAATATTATAAAACGTGTTTTAGGTTTGATTGGTATCAACGTCAAATGGTGGGCACAATGAAGTAGAACAAAAGATATTTTCAGATGTATAACAAAAACATCCAATTAAGGGATGACAGTACTAAAATACAACAGTGAATGCGTGATTGAATGCAGGGTCCATATTGAACTATATCCTCAAGGTGTTGGAGAGTGACTAATGACTTTGGTCCTGCCCCTTCACTCATCCCTGTAGATGAGCAGTATGGGCAGGAAGTCTAGACCATACCTAACAATACAAATCCCTTGCACTGGTGACTGCAGACGTTTTATATAAACAAAATGACAGCAGAAACACATCATCTAGAGCATGTACAATGCCCCAATCAAAGGAATGTAAAAAAGAAATATCTACAAACGTAATATCAATTAGCAAACAAGACAAGCAAATAAAATATTAATACATGTCAATTGCTTGTCAATTGTTTGTCAATTGTCAATTCAACAGAAATCATATTGCAAACAGAACATGGAGCAGAAGAGATTAAGATAAACCAATGAAGTCACATCACTGCTTTGTGTTCTAGCTCCGAAAAATAAATCTCTGCCAGTGTAAACTTTGAACTTTCACTTCCATTTTGTTTTCTTAAGCCTGTCAGTTACTTTTATTGTTAAGGATCACGATGCTAATTGTTAAAATGCTTGGAATATGAATGATGGTGAAATCATTACATATGATGAAAGGAGGGACAGCAATTATTTAATAATACACAGTGTTCTGTAACAAGTTACATTGCCATTATTTTCTGGGATTTATTGATTTTTATATTTTGATTTCTCATTTCTGGCTTGCTAATGGTTTCTGGAGGGCAATTACACAAAAGATAAAGTATCTTATTCCCAAAGAAAAAACATTATCTGAGAACAATGGTATTGCATGAAGAGATCTGTCACAAGAAACTTCTTCTGGGATTATACCCTTTATGGCACTAATGATTTGCCACACAATCCCTGCTATCAGCCATGTCAACATAATGAATATTCATCAATCAGCAATACAATGTATGAATGCATTTTTTATCAAACCTCTTGGTTCTCATAAACAAAATTGATTTGATTGGTGTATTTACTGTTGGGCAGGGTTTCCAAATTTTGAGGGAAGCTTTTAAGTGAGACTCTGCAGAGTCCAAAAAAGAGAAAAAAAATGGGCTACTTTCATTCAGTTAAAATTCAAAAATTTTATTGAGAGAATCCTCAAGAAAGAAAATGAATACTGACATAAGGGTTTCTTTAAAAGGTGCGCCCTCAATTTAATGCCTAGGGCAGCAATACTAAGCCGGTATGGGTTCAAAGCATATAAATGTGACAATAAAACTTGGGAAAAATTGTTTCTTATCAAGGAAGAACAAATTTGCTCTGTAGAAACCTGACAAGAAATAATCATTTTTTGTTTGGTTTCTGTAAAACTGATTAAGGGGCAAAAGTAAGCACGCCTACAAAAGAATACACTGTCCAGAAAAGGCCTTCAAGTTATGGGACAATGTATGTAAATGGCCATTGGGCAGGCCTAGCAGACATCATGGTTGGACTATGTCACTCTGAAACTAAAAAGTGAGGGGCCATAGGATATTGCACAAACTTGGCAATGGGTCCAGAATATAGGCTTACCTGCACTTCTTGCAAAGCCTGTTTGGCCAGGTATGCTTCCCGTTTTATCTTGATTTCGAGGCTCTCTGGAACGTCTGGTACAGCAAAGTCGATTGCTCGAGAAATCCCAAATACAAAATGCTGATGAGCAGAATCAAAACCAAATATTTTTGTGATTGGTTCCTGTGCTAACAAAGCTTTTATTGCATCTTCTGGAAGAACTGTGTTGGCCTGTACTTGCAAAGCAATCAAACATCACTATTTATTGTGGTAATGACACTAAAATACCTCTAGTGATGAACTGATAGGAAGGATACAGAATAAATCCCATTACTACCCATAAAAGGAAACAATTATAAACAAACAATATCTCACTGTCTGCTGAGGTACTTTGTATCAACAACTGTGAGTTAAATAGCAACACTTTTTGTAACTAAAGCTTTATTGACTTGCTGTCTGAGAGATCTTCCGATAAATAAGAACTCCTTCGCTTTTTCAAATGAAAGATCTGGTCGAATGAAGTTAGGCTGGTATCTAATCAATACTTTAAGGGAAAGTTCTAAATCTCAGACTGTCAAGACCTCAGAAATGGCTTATTAGGGGTAATTTCTACCACCATAAGAACTGGATTGCTCCCTTGAAAGAGAAAAAGGCAAGTAATCCCAAGAAGACTGCTTTAGATCCCTCTTACTACCATTCAATATATTGATTGGTTACTTCCAAAACATAACTAAAGATCCATTACCCCACAGGAAGATAGGCAAGAAAGGTTTATAAGCAGAAAACTTTGAGATTACCTCAAAAAGGATGACAAAGCCCAACCTCAGGGCCAGCAATCTGTAATAAAAGATAGTGTGATCTCCGTTCTCATCACGAAAGTCTTGGTATCTGTCAAAGGAAGCAAGCAAATTTTCTTTGTTCATTTTTTTTTTTCAAACAAATTAGACAGCCTTGCTACATTACTGAAAGGAAGAGTCTCTTATGTTAACTTTGACTTTGAGAATCAACCGTTTCAATCAGAATGACTACTGGATGAAAACATACACTGAAGCAATATCATCCAACCTGCTCTTCCCTCTATTGTTCAGCCCTCTCCATCTCAAAATATGTCAAAGTATGTCAAAAATGTCAAAATATGCATATTTAATAAAAAGTGCCAAGTCTAAAAGTGTTAAGAGCTATTCATCAGACCGCTCTGAGGACAAACCCAAATTCAAGTGCCTGAAGATCAAAGTTTGAGGTAATATACCAAGAGGCTTATCAAAGCAGCATAATTTGTTCTCTTACATTATGTAAATGGCAAACATGGGGTTATTCATTCCCCCAAAAGATGCACGGACTCTATCCTACCTGCAATCATGTTGGGTTGTGTTCTCCGGAGAGTACGCCAAACTGAAGTTGGTGTACCCCTCTAAGGTGCCAAAGTCACGTTGGTAGAGCAAACGTGGGAGGAACTGTGATGTGAACGCAATCAAGAAGCCCTGAAGACAAAAAAATTCAACAGAAATAAGTACAAGTTTTGAGAGGATGAGTGCAGGGGGACGTTAATGAGAAGGAGGTAAGGCGATTTGAAGTATATTACATCCAATGTTTTGAAACCAACGATATCAAGTGAAGATAAGCTGTGCAATTAGCTAAAAGGTATTTTGTTTATAAAGTGGTTCTAGTTTAACATCATGCACAGAGCAACACGATTTAAGTCAACTGATCCTTATACAAACAACTCCCTTAGAACAATAGTTGATCCCAGGTGTGTAGCCGTCAACACTTTCAGAAAACATGGCACAACACTTTTATGTTTTGAACTATATCTGAACTGTTATATTTTCACACGTGACACTGAGCAACTAAAGACTAGGTAATTAGTGGATTCTCTGATGACTAGCAATGCTGAGGCAGTACAGAAAACCTCCAATTCATACCATAATTGCAGCAGACGAGAAATGCCACAATGTCTTTACTTTCTAATCACATATTAAGTCACTTAGCAATATCAAGAATGATACTGGTGGCTGCACATATGACTTCAATACCTTGTATGAAACTTGTATCCCTTTCTCAGACACAACTCTGTTCTGACTAACTACTACCCTTCCACAATCACACACAAATGACTTCTGAATTTTTGACACAGAAATGACAGGCATATAAGTTTTTTTTTTTTTTTTGAGTAAAGAGAGTGAGCGGGGTGAAGAAAGTGAGGGGAAAGTGGGGAAGTAAGGGGAGGGTAGGCAAGAGAGAAGAGGGTAAGAAAGTGAAAGGGGAGGTAAGGAAGTAATGAAATGGGTGTTAAAGTCAGGAGTGAGATAACAAGTAATACTGGCATCCAAATGTAGCATAATTTTTCATACTTGGCGAAAAGAAACTGAATGCAGACATTTGTTAACATTAAAAAACAAAGACTAAAGCATTACAGGATACTAACATTACTTATGACAGCAAGCTGTGCGGTGAACTCCAGGATATCGTACCATATACCGATATCCTGGGCCCGATCTGCCAGACCCCGCCTCAGCTCCCCGATGAACTTTTGGGCATCCAAACGGATTTCGATCCAGTTGTTCAGCAGAGCAAAGAGAGGGGCCAATGGAAATGCAGCCACAAATACAGTGATGAAACCAAATTGAATCACTGAGAAAGCAGAGAGGGTGGGAAAAGAGAGACCATAAAACTTGAATTTTCTATATCTAAAGCCCCCCACACACATAAACACCAACCAAAAATTGAGCAAATTTCCTTACACATGAATTTTTGTGAAACTGTAACAGCAGGAGTCAATACTGCACCAGGTGTGATGAATGAGTGGGATTGAGCTTCATCAATAACAATGGTTGTCTAAATATTATAGCAATTCCAAATTCAGTTATTTTACGGTCTTCATTGGAGGGAAACATTTATGATCATTTCATGACTTAATACAAGAGAGGAACCACATGCACTGGAACACACCACGATATGAGTGGGTCTACATATAATTGTTTCACATCAAGAGATCACAGTTTGGATATCTTTCTGACACATACCCATTTCAAGATATTCCTCAAACAGTCCTTCATTTGGAACCAGCTGATAATCTTCTTCCCACCTGCTGAGGTTAGAATCCGAACTCCGACCGAATGACCCGCTGACCTTCCATCTAATAATGAACTGCTTCACTTTACTGCAAATCAAGAGGGGAAAAGGCAGTAAACAGTACAATGATGGAGTATGAAACAAGAATTTTGTTGGGTGATGTAAGAGCATGGTTGTTACTTTTGACATGCAAGCAAATGAAATTATGAAGATTTTGTTCATCAGTTTCTATGAAGAGCATGTCTTAAGAAGCATCGATTGGTCTACAAGATGTGAGCTTAAATCTGACTCTGTGATTGGTTATCCCAAAACTCACCTGGTTGGGTTATCACATGAATGACTTACTTACTTGTCTTGACACAGCAACTCTCATTTACTGTGTCATGATTAAAGGTAATCTTTTAACACTGCCTCTAGTGCTGTATGGCCTTAAACAGGACTAGTGCTGCATGACCCTAAACCATACTAGTGCTGTTAGGCCTTAAACTGGACTAGCACCTAATTCCCATTTCTGCCATCCTGATGTGCCAGTACTCTTGGCATGGCAGATGGGTGTGCAGTTGCTGTGTTGAGACAAGTAAGTGAGGCATGAAGTAAACAATATTTTATTCACCGTTTCTGGCTTGCTTAATTGCATTGAATTTACTTTTCACATTATGAGATGTAAATTGTTTTGAAGTGTGTATCAGACAGGTGTAATGTCTCTATATCCTGACTTACGATGTACCGAGATTGAAATAACTCTACTGGCACTCACGGAATAATCAATTCTTGGCAGTTATTGATGATCTGTTTGCCGACCATGATGATAATCAATTGCTGGGCTAGTTCGATCAGACATCCACCGCTCCCGCAGTCCTCGTTCCTTAGACCGAAAAGACGAACGTAATTCCCAGGGTAGCCCACGAATCTGACAGACAAGCCGAGAGAATTCTGGTTTAGTTTGTTGCAAGCAAGAGAATAGAACCAATAAATGCAATTATAAGCACCATCAACTTTAATACCAGAGTCTTGTAAATATGAAATAACTGCCAGTGTCTCATCCCTCATTGTTAGAACTCATCAACTGACTGTGTCTCTATAAAAGATACATTACCTACACTGAAGTCTTCTGTTTTACAGGAATTAGATGTAAGCACTGTTTAGTGCCGTATCAGCTCCCTTAAAGGAGCACTGGCAGATGAGAGCAAAACCAAAAAAAAAAAAACTGCACTTGTCTGTGCAGTCAGCCAAAACTTGAGCCACAAAATGCAACCTGCTAAGATTATCAGCAAAAATTGTTAACAGAGCTGACAGTTTTGGAAATGCATCTTTCATTTGGCAAGAAGAGCAGCATAAACCTTCAAACATGTGGTCAGATTTATGATGTCCAGTCAGTTTCAATTCATTATTCAAATATGACATGAATGTTTACATCTCATTTTCAAAAAGAACTGCACAGAATGGTACATAAAGTATATCTCCCAACTTCCTTTAGTAAGAATTCCCATCTTTAAGTTGAATTATTTTAAGACACAATTCGGTTGTTGAATCTGACTAACAATAGCAATAACTTCTTTCTTTTTTTTTCTAAAGTGATAATTTCTATCAACATCCAGTTGCTTTTCATGAAACTCCTTAAGCTGTGATAACATAACTACATATGATTTGTCCAAGTGTTTCCCCTTTCAGATTTTCAAATGCAGTGAGAAGGATATGTGTGCATGAAGTGACAATCGACCATCAAAAAATCATCCCTAAGTGAATCAAACTACTTAGCTGCTCTGTGCCTGCTTTGATCATTACATTCTAAGCATTTGACTGATGTTTTCCATGCCCGATTGTCACTAGGTACAAACATCTCCCTCTCTCCCCATTTGTTCTCAGAATGTATTGACTTACTTTCCTTTAATGAATGCAATGTAGAAAACAGAAGAGAAGAAATTCATAAACTGGAAGATGAAGACCTTGAAGGTGAGATTATCTTCATACTCTGTTTGTGTTCGATGCATTTCTGGAATGAAAACAGAAATGAATTTATCAACTTCATAGAAACTCTCAAATCTATCAAACATGATCACTGTCGTGTCGGACGCTCAACAATGTGTCTCTCTTAACAAGACCAACGAAATCCTGCAATAAACAACAAACCTACAATAAAAATGCAGAAGAAATGCGAACTAAGGGTTGAGTTATTAAATTTCTAAGGCCTTTTTTGGAAATCTTGGGTCACAAAATTTACTGTAGACAGGGAGAGGGGAGTGTAAATGGGGTGGAGGGAGAAAAAGGCCTATAG
Organism: Stichopus chloronotus; assembly: GCA_021234535.1. Lineage (NCBI taxonomy): Eukaryota > Metazoa > Echinodermata > Holothuroidea > Aspidochirotida > Stichopodidae > Stichopus > Stichopus chloronotus. The sequence goes on from SFZH01000008.1 coordinate 6,317,639, forward strand.
GAAGAACTATTAAATTATAAATTGCATCGATACTATAAGCTGCTACAATTATGTGCTGTAATCGCCAATGACAGTGCCAATGTCCCCCCCATCCCATGTACTCTGTAGCGCCCACCTGTGGCTTCTGTATGGGACAGTACAGACCCTCTGAGAACCACTGCTTTGCAAATGTTGCTACTATGAAATGGATTGTGTTGAAAAATATACATGATAGAATTTGACCATAACAAACACAGCACACAATTTTGATACCACACGATCAAAAAATGCCTGGGCTACCTATTTTCCTCAAACTTTGTACAATCTTCTCCCAACTTGTTGTGGAAATATGAAACTGATTTATTATCTCATCTTTACCATAATCTCCATGTTATCAAAACAGGGGCAGCAGCATTTTTCAAATACCATCCCAAGTAGAGACAGGCTGTCTGAGTTTGTGAAAGTCAAACAAAGAGAAACAAGTTTCTCTAAAGGACTAAGTACAAGAGTAACTTTTGTTGTAACTTACCCCAATCATTTAAGATACCAGCCAACCTCTGATAAACCTGACCCAGGACCATGATCAACACCAAGTTAACCACGGCACCGGACATACTGGCGATGGACTGGGCCTCGGAACGAAACACTTCGCTTTGGAACAAGGGGATGCTGACCAGAACTCTGTACATGATCACACCCAACATGAAAATGAGGACCAACGAAACCTGGAGATGACAGAAAATTGAGTTTGGTGAGATATTGCACAGAATGGATGTATTGGGGAGGTTAACCAAAATAAACGACACTTAAAAATAAAACATGAGCAAGATTGCAATAAAAAAGGGGCTACTTGTGACATTTCTGCCATTGGCATCTTTGATTTACAAAGAATTTGTTGGGAAATGGAATAACAAACAAAATACTGGTATTCAAGAAAGACGAGGAACAAAAAAGAAAGCAATCAAGCTGCATGCAACAGCTGAGTTTATTACTCATACAGAAGCAATTAAATGGTTGTAAACCAAAAAGGCAGAGTGTCTTTCCAAACCAGAAAGCCACAAAGGCTTTGTGATTCCTTGCCACATGGTTATATTATAACAAACATGAATTATCCACATGACAAGTATGGGAGTTACTGCAGTTACCGTTCTTGAAACAACACATTTGCCTTTAACCCCAAATAACCTTTACTTTAGTGACCTCAAATGACATTTGATGTCCACTAAAAGTAATAGGGATCACCTACCCAGTATGGGGAACCCACACATCAAGAAAGACATAAGTCAACATAACCCTTCTGGAGATAATGTGTTGGCAAGTTTGACCTCAGGGGACCTCAAACGACCTTTGACCTCCACCAAAAATGATAGCAGTCTTCTACTTAGTATATGCAATCCATACATTAAGTATGACATCAGTTACAGTTATCCTTCTGGAGATATTGTGTTTACAAGAGGTTCACAGTTTGACCTCTGGTGACCTCAAATGACCTTTGACCTCCACCAAAAACAATAGGGATTATCTACATAATATCACCAACCCACACACTAAATATGACATCAGTCACAGTTACCCTTCTGGAGATATTGTTTACAAGGTTTCTACGGTTTGACCTCTAATGACCTCTAATGACCTCAAATGACCTTTGACCTCCACCAAAAACAATAGGGATTATCTACATAATATCACCAACCCACACACTAAATATGACATCAGTCACAGTTACCCTTCTGGAGATATTGTTTACAAGGTTTTTACAGTTTGACCTCTGGTGACTTCAAATGACCTTTGACCTCCATAAAAAACCATAGGGATCATCTACTCAATATCACCAACCCACACACCAAGTATGACATCAGTCACAGTTACCATTCTTGAGATATTGTGTTTACAAGGTTTTTACATGTTAACCTCTGGTGACCTCGAATGACCTTTGACCCCTACCAAAAACAATACGGATCATCTACTCACTATGACCAACCCACACACCATGTATGAGATCAGTCATGGCTACCCTTTTTGAGATATAGTGTTTACAAGCAGGGCATGACACACACACATATACACACGCGCACATACACCCACACACACGACATCGCCATCGCACAGATTCCTTCTGCCTTCGGCAAGGAATCAAAAATGAAATGACACTGACTAGATTCTTGTGATGGGTAAGCATCATATATTCTATTGATGTCTCATGATACTGACACATTTCTACCATTACCACTACATTTTGGATATGTACTTACTAGGAAATGACTTACCTTCTTGACAAATTACGTTTTTTTTTGTCAGTGAGTGGGATGGGAAAATCTATGTGTAATTTGTACAAAAGCTAGTTGAGGACAGCTTGCATTAGGTTTACAAAGCTTGAAATCTGTGCGGTCCTTGACCTCATAAAGAAAGACAACAGCACACTTCACAGGTCACTTATTCACAATGGCCATATACCAATCACAATGTGAATAGTAGTCATAAAACATGACCTATCATGACCTCCAATTATAAACGCCCTCTGTTATCTATCTTCAGAAATACTGTCCTTTGTACACAGAATGTACTGGACAGCTTGACGACCAAACTGTTACCTCCAACAAATTTTGTAATATCTGAGGGTAGACTGTAGCACAACTTCGAAAAAGAGTTAATTGGCTTCCTCTGGCTGTTTGACTTCTATACCATCCCTACCTTCATAGAAATAAAGGACGAGGTCATAAGACCTCCAACAGCGTGCGAAGTTGAAAGCTGGTTGCAAACTGCTAATGGTATGCTTCTGCCAAGCGTGGTCTTATAAAAGTTGAAGAAGTTATCCCATCGATTTGGGTAATTGATCTTCTTAAGATAGCACAAGATTAATAGAAGATATGGAAGAGTTAGATAAATGTACGAAAAGGTACGTTTCCAATTTTAATTTCATCTTTACCATTCCCACCAGGACACCGATACCGGTCAACCATCTCCTTTTCCTCATGTCTTCTGGGAAATAAGGCTCCAGAATTCCTGTAATGGGATTCTTCTCTAACATCGGAGCTTGCGCTGCAAACTGAGGCCTTGGTCTCTCCTAGAGATATCAAAAATTGACAGAAATTTGAAGGTGAAAAAAAAAATAGCATTAATGACAGTAAGTGAGGGAGGAGAAAAATGAAGCGTGGTGCAGGGATTGAAACAACAAATCCTTAGAAAGGATGAAACAGTTCTTCTCAAAAACCTTTTCTTCCCTAGCAAAAAATACCATCCTTTTATTCCACTTCTTCTTTCATTTGAGATGGTCAGTAGAACTGTTTGCTTTCAAGATTCCCTCATCTTTACAGGTCATAAACATAAGACCCCAAATTTGCATGGTTGAGTTTACACATGCAAACAAACCAAAGAAGAAATGAAGTGACTTTTGCAACAAGTTTCTTTTGCATCAGTGCTCAGCAATTCAACAAATCTTGCCTTGGTCAAGTTTGATGCTTTTTCACGATAAATATTGTTAGACTAGAAGCAGAATTTTAATACCACCACATCATTCTGACCTTACATTACTGAACAAGAAATAATGTATCAATCACATTCTGACTTCAATTTTAGCCATCTCAGCCAGCAAACATTTGGCTGGTCTAGTATACTTTGAACAAGATCATGAAGTGAATCACCAACAAAGCAACAGACATACAGACAGATGGAATGTGATCAATGTTTATGAAACAAGTCATCTACAGAGACTGCCTTGAACACTAGTGTATACTGAATTGATAAAAATCACTTTATTAAACAAATTTAGAGTAATAAACATTTCGAGATAACCCTCTCTTGCGATTTGTCGCTAAGTTGCATCCAAACTCATGCTTGCTTCTGGGTGCTAATGATGCCTGAAGGAGACAGCTCAAGAAAAAGAAACTACAAAGAAATTGATACAAGACAAATGTCTGAAAAACTTGTGAAAGATAAAAGAGGATAAGCAAGCTGCAACAATAAAATTTGAATTGAACTACCAAAAATGAAAGCAAGTGATGACTCTTGTCGTCATCATACCAACCTCTTCTTCTTCAAAGTCCATGCAATCCCAGTGATAAGCTAAACTAGCTTGCTTCCTCTTCCAGTATTCCAAAAACGTAACAGCTGAAAGAGATACAAAACAGGAGAGTTTGAAAATGTCCTCAAATAGTCATAAGCCACAAAATCTTTGACACCCCTTTAATACCTGTTTGAGAGTCAGTGCACTTAAAAATTAAGTAGAACTTTAGAGAAAACAATTAATAGGATGTATACTCTATTCTTCAATTTAAGACACTCCAGCCATTACTACAATATTAATATTTTTGAAAGAAAAAAAGTGGAGTCAACTGAATGATACTAAGGGAAAAATTCAAACTTATGTCTCTTCTAAAAGTGCCACAATTATTATATTTTATTTTTCTTTTGGCCATAAAAACAGCATTGACTGTGCTTTTGTTGTATTAGAATGACATTAAATATTAGAGAAATGCCAACATGGAACATATGTCAGCCTTCTGCATACCTTTATGATAAAATACTGATAGAATTACTGGTTCTCATTTTCTGTAATATTAACTTGAGATGTAAAGCTTGATCATGCCAGCAAAAGAAACTACTGAACCACAAGTGAATAGTCAGTGAGGGCATAAATTAGTTATATCATGTTAAAAGAACATCAACAACACAAAAACAAACAAACAAAAAACAAACGTCGAAGCCATGTTTCCAAACTTGAAGTTATAATTACCTGACTGGCACAATTGAATGATACAATTATTTAAAAATAGTGAAAATTAATTTACCCCAAAATGACATAAAAATTGAAAAGAAAACCGTTCCCGCATGATCAAAGAGGTACGACATCTCTGCTTTGCTACAGGTTGAGGACAGAAACCAATAGTTGCAGCCGATATCCTCGTCACATAGAGGACACATTTTGAATGTTTGATTACTCTCACATATCTCTCTGCTGCAAATGAAGTAAAAACAGAAACAAAAAAGTAATAAAGCAATGATGGCAATGTTTCAAACGCAGTCTTATCCTTCATCTATGTTTCTCAAGCCAGGTTTTTCTATTTCATTTTGGAAATGGGAAGGCTGCTTGTCCTTCCAGACCAATGCTTCTAACTCCTCCCAGTCTAATCACCTTGAAGGAGGGTCTGCATCAGTGACAATGGGTAGTAGACCATTGTAAATTAGGAGCCCTTGACATTACTACCAATGTGTCCTCATCAGGGAGGGGACAAAAGGTAAATCAATGATACAGACAATCAATCCTACAGATAGAAAATTAGTCTCGCTCATTCTATAAAGGTCACATAGTTTTGCAACATGACAGCTTAAACATCTGCGGGATGGCAGACTACCCCCAGATGCTACTTCTCATCCCCGAGGTTACTAAGTAATCCACCAACTTTAATATGACAATTCACTCTATCACAGGATGGGTCTGTTACATGAGAGTTTGACACATGAGAAGAAATATTGCAGAACACTGATCATGCTCTGTAGCTTTAAAAGCATTAAAAGATCTTCTGCAAATGCTTACTTCCTGTTTTTTGCTTCACAACAGACCTAAATCTCCACAGGTATTTTACTAAGAGGTAGTGGAAGCAAGGAGGGGGAACCAAGGGCAACTATTCAAATGACTTTGTTTTTGGTAAACAACTAGGACTTGGATGGATATCTGGTTTGAGGTAGGGGTTGGAGTTAGGGGAAATTGACACGACTGATGGTGTTGGGCAAACACTACAGGAGACCATCTAAAGTCATTCTAGTTAACGATCCAGGTCACCATATTTTACTCCAGAGTGATTCTTCACACATCTACAATAGACAAGCGTAGGATCTCTGTGAACACATATAGACCTGACACAACGTGATTGACTTGCACTGAGGAAGCAAAGAAAGAGGACTTTAATTCAGGACGTAACTTACGCAGGTACGTTCCATCCAGAGGTCACGATGCCAAACATGAAAACAAGGATGCCAACCACAGATGCAGGAAGGAGCCAACCTGTGTACATACCTGTAAATATACATGAGAGGAACACAAATTGACAATTTCAGAAATCAAAATTTACAAGATTGGTTTGAACTTCAACACAATGATCTCACTTTGTCAATGGACAAGATCTTCCAATAGATGATTTATACTACCAACCATCTATGGGCTTATTGGTAGCTATTCTAATATAACAAGGTTATGTGACCAGTGAAGGAAAAAAAACAGTATCATCTCTCATTGAATGGATGAGAGTGGTAGTGAGGAATTAAGGCTGACATACATGAAATACATCAAGCGTTGAGGCAGGGTGGCTGATGATGGGCTAAGGACATACTGACGGCTGAGGTAGGGTCAAAGTGGCTGATGATAGGCTAAGGACACCAGTGGGCATCATCAGCCATGACATGATCCATGCACATCTGCTGAGTCACGGGTGGGGAGGAGGGTGTGAGGTTGCGTGGGCACTGAGAAAACTTAATCATTGCACATCACTTACAGTCATTTTGCCATCTGTCATACTGTCATAGCTTGAATAACAAGAGTAATCATGGTTTTGGCTGTCATTGTACACAGGTATGTGTAAGGGACCATGTTAATGCCCAATGGTTGGCAACCTGTCCCGAGCCATCTTTGTAGAGGAGACAGTAGGGATGCAACAACTTTTTTTTTAATTCATAAACATTTCAAATGAGCTGCAGTATGTGATACAAATGAAAATTATCCTGGCTCTCCCCTGTCCCCATTTCAAAAAGTTCCATCATCCCCCCAGTTGTCCCTGACCACATCTGGTACTGACCCTTTCAGAATTACCACTATAATATCTTTACTTCTCAAGATCATAGCCTTGTACCCTAATAACTGATGCCATTCAGATTGAGTGATTATACGTAAGCCAAAATAGATGACACAGATGCAGAGCATGTCACATACAGGCAAATCTACTGCTGAGTTCCTGGTGTTGTTACTTCACAAACAAGCTCACTTAAACTGTCCCAGAGTACTTAGTATAAGACAGTGAACTTGTTGTGCTGAAGCAGGTAAGGGGATGAGTGTAAATGCATGAAGCACCAGCAAGCCAGACCTGTGTGTAACTCTGACACCAAAAAATTCACACAAGATCAACTACACAGTAGAACCAGTAGAACATGTTTGCTCCAATGACAGCAAGATTCTGAATGGTTTCTTGAGACTGATATAGTTAATTACCTAACCAAGCAAAGTAAATTGCTGTTTTTTCCCCAAAATATTCCCTGATATGGTCCAGTGGTTGATATTTGTACCATGCTCCCCATCTCGCCCAGTATTTTCTCAAGACTTGCCGTCTGTTCAGCTTATCGTCTGGAATGTTGTCATACTCCTCTGGACCCTGGTGGAATGAAAATCAGATGGGAATGGCTTCAAAACAAGTGAGCGTACATTTAGTGAGTTACAATCTAAACAAAGTCCATACTTGAGTTCGAAAGTTAGTTATTCCAACATGTCTCATTAAATGGAAACCTAGTTACCCCAAAAGTTGAGCCTGGTTTGATAATTTACCAACAACAACACTTACCTGTCTCGTGAATCACCAACCTTCAATCTTTAAGTTGGAAGAATTAGGAGAAGGGGAGAGTTAAAAGTGGTTAAGGACTGAAATGTCTAAAAGGTTTCCACCACAATGCACCAGTCAGGGTGGAGTAAACGTTGCATGTGTTGTGAAATAAATAAGTGAGGAGCAAAGTAAACTATCATTTCCTAGCAATCCTAATGGATATGAAGAACATCTGAAAATGTATATGACCAGGAACAAAATCAGAATCTCCAAAGTTAATGTTAAGTACTCTACTACAGATAAAACATGAGTTCAATAGGTCACCATGCAAAAACTGCATAATGAGATTTCCATAGTGTCTGGTTAAAGTTGCACAGTTAATCTATATCTCCTAATAAAATATTAAACAAGCTGACATGTTACCTAGCTCCAAACCTCACTTGTCTGGTTATTTACTACTTTCACTGCTCTTATTAGTTAGCCTAACCTCACCCACGTGAATGCATGCACCTTTATAATGTAACCCTGATTTGACTTTGTTCACACTGCACCACTGATAAAACTGACCCTCCCAGCCCCAATCCCCATACCCCCCAACCATCCTGCCCACTAAACTCCTCTAGATTCTGATCCTGCCAATTTGAAGACAAAGATGCGTTTTTCTATGACTGGTAATTTTTCTCTTTGCTGCCAACATGACAAAATGAGGGTTCTTCTATTAATGAGAAGCAGGACAGAGTACCCCTGTATAGAAGCATGTTAAACAGAAGAAGACCCTACCAGTGATTAAAGTGGAGCACCAAATATGACATTGCTCATGTAACATATCTACCTAACACAACCACAAACTGAAATAATAAATAACCCAAAAAAGGGGCACATTAAAACCAAAACAAAAAAACACAAATATTTTCTTTCACACTTTTCCTTTCTAACGTCTTACATCGTGAAGAGGGAAGGCAGCTTGGAATACACCTTCCTCCAGTAATCTGTCGATTCCAACCTCTGCACGTTTTCTTTTCCCGTATGTCAAGTTCTGAAGGATTTCATTGACCACCCTGATCCTGTCCGTGTTATCAAAAAACGTGTCCCTGTTCTGGCTTCCGACAAATCTGTGAAGTAGAACGGTATGATGAAAAATTTAACAAATTACTTCAGGAAGTGAGGTATATTTGTAAATGAACTTCAAATAAAGCAGTACAAATAACTATAGGATACTCAAGGATTTTCTTTTTCGGAGTGACTTCCTCTCTGTGAGTAAAATTGGTAACTGATTGGAACACTCCTTCAGTCTTGCAGATGACAAAGTTAAATAAGGCAGATACAGGGCTGAGAATGTGCAGTGCTAGAACTTTAGTCAGGAGCACATCGAACTAAGTTAGACAATACATTACTGTAAGCAAGCACTTATTTATATATGTATACAAAGTGAATCTGTGAAGTTAAATGGTGTAATAATTTATGGAACTCTACATGTGCACTGCATACCCACTTCATTTCCATAGCAAATTTTTCTCAGATTTTCCACAAAATATCTCAGCACATTACCTTGATTTTAATTGCTTGTTTAGTTTTGTTATTAAGCCAGACAAAACTTACCACAAAAATATTCACACAGCGAGTGACAAGATGTCACCTACGCATTTGTTATGAGGCAGGTAAGTGCGGAGTGATGTTAATACAATCTGTTTTGCCCTCAAAATAAAAACAAATCCCCCAAAACTTATGCTAGCGATTAAAACTGTGTAATGTAAACAAGTATAAACTCTTAATGCTATCAATATATTTTATGACAAGGTAAAAAATATTTTATCAGTATATCATAAAGTTTCAAAGTTTGATGCAGAAGAAGGTTATACTCAGCTACTATCCTTGTGTGCGAGCATGTGTATATGTATGTTAACTAGCTGTTTCAGGTTGCCAATTTGGAGGGATCAAGTTTGGACAACTTTATCCGACAACTTTTGGGTTGTAGCTTACATGTGATTAGGGACATTAACAGATTGACAGAATGCCACTTTTATCAGACGGTGCCAAATACGAAAAATAAGAAAATAATTTAGGGTGGAAAGTGAGAAGGGTTGAGAGTGGATGGGTAATTAAATGTGTTCCCCACATCATGACCTCCACAGTGGTGACACAATATTGCACCTGACACAACTGGCTGTCCTTTTGCATACTAAGCCATGCAAATCCTTTATCAAACCGTATTGATCACTAAATGAAACCATTTTATCCTTCTTCTCTTGTTCCTCTGCTGGAATCCAAATACAATGGATACCACCGAGTCCCGAATGACCCCGCCCAGCCTTTCCTTTACTGCTACTGCTCTTCTGAACATTTTCCACAGCTTTGACTTTCTTTTTCGATGCTGCTCTTATAGAAATTACATACAAATGCATCGAGCCTCAACTTGAGAGAATTTTATCATTACTGTGACACATCTTGAGTGCATATACTTTGAACATTTTGAGATAAAAGACATAAGCAGTGATGAAAAGTGTAGTTTGCAAACTATGATCTGATTATAACCAGTGCCATCTTACAACACAAGATACTCACTTATGGAGCTTAGATCTCCGGAAGGGACAAGTGTAATAATCAACAGGGTGGAATGGTACCTCTTCAAACATTGGATTTGGGAGTTTCAGTTTGGTCAAAATTCTCCCTGACCAGTTTAGGTTTGGATTTGCTTGTGCCTGCATGAAAATGCAAATTGAAAAAAAAAACAAAAAGACAAGAAGTCATTTCTCTTTACGCTCTTAGTGGTGTGAATGAAAGGAGAAATGTCAGGTTCTAATTAAATAAACATGATTCAACGATGACAGTATATGGACTGATAGTACAATGGAGTAATATAAACATGGTACAATGATGATGCCATGTGAACTGATACTGCAATGGAGTAATAGGAAGATTCTGCAGTCAGCTATCAAAATGAGGATGCAGTTGGTGTAGAGAATTTGATCAATGATGACTGATTATAACATGATGACTAGAAAGACGCATCCCATGTAACCAACGGATGAAGTCACATGTACTTAGATCAGGGATGAAATTTAGCGGTCGTCCGGTCGTCCGAGACGACCAAAATTTTGGTAGGACGACCAAAGTTACTACCTCAGGTTGTCCTTTGGACGACCAAATTTTTACCCCTGGTCATTTATATTGTGACACAATGCGTACAACTCAACACTGAGATGCAACCAAAATATTTAACATGCATGAACTCCATTCCAAAACATCTGTTTTCTTTCACAAAAATCCGCCAAAACAACCTCAAATCCACGGTACGTAAAACGCCAAACAAATAGCCTCAGTGTACGATCATGTTTCAACTGATTTTACTGTACCAGACATGCACATACAGTACACAGCAAGTACCAGATACATGACTCACAGTCAAAGAATTCGGCCATATGTGCCACGTGCAAGGAGAGCTGGTATGAATTTTCTAAATAGTGATAGTACCGTTCAAGATTAGTAATGTATCATATTTTGATTTGAAACAAACATTATACTATAAAAAGATTTTCGTCCATATGATATATACTTTACAGCATCAGTGATTCCCTTTGGAGAAACCCTGAGCATTACTTTTAAGTTATAAGTCAGTAGTATAATTTAGCTGTGGAAAGTTTCAACCTGTATAAGAAAGACAAATAAAAACATCGTCTTGACTGTGCAAAATACACATTTTGCACATTTCTTGTTTTTATATGTCCGTTGTGGAGGACGACCAAATTTTTGGGAGGACAACCAAATTTTTGCAGCTGGTTGTCCTTGGGACAACCATTTTCAGATGCTTAAGGATCATCCCTGACTTAGATTGTCCATGTCTAATGCCATAAGTGATAAACATTCGGTACAGATTGTTCCGGCAGTTGCAAGCTGGATTCAGAGTTTACTTACAAGCTAGCTGGTACCTTCAAAGTTCTCTGTTTGAATACTAAATCTCCAAATTAACTTGAATGCAAACAGGAAACAGTGCAGATCAAAGGTGCGTCAAAGATTAATGCTGGTACTGAAATCAAAGATTTATCATTTTTCCCTTCTAAAGGAAACAGAGAGACAAGCATACTATGGCAATGATATTTAGGTTTTATCCATGGACACATATATAAAGTCTATAACCTAGGAGACGTTTATCATAGCAGAACTAAAGCTTTACCTGGAGAGGTGCCTTCAGACCTAACTCCTCTGCAAAGAAGACCATGCACTGCCATGGGGCGTGAATTTTGTAGTAGATAATAACTTTTTTCTCTGTTTCTACGGCATCTTCTTCAATGACTAAGCCAGCCTGTGTGACATTTTGGAGAAATTTCTTCCTCCATCCGATGTGTTTTTCTTCCTCCACCTCTTCCTCACTGCGAGGCAGGCCCTTCTCTCGCCTTGCCGCTGCTTCCCTCTCTTTCTTCTGAAGTTGTTTCTCTGAGAGCTTCTCTTCCTCGTGAACGATTATAAAGTCTGTCAGAATTATACAGTTGATGTGGACTGATGTAACTCACAAAGATTTTTAATAGAGAGCATTTTTGCTATCTATAAACTATGACACAATATGGAGACTAAGGGTATGTACCAAAACCTACCTGGTTTAGTTTCCTACGAGTGGATCATCTGTCACAGCACAAGAGCTGCAATCTCACTGACTGTGCCTGTATTTAGGCTTGGGCAGCATTAGAGTGTGGTACTAAAAGGTTGATGGCGCTCTAGGCATGGTAAGAGGGAGTGCAGGTTTTGTGCTGAGACAGGTACAGTGTGTGATGTGTGGAGTAAATTGTGCTAAAGAGACTAAGATAAGGTCTTGATCAATCTTAATAAAAGAATAAATAATTGATCTAGATGGAGGCTGGCAAATATAAGTACATGGAATAATTACTCAAAGCAATTTTATCATTGCCTCTGAAGGTTCTGAAAATTGCAGCGTCCAACGAAAAGAATCAAACCTGTATCTCATGGCACTGATTACATACTTACCTGTCTGTCTCAACACTCAACTTGCACACTTTCTTACGACACCACAGCACTCACCCACCTCCACCCCTTCCTTCATTGCTTGATCTGCTTATGATATTTACACAAGTTTTCTCTTTCTCTCTGTCCTTACCAATCTTCTTTTTTCCATCATCAAAAAATGTGCCAGGGTCATCTCTGTTTTTGCTTTGTCCAACATTAAGAACAAGAGGACCGTCTTCTGATTCATCCTGGTAGTAAAGTGAGAAAGATAATAATTTACCTTGCAGCATTGAAAAAAAAGATGGAACTGTTACTGTTTGTAAGGATTATCATCACACAAGTGCAAAATGTCTAGCAAACGAAGTCAACACAAAACCTACAACATCTACAAGAATATATGTCAATCAAATCTACTGACAAAAAACGTAAAGACTGGAGAGATAATACATTCCAATGTTGAACAGAGGATCGAAATGCTACACACTGTAAGATGACATGTTCAATCTACAGTGAATAATTTATGTCACCATAGTAACCTAGACTGATATTACTTTTCTTTGACTGTGGCAGCTTCTCTTCAATAAATCACTTTTTTTCTGAGAATGGTGGAATGTAGTGACTTGCCCTCTTTAAAGCTTGCCTTACTAAATTCATTTGCAAGCAGGGAATGAGATGTCAATCAGAAGAGCCTCTTTATTTTTAATATATTTTAACATGACAACATCACAAGATGACTTTAACTTCAAATTCATAAACCCTCTATGTCCTGTCCCCCCCCCCCCCGACAGAATCACACTCTCCATGTGCTTGTTATACATATGCTACTCACCCTTCCAATTTATCAGAGATCTGTCCAACACATTTATAATTGGTTAATGCATTAAGCAAAATTTACCACATCCACAGCAAACTATTTATTAAATTACCAGCTACATTAAGTCTGTGCACTATCATTTGGAACTGCGCAGCAGATCGACAAATTTACAGGCATTTAGATCTGAACAAACTATTAATTGAACAAAAGTGTTACAATTAAAGGAAAAAGACTGATCCACTACAGTAAATAAACCCAGTCACTAACGGCTGCTTTAAAGGTTTGGTAACAGTGGTTTAGTGAAGTGTGACATACCTTGGCATGGTTCACAGAGTTTACTATGCTTCATGTATCAAGCCAGACAAGACCACAAAACCAGAACCATATATATTAATCTATATTATACTGTGGAAAATGTGGGCATTGCTTTGCTCCAAACATAGCCCAGTTGACATTTAGTTTTTAATAAGTTAGGTACATTGTTCTTTGCTAACTACTACATGATTCAAAGGTTAATTTTTTTTTTTACTTTTTATATTTTTTTGGTTCCACATTGCTTTGTCAGTGGCACATTTACTGTTAATACAACATGTTTACTTCATCACAAGGCAATATACGCCACAATTTACTACACAACATACCATATCCGTGTTCTCTATGGAGGAGGAGAAGGTTTACGGGGCCATCCACCCTGAAGAAAGTTCTGTCCTAGCTACAAAACTAGGCCAGAAGAAAACTGACAAAAGGCTACATCCATTTTTAAAAGATCAAGAAATCATAGACGTAACCTGACACGACATGCATAATTCATTACACATCTCAATTATCAGTGATCCTCCTACATTCCAACACGGCTATATTCCCACACCTCTATATTCCGACACCCCTGTTCTGATACACCTATATTCAGACAGCAGGGACTTAGTAAGACCCTCTAGGTCTCATGGAGAAGGAGCAGTGTTTGGTCCAAAAAGCAACGGTCTCACAATCTCAGTTGCATAAGCTCTCTCGGGCAATTAGAGCACATATTTACAAATCAGCGAATACACAATGTTTGGCAATACAGTATATGTGATATTTACACCACGATGGTGTCTGACGTAATTGATGTGTGGCAACATATAGGTGTGTCAGAACATGCAGGTGGTGGAACGTGTTGTAGGGGTGACGGAACATGTGGGTGTTGGAACATAGGGCTGTACTAAGCTCTCAATTATCTGCAGAATGTTATTCAGGTGAGGTTGAACTCCTAGCGTGATTCCCATGACCATGTTAATCATTATGCTCAATTTCTGGTTCAATAACACAGACTTGTCGCCAGTACCATACAACTGATTACAAAATGCATAAACTGGAAACATTAAATCTCCCAGACTTTTCTGGTAATTAATAAAGAAAGCAAAATTTAACCATCAATCACAGTGAACCCAACAATATTTTGCATTGCACTGGCCCTCCATGAAGTAAACATGAGTCCCTGAATGTAAATACAATACATGCTAGACCGCAAGACAACCAGGAACCAAAAAGTTTAAAATAGAATATGCTCTGGTAGAAAATCAATGGCCCTATTGATACGTAAGTCAGGTTTTCATAGTAGCCTACACCTCTACACCATGAACTATGATACAAAGGTACTGTGGAAATGCCAATGTTAATGGTACAGCTGACACTTTGGTTGGGTACCTGATGGGTATGGGCAAAAATTACATGACACCTATTTTTAGGAACCAATGAAAACACTTATTCACTGCCATCCGCTAGATCATCTGATCTCACACAGCAATGAGAATACATGGATTGGTATTAAAATACCAGCATATACTGTTGTAGGTAGATAAAATTAGATGCTGTAGAGATAAAGGGCTTCAACAGTACAGAACATACTGTAAACAATATGGGCATGCAGTCATTTGATATACTGAAATCTGATATTCCAAAACTTGTGTATTAGACAAAAATACTTATTGACTCCATGACTGCAGTATGAAGGCAGTCTAATTCGTCTTGAAATATCACCTGTACAACATTCACGGATTCAAACCATAGGTGACCATAATAAGATATGTCTAGCACATTTCAGTGAATTCAAAAAGGATAAAAGATAAATTTCTAATTGGCTTAGTGGGATGACGTAACACAAATGTAAGGACATTTAGGCTTGCACTGTACTTAAGACTAAGGCGGCCTACATGTTTTAGCTCAAGAGGAATAAAGGGCAAGTCGCAGAATTTACATAAAAAAGGAACTTCAGTCCCACTTATGGACAAGTGTTCAGGTGTTCTTAAAGGAGGACAGTGAGTTGTGAAATACACATAACTTTTTGCACTTTTTTTCTCCAAATCCAGTAAAAGCATACCTATTTGACAGATTTGAAGGGGAAGAAAAAATGGTCAGCAAATGACAAATTTTGTTTAATAGACAGAGCCCCAGCAGAGAGAATAAAATGTTTTCAAGTTTTTCATGTTGATGCCTACAAGATAATATTCAGGAAGTTGTTGTTTGAAGGCCATCAATGTCTACATGCAGAGTCTATGTAAACACTGGTAACCTTCGAACAAACAACATTCCACATTCAAGCTAGGAGGAATCTTAAAAGAGACCAGTGGCAGCACTACAGGGGGGCATGAGGGGGCATTTGCCCCTCCAGATTGTTTCCTTGCCCCCAGTTGCTCTCACCCTTCCCAATTAGATCTTGTACTCATCCAAAATTAATTTAATCACAAAACTATGTATTGGCATTGGACTGAATATGAACAGCTTCCCAGGAACCATGATGGATAAATGCCTAATTTATGTTACACTGGCTGCCAGTTTTCATATCATGCCCATAGCCACTTCAACAGTAGGCCAGCCAGCTGGTCAGACCAATTTTCTCTGGAATGTTTACCGTCCAGCATAAGGGAAGGGCGGGTAGGTGGTTGTTTTCCTATATATAGGAATGTCGTTGTTTGCTTAAATATTGGAATGGAAGTGTATGTAGCCTATGTGTGTGTGCGTGTGTGTGTGTACTCGGTGGTACCACGTAAATGTGAAATGGTACTCCCAAAGAAAAAAGTTGGGAACCTTGGAGTACAGTCAACCGAAAAAATAAATAATATAAAAATAAATAATATACCTCTCTTGGGGCTTAATTTTCCACCCAGAGATGTGCTAAAACCTCAGAGCTTCTGGGGGCTTTGCAGGACCCCCACATGGGCTTTGCCCCTGTACCCCACCAGGGCCCCTAAGGCGGGCCCCTGGACCCCACCCGCAAGGCCTCACGCTTTGCGCTCGGTTTGGCACTTCACGCGTAAATGTTTGCCCCCCAACATTTTCCTCTGCCCTCAGTTTGCCCCCCAAATCTGACATTCTGGCACTGCCACTGAAAGAGACATACTCATAATATTACCTTGTGGGGATCAACATAAGGAACACTTAAAAAAATAATGTTTTTTTGCTCCCTACTGGGGTACTTTCTTGACAGAAGTTGTCATTGGCACATGAGAAAGAAGTGCAAAAAGTAACATACGATGTATTTCACAACTAACTATGCTCCTTTAATTTTGAACAAGGCCAAATTGACCATGTTATGTTGCTTCTTAACTAAGTGGGATAGAGTCACCACTGAGTGATGAAAATGACAAGGTAAAGCAATGAAGTTCGTAACAAGGTATCTCACACTTTTTTTTTGTTTAAGTGTGGTTTCACATAAAGAGCAGGGCTTTTTGATACAGCATCTTGTTAAAACAGACCTTTCTCGGCTTGTTTTTCTTCTTTTCTGGTACAGTACAGTGACATGCAAGGGCCTCCCCTCGTACAGAAGGATCCAGACCACACACTTCCTTGTATAAATAACAGCAATTAAGCTATTTATAAAAGAATATCAGCTGTCACTTTACAACATCAGCCTGTTTATTTTATTTACAATAATATTATTTGTAGTAATAATATTATTATTATTATAAAATATTATTTGTAGTACAGTTATTATTAATGGCATCTCTGAAAAGCTTGCCCCAGTACCAGGAGTCACAATACACTTCAAATTTAGGATTCCCTGACGTACTCTGTAAACCTGGCACACAATATACCGCTGTACTGTACACACTGACTAGAGTGCTACAACCTCGTCATGTCCTCGTAAAAAAAAAAGGGACAAAATTGTTTACTCAGTCTACTCCCACTCATTTTACTGTCGTTGATATTCTGTGACAAGACCTCTTGATGAAATTACAAGAGCAGTTGAGACATCTCAACAGACCAACTTATCCAGACCTACTGTGCCACAAAAGGATCGACAAATTCTACATCACAGAGGCTGTGTACAGCATACGGTATACCAGACATTCTCACATTGTGCGTGATCACTTGCGTACTCAAATGGGTGAACCTTGCCACTAACAAACCCAAAACCAATGGGATATATCTCCACTGGTTCTCATCTTGCAGTGAGTGACAGTTTTCTCCTACCAGCAAATGTTACTAATTCACTTGCTTTGATATCTGTTACATGTACAACACCCCATACCACAACTAACTCTGATTTTTTTTTTTACATGTGTGTATGTTCCTGTACAAGCTTCGACAGATACCTAGCTTTCATTTTAAACCAACAAGAGAAGGGTGGAAAAAAAAAATCATTCTCACTTGAACACTTTTAAATGAACCAAATTGTCAACTATTACAATACTTTGCAGGAATAAAAATAGTAGACTTTTGACTTTGCAAAAATAAATCAACATGGGAGCCTTTACAAGGATAAGGTAAAAACGGATATAATAATCTGTATTTCATTACAAACTTCTTGTGCGATGGTAAATCATGGCAAACAGTAAACGCTGGAACATCACACCACAAGTGTAATGTTTTTCTACAGCAAACACATGAGAAGGATTGTTAACAGAATTTTTACACTGTAGTGATCACGTACTGAACAGAATAAATGGCAGACAATGGTTAACCATCAAAGAATTCCCTTTTTGTAAGAAAGTCTTCCAACACAAGGGCGAAGGAATGTTGCAAGTCCAGTGAGACTTGTAACATGTACAGCACTGCAAACTTGCCAATTCTTACTCTTAGATTTGTATATAAGGGTATTATATAGCTGTGAAAAAGATATTAGTAACAACATTCTGTGAAGTTTTCTATGGTATGAAGCTTCTAAACATACACCCATGGTATGTCAACTGAGAGCATACTTAGCTTACAGGTAAAGGCAATTACTGCATTTCAATTGCACCCACATGGAATGTAAAGAAAATACCTTTAATCATTGTTCATTCACACTCAGAAACAAGAGCCCAAGGAACCAAAACTCCTCAACTCCTATACTGGCCCATTACAGTCAGGTTACCATGTTTTTATCGTTGAATCAAAGCATGGCAAATTTAACACTAAAATCACCGGCAGATGAATGAGACAAAACTGTAGATCAACAGCGTTTTGTCATCTGCTAGCTCAAGTCATGATATAGAACACAAATGTGGTACTTTGTCACTCACGCACAAACACTGTTACTATGTTGCTAATCAAGTTCCCTTCTCTAGGGATTCATTTTCAATAGAATTGTGATGAAAAACCCAAATTTCCTTCTGTTTTTGTCTTTTTCATCAAAATCTCACCAACACCAAGTATGAATAAACAAGGTGGATTAACGTTGGACCCGTAGATTATAACCAGAGAATAATGTACTATCGGGTTAATGCAAGCGATGCACAAGGGTGCAGCTTGAGTGCATCGCTTGCATTAACCCCCCCAATGGTGCATTTAATTCTTCCATTAATGTACAGGTCCTTTAATTACACCATTTAGTCTAACAAACATCAACGACAGCTGCTTCATCTAATCAAAACATTGTGCATCTAAGATGAGTTCCAAAAGATGCATCGTTTGAAATTTTGAAAGTTTTGATGAAACAAGTTATTCTTAAACAAAAAACAGAATTTCTAGCTATGCAAAATGCATTTTTTTTTAAAAGTAGGCTACTTTACTGTCTTATTTTGAATAATATATATCATTTTGTGTCCCTAAATGATGGCTTTAAAAACATGATTTTTGTTCTGTAAAACAAACACATTACTTCTCTTTTATACTTCTCTTTTAAATCTCACAGATCTCATCAAAGACCATTTAAGAATTTATGGTTTGAAGCAACAGGTTTGGAATGACAGGAGTGGCTTGAGGCTCTTTACAGGCACTTGCCAGAACAAATATACTGTACCACCTCTGTCCAGTATCTATGAAAGGCAATGTTGCACCTACTTGAGCCCTGACCTCTCATGGACGGTGATACTTGCTCCTTCGCAATTTCCCTGACATTCTAGACGTGCTTTCTTCTCTCTGCTGTAACTGCTTTTCTTTTTAGATCATGCTTTCATCCTGTTGGTTCCATTCATGCCTAACGTGTGACGACAACAACGGCCATGCATGTATACCACAAAGATGCAAACAGTGGGTCCCACTGCACCTTGCCTATAAATGTCCACTCTTGCCATTACAAGAACTTTCAGAAATATGATCGTTCCAGAGTGCAATATCAGGACAATTTGAAATATCCCACTCACTGTATACGCGGAAATCTCTTTGTTTTCTTTCGTTTTTGAACAATTTTGACTGAAGGAGGGCTTACACATTGGAGATATCAAGTACTTTGTGTTACAAAAGACAACTAAAGCCATACAGTGGGTCATACAGTACCATCTTCTCTTTTAAGATAACATGAGAGAGAAGCTCAGAAAGTCTATGAGTAATGAGGAAAATTAGAGGACATTTTAATACTACACAGCTACAAATAAAGTTGAATTTTGGAAAAAGGTGCTTGAACTGAGCCACAGATATTGCAATTAGTCCTTGAAATTGTTTCCTGTAATCGCTGTTCTTTACCTCAGTTGAATAATAGAAATTAACAAAGATGACGCGAAGATGTGGATGTCTGAAGTAGATTTAGACTGTTCTAAAAAAAAATGAGTTACATACTGTACCAGTATCATACTCTGAGAATCCTTTCAATGAGGCAAAAACACCGCTCACTAAATTACCGTGACTGTCAGTTCCAAATCTGTTGGACATGATCATGCTACTACATGGTGCTACATCAGACAAAAACTGCCTGATGGGACGTATCTTTATAGCTGCAGTGCCTTGAAAACATGGAGGAATGTTTGGGTTTTTAGTTCTGCAATCAGTGCTGAAAACAATTGGAACGTTTCTGTTAAATTTTTTTTTAACTTTTGTCAGTTAACAGTTCAAATCAGTATAAAACAAGTCTCTCACAAGGAAACTAACATAAGGACTGGTACACATACCACATTTATGGGGATGAAAAACACTAAAGGAAAAGACATTTGAAAAAGATGACTTGTGAAGAGGATACTAGTTGCATCAACAACACAAGAGGTGTGGTTAAAGTACAGTAAGTAAAATGATAAAAACTTTCCAAACACATTAGGGTTTAAAGATTTTGAAGTTTTTTGAGACGACAAGGTTTCTAGGTAGATTAGCGCTCAGGCTAGTGTGAGGTTTGAACACAAGATAAAAGCAGACTGAGGTTGTTACTACTAGCAACAGCAGCAGCATTGTCAGAAAGGTGACCAAGCTGTGGCAGATAGAGTCATAACTGCTGGCTGTCGTCAGGACTAGCACACTAATTGTATTAAGAGCCAGAAACTCAACTGTTCATCTATGCCTACTTCATTGCTTGCATGTATCTATTTCACCTATGCATCTATATGTATCTATATATATTTCACTTATGTTGCTGAAGTCTACTTCACTGTTATTTACTAATGTCTAATTCACTGCTACCTTTTTACAGCACATCTACTTCAGTGTTATCTCATTCTTGGCTAGGCTTCAATGTTTGTCTAAATCTAATCCAATGTTTACTTATTCAAGTTACTTACTTTTGTGTAATTCATTGCTACTTACTAAATGTCTCATTTCTGGTTTAGCTATATCTACTTCACTTTACTTGCATCTTGTTCACTGGTTACCTCTTTCAACTAAAGTCCCAGCCAGTGAAGGAAACTGAGTCAAGTTCACTGTACACTTAGATCCAATGTATTGTTTGATTATATACCTACTTCACTGTTAATCACTTGTCTACTTCAACCTTTGTCTTGTCTACTTCTCTATTTATTAAGTCTATTTTACTTACTCTTTACCTAAATCTACCACACTATGTTGATACTACTGCAGTTCACTGTTTTATGTACATCTACTTCACTGTTTACTTCTGCTGTGCTTACGTTTACTTTACTGACATCTATTTATGTCTGGTTCACCATTTATCTATGTCTACTTCACTGTTTTATGTCTACTTTACTGTTTTCTTTCATCTACTATAATGTTTACCTACTGCACTGTTTACTTGAATCAAGTTCCATATTTTATGTACATCTACCAAACTGTTTACTCCTGCTTTACTGTTTCTCTACATCCACTGTTAACTATATGTAAACTGATAGTGTCTTCTTCATTGTTTACTTACATCTGCTTCGTTTCCCTTGGTGAGCAGCCGAACAGATTCAGCTCTGAACTCATCATCTTCGTCTCCGATAGAACTCATCTCGATTGCTGTCACAAAATATTGAGCGACATTATGAAGCCCCAGAAGACATAAACATAAACACAGTCACGCTACCACTTCATTCTACTGTTTTGCAGTTTTCAAGCTTTCAAGCCCCTTGCAGAAAACAGAACAAATGCTTCCAAATCCACCAAAATACTGTCTGAGATGCCTTTATAAGTTCCAAGGTTTCAATACTCATATAGGAAAAATAGACCAGCTACAGAGTTGACAAAATCCACTTAACTGTATAGCAGCTTCAAAGATCTTTTCTTTAATAATTGAAATAAAATAAGGGATGAACTAAAATAACAAATTAATACTGCACAAGATGGAAATTCATGGCAAACAACTATGAAACATTGCACAATGCACAGTCTGGATAGTAAGTAAAACTTGTACTCTATATACAAAATAAGGAGATAACTAACTCCAGGGTGGGGAAACAGCTGCAAAAGCAGAAATGTAATCCAGATTTTTCTTGCAAAATGCACACAAAGTGTTTTTCCTCAAAGTAGGTGTAACGTCCAACAAATTCAAAACCGTAGATTCCTTCTTGAAGAGTGATATTTTTCCCTTTCGAGTCCATAAATCAACTTTGCAATGCAGTAACACCCTACGCTATATCATCAATGCACTTGCAATCAATATTTAACCAGTGATCCGTTAAGCAGGCTTCTGAATTGTAATAGACAGAAAAGTATCCCAAATTATTTTGTGTAGTCAGTGATTGAACAGTGCAAAAGAGTTTGGCATAGACTTAGTTCAGCACCCTAAAAAAATTTTGCTTGGTGCATTAACACTCCAGCAAAAAAAGACTTCTTTTTGGAGAATCATTCAAGCAATGAGAGCGAAAACAGAGGCTTTCAAGTAGAAGGACACTGACTGACCTGGTAGGCAAAGAAGCTAAATGCATGTAACAAAAGGCACAGATTGTGACCACCTGTGCAGGTTATGTATTTTGTTACAAACATCTGATCATTTTAAAATGTGAGTTTCAATTGTCGTGTTGAGAGAGAAATCTTTATCCGAGCCAACACTGTCACTGACACAACAACATAGAGGCCTCATTACTTTAAACAAAAATGCAGAGTTGTCCTGCAGACAACCTACCTCCCAAGGTTGTCCGAAATATATCTTGGTTTTCCAAACAGAAAACAAAAAAGACAAACCAAGACTTTGAGGCTAAATCTTTGCTGCATTGTTTTCATAATCAATTATTGTAAAATAGGCCTACACATACAGTTATAGTATCATGATTCCCCCATGTTATTCAGACTAAAAGTCAGTCATAATTCTGCAGTATTCAAGAGCCGTTGTTAACAGAGCATAACGAACAGATAGTTTAAAGTATTCTATCGTTAACATAATCGAAGGATGATACCAGCAATAACCACTTTCAACGGGTGACCTTTGCTTCAATTGTCCGTCAGAAAACCAGAAGTGGATTTGGCAGCTTGAAATGACATCTACTCACCTGGAACGATCAGACGATTGATAAAATTCATTCCAGATGTAGATTTGTGATACTGTAGGCCACATACATGAATCTCCAGGTCTTAAATCAAGAGCAGTTAATCAGACTTTAATAGATCAGATCAATCCTCTGGTGTCAAGAGATTTAAGTACTTGAACACTTTATTGGTTGCAGTGATCAGCAACCAGGAAGTATAGTTACATAATAATCAGTTGCTATGACAACTAGCTCCTCCTGTCAATGCACACTAGCCTTGGGCGAGGTACTTGACTCTACAGTACTTTTACAGTCATGAATCTTGCCAGTGAGTCGCACCTTAACTCCACTTTCCGTAGAGTGACAAACTACTGTAAAATTGTTAAAACTATAAAAATAAAAAAAGGGTCATTTTCTGGTGTGTAAACATGCAATAACAGTTTGATAATAAAAGCTCTTTGGCAAGTTAAACGAATTCGTAACACTAAAAAAAACCTACCTCTTTTTCTTTGCTTGTAAAGTTGTCTATGGTATTATCACTAGTGCTACATCAAACATTTTCCTCATTTCTGTCCAATCCACTCATGAAATTCTACTGAGCAGATGAGGCCAATTTACCTGCTCTAAACAGAACATTAAATGTATCTAGGCAGCAGTTATTATGTCATTGACATAAGTCACATGTAGGTTAAGGAGTTGCAGCTATCTGGCCACTGTTGTGTATCAGAGACAACACTTTCAACTACAGTATGATCCACCTGTTACTGCCTATTACTGTACATTAACTATACTCAATAAATACAGGGGGAGGGATAAAATTTTCATTACTGGGCATTTTTAGAGTTAAATTTACCGAAATAAGGTGTGTTTCAAACATCTGTTATCACTGCGAGAGGAGTAGGATTGTGAAAGAAATTAAAAGATCAAAACCAATAATGTATAAACTAAAAATGCTAATGATAGAGAGTGCATCTTGTGGGCTTGTTTGAAGGTCAGGCCAAACACTGACAGTAATACAGCAACACTAAGCTGGCTACTGCATATGCTTAGATAGGCCTATCAGTTACTGGTCTACACAGTAAGACGAGCACTGAAGCCATATGTACAGTATGCATAAATTGGAGGCACTCAATGTGACAAAAAAAAAAAAAGGAAAAGGGGGGCATTTATTACAGAGGGGCATTTATAGGAGCAAATGCAGTTTAAAGTCAGTTCTGTATGTATGAACTAATTAAACTTGAAACAGCACAATATACCAAATTATTTCATTTCTTATCATATTTGCTTCCTTCGTTGAATAGGATGTAAGGATGAGATGTACCAAATAGGTTCATTAAAACAACAATCATCCAGTAATCATCATCGATGACTTCTCTGGTATCGAGATGGGGAGGCAACTTGAGGACGTTCATCTCTGGTTGACTCATATGCTGGTACTGCAAATACCCAGAAACAAGATCACACATAAATGGTTTCAGTTGTAATTTCCCTACATTCTTTGAATCACATGACTGAGTGCAGTTACTGTAACGCGTTGACTGTGGTCTGAATCAAGTGAACAATTCATGTGTGAATTGAGCTCTGTTGTTAATTCATCCTCAGCCTACAGTTGTTACATATGCAGCTGCATGCACCATTCCCAATTCTGTTGCAGTTCATTCCCTGCCACAGGACCACAATTAGTGTTCTCACTCCACCATCCCTTTTTTGCCATAAACAGCAAGAAAGGCTGTGCCTGCAACAATCTGTGATCAGTTACAGTATCTCCAGCACATCATCAGCATTTCAAATCAAATTCTTCACTTGTCAGTTGATGAAGGTCTGCTTTTAAACTTTACACTGTTTTACCCATTGAGAGTTTTCACCTTCAAACCTGTGGAGGATACATACTCTACCAGGGTAAGTGCTCTTCCAAATACTGTAGCATTACGGGCCATTTATACATTGAACACAGGATACAAATGACAAATGGTATTTTGTTAATGCTGCCCTTACTAACAGGAGAACAATCTGCATACATGAAAGCAGTTGCCTCTACCCCCCCACCAAAAAAAAAAATAAATAAACTGGGCAATATGGGCATTGAGTCATGACACTGGAACTATTGACACAATATTAAACACATGTGACTAAATCTGTGCACAAATTTTCACATTTAGACAGGCAAAGAAATGTACTGTGGGAATATGCAGCTTCTTTGTATAATTCAGTTTTAGGATTCCCAAAATTGCATCCTTTTAATTGTGAATTCTTTCAATTTCCATGTCTGTCTGAAAAAAAAACTATTTATGAATGCATATTTATGAAAAGACAATGAGCTCAAATATGACATTAAACTGGATTGTGTTATTTGTGTTCCAGGGTTCTACCTAGCTAGAGAATTCTCAGTTGTGGCTGTAGTGCTTTATCAGTTTAGGGGAAACGCCAGGGATTCCACCAGAAACACAAAAGGGGGGGGGGGGCGATTATTACTCCTAAATCCCCAAGTCAAATGTGGTGCTGTCCTTGGCCAAAGTTACCTGTACATGTGGGTTCAGGGAGACAAAAGCTTGCATCAAGGGCCCTACAAGATGCAATTTGGATGGTCTTTAAGGCCATTCATTTATTGGCCATTCATGTATTGGTAAGTTCAAAATTGCTACAAAAGTGTTCTCTTCTTCAGTGAGAAACCAGGATATTGACAGTCTTTTTATTTTTGTTGAGTATGGCAAGAGGGGATGGGGATTTTACCCACTTTCTTTTGGAAAGGGGGGGACAAATCTCCCTTCCCCTGACGGAAACCCTGAACGCCCTTCTAGGAAAGGGGCCCCAAGGAGAGGGGGTTTCGGTGGTATTTTTTTCACAGATAGGAGATACTGAGACCGCAAATTTTGAAAATCTTTTTCCTTACTTTGGAGCTAACTTGTGTCGAGAATTTATCACTATTTTGATGTTTGGGAAAAAATTTGGCAAGTTTGCCTTTTGTTCAAAGTATTTCAACACTAATGGAAGAGCAAGTGACTGTCAAAGAGTTTTCTCACAGTTGGATCTTACTTGTTGCCACCTTTTCTCATTTGTGCTATCCAACTTAGTACATTAGTTCAAGATTTAGTGCACTGTGGCTAGTTTGCCAAGGTTTACACAGAGATACTTGTGGACTGTAAGAGTAAGGCACTACAAGAAACTGACTCTGTGTGTCCAGAAAGAGCTGCACATTTAAGGAAGATGAGATATCTTCGGAAACTTTTGTAATTAACTATGACTTCTGTTAACATTTTCATCTTAATTTGCTCTTTCATCTGGTTCTTAACATCTACAGAGTTGCTCTTGTAATATGGTGCTGTAATCCTGTCGATGACTTCCAGGTTGTTTCCTTAAAATCTTACCGATTGTTTGGCAAATCTCCAACTATCCACCCCTCATGATAAACTCAAAAGTACTATTCAGGAATCCAAGGGGTGCTAGGATGCTGTTTAATATCATGATCTTCCAGGAGCACAACAACGTCTGTAATTATTGAGTGCTCCTATAATAGATAGCCTCATGTAATAGGATCCTTTGGCAGTCAAAAAAACTGCCAAAGAAAAAACGAACAATGGAAAATATTCTGTGTCAATGCAAAAACTCATCCAACTGTTAGAAGAGGCTTATTTCAAATACACCTTCTTTAACATGACTGTACACAGTGAAAGCCTCTTAAATTCTCTTAGCAGATCTATGCCAGGGATGAGATAAGCAGATTTCAAATTTTGGCTTTTGAAGGCTCCTAAATTTTGGGGAATTTGAGAATTTAAATCAAGCTCCTACTGAAGTGATGTCAAATGATGACTGAACGAACAGAATAAGCTCAATTCAATTTACTCGTTGCAGTGAAAAAAAAAAAAAAAAACATTGGTTGGTTAAAATTATGTACTAAGCCTACAGAAACCGAAATATAGGTGATGAAGAATATCTCACCTCTGAAACTTGCCTTTATGCACAGAAGCATCTACACTATAACTACGATACACTACTAGCTGAAGTTCTGGCCTTTTTTTTTTTATGTGTCTGTCAAAGGTCTACAGGTGTGATACTGTGTTTAAAGTATATGATCCAGTGACTAAAAGTCAAAAATTCATCGAGCAGAAAACCAAATGAGACACAAAGCAAAGCAAAAGTTTAAAGGATACAAAAGACTTGATTTACAAGATCGATTCGTTAAAGGTAACCTGTATGATTGGATCTCATTCTATGCTAGTAACTCAATGTACAGGATGAAGGACTGTAACTGTAGTACTGTAACTGATCTATAGCAAACATGTAATAATTGGTTAAGGTTGATGCATGACTTTAATACTGCTACACTACTCTGAAACAAACTGTACTTGGATGTAAGTACAGAGCAGCAGCAGCAGCAGCAGCGTGTACATGAGTTTAATTATTAGTGGATGTCATCCCCGGTCCAGCACCACCAGGTCGAACGACCGCCGATGAGGATGGTTAATAGAGCATTCCTATATGAAGCTGCAACATCTGCTGGTATATATAACTAAGTCACCATGAGCGCCCTACGGAATAATAAACAGTATTGTCAGATTGTAGTGCGATATACTGTAACTTCACAGCAGATATCTACGAATACCATGAAACAGTGCATACAGGAAACACACAAGAAATCTACTTGTCCATTTTTAGGCAACAAATGTACAGAACAGTACATGTTTTATCTACAGCTAGAGCTCTAGATAGTGTGCAGTTTAAAGGGGGATAGGTACAGAAGGTGTGGGAGAGACTAACATGGTCTCTCTCACATCCTCCCCTCCCTCCCCCCACATTCCCCCAATTAGCCATAAGCAAGCCACCCAATTGCAAAGATAATTTGTGAAAATGAACTGACTCGACTGCCCAAAATTCTGACCAATAAATACCTCAATCTTTGAGATGTTTATATGAGACTGAATTTTAAGGTTTCCTCAAAAGTCAGGCACAAACTAAACAATTAAATCTTAAATGATATATATTTTACCACTGTTGGATACACACATTTTTAGGAAGATTGACGTATGCATTAAAAGTCTTTCTCCCAAGCACCTAGAGTACAGTATAATTCTTGTTACTGTTTGTGAGCACCTGCTTTGGATTTGAAGGGTTGTAATAGGTAAGAATCAAATATAAATTAGAGTGTAGCATTATAGAGAGAACAATTGATTACTAAATGGTCCTCTAAAGTCATCATAGCTACAGTGGCCAATTACAACATAGAGCACAGTATGCACTACAAAAGAGTGCATGAGTGGGGCATATATATATATACATTGTAGGGCAGGATGGGGTATGGATAAGAGAATAGGGGCAGGGTGAAAGTAATGAATATGAATACGTACTTACTTAGCTATGAAATCAAAAAGTTTCAACAAACTTATTGGTGCGACACTACACCGCTAGCCTAAAGGATACCTGAGTTGATGTTAAAGGTTACAAGCACTCTGTGCAACCCTAGATCTGGATTCTGGAATGCAGTTGCAGTGTTAAGACAGGTAAGCAAGGAGTGAAGTAAAATCAACAAATTTGAACAAATTTATCGGCACAGACTTGATTACAGTTATGCTCAATTTTAGTAACACAACTAAGTTCTAACAAGTACTATACAGATGATGACTATGGATGGATTGTTGCTGATTCCGTATGGTAGTGGTGAGTGGGATAATTCAAATGTTCATTCAATCAATGCATAACAGGTAGGCAATCAGTAGAGTTGCATAACTTATTTCTTCACAGTGTGTAAGCATCTCGAGTTCTTGTATAATTTGTGGAAGAGGTCTCCACATGCCCTGTAAACACATATGGAGTGAAGGTACTACCAACACATGGAAAGTGACATTGCTACTAGATACAATCACTGATGGTAGTTATCACATGTGGTAGTTTTATAACTCTAGGACATTTATACATAGAGATATGCTAAAAACGTGTTTTTGTTTTCATGACCTGTGACCCTTGATCTTTGACAGTTGATGTCATCATTTTACTGACACTATACCACATACCCAGGCACCTACCCATCAAGTTTAAAGGAAATCATCCAACTTGCTGTTTAGGAGGAGATTGTGGCCCCACAACTAAGTGGTTATAACCATATGTTATATGAGGTGAGGGAATATGCCCTGTGAATACGCACATTTTCAGCTGATTTTTGCCAATTTGACCTTTGACCTTGTGACTTTTGACCTTATGAAACCATCAACATTTTTAAAAATATTTCTGTATTGTCCACCACTTTTCAGATGGTAAGTTTGTAACTCTATGATATTCCCACGTAGACATAGCATTAAAAATCTGTTTTTATTTTTCGTGACCCTTGACCTTTGACCTATGATGTCATCAGTTGGGAAGACACTATACCTCTTACCCAAAACTTTCCTACTAAGTTTGAGGCTCATCCGACTTACTGTCTAGGAGGAGATCATGATACACTTTTTTGTACACACACACATGTATAAATGACATTAACCCCTTCTCACCCCCTAACCCAATTGGTAATATTGACCCATGTCATTTGTATACCAGGTACCCCCCATATACTGACAACTGACACATAATACAAGGGCAGTTCACACTGCAGCTACAGCGAGAAAATCCCTATGGTTAACTCAATGGGATTTGGTCGTCGCAAATTTGCTATAGGCTCTGCAGACATTTAGTGGTCTAGGCAACAGAAATACTAGTAAAGATGAGCGAACCGCTGTTCTATGTAGTTACACAGGACATACGGAATAACCACTCACAAACAACAATCTTGCCAACAAGCTGCTATGTAATGATTAAAAGGATGAATGACAGGTATTTCAAACTGAATTTTTAGAGCATGGTGCATGCTTGTCGACAGCTGTGCAGGAGCTATGTATGATCTTTTTTGTGTACTAAAGGTGCCTGGTATTTTGAGAGTACCACTGTACGACTGAATACAGTGACGTAGAGATCATTTTTTGGTAGAATCATGAAGCAATTCATGGAAAATCTTCTACAAAGAGACAAAAAAGTAAAGGAAGGAGAATATGAAAAAGAAAAACAACTAGTGGCAATTTTTATAAACATTATTTTGGTAGAAAACAGCAACGATCATGACTCCAAGAAACAGTAAAACTGTGTCTTCTATGGGCCTAAAGGCTATCACTGTATATATTTTTGGAACCGAGAAGTGAAATGAGCCCCGGGTAGAAACATGTCAAGTGGGTACCCCGATTTTCAGGTAGCTCGTGCAAACGCTGATGTTACATAATAACTTACAATGTAGTGAACAAGTCCTGTCAATTAGTTTTTAAAAGAATCCTGACAAATTAAAAAAAAAAACAAACCTTGGAGAGATGCAGGCATTGCTGTGAAATTGAGCGCACTTAAAATGAGACAGCCGTAGTCACATGATCTGATCAATTTAGGCTGGTAAGTAGACAGACCTATACACACACACACACACACACACACCTACATATACTGCAGGAACATTTACTCAGGAAAGCTTGGACCTTCTAGTGTACAGAATGCGGTACAGACTTTCCTTCATTTAGAATGCACATTGTACAGAATCTGTACAATGTGCAAATATTCTATATGAAGGGAATTCTTCCTAACACAAAGATACTCACAACCACAGGAAGAATGTGGATGTATCACAGCTAATTAAAGTAACTATACTGTAGCCTGGTCATATGGAAAGGGCAAAAAATTATAATTTTTCCAGGAAAGTAGATGGATCCCTCTCGCACTTTTGGGTGGTTGTTAGGGAAGGAGGTTCTGATCCACGTTGGGTTTAGGGCAAATATAGAGGCAGGGTTAAACAGACTACCAGAAGATAGGTTAGCATGGTAGAGGGACGTTCATAACTTGTGCAGAGACAGGTTAGCTCAAGATGATGTTAATTTGAAATTGCATAAAATCAACTGGGTTTTCCCCTATGTCATGTTTTGTTTAGAAGTTGTGGAGTTTTAACATGAACAATCATATTAATTTGAACATACTTGTATTTCTTTACAGTCTTGGCTTTGATGTCAAATTTCAAGATTAAGCATGCACTTCAATTTCAAAGAACATAGGAATATTTTCTGCAGTATGCAACCGTCACGTCAACTATTTCAGTACTGTAGGGGCTCTACTGTTTGTATTAGCCATTTGTGATCATCACTACCTATACTGCTGAGGAGACCAGACAATTCCAGTCTAGACAGCTCCTCCTTTGTTCACACACAGTCTGATGTGTCCTAAAAACTGTCCTGTAATGGTTTCTACATCATTCAACTTAAAAAGCTCATTTTTTTTAACAAGAGATGAACTAAGCAGTGGTTGATTGCAGGGCATTATCTTCATAAGAAATGATGAGGGTATTGTGGACGGTAATCCCTACACTTGGACGGTCATGAGGGTAGAATTGAATAGTCCAATCTAGTCATAGTCATCCAACTGTGCAGTTTACAGAGATTTATCACACACATGCAGTCTATAGTAGTGACATGGTGTATGACACTATACAAGATACCCTTTTAAGTACATGTATGTGAAACAGGCTAACATGGTTTGTTTATCATACAATGGATGCAACCTCTGATCACAATAACACATGGATAGATGTCAACCGACTATTCAGACTTTTCCTGGAAAACTGGCTAAATGAGCCTATTTGATTCTAGCATTTCTCTTATTCTTTTTTTTTTTTGGTGGGCGGGGGGGATGGGCCCTGAAATAAGGTGTTTTGCATTTGAAAGTTGGAAAAGCATGTTGCAGCTGACATCAAAGATTAATGAATTTGTTTCACAGGTGAAAAAAAAAAAACAAAGTCACAGACCAATTGACATTTGTAATTTGGCTGTGTATTCCATTTATGTGTTTTGCAAAAATTGTGTAAAAAGTACAGGTAGAATGAATTTAGAGAACAAAGACCAGTCTGACTGTTCATAACTTCCCTCACATACAGTACTGTATATGTACGTCTGTTTATCACTGAATTCATGATCGATGTGTTAATGATACTGCATACCTAACAGAGTATAGAAACACAGGAGTCTCAAGGACATGATATTAATTAAACATAGCAGAACCACACATAGCTTTATGGTTGACAAAACTTCACTGCAATTCTTACTATACTCCAGAAAGATTAAAGCTATGATGAATCACAAGTATCCATGTACAGTACGCTAATGTATCGGATAACCAGAGCACCATATCACAATGCACTATTTGATGGTACATCGGCAACAAAGCCTACTACCAGCTGGAACAATTTCCAGGTACGTGTAACAAATTTACTAACTGTGAGTCAAAGCAAAGAGTGCTAGCACGTATGCATGAGGTGAAGATATTGAATACAGTTTACATTCTGTATACAATTCATACTCTCTACTACACGGAATTAAATTTGTGAAGTGACTGCTACAGTACATTAATGTACACTGTGCATGTACACATCAAACTTAAAAGAGCTTAGTTCTATTAAGATCCACAATATGCTTCTAAGTTGCACATCAAACTATAAGATGGTTAAGTATTGTACAGGAGGTTTCAATGTAAGGGACATGGACACTGATAAAGGATATGTTTAGAACAGAGCCCTGTTGACAAAGAGCTAAGATCAATCTTAAATTTGATTTCACTATAGGCCTTCCACGCAATAAACAAACTTATGATTGAGCACAACTCTACAAGTGGAATGGACCACATCACATTATATCACAAAATTTTAGCAGTCATAAACAAATTTTTACTGCTTACTGTAACTATAAGAACCATCTGCTGTGGATGTGGGTTCCTCAAAGATGAACACAAGACAACATTATACACTAACAGATAAAATAGCAGCATGTTTTCATGCTGGTGTGATATGAACTTTGCAAAATCATGTTCATGAAAAGCAACCTTGTGATTACTGCCTGAAGTCTGGACTAATATTGTCATGTTTCCATGGATACAGTGCATGCAAAACAATGTACCAACTGGCATAAAGTTTTCGATTTGCTTTATGGTAGTGTAACTGCATTAATTAAAGTCACTGATTGTGTCTACTTTAAAGAACATAAGGATGCAATTTCAAGCAGAAAATTTCAAATGTACATGAACCACTTTTTTCTTCAACTATTGCAGGATGAACAGAAGCAATGACATGGACATTAACATGCTTCATATTCACACAATTTTCCTCACTTTCATGTACAGTTCAAAACAATTACAGGGTACTGTAACTGTTGGTATTTCTTAGACAGATTCTACACAGCTTGCAATCAAAACAGGTATTTGTGGAGGTTTTTTCACTGGAAACAGCTCTGTTTCAGGCCACACAACCAATAATGTTCTGCACTGTAAATTTATCTATTCTACAGAATACAACAAGCTCCACTAATGCTGCAAAGGGATTGTAGGGATGCAAGCAAGATAAACAAACAAACAGCGCTCGCCATACATAGAGTGACAATACACACACTTTTAGGCAGATCACAACACCGACAGTTTTTTTAGATGATAAAGGCGGTTGACATGGCGTTGAAGTCCTCTGTATAGTACATTTGACCTAAAAAGATGAGCATTTGAATACATTCTAGAATAAACTCAGTTTCTTTGGCACGCGTTGTAGGTAAAAGAGTGTGTTTGTTCATCTTCTTTTGAGGACGTGTGCATGCACAGTCTAGATTGCGAAAAAGGCTTTTTAGGAAGGGAGGGAGATCTAGCGTGTCAAACTCAAAAACATTCTGTTAAACTGCAGCAAGTAAACTGCATGATGTATGCAGGCAAACAAATGTCTTGCAACAACTTTCTTCCCTCAGCCAAAACTTTTGATAAAAGTTCTACCTGAGGTTAAGAGAGTTCCACCACTGTAAATATTTGATATGAGTTGATGTAAACATGCCACACACAGTACTGTATTGTACTGTAGTAACAGTACAGGCCTGGCCTGTATAGAACTGCATATAACTACACAGCACTTGTTGATGCAAACTGTATTTTCAAATTGCTGGCAACATCTGATACATTTCAAGGACACACAGACCTTAACATACTGCATACTTGTAATAATCAACAGCACAACTGTTGAATCATTGTCTATAAGTCTACAATTGATCCATAAAAAAAGGGAATAAAAGGGAGATTGCTAGGATAAAAAGCTGTGCAATTGCAAGTTTAAGCAGTAATACAGTATAGAGTTCTACAAATGTTGTTACTCTGGACACTACACCACAGTACACTATCAACAAACTGCATCAACTGATTTCACTGAACACAATCGCTTTAATACCAATGTGAAAATGAGAGTGCAATTTACAGCAATATATAACATTTTCTTTCTTTTTTATCTTTAAAGCTACTGCAACTCTAACAAACTCAGGTGTCATGTGACAAATGGTGCTCAAAAGGTACTGTAGGCATTGTGCAGAAGGGCAATGAACCCATACAGCACCAGAGGCAGTTCTTGTTAAAGGTTACCAGAAATGTTGGTACGGTAGATGGAGTGCAGTTGTTGTGTTGAGACTGACAAGCAGAGGTGCCAACTTTCAAACATGTTTACCAGTAGTTTTCACATCAAAAAGAGTATTTTGGACACAAAACTGTATTTTCTTCAAATGATTCACTTCACAACATCATACGTAGGTTAAAAACACTATAAGTACAGAAGTTCAAAGTGACTGGCAACGTATGGTACTTCTTCTCTACCACAGGCTACTGTACCCTTGTCCCAACATTAGACTATAGCCAGGTTAGCTAACTATCCAGAGGCAACTTGTTAGGCTAGGCCTAACATTTTTCGTTAGAACTTCTGTAATTTTTGCTACACTTACAGCTTTGTCAACTACTGTTAACAATGTAATATACCTTTTGGTGTATTCGAGTTTGAATATTTGTTTCCTGGCTTGTGCGGCATTTTTCGGCATTTATAAAACAAACAACAATGGTCGCACTAGGTAATCCATAATAGGCAGTTCCATGTGCAGCGTACTTTATCATGTCCACTCCATATATGTCTCTCACAACAATACATATGCTATAACACTATTACAGTTGCGCTAGCACTAAAAACATGCCTACCTGTGTCTGCAGTGTACACAAATAACGAAACGAAGTGAAAGTCAATATCGCTATATACTGAAGCTGGCCAAAATCAGACCAATGAACACATTGGTTACTGTGCACTTCAGGCAGCAGGTCAGGGTCGTGACATCGTGACCTCTGCTCTACAGGTGCAATCTTCGTAACCATCCAGTGGCACTTTTATTGACTTGGTTATGTTAAAAGATCTGATTTCCATATTTTTAGTTATCCAATTTCTGTATTTGAAATGGGCAATGCATATTCCCGTATTTTTTATTTCAAAAGAAAAACCATACCCAACGCAGGAAACTGTACTAGTTGGCATCTCTGGGTATGTGAGGAGTGATGTAAATTACAATTTACTTGGTATTACATGAACACGCATTCGGTCAATCAATTGTAATTTTAAGAATTTTCTTTCTCTCACTTAACAGTAACCTCACAATTTCCACAACAGGTCAGAGGCTGGCACAATTCTTCTGTTTGCAGGTATCTTAATTTCTCTTACCTTCAGCAGAGCTGCAGAGGTTGATATTTAAAAAGAGATCAATGTAACCACAGCATTAGTTATTTTAACTAACTGTATCTGGTTCACAAGGACCAGGCACAGTGTACAGTACTGTACAGTACACTTCAACTTGTCCTTTACAAATTTAAATTGTCCTTACACCAAGAATTGCATCCTTAGCCTATCTCTTAATACCTACCACTAATGAACTCAACTTTATCATGTTGTACTTTACCATGAACACACTTGCATTTCAATGCTAATTATTTGCCAAAGTTCATTGCATTGTTCAACTCATCAAAATAAATGGAGTACTGAATTGACTAAATTTAGTTAAATCACCGTAAAATTGATTTGATTTGGTCATCTGATGGGCAACCTTGTAATAAAAGTTGTTTGATCCAGGACTGTACACCCTTAAACCTAATCAACAAACAAAATAGAAGTTCGTTTGTACTATCACGCCAGAGTAAATTTCATCTACAGACTGAAAAGTAAACAAAGTTACAAATATGTGATTGGTTGTGCTTAAAAAGTTTTAAGCCAAAGTATTAACTGAAGTCAAGATGCAACACTGTCATACAAAATACAGTAGAGTGTGATTTCAGTATACTCACTGCATGTACAATACTATGACCTGCAACATCCATAACCTACAGGTAC
Source organism: Stichopus chloronotus (assembly GCA_021234535.1). Lineage (NCBI taxonomy): Eukaryota > Metazoa > Echinodermata > Holothuroidea > Aspidochirotida > Stichopodidae > Stichopus > Stichopus chloronotus. Next base: position 6,354,110 of record SFZH01000008.1, read on the forward strand.
TGAACTGTACAATGTTCCATGAAAACTATGTACAATTATCTGGGAATTGCTGATAGTCTAATCAGCAATAGCCATGCAAAATGGTGCAACTGGCACAAACTTGTCCACCCAAATAAATATTATACATAAATACATATAAAAATGACATCAGCCATCTAACTTGAAATTTGTGCGGTGTGAAAAACAACTAAATATAGGTAATAAAATTTTCACAAAGAATGTTTTTCTTCACTGTACATGCATACCTTGTGTACTGTACGTACCATGCGAGTTTACCTGAACAAATGATTTCTCGTACTGTGTATTGTAAGCAAACAACTTAGTAGTCCACTGGACGTAATAATCACACAGGTTTGTATGAGAAGCTACAGTAACTCACTATGAGATGAATATGTATAGAGACTCTAATTTTTTCACTTAATTGCTGGTACTACTGTATACTGTGCATATCAAGTGAAAGAAAGTCATTGCACTGTACTGTAAGTGCTGAGATTGTGCCAGATATACAGTGTGAACAATCACACTGCTGCCAGTAGACTAACATATATGTGTTGCATTGATTGAGGATATCTACAGTATTGTGACAGTATAAACTGTGACATGACTGTTGGGTATACATGTCCTGTAAAATAAAATGCAAACTTTTGAGTTCAACCTATCTACAAAAAAGTGCATTTGAAATTTGTAGAAGGTAAAGCTGTTTACAGTAAAGTAAGCTCCATAATTCGTTTTTGCTGATCATTCCATACAGAATAATGTGATGTAATGCTATAGTGGACAATTTCAGATACAAAACTCCATATATATGCACGGACGCTGCCATGCTGGTTGGCACCGGTCGAAATTAAATGGCACTAACTCTCGCTGAATAGCATGGAGTTCAAAATTGCTGGCTTCCAACCAGCACTAAACTTATCAACTTCAGACACAAATTTTTGATGAAAATCACAACTCACAACAAACAATATACCATTTGACAAAGAATAGTGCCGACAAATCATCAGCTGAATCTGATATGGGGCATCGTGATCCTTGAATTAAGAAATGCACAGAAATAATAACAGGCAGACAAGTTACACAGGAGTATAGTTCTTCTGCAGGTTTATTCATACCACTAATGCACATTTATGCAGCAGCCTACCATAATGGGTAACCACTCAGCATAGATGAATAAAAGAAAATGTAAAAAGGGGGAAAAATGAAGAAAAAGTAACGGCTGAACAATGGAGTAGATTCCCTACTTGTAAGGTAGCGTGGTGCACAGTTCAAATGATAAGCTGGCATTCAAATTAGGCTGGTGACAACCTTAAACTTCAACCAGAAATTAAAGTATTAAGAGTGATGAGGCTTAAAAAATTGGAGAGCATATATGACAAAATTCCACAAGGAGGACTTGGAATGTGCAGCTCTAGTTTCTTGGTAGATATGACAGCAAGCTCTTCTAACAATCCAGCATCTTATTTTGGTGAAAAGACTTTCCAGCAGACCACGTTTCTTTGCAAAGAAAGGCACACTGATAGCACATGCATGAAAAGAGATCCTATACTGCCTTGAACATATTATCAAATGTGACAAACCTTTCATTGAACCGTGATTTGATATTATTCATGGTCAAAATTCTCCAAGTCTTTCACCTAGATGGTTTTCTAAACTGCTTTATCTAAACGAACTATGTATGATCATATGATTTGATCAATTTTGTTGCAGAATATAGATGTGTCAAGTACCATCACCTCATACACGAATCCTTTCGGGTAGCAGATGTGTTTGTGTGTTTTACCGCTTACAAGGAGTGAAAGCAACGTGTACGATGCAAACAAAAACAAAACACCATGGAGATTGGTGACGTTTCTGTAACTGATCATGGGTTTAATACACAATACCTACCATCAATTCTCTGTTGGCGAAGCTCAGCGTGTCTTCCGTCGCACCGTATTTCTCCATGGGCATTCTGAAGCCATTGGTAGCAGGGTCTGTCCTAGTAGCCATTGGTTGTAGCTTGAACTCATCTGCATCATTCATCTACAGAAGATCAAACCATAGATCAAATACTGCATCATCTCTTCATCAATGTTGTGTTGAAAATTATGTTGGTTAAAGGTACATATTACTGCATGTCATGACTATGCCTACCTACAGTACCTTCCCCTTAAAGGTTTCTTTCTCCCTACACCACCACTCTCCCCTCCCCCCCCCCCCCACCCAATCTTGGAAATATACTCTGAAGATTCCATTATCTTAAATATCTTCAGTATACTTTTCAAACTGTAAACATGCTTGATCTTTTGTCTTTAAATTGCTTCTTTTTGACCCTGATAGAAAAATATTTCATGTTCACAATATTTGTGAACATATATAGACTATATAGAGTACAGTAATTAAAATTCATTTAAATTTCAGTCTCCATTCTCTCGCTTTTCCTCAAAATATTTTGCAAATTTCACTCACCAGCAAACAACCAATCAGATAGTCCCAACTGCTAGTAGACCAAGTAGATGTCAAATCAAATGACTGATTTGTGAATGGTAATGTTACAATCAAGTCACGTATGTTGTTCTAAATAGCAGTAAAGACACATGTATGTAAGTTACATACATGTACCTCTAGTACAGCTGACAGGCACTCAATATTAACTACAACTTTGCAATTATTAGCAGAAACTGATGCAACCTACAGTTTTATATGGTTCCCCAGATGTATCGCTATACAATAATAGTCAATGAGGCATTGCATATATCCTGAGACTAATATATCCCTCCTACAGTATAACTGCTAGCAGTTGTATAAATTACATTACAAAGTATGGAACTACTGGATACAGTACGACCAAACCTGTAAAGCCGTAAATATCTGGATCTCAGTTGTGTATACTGTATCTGGCAGGCATCTCAAATGGCAGCACAACCCCACAAGTGTCACACCACATGCTTTAATTTTGAGTGACCCAAAAAAAAAAATTACTAAGGGAAAATTGGGAAAAACAACTCATTTTCTAAAAAAGACTTATCCTAGTTCAAAGGGTTCATCTGGTAATTTATGAAAACTTGGACATTTGAAAAGTGAACATGCCATAGCAATACATCAACTAGGAGTAACTTTGTCATGTGGCAATTCATCCAATTTGTTTGAGGGAAGACTGGTGTAGAGGGTACAGGGCATTATGGCAATGGACTAGATAACTGTCTCTGCCATTGAAATATATTAGTTCAGTAGTGTAAGGCCACCACTCTTGTCTTATCTCTAGGTTGGGGTACAAACATCAACTTGCACTCTGCCTTCTGCCTTTACCACAGAAAATATCACCCAGCAGACTGGACAAGGCTGCAAATGTGATAACCATTTATCAACTTGATAATATTGCTTCATTTCGTGAAAATACAACATAATTGAGCATGGATGACCTACAGTAGCTCCAAGATGTTCCTGATGTTAGTGTTAGGAACTGAGCTGAAAGATGGGCTTGGATACTTACTCTTTAATCTCTTAATAAAGTGTTAAGGGAGACATGAGAAATAAGAAATCAATAAGAACGAGCTCATTTGGTTCTTTGTTTCTCACTGGCTTTCCTAGCTTTCTCAGTGTTGCAGTCTCATGGAGTGCAACGTACTAAAGCTCTTCACCAACTTGTTTCTCCTTATAATGAAAACTACAATCTCGGACAAAATTGTTGGGACAATTGGTCATACATTGCAAAACATAATACTCAATTTTAGTTGAGAGAGTAACATGACCCGCGCACATCTTTCCAATGTTGTGCTATAGGAGAAAATGTACATTTTGAACAGTAATCCAACACCGAACATTGAAAGGGGGAGTGGGGTGTCCCAAGGTATTTCGACCAAGATTGTAGGGCCAGAGGCCAACACAGTACTGTAAGTTCCTTTATATGTGGGGCTATACAGAAGCAACGACATGTCACAAACTGGTCTCTTATCCTATCTCAGTCTCTCAGTTATCTCAGTTTCCTCTTCAACTGGATGAGTCATCGTAATCATACAGTTCTCTGCAACTGTTTCGTTGTTTTAACAACTTTTAATAGATTCACATCTTCATCATTAAATCTTAGAGCAGGATGTGCGGTTTGAAGGGAAACAAAAAATGCCTTTATCGATTATCTTCCATCCATCTCTTCGATTTGACACCAATCTGGAAAATAAAATCTACGCCGCAATTTTTTTTGAGGGGGAGAAATTTCATTAATTAGAGTGCCAATTACCATACAAAGAGTGATTTAGTTCTTTCGGTTGTGGGGTTAGAGGGACCAGCCATGTGGTCAATGTGCAGCACTTCTGAGCAAGTACTACCACAACAAGACTCCTATGCAAATGAATTTCTTTTGAGAATTAGGCTATATCTAGAGGGATAGATCACTGTACAGTTTCTACAGCTTTTTGCAACTGTAAGAAGTACAGCCAGTCCTTTAGTGTACTTTTGAAAATGAGGGATTAACAGCACATGCTTTAACTATCTCATATGTCTAACTATACAGTCCTGTATGGCAGTCATACCAGGTAGCTGTTATTGAGGAGGAGATCCCAGGTATGATGCCGCCAAGACTTTCAGAGCAGGTGGCACAAAACTTGAAACGACTGTTTAATCAAAACGAATGAATACATTTAGCCTGTTCTTAACAAAGGATCATATGCAAATAAGATGACGAGGCACTGGCATCTAATATTTATGATCAGTCTCTGGAAGTCTTCTGAAATAGCCAGATATAGATTCTTGTTCATGTTAACATAGGTCTACAACCTAATTGTTACATTATCATACTGTATGTGGCACTAATTGATAATAATTCTCTGAGGACTGGCAATGTTGTGACAGTACATAAAACCTCCAACTCATATTATAACTGTAGCAGATGATAAATACCATACTAGTCCTGCAGAAACGTCAAGAAAGCAGCAAAAGACAGATTACTGAGTGACCTTAGTGGATGCAAACAAAACACATTTCAAAGCATCGGATCTCTTCAATATTAACATCTCCCTGTTCATACACAGAAGTCATAACTGACATACAGTATATGTGTTTTACTGTACTATAAACCAATGGATGGCTAAGGTCAAGGGACTGGTACTTCATATGCAGCTGGTGACTGTTCTTTTGGGCAATTTTCCTTTCAAAAATTTTGATTTTCCCTCAAAGAATGACCTTCATCTACACTTTGATTAATATTTTACAGGAATGCCAGGCAAATAATCTAATCACAAGTAATGACCAGTTTGGAGTTTTAAGGGAAATATCGTATTTAAAATGCACAGAAAAGGCGTACAAAGAAAATAAACTTGACTCATCAATAAACATCAATAACAGCTTCATCACCTCAAAACATCGTAAGCTGAACATCGGGAGATCCATCACTTGAATTTTTAAAATGTTTAGGTGAACAAATTATTCTTCAGCAACAAATAACTAAATTCCATTAGTGAAAAGTTTTATTTTCTTCTACATCGCTACTGTCTGGCCATGATTAAAATAAGCTATATTATTCTGTGTAGACCTATAAACACTGGGAGTGGTTTTGGAAACATGATTTTTTCCCCTCTGCTGATTTTTTTTTTTCCTCTGCAAAACAAACACAATACAGTACAGTAGTTCACGCAATTTTTACACTAGTGCAATACGCATTGATCATAATTAGCTAGTAGCCTCATGTTTTCTTTCAGTTATGGTTGTTCTGAGTGGGGGAATCAATTTTCAGTTATGGTTGTTCTGAGTGGGGGAATCAATTTTCAAGTTGATATTTTTTTAATCTGTTAATGTAAGTGGTAATTTAAAATTGTGAGATTAGTTGAAAATTACATCATATAGGTGATGTGGCCTGTTGACAAACATCTTCCCAAAGTTGCATTCAAAAACATTGCTTTCTTCACAGGTTATGTACTTGAAAATCAGAGAATTCAACATCTTGAAAAGTAAACAACATGGAATTTTGGTGATGGTGTTCATCACATGCTTTTCTCTCCTTTAAGAGTGTATAACATGTCACTGTAAAAACACAGTTTCTGACCTCCATCCCCCACTAAAAATGCATGTCTATGAAAGTCTTACCCCACCTTCTGAAGCTTGGGAAGGAAACGTTCTTTTTAGTTTGAGATCAAGTCTAACTAGCGTCTGTTTTATTCTGTCCACAGTATTCTCCATTCACTTTCTGCTCAATTCTTAAAACTTGGGGGCAAAAGTTACACCTGCTTTACTTGAAGTACATGCACAGTATTCGGTGGTACAGATTCAACAAAATTAGTCAAACAAGATGAGGACAAAATTACAAAAGACAAACAAGTAAAAGAGCTGTCTAGAAATCAAGGAAAATCAGGTTTAAAGGGGAACTCCAGGCAAGGAACACATCTTCTGATGTATTTAAGCTATTTCAAACTATTTTCCTTCATATTCTTTACATTTTAAAATGAACTCTTCATGGGCAACATAATATGTACAAACTTCCTGCCCTATGGAGTTTCTAACACTATGCATATATATGAAGAGTGCAGCCATTATTATGTAATTGACCTTGACCTATGCGGCTTGTGACCTTTCCCTTCCCTGCAATAGTGACCAAAAACAAAGTTAGATGACCCAGGCAACTGCTAGTACAACCCATATTCCAGCTTTAACCCAGGTGGGTGCACTTACAGAACAAAGTAATTATAATTTATTTGTTTCATCATCACAGTATGTACAATGTAAACGAAAGTCCCCTCAAATGTTAAAACAATGTGGAGGACTCCCTGAAAACAGAAGAACGCAGAGAAGAAAATACAAATTTATACGTAACTAACTTAAGATCTATAATCATACTTATCAAATCATAGAGTGTCAGTACAACTCTAAAGATTTTGACATTATTGTTTAATGAGCAAAATAATCCATATGTTTGAATACTTTCTTTAATCAATCTTCTCCTGAATGAATGAACAGATGATTTCCTTTTTATAATACCAGGAACAGAATTCCATACTTTAATTGTTTTGTTTAGGGGACTCAGCAAACCAATAGTAGATTTCACGCTGTAGTGATGTACCTTTCTTTGAATGTCTGGTGAAGCAATTATGGACATCTTCATTATCAGTTAAAAAAAATTTGTAAATGCTTTGACAAACCATTCTGTGATAAAGGGTGAATGTAGCAATATTGACAAGAAACACATCTGCAAGCTTTAACAAGTGCAGACCCTTACAAGATAGGACTGACGTGATTTTGTGGACCCACATGTCTGAAATATGTCAAATCTGTCTTTCTAAGGTGAAGTAAGTTGATTTAGATTGGACTCTGGCCCATCCAGATGATACTGTAGAAGAACACATGAAATGTAGAAAAAAAAAAAAGTGTGATATAGTCAATAAGCACCCCATAAAATCTTTGTACAGGTACCATATTTGTTTCAGAAGTATCTCAGACACAGTAGTCAGTCTAGCAGTAAACCAAAAGATATCAAGGTTCAGAAGTATGATTTCTGCTGTGTTAATTGTATCTTCATACAACCTGTGAACTTGATACAAGGTAAATTACTGTTTAATCCAAGTTGTTATAGACTAATTAAATACAAATGAGTTGCAATCTTCACACACACTGATCAACACTTGCACCAAGCATTGTCAACATGTCTTGAAAACAAAAAAAATCTGAATGAATTAAACAATGTACTATTCATGCAGCTACAGCTCTGCCAGCACTATCAATATCAGTGAGCTCTCCCCACCCCACCTCAATCCGAGACACTTCTTTTCAGAGCCGGAAACTACAGGACGACTCAAAAAGTAATCAGCAATTTTAAGAGCTTCCCACATTCTAGACAGGCACAATAAATGGTACAAAGATTCATGTCTCCATTGTGTTCCCATTCATGTATTCAGTTTACCATTAGGGTTAAGGTTAAAAGTGCATATAAGATTAAACCTTTGAAACAGGCCTAAAACAATATCAGAATTTTACCAAAGTGCTTTATCAAAAGTTCAAAACAAATAGCATTTTTATGTGAAAAACTAATGCTTATCATATTTAAGGTGTGATGTTATCAATGAAGTTAAGTTTGCTTTATTTTGTAAATAGTTTCAATCACATAGGCAACATCCTGCACCATGGCCTTGCATCCTGTATATGTTACAATAGGTTGTGTATCCTATCAAATGGGCTCATGAATAGTGCTGGCATTTTACCAGATTAAGCACAAACAGGTAGAATTTTCATGTGAAAAAAAAAAATTGAAAGTCATTCTTACGAACGATTCCTTTACATCAACAAAAAAAAAAGTTTTGGAGGAATTTTGTAAAGCTTCGATCATGCAGGTGACCTCCACAGCGAGCACCTTGGCCTAGCTTCATGTAATGTTAGGTCACAACCTCCTTGAAATCATCCTACGCTTACGCACACCACTGAGCTGTATTTTAACACTTTACTTCATAAACACAAAAAGACAGAATTTTCATGTAAAAAAAATATTTTTAACATATTTGTACCTGTTAGGATTCCTCTACATCAATGAAATAAAGTTTTCTAGCTTTTTTTTTTTGAAAGTTACAGTGTCAGCTGGTTTGTTCTGTCAATTTGGAGCGAATGTTAACTTCACACAGCAGTTGAATTAATTTTGGTGACCTTACATCAGCTATAGGTCTACTTGACAGTAGCCTGCATAATTTCATCACATTTGCAAAAACAGCTTGATAGAAAAGTTATCTTTTCATGTGATATTGTGGTGATTTATTTTTCTTCGGAATTTGCTACTTTCATTTTAATATAAAAGTTTCAATAACTTTTGAAAAACTGCCACTTGCCAGATTGGTGAATATGCAGACCTAAGCTTAGATTTTCTAATTGACATTGCATGTGGGATGGGAAGTGATTGAACCCTCCCCCCCCCCCCCACTGCAAATCGTTTGCTAATTGTTCTCCTTCATAACTCAAAAACCATCGAACAAGAGTATAAAATAAGGGCACACTGTACAAAATGCACAATTTATTTCACCTATTACAACTGACTGTGGACTGGGTATTTGAGAATATGGTTGACTGGATGTTAACCTTGTAACGATTGTGAAAGGTGTTTGTTCTAGTACTGTATGTACAGTCATTATTGATCAGTGTATGGCTGGTGACAATTAGTCAAGAGATGGACTAATGGTAGACTGTAGTGGTGTTAGTGCAGTGAAGGTTTTTAACAAAACAGACCACAATGGTAATTCAATCCTACCGTAGCAACTTTCCCAATAGAGTGCACTCTCTGGAATGAAAGATTGCTCCATGCGCATCCTCTCTGGCAAACTGGGTGCATTCAAATAAATGCACCTTTCAGATTTCTTTTGAGCTGTACACTGCTGTACTTAAGTTAGGGATTGAGATTAACATAGACTCCCACTGTAACTTCAGAGATGCAAAGTGAGTGGCCAGGAAACAACAAGCGTGAGATAATGGAAAGCAATTTATGACAAGTGTGAAGTACTGTACCTCTGAGCATCGATACAGAAGGTCTCCGAGAAGTGTAATCTACTGAAGTCTATTTTGGTATCCATTTCAGCTTAATTTGATTACCAAACATTCCTGGTAGAAAAATTAGCCTTGTCAGAGTCACACTGTGGCAACAAAACCAATTTTACACTTTTCTCATGGTCTTCCCCCTTTTGTTGACAATTACCCCAGTCTCCAGACATAAATTTTTGTCCAAGCTTCTTAAAAATGGTTTGTGCAAAAGCAACATTTTAAGATGGTAGACAGCACAAGTACAGCATTGGTTTTAAGTACCGATATGCTTCTTTGAAACATGGAGCAATCCACACAGTTTCAGCTCCTACAATGATATGGACATAGCTTTCCCAAAAACTTCTTTTGTGGAATATTTTAAAGAAGTCTCCGGTGTTTTCTCCATATGAGGTAAAGTTGTCCATCTGTGAATTTGAATTGATACGCCTTTTCTACAAACTACTGCAATTCATTCTGAGCGTGCAATGCTTGTGCTGAGATTTAACATACAGTAGATCTATAAGCTATGTACTCCAGATTGAAAAGCCTGCAAAATGCGTGAGGGACCTGCATCCCTGTACCGTATGTGAGGAATCCCCCACACACAGTAGACTTATTTTTATATTGCCAGTTAATTTCCAATTATGTTTTCAATCTAGTATGTACTATGGAATTTCTGGAAATGTCAAATTTTCCCTCTCTAAATTGGCTTGTGATTGGGTTTGCTGCATGAGTGTGTATTAGGTCGTCTGAGCCATGGGCGTCAGCAGGTTTCAGAAAGTGAGGGGGACACTATACTATCTAAACGGAGTGCCACCATTGGTTGGTGCGTAGCGTACCAGAAAATTTTGGGTACATAAGACCGCCTCGATCCCAGGAGATGGCCTTCCTGAGTCGTTTTCAGTTACATCAGAACAAGATCTTTGAGAAGAACTTTTGTCTCACAAAACTAAATTCCTACAGAAAGTACTGGTAGAAAGATGCCGTTCTGACACCAAGGGAGACAAATTACACAGCGTCCATCTCAAACGAAATATTGAAAAAGTGGCGCTGTCACCTCCGAGATGAGTGGAGTGGTATATATAATACATGCATGTAGGTGCGAGACTTCAGTTGTTATGTACCCAGGTACTTTAATAATAATAATCAGAAAAAGGCACGCAGAGCGTGTATAGCGCCTAGCTGGCACTCAACAACAAAGATCTACCATATCCGGCGAATACATGTAACCTTAATTACTTAACCCCTACACCCCTTTTCGTCCGTCCAGTCTAAGGGACTGGAGGTAGTGATATGAACATAGTAACTCATCACCATCTACCTGTATGGCTAACCTAATCCCTTGGAACCCATACAAACAACGTGTGCAAGTTCAATACATTTTCGAATGGTCTCTTCCCCCCCCCCCCACCCGAACGAAATAAATGGGCACATTTAGGATATTGAGAGAATGGGAAATAAATGACGGTGCAAGTGATAGATAGCAGGGGCCCAGGGAGTCCAGATTTCTTGCAGAATATATGTCACTGAGTCACTCGGTGCTTGTCCGAACATGCACCCAACTTAGGAGGATTCACCGCAGTGTCAGAAGTTCCCAAAAATCTCTACACGACTGTCTGATGAACTGATGAACTCTTCTGCGATTCTCTGTGGATTCAACGCCCAAGTTAAATTCTACTTGAATCAGCTTAGCAATTGTGATAGAAAATCGCGCATATATGTGATTTTTTTAATAACTGCTCTGAAAAGTGGGTGGGACAAAGGATATGATATCTCCTCCACTTTTGAAAGTGGGGGGGACATGTCCCCCCCCCCCGTCCCCCACCTGTTGACGCCCATGGTCTGAGCATGAGTTGTGATTCCAGGGTGTACAGTATGTCTCACAGACTCACACCGGAGGTATGAGACTTGGCCTGAGACTTTGGGTGGAGAGTTTGCTTGGTGGTTAGAGTGTCCATCTTGTAATATTTGGGTCCCCGGATAAAAATTCTGGTGGAACCACTTGGAAAACTTCTGGGGATTCAAATTTGGCTTGTTCAGTAAAGCTGTTTACAGTGGTGCAGAGGGTTATTAGGGTTCCTGTTGTCTGACTGAAGTTTTGTCCACTTCAGGTTGCTTGGTATAGCTGATGGGCTGCTGAAGTGGACAGGTTCTCCACCCCTCCTAGCCTTTGGGAAAGTGGCTTAAGACCTGAGAACACACTCTTGTCCATCAGATGGAGGCATTATATGGCAGTTCCGGGAGCAGGCTTGGGTTTGCATTGACGATTGTCTTTTTTCACCCCTGCCTCATTCTTCTCAGGACACTTATTAGAAAGACCAGGTGAATCTCACCGGGGTTCATCCACGATCAACATGGTGTAGGGTCCTTGATGAGCCCGTATCGGATTTCTTGATCCTCAACTTTCAAACTAAAAACTTGACACCCAATAGCCTAGCCTTCCAGAGTAAGCCTATGTTTTGGTCACACATGTAGCCTTGTGGCCCTAGGCATATATGTACAGTGGCCTACTGAACATCATGCTGTACCTGAGCAACAGAACTTGCACTGCAGGCTACTTGGAGTAGCCCACACTGCCATGATTTTGTCCAACTGAAAGTGACAAGGATTCAATTAACAAAAGAGCAACCACTTAGGCCTAGGCCTGAGTAGTACTGTATGCTCAGAGATTGCACAACCACAACAGACCTGCCTTAAATGACACAAAATTGAAACTACAGTGCTCACACACAGTGAAAGTTTTCTTGAAGAGTCTAGTATTAACGCACGTTAGTGCAGTAAGAATGATTCAAAGTAGTAACTTGGAACTTTGGAAGTTTATCTGAACTTCATGCTCTCTCTGATATGATGGCCCTAGGGCCTAGCCTATACTGAGTCTCGTAACAGTAACATTTATGGCCAAATGGGCCTAACCGTGCAACTTACCACTTTAAAAAAATCCAAAACATCAGTAGAAGTGAAACTGTGTATCACGGTCGTCAGTGGTCTTATCAGACGTTACCAGTTTGTTGCCTGACAGGCCTACTCCATCTCGTTCACTTTTTTCGTGCAGGAGATAGCCCCGCTCTAACAATGCACACTCCACATGAACACTGCAGAAATCGATTAAGAGTTTGCAACTCACCCGGACTAAACCCGCGCTCGCTGTACTAGGAACTGACTGTCAGCAATAGCTCAACGTTAATGCGTAACGAGACATGAAAACATTCAGCATACGTTACGCTTGTAGAGCTTGTACATTTTCGACTTTCACTGGCCGGGGCAACTTGGTCGATTTAGAGGGCGGTATACAAAAAGTATGAAACAGTTCAGCCATAAAAACTCGGAATACTGACTTAGGCGTAAAGGATTTTGATGAGTTAAGTAACGCCGGTATACAAGTGAGCCAGCTACTGGCGCCCGTACAGTCACTTGAACCCTTCGGTCAAATGAAAAATTTCAAGTTTAACACGAAAATTATTCCAAAATTCGAATTTTTTCCAGATCACGTTATTTCCATGAATAGCCACCATCAAAGATGATTAGGTAATGTTTACAAGTGATCACAAAATGTAGCCTGTCGGTACACACGTGTGACATGATTAAATAAAAAATAAGTTTTCTGAGACTTTTTTACCATGTCTCGCACAAGCCTTCATTACAAACTATGTTTATGTAGATTTTTTACATAGCTATGGATTTATGTATTTTGTTTGTCGATTATAATGACTACAGAGACCCTACTGCCTTTGGAGTAATTTTGATCTTTACTCAAAAAAGTGAAAATTTTGACATTTTGAAATTTTAGCTAGTCCAGTCCTCTGTCCTAGAGTAGTGGTCCTGCTTTGTCCTTAAGTCATAGTGTGGGGTGCATTGACTCGATAGCCATCTCTGAATATGAGGTCTGATGCGTTTAATGTGTGTTCCACAACTCAACAAAGTAAAACTATATTTTTCCATTTGCAAAAAAAAAGGATTAGTTATGTTCGTGTTCGTGTAGGCTATTACTTTACTCTGTTGTACTTTACTGTATTGCAATTGTATTTCCTCTATTTATCTCTTGACGTGTATTTTATTGAATTCTTTACCATGATATGCCAGTATTCTGTCAACTATTCAACGCACTTCATGTTTTTATAACATAGACGACGAATATAGAGAACAGAGACAGAAAGAAAAAAGAAAATGATGTTTACTGTATTAATTGTTTCATTAAGCTTTTATCTCCCATCGAATCCCCTTGCTGATAAAGTGGCTGCAACTTTAGGGATATCCATGTTTTGCACACAGTGCATGAGAATAAACTTAAAGGGAATAAGGCGTATAATGTACCAACATATGGCATACAAAGAAAACTATAGACGTTAGTCATTGTCACACCATTCAGACTCATCAATTAACATCGGCAAAAAGATTCATCTCATCAAAAACACTACATAAGATGATTTTTGGAAGATGCGTCCTTTGAATTATTGAAATTCTGGCTGAACAAATTAGTCTTGAGCAACAGTTTTTATCTTTGAGAAGCTAAAAGCTTATTTCTTGAGACGAAGACCACCGTCCTTTCTTACTTCACTTTTATTAAAAATATCTGTAAATTTACAGAAAATAAAACAAAGAACATTATTTTCTGTAAATTTACAGACATTTTTTAAACTGTATGAATAATTTATCTTTCTGTGTCCATAAATATCTAAAAACATGACTTTCTGTAACATAAATGCCTCATTTCCCTTTAAGATAACACAACTTTAGAAATTGGGCACGTGTGGGTCACAAACATTTAGGGGGGGGGGGCACAATTTCTTAATTCTCTCCCTCTTCATAGGACTAATACTGCCTATCTCAAAATTTTCCACAGATTGCACCCGGGGAATGGCTTTGCCGTGTGGGAACGTACCACCCATCGCGGCTACTCCACTGTTGTATTGGTTTCAGGGTTGGACTGAATGCCTTTTGTAAAAGTATCATGTTAGCACTGAGTCTGCCATTTCAATTACCAGGCTCATGCAAACAACAGCGCATGTGCTAAGTTAGCCTAACTACAGGGATATGTACACTTTCAAAGCCTAGCTCGAAGATGCCATCGTACTCAGCTCAACTAGAACTTCGCAACATGCAACGATGGACAACAAAAGGCAATACAGGTTACTTTATAAACCCTTGTATAGTTCATTGGTACTACTGTGAGTCGATTATTTAAACCATCAAGATCTATTTCATTGTAGATGAAAGACCACAGAACAAGTGTAAGAGAACAAAGAAATAATTGCTGTGGAAGCAGGAGTTCTCTTAAAAACCCCTTGGGACTTATAGAAAAGAACAGTCCGCCCCAAAAAGAAAACAAAGGGAGAAACAAAAACAAACGGAACTTACCACCAAAGACCAACCGACCACCCATCCACCTACTTTTCTATAGGGTCCGGTATCGATATCACATACATATTTGGAAATCATAGAAACGAGAAAATAGTAGCAGAAAAGAAAACAAAAACAGAAAATAAGGGAGGGGGATAAAGGTCACATAAACGAAAGAAAAAGTAAAACTGAATGGTATTAAATGAGGCACCCTGATACTCATCCGATTAAAAAAAGAACCTTCCAGACACTGGTAACATAAAAGTGGACAACAGTTAACAGAGATACCCTCTCATCGGTCATTCATTGTGAGCCATAGAATACAAGTAGAGCATACCGCCATTCCCAGATAATTCAGATGGATTAAAGTAAAAAGAAGTGTTCGACAAAAGATTGTAAAATGGGCCAATAGGAATTCTTCTTTGTCATGATTTCGGATATCGTCCTTGTTTTGTATCAATTGGATGAGATCACGTATAGTTGAGAGGGAAGAAAGGGATTGGAGCTACCGGTAGTTCAGACCTTTAAAAATTAACAACGAGAGCCTCACTTAAATGTAACTCTTTTGTATCCGATATAACCATCCAATTGGCCCTAAAGTTAAGTTGAAGTCAGTTAACCACACAGAGAGAAGGAAACCTTTTAAGAAAAATAATTTGTTTAGCTTTATGCACAAATTGACCTTTACATGTGACCATTCACAATTATTATGCCACACAGTCATCATGCCAATCTGCCAATGAGTATCATGTCATAGCCTATAAAACTATCGTAAAACGATCATCGAATATCGGTCAGCATTTGCCTGGAATATGCTGCCCCATATATATATAGTGTCACTGAAGACAGCTAATATTTATTTATTTATTTTCTGAGTTCTTCCTAATTGTCATGCATGTTCGAGCTGTTGATGAACTGGTAACTTGTAAGGTAGGTTTACTGTCTGAACCTGGTGAGTGACTTTTATGTTATATGGCCGTATATCATTCAATTATATTTGGTATGCTTTTGCCTTAAAAGAGTATAGGTCAGACATAACCAAGTTAAAAGTCATCTTGATGGGCAATAAATATAAAAACCTATATTGCCAACACAGTTGATACTGACTGAGATTGGGGGTAGATATTATTTTAGCATGCACTGAGTTAGCATGCACTCAGTTGCACGCATCATGTTTGTTTAACTCCAAATGACTTCAGTCAAAAGAAGAAGTCGCAAAAAACGAACAAAATGTAGCAGACATAAGCAGATCACAGATGGAGTCAGAAAAGGGAAGAAATCTTAAAAGCAACGATGGTTTTGATCAGATTTTTTTTTTCTTTGAAAGCATTACAATGACACTTTTCCCTTAATAAATCACGTGATGTGACATACCGAACATAGAGTGTAGGTAAAGTCTAAAATTAAAAGGAATATATTGTAGAGGTTGGAAAATAAATCATTGTCATAAAGTACCCATCTTTATAACTTGCTCCGCGGCTTAGTGAGATATAAAATGATGAAATATATTCACTTACTCTAACCAGTCAATTTCTCAATACCTTGTGATGCCCTTGTACAACTCACATTAACTGCCTTTGTCTCTTTTATGTTTAACATCATCTTGAGAAGTTTACTGTTTTCTTGAATATATAGCATGTTGCGTGGAAAAGACTTGCAGTTCAGTCATTTCCTTAACAGTAAGACAGTGATAACCTCTCTTGACAAGGTGCAGGCCTAATGACTTTTCAATAAAGTCATTTGAGCAGTACAAGAATGACGTCACAAATTATTGCATAATCTGCCTTTTTTAGATCGAGTGAATCAACTTGAAAATTTTTATCTCAGCAAATGTCCTGTAAAAGTTCTAGTTGGACCATTTGAATTCAAGTTGTAGCGTTTGTGACATATATTTTTGAATGTTTTTACTTTAGTTACACTTTATAATCAACCACTCCTGTTTTTCAAGCTACTCAAGGTACTCGAGGACATATAAATGTAGTAAATTTCACTATATTCACAAAACAAATCTTTAAAGAAAAATGGCTCAGTGCAGATTAATTTCAGTACAGGTGTAATTTGAGTCCGAAGGTCGTTTTAAAGAGGATGACAGATCTGTCACGCATAATCAGACAATCTTTTCTAGCTTACATGTTGTTATTGTAACCGATTGAACAGTTGCCAGTTGAGACATCAATTCATAACTTAGTATAACCAAGCAAACTTTCAGCCAAACTGTTTATACACTATTTTCCAGTTCCATGCTCCGAAATTTATAAATCCCTCATGAATTTTTTGTGTCGGTTAGAACCTAACTGTAACAGATTATGAAATGTGTAAATATTGACAATAATAATAATAACACGAATCGCGTATGCGTTCTCCTATTTTGGTACCATCGTTAAGACTTAGTTCTAAGTCCAATACACCAACCTTAACTATGACAATTATGTAAAATATGCAATGATCTCGTGACCTTCACTGATGCCATGTATTATAGCTGTTGATTAACCAAGGCCCCCTCCTAAACAATTTTGCCTCAATTAAAACTGAGTTCTGAATCTGTGTGTCAAAACTGAACGAAGTATAGACAAATATAGGCAGCGGTTTCACATTTGAGTTTAGAAATTGAGGTAGAAACAAAGTAAGCGGCAATTTAATCATCAAATTCGAAAGTTAAATTTCAGACTGTACGTATGAACAAAGTACCAATGGCGCCGACGAAGGGGGGGGGGGGGTGGTAACATGGCCCGACGTATCTACCCCACCTGGAATCATGTTTTGAACCCAAAAGTAAATTAACATAAAAACAGATTTCAGCTTTTTCGTAGGGGTGAGGTGAGACGTAATTTAAAAAAAAAATGAGCTCGGAAATACCATTTCCTGTGATTTGGGAGGCATTTTCGGCCACAAATTCGCCGGTAGTATGCTATACGGTGTCCCTCCGCTGAGATAATATATATCAAATCATCTATCACAATATATCCCCTATAATCACCAGACTGCCTGGCCATGTCCCTAGATGAAACAGATCGTATCCTGATCTTTGCCCCAAAAGGGTAGATGTCTCCCCATTTTCTTGTTTTCATTTGACAAACACGTGGTAAAATACAAAATCAGCATTCTTCCTACATGATGCATTGACATAGGATTGAAAACAGGAAAAGTGTCTTTAATTGTTAACACTTTGCTAAATAATTGTTTTCGTTACACCGACAACCGACACCACATCGACCACGGAAAAACCGATTATGATGGTTTGTTTTGAGGTAGCTCAACAAAATCTACTCACTTCGGCTAATACTGAAAAAAGTAACCAAGAACTGACAAAATTCTTTCCATTCATCACCAAACATCACATATTGTACTGAGAAGATGCCAAGATCAATCATTCTCCTATGACGCTCCCCCTCCCCTCCCCTCCCTCTATTTCTTCCTTTTAGACTATCAATTTTACTAATGATGATATCTGACTTTCTTATATACATCTACACATACATACATACATACATACATACATACATACATACATACATACATACATACATACATACATACATGCATACATCACTGGTCTTCTTACATATATCAGGGTTGATGGTCGATACCTCTACCTCATAATTCTAATTTATGTTAGCAGACTCACTACAACAATCACTTATCAACGCCGATTGCCCGGATATTGGTCTCAAGTAAGACATCAGTGGTTTCTCCCAATACGTTTATACACGCAACTGATTTTCATTAATGTGTTTTCTTTTTCTTTTTGCATCATAGACTAATTTCTGAGCTTGAATTGTGTTATTATTCTGTTTCATTATACCGGGGCCTACTCCCATTCCCTATCCTATCAGAGATTCTGTATTCTATTATTTAGGCCTCGCTGGTATCTTCCTTTCCTCTCCATTTATTCATTCTTAGCCTGTTTAACTTTGGGGAGGAATCGAGAGGATATCTGTTCAACTCGATCATATTTCCATTCTTAGGAATGTACGAAAATGGTTTGTCGATACCGGCATCGTCAACCGATTGCTGTATTTGTTTTCGTTTCTTTCGAAGCTTATCAGGAATGGCATAGATGGGCTCTGTAGCCTCTGTCTCCGCTACTGCTACTCTCGCTGTAATTCTGGAGGATTCTCCTTGTTTAGACTCAAAGCCCTCGTTGCTGTCTCCCTCGGATAGCGGAACAGGCGAGGATGAGGTTGGCAAGTGGTCATGTGATTTACTTTTCATCCACTTTCCGATGTTTTCGTAGTTGCCGACATCGTCGCGGACAATTCGGTTTAATGGCAACGGCTGGAACAACGATGTAGATTTGCTCGGTGTGCTGGTGTCGATATCGTTTGAATTGACATCGTCGTCCAGCAAGCTTGACCTTCGAGAACCAGTGCGAACTATACCACCCTGCGAAGCGAATCGTACTTTCTTTTTGATTTCCGAGCTTTCTCCGGAGGAGTGATATAAATTCCTCTGTGTCGACCTGTGACGTGCCTTGGGAGTCACCCTACCATTGCTCTTTATGATCCACAGAGACTGACTTCCACCACCTTCATTCGTGGAGGAATCGTGACAATCAGCATCATCACCACCATCCTCTCGCCTGCTTGTCAAAGATACTGACAAATCAGACTGTGCTTTCTGTTGGCCCGTTATGACATTCAATAGCTCTCCAGTTTCAACGTTAATATTCTCATCAGTACTGATACCGGTGATTTCGCAATCATGTCGTCTGCTTGAACCAGCTGATTTGTCGTCCATCACTTGACCATTTTCATCTAATGTGGTTGCTATGGTAAAGACAGATTCTCTGTCCAAGTTGGCGTTATTCGATTCTTTTCCCGGCTGTTCGTTCCTTCGGTAGTATTTAACAGTTAGTAGAAAGACAAGTACTGTTATCAACAGACTGCACGCCAGTAGCGCCATAAACATGCTATAAAGAAAAGGAAAACTGGCGACTGAATCGAGAGGCTCATTCGATCCAACGTCTGTTGACAGGATATCCGACTCGGTAGGGCTCTCGCCAGGATTGTCAAGTAAAACCATGGAATCTGACGTATGGTTATTAAGTGAAGTTGTGCAAGTAATTTTTGTAGCTGTCGAATTGGCGGGAAAATGTGGGATTGTCAACACTGACTTTCTGCCATCGTTGATTACACTTATTTCCAATGGCAACTGTTGCCTAATGCTTTCATTATCATTTAAAAATACTTCCCAAGTAAAGTTTTCGACACGAGGCAGCGCAGAGCATTCGAAAGACATACAGTTTTCCTTGATGGATGGAACAATCATTACCCTCGTCTGTAACTTTTTATGCACATTTATAGGACCGAAATGAGCATATTTCCTGCCGGCTCCGTTGTCCAAGACAACAAAAACGTTTATTGTCCATTCTTTCCGATGCTCTGAAAATGATCGAATTATTTGTTATTTCTACTGTTTCTTCTTCATATTTTGACGAAAAGAACAAAGGATTTATAGAACCCTGTAGCGCCAGAATTGTTCTGTTTCCCACACATTTTAAATGAACTAGTTCATCGACGATGACGTCAGAAGAGGATGAAATGCATTGGACTTCAGGCAAGTTAGTTACCACGGTAACATTTAAGGAAGAGCTGTAGCTTAACCTGGGCGCGCTACTTTTTGAAAGGAACAATGTTCTTCTCGACGCAGGCGTTCGACAGACACAGGCATACTCACCGCTGTCCAGCTGCGTAGAGTTTTTAATATGCAAAAACTGGAACGTACCAAAAACAGTGCCCAAGGAGTAAAAATAACGGGAGTTATTAGTGACTAACTCATCGTTTACAACAACAGGGGTATCGTTGCGATATATATCAGACAACTCACTGCAAAGAGTCGAGGTCTGTCTGTTTTGACATTCTAAAGCCAGGCTGCTACCCTCAGCGATGAGATAAGATACTTTCTCTGAATCGAAATATGACGGTGCTGTAAAGGGTGCAGCAAACTGTATTTGTACTTGTTCTGTTATCTCAATTCTTCGAGCGTCAATTGTGACAATATTGAAAATTAAGCTGATCAAGATTGTCAATGAAGATCTCATTTTGTCAAAGTTGTTCCAAAAACGACCTGTCAATGACAATTATGACATTAACAATGCAATGACCATTTAGCGATCATGTTTGAGCGGATCCGATGACTGCTCCTGAGTTTACGTATTCTAGTGTTCACTGTTGTCTTCGCGTACTGGATATAACTTGATAGCAAGCAAAACGTGATTCCAAACAGACACAGCGATTTATGACTTATGACTACCGTCTTCAATATCATCCTAGCTGGACGATTTCGTGACACAAACCACTGACATTAGTTTGTCATCTTAAAGCCCTTTACCATATTTTGACCGATCCACCGTTAAAGACCTCGATGTGAGTCGTTGAAGAGACATTCAGGTTACCAGTCAGGTACAGTTCAATGTGATGTAATCCGTATTTATAACTCCATGAGCTAAAACACTGTCACTAAGGGAACGAAAGTGCATAAAAATTCCTTTATTCAGTCCCAGCCAAATGAATCTGAAACCTTCCTTTAAGGCTGTAGATACGCTTAGTTTGAGCAAACACTTTGGTAAGGTGGAACGCGCATAAGAATGCATCCAAGGCACTACAACTGGTTCATGTTGAGAGGTAAAAACGCGTTATAAATCGTGTACGGTTTTGATGCCGTGACACAAGGTAACACATAAAATTAAAAAAAAAAAACTAAACAAAGGAAAAAGAAAGCAAGAACAGTAGATTCTATTAATAACTGGAGAGGTTTCCCAAGAATACGAGACAACGGCAGAAGGTGAAGATTCTTGCAGTTTCACAGTTTGGCACCGATTCTCAAAAGGAGTTCTCAGTCCATTGACAATCGGGTGTAAATTACTTGAATGCCTCAGTGCATTCGATGTAATCATTCAAAAATCTAGATACATAACAGACACAATGGAGACCAACAATTACTGGAATTGCTGATATATCTATGATATTGCTGCGTGGTAGAAGTAACGTCACTTTAAGGGAGAGGGAATGTACGAAACCCATTAAGGATAAAGTCATTTTTTTAATTTGATGAATTAATCAAATTATTAAGTGGTGTAATCAAATTATTCAGTGTTTGAATCAGATTAAAAGTAAAGACGATATGCTGCTATGTTGTGGTGCGAAAGTTGTCTATTATAACCGCTTAAGAAGTTTACGATAATGTTAAATGTTTTGATATTTTAGCCCATAAGGGTGTGGTTAAGACAATAGTTCACCAACTTCAGCGTTAAACGTTTGATGTGTGCTTTACTCTCTAGCAGTCTTGAAAAGTTGACCACTACACACAACGATATGACGCATGGCCTCAAATCGGCTGGACAAGCGACGGAGCATGCGAAAGATGGGGGAAGGACCCACCTGGCACAAGTAAGGGGGAGGAGGGATGTTGTTTACAGAAACCTGAGAGGCATTTAGTCTCGTGCGTAAATTAACATCACTTCAAGATCTCAACTTTGTATGTGTGTGCAGCCACTTCGTATCAGTTCAAATTTCTGCCACAAATAAGAGAACCTTTGGTGACATGATGTACAAAAAGCAAATGGAATCCTCAACTTTTTCACGAGGGGACTATCCGATTGGCAAATAAAAAGGATATAAGTGAATACTGTTAATCTGAGACAATGTGCCCATGGATACATGATGGATTGGTTCTAGGTTTCTTAAACAGACTCACAAAATTGCCAAAGACGCAGATAGTACAATTTTACTACCAAAGTGGGGAGAGGCAACGTGCAAATTCTGTGTGACAGAACTATAGCTTTGTAACCTTCTAAAACCAAAGCAATATGACACACCATCGTCAGTTACCACATGATGATGTGGGATCGAATACAACACCGTTTCTTATAGTCTCTTGTATCTGCAACGTCAACTTGTGTTTCCTTTCTGATAAGTTTTCTTTGTAGGCAATGACTTGGCATTTGCAGTTAAAGTTTAACAACCGGACCCACCCTCATTTTGGTTACCCATGGAGCCAGACGTGTTCATGAAGGCATATTTTACTGACAATTGAAGGACAACAATTGCTGGCATTTCAGGCTGGCATTTCACACCCCATGCCAAAATTTTGTTCCTAACTCAAGATATTGCCGTTTGAAGAAATACTTCTCTGGTCAAGAGAGATTCCCAGTTGCCTCACTCAATATGCCATGTGACAGCTCGGCAAATTAGTGTAAAGTCTTTGTTTTTCTTTGAAACTGCAAGTCCTCATTTAACCTTGAAATTTGACACGAGTGAAAATCAAGAATGGGTATATTGTAGATTCACATTACAAATATTGTTTCAGATTACATCTCTTAAACCATTGTTTTTTACTTCTTTTAAGATAGTCAAGATTATAAAGAAATACAAAGGATATTCATGTAGCTATGCCTGGGTGACTTCACAAGTTACCCATAATGCATTGTACCATTCTTGAATAAAACATTTCCTTAAAATTCATAACTTCTGAATTGAAAATGCTATTGAGATATGATTTTCATCGATAAAGAGAGAAAACAGTCAATTTCCTCCAGTGGTCAATCCTTTTCAACACTACATCACAAGGGACTATTAAGCCTGTTGTCATGGACACCACGAACCTTTCAAATTTCATACAAATCTTTGATAAATAAAGACACTGTTCAAACATATTGCTTTAAATCTGCTTGTGTATTGCAATGCACAGAGTATATTGATGTTCAAATTTCATATATATGACATGCTGATAAATCTTCCCTTGTGAAATGAGCATTGTGGCTATTCATCATGTGCCAGATGGCACTCAGAAGATGGTTCACAGGAGGATAATTGCCTTTTAAGAAAGATTTCATGTACACTTTTCTGTGTGATCTCAAAATGAGCCATAAACATTGATTCTGCAAAGTTTATGAGTATCAACTACTACAACGGCCAGCTTCGGTGGAACGAAAAAGATATTGATTGAGGGAGGGGAGGAGGGCTGTGTGCCAACAGAACTATCTAGGTTCTGCGCCACCACCCATTGGGGCAATAAGACTTTTTGCTTAACAAGCACCCGCAGGTGGCCAGAAACAGCATTTCATCAAGACTTGAAACGGGGATCATTATGTCTGTGATATGAATCTTTCGTTCTCTTTCATTAAGTCTTGTAGCACTTGGCCAATAGTGGCGAGTCCCACATTTCCCACTTGGGCTGAGCTCCCAAGCACCCCCTCCACAACTTCATTGCCACTGCCAATAGCTGTTTGGTAAAGGACTTTACTCACTTGACAGAAAACAGAGTCTAAATTAGAATTTTCCTAAAGAGTGTGTTTTACTCCCTGGAAAAACAGTACTCTCTGAAGCCAGAGAGTTCATCTGGTCACAACATCTATCACTTAGGTCACAGGTTTATTCAAGCCCTTAGTTAAAGCAGATCCAGGATTGAGAAAGAGATGGGGGGGGGGGGGGAGAGGGGGGACTTAGAAGTCAGTCTAAGGCCAACCAGCCAGCACCATAGGTGAAAATGAATGGCACGGGGGGGGGGGGGGTTTAGTGGTCCCCCTCGAAGAAAATTTGAATTCTAGATTCACTTAGATGAGATTTCCCAAGTTTTCTCGATCTGGGAAGCATATTCTCCTTCTCTGTTTGCTCATTTTGGTAAAAAAAAATGTTAATCATCAAAAAAGCGGAGGGGCATGCACTGGTTGCACCCCCTTCTGGATCCATGCATGAAAGGGGGGAGGGAGATGAAGCCCCATAAACATTTTTCAGTCCCCACAGGATGTTTTTTTACTTAAAAATATTATCAACATATGTCACATGTGCCAGTGTGTCTACCCCTTTGTCAATTTGCCCCCCCCCCCTTAGGAATCTGACCAGGCTACTGGGGAAGGTTTATTACTCACAACCTTTGCAGAATTCCCCTTCGTGATTCATATTGCAGAATACCTCATGGCAGTGGCGGTGCTACGGGGGCATGAGGGGGCATTTGCTCCTCCAGATTGTTTCCTTGTTCCCCCCAGTTGCCCCCCCAGTTGCTCTCACCCTTCCCAATCAGATCTTGTACTCATCCAAAATTAATTTGATCACAAAACTATGTATTGGCATTGGACTGAATAAGAACAGCTTCCGGGGAACCGTGATTGATAAATGCCTAATTTATGTTACACAGGCTGCCAGCTTTCATATCATGCCCGTAGCATACTCCCAAAGAAAAAAGTTTGGAAACTTGGAGTGCCGTCAACCCAAAAAAATAAATAATATAAAAATAAATAAGATACCTCTCTTGGGACTTAATTTTCCACCCAGAGATATGCTAAAATCTCAGAGCTTCCAGGGGCTTTGCCCCCTGGACCCCCACTGGGGCTTTGCCCCTGGACCCCACCCACAAGGCCTTGCGCTCTGGGCAAAAATCTTTGCCCCCAAACATTTTCCTCTGCCCTCACTTTGCCCCCCCCCCTGTCTGACATTCTGGTGCTGCCACTGCCTTACAGAACAGTGGGCCAAGTATTTGCTTGTAACAACCTGTCCTCCTTTAAAATGTTAAGCTAGCCAAGCTTCAAGTGTGACACATCTGAAAGATGAAAAGTTTCACACACTTCAAATGCAAAACAGCAGAGGAATGCCTCATAGAAACATAAAGACTGGCCTTACAATCACTGAGGGAAGTGAGGGCAAGGGGGGCAGGGTTGAAGTGGGATGTGATTGAGGAGAGGGTGTAGGTAGTAAGTTGATCATCCAAATTTAAAAAGAAATACTTACAGCTTATTTGCTTTTGTCCAGGATTTGCAGTTTATTTTTGTTCTTAAAAGGTAAAGTTTGTTTTGGGCTTTTTGAGCTGCTTTTCACAGGCTAAAATACTTGTCTTTTTCAAATATATGCTTCTAATATCAGTGTCATTCATTTATGACATGAAAGCAGATGCAAAGTTTTCAGACATCTGGTTAAAGGACACAACCAGAAATAAAGGCACAACTGGGACTGACATCATTTGCATGTCTGCAACAAATAAACAAATACACAAAACAAACAAACAAAACAAACAAATACACATTTATGCATACCAACAAAGAATTATATCAGGACCAAGATAGCACCAACAAGGTCATGTGAAAACATCACAAAAAGTTAATTAAATGTCCACATAATGGATGCTGTGAGGAGGACTTAAACAAGAGCCTTGGCTTACAGAATGAGGCTTGAAAACACAACCTTACAAAATAAATAAACATGGTAAAACATTAATAGCAAGTTAAAAATGACCAAACTTCTTGCAAGTTAAGAAGAAATATAACAGTACCTTTTCAAACACACATTCTCAACAACTGTGCCTTTGCATTGATGCAACTATTGTGATATATTAAACAACCTTGCTGGTTAGTAATTCAACTGAAAGCACGGTGATGCATCATCATAACAACATTAAGTACAATGTTTGTTAATATACATTAGTAAGAGAACAACCCACATTATGACTAATGTCGATGGTAACACTACTCATTCTCATAATGTGTAATATTCCACATCTGATTTCAGAAGCATTTGAAGAGGCACATCCAGCAAGTGTATTAATGATGTTGGCATGATTTATGTGGGTATAACCTGCGACATTACTTAATATAAGTTGGACTGTTTCACTGAATAACCTACATCCCCATGACGACGAAGTCCTGCATGTCGCCACAACTGAAACAGTGACAGCAAATAGTGCAACTTTCCAACACACTACTCACACCAACCATAAGCATGTCACACCAGCAGAGTGATGTTTGTGCAGCTTTGGTGGTATAAATACAGCAATATCAATGTTTATCATATATGGATTTTAAACTTTGAGCAGGTCTCATGAAAAACAATGAAACATGCTGTGAGTTAATTCGATGTACAACCACAACATTGAATTCATGATGCTGACTGCTGAGAGCCTGTTTATTGTAGATTCATGTCATGTGTTTAGCTCACAGTATAACATGGGAATACTAATATGTGAAAATTTAAGCAATGTTTTGGTTACATCTTCATCACCATGAAATCCAAAATGTCCCTGAGCCTAAGATCATTTGTACCATCTATCAACCCATTTCCCTCTTTCTGCCCCTTCCCTGCCAGTCAAGAGCAGTATTCACACTGACAAAATACTAGTACTGGCAAGGTTGGAAAAACAGCCTCTTACAAACCAAGCATCAATTGTCTAAAGTGGAAACAGGATTTTTGATATAAATGTAATGCTGGCGGCTGCAACACACGAGACTTAAAGGTGACTTTTGGTCGAAGAAATTGAAGAAGTAGAATGCCATGACATAACTTACACTGAGGCCAGACATTTAAGCTGTTGATAAGTCAAGAGATTGACATTGCATACATAATACCACACACAAATCAACTTAAAGAGCTCAAATTTCTAATATTGGACATGAGTTTTGCCACACTTTCCAAAAGTGCAGCCAGTAGACAATTATTTCATACACACCAATAATAGAGAACTGACAATAGCACAAGAAAACACTATTGTAATTTGATTACAATTTTCAAAGTTAAGTTGCATTCTGTTGGTAATGTGAACTTCATATCTTATCTTTTCCTTTCTGTTGTACAATGAGAGCTCAGCATATTTTTCTTGGCTTCAAAAATGCACACAGCAACACCCAAGGTATGCATTTCGTCCATACAGTTACACCCAAGGTATGCATTTCATAGCATTTCTGTGGATTGAAAATATTCTTAAATCTGTTAGCTGCTCATGTCCAATTGACATACAAGGCAAATCAAAAGGTTTTATACAAACAGGTGAACAACTTGATTTCAAGAATACCATGTGGTTCCAATGATGCAGCCCAGCTTTGCTGCTCAAAAGTACTTAATACATAAGCAAAAGGAATTGGGGCTATGAATATGATAAACATTCCATGACATAACACATACCAAACATTCTATTCAGTGTCGTTCTTGTACTCCATGTGGTTCATCATCGTACTATTGTTAGACTAGTCTAAGATTTTGTCAGACATTTTGACTATAATGCTACAACGTTGCCATAGAATGTTTGGACAATGTTTGGACCGATAGAAATCTTGTATTCAGTATGACTAACATACATACATACATACATACATACATACATACATACATACATACATACATACATACATACATACATACATACATACATACATACATACATACATACATACATACATACATACATACATACATACATACATACATACACCCGTACATACATACATACATACATACATACATACATACATACATACATACATACATACATACTAATTAAAAGATTAGTCAAAGCTGGCATTCTTGACGTGATGCATTTGCAATTTTTCCAGTTTTGACCTCTACGGACCTCAGCAAACATTAGACCTCCACCGAAAACAACAGACCTCTTGTACTCAATGGCACAGGTATTGGTGATCGCACAATCCTGTCATCTGCTTGAAC
This sequence comes from Stichopus chloronotus, assembly GCA_021234535.1. Lineage (NCBI taxonomy): Eukaryota > Metazoa > Echinodermata > Holothuroidea > Aspidochirotida > Stichopodidae > Stichopus > Stichopus chloronotus. The sequence goes on from SFZH01000008.1 coordinate 6,382,330, forward strand.
CAGTTGTAATGTCACCCATCACTTGTCCATTTTTATCTAATGTGGTTGCTATGGTAAATACAGATTCTATATCTCAGTTGGCACCACTCTATTCTTTTCCTGTCTGTCTCTCCGGTAATACATAACACTTAGTAGAAAGACAAATACTGTTCACAATAACTCTTGTATTGAATATGGGGCATATATACACACCAAGAATGAAATTAGTTCCAATCGCTTTACTTCTTCAGATATTGGGTATAAATGCAGAGTTTCACAAACATACACAAACGTATGTATGTACGTATGTATGTATGTATGTATGTATGTATGCATGCATGCACGCATGCACACTCGCATGCATACAAATGCATGCATACATACATACACACACATACCTACATACATACAAACACACACAAGCCATCATGATCATTACAAAGTTTATGATTTTCATGTTAACCGAAAAAGGAGTATTTGGCCAAAGCTACTCTGAGATAAAATAATTTAAATATCACAAAACATATTATGTTGCAACCATCCTTCAAACTTTCAACTCAAGAGAGGTAATTTGGTGAGAATCGAATAATATTTGACAAATTAAAAGCAAGGTAAAATATTATTATGTAAAAAGTTATTTTCAGAATAAAAGAACTGATAGTTATTCCAGTTTAAAAGTTGGTAAAACACTTTGAATTGTTAAAAAAATCTAATGGAAAAAAATCAAAGAAAGGTTGATGATCATAAAATGGTTGGAATTGTTTATACAATATTCAAAATATTAAAGATTTTACAATCAGCTGATCAAATGTGGAGACACAACAATAACAGAAACAAATTAACAGATAAATAACAAGGCCCTAGCAATTTAGTAAAATCTTTTGTAAATTAAGTAGAATCAATCAAAACATGGATCATTTTGAGTTAATGGATTGTACCAGTCACAATTGTTCTATAGCTGGAAACCTTTGTCTTCACATTGAGAGCTATTTTACAGTCTTTTGTCCTTTTATCATATAAAAATATGTTATCCATTGCACTGGTTAGAACATGCGAAGCCAGAATTCTTGTGCAGTTCTTGTGTCACAAACCATCTGGCAAACAAAATGAAAAAGTAAACATGGCCCACTTAAAAAACCAAAATGCATGGTGGCCTGGGACTACCATCTTTCCTGTTTTAAAGAATCAAAGTGGAAACAAATGTTTTGACTGTTGATCAATAATTGTTTTAACTGTTCTTGCTGTGACATCACAATACTGTAGAAAGCTGAGACGTCATAAGGTGCATCCATTGTGCAAAAATCATGTGAAGGATCAATACGAAATGGATTGGTGCTACATCTTTTGTAATAAAAGATAGTTGGTTTCATCCATAAGATGTTTGTTTACACAAGACTGCTTGAATGAACACAACAAACTACAAGATGAACAAGCAGACTTTCACACTAGGTATGATATGATGGACGATCAATCAGAGTGGCTCATCTGAGTACTTCCTGTCACATCCAGTGGACCGCTCCAATTGGGTGCTGGATGATAGCTTCGCTTCAGCGCACTCTGCACATGCTTGGCACTGATGACATCAGTTTTCTCTGCTTTCAGAATTCCTTATGTGTCTGTGAGACTGAAATGCACAGTCTGATTAGTTGATGCTTCTTTTAATATCATTTAAACTTTATATTTGCATGATCAAGCTAATTTTGGCATAGAAGCTGAAAAACTGCGACAGCTACAGAAATATCTTCTACCTGTAATAAGAGAATTCCTGGTAACAGTACTCCAGTCTTTCGATGTAACCTCCAATAACACACCAATGATACCTTTCTATTTCTAGGACTGTGCTACTGTATCTAAACCGACTACAGCGTCGTAGAAGTGACCTCCCCCAGTCCGTGGACCATCATCGTGGGTGGGAGGTCTCTCGTTAATATATCCATCTGGTGTAAGTACTGGGCGTGTAGGCCTTTGTCCACTGGTGGCATGGGCAGATAGCTAAAGACTATAGCAGTGTTATCTGCATGGTCCCTCACCATGCTGTTCAGTGCCTGCAAATAATCTTCTGAGACACTGGTCACTAGGTTCGAGGCTGTTTCGCTTTCGGCCACCCCGAATTTGTTGTTCATGACTGTGATGTGGTTCCACGGAACAGTGACTATGTTGGCTTTGATCCTCAGCTGGGTCAGGAACTTCTTGAGCTTCTCTTTCTTGTGATTGGTGGCCGCGTAGTCTGAGTCCACACAGAGGAAGACCCTCATGCACGTGTGCTTCTTCCACAGGGGCACCATGTGAACCACGCAGGCCACCTGGAGAAGGAATATACACGCCGTGTCGAAGTAACCGGCCGTCTCTGGTTTGAGGAAGTTCACAGGCCAAATGTCTATGTTTCTCCTCATGTCCTGACCGAGGGCCTCCCGACTAAAGGTGTGGAAGCCCCTGGCCAGACAGACGCCTTTTTTCAGCCTTATGATATCCAGGATCATACACACGTAATCTTCGCGCGATATCAGCTTGTCTTGACCCTCACCTCTCAATGGTGGAAGCTGCACTAGGGCATTACCACCCTCTGCATCTCCTGCCACAGTCCCGTAGAATCCCCTGCGTGGTTGCTGAATCTGGGACAAAGAGTCCTCAGGAAGGACTTCATCGTAAAACCCCATGACCACCATGTTTGGTTTCATACCTGCCAGAGGAAGAACATGACAAGAAGTAGAAAAAGATGATCCACATGGTAGTTCTGAAGAGGTTAACCAAATGGAGAAATTCCTAAATCCTAATGCTAATTTACGACATATTTAAAGCAAATCATAACAAGAAACAAGCAGTTGATAATTGGGCAGCATGCTTCGCACAAGTTTTTGTAAAACTCCCTTTGAAAGTTATCCCACCCATTAATTGTATTTCCACAATCAATTTTATGGTTCAGAAAACTTTTTTTGGAAAATTTTATGATGAAAGCAGACTATTTATTTCATTTTGGTCTTCATCTTCCTCAAAAGGAAGGTGAAGACCACAGGAAATATAGTTAATGCCTTACCACCTAGTCCCGAGACTCGCATGAGGTGTTGAGCACCCTCTCTGACGGACTGGGCTAGAGTAAGTTCTATAAATGCTTTAACTTTCAACATCTCTACCAGTTGAACCCAAGCAGGAAGTTCCCTCTCGACAGGGTCAGAGGGAAACTCATCCACTGATCCCTGTTTGACATGACCCAGAACGTATAGGCCACTCTTCTTCATGTCATTGACAAACTTGATCAGACCGCAGGACGACCGTGGATTGGCTACCAGGAGCAGGATCTGGGGGCGCCAGAACTTGACATGATCTTTACGGGTGTCCAGTAGCAGCAGGTACTTTCGAACCTGTGGCAGAAGATAGTTCGGAAGTTTGACAGACTTTCAACAGGAACATGCAACTGAGCTTTAATTTAGGAGAAAGGAATGTGACTTAGTCGTCTCATGGACCATGTAAGTAGACAAATGTTTAAAGATGGTTTGTTGCATTGGTTCAATGGGGCATATACCATCAAAGAAACCGTTCTCTGATTACACTTCTATTTTTCAAAAATAGCACAAATCTGAAAAGAAGCCTGCACTGTCATAAATGAGTTTTCTTGCATGAAGCTGGCTTTGCATACACATTTTGTTACTTTTGCAGTATACATAATACGCCAACATACAGCGCATTTTTGAAACGACATAATTCAATTACTTGAACCGTGTTTCTATGCTGTCCCTTACCTGAGACAGCGTACTCAAAAGTGTACAAATTTTCATGATGATAGCGTTAGATTACATTATATCATAAAAACTAACAAAATCTCATGTGACACAAGGACACAAAGGTAGGAAAATTTCTTTCTTGGTTTCCCCTCCTCTGTTAATGAAACTAAATGAAAGGCACCAAGTCTAAGGGACTGAATAACAACAATCTGAACAAGCTTTGTTAAAGAAAGTAATGTATTTTCTATGGGGAAAAAAAATCATCTTCTTAGAACCAACATTTTTGAACACAAAATGGCAGATTATTCAGAATAAGGCAGGATGGTAGCCTCCTTTCAAAGGAATAAGTTTCTCACAAAAAGATATTCAGTTATTTGTTGTTCAAGAACAATCTGTTCACCCAAAATTTAAAAAAATTTAAATGATTTATGCATGACTATTTAAGGAAATAAAGCTATTGCTGATGTTGGTGAGACTGAATGGTTTAACAATGATTCAAGTTCTTTTTTTCATATGCCATGGCAGTGCAACTTAAACGCAATATTTCAAATTTAAATAAAACATGGCATTAAGAAAAAAAAATCCCAGACCTGGTGGAAGATCAACGCTTGCGAGATGTAACCCCACTGAGAGCCTCCCGTTCGCAAGTACACGACGATGATGAGGAAGAGAAAGATCACCACGCTGACGGATGCCCACATGGCATCGATAAGGAACATCATCACCAGGCATCCCAGCATCCCCACCAATGAAGTATGCCAGGAAAAGTACTTAAAGGAAGGTCTGAGGGGAAGAAAGATCAAATAGTGACTGAGGTAACAAGGATGTTACATTGTTCAGCAAGTTTTTGCCAGTGACAGAAGTCATATACATTTAAGTTTGCAACCACCTGACAAGTTTGTTTTTTTGACCGACTTTAATTCACTAAGACCTTGTGCTTTTTAGATTTTCAAACATTCATCTGTTATGACATCAAGTGAGTCACTGACGTCCATGAAAATTGTAAGGGGCTTCATGCTGACTAACTGCAACTAAGATACTAAGTCAGATATTCTATCCAACATACTATGGTATTACATTGCTCCAAGTTTGCCCACTGTTGAGCTTAAATCAACTTTGACCATGAAAAAAAAAATTAATAAACTACACACTCCTATAAATTTGAAGTTCAACCAATTTAATTTTCCAAATTCTATATAAAGCTTACTGCCTAAAATCTGAGAGACAGAGGAGTTGCAAGCAACATGTGTTTGAATACTTTTCTGTTTTTCTCAGTTTCTGTAATCTAAAGCCAGATGCCGACCCACAAAATAAAAGAACAAAAGTATACTAAAATCAATAGAATAAGTAAAGGATACCTAGCATATGGATGAAGAGAATGGGAATTTTTTTTATGGAGGATGGAAATTTGGAAAAATGCTCCCAAACGATGCTCGGCACTAGACAGCACATCAGATAAATAGAGTAATGAAGCATTCATCCTTAAGTTTGTAATCCAACACAAAGATTGTCTCCACAAGCACTAAGGGTGGGTGAGTGAAAAGGAATGTAGTCTGATGTAAGTCTGGCAGTGAACGAGGAGAAATGTGGGGGAGGGGGAGAGCATCTATAAGCGATCACCACAACCCCATGCCAAGAAGAGGAGTGCAAACTTGTGTTGAGACAGGTAAGTGAGGAGTATTATCAATTAAAACATGTTACAGCAAAGCGTCTTGTCGCAGAATATAATGTAAGTTACTTGCTCTAAGAACTGAATATTTCAATAAAGAAAAGAATTACTTTTGAATATACTGTGGGAACACGCAATCTCACCTGAAGTTTGGAGCAGATGCCAAGTCCAGAGCTAAGCAGGCAAGATTGACTGCTGCATATGACAGGAGGAAGAAGATGGAGACCAGGGAAGCGATTGTATTCAACTCACCAATTGACAACATTGCCTTGAAAAACAAAAATAAAAATAAAAGTGAAGAACACAATGAAGAGAATTATCCAATCTTAAATAATGAATCTTTGTACCAAGACGTACGCACTTTTGATTTTCTAGTAAAGACATAATTGTTTGGGGTTTGTCAGCAATATATGAAATCATGCTTCACCATAAGCATGTAAAAAGGGGGGGGGGGGGGGTAGGGATGTAGGAAAAGGTGTAGGAAGGGGAACTAAAAAGGGCAAGAGGGCAAAATAGCCATTTGTGTTGTTTGATTGAAATGAAAAACAGAAGAGTAAAACATTAATAAAAATTCAATAAAAGATTAAATTTAATCAAATACACAAAAATATCGATTGTACAATGACCTGACATAGTTATTGTTATAGAGCTTTGCTTTGTCTTAAACTTTACATGCCAACAGGATAGAGCATATGGTGACACTTAGAAACAAGTATCAGTTAAGGTTGCACATAAAGACCTGGTGAGATTTTAAGGTTCACAGACAGAGCTATTGTATAACTTAGTCTATCCACAGTTTTGATCAGGATTTACAATCTCTAAAGAAAGAGCTTCCAGCATAAACAAAGTTAGATGTTCAATGTTTCACACATACAGTTCTGAAATACTTGACCAGCACATGATGACAATGGAACAAGTATTATCTTTCTACTTTGCAGCAGGAAAACAATAGCAATACCACATGCGACTAAGAGATCACCCCTGCTATAAAAGTTAGAAGACTAATATTGGTACCAAAAATGTCAAAATTACATGAAATGACTAACATCTAAAATGTTGCAAAAGACTAGTTAAGCTGGTCCTCAAGGTCAGCACATGTGTCAGCGAAATTAACAAAGTCACCACAGCTGTTTTGGCACCTGGACAATTGGAATCCCACTTAGCATTTTGTTTGTCAGTGTTTAAGCTAAAACTGTAGAAATCCTGAAGCAAATGTAAGTCTTTGTTGCAGATAAGACAAGATAAAACAAAAGGCATTGAAAAGTCTATGCCAAGGGGTCTTGTTCAGCGAAAGAATTTGTAAATTAAGGTAACTAACCCCATTTTCTTTGTACAACTTAAATATAGAGTAACTCTGAAACAATCCAGAAGTGAAAAAGGAGATACGAGCATAGTTTTTCTCCTTTTGTTTATATCTATTCATAAGAGATTTCAAGATGTCACTGAAGACTTCTTGAGTCCAGGTGCAAAATGTTGCCCATGGTTTCAAGTCTCATTATCTGTTTGGACTATGCTTAGGATGACTGCACAAAACACTACAACGAGCATAATTAATAAAACGCAGGAAGCTTTTCTTCAATAATCATTGTTCTAAAGTTTAAAGTGATCCCCCGAATGATATAAAGCTCTCTAAGCCATATAAAACTTCAAAATGTACTAAGAAATCTTATCTCATTGGAAATTACGAGTTGTGAACTGTTTGCTAAATTTGATTTGACTCATTTTTTTCTTCTTTGTCTTCTTGCTGGCATTTTGTGTGCTCTTTTTGTTTAAGGTTGCTAGCTGCTATCAACACTTTACTGTTTTTCTAGCATCCTGTTTATTCCACTACATTGTACAACTGCATCTTTCTTCTTAATATGCATGTATATGTACAAATGAAATAAATCAAATGAAAATGGAAATATTTGGTTAGAATGACACCTTTCCATTTATATTTCAAGTCAATATTTTCTGTAGTGAGATCCCTCTGTGTCAAAATTTTCTGCTGTGACAAAATTTACACATTTTAATAAAGAATCCGAAGATTCTGCAGGTGACATTCTGAAGATCAGCAGACAACACATTGCATATCTGACCTATGAAGGTGCATGTGCACTTGCATTATTTCTGAATCATTCATGCCGCAAGGGAAAAAACGATTAAATTCTTTTTCTTAATTATGACAGCTTCAGTTCATAAACCAACTTTTCAAAGAACAATAGCAGCAAGAGCTTTTCTTCTTCTTTTTTAAAGCTTGTGCTCCAAATGTCATCACCATCAAGCAGAAGAAGAGACTTAAATTTAATTCTTATTTGAATTTCTTCCTCATGATGAACACGGCGACAGATAGATACCTCAGCAATAAACCAAGATACAAGCACAGCTCCGATAGGATTGCCACCTTTGGTCACAAGCTTCTGCACGGGCCAGAGGACAGGACCTGCAGAATAAAAAAACAAAACAAAAAAAAACAGCAGGAATATGAAAGCAAGTGCTTGCCAATGCAATGTAATCATATTTGGCCAGAAATTTGGACATCACTAAGCTCTTAAACTGGGTTCTTACAAAATCTGGATGTCATGTTAACATGCATCAAAAAAATCTGAAAAACAAAGAATGCAAAAGAGAAAATTAAGTTCAAATTGTGACCAACTTATCAGTCTCCTACAACTATGACACCTCTTCTTGCTATGGTGAAGCCTGTCATCCATGCCCTGACACCTACCCAATCTTATAGAAAAGCAGAATAGCAGTGACTACAATGATTATCACCCCAAAGTGCTTACTGCTTGTAACATTGAGACAACCATATATTGTGTCAACAGTCTCTTTTTTACTTCAATTTCTACATTGACAGGTAATATCATACCTGGTCCTGCGATGAACTTACAATTTTAAACAGTGAGGTCTAATGTAGAGAAAGTTCCATGCAAAGGTAAACAAAACATTTTCAGCTGCAATTGGGCAGCCATGACATTGAACCTGCTGGCTGCAAGTCCACTTTCTTTTCTGTTTTGTAGGTTTGTTTCCTCCAAGTGTTGGTTCTCAACCATACAGACACAAATACAGAAGCTTCAAGTCACATCTGCAATGAAATCCTATAACATCAACTGGTCATACATACTTGAGATGAATCCTCAAATCCTATTGGTCCATTTCAGTCAGGTGACCATGCATTATCCTACCATTAATGCACAGTCCAGCATTATCCTTTCATTAATATCTCAGCAGCAAAACATGCTAGGAACACAAATTCACCAAAAGAAATGCTTAGTCCCTATTTTTCTCTTTTATTAAATATACTTTGGAAATGTATGATCTTTCAAGAAAAAGTCAATTTATTCCAGCAGAAAATTTTCTTACAGACAAAAGGCAAAAACAGAATTCCTTGATTTAATTGTTTAGAGATCTTCGTGAACAATGTTGCAGATGCTTATTCCCTACTGTGGATTGATTTAAATTAATGTATCACCATCTGATCTTAGGGCTTCACCAACTTTGTAAATGGATGAACACTCACCAAAGAGGTTGTCATTCGCCAGAGCTATGAGAACCCTGGAAGCACCAATGAGGGCGCTCAAAGCTGCCGACAGGGTTGAAGCAAATATGCCTATGGCGACCAGCTCCGGACGCACACTTATGTCCTGAAGGAAGTTGTAATTATTCAAAAGCAGGTCACTGTGAAGAGGAAAACAAATATATACTTTGACTTTGCATTCAGTTGTCTGCAGGTCAACGCTGCATCAAACAGAAATTGAAACTGCAAAATGAAAACATTCATCTAGACGACATGTGCTGTAAAACTAGAGCCAAATCACTACTGAATCTCAGTCAGTACTCTACGTACATATGTTTTGTCTATCTTGTAGTCTTCTGTAAACTGGTAGAGAAATATCAGAACATTTCTCAACACATCTTGACTAACACCATTTCAATCAGATTTTTTTCAGTATATTTGAGCTGAAATTAGATCATACCCTATCTCATGAATCAAACATTGATGCATTGTTTAAAGATGTCATGATAGCTACTGAATTGAAAAACAGCCAAACCATCACAAAAACCATCAGTTTTCAGACATACTTTTGAAAAGTAAAAATGCTAAAATGTACTTTTTGTGAACCGTACAGGTACAAAAAGGACAATCTCTCAAACTTACAAGGAAATGAGACCGTTTTAAACTTTCAAGGTTTTTCTAATGGTTTTGGAAAGTGATCAATAGTTGACCACCCGGTGAAGAGTTGTCGTTGTTGAGGTACTACATCCATAATAATGTTTACTAACTGATTCCATTAACTAGGTTGCATATCTATGTACAACTGGATAACACAAACCAGGCAAAAAAGCCATGAATAGCAGGATTTCATGAATGGATGCAATGAAACGTATTAACCAGATACAAATGTCTATATTGAATGGGATGTCATGAACCCATATGCTACACTTTTACAATGAGACACTCTTTACTTTACACTCTTCCAACAAGATGTTTAATACAACAGATACCACATCCCACCTACAATGAGATGTTATGAAACAGACAGTACCTTCTCTTACAATGAGATTTTATGAAACAAACAATACATCATCCAATGATGAAATGTAATGGAACAGACAGTACATCCTCTGACAATGAGATGGTATGAAACACACAATACATCCTCCTGCAATGAGATGTAATGAAACAGTGGATTCTCCTACAATGAGATGTTATGAAACTGACAGAATATCCTCCATCAATGACATGTTATGAAGCAGACAGTATATCCTCCGGTGATGAGATGCTATGAAACAGACAGTATATCCTCCTACAATGTGATGAAACAGACAGTGCATCCTTGTACAATGAGATGTTATGAAACTGACAGAATATCCTCCAGCAATGACATGTTATGAAACAGACAGTATATCCTCTGGCGATGAGATGCTATGAAACAGACAGTATATCCTCCGGTGATGAGATGCTATGAAACAGACAGTATATCCTCCTACAATGTGATGATATGAAACAGACAGTGCATCCTTGTACAATGAGATGTTATGAAACTGACAGAATATCCTCCATCAATGACATGTTATGAAGCAGACAGTATATCCTCCGGTGATGAGATGCTATGAAACAGACAGTATATCCTCCTACAATGTGATGAAACAGACAGTGCATCCTTGTACAATGAGATGTTATGAAACTGACAGAATATCCTCCAGCAATGACATGTTATGAAACAGACAGTATATCCTCCGGTGATGAGATGCTATGAAACAGACAGTATATCCTCCTACAATGTGATGATATGAAACAGACAGTGCATCCTTGTACAATGAGATGTTATGAAACAGACGATATATCCTCCGACAATGAGATGTTATGAAAGAGACATTGTTTCCAGGTGAAAGACAATTTCATGAAACAGACAGTACATTCACGTACATTGGGATGTCACATAACAAATGCAATAACCATGTGCAATGATAAAGCCACCCACAAAATTGGGAAGTAATGGACCACAGTGGACATCCTTCTACTAGATAAACTTGTTCCTTACATTCCAAAGCCAGCTAGATAAGGAACACTCCTTAAAACTTATTGGGAGGCCATGGTGAATGATTAAATGTTCAGTTGGAATAGGAAGCAAGTTCCTCTTAGGTTTGTTGACAACCTCTTTGAATACTAACAATGCTGAGTCTCTGTCTACATCATATGGTAATGTTTGCTCATGCGATGCACTTTGCCACACAATCACAGCTGACTGATTCTTATTCTAATTAAGAGTGATGTAAGTAAATCATCACCAACTCACCGTGAACATGTGAATGCGATAAGAATGATTAATATGACATATATCAAACCGGTGTAAGCCAGGGCACCTAATGATCCAATTGGAATGGACTTGCTGGGGTTCTTGAGTTCACCTTTCAAAATAAAAAAAAAAAAATGCAAATTAAATCACTGCATTGATTACGTTAATTTTTGACTGCTACTAAATTTAACACGTTCAAATTCATCTTCTTAGTAGCCCAAAAATTGTCTTTTTGCTAATGACTCTACCCACAATCTTAAGACAGTGGTAGTAGTATATCAAAACTGGTAGGAACCTAACAGTAAATGCAGGAAATAATTTAGTTTTCAAAATTCGCATAGCAGATTTCAGGGCTCTTGGGTATTTTGTTGCAAAATGAATGAAAACCCTACTGTTGCATGTACAACAATTGCTACACAAAATTCCATTTGTGTAGCAATTTGACCATTTTGTGTAGCAAAATGAGATGCGATACTGGATAAATTATTCCCTGACTACTGGTACATGAAAATCCCCTACATAATGCACTGTAGCTAGGACTCAAAAGCTAAGTCAATAAATGAAACACAGAGGCAGGATATTCTTGAACTACATACTCTTAGGCAATTCTGAACTAGCATAAGATACATAACTCCATTGGTTTTCTTTGTCAGAGGCTCACTAAACATACTGTAAATTGCCTGACACTGAGAAAATGAGGCAATCTTCACTGTGGCAACAAAATTTTTCCCAGGCTTACCTGATAGATTGGCCCCTGCCATGATGCCGACACAACCGTTAAAGATGACAGCAAACACAGATACAAACGTTTGCGGCTTGTCGGTAGAATAATCAACAGTGTAATTATCTAACAACAAGAAAAAAGAGAGGAAAACTGTTCAGATATAGCAGAAATACAGTAATTCAAACAGATATCTCACAAATCATATAAACCAGACAGTCAAATGACCTTGTGATTCCTTGCCAATATAGGAGTATCTTTTTTTTTTTCAAAACACACACATTCACTTTGTTCAGCTACCAGTGGAGAAGGGAAGGGACCATATCAGAACAAAAACAGAACACAAGAAAGTAGCCACATACTAAAATTGCGGTAATGAAGGTTGACATATATCTCTTTACCCAAGGTAATTCATAAATGGATAGAAAGTTCCTGACACCAAAGTGTGGTTAAATGTCTACAAAGGCAACCTGGAAAATGTTTCCCCTGCTTAAGTTTACTTCTCTAGGGAGAGCATGACTAAAACAAAGGGGGTGCACCTGTCAGTCCTTCAAGTTTTCAGTCAAATAGATGGACTTTTAATAGTTTGATAAAAAAAATGACCCCCAATTATATTTACCAACATATATCTGCCATTAAACATCTACCTGTACTTTTTGGCAAAGAGCAGGGCTGGGGGTGATGGGAATGATCCATCATATTACATTTCAGTGATGACAATATGTGACAATTGACTTCTCCAAAATCTTATACAATTGTTATCTAGGAGTAGGTCCACAAAAGTCAGCTTTTGCTGCAAATACAAATCTCTAAGATCATAAACTACAATTTTAATATTTGATGAAGAATTAAAACAGTAACAGATGATTTCTCAGTCTCCAAATGGGGCAATTCAAGTAACAGAGATCATCTACACATCAACTGCTGCCAATTTTGACAGTTTGAAGTGTCAGTTACATTCAGTTGCTGAGATATCTTCCTTAATAGGTTTTCATACTTTGGTCTCAAGTGACCTCAAATGACCTTTAACCTCCATGAAAATTGATAGGGATCATCTACTCACAGTGGACTACCAATACACCACCTTGGTAGTTCTAGCACATTTCCCTCCTTGAGATACTGTCTTTACATAGTGGTCAAACTCTGTCCTCTATTGACCTCACATGACCTTTGACCTCCATAAAAAATGACACACATTATCTACTTATTACAGTATGTGCCACCAAGGATAATAATCTGAAGTTCCAGCAATATTCAGTTGCTGAGATACCTCCCTTGACAGGCTTCCATACTTTAGGCTCTGGTGACTTCAAATGACCTTTGAACACCATGAAAAACAAAAGTGACCATCTACTTACAATGGACTATCAACACACCAACTTTGCAGTTCAAGGACCTTTTCCTTCTTGGGATACCATATTGGCATGGTTTTCAACCTATATCCTCTATTCACCTCACATGATCTTTGACCACCATACAAAATGCCAGACATCATCTGTTCATCAAGTGCTAACAATGATAAGAATTTGAAGTTCAAGTAACATTCAGTTGCTGAGATATCTCTCTTAATATGCTTCATATTTATGCTCTGGTGACCTCAAATGACCTTTGACCTCCATGAAAAACAATAGTGACACACCAAATTTGAAGTTTGAGCACCTTTCCCCTCTTGAGATACTGTGTTTACAAGCCAGGGCATGACATACTGTACACACACACACACACCATCACATAGATTCCTTGCCTGCCTTCGGCAAGGAATCAAAAATGAGTAAGATAATAAAAGAACCAACGGGCTCTATGGTTCCTTGCTTACAAGAGGAATTGCCATGCACTCACCACATAGACTACCAAATTGCATTCAAAATAACACCCAATACACCAAGTTTGCAAAAATTTGACTACCAATTGTGCAAGTTACTCTAGTAGAGATTTGGGCCCACATAAAATTGTGCCCTAAAATGGAAAGTAACAAATTAAAATAAAGTCTTTGTTAAAAAACATTAAGCCCCAAACGTTTCATCTACCAAATTATCAGATCTAAATAGCCAAAATTACTCTACAATAATCACCCTAATAATAACTTAGTTTGGATACAACTTGACTAACAATTACGGAGCCACAGAACTTTAAAGACTATGCAGTCCATGAAAATGGGTAACCAGAAAGCAAACCAAAAAAGATCTAAATTTAGACTATACACTATGTAATAAAAATTCAGCTTTCAAATGTTCCCAAAGAGCTACCATAACTCCTCAGAGCTGTAGCAAACTTCCAAAACGTGTCCATCACAATTTTGTCATTGACTACAGCATGTAAAGAATGTAACTTTTCCACTGTACTAACCACACTGCAAAATCACACACAAAAGTGCACTAGGTTGGTCAACACCTTGTACAGTAGCTCATAAAAACTGTTTACAGCTGAATTTTGGGTTTTTATAAACAACATTATGTTGAGAGCCCCCTCCTATTAAGAACTAAGCATATTATTGAAGTTTGTCCACATGGACACATGCCCATCCTCATTCAACATATCTGTGCGAACTTTGGATACATTCCAACAAATAATTGTAGAGTTATAGCAATACCTCACCTTTGATCCCGTAACTTCATTAATATGCATGATATAGGCACCAAAAACAATAGGGCATACCTTCTCAAAATGGTGGATCTACAACCCAAGTTTGAGTTTCATCTAACTTTCTCTTATTGCATAAGAGCATACCCCAAGCGACTGTCACAGACACCCACACATACATGCACACACATGCCAACCTGACTGCATGTTCATTTGCTGACACAAGGGACCAAAAGGAAGGTTATCAACAGTTAGTGTGAAAGTTTCCCCCACAGAAAATGGATTCTGTGTTTAGCATAGATTTCTGGAGGGATTGATGAAAATCCTTTGCCCAAAATGCTATCGATCTCAGTTATCAGTTTCTTTCAACACTAAACAAGGAGCAACTCAACACATCACCATTGCTGGTAAACCTGTTCACCCCACTGTTCAAATGTACTTTTTCTAATTTCTTAAAAGTTCAAAAGCTCCTGCACAGTTGCCAAAACATGTTAACCTCACAATGAGGAAGGGGTTCTGTGGGGTGGTGGGGGGCTTTAGCCCCTCAAACGTGGGTAAATGATATGTATGAACTATCATTCATGTTTATCATTTGGAACAGTAAGCTTTTAAAACGCAAGATCTCAATATAGATGTCTCAATGCCTTCAACAAGGCCTGAGAAGTGCCATTTCCTGCAGTCTCGGAGGCTTTTCTGAAGAAAACATCTTGGTATGCTACATGCCAAGCAATGGTGGAACTCTGCTTACATAGATAGTAAAACATGCGTTAGCCCATCCCCAAAATAATGTCCCCTAGAACCGCACGTGCCCACAATATTCTGAATGAAACAAACTTAGCTATCTGCCATCACAGATTTCCGTAACAGGTGATAAATTGTTATTACATAACACTTGAAAAACAATGGAAATGTCAGTTGACATTCACTGCTAATCTTTGTCTTACAAATACTGGTCACTTGCAAATTCACTTAATTGAACAAATTAAAACATTTACAGTATTAATCAGCGTTTAATTTGTACCTGTTTTGTCAACAGAGTGAAGATGGTAAAGCAAGAGGACGGAGACTTAAGAGCATGCACACATGGAGCTGTGTCCCAGTATTTCATTTTTTAAGACAATGGGTCATTTGAAGGACATCATAACAATGATGTGCCAATTCACTAGTAGACAAAGTTGCAAAGCTTTGTTAGTTTCCACACTCGTCGCTATGCTGTAACAATGGGGAGGGAATTCACTATGGCAACCCCTACACCATCCTGTTTCTAGACCGGACATTAAATCCATCAACGACCATTCCAAAAATAAACAGGATGCAGAGATGCTGGTTTCCGCTCCTGCGCAGTTTAATTTTTTGCTGCATGCTCCGTCCTCTTTGTCTCACATTCTGAGATCAAAAAGTCCCTAGTACAGTACCTCAACATAATGCCATATATAATTTGCCAGTGTATCACAGATTCATTGACAGAAAAACATTAACAATCTTTTCCAAGAAAAGATATAACTGACTGAAACTTTTCACTGATTACATAAAATTTCTTTTTGCATACTTGTCCTACAGAAACTCAAAATGCAATTTCTGCTTTTAAGAAATGATTGATTACCCTAAGCAATGAATTACTGATTATCAGAGTAATTACTCAAATTTATGTCATATAATAGCAGGTGTTTGCAACAATTACATTTTCCACTATCTTTGTGCATATTTATCTTGTTGGGTGCACTTTATTTGTATCCTTGATTACATATTCCTTTGACAAGCACGGCTTTCCATTTTTCCAACGAGGAAAACACATATGACTGACAAGTTTTATTAATGAACGTGAAGATAATTTTAAAACTCAACCCCCCTCACTTGAACTTACCAAATAAATTATCCTTGAATGTCTCTACCCTGAAGCCTGTGTAAGTGCCGTTTGGTAGGACTTTCGCCGAGGCGGCAATGAAGCTCACCACGGATGATATGATGGCAGCCATGACGATCAAGAAGATGATAAGCTGTGTTTTAGCGAACATCTGCGCTCCGATGATGCACACCACCAAGCAGACAAACAGGACAGCTGAGTTGTAGCCAAACACGTACCAGGTATCAGTTGGTAAATAAAAGCTACTGTTGTTTACATAAAAGCCTATAGTGATATTGAAAACAGAAAAAAAAATTACATTGACAAGAACTGCAAGCAACAAATTTGAAAAAGGTGAAAGAAAAAAGATTCCATCTGCTGAAAGAAAGCTGCAGAATTTGTGAAATGACATCCAATAAGGGTACACATCTGTACATGTGTATATTTGCTGCACGGCAAATGTAGGTAATACCCTATCGTTGCTTTTCATCACCTCGTTTCTTTTGCAAAGTTTAATTTTCTTTTTCATAGGGTTTTAAGAATAATAGTTTAATATATCCTTGACTACATTTACCAGAATGCTGAGTACATTCAAACATCTTGTTCCAAAACATTCATCACATTCAGACTTCAGAGAAACATTTGCAAAGTAAATTAGTGAAATGTGCAGGGTGTCAATGTGTATAAAGTTTTTCTTGAAACCAGCAACAGGTACATAAAATGTTTTCAGGCACTGATTCTACATTTGAAGGTGTTCAAGCATCTTAACTTTATGATAATAAGAGAATCTGGTAAACACAAAATATATACTCAGGGCTACAATGCCTAAATACAAGTTACACTGAGACAATCTTTCATGGTATTCAAACAAAGGACAACTGGCATAATTGGAAGCCTAAAAAATTGCACTCCGATTGTAACCGGTATTTCCCTCAGACCCTTTACATACATATAAGAAGACATAGACCCAATGTTTTGTATGCCTGAGAGGCCAGATGGCACGATTTAAGTGCTTCTCTCACCACACAAATGTTAGTTTACTTTGATAACTACAAATATTTCCAGAAATATTTCACTACAACTTTCACTATTTCACGATCATTTTTGATATTTCACTATTATCTTCTGTTTTTACGATATTAGCGATTTTTTTGATATTTTGCCTTTTCCTAAATGCAATAATCAAATTGAATATTGCTTGCAGTATACCTGGTTTACTATGGAAATTTACACTCAGAATCATCAAATTTGCTTCACCCTAATCCGATAATAAAATAATCATAAACCAGAAAGTCAAATGACTTTGTGATCCCTTGCAAATATCTTATTTTTTCATACACACACAATCCCTGACAAACAAGAGCAACCAGTGGAGAAGGAAAGTGACCATATAGAAATGAAAAACAAAATGCAAGAATGGCAACCACTTTCTGTATCACTTATGGGTTTGATATTACCATGCAAGTGCTAATATGAATAAGTAAAGTCATTCACTCAGCTTGAAGGCAATTAGTGCTCATGAAGGATGTAAGTCACAAGTTGATAAACATTCCTGACGCCACATCGTGGTTACAAATCTGAACTTGTGCAAGTCAACAAAGGCAACCTAGAGTACATCTCGCCTCCCTGGGGAGTGTTTACTGTGATTAATGCAAGAAAGTACTTTCTAAATCTTAACAGGAGTTGCTGGCAATTGGGATGTTCTCTGATGGTTTAGAAAAAGTGATAAGAGCTATGTTAAGCGGTTGTTTGGAGAGGGTGTACAAAATGAACAATAAGTGTTCCAAAAATCGAAGGAAAATGAGACCTACTTTAAGTCTATCTAGCAGCTAGACTAGCTATCTAGCATCTATCTGCTATTAAACATAGATCTACAAGTTTTCAATAGGAAATATGCATTAATTTCTTAATAAAAAGTGATTTAATCTCTTCATATGTTCACACTCAGGACTTGTAAAACTCCCTAAGAATCACATGCTGGGGTTTTGAACCCTGGGCAATGGGCATATCAATGGAATGATAGAAGCTATTACATTCATATCATGTCACATTACAGTGATGACAAGTCTCTCATGGGGCAATTCAAATGACAGACATTATCTGCTCATCAAGTGCTAACAATGTTGACAGTTTCAAGTTCTGGCTGAATTCAGCTGCTGAGATACCTTCCTTAATAGGCTTTTATTTCTTTAAGCTCTACAGACCTCAAATGACCTTTGACCTACATGAAAAACAATAGGGATCCTGTACTCACAGTGGGCTACCATCACACCCACTTTGAAGTTCAAGGACCTTTTCCTTCTTGAGATGCTGCATGAACAAGGTTTTAATTATGTCATCTATAGACCTCACATGACCTTTGACCTCTATAAAAAAGACAGACATCATCTACTCATTAGCTGCTGCCAGCTGCTGCCAGGAGTTCCAGCAACATTTAGTTGCTGAGATATCTCTATTAATATGTTTTCTTACTTTGAGCTCTGGAGATGACCTTTGACCTACATGAAAAATAATAGTGATCATGTACTCACAGTGAACTGCCAACACACCACAGTTTGATGTTCAAGAACCTTTCCCATGTTGAGATACAGCGTTTACACCCATACATACACACACACCATCACCATCGCAGAGATTCCTTGCCTGCCTTCGGCAAGGAATCAAAAATGGCAAAATGTTCTACACCACATTAAAAGGTTGGATAATATTGGAGATAACTGGAAAAGTAAGAAAGGCATAACAAGAAAGAAGGCAAGAGGTAGGGATTTAGGCAACCATAATATGAACTTTGGATGGTTTGATGAGAAGGAAAGTGGTGAGAAGGACAAAATTCAAACAGAAAAATTAAATGAATATTCAACACTTTTATTTAATTAATTCTGGAGATAACAAGTTTTGATTTTTGCCATACTGACCACCTTCTCCAAAGTTATCCATGAGTGCCTCTGTAAATCCAATGCAGTAGAGAGAGGAGGAAAAGATACTGGCTATACAGAACATGACGCCGATGCTACCTCCGAGCTCAGGACCTAAAGCACGGCTGATCATAACTGAAAGAAGACTTGTCAAGGAACAACCTGCTCAATGGCAATTACCGACATGTTAAGTCTGGTCACCTCATTGTAACATCAGCCTCTTCTTGATATGAAACTCTCTACAAACATCACTACTGTCCTGTCAGCCAACTCTTGGCACGTATCAATGAAACATCAGTAGAGACTAGTGTGTGTATAAACCACTACTGTATCATAATAGGACTATTCACTGTACAAGAGTATGTAATATGAGTAACCGTAAACCACTGTAGTAACATTTACAGGGAGTCATTAAGAAGAGACTGTGGTCCGATGAGGTCTAATGAGGCAATCCATCACCTTTAAGACATGCAAAAGTGATGTGGAAAAGTTGAGGCCACATGGGTGACTGAAATCTGTCCAAGAAAGAACCAAATTCTGTACTAACATGAGTGTGTGACTGGACAATGCCTCAAACCCCCCACCCTCCTAGACAATTTCCATCTGGAAAATTCACAGCAAGAAGAATTCCCCTTTGGACAGCATTCCTCCCAATAAATTCCTTCAGGGAAAAGTTTAGGGTTAAGTTTACTGTGGGTGAGAATTGCCAGAGAGGAAATTGTCCTTGTTATGAATTCTCCAGGTGGAAATTGTCCAGGTAGGGAGAATTATCCTTGTGGGAGCTCTCTGTTGGATATTGTCCAGGGGGAATTGCCTGCTGGAGTTGTCTGTGTGTCCCTCACACAACCCAACCAGGTGGATTTTTTTTGTCCAGTGGCTATAATAAAGAGTATGTGCAAAATAAGAAACAATCACAGCTTACACAGTAAACTTGCATTGTAAACAAAGTATGTAAACAAACAAAACACTATATTCAACTAATTAACTGCACTGATCTCATCACGTTTAAATGACATTTTTTCTTTGACTTAATTTCAGAGAGAAAAGCAACACTTTTCAAGCTAGATGTCTATTACACAAGTAATAAAAAATGCTAAAATTTCAGCTAAAAATGTCAACTACATTGTATCAAATGGAATGAACCAAAATGGTTCATGTTGTACAAACCATGATGTTTTCAAATTCTCACGAATGAAGCACATCTTGCACTTTCTCAGGCAACCACAAAACAAGTCCCTACAAAAACAACCCAAAAAATGTTGCAACCACAGATGGTATTGTACATGATGAGACACCAAAGCACAGGGAAGTGAATCATTTAAGCCTTGTGAATATTCATAAGGATACAATATGCTCCACCTCCTTCAATTGCACCATTGGTCGACACAGCTGAGAGAGACAGAGCTGTTAGGGTTACAATAAAGTACCCCAGAAAGAACATTGCAAAAGTATGCAAGACTCCACCTTGACCGACTGCAAATCCTGAAAAAACAAAGAAAGAACACTGAGTGTTAGTATACTAGACTTTCAGGCAAACTTTTGCAAACAACTCCTCCCAGTTTAATGGTAATGGGTCCAGTACTGCAGCAAAAAGTCAAAAGAAAGTCTACACAACTTTTCCTGTGGAATACTGGAAAAAAAATCAGCTAAACAGGCCTGTTAATGATAGTGCAATCTACCTTGCTAGCTATTGTCTGCATTAACTATTAACACAATTAATGGTCCTGAGCAGGTTTTGAGGGCATGGTACAGAAGCAACCACTTTTGATGCAGGTTTATGAGTAATTTCGTATCTTTTAATACATTATAATTTACTTTTGTTGCAATTTAGATCTGCCATACTGTATGTTGCCACATCATATAAACTGCACTTCAACAACGAGGATGACAAACTAGATTGTTTCTAATCCTGCTAGCACTCGATTCTTGTTATAACAGTCTAAACCCAATAGCAGCTGCATTCACTGCTTAGAAATGTGGCAGGTATACTGTAGGTGGCACTGCTACATAGGCAATATATATACATATTGAAATGTTTTAATCACAAGTCACTGTGAGTGTAAGGAGTGACTATACTCATCCATAGCTCATGCTAATGCATTGTTCTGCACAGCATAACATGCACCCAAATAAAGCTCTGCTATGCTCTGAATCTGCCTCGTTGGGCTGAGAGACACAAGTATGGTGTTTGAAATAACCCTCAAAGGTTTTCTCCCACAGTTGGGAGTTCCTTAGTCCAAATATTGAGTTTTCATGTTGTGCAGGGTTGAGCAATTGATGCGTAATAGCTGCGTAAGCCAGGGGTGAGCATGTTTCGACGACGTGAATGCAAAAGTCTCTTACTTTTGTATAGAGGTCTATATACATCCTTCAATCGATAACCACAGCCCTTGATGGCTCACAGTATACTTCCTGCACTGTATTGTGTAAGAATGTGTTAGGTTCGATGTGCAAAGACATTAGAATTATATAGGCCTACTGCATCTCTGTAAGAATATGTTAGGTTCAATGTACAAAGGCGTTAGAATTATAAGGGCCCACTGCAGCTACATACTATATCAGTTCTACTGTGCTGCATGGCAACGACAGCTAACTTATGAATGTGTCAGGGAAGAAATGTTGAGCTATACAGCTGTGATATCACAAACAACACTTTTATAGGGTACTAGGTACATTGGAATATCAGTTTAATCTTTACCACTCCTCTTTTTATCTATAACAATCTCATCACAATTCATCTTTATCTATCAAATTACACAACAGCTCTTTGTTCTCTAAAATCGATAAGGTACTGTGAAGGTTGCTTACATTTATAAATGTGAATGCTTCTGACTGAAATGAGAAAATGACAAATGGTTGAACAGGGAAAATAAAACAACTGGGCAAAAACACAAAATGTGTGAATTGCTATGGTTTTGAAGATGTGAAAAAGAGAAAAAGAACAACCTAAAATCAGGACAAACATTGCAACTAGCATTTAGGTCAAATTATAAAGATTATCAACAGTAACACCTCCGATCTTGATTTCACATTATACTCCATTCAGATTTAAAACATATACAGTGATTATGAGAGTCTTCTGTTGGACTTTTTCTTGCCAAGTCACAACTTAGGCAAATTTAGAATTCAGTTGGAGAAAGACATAATTAAGTGCACTGTATGTAGAGTCATCTCACAACAAACAATAACCTCAGACTTAAACAAGTGTACAGATAAAATCAGACAAAATTCGCAGCGGGAATGAAAACTCAAAGGTCATGATCTGTTTGCAAGAGGAAATATAAATCCCCAAAGGAGACCTTAAATAAGTTGAATGTACTACAAACTGAACTCACACACGGAGACACTGATCAGTATTGTCAGATTGAGCACAGTAAACTGCAAATCTGTAACAACCCTCTTAATTTGGGGGCAAATTATTTGAAAGTCAACGGATTTTGTAATGGCAACTGTAGAAAGTTCTAAAACCACTAAGACTTAAACACACTTGAAAGATGTAATGTAGTTGCCTCCTTTTTAAATGCATGACATTAAAACATACTGTGCATTCCCTATAGTCAAAACCAATGTCTGCATTCAGGCAATCAATAAGAGTCAGAAAATTGACAGAAGAATGCATGCTCGGCTTGTTCCCCTATGATACAAACAGCGTTGCAATCAATTAAAATTGCAGCTGCATCGCACCTTGTAGATACAGTACAATAGTCTCAATAATTCTGTCAAGTTTAGGAAACAGGCAGGCACTTACAACAAGCTGGAGAGGACAGCCTATCTGCCTGTTATTTTGGTGTGTCTGCTTTTACAAAAATGCTGCAAACAGGGTGGAAAAAGCAAAGGTGACACTAATTCTGTGACTTCACACTCAAAAGACATTCTTATCTCTGGAATGATATATAGCAGGGGATGATTGTTAATCCCCAAGAAAATACTGAGGCAAAAATTGCAAGCACAAATTGGAGAAATCATGGTGACAAATTCCTACAGCAAAAGCTCCGGATGGGAGCTAGTGTAGGTTATAATTACAGTAGTGGCTACGGAAGGTGAGAATGGGACTGATCTTCTTCCAAACATCTACTCTACTACCACAGAGCATGAATAGTAATACTGTAGCTTGATTGTCATAGAGAGCATACTCAGATAATAGCCCTATGTTATCATAAGCAGCTATCCTGTGGTCTCCCTGCTTTACAAAAACATAGAAAAACAAGGAAAGCCAAAAAAGTGAGTTTGTGTGGTGCGTATTACTCAATATCAGCTAGAGTGGATGGTAGATACAGTAGATGTGCATAGAGCCCAAGTAATGAGAGAAGCCAATCATCATGGCCAAATACTTAGCCCTACTGCTGAGAAGCCATTAACATTGGTCGTGTAGCTTTATATTGATGGTTGTCTCCAATGATCTACAGTTTACATATCAAAGCCCGCAAACTCTGATATCACTTACAGTATGAAAAATAAATCTGTCTTAAAGGGAAATAGGGCATTCAGAATATACCAACATTGCATACAAAGAAAATAGCTTTAATCATTGTTAAACTATTCAGTCTCTTCAATACACATCTGCAAAAGCTTCAGCATCTCAAAACCTTATGCATGTGATGAGCAAAGGAAAATGCATCACTTGAACTTTGAAAATTTTGGGTGAACAAATTATTGTTGAGACACAAATAACGGAATCTCTATCTGTGAGAAACTTATTTCTTGAAAAGAAGGCTACTGTCCATACTTATCCAGATTAATCTATCATTCTACATCCACAAGCATTGGCTTTAAAAATGTGGATGTTGCCTCATTTCCCTTCTCAAAACAAGAAGAACATATTCTATAGACATTGTGATCAATTACATGCAATTAACTGATATGTAGTACAAAGAGCAGCTCTTACAGAGAAAAAAGTCACCTACAGTACACAAAATTTTGACCTGCAGCTGGAAAGGTCTGATCTTCAAAACGTCACAATTAATTAATCATAAAAGTTGATGTGAAGCCAAACAGCAGATTCTAAAGAGTTACAATATCACTGAGAATGGACTTTCTGCTAAATCTTAAAAGACAGTTAAAACAGTGTGAAATCTTCAATCAGCTTGATATGTTGTGTAAAGATGAGTTCAGGCATGGACAGTGTGACTACAGTATCACTGAGAACAAATTTTACTGGAAGTGTAAAGACCGGTGCAGGAACGGAATGTGTGCGACTACCATCTTTGCATAACAGCTTGATCTGTCGGCAACAAGGAGTTCAGGAACAGACAGTGCGCGACAATCTTTGAGTATAAACTTGACCTGTAGCATAAAAGATAAGTTCAAGCACAGACAGTGGTTGACTATCTTAGAGATTTCTGAAGCCATAAAGACCAGTTTGAACACAGAAAGTGTGGATTGCCATTGAGTATAAACTGTATCTGAGGCTCAGAGAGGAGTTAAGGCACGGACAGTGTGTGACAATAACTGAGAAAAAAAACTTGGTTTGTAGCATAAAGAGCAGTTCAGGCATGGACTGCTATCACTCAGAATGAACTTAATCTACACTATCCATCTGCACCATGGCTCCACTAATACTGAAATTTGCACTCATCTTTAGAAGATGATTCACCTTTCAAGATCAGATTCTGATACGGAGTCACAATTGCAACGTTACATGAGTATTAATTGACCACCTTAGGCAAGAATTATACATCACTATTGCTTCAGTACTTTCAAAATTAAAAAAATGTGAGAGCTTACCAATGCCTCAGGATTGAATCAATATGCATGGTAACACAGAGTCAAGCATTGTCTACAGTATATATACTGTATAGCCAATCCATATACATATGTAATGTAATGACACAGGAAGAACCATGTTAATGTTTACATGCTGTAAAACAATTCCATGATGCAGAACTGTAAGCTGGCTGTTCAGCTTGATACACAGGTGAAGGTGAAAATGTTTAAAACTTTGGGAGAAAAAGGCTGTCAAGTTTCTCAGCCCTTCAAGGTGACTGAGATACTGTATATGCCTTAAGGTTGCTTGGAAATTTGTATTTAGCCAAACTCACTGAATCTCAGCTGTGCATGGATTTATGGGATAGATGGCATTTCATTGGTGAGTTAATTGAGGGCTTGGTGACATGTGGTGCATGATTTATTAGGACAAAGTGTTTTTTTTTTACATGTTACAGGCATGTTTTCATGTAAAAGTCAATGCATAACAAGAAATAGGGGTTTTGTATGTTCCCAGCCTTCCTAGGACAGTCTGATGTTGGCCTGACAGGGAACTGAGGGTGTCATACATAAAGTTAAGAGGAGCTACAGTACAATACTACCAGACCTCACCCTAAAACTGCATTGACAGTCAACTGTAACTAGGGTCAACTGTGTCAACGTTGAACTGTACTGACAGCTATCTGCACCGAGGGCTGACTACACCGAGGGTCAACTACGTAGATTGTCAACTACGTGAAGGGTCAACTGCAATATAAAGTTCAACTGCAGTGAGATCGGCAACTGCACTGAGGAATGACTATGCCAGGGGTTGACTCTATCAATGTTCAACTTCATGAGCAGTCAACTGTGTTGACTTTTGATATTTGGCTACCTGCACCCTGGTTGTGCTCTTCTCACACAGCACTGAAGATCTCTTTCCAAAAATGTGCAAACACGTCAGCTCTGACTTTGTTTACCTCAACAAGCATCAAAATGAAGTTTAATTAATGCCTATTTATTTATGAAATGCACAGTCAGAGCTGGTGTCACCTTTCCATGTTGTGGAATTGTAAATAAATGTTCCAACCTAAATTGCTCTTATTGACATTTTTATTGCTTGATTCTGTGTCTCTTTTTCTTCACACACACAACTTAGAAGTGCAAATTAGAGAAAATAAAAAGGTGATGTTGTCTCCCTTTTTGCTAATGTTCCTCTGACATTCACTATTGATATCATTCTTGATTATGTTCATACCGAAAATTGCATTCCTACCTGTATTAAACAGGCTGATCTTAAGAAACTATTGATCAAGGGGGTTTCTTCACATTTTCCATTCAATGGCTCTATTTATCAGCAGACTGATGTTTGCACCATGGGTTCATTCCAAAGTGTTTACTTTGCAGAGATACTGTATTCATGTGTCACCTTCAGAGTAACTTAGTACCTATTTGTCCTCAACTAAAATTTTGTGGCAGGTATCTTGACGACATTTTTCTGCTTACTTCTACAGATTACTTGATCGATTTGTTATATTCATTTTACTCCTTTCATAACTCAATTTCACTAATGAGGGCAATAGGGTGGTCCTTTTTCTTTCTTAGATGTTTCTCTGTTGAGATCTATCAGCACTGACAGGATAAACACTTTGGTTTTCGGAAGACCTTCCTTCACTGGTCTTTTTATAAATTGGAATTCTTGGAGCCCCGAAAAGGATAAGGTTTCTGTAAAAGCATGAATGTGCTCATCGACTTTGCTCATCCTTCGATCTATTCTAAACTGAGTTAATGTACGTAATATTCTCATGTTGAATGGCCACCCGAAACATTTGTTATGGCAGATGGAGTCTTACACCAAGAAATTACGGCTTGAATTAGGAATGGGTCCTGCAGCCAAAGAAGCTGTTCCACAGGGGAAAATATTATACAGTAATTTAACTTACATTGGTCCCAGTGGTGATGAGATCACTAAAAATCTGAAAAAGATTTTGAGAAACACCTGTGGGGACTGGGGTGGACTGTAGGGTGGTGTTTTCTCAGAAGAAGATGTCCTCTCTTTTTAATTTCAAAGATCAGTACAGTCTCTATTATGCTTACAATGTAACTTAAAAAATCAATTGTCCTGACTGTAATTCTATTTACATCGGAGAAACAAGTAGAAGGGTCACAGACACATCTAAATCTCATGACATCTCATGAAATCTTTTGGTAGTCAAAAGGAGTTATCTATCAACATTGTAAACAGAACAATCACTCTCTACCACAGTTCCTCTTCGATTGTAGTATTTTGGCAACGAGTCTAATTTCTATAGGCGAAAAATAAGGGAGAGCCTAACAATCAAGGAAAGCAGATTATTCCCTAACAATAACATTGCCAGCCATCCACTGGATTACTGGAGCTCTGACAGCATGCGCTGTACTTCTTTTCAATCGTGCTTCTCTTTACTTTTATCCACATTGTTTGTTTTCTTTCACCTCATTGGAGTATCTTGTCTCCTTTGTATAATTATTACATTCTGCCTGAAGATCTGAAGATGGTCCCTGTGAGTGAACTGAAATGTAGCATCATGTCACTTAAATTAGTTGCTCTTCTTTCATATATACAGTGATATACACAGCTAAAAGTTAATGTTAGTAATTAATGCAAACGAACAGTATGTTACAATAAGTCACAGTACAGGGACTAAGTTACACAGTATTGCATCATAATTTGCACCATAATCAGGCCAAACTTCCACACAAATGAAAAATGCAGAGCAATTTTTGTATACATAACAACTGCATTACCACCAAAAGTTCCCCAAAGACTTGGAAAACGGCAAAAACTAATACTTTTAATTTAATCCCTAAACTATTGCCTGTTGTACTGACTGTATTTAAGAGAAGTGACTTCAGGCACAGATCTGCAAACAGTACCATCAATGCAATTCATGTTTAAATCTGTTTAAAATTTTAACAATGAGAGAACTATCACTCTGTTTCAAAGTCCTCTGGTACAAATCTGCCCACTCACCCCACCAACCCCCCCCCCAAAAAAAAACAATAGAGAAGACAAAAGATTGGACTATCCAGTCAGCTAATCAATGAAGAGTATGAGGACTAAAACAATTTTCACCAATAAAAGAGGGTGGGGATAGGTAGCAGAACAGATACCAGAAGGTAAGAGGATGAAAAGCGTGGTGGAGGAGGAGGATTCTGAGAGGGAACAGAAAGTGTAAATTATAAGCAATGACAATGACTGAAATAGATCTGCCTCTGGACACAACTCACCTAATCTCAAAAATAAAATTCCACTAAATATTGCAAGAATGCAGGGCAAGAACACTCCAATCATCATCGACAACTTCCTCTCATCGGATTTTGCTTTTGGCGTCGGAGCGGAGGGCGCGACACCCTCTATCCTGTTGTCAAATTTCGAGTACCGAATACTCTCGTCAAGATCAAAGAGGAGGAGCCGGCGTCCACCGTTTATGTTGGCCATTTCAGGTTTAGAGTTGTGAGGACGAAAGCTTTGATGTCAGCAGTAAAGCAAGTCAAGCCATGCACAGATAACTGATGTTCAATTCACTCCTTACAGTAGGCATATGTCATCCATCAATTAATCTGTGAGTCGTTTCATGTGCTGTTTAGGACACCACAGTATCCTACAGAATATTCTGCAAATTCACGGAAGTGAAATTGAAGTACAATATGCAATGGCGCTGTATTATTCACCTCTGCAAAACCACTTCAAACATTCAGTAAACCAGAGAGCTGACGGCAGATAACAACAAAGACAGGCTGAAAAATGAAACAACCCTGAAACTCAGCAGACTGGCTTTCATGTCATCCACTAAACCCGTAGAACAGAATGTGATAATGGTCTAGCTTTACATCCAACTGGAATTTTCTTGCGTGAACATAATCAGGTGAAGATTACATTTAAATAACAACCTTGAAAGCGCAGTTGTTCACAAATGTGAAACACACACAAATTTGTTCAGTGAGGCAACAGTGTGATGCTGAAAACTTTCTCTGAATCCATGTAGGAAAGAGCAAAAGAGCTTCTCAACAGGACGAAAGAAAAAAGGCAAATGAAAGAAAATGTGTAAAACAATTCCAGATGAACTTGAAAGACATTCAAATTACAGACCGAAAAGAAAACCAATGACAAATCAAAATAGCAGGCAAAGTGCAGTTGAAAGACAACTTGCTAAACTGGTACGGTTGCTAATGGCACAAAACAGAGTCATGTTCAATGAAGCATAGCCAATTGTTCTTTATGCTTTATTGCTCTGGGTTCAGAGGTGTGACATGTTCCGTAGCTATGACAATCCATAATTATTTACTCTGAACAGGGCACGAGAATCTCCGGGTAACAATGCAAGTACGAAATAATTTCTTTTGGAGAATATCTCCCACATAATTCGGGCTGAAGCAAACACAGCTCATAAACTGCACTTCGGGCTGGCAACAGATCAATAGGTACTGATGAGCTAAATGTCAAGATATGCATCAGATACAGGTTCAGCATCTCAAGCAGTCAGAATGTAGAGAGATTCTTTGCCAACAAGCATAACCAGATCTCCAAACTGAAATAACAACCCGGCTTCAACAACGAGATTGATCGAGTCATAAAGAATACAGGAGTCTTTTATAACGAAAAACACACACAGAAATGGTGCTACTTTTGGACTTGGGACCTCCCCTTTTCCTGCTTTGTCCAAACAATCATTTCCCAGGAAACGTCCAATAGCAGTCGCCGAGTTCCTGATTCAGTTAGACACGACATGTACAGACAGACTGACTAACACACAGCTGATTTCTGTGTATCACATGATCCCCACCAATCTGCACAGTAACTACCTACCCTTCAGTTAAACCACAGCATGACTCACAACAGACTCTGATCCCTTGCAGCAGCAGCAGCAGCGATGAATTAATAATTATATTCAGTGTAAGGCTTTAGACTCAGACTGTATGTAGTGATCACTATACTTAAAGAAGTATGCTGTCATTCATTTGCACTTCCTGAGAGGTGCTGCAAGTGTACACACTTAATACTGTAATGTAATAAATAACAATGTTATCTGACACAGATTTTGCACATTTATTGCCTAAAATTACGACGAGCTCGCTGGATGTCTGACATATTCAGCTTATTAGCAAGAAGCCCAATTTTAACCCACAGACACTGATTGGGGCCTTGCTACATTGTCTACGTACAATAATGACTGTTCAAAATCTAGCGTAGTAAACATGGAGATGGCAGTTACAATGCCATTGAAACCAATACCAAGCAGGGGACATGAGTAGCTAATCCTGGGTCAGGATTACTGGAGGTAGACTCCAAAAATATCCAAGTTGCCAAGCCAAAATAACTGACAAAACATTTGAAAAGATTTTCTGTCTTCGAGGCAGCCTGAAGATACAGTAGGCCACACCAGTGCTACAATTACTTCAAGTCAGAAATAAGAGATACTAGCTCTGTCTCTTTTAGCAGAATAAATCAGAAAGAAGGCGGACACCAATAATTATGATCTGATGACACTTATTGAAACTATTATGTAAACAAACAAGTGAAATTCACACTCTTACAGATGAACTCAATAACTTCTGCTTTCGATGCCTTACAGTGACTGAGTTGGCTTTAATGGAGGAAAAATAACTGCATGATAAAAAAAGAAAATGAACATTTTACGTGCAAACTCTCTCAAAATGAACAGAAAACATATGAGTGGAAACATTCTTCTTGCAGAAAGTATTTTATGACTTGAGCAGAACCTCACAATTAAGAAGTTTGAATTTAAACTGTTTAGTGCCTATATTTGCCTAAATTTCAGGTGTAAGTCACTTGCAGTTGAGAATATTAGCATCCAAGACACTAGACATTTCTGTGCTCAGGCTGTCCTTCAGACAACCACTCAAATGGAAGTTTCACCGAATGAAGAATTTTAATTAATATTCAGAATATTGGCAAAATGAATGACTGCTGGGAATCAAGTCTATACATTGTGAAAAGCGTTGCAAGCGTGTCCATGGAAACCTTGAAACTAAGAATTCATACTTCATAGCATAACAAACTTCAGAAGAACAACCACGCTTTACATCTTACAGTAACTGTCAATTGACGAACCAATTGAAAATGGATAAACTTTTAACCTCTGTTCATGCTAGGGCACAGGATTGTGTGACTCCTGCATTTGTCATCTGAATCCTGAACAAAGATAAATCTTTGGTAGGAATATCCCAGCACACTTTCCCACAGCTGAGGTGAAAGAGTTACACACAATAAATTGCCAAAGAATCTTTACTAAATGACACCTCCCTCCTTGATTTGAAAATCCCTCCCAAAATCCTTTTTAGAGAGGGACTTCCCTCCCAGGTTCAATTCCTTAGTGTGAACACTGCTTTTAACACTATTCCGGTTGCATTTTACGCCTTTTTCTGAGAGACCATACAGAAAATTATCTGTGGTCTTTCTTCCAGCTATGCTACATCCAGTATCTCACCACTACCTTGAAAGCTGCTGCAAATTTAACTTCATGTGTGCACCACAAATGCTCTTTGATTTCACTTACAAATGACAACATCATGAGCAACTCAGATAATCAGTGGATCAATTAGCAAAAGTGAAAAATCCAGAAAAGTCCATTTGACTTCCTTCTGTACTATAATTCTCTTCCGTTATAAGTTTCACAAGTTTCACTTACTAGTCCACCAGAGATAACTGTGACAGAATCAAATCACTTCCTACTGTGCAGATCAACATGAACAACAGAAACAAGCAATGTTTGCAATAATGCTACCTAAAAGTGACTCTCTCTCTCACTTTATGGATAATGTGGTCAAATGACTTGGCTTATTCCACTTTCCGCAACTGACAAAATCACTGCTTTTGTAGTCTCAGATAATTTACAATTTAACTTCTACTTCAGAGTGCTTGATGTCAACAGAAAGTTGCTGAGGCTTGCTATTTACAACAAAATCAACTTTTGTAACCACGGAGGAAAAAAAAACTTTTACAACTGAATATTGCAAGTTCTCATCTCAAAAACATTTGGCACCTACCATTTACGAAATCTGACGAGCTGTGGTGTTTATGAATATTAACGAATAACGATGTATTGTCTAAAACAGATCGAAATGGACCCATCTGCAACGTCTGCAGAGTGCTGTGACTCATGTTGTGACTTTGTTCAGAAAGTCTGATCACATCACTGATATCCTTATGGTATAGTACAGTGACTGCCAGTTTCCTATGAGGACCTTTTCATTTCTGTTTCAAGACTCAGAATGGTAAGGTGTGATGCAGGCTTATAATTCTAGTTTGCCCCATCAATTCACTGTTGTCTCATCTCCATACCAGCAAATTGTTGCTGGTAAAAGATGTTTGATGCAACTAGTCTTGGGGTGACAGGACAACTGAGGTTGCTGCACCACATCTTTGGAATGTCCTTCAAGTTCCTCTTCTCTACAAAAGGGTGTAATGTATCTTCTAAAATTTGCATTTTCAGGGTGATTCTCAAACAAACCTCTCCTCTAGGACTTTTTCAACAACTGTGATAGGCCTTTGTTTGTTCCTCCTGTTCTCCTGCACCTGAAGCATCTAATCAGGTGAATATGTGCACATTATGAGCCTTTGATACTGATGCATACAAATTTTGAGCCAGATGACATTTTCCTGTATTTGGTAGTATGTCCTTTGATACCACGGATTATGTTTTCTTAGTTCTTCCCAAAAAATATTTTGTCCTTGCTTCTGCTGTATCTCCTGAAAATCGACTGTCTTGACATAGACGATCAAGAATAGTTACATTCCACCACACCGCTTTAAACCTGCAACCTCTGTCTCCAGTCTGTGAGGATCTGCAGAGCGAGGACTTGCAGACATGTTAGATGAAAAGAAAGTCCTGAATACTGTCTGTTCCTTTGCTTCTTTTGAGACTATTGTAGCTCCAAGCAATACCCAAAATTTCTTCCATATTTGAAAATCCTGGGTGACAGTCTGACAGTATTTAAAAAGCATGAACCACTGTTTATTTATAACATTTTTCATCAACAAAATACCAGATCAGGTCACAGTAATGTGATTATGTAGGACAGAGCCTAATCTAAAACAAAAACACGTACTGTTAGCCTTCTAAAAGAGGAGCAAAGACCATTTGTTTTCCCACACAGGAAGTAGTTTGGTGACCAAATTCATTGCCAGTACAGTTACAGTCTTAACCCTCCTTAATTTAGGACGATTTACAGGTTGAGAGATTTACAGTGAAGCTTAATCATGTCAATCAAACAAACAAATTTGAGAAGGTATTTCCGAGGCTGCTTTAAGGCTAGAAAACACCTAGAGGATGACTGCACTGACAACATTGTAAGAGCGATCGATGAATATGGATGATTCCTGGAGAACAGAGGATGGAGCTCTTCAATGTTTACTATTGCACAGTGTCTTTTCACTAAGTTTTCTGCATTTGATACAGCAAACCTCAGCTTCTGCTAAGAAAAATCTATGACCACACTAAAAGAATGGCCATAAAGGTCCATGGAGCGTTGAAGTCCCTTTTTCAAACCAACATTTTCAAAACACCTTGTAGATATTCATTCTGCATAATTACATGAAGGAAAATTACTGTCAATTTAAAGTAATATATAATCCTAATTCTGTTGTTAATATCTGAAGAATAAAAAATGTACGTAACAACATCTCTTGGAGTCCAATAGGTTTAGGTCTTCGACATAAGAGTACAATCTGTGTATGTATGCTGACTGACCTAATGAACTTTGTATGCTACTAGATATGCCATGTTGCAAGATCAGAAGAGTAAAGGGAGATTTCTAACACATATGTATGTGACTGGGGCAGGCCTACATCTAACAGTACATCTGTAATGACTGTTGGTAGAACATACAAACATCACTTTTATTTACTGGTGCATAGACAGTTATGACAAACATACTTTTTGCATTAATTCCATTTGCTCCTTTGATGTCCTTACCAACAAGTTAAATTTTAAATTCAATCAGCAAAAGGAGGCTTGCACTGTATTCAACATCACCATTGAAAATTTGCCACTTTCTTTTTGAATTACAACAATAAAAAGATACTGTGTGCTGTTAGACAATTAATTTCCATTTTTATTGTAATATATGCAAAACGAATTATATGATTCTAACAAGAAAATCAAAGGACTTTGTGATTCCTTGCCAATATTCAAGAAGGAATAAGGACAACATGTACATAGCAGTTTTGAAATTCCAACACCTTATCAATCTAGAGACAGCATGTGTGCATACACAAAGCCCTTTTGACCATGGTGTGTACTAGGCAGTTTCATATATTTTCACAATTTGACCTCTGGTGACCTCAAACGAAATCTGACCTCCACCAACATCAATAGGAATCATCTCCTCACTGTATCCAACCCACATGCTAAGTACAAAATTAGTCAAGATTACGCTTCTTGATACCGTGTTTACAAGGTTTTCACAGTTTGACCTTTGCTGACCTCAAATGATCTTTGACCTTCACCAATAATGATAGGGATTATCTATTCACTTTGACCAACCCACATAACTACTGTAAGTATGATCCTAACTTACAGATCCTAACTTTCACAATGGCACCGGACATTGGTACAAAAAATGACGTACGTCTTCCTGAATCGCATCTCTGCTTGGTTCTTGTCTATGTTTTCTCGGTGTAAAACCTTGAATAAATATTTTCAAAATGAAACAAATCTTCATATAAAAAGTCACTCTGAAAAAGTAGGAATCAAGATCTCAAGTCAAACCAGGGAGGCTTTCGTCCAGAGATCCCTGATCAAATAAACAAGACAAACAAACCCTTCTCATAAGAAGGCAATTCTGTTTATACACACAGATAAAACACTGTCATGACTGCATACATACTCGGTGAACTATGTAGAAATGACAGACAGATTCAAATACAAGCACACAATCACACAGAGAGTTTAAAGATAATCTGCACAGAGAGAAGACACACTGTGCACAGTTCTTTGAGTGCACCCTCCATCCAAAGATGCAGTGTCATATTGAACACAATTAAGCCATACTTTGGAAAGTTAAACACGAAAATATGACTCTTTAAGAGACCAAAACAAAACACAATTAATTCCCCCTAGAGAATACTGAGATCATCCATTGATCTACGTATGGCTACCAGTCAGTGATACCACCTGTACATATGACCCCCTTCTTCATCACTGCATCCCTCTTTCTGATACATACTGTAAATTTACTCCAATAGCCATTTCCAGGTGATCCTTTCCACCCTGACCCAGTTTCTCTTTACCTTTCAATTTCTTTTATGTCTTCAGGTCCATTGTTTCCGATAAGCTGATTAGTTCTCTTTGTGACCTTTGTTGCCTTAAAGTAATTTGCTACTAAGAACACTTCTAATATGGGGCAACATCATGCCATTCTTAATGGTAGATAGGAGAGGTTTGTCTGATCAGGGAGCTGTTATTTAGGACTCCCTGGTCTGATTAAATAACTGAAATTGATACACTGTACTATAAAATCATGTCTTCTAGATAATATTCATGAGCCAGCTTGAGTATATTTGAAAGAAGATACATTGATGACATGTGATCCTTATTTGAAGACAGCTAAAATACAGCTTAGACCACTCTGAAAATGCCACTACCGGCCATGTTTGGGGCTTGTATTAGGCTAAGTATTCTTGTATGCTATACATAAACTAATGGTGGCACTTTGTTTAAAAAGTCCTGTTGGGACTGACATCCCTAATATTTTTTTTTTCCTGTTGCTGTGCTAAAATTGTGTGCAGTAGTCTGTACAGTGCAACTAACAGTACAAGAAAAAAACAAACAAACAAACACACACACACAATTACACACACAAAGTTATACACATAAAAAAAATACACAAGTACAGTAAATGCTTTGCATCTATATTAAACCAATTAAGTACAAGTCATTAAAGCTGATACTACAAAATTAAACAGAACTCAAAAAGTGTCACACCATGAATCTGCCTCCTTTCTGCAAGCTATGTTTGAAACAATGGGCAACATACTGTTCATGGCCTTCTGCATGATCACTTCCTGAAAAGAAATGTTTTCTCAGAAGTTTGTGATGAACTCAATGTCAAAGGAAAAGCAGCGAGTGAACAATGCTTTGGAAATACTAACGATGTCCCAGGGTGACAAAATCTGCAGTTTTTCAATTTTCACTTGCAATCAGCAACAAATTTGCTGACTAATGAGATACTTCCTTCAAACACTCTGCCCTCGTCCCGCAAGCCATCCAGTTTGTCGCCTTAGTTCTTCTTAATACTCAAAGTATACATGTAAGGTCTGGAGTATGGAATGTTAATT
Source organism: Stichopus chloronotus (assembly GCA_021234535.1). NCBI lineage: Eukaryota > Metazoa > Echinodermata > Holothuroidea > Aspidochirotida > Stichopodidae > Stichopus > Stichopus chloronotus. The sequence goes on from SFZH01000008.1 coordinate 6,418,562, forward strand.
GGCAAGCCTACAACATAGATTGACAGAGAAAACTGGAAACCCACAGAAACTTATTACATTTTGGTAAAGTTTCCTATTTACATTTTCCGACAAATTTCTGTACAGTGTTGTGCAGAAATGAAACACTGCTCGACAAAACAATATTCCAAGTGTTCGTGTTATACCGTACTAAATTTAAGTTTTCAAATGTACCAGATAAACGAGTGGATCTCACAGCACCCTTTTCATTCAAATTTCAAACAAAGAATACCTGATAGGAGACAGTCTATGCAGTCATGAAGCAATGGATCAGTATTGCACGAGTTTTCACTCTTCAAATCAGGAATATTCATGATGAAAATCAGCTGGTGCTGCATGATAGGGAAAATACTAAAACACTGGCCTTGCCACCGCCTGAAAAGTCCTTCAAGGTTCATCCCTCATCGAAATAAATCTATCATTTTGACATAGTGCCACAAGGCTGAGGAAAGTGTAAGCCCCTTATCCCCCCCCCCCCCCACTTACACTACAGTATGTGTTACTTAAAGGTAGTCACTCATCACCTCAAGATACACTTTTGGCTAGGGAAAAGCAAAATTCTCAATTTGCTCTGCTCTTTGATTGACAACAAATTTGAAAGATGCAGAGTACAGTAGCTTATATAACATATTATACACATGGCTGATTGTTTTGAATGTAAACGCATATGAAGGAGTTTTAGACAGGCAGTGGATGGGGCTAGAAATAAGTGGTTTGGACACTTAAAACTGTTTGGGGAGATGAGTCACTGTTCTTTAAAATGTATGCCAGCTCAATGAGGTAGCTAAGCAAAACTCTCTGTTCACAAACTTGGTGAAGTTTTCAAGGTTAGCATTAGTATGTATTATAACATACTATCCTACCTTGGACAAGCCATAAGTTATGTAAGCCCTACAAGCCCTAAGTTCTACAAAAGCCGGAGATGGCAGTCCGCCCCAGTTCTTACGACCCCAACAACATCTAAAGCCTGTGGGCTCCAGTAAATCCGTAAATAACATAACACCACATACACTTTCATGTTGTTGGCCTAAGCTCCTTTCATCATCTCAGCGAAAAATTCCAATCATGTCACAATAGCATCAGTGCATCTTGTAATCAAAACAAGTGAAGTTTTATCTTTCCAACACTTGTCTAATCTACTTTTAAATGCATCTAAGGATGAAGAACCAACAAGAATGTTCACGGTAATACATTCAGGTAGCTTGCAAGTTACACTTGCTAAACACGATGAACAGAGTTCAACAGAGTATGGTTGTATTGCATCCATGATAACATGAGCTCTGGGAGATGTTTGGGGCTTATTTTAAAGTATCCAAACCTCATGTAATCAACATTACTAAAATATTAACCTACAGTAGACCAATGCAGACCAATAACCACATCCTACAGTAGGGCAAACATTAGGCAAAGTAAATTTTCTTTTGGGTTGTCATGAAGAATGCAGAATATTTTCAACCTCGGTGATACAATCTTTTGTTGGATGAATGCATCTTGATGCAAGACAATAGCGATTCATAGTAAAATGTTTCGACTTTTGTAGATGGAACTGTCACAATCTTGGAATGATAGATTACGTTAACTTAAGTGCACATTCAACGGTCACCCCATTATAATACATCTGTGTCACTGTCACTAATTATGCAATGTTTGACTAAACTAGCCTAACTTTAGTAATTACTACTTATGGAGTATGCATATCTGGAAGTTGGCAGAAAAAGGATTTATTTCTAGGAAAGCAGGAAAAGATGTAAGGCAACATAATTACTAAAACTTGACGGATGAGTTTGGTCGAAATCACCAGCAAACAAATGACTTTGCAAGTTCATATTTAGAAATACATTTCTGAAAGGTTAAGTTGACCACAATTTCCTCTCAGACTTTCCAAAGCAAAAGTGAAAGTTCATGAAGCCTAACTGGTATGAACTCAACATGACATGCCTTATTAGTGAAGGCCTAGCCTTAGCCTTCAGTAATTAAAACACATTGTTTGAGGTGCCACAGAACACGCTCATGCCAAATGAACAGTCCTTACCGAGACGAAGGAATAGAATTGCACTGAACATGCAGAGGGTAACTGGTATCAGTACTCCAAATACGGTCCCCAATTTTCTTCTCCGATCTTGTCCCGAATGATTGACACTATGCAATTCGTACCTCAAGAGAGGTTGCGTTAGGCTGTCACTTGCCATCATTTCTTCACTGTTTCTAACCCTCCGCGGAGCATACTTTGGGATGGACCGGCTGGTGCTAGAGCTTCCTCCTTTGTTGCCACTAATGCCAGTTCGGCTAACGGTTTCTGTCCCGTTTATTTTCAGCATCGTTGATATGATATTGAACGTGACCTTGTGACGGACTATGTCAATAACACACCAAGTAAGGCATATTGCTAAATAACACTACATAGAACGTTTTCAGTGAGAAACTATTGTATAGGCTTCCTGTGCTGCTTTCAACACAGCACAGTTTCAAGTTACGGATGCATTGTGTGTGGTAGAGTCATTTGTGGTTTTACAACAACACGCAGCAGCTTAAGACAGTCAGGTGATTGCCATCATGTGATTAGCGACTTGGCCAGCCGAGTATCCTCCTCAGTTCACTATGGGGAGTTGCCACAGATTCATAAACGGAAGCTCTAAACCACAAACGAAGTTTCCAAAGGACACTCCGTTGAATTTGTGTCAATCCTATCAGATTTTCCCCACTGTGATAAGACTTTCCATTCATTATAGATGATCGCCACAGCTGGGGGCACATTTACTTTTGAGTGATATATCTCTGAAACTTCTAGTTGGTATCCAGCCACTGCATGGGGTCGAATGGGGGGGGGGGGGAAGGGAAGGAGAGAAGAGGTCGGGGAGACATCGGGGCCACACTTTTTTTGGGGGGGGGGGAGAACTGATTACATCTCTCACTTTTTTAAACTGACCTGATTCTAAGAAAGTATCAAACTAAGCTCAGGGCCACGTCAGGTTGTACAGGAGCACTTCAAGAAGGATGGAGGAGGCAGAAGAGCGGAAAAGAGCTGATTCACATGGGATGGATCTAAATCTGATACATATCTAGCCATTTAGAAAACAATGAATATTTTTTTAATGATTTTTTTTTCAGGTTTGTTCTTAATACACTAATGTTTGGGGATTTATGCTCCACAGGGGTCTTTTTATAGGCTTTCTGACCCAGTTACTAACTAAACTATAAAGTCAACTATAAGTTAAAGCTGGAATATGACTTGTACTGGCAATCGACTGGTCATCTGTCTTTGTTCTTCGTTTGTGTGTTACTGAAGAGAAAGTAGGAGAAAAGATCAACTGTCACAAAATCTGAAAGAGAACTATGCATTCATGTTCCAGATATTTAAACATGAAAATTGTCGGCCCCGCAAAATTCAGACTCCCCAAGAACTTGCATAGCAGTCAATCACTGTTAGGCCTACTTGAAATCAAACAGACCATTGGGAATGGATATGAATATTCATGTATGCAAAAATAGCACTTTAAACAATGTTTGTTATAGTGGCGTTGACATATTCCGTGGAATATGACTTTAAGCTGACAAATTTTCAACTGGCATATTCCAGCTTTAAATTAAAGTAAACTAAACTATATGATAGCAAACTAAATTAAAGTCAAAATAATGCGTCATTTCATGTCACACAACCGCAGTTTACGAAAAAATTATAGACGCTAATAAAATCAACTCTTTTCCTCCTGCTACCTATGACATGCAGCTACCAGAAACGCGTTTAGCCATTTCGTTATACTTGTGACTAGAAGTATAAATCCTTAAAATTATATAAATTTGGGGTGAAAAGAACATTTTTGCTTATAGACATCATTCCCATAAATTAATGATTTACGTCAAAATTAATGGGTGGCCAACGAATCCCCACTGAGCTCCTGAGTGAGAAATGAATGTTCAGAACAGCCAAATATTTGTCAGTGCTCCAAGAACAAATGAAAGCAGATGAACAATTCATTCCTATATTATCTCGATCCATCTGACATGTACCGTATATTTTTGGAGGCTCCATTTATTGGGAAATTGCAGACGATCAATTCAAGGTTGGGTAGGACCTACATGTAGCTTATAATTAGAATACCCTCGAAGTGCCATTTCTTGCAATCTAAGAGTTAAGAAAGCCAAAATTTCCGCCTGGATACAGCTCTGCCAGCATGCAGTCACCGCCCCTTAAAAAAAAACAAAAAACAAATCGTTCCGAGCTACTGGGAAATACCTAATTATCCCTCATATCATGGCAATTCTCAAGGACCAGCGTTCCTGATTTAAATCCAAAAATACGTTCACATCAGACCAACCCCTTCTGATAGTTCTGTACATAGTCCTGGTGGTGTATTTCGAAGTGTAATAACCTAAATCATGTCAATTTTGGAACATTAATTTTACTTTAAAAATAACATATGTATCATCACCAGATTGCATGATTTATACACTTACTTATTTAAAAAAAATCCAAAGGAAAGTGGACTCTGTGCCGACGATTACAGGACTTGACACCATTCCTGGTTACAATAGGAAAATTATGATTTTTTTTTCTTCCACGCGCGCTGGGGAGCCGCATGCTTAGCGCGGTGGTTGAAGTCATATATCCATAGAAGTGAATGAGCGCCCACAGTTTGAAGATGTAATTACACACAGTATGGTTGAATGACACCCGAACTCACTGCTGCCGTGTAAAATTTCAGTCAACTTTTCGACACAAATTCGATGTTGCAGTTGTAAGTGGTTTTAAGCAAACTTTGCTATTGATTTTAATGTAGAACATGATAGATAGGCCAACATTACATTCTGAATAACTTCCAAGTAAATGTTGGTCCATGCATCATAGTCTTTTTTCACAGTATCCCCAGCACCCATATCATTATCAGTCTGCGCATCCCGATAACTTGTAAGACTGATTGCCTGGGTGAGAAAAATAATTTTAGGTCCTCTGTGCATTGTGTAAGTCTTACAATTATTAGCCTACATTCGGCCTAGGCTGCAATCGGAGTATTACCCAAACCCATGGCAAACCAACCCAAGGCCTATATTTTGTGCATATTGTATCTTTGTATATATCTGTATAAGTGTATCTTTGTTGATATTGCATACTTTGTATATTCCTGACATGTAGAGCCAATCAGTCACTACTTAGGCTGGTAGTCTTTCCGATTATTATTACCCCATTTATTTCCCATTTAAGGGTATGTATATTCACATTGTATGTTTGTTGAAATAGTGAACCTTCTGGGTTACCCTACATAAACAAGAAAAAATCCCAAGGCATGTCCAGTACCTTCCTAAACAGGCTTTTCTATGCTTTCAGCTTTGGCCTGTTTGTTTTTACTGATAGCTTATTGCTCAAAGGTAAGCTTTGATAATTGAGGGATATTAAGAAACAATAGATCTAGGCTACAGAACTGACTGCATCCCAGACCAAGTTGATTATAGGCCTATAGTCTGGGCCTAGGGGCCTAGTAATGGAACTTTGAATTTCCCAGGCCTAACATTGCAAGAGCATTTTTTGACAAAAGACCTGGCAAATAAAAAAAAAATGGTTTATGAATACACTCCTACAAGCTTGTCAACTATAGGAATTATACAGGCTGCAGTTCTTCATTGCTGTGTATTTTCCTGTAAAAATGCCTTCACATGTATGCAGAATGTTGCTTTAATATTGAAATTGTCATTACATTTTGCTTTAAATTTAAACCCTCATTAGTACATACGTACTACACATAGAGATCTAAATGGTCTGAATATTCTGTATTAATAGTATAGTGCTTTTTCATTTTCCACAGTTGTATTTTGTTAGATGTGTTCTTATTTGCAAAGATCAACCATATGCATAACAAAAATGAATAAAGTTTAGTGAGAAAATTTTAAACTTTCAGAGAGCATGACATGATGACATGAAAGCAAAGACAGCTTAAATGGCAGCTAGGACAGCCTCAGTTTCCAGCAAAATAGCTCAGTAAAGCTTAATCACTTTTCTTCAAGTAGTGAAGTTCGAGCAGCAGTACACATCCATTTATGCACAGATCTTACACAATTTCTCTCACGATTATTTATAAGACTTCAGTAAGGGAAGCCTCCTGACTCGGCTCATCGTAAACACTGACCTTTGTGAAGTTTTTGTCAAGTCTTTGACAGAAAAAAATCTCTGTCACTTAAACTTATACAGCGCCCTCTAAAACTCTGGAAGCGTAATATCAAGTTGTGCAGGTATTAATTCCCCAGCTGTGGTATTAATTAGGGGAACAAAAGTTGTGAGCAATGTTTGTATTAAATCTCTTAAATATATTTCAAGGAATCACGTAATGATAGAAAACATTTTTATTAACAGGCACTTGAAGTAAACCCCAAATACGTCTTGTTCATAATTCAAGGTATTACCATACTGTCTGACAAAAGAGTGCTCTGGTCAAGAAAGATTTTCAGTTGCAACAATTATACAAAATGTTATGGGATACCAGTAAATTTCTGCAGAGAGTCTTTGTTGTTCTTTACAATTGAAACTTGAAATCTGAAATAGGTAAAGATGAGACTGGGATTGCATGATTAAGCTTAAAATATTAAAGGAATTAAGGTCACAAATCTTAATATTACTTGGAATGTCTCAATTAAGGGAGCCAAGTTTATACAGAAATACAAAGGATATTCAAAGTGTATGGCTGCAGCCTGCATTGCCCCAAAAGCTGTAATAAAGATATTGTAAAAACATGTTATTGAGATATTTCACTCACCAACAGAGAGAGCAACTGCTCTTATTTTATGAAATTTTGTTTTTGTTTTATACTGATGAATCCCTCTGTTCATGTAGTAAATTCAGGTCCAGGCAGTTACAATGTACGCTAGTGTTTACGGCTTCAGGATCAAGAGATACAGTCCCTTAAAAGCCAAATACATTCACTGAACCATGCAGCCATGATCAGACTGAATTGTGCTCTTTTAATCATGAAAGGTCGACATCATTTCTGTATTGTATGCCACAGCTTGTCTGCAGATGCATTGATAATATTGGTCCGTAGACTACTGGTCAGTTGAATTTACTTTGTTGCCATGCAGACTTTTACCAAGACAGACATGAGCAGATTTTCATGTGGAAGGAAATTTACTAATGAGCCATTTTTCCTACCAAAAATGGCTATTTTGTGGCCAGGAGTAACTTCTTTTCTCATCAAGGATACAAAACTTTAATGATGATACCAGCAATATCTACCTGAATGTGATCAATTATTGCACAGACAGATTTTTCTAGAGGAGTCCATTATCCTCCCAGTATTCTCCATGTCGGCCGTGTTTAGGGGTTTAGCTTGCCCTGATTGAAAATTGCCCTGAAATATCAACCACCTCCAACAGCCCCATACAAAAATTTCTGCCCCTCCTGCAAAAGCTCCACTTGTCCAAAAAATGTTGACATTCAGGCTACTGCCATTTCCAAACTAAAGCAAGAAGTTACTTTAAAGGGAAAATGCAGTCATCCCAATTTATATCAGTATAGTCCCTTACCTCAATTTGTGGATGGTTCTTTTACATCAAGTGACAATACTTTTGTTACTGGATTGCTGAATTGTTGCTGGTTATTTGTTTACTTTGAATACACAATAGTTTGAATATATACTTGTAAGGTTGTAGCGGCTTCATGCAGAAGTCATAAATTGGAAGCCTGCCCTCACTTCTGGTGTCTGCTTGGCAAACAAATTCTTTCAAATTCCAGGAAAAGTTTCCTTGTCAACTTTTGCATGTACATCCCTTTGTTTCCACTGATGACTAATTATGCATCAGCTGAAACCTTTTACTTCACACGAGAAGATGAACAAAGAAATCTCCACGCTCTTGGTCCTATTGCTCAGCGATTAGGCATGAGCCTTTGTCTCATTGAGAGTAGCGAATTTTTATTAAATACCCTATTATTGATGCCAATAATCCTTGCATATTCATCTTCATATTATTACCCCATTTATCTTGAAGTTCATTTAGTCTTGTATAGTGGAGTGACCGACGTTTTTCACTTCCTATAATTCCCGGAGAACTATTTCAACTTTTGCTAAGCAAAGCCATGTGGTTTGCGACAGGAAAGCGAAAAGTTTTTTACAACATCCCTTCATTAATTTGCCGATTAATGTAATTTAGCTACATTTTACAGCTTGGAATACCGACCAGGACTGGAATAAATATATTGACCCTGGATTTAGCCAGAGTGATTGTATATAAACGGACTTCAGATTTGTTTTTGATGAATACACTTCTGATTTCCTTATTCGATCTGTATAGTTGCTCCCATATTCTCCTAAAAGGTATAACAGAGGATATTTGTAAGATTTAGCGGATGCTTAAGAATACAGTTGTTAGTAACTGCTTATTCCCTCCAGGGTTGTACACTTTTGCATCTTTTGGCATCTCAGTTTATATCAAGTATATCTGGAAGTGAGGGATAACCGCCTCCACTCAGAAACCCTTCCTGGCAATTCCTTAACTTTGCATTGCAATTGCATAACCCCTCCCCCATCCCTTCATAATCTGCAGAGAACACTGCCTCCTGTTGTGCTTTTTCCTACTGGCATTTGCATGCAACACACTCAACCCTTTGTCAAACTTTATGAGATGGTTACGCAGATGGACCTTGACTTGCTATACTTCAAAGCAGAGTGACATGCTTCAAGTACACATTCAACCTGCTGGAGAATGTGGTATTATAGTTTTTGTGAACTCTGCCTTGACTAAATTCCCCATGCTGTCAAAAAGCTTTTAAGCAAGAAAAAGGAAAAGAAACCAACATTGTCTCCTGTGGTTGTATCAGTTTGGACGAGGACCCTTCACTGTGAGGAGATGTGGAGAATATACCAGCAAAAAAAAAAAACAAATTAGATGTTTTTGAGAATGGTCCATAAATACCAGCAAAGTAAGAAAGTTAGGATGTTCTGAAGGATGCTAAAATCTCACTTCTTGTGTCTCAAGCAATAATCACCATTGATCTCCTGGTCATTTTGAAGCATAATTGCACGTATAGCAGCCTTCTCCACAAGGTGTTGCCAGATATTAAGGGCAGACACCTCAACTCATATATTCCCATAATTGTCCGAATTGACCTGACTGCACGAACACCGTATTCTGCAATCTCAGTATCACGTAGTAGATTTATGTCCAAGGTTGCATTACGCTAGAAAGCATTCTTGTGGCAAAATTTTATAAACTTGCATAGTTGTATTTACTGTTGACATTCCATACACATTTTAACATGGCAAGTTATTCACACCCTCCAGAGTTGTGTTAAAAATGAAAACATCTACATTGTTCAAAATATTGATACGATAGGCCAGTTTTACATCCCTTTGGAAATTATGCAACTTTTTTTTTTCAAGTGGGAAGGGGCATCCCTTTATACCACTTACCCTTAGGATGGGGATCAGTAACATTGATGTCCCCCAGCATCTGAGCAACAACTCTGGATGAGGGCCTGATACTGATTGTAATGAGACACCCAGGAATTGATCGAATGAGACCAGCACCTCAAATTTGAAAAGTAATAGAGGTTTCTATCCTGTCAGTGATTTTAAAAATGTCTCCCTCAGATTTAGACGTGCACAGGCAATGTGCTACATTCAAATGAGATTATGCTCCAAGTGGAGAAGGATGTGGTGAGAGGGGGGAGGAAATTGGGGGAGATGGAGGTAGTGAGGAGAAGGGAACAGTGTAAGGAATCAGACGGAAACAACCCTGGGAAGCATCAAAGGGAGGAATCAGGATGATCAAGTGGAACAAGGGAAGGATAAACCTCTACATTGAAAGTTCCTTTGTATTGGTTTAAACATACATGCCTTTAAAATCGCTGCCATGGCAACAACTAAATTCCCCTGATTGCACGTCATCGTCACATGTGGAGAGACCCCTATCATCTCCTCCATTTCCCACCCACTGATAAGACTAATTACTAAATGCACATCGTCAAGGAAAGCATGTTGTTAGTTGATTCAGTTACAACCACACTCAATGACATGTTTACACTCTTATTTTAAGGGTAAAGTATCTCCTGCATAGATTTGAACTTTCACTTTTGTTTTTCTAAGCCTCAACCAGATCTTTATATGTCCCCCTGCTGCAGTTTTGAAACTGATTTATTCACCAACAAAAGCTCTGTTTTAATAATCGTGAATAGCTTTATACAGATCTGTTTGGTCAGGTGTCCAGATCATGGTGGCCATAGCATTCATCTGTTTAAGCCCAAGCATCATCATTGCCATATTTCTAAATACTGAATGGAATGTACTTTTTGCAAGCAATCAAGGAGAAATTATCCTATTTTCACTAACAATTAACTGCCTTTGGAAGGAAGCAAAGAAACCAAGATAAATAATGGAAATCAAACACCTGCACTGCCATAAATGCTAACACACATACACACACTTATACATTATGTGTCAGCACTGCAAAAATAGAAATGGAAAATAAAGGACAGAACAGTAGATTATAATGCTCAGCCACAGAGACTTAATAAAAATCTATTATAGACTGATATTATGGATGTTATTGTGTTGCATCGTACTAAAGGGCTGGTGCATAATTGTTATTGTTCGTATATGCGGCATCGACCAATTTGTTTTTGGTGTTAATAAACCACTTGAAAAACAACCATGCATGCCGCCTGATGCTCCATCAGTAACAAATGCCAATTTCATCCCATTCCCAGTTTGCATGGAACCTCAATTCTCTCTTCGGCAATTTCTTGAATGTACATTTAAATTACCGGTACAATGCATGTGTCCCAAACATTTGATGCAAAAACTTTTCCATAAAAATGTCGACTGCGTCATTACAATTAGTGCACTCCTTATGGCCGAAGATGTCTCACGCAAAGCCATCTACCAGCATTTTAGCACTTCACACCATCATAACTGCACCATTGCAGTGAGTCCTTTCATTTTACCGTTGTTAAAGCGCAAATATTTGAATATTTCAAACTCGTCGACAGTTTGTCAGCTACTACATAGTGGCTGATTAACTGCTGGTAGTTTTCACTCCAAGTAAAATAGCTATAGTAATAGACTACCTCTGCACCAGATGATTCGCAGAATCCTGAAATCGTTCTGAAGGATTTTATGTGCAATTGATTGGTTTTGATGATTAGCTAATACCGCTGGATCTAGTTCCTATCCCAGCTGGTCAAGCTACAGGAGGAAACACAAAGCAGACACACAGAGAAGGTAATTTTATTCTTATATTTTCCTTCATACTTAAATCATCCTCTGTTGCTTATTTTAAACTTATAGCCTTTTACATACTTAACTTCTTAAGTATGGGATTAAACCTTAAACATAAATACTGTTGGGCAAATTGCTGGCAGTGGATTTTTAGCCATAGTTTAAGAAGCCTATGCTTGCCCTTATGAACCCCTTTGATAGTTGTTCCACAAACCTTTTTAGCAATAGTCATATGCAACAGGCCCATGAAATTCTGTTTTTGAGATGCACATGCGGATGCTCTCCCAATTCTGAGTGGCGTACATGGCTCTGATATCTGTGATTGTCATGTATCATCACTATTATCATTAAAAATTATAAATGTTTGTACCAGTATCAACACAGTGTCAGCTGATAGTAACAGTTTGTAGCACAGTAATATAGTCATCAAGATCAATGATAAACTTTCCTACTTTCATGACTTTTTGCTTTCAGTGTTGTCCTGACAGGAAGTAGTAATTTTTATTTTTGCTGCTTTGGAAACTATGTATCCATTGCTTTTTATGACAACCCCCATCTAGGGTGAATAACCTCTGTAATTTCATTGTTTGTTATTTCTCAGAATTTCTGTGGTGTCTTTCACTCTCGGTGGTATCGAGTAGATTCAGTGGACAAACTTGCTAACAATCTTGAAGCACCAATTCATGAGTCCAGTCACCTTTGTTGATGACTATCAGTACATCAAAAAATACCCTATATTTGCCCAGTTTACTTTGTCAGAATGTTCCTGACATGATGTGTTTTTTTTTGGCGGTGTTGAAAATACACTAGTCCCTAGCTACAACCATAGTGGCACTATTTTCTCTGGCATTCTTGTGTAATTGTAAACGTTTCTGTGCAGTAAATATTCTTTGTGTTCTTGAACAGATGTGGCATGAACATCTGAGGTCATTGTCGTTGGCATGGTTCACTGGGTCGTGCCGAGTGGAAATTCACTAGCTCATTGAACAGTACTTATAAACTTCAAAATTTAAGCATGCATGTTTCATTTAAGTTAACCATTGTTTCCAACCAAAACTTTAAGGAGATCCTTCAATACAGTTTTGTCAATGAGCTGTTCAACTGTGTGTCTATATAACTAAAGCAACACATCGGGGAGGGTGCTGTAGCTCTCTCAAATAAGTAACCATCAGCATTTCAGCATACTACATGCCTATCAGGGCAAACTGGACAGTACCATGCCGTACCGGTTCCAGTGGTGGCAGGTCCTTACTTAGGTCATTGTGAACCAATCATCTGTATTTCTTGGGATTCTGAATGTTGCTGGAGATTATTCAATGAGAATCCTACCAAGGGCAATCTTCAAAAATTTCAGATCTAAAGACATATGTACATGGGGAAGGTACTCAACAAATAGAACTTTAAGTCTAAAATACATAATATAAATTTAGTACAGTTTCAGTTTATCGCTCAAAAGTGGGCTGTGCTTTATTATCAAAGATACGTTTTCTTTTGGATGTTAAACTTGTGACTTTGTTTCTGACTTTGTGGCTTTGTTCACTTATTAATGAATTACAGTAAGTTCCTACAGTTCTGGTAGATGCTAAAGTGCTGTGTAGTTTTTTTTAATAAATTTATACGGATGAATTTGCCACATGTTTGCACGTTGCTAAGTGGTGTGCACATTTATTGTACCCTGGGGCTGTAATCACACATTTTACTTGTGTTGTATTATTCATGCATCTCCAATCATTACGCATTATACTAGAAGAAACTTGAGTAAAAAATAATTGGACAATGTGTAGCATTACAGACCAGATGAGTGATTTTTCACCGAATGGCATGGTATGTCCTATCAAGTAGCCGTGCTATTTCTTGCTTACCTTTGAGATAAATATTTTGGTGTATCGTTTGCTCCCAAACCATTGAGGTGCCATTTTTTGCCCGTTACTGTAAAGATTAACACCTATAACAATGGAAATATGTCTCTGCTAGTGTTTTAAGTGGAAACTTGTAGAAGTTCTATTTGAGAACTTGCCTATATATTGTTGGACAGCAGCTACTGGCAGCGCATGCTGCGAATTACTGTTTATACCTAGAGTCAATAACCAGGTGATAGTTCACTGCCTTCTGCATGAGTTATAAGTAATGCGCTATATTGTTTATCACCATGAACGCTTTCCTGAATATGCCTAGTGAGTTGAGTGATTGAGTGACATATTGGGAACAGAATGCTTGAATGGTTCTGAAATTAGAGATTGTGGGAATTCCTCACATTTGGGACCATAAATTAGTGTCAGAATTTTAATTAAGCCTGTTATGGACTCCCTTGATCACAAATAATTGCCACTTTTGATTATATAACACAAGAAAGTCTGCAGTCGGTTCTTGTAAGCAAGTTAATCGTGTTCATTTGGAGCCTACCTTTTCATATTTGATGCTCATGAAGAAAGATGTTCATTTACTATTTAGCAACATCTCTATCTCTTTCCAATTAGTTTGAATCACATTTCATTGCCTCACAATCGAATAAGTTGCAACAAGGAGATATTAGGTCTAAGTGCAGCATTAATATAATGGCTGAGCATGCAAGGGATGCTCTGTTGGATGTAGAATAACTCTCTTAAACTTTTCATCACAGCAGACTAAAATGCCTGAACGAAACTTTCCAGGGAGCTCAATGTTTATAAATCTATCACTACTGAACCTGTAATTTTCCACATTAATTAGTAGGACAGTCAACAATGCTACATTGTAAAAAAAACTTCCTCTGAGTGTAATCCCTGATTTGACATGGTCCAGGTGACATGAAAAACACATTTTGGAGTATCGACCGGAATTAGTCACCAAAATATGTTACGAATATAGCCACAATTTCCATCCAAATCAATCAAACATTGACTATATACAAATAAACATCTGTTTTACAATTGCATCATGACTAAACAGAAGCCAAATAGCCTATATGCAAATTTATGATGTCCAGGGAGGGGCTCACACGATGTACTGTACGTTATCCTTGGTTTGCTTCACCCTTATTTCAATTGAGAATTTGATATGCCCAGAGGTACGTTTCATTTTGAAAGCTTGTATTGCCTTTTTTTAAAATATTGATATCAGTAACCAATGTAAAATCCCAATCAAGAGACAGGAAATATTGGCCTAAGAAAAGAAACAGTGACACTGTGCAACACGCTACATCATCTCTTTTTCATCTTCATCAAACTTTTTAAAAGCCTTATCTCAATAACAGCAGTAGACATAAACACAATTCCAACAGATTTTCACTCCGGGTTTCTGTCTGTAACTTCTGAATGAAGCAAGGAGCTCTGTTTTAGATGCATGTCACTTGGTGTTTATCCGTGGAAATGAGTTCGTCTTTGTCACATACATTTTGACTAAATGACTCCATGTGATTGATCATGACGTGTTTTTTTTTCTTTTACAGTATTGCTGGTCCCCATAGAAGGATTGTAACAGGAAACAGCTGTGTAGACTTTACTGTCAACTAAAACTTGAGTTAACTCACTTAACTCACCTGTCTCCAACAACTATGGCACTACTTACCATGTTGATGGCAATTAGGAATGTCGGTAGTGAAAAAAAATCAATATCGATATATCAGTTTTAAAATACCCATAACATCAATGCATAGGTATTCCTTTTTTTAAGTTAAATTTTGCAAAACCAGTACATATGCACAAATTCACGATATGTATGGGCCATTTCTAGGTTATACACATATATATAAGAGGCCTCAGGAATATCACTAGCCAACAAATGTATGCCCGATCCCTTTAACACAGATAAAAAAGCAGTCATTAGCTGGGTCAGTATTTGGGCTGTATGCTCTAGGTGAACATCTTAACAACAAAGTCAGAGGCCCTTAACCCCACTAACTGCTTTTAAGTTAAATGTTACATATGACAGAAAATGATCTTTGTGAACTTCTAGAATCAGGACATTCGGTGGGTCTCGAATCCAGGTGCAATAATTGTGCACCGTTTCGTCCCATAAACATGTTAACAGTGAATATGCTGTACGCTCTTTCTGCATACCTACAGATTTGCCTATTCCTCACGCAAGAATGAAGTCGTTCCCATTGTTGCATAGTCATGGAGAAGAAGTTTCTTGGATGATGTTTAATGTTAGTACACACTGACATGATGACATGATAGAAGTCATGATGTACTTTAAGTGCCTCAAGGGATATTCTTCAAGGAATTTCTTGCTAAGAGTGCAGGGACTTGCTAAACCTGTTTCACCATATTTTAGTGCACTGGCTTAGAAGTGATTTGATCCATCCCAGCTATAGAACTTACTTGCTCACATTTAGCCAGTTTCAAAACATATGCCCTCAAGCTTGAGGTAATTTGTGGATGAATCGAGTTTTAAAGCATTATCTGCTTATTGTGACTGAAATGGTAATCTCTACTTAAATTATTCAGGGAATAAAAAATAAAAACGTATTGTCAAACTGGCCTTGAAGTACTGACATTTAGGCAAGTATCCCTTAGTTAATAATGGATCAGTTCGGAAGATGGCGGTTTTCTGGGGAAATTGAGAGTTGGTCCAATCGGGAGAAAATTTTGCCTGGCCTTGAACATGAATATTCATGAGCAATTAGTTTTTACCTCTTCGCAGCCCTTTGATCTATTGAAATCATGTACGTGTAATCAAGCGTGACATAATAGTTGATGCCCATAGAGGAAAACACAACGTGTCAGTGAACACTACTCCTAGCAGGATGCACTTGGACACCCTTGTTTGGTAAACGATGACCGTCAGTTGTGGCTGTGTTGAGTCTATAAATTAGGATTGGGACAAATTGTACCTAGCAAAATTGCTTACTGTCTTGAAATCTGCTCGTTGAACTACCAAACTTTTTTTGTAAACTTACTCGCCTTTTTGTCCTATCAGCTACAAAATTTTGAACTATGCTAGTGTCTACATTTCCTAGAATCACTGAAAATTTCCAGTCCATTCTAAAAGTTGCTCGCTGTTGAATTTGCTTGGTGGAATCGCAATGCATTATGGGAGAAATTTGAAAACAGCACCAACCATGGCAATTTTTTGCCCCAACCTGGTGAAAATTCATTTTCCCCCCCCAAATGGTTATCTTTCAAACTGTTTATATAATATCAATGAGCTAGATCATACTGCGTGCAGGTACGTGTGAAAAGATACGATCTAAGTGTATGAGTTAGGTACAGGAGTGTCAACCAATGGTCAGCTGCCACACAGTTAAGGCAGCTAAAACTAACTTGCAAAGCAGGTTTTGGTATGTACAGTTGGTATGTACTGTTTTTCTGACGAATATACCCTTAACACCTTCCAACAAGATCCAAGGCCTCTATATTCATACGCCTTACTTCACATTTGATGATTGGCTGAAAAGACATATTTATATTGTATGAAAATAAAAGTGATGAGTGTAACCGAGAGCCATCGGTCACGTTGGCATACATGAATTTTAACAGCATGTAATCTGTGCACAAATTGAGTCTGAATCCAAGGGATAATTCACGGACATTGGTATCATCAAGAACTCAGTTAGCCAGCTGAGTGATACACATCTGTTGTGGAGGCAACTTAATCTGTTATTGCTTAATTCTAAAGGTAATGATGTACTACTGTGTTTCAATTCAGATATGGTCATGAGCAGTAATTTTTAATGGTCACCTGCTAAAATGCAGACTTGTGTGATTTCTTGGACAATTAGATTGCCATCTAGTAACTACAACAAGTTCAGTTTTAGTGGGAGGGTAGTGTTGCATGAATTATGAGGAATTGCTCAAATCCCTTTCAATACTGTACATAGGGTGCATGTATACGAAAGTAACGATAGTTTTATGTACCAAGTCAGTTTGAGAACAGTGTATGTTCTTTTCTAGCCAGCAGTTGAGTGTACCAGCATTCGAGGTATCCTGCTCAGTAATGATACTTATGCATGCATACCTTCAGATATGCCTGTGCTGGTGAATTAACATTATCCTTGCAACATTTATTGCAATGGAATGATTGAATGCATTTGAGTTTAAAAGAGTTCATGAATTTCAGGTTGGGATAAAATGGCTCTCGTAATTAGTATGTGAAATTGCCTTTGTAGTTGTATTTAAAGCATGGGATTTATGTTGTAAGTGGAACAATGGAGAATTAAACTTAATTCTGTGAACTGTGAATGCAGACTCAATACAACTCTCAAACTGAAGTGCATGTCTTTTGGGAATAACGCATTTAATGCATACAATATGTGCATCAAAATTACACCAGTGTATGCATCTTGTTGTGGATGTATTTTGTGAATGTTTGAAGTGCAGGTTAATGGGGTTATTGTACTTTTATTCATTCCATTATTTGCAGTGCCTTGTCAGATAATTCAATTAGTATTTCTTATCCATTGTTGTAATTTTGTAATGGCATTGAATTGCTTGAGGTCAGACTGTAGCAGACATTTTTAGTTGTACGTTACTTTAACTTGTCATGACGTTGAAAAACAAAATTTCTAACTTACAGTTTGAAAATAACTACATTCCAGTAAGATTTCAATGTAGTGGAAGTCATTGTACTAGGTCATTTATGATGGTGGAAGTTTTGCTGGTGTAATATTAATCTTTATTGTCAACCAAGGATAACAACTGAAGGAGTGTGAATATTAATGCTTCATTAAAAACATTTGATATTCCTGTGAAATCAACAAAAGTGCAACAAAGAGAATTTAGCAGGAAGGCAAAAACAGATAAAACCTCATAATCTATGAAAGGTCTCATTTTTAAGTGGTGATTTAATTATTAAGTAGAGTTGAACATGAGCAAATGTTTTGATGATAAATTTCAATGCTGGTCCTGTTGGTGAAGGGCTTTATTTCCTGTTACCCAGATCACCAATGAGCAATTTCCAATTGGAAATGTCACCATCGCAGTAACTGTCAAGTGGAAAAATGTTATACCTGACAGTTAGGTTGCCATAGTGATGTAAATCCTCAATCATGTATTGATGGCTGTATGCTATAGTGCAATTCCGCCAACTGACGTCAGTGAGCGATTACGTTTTCAGTAGCGCTGGATTTTTGCCACATTTTAAACTATAAATATCACTTGGGCTTCAATCATGGTCTTTTCGTGGCTCTAACTCAACCAACAAATGAATGCAACAAATGGTAACTTGTAAAGGCATTAATGACTTTACTTAATTCAAGACTTCAAGACAAGTAAGATCATTAATTATCCAACGACAGAAACTGTAGAGTTAGGTTTGTGACCAACGTTGATGGCAACCAGTTTTTCATTTTTGATAGCCGACTCGAAAATTTGTTTCTAATGTTTAACCATCAGCAGGCCCATAGCCAGACCATCCAATGATGAGGAGGGGGGCACATCAGTGTTTTAGTTTTGCCAGTCTGGCGAAGGGGTATAAGGAGAGGGGGTGTCTCCTTCCCTTTAGAAGAAGAAATTGCCCTTTTCAAGAGTTCTAGATCTATGCAAAATGGTGATAGATTTCCATCTGTACCACTTGTATTTGTATTACAAAACAGCAGGACCTTTTAGCGTAAATTTTTGAAACTTTTTTTTATTTTTGGAAGGGCATGTTACCGATGTGTCTCCCTGTGGCTAGGCGCCTGTCTGTAAGCAACTGTGGCATTGTCTGAAATTACTTGGCTGAATTTAACCCAAAATGGAGGCGAGCACTAGGCTACTGTCAAAACCAATGTGAGTGTCAGCTGATGTCATTATTAAGCTTGTAACTCCTTGTTGTGAACACCAGACAGACTAACCACTGATATGAACACCCATAGTGAGCACCTTGCAGTACAAACAGCAATGTCAGCAAGTGGATTACCAGTGTGCACTTATGGTCAATGTGAGCACCATAATGGAACCAGGGAGCTGCCACTCTAACCAGCTCCCTGATGGAACACCAGTGTGAGGATCAGCACAAGCATGAAAGAATTAAATTGGCATCATTGTGTACACCAGTGTAAGGCACTGAAATGTGATCACCAGTGAGCTAAGCACCATGAACACCGTCCCAGTCATGTGATTATTAGCATGATCACCAATATGAACACCCAAGATAATATGAAACGACAGTGTCAGCTGCTGCATCAAACTAAGCAGACGTATGTGTTAGCACAACGTGAAGGCTCGTCGGGCCATATATAGAGTGTGAACATAACCAACACCATCTAGGGCAACTATACAGTCTTGCATGGCCATGCAGGCAAAGCATGTTGGGACACTGCCTCTCTCATAGAATCTTAACAATGAGATTTTCTGTTCACATCATGTATCAACATTTCCACCCTACATTTTGCAGGCCAGTGGTTAGACTTACCAATTCCTGAGGTTAGCACATTTATTTTGCTGGCCTGGGGGAGGAGTATTCTTTTTTGCTCTTTCCAAGGGTTCTAGAAGCAAAATAGTGTTAGGTTTTCCATCTTTTCTTCCAATATTTGCATTCTAAGAAAACTGGACCTCTTATTGAAAATTGAAGTCGTTGTTCCATGTAGTTTTGTGCCTGCTACTTTGACAAGACATTGAAATGGGAAAAGGAATAGTACTGACATATTTGTGGAACTGCCTCATATGTCAGATGGAAATTGTCACAGTGTCCCAACAAGTGTGTCCATGCTTGTAAGTAGTTTTAAAAAAATGCATGCTGTGTTTAACTAGGGAGTTATTTGGCAACTCCTAGCTGGTTTATTCTCTGTGCAATTTCCGAAATTCCTATGACTTCTTTCTTGTCTCACGTCGACTGAAATCTGCATCAAAAAGTCTGTCAGAATTCTATAATACCACTTGCTGTTATTCAGATTTTCCTTCTAATTGTCAGGATGTTAATTTGGTGAAGGTTTAGTACCTGACAAGATTTTGAAATTAATTTCAATTGCGAGTGAATTTAGAGTCCAGCCTGGAATCACATATTGTTATGAAAATTTTCCTTAAAACTTTGTTAGTACTTACCTTAGGACACAGTCTCATGCTTATTTGAGTAAATTTTGCTGATTATTGAGAAAAAAAAGCTAATTTTGTACCAAAGCTTTTTTTTTCCAGCATATGTTGTGAACTACGATACCATTTAAGTTAAAACTTTTTGAGGATTGTGACCTGGAAAAGGCAGTGCTCAAGATGATATCACTGCAATGGTAAATCCAGTGAAATTTGCTGATTGTTTAATAAAAAAAAGTCTATTTTGCACCAAAATTTCAGATTATCTTGAAAACTGTTAACTGTTAAGACCAATTAACTTAAAACTTTGTAAGGACTTACTGTACCTGAGAATGAAGTATTCAATTTCTGTGTATCATTTTCATGGTGAACTGAGCAAAGTTTGCTGATTTCTTAGGGGATTCTGCCAATTTTGCTCTGAAAGTTTTGTTTGTTGAATGCCTGTGTACAAGACCCTGTAGTAACCATAACCCTAATCTATCCCCTATCACAAACAGCCAATTGTGAATGGTGAATGGCCCTGAATTTAAAGACAAAAACTCATCACCCCAGACAGTTTCAATTCTCCCAACCACCTACCTCTAGTCCTTCCCTCAGCCTGTCTGAAATTCCTCCACATGTGTAATCAGAACAATGGATCCCTGTGTACGCTGTGTAATACGAGCTGCTCTGCATCTTTCGAATTTGTGGTCAATCTAAGAGTACTGTAACTTAGAACCAGTTGAGAATTTTGCTTTCCGTCAGGTAAAAATATAGCTTTGGGTGATGCAATACAGCCTTTAAGTTTTAGGTGACTGTTACTATAGCTCAGATGCATTGTGGGTCAGTTCTCCTACATCCCTCCCCCGACCACTCTATGGTCATTGACCCTCCCTTACACTTAAAACAGCAGTCATGTGGTTGGCCCTGTCCACTAGAATTTTTAACCCAAGTAGTAATTTCATGCAGAACTAACTGCTGTCATAAATGTATGGGAACATCAGTGTCAATTAATAGCAACCTAACGTTAACCGAAGTAATGTTTCACTGGGTCCTGCACTTATGTTCAAGTAACCCATATCCTGATATAGGAGTCCTTCTGTTTCACTGGCAGACTGTGTCTGGGACATTGGAGTTTCCTCTCACAGTGACTTGTGGTTGAATTAAACTACAAACCCCCATTGACTATTAAATTTCACTATTCTAGTATTGTGGGGTGACTGTCAATTGTGGGGGGTCCATCAAGTGGTCGTCTAGCATGACCCCATGTAGTGACAATCATTGAATGATAGATTTCCTTAGTGTGTGTTTTGTGTTCACCATATTATACTTTAAGCAATTATGATTTATTAAGTCATATACCTTGTAGGCCGTAGGTGGTGATGAGATAAGCTGCAATTGCATAGATTGCCCTCTTGTTTTAAATTCTAATGTCCCAAATATAACAGTTATAGACAGAAATATGGTTTTAGTTGCAACAACCTACATGTGTGCATCCTAATCCTTCCATGATCTAGTTTTGAACAATTCCGAAATGGGTTGGAACACAAATGACTTTCACTTTTTGTTTGTCATCTTGCATGCCCCTGGATTCTCAACCCAAATGTGAAAGTGTATCACGCGGAACATACACTCAGTATACCTGATGGGAAAATCCCATCTGTGATATCCGATGTTCATACATGTGCAGTAGCATTCTGTCTGAAGTGCAAAAATGCTACAGACACGTGCTGAGTCTCAGATCATTGTGTGCTAGGAAGCAAAACCTATCATCCTTTTTCAAGATAATATCCCTCAATTTGTCTTGATGATTGCAGGGTAAGCTTGCATAAAGGAAGGAAGGAAGGGAGGGTATTGAAAGAATATTGTAAGTGAACACTTGCAATAGCTGAACCAAATATTTCAGGTGTCATTTGATTCACTTCAGTGTTACCTATACCTGCACTCATTGTAAGAACGTTCATAAGATATCTTGTAAGTATAAAATGCTCATTTAAAAGGAAAGAGTAACCACTACAAACATGTTTCTAGTACTTACCATGATATCAATGAGTTATTATAACCTTTTTACAGGGAAATGGCATGTTTACAATGCACCAACATGGCATTCAAAGAGAACAGCTTTAATTATTGTTGAACCATTCAGACTCATCTATAAACATCTGCAAAACCTTAATCTCCTCATAACGTGCATACGATGAGTGACATATAAGATCCATTTCTTGAAATTTTGAAAAATTGGGTGAACAAATTAATCTTGAACAACAAATAACTGAATTTCTATCTGGAAAGAAGGCTACCATCCTTGCTTACTTGGAACAATCTATCACAAATAATGGTTTCAAAAATGCCTTTTTTTTTTGGTTAAGAAATGCCTTATTTCCCTTTATACTTAACATATCACAATTGGAATAAAGCTTTACTCATCAACTTAACTGCTAAAAAACTTACTGTTAAAACTTTCCACCCTTGAATTTTATTTGTTTTAACTGGCATGAAGTCAGCAGAAAAAAAGCAGATTTAGCTGATGAATTTCAAACCACCATGGAGGAAACAAAGAGATGCTCATGTTTCTTTTTTATATCAGACATATGTTGAGATGTTGTAAACAATTTTGTAAATAACCATGAATCATGGGACTTTCGTTATTTTTCAAATGGTTAAAAAATGGACAAAGTGAAAAATGAACATTTGTGTTGTATTAATTGTGTATAAAGGAACAGGGCCACCGAGACTTACTGATAGCTGTAATATTGAGTGTGTTAACTTTGTTAAATGTATTCAAGGGGATGCTTAATATGTTTGACAACTGTAAATTGAAAATTTTTGTGTACATTGGTCCAGAAGATAGCATATATGCAGTTATGCACAATGAGTCTTGATTTTTCATGTATGTTTTTAAATGGACACACTGGTTTAGTATTGGAGCTATACCCAGCACACATCTTACCTCTGAATTTCTGAGCATTGTGACCCAATTGAGGTGTAGATCTGACATACACTGTATGCATTGCATAATACTTCCATACGGTTCCAAGGTCAAACACATTTTTGGAAGGATCACTAGTGCTTAAAAACTATTTTCAAGGAGTGCTGATTGCTGTATTTACAGTTAAAAAGTTAATGTATTAGCATCTTTCAAAATAAAGGATGTGTTTCTATTTTTCTTCCAAGTGATGTCTTTTCTTCAAATCTGTGGTAATGCATTCTAACTTTACATCAAATGGATGAAATTTTTCATTGTCTTATGTTGTAACATAGTAAGGTGTGACATCAATAACCATCTGTTTTTTAGCAAACACAAATTCAGTAGCTATTGTCTTTTGGTCTCGTGTTGGATGGACCTATCTCTATTGTTGGTATTAAAGTACCTTATGTGTGGTGACTTTGTAAAAATTATAATTCCTAAAATAAATATTGTACAGCATATGTACTTTTTCATTTTAAAAAGATTACTCCTTCATGTTGATGAATTGCACATGTGATGATTTGAATAATAAATCTGATGAAAATAAGTTCAGTGTCCGTCCAAATCATCCACATATTAGTCATGGGTTTGTCATGAATATGAACCATTACTTTTGGTTTGTATGTATGAAGAATAAGTTTGAAACCTTTCAAAATCATGCCACAATGAACAGCTTCCTGATTTGTCCTGCATTTTTTTTTCTTCTGTGATCTACTCAGTCCTCTCATGAGTTTTGTCCATCTGTCCACCTGCTGAGTTGGATCGCATGATTCTGAGAAACCTCTGTGGAGAGTCACAACTTACATTTTTCATTTCGGTCAAGCATTGCCAGCCAAGAGAAAGCTGGTACTTTAGTGACATCCTTTCATTCTTGAGTAAATACTGATCTTGAAGTTTCATGACAAGCACATCACAAGTATCTTAAAGTGTCCTATGGTTTACTGCACTCACCATACTATTTTATGGGGAAAGAAAACTTATGTGAAGTCACACAATCTATGGGAGTAAGACATACCGAGAATACTTGCTAGCAACATTTTTTTTTTATTATTTAGCAACAACAACGAGAACAATAATAGTCATAATAGAGTAGATTTATATAGCACCATTCTAGAAAGAACTGCTCATGGTGCTTTACAGAAGTAGAAAGGATTAACAAGTAAAATGGCAACGACAGAAATGAGTCTTACACAACATTAAAATTTTCAACTTGGTTGGTAATCAATAGACCACTTTATGGAAAAAACATGCCTTTACTGCTCTGTCAAAGTTTTAGATTTTGTCCTTAGTTTTGAGTGTATGCGTGCTCATAACTCATTTGGAAAAAGACCAAATAAAAAAGTACAAAGTCTCTCCCTCAATAATATACTTTCTCTCCTTTCCATGGTCTGCAGTATTAATCCCAAGTTAGCATGGATACCGATGAAATTTTTCTCCCGATTTTCCAATGAACTTTTATTATCACTGAAGATACCCACCTCACCTGTTACTTAAGGATTCAATCCTCTCCCAAGGTATTAACACTCAAGAGATGCTCAATCGAGTTAGCAGGCAGTGCAGTTTAATTTGTAGTGCCTTAGGTGATGTGATTACCATATCTCAGGTTCTGACCTGGGAAACTTTACCAGCTGCTTGTAGTCTGCTTTGTGGAACCATCGGTAGCATTTTATTGTCAGTGAATGGCATGGAACCATGGAGAAAGAAGACAGTTCGCATCTTGCATGCTAAACCTGATTGTCTTCATCTTTCTCAATCACACATGGTTGTGCTTATAGTCAGCAGGTTAAACAATGTGACCTTTGGACATGCATGCAGTGAGAAAGCCTTTGCATCAAGGTAGTCTGTCATTGGTAAAAATTTCAGGAAAAATTTCACAATGAAAGCTCTCCATGATTTTCAATAACTTGAAGGATATGTCGGTGTATTATCTAACTTGCCAATTTCTTTGAAGTTGACGACAAATGCCCTGTTCTACATAAGTCAGTTTGGAATGCTCTGTTCTTTGTCACTGGACTAATTTCTGTTAGTCTATCACATAGGAAGTGCATCAATTCATTTGAACATGTAGATCTGCAAGGGAACAAACTGTTTAAATTAAATATGTATGCATCTGTAATAACTTATGAATATTTATGATATGATAATAGATTTCCTTTTTGTCAAGGGAGTAAAACATATGTATAATAAACAGTGATCGGTCACAATTCTCATCTGGGACTATTTTTGCGCTGTTGCCCTATCTCCACAATTAAAAACTTACTCTCTTTACTTTAACAGCTGATGAAACAGCCTGAATTCGTTTTCTTTTTTTTCTGTGGCCATACTGTGAAGTGGTATGTGTTTCAGATATTCCTCTGGTATTAAAAATTATCATATTTCAAGCTATTCATGGTCCCTCAAGCTTAGCACAACGTACGATATACCCGCAAAGAAACAAAGGATCCAAGCTCTTGTCTCCTCTTGCGCAGTTAGAAAATACATTCATCGCTTTGGCATATTTACCTCCGGGATTTTCTGTCATAAGTATTGATTTTAGGACGCATGTTTATTGGAGGTAGATAATGTTAAAAGCAAGCATCTCTCATAGCTTGATTTGCAATTTAAATTTGCCATCTATTGGTGTTCAGTTTCTCAGTCTTTCCTCAAAGAACTTGTAAATTTAGCCATTTCCCTCCGTAAAATTCTACTGAGGAAGTGACATTCTGAAAGCAATAAACAACTAGTCCTGTAAATCTTTGCTGATTGATGGCAATTCGAAACTCTGGCTGTGGGGTAGTTGAGGGCCACACTCATGGAACTCTGGGGTTTTGTAAGATAGTTTTGGCATTTCAGTATAGAATGGTATTGGAGGAACTTTATTCACCCATTTTTCAAATCAAAGTCTAATGCTGTAATTTTCCTAGAAATCAATGCAACATGTAACACTTGGATCATAGAGGAACTTGAGTACACAGAGAAATTTTACTGAGAACTGAAGTAGTAACCACTCGCTGACTTACCTTAAAGGTTAGCATGCGACTCTGTGAAAGGTTTTTCTGAAGTAAGTCCCTTGGAGAACGTTCCAGAGTTTCAAGGTCATTGCATACCATACATAAAGACCCACCAATTTTCTGAAAAGAAAAAAAAGAAAAAAGAAGGAAGTACAATTCTGTTTGGACTCTCCAAAGTTCAAGAATTTGGGTGGTCAAAAATTCTAGATTCTGTGAAATTTCATTCTGCTATTACAAACCAGTTGATATTCTATATTTCTGAAAGGAAGGTGATGCTGTAGAATCTGTGGCATACACAGTGCTGTGTAAGGATGGGAATGACTTCATTATGACAAAAGAACTCTCTCCAAAATCCTTGAATTGATGTGGAACAGTTGCTTTTCCATTTTTATCTTTGATTTAACACAAAAATTGGTGGCCCTTCACATAATCCACTTGCTTATTCACCCCAGTATCCAAGCTACACACTGTACTTTAAACTGTTTCTGGGGGAACACAAAGAGGAATGACTGATGATCTTTAATTTAGTGAATTAGAGGTATGGCTATGGCTGACTAGATTAGCTTGCTGATATTTTTCAAGAATCTGCTCTAAAACAAGACGTATTAACTTGTAAAGAAAAAAAATGTGTTCAGCAACTTCAAGTTGTTTGCATACCGAATGTATTGATGGTCAGGGGCAGGCTGTATGTCAGGCGTAACATCATGTATGCCTGATTTGCATTGTCTCTTTATCCTTGGTTTCGATGAAATCGTAACCTTTGTAATCATGTGGCGCTGTAGGTGTGTGTGTGTGTATGTGTGTTTGTGATGCCTACCTTGTAAACACGATATCACATGAAGGGAAGCTTGGACAGATCTCATACTAAGTACATAGGTGTACCACATTGTGCACAAGAACCCTCATGTTTTCGGTGGCGGTCAAAGGAGGTTGGGGTCAACGGGTCAAATTGTGAAAACCTAGTAAATACAATATCTCAAGGAGGGAAACTTGGACAAATCTCATACAGTATTTGGTTTTGGCGCGAAGCGTTGCTGCAGCGTTAGGTTGTACACAGTACTAGTGCTTGTGCATTGTGATTAGGACAAGACTGTATGCTGTGTAATGTTGTTGGAGTAGAGAGGTTTGTAACCCACTTACCTAACACAAACTTGAGGCATGGTCATGTGACTTTGGGTGTTAATTGTACAGTTCTATGTTAAGGTTGGAACTAAGCAGTTAAAATATAAGTAATAAGGTATAAAAATATAAATTCAGTATGTCTGAAAATCCTGTAATTCTCATGTTAAATGGGGTGCAACAACCTATATTTACTTGAAAATTTGTGGTAATTGTACAGTCTGAATTGAACTAATGATATTGACAATACTGCAGAGAAGAGGAAGTTTGTTTGCGAGAAGAACACATTTAAAAACAAAAGAAGACCGTGATATTTTGTTAAATTGCTCCTTACCCAACCAAATTTTTCATTTGAAAGTGCAATTCAATGTTAAATCACCATTAGATTTCGTATCTGGACAATATTTTATTGTGAATGTCACTTTTGTGTGTTACATTGTAAAAAAGAGGCCAGTCAGCCAGTGGAGAGAGGTATTGAATTTTTTCGAATGATGAGGTTGCCTTGATAAGTGCCTGGGGCAATGTAAACCGGAATGGCAGTGCGATTAAAGGGCGCTTTTTCACATGACAATATCTTAAGAAGGGAAAAATGTCATATGTGGTATGTTGGTGTACCACATTGAGTGCAACATCCCCAACGATTTCGGTTGAGGTCAAAAGTCATTTGAGGTCACAAGGGGTCAAATTGTGAAAACCTTGTATATGCAAAATCTCAAGAAGGGAAAAATTTCGTATGTGATATGTTGGTGTTTGTGGTGGCAGTCAAAGGTCATTTGAGGTCAGCAGAGGTCAAGTTGTAAAAACCTTGTAAACACGATATCTCAAGATAGGAAGCTTTAACAGGTCTCATATTTAGTAAATAGGTCTATCACATAGAGTTCAAAATCACTGTTGTTTTTGGTTGAGATCAAAGGTCGTTTAAGGTCATGAGTGGTCAAATTGTGAAAACCTCGTATACACTATAACTCAAGAAGTGAAGCTTGCAAAAATGTCATATTTGGTATGTTGGTGTACCACATTGATTTCAAGATCTCTTTTGACTATGTAGAGTTCAACAGTCATATGAGGTCAACCAGGTCAAATTGTTAAAATGTTGTAAATATGATATCTCAAGAAGGAAAACTTGGGCAGATTTCCCATTCTGAAGGTAGGTGTATCTCATGGAGTATACAAGAATTCCACTGTCTTTGGTGAAGGTCAAAGGTCATTTAAGGTCAACAGTTTCACGTTTTGAAATTCTTGTAAATGTCATATCTCAAGAGAGGAAGCTTTGATTGATGTCATATGCAATTTGTAGTTATATCTCATTGAGTACAAGGACCATTTGACCTTTAATGGAGGTCAAAGGTCATTCTATGTCAACCAGGGTCTAATTGTGAAAACCTTGTAGACATGATCTGGAAAAAGGATACTTGTACAGATCTCATATTTCATATAAAGCATAGGTAGCCTTTGACACAACTAATGCTATATGTCAGATTTAGACAAAAATGCTCATGATCGGATCATCGAACCACAATGCATTTGTGTGTTCTGGTTATTTTGTATTGTCTTATTGTTTTAATCATCCATGTACTTATATCTTATTAGGTTTTCATTTTACAGTTTTAATGTTCTCTTGTTTATTTTTACCTTTGTACTGCAGCACCTTTGAGTATGTTTGTACAGTTGTGTGTTTGATATGTAGAGTTATTATCTAGTATCATTACTGATGCAGGTCAATAAAAACATGGAAATTTTTACAGCTGTATCTTATGTTGTAAATATTCCTACAGCCAGCCTGTTTAATGTACATTTGAAGTCTCACATTCCGTGCGTACAACAATATTTCAATATCTGGCTCACTTGAATGTATATTGGGCAGTTGGTGGTGACTTTTGTAGTCTGCTCCGGTCCCTCTCAGTGTAGAGGAGGCCTTCACACAAAAAATCACTGTGAAATTTGTAGGCCTATGCCTAGCCTATAGGGGCTACTGAAAAGTGAAGTATAGGCCTTAAGTAAATACATGTGGGCCCAACAACAACACAGGGATACTACCAGTGGTTCTCCTTCCGATAGTCTTACATCTTTAAATTACAGAATTGTGTCATGTCACGGGAAAGTATTATTTAGCAGGTTTGATAACGCCTACTGGAATTAGCATTGCTTCTTCGTTGATTTTTCCAAAAACAAGCCCTTATGGAACAAAATCGTACAGAGGACTAAGGAATGCAATCTTAAAACTCATACAGTCAAAGGCAAAGGGACCATACATACACAGTAAGTCAAATAACATAGCCCTAAGCCCCATACAGTTATGCATGAACATTAACAAAATTGTGTGAGGCATCAAACATGTGCATTTCCTACACTGAACCTCAGCATGCGAACACTATATGACAAGTGCGCTAGTATCTGAGCGGTGTATAGTGGAACACAACGAACTCACACACCTTGCTGAGAGCTGAGTGCAAACTAAAATGTATAATAAGCATGTACATGCACATTGTTATTTAAGTGTTACTTTGTGCATTGCGCACAAAATTTCTTGACATGTTGTGAACATTGTTTACCTTTCCTCGGGGTTTGTTTTTCATGAAAATGCGGTTATTTACTGAAGAGAAGCAATGGCAGACCAGATACCTTCTTTATAAAATGACAAATTTTTCTAACCTGGCCACTATCTTCATATACTTTATATAATAACAAGTTCTTTACAAGGAAGGCTTAAAATGGAGCACCCTCGAATCAAAAAAATTTACTCTTAAAATAATATTGCACAACTCGGCACAAACTGCCATGAATTGAGGTTGGGCGATGGAGTACCCATGCACGCTACTGCAGAAGGTGCACCGACGTAAAGGACTATAATCACTGGCTGAGTGCCCTAGGTAACTGATTCTGATGCATATAAGCTAATTGTAAACACACACTGGCCACGGATTTTGCACAGACTATGAAAGGGTAACCCCTACGACTAACTCATTTTGTATTTCAGAGTAAATAACACGTGGAATTCGTTGAAAAAAGTAACAAACCACTTTCCTTGCACTATAGTTAAAATAGTGGTGCTCAGGGTGTCCCTAAATTAAGCAGTTGGGCTTCCTCCTGTCTAGATGAGAATCAAGATAAGGTTTATTACGCATTCGTCTTTTTCATCAAAATCTTTTTTTGTATGTATAAACAAGGATAATCAACTTTGGACCATGCTTTAAGTGCAGGATAATACACACTCAAGGGGGGTTTATGCTATTGCTGGTTTCAGCTTGGAGTGCTCTCTGGTGCATCATTCGCAGTAACCCCCGATCGTGTATTATCCTTTGGATAATGCCTGGTCCAGTGCTGATAAACCTTCAATTCAACGAGCTGTGCATGGAGCACAAAGCTGATGGAGAACCTCGATCACCACTAATTGAACCTCACCACTACGTGCAATTTTGAATTTACATACTGTACTATACATGTGTTGTTATTATTCAATGGTTTGTCAAGAAGATCTTAACACTTTCTGAATTTCATTTAGTTCTTCGACCATAAACAGTAGCTAGTCAGTGTTAGACTGATAATGCCAAAATGTGATCTAAAAACCTGCTTTGCGCTCTGCAGAGTAAAACACAGCAATATTTTATGCAAATGTTAGGGACATATACATATCCACAATGGATGAACTTTATTGCTGTGTGAAAGTAGACATGAGACTCTTCAAAGAAAGCCGTAGACAAGTTGAGCATCTCAGCTAAGAACTTCAGCGATAAAAGCATGTACTTATTTGCTAATTTAAAGAGTAGTAATTGTAGGCTAAAGATGTATGTGTATGCACTTTGGGGGCTAGCACATTTTGAAGGGAAGTCATTTGCAGAGTTTATGAACAACATTATTGTTTTACATTCATTGCGTTTGGAGTGACTTTGATTGCCGCAAGTTTTGGATAGCTTCAGGGTGAGGAGAAGAATGGCTGGAGAAACATTTTTCAACCTGCTAAATGAAAAACTGTGTATCCGAAATTCACAACAGCGTAGTTACAGAATCTAAGATCTCGTTACCTTTTACCAATGATTTGGGGATAGAAGACAAAATCCTTATTCCAGACGTTCCTCTGAAAAAGTGGTTTTGATGAAAGGAAGCTGTTACAATTCAATTTTTTTGCGTTAAAGGCTGTAATGCATCACCCCAGACAGTTTGAATTCTCTCAACCACCCACCCCTAGTCCCTCCCTCAGCCTGTCTTACATTCCTCCACATGTGTAATCAAAACAATGGATCCCTGTGTACGCTGTGTAATACGAGCTGCTCTGCATCTTTCGGATTTGCTGGCAATCTAAGAGTACTGTAACTTAGAACCAGTTGAGAATTTTCCTTTCAGGGAGGTAAAAATATAGCTTTGGGTGATGCAATACAGCCTTTAAGTAGCCCTTGTGGCACAAATGATTCACAACAGCTCAGCCACCCATATGTCAGCAAATACCTGTAGAGTATGTTGTACTGCATCCATCAGCTCTGTTCAAGATTTGAATCTGTTTTTTACAGCTGTTCACATTTCAAGTAAACAATACAGACTTGATTGTTACATGTATCCTGTTTGACAGGACTTGCATACTCTGAACGTTTGTAGAATCTATGAACTCGTTGAGAAAACTGATTAATTTATTTCATGATTTGAAAACTTTTGAACAACGGACAATGAGAAAAAAAACATAAGGTGAATATTGATGTTTATTAATGAACATAGAAAAGTTGCACCATCTTTAACCACATTCTTTTTGCAGTCACCCTGTAAGTGTTAGCAGTTCCCAAAGTACGTAAACATGTCAGTACACCAATAGTCCAAAGTGAATCAGTCGTGTAATTAAAGTTTAATCAGTGCTGGATCGTGCATTAATACGTAAAATGCATGATCAGAGGACGAGGCAAGGGATGCATGAGGGCACGGCCTGAGTGCCTCCTGAGAGAGCATTAACCACTGAGAGCGCATCACTCTTCAGTTAATTATGCACAGGTCAAGCGGTGATTAACCTTGGTTATTCATACACAAGCAAGATTTTGATGAAACCTATGAAAACAAAAGAAAACAAAATGGGGGTTTGTAAGTAACCACATTTTCATTGAAAAAGAACCATGAGAAATGGTAAACTCTCCTAACGACATGTCAACAATGTTCATGAGCAATTGGGAAAGTACGACCAATTGTTTTACGTAACATAGCAGATGACAAACACCGTCGATCTACGGTTTCATTGTATTCATCTGTAGGTGATTTTATTCTAAAATTGACTGTGCACTATCCAGAGTATAATGCACTGCCACCTGACTGAAATCGGCCAATAGGAGGTGAGGATTCTTACCAACTATGAATGGACCATAGTTCATTAGTACAAGGGCCGCAGATCCAGGAATTGCTGCATTGAGGAAGTGAACAAAGTGGGCTGAAGATTCACTATCAGCTAGAAGCACTTTTGTATCTGCGTGGGGTCCAGGGACCTATGGGCAGACCCCTGCAGAGTTCGCGAGGTGAAGCCCCCTGGAAAAATGGCAGTAATGAGACTTTGAACACAGTAAATTAGTTTGAACTGAGATCATATACATGCCGCATGTAATAACATACCCCATATCAGGAATGTGGCTAATATGGTGATTAAGACCTGATTTTTTCATTATTTTTGTTTTTCAACCTAAGGGGTGGGGAGAGAGTGGAGTTGCTTCAACCCCTAGATCTGACATTTTTTTAGCAATGTATCAGTCTGTGACAGCTATTCCATATGCTTTTTTTGCTCCATTTCCTTGATTTTTGTTGGTCCATCTCTGTTCACTGTACTTTACTCATCAAAATAAGTGCTCCACCAGAGCTAATCGTCAAAAAGCACAGATTACTTATTTCCTTCTGCCAGCTGTGTGTACAAACGGCACTGAAAATTATGCAGTTAGATGTTAGCATAAAATAGATAGTTATAGGACCAGTGTCACTTTCAGAAACTGGACAGGTTACGTATACGTGATGTCCACCATCAACTACTGATAGGCATCGGTTAGTTGATGGGAGCCAGTAATGACCATTCATGGTGGCAACTGCAAGACTTTAAATAGTGGTATTTGGGATGATGCTGTGGGATCCATGCTCGTCTTTGCGGTGTAACCTTCGTAGGTCTTCGCAAAGGATAATTTATAATCCATCTTGGGAGTGGTGGTATTTATTGTACAGAACTTGTACAAACTGTCAACAAGGGGCACTTATGTTCCTGGCTGCCAGATTTGATTACCAGCCTGAAAGAGGACAGGGACCATGGAGAATGTTATATATCCTTTGGGGATGAGATGCAACCAGCAGCATTATATTGTTTGCATTCCATAGGCATTCCACTTTGCACTCTCTCAATTTTTTACTCCTGTTCATCTGGAGGAGACTTCATAGCTAGTTTTGTAACTTAGTTCAGATGATCTCTAGCAGTGAATATCATGAATACATTTTAATATTTAATGTTGTAATATTATGAGAGGAGAAAAGTCTCAAAGGAACTAGATTACAATAATACAATTTGCAACTGTATTTTGTTATGTATGCTTCATTTTCTGTGCCTGAGTACTGTTCCTCATTACTTATGCCTCATTAATATGCCTCATTAGTATGCTTTATTACTTTATGCCTCATTACATCTATGGAGTTAATTTTAGTCATCTATAGCAAGGCTATGAGCAATGGCATCTAACGTGGGTTCTGATGGTACGCAAGGTATAGTAATACCATCAAGCTAGAATTAAATTTCATATGATTTAATTGTATGTTACCACATACTTGGATCACTTTGAAAGTGTTGGGTGCAATTGTCATGGTAACGTTTTGCTCAAAGATCTGAGTAAATAGCCTGTGTGTAGTAGTGTATACTAATTAGCAACGTACTGATGATGGGATATACTGCTTTGACAATGTGTGAGCCAATATTAGTTATAACTACTGGTCAATGTGATGGGAATCCATAGCATGACCATTGAAATGGCAAAGAAATTCACAGATTTTTCTCCTTGCTGGAACATGGCAGAAACCTCTTCTGATGCTGTGGATATATGAATGCTGTGGATATATGGTTGCTGTGGATATATGGTTGCTGTGGATATATGGTTGCTGTGGATATATGAATGCTGTGGATATATGAATGCTGTGGATATATGGTTGCTGTGGATATATGAATGCTGTGGATATATGGTTGCTGTGGATATATGGTTGCTGTGGATATATGGTTGCTGCATTCTCAGGCCTTCTGGCATTGAGTGTCACCTTGACCCAGGGCAGAGAGAACCAAAGAGGCTGACCATACATTGGGTATGTATTGGATTCACCCATGCCTGGCTCATTGCCCTCTGGACACTAATCAAAAAGAGTTGGCGAAACTTGCTGGAGTTCATCAACGATCAACATGGGATAGAATCCCTTGATGAGTATTCATGCTTGCTGATCCTCAAAAAGTAAACTAAGACATAAAACATCGGACAATCAATAAGCATTAGAGTTGAAGTTCTGGCAGGATATTGGCCAAGAGTAGATTGCAATTCGCCTAACTACTACCGGAAAGTAATAATTTATGCAAAAGAACTTGTTGCTATTCACACATCATCGAACATGGTGCGACAGTATAGTTTTGTGTAACTCCAATGCATAATTGAATGTTAATTAACTCTTCTTGTTGTCAAGGAAGATTATGGGATAAGTACATGAATGTAGTAAGAGATGATTGCTGAACAGGGTTGGTTGACAAAGAGAAGCAACTGATCACTTTGGGCTTTGTAACTTAAATTTAAACCTGTGCCACCAACGATATTGCATGATGAATGGATCTGAATGCATATCATTTCCATCAGTTTAGCTTGAGAAGCATTTTGTGCTTTCAAGTAGCAAACTGTGAAAACCTAATTTAACGAAATCTCAGGAACGGAAAGTTCGAAAGGTGCTACATTTGTTTAATACAAACATGTACCGTGAGTTAAGCACAAGAAATCTATTGTTTGTAGCTGAAGTCCACAAGTGGAAACAAGTTTTGAGAAAGTCATAAACGTAATTTCTCAAGAAAGGCATCAAGGCTTACATGATCTTTTGATGTTGATGCGTCCAAGTATGAGGAATCAACTATCTGACCAGTAAACAAAGGAGAACTTTGTGAAAACCAGTTAATTTGAGATTAGTAAAATCTTGGAAATATTTTGCATTGGATATTGAACCTACAACTATTGACCTATTAGTTTTGATGGGGGGGGGGTAGTTTTGATGGGGAAGGTCAAAGATTATATGTGCACAAACGAGATCAAGTTGTACAAAACCTTGCCATTACAACATTACAAGACATGGATATCTGATGTTTAATATGTACCAATGTATGTCTTTACTCATTTAAAAAAAGGCAATGAAATTATCTTGTCTTGGATGCTACCTCTTAACTTCATCACTGCAGATCACTGGTATACACTATGATAATGTGAAGCTATGTGACCTTATTAGGGACAAACCAAGTTTTAGGCTATGTTTTCAATTAAAGGGTACTCGAACTGTTCTTATATTCAAAGAGTTTTTCTCCTGTCAGTCCATTATAGAGAGATTTCAAGATAGAGGTGATAGAGCTATTCTTTATAGTCCTGAACTTTGGTGGCTTTTGCATTATTTGCAAGGAGATTATTCCTGGATAACTTAAGTAGTAACTCTTGAACAACTTGCGTGGGTTGGTTTCTTGGGCTGCTGTGGGTGGGTAACGTATATGTGCCTTTAATCCCTCCACCACATCCTCCTTCGGCCACTGTATCCCCAGCCGAATCCCCTCTCCATCTGTTCCACACAGCCACCATTTCCCATGCGGTGCCTCGAGCCCCTAACAGCCTCACCATCTGCCTCCTTGCTTGTATCTACTGAATTGTTAAATAAGTATCTGCTGTTTGTGTCCATCTTCATCTTTTATACATTTCTTTGAAGCTTCATTTTGTCATTATCTCTTTTGTAAAATGCGTCCTTTTTTTTACCGGTGTAATTGAGCTAATTTTAAGTGTGCTGTCGATAATGCTGTGATTAAAGATATGTCGTTTGAAGTAAGTTTATATCTCACCATATCATATCATTGGATTAATTAGCTGAAACCACACTTGTATTCTAGTTTAGATTCCACTTGATATGAAGTTGCAATCAATTCTTACAATTTGCCATTTGGGTTCTCAAAGAGAGTTAACAAAGCAACCAGCTGCAAGAGGCTTGACTGAGTGTCATCTTTAGAACATTTTTAGAAAAGTGTATTATGGACACCGAATAGAAGCTAGTCAAATTTCCTTATGCACTGGAATAGGTCTCCATGTGCAAAGTTACATGTAAGCAGTTGATTTCCAGTGGTAGGAAAGACAAGGCATGTTTACAGTTATTTGTTTGTTGTTTTTCAAATAATCTGACCAAATTCACAAATTTGGTTAAAAGTCACAGTGAAGTAAAATGGTTGTCTGAAAGGACCACAGGGTCAAAGAATTTGGTCGTTTTTCAGAGTATACTTGATCAAACTGTCCCTTTTACAGTCTGGTACATCTTCTTCCCCTGCTTGATTACATATTACCACCTCGGGGAGAAAATATGGCACACTGCAGCCTTAACACCTAACCCAGTCATTTTGAGGACGTTTCTGCTCAATGGAGCATTTACTTACTCATTATTTCTACATTGTGGGCAAAATGATTGCCAAAACACTGAAAGGCACAGATCAGGTGACAAGTTTGACATCTGACCATACACCACACTGCCTTTAATGTTATGAGGCATTTATGTAGAAATTTTTAGAAGAACAGATGCATAGGTGCACACGTAGGCATCTTTTACTATAGTGTGGATGCCTGAACTCTAGCTAGCTGATTGTTCACTGTCTGATAATGAAATAGTACTCAGTATGTAGTGCTAACTTTGTTTAAACCAGTAAAATGTATTAAACATGTGTTCAACCACCAGCTAAGTTGAATATTGACTGTGTGAACTCATCAAATAAACTCATTATCTGTATAGTGTAAAGCTAGTGAATCATTAAATGTTCACTTGAGTTATTGGCTCCATTTATTAAGTCATACACTGTAATCTTCATGCAACTCAATTAATCCTATGAGGAAAGTTGTCAACCAACTGAAGTCAGTTTTATGTTAGCTATCCAGTTGGAGAAACTCGTCAAAGGAAAGCAGTTTAGTGTAAGTCATCCACTCTTAAAACTTACTTCTGAAGTTAATTCGAAGTTATATACTGACAAAGCTCATTAACTGAGTCAGCATAAAGTTATTCACTGAACTAAGTCCTCAACAAAAGTTGCAGTTAAGATTCATCTTTTGGCAAAACTCATCCATTGATATTAGACATCTACTGAAGATAACTCACATCATCTACAGTTGGATGACATCTTTCACTCTTAGTGAACTTGTCACACACTAAGCTTTTGCTCAGATGTTTAACGTTGAATACTTACACCACAGTCTCATCTCGGACAAACTTCAAGTGGAAGACGCACGCATAACGCCTGCTGTTAATATCTGATGATGGAATGGTAACATACTATAGGAAAGATGTGTATTACATATAGATTTGCAAGCTTGTCCATTGACTATTCTACAGTTGGGGTAGAAAAAGTAATAAATCTATTTTCGATGATGAAGAGCTTCTGCTCTCAAATGGAGCAAAGAAAATGGTTAGAGAAAGAAAGCAAATCTTGGTGACTTTTTTGTTTCATGCCTTAAGGTTTATAAAATATGGATTTTCATGACAACGTGGAAAAAAAATTGTGTAACTTTGTCAAGTGTGTCACTCGTATGACGGTATCTGAGCAGTAGCACTTAGAACGCGGCATTGCTCCATTCTCATCATTGACGAAATTCTCTCGTTTTGCTCTCGACTATTCTTTTCTGGTATTGATCTATCCCTCTCTGCCGTAGGGTCACAGGTTCCACCATACTTAAAAATAGAGCTATCCATGTTAATATATATCTCTTGCTTTTGGTGAAGGCCCTCAAGGCCCACTTTTTGTGAACATTCTCATCTTCACCGTCTCTCGCTCGTCGACTCTTCTCCAATAACGATCAGTACGCCGTTGGTAAAATATTCTTAAAGGAAGCTGTCTTGGTGCCGGGTGGAAAAGCTGCTTTTGATCATGGTAAACTACTATGTCCTTTGTTGGGTACGATCTTGGCAATTAACTCTGTTTAATTAAATTCATTAAACAGAGTATTTTACTTTAAAGAATACCTCATTCGTTGATCATTCTAATGGGAACTAGGTATATTACACTCTGAAACCCTTTGAGGAAAAAAAAGTTTCAAGTTGGGAACTTCCACTCACAGAACAATATAAAGAAGAATAATTATGTCAAGATGAAACAAACAAGGCATTCACTGAGCTTTGAAGGGTTGTTTTTAATCACTAAATGGTGAAACAGTGCTCCTGCGCTAAAATTTTAATCACACTTTCACAACTTTTGTCACCACTGGCAATATAAAATGTCCTTTTCGCAGACTTAAGAAACTCAAATTATAAAAAGTGTAAAACATTGGGAGGCTCCTTGGAATGTGTGGGCGGGAGGTCATTTGAAATCTGTTCATTGCAGAGAATGATGGAGAATGAAATGATGTCCTCATGCTTGAACATAGAATATTTACGTAACCATAATTTGCCTTGAGTGTTTGTCTTTACGTCTGTGTGCCCTGAAGTTTAACTATGATTGGTTAAACCACAGACATGATGTTAAGATCATTTTGTATATGATGTCACTGTGCTGTCACATTGGCAATAGTAGAAAACTTGAATAATTGTCTTTGGTTCAGTTGTAATACATATCCTTTACAAATACCATTACTATGATCATGGAAGTTGATCCTGTTCAGTTGGTTTTATTTCAGTGAACTGGTTGCTCCCTGTCGTCCCTACTAGCTCTGAGAGGAAATTTTTCTTTTGAGAGGGTGTAGGTATGTGCAGTGAATCAAATTTGGGTTAATGTATGCATGGAAACATGGTGGAAATAAATCTGATGCTTTTGAATTGGGTGATCATGTTGTTCCTTTTGTAGGCCTTCAGGAAATTCTTCATTTTTTATTTATTTCCCAATTGGCTCTGATGCACAAGGCTTGACAAAGTGTAAAAAATACTGATTATATTGTTGAACTTAAGTTACTTCAAGAACTGATGTGGATATTAGTTTAAAGAAATGAATGTTTGTGGAAAGAAAAACATGGCTTTAAAGACAGTGAAAAGCAAAAGATTTGAGAATATTGGTTTTGATTTTCTTTCTCATTCTCAGCAGATAATTATGAGTTGTATGTTGCGACAAATTGTGTGAAACGACAGGGCTTGACATTAACTTGCAGAAGAGTAGAGCCAAAATAAGCAATTTGGCTATCCTCTGTATGTTATTTTATGGGACATTTGCTTATGGGTCACCGTGGCCATCGGTAAGGGCCTGATAGCCATGGTCGTCGTCGGTGCTTTTGTTTCTTTCGAATCTTGAAATGAAGGTGCCTCTGTATGAGTGTCAATCTTCAAGTAAAAATGAACAAAAAAATAGTCATTCTTGTTATCACTGATCTATTGTGATTGCAAACTTGAATGAAAAAATGGAAAGTTACCCATAGTTGCCAAAAGATGTGTAGGGAAAAATTGAGTTATTGTGTATAACAATGTACGAAATATGTAACCTTAATTGTACAAAATATTCAGCTTCAATTAGACAATTCAGAAGAAGTTGTTGTCTGACTTGCACCTGTGCATGCTCATAAATTTTTCCACTCTCTTAAACAGGCTCAGGTACTTGTTTTCACCTCCCTGATTTGAAAATGCTGATAATGGAAATTTTACATTATGGTCAAACAATACCACTGGAGTCAATGCATAAAAAATGAGCATTATATCCTGAAAATAGAATGTGTCATTTATCATTTCAATTTAAGTCAATGACATTTTGCTGCAGTAATTTACAGTCTTTTGTAGTCAAAATAGTGGTATATCGACTGGATGCAGATTACAATGGTGAACAATGCCATATGTATTATACTATGCAAACTTGAATAATAAAGAATATTGTCAGGTGCTGAAATTCAATTGGATGTATGAAGTGTTGACTTTGTATTATATCTTTCATTTCTGAATTCTAAAACTGACTAAAAATTATTGTGACAGCAGCAATGTCACACAGTAAGGGTATGTTTGTGCAAACTGTTGTCAGTGGGAAGGAAGTGGAAAAGGGGGAGACATGTGTAAGGTACAACTAGTTAGTGCAGTAGGTATGTACAACCAAATATCTATCCATCCATCCATCCATCCATCCATCCATCCATCCATCCATCCAGGATTCAACCGTGAGACCTGGTAGCTAGGATGGGAATTGTGTTTCCTCAGAAGTAGGTCTTACAGCAAGGTGGTGCTTTTACAAAGTTTTTATCAATTTAAAGAGTTAAATATTTCCAAAGGTTCTTGTTAGGGATTCCATTGATGGGACATATGACTGGTGTGCCATAACTCAACCCCTTTCCACTGAAATCAACTTTTGCTAGGTCACTTAAAAAAAGTTGATCTTTATTTCCATAGTCAGGGTTTCAATATCCACTGCAATCCCACAACTCTCCCCCCAGGAACATCAATCAGGTTATTTCTTAAACATTGCATTCAGAATCTCAAACGTTGTCTGAATAACTGATTGCTCATAGCCACAGAGTACAGATTTGAAAGCATTGTTACAACTGATTTAAATGCAAATGGTATCCTCATGTCAGCCAAAAAAAGAGAGAAAGAAAAAATGGAACTGATTTGTTCACTGTCTGTGACACATATTCATTGAAATTGTCAATATCAAGATTTGATCTCTTTGTACTTTCTCGTCTGCTACCCCGTTCTGGAAAGTTCATATCCTGTCTCGAAGTGTACAATGCCAGAGCGACCCACGTGTCGGCAAATTCATCGTGTAGTGATACAATGAGGCACTTTACATCTACTCCCCTTCACAACCACGGCAACTGACGATATAAACCAAATAGATCCCTTGTTGTTTGAAATATAGAGAGAGAGAGGAAGTGTGAACTGAGTGACAGACAAAGACGAAGATGAAGACACATGCCGGGAGAGGCTGAGGTTTTAATATCGTCTCTCTCTCTCTCTCGCTTGTCGGAGCAGCTCTTTTGATACCAGACCATCTCATTCAGTCTCCGGTTTCTAACAAGTTCGTGGCGGTAACTTATCCCGATAGGGTGAAAGACAACAACATCGGCTGCGACTCACAAACGACGTCTGCATCCGAGCAGTGGCATATTAGCATGCTGTTCACATGCTCCCTGTATGGTAGCACATCGAACTGTTGGCCGGATTTTTAAATTTCTGCTGTGCAATTTCTGATGGACTTTGTGTCTGGCTCCTTTAGTTACACATAAAATACCAGATAGGAGGAGGCATTCCATTGGATTTATTAATTTTGTTGTGTGTGCTTCAAACTGTCATGGAATTAGTAGTTTGGACAATGGCCTCAGCTCATGTGTGATGGCATGCTCTGTATTGGCTGGTGTTCTTGGGATATTTCACAATCTGGAGAATTGGCTGCAGTCCAGTCAAGGTAAGCAAATACATCAACAGAAGATGAACAATTAGGGGAGTGTCTTGTTTGAGCATCTTAGTTTGGATCATCATGGAGCATAATTTGTTATAAGTATATATGCCAAATTTCCATGATATTGTACGTTGTCCTCATTCTGCTTCCTTACAAAGTCAGAAAGTATTTAAATCTCTGCAAATGAATCTGGTACACTAATTAACGACAGGGCGTTAATTTTCAAGGTATTAGAGTGAAGTCTAGACTTCCATGTGCAACTGTTGAGAAGTTAGTGAGAAGTAGGTGATGAGGTAGATTTGAGCCTCCACTCATCTGGTTGATTTTTTTTTATGAGGCTGTTATATGGGTCAAGAATTTGATCCTCTCAAGTTTCAGGAGATGGACGGTGACTTTCTGAAAAATCATGGTGACCCCCCTTAAGAATTTGTTGATCTTTTGCTTTTTCTTTTTTGTAACCACCTCCCCTGGGGAAAAAAAAGGACAACAAACCTGTCTGAAAAAAAATCAGAGAATGCTGAGTTAAAGGGAAATAGGGCCTTTGTTTGACAGAAAACAACAACAGATTTAAAACCAGTGCTTGTAAAGGTAGAATGACAGATTTTTCAAAATCAGGAAGGACTGTGGCCTTCTTTTCAAGAAATGAGTTTCTCATAGATAGAAATTCAGTTATTTGTTGCTCAACAATAATTTGTTCACCCAAACTTTTCAAAATTCAAATGATGCATCTTCCGTTACTCACCACATGCATAATTTTTTGAGAAGTTGAAGGTCTTGCAGGTGCTTATTGGTGTGACTGAACGGCTTAATAATGATTAAAGCTATTTTCTTCATATGCCATGTTGATATTTTCTAAACGCCCTATTTCCCTTTAAACACTGTTACTGTATTTGTAGATTAACAAGCAGCCATTGATCACATTTTGAAACAAAATAAATTTGTCAATTCTGTGAAGGGTATAGCCCAGTTTGCTGATTGTGTACAAATAATTGTGCACAAGAGAGGGAGAGTATGTCAATCTCTGTGCAAAACTGATCAAATGATGGGTGTCTTTTGTGCCTCATGGTAAGTGCTTGATGTATCGGTGTGTATGTTTTTTGACCTACTGATACACATCATTGTTCAATTCATACATGCAAAGTCAAGTCCCTTTGTGACTAATAGTTTAGTCGAATGGGATCCATGCAACCACAGATTTGTCTTAACAATCGCCCCCAGTGAAACTTACAGGTTATTGAACTGAACAGTATATGTACAACTACAATATACAGGGATGAAATTTAGCGGTCGTCCGGTCGTCCGGTCGTCCGAGACGACCAAAATTTCTGTAGGACGACCAAAGTTACTACCTCAGGTTGTCCTTTGGACGACCAAATTTTACCCCTGGTCATTTATATTGTGATGCAATGCTTACAACTCAACACTGAGATGCAACCAAAATATTTAACATGCATGAACTCCATTGCAAAACATCTGTTTTCTTTCACAAAAACCCGCCAAAACAACCTGAAATCCACGGTACATAAAAAGCCAAACAAACAGCCTCAGTGTACAATCATGTTTCAACTGATTTTACTGTACCAGACATGCACATACAGTACACAGCAAGTACCAGATAAATGAATCGCAGTCGAAGAATTCGGTCATATGTGCCACGTGCAAGGAGAGCTGGTATGAATTTTCTAAATAATGATAGCACCGTTCAAGATTAGTAATGTATCATATTTTGATTTGAAACAAACATTATATTATACAGAGATTTTCTTCTATATGATATATACTTTACAGCATCAATGATTCTAGATAATGACATTTTTTTATTATCAAAGTGAAAAGGTGGAATTTTACCAGCCTCCTTCTGGAAACCCCCCCCCCCTTCCCTTTGGATAAACCCTGGGCATTACTTTTAAGTTACAAGTCAGTAGTATAATTTAGCTGTGGAAAGTTTCAACCTGTATAAGAAAGACAAATAAAAACATGGTCTTGACTGTGCAAAATACAAATTTTGCACATTTCTTGTTTTTATATGTCTATTGTGGAGGGTGACCAAATTTTTGGGAGGACAACCAAATTTTTGCAGCTGGTTGTCCCTGGGACAACCATTTTCAGTTGCTTAAGGATCATCCCTGATATAGGTGGTGACAACTACCACACAGTGAAACTTGTCGGCTATTGGACTGAACAGTATGTACAACTACAATATAAGTGGTAGCAACTACCAGTACCTCACAGCCCTAACGCCACGCAAAAAAAAAAGTGACGGGAGATAAGGAAGAAGGTCTAAGTTTGATTCTATGGGCTAGTTGCCATGTAATACTCAATAACTTTGTTTCATTTTTTTCAGGAGGAGAGCACAAAGACTCAAATTGGTTGATTAGGGTTTAAAGACATTTATATCTTCTAAATTGCTTTAGACATTTCAGAAAGAGTGCATCAGTTTGTAGCAAAACTGCCAAGGAAGTTTGCTCCTGTTGCAACCTCTCTGTTACTTTTCTCTTCCTCATTTGAGTTTAAGATTCATTTTAGGTTTGCCTTTTTTACTGTTGTGCAAACATTAATATTTAAGTACTTCCTCCTGCCTGTAAAAAAGTTGTAATTAGTTTGGCGCTGGTGAATATATTGTAGACATACTAATAGCCAAGTTACTGTAAAGGAGCACATATTTTGGGTCCAGATATACACTTGCCGGAACTGACTACTTTTCTGGCTTATCGCATGCTTGTGAACTCTGAAAGTTAAAGAGAACTCTGACATTATGATCTCTGAAACTTTATCATGCAAACAGTCCAGTTGACTAATTTGTAACCAAACGGAAGTCAGCTTATCATTGTTCAGAAATACCCATGATTAACAAAAATCTAAGAAACAAGAAAGGTGGTATAGTATGTCTCTAGGTCCTGCAAATATTCCCGTGAACTCGTGACAAAGTAGTGTGCATGTGCAGTCGCACATAGGAATGTTCAAGATTAATATAATCATATCTAACAAATAACATACGGGGGCATTTGTGCCTTTGGGCCACTTTTGCAAGCAGTGGAATTGACCTAACTTTTACAGTTGAGACAGGAACTGATGTGATTGCCATTTACATCCATTTGTTGCTTTGTTGCA
The DNA here is from genome assembly GCA_021234535.1 of Stichopus chloronotus. Taxonomy (NCBI): domain Eukaryota; kingdom Metazoa; phylum Echinodermata; class Holothuroidea; order Aspidochirotida; family Stichopodidae; genus Stichopus; species Stichopus chloronotus. Next base: position 6,463,420 of record SFZH01000008.1, read on the forward strand.
ATTGCCTGGTACAAATTAATGATTAGATCTGCAGCCAGTTCTCTGATGTAGGTCAATTGAAGGATAGAAAAGTGTCCATGCCGAATGGTTCAGAGACCAGCACTACATATTGTCCAGCTGTTAAATTAGCTGGTTCATGCTACGTGCCATAAGGTACAAACTTCAAAATACGGACTGTGTAAATAGTCTGTAAATCCAGCTAGGTCAAAGACATTTAAAATGTTAGTTGTATGCATTTAAATGGAAAATTCACCTATTGGCTGAATGCAGTCTTTTTTTTTTTTGTCAGCTATCTGTGCTAGTATGGTATTAGTCACAGGCACTTTGGAATGAAAAAAATATGAGGGGCGGGGGAGCCTGAGTGGCAGCAGGACTATCTAAAAGAACTTTCACCATTAGTTGGTACAGAGTTTTGCTTGCCTTTATAAGGTACCCAGATGACTGGAAACATAGAACTGAGTGTTCTAAGCTGCACTTACCTTGCATTTAAGATCTCATGTCTGCAATTTGAATTATGCATCCTCTGTCATTTATTCTTGGAGCACATACTGTAGCAGATATTGGGGTGGGGCAGGGACTTAGCATACCTTTAGCTCCTGTCCACTTTTCCAGGCCCTTTCCTGGTTCCACCACCACTGGCTATATTCCCAAAGTTCACACTGATGAACTTATTTTAACATGGTAAAACTGTAGGATTATGGACTTGTATCAAATTGCAGCATGTACATACTTTGAAATTTTTTTTGCTATTTTTAAGGGTTATAAATGCAAAATGGTGCAAGAATTCTATGTTTTCTCCATGTATTTGTATTCCAAAAAAGCAGGAAATTTTATTGAAAATTTTTGGAACACTTTTTATTTTTTGAGGGGGGGGGAACGTGTGCCTCCATGCCCCTCTGTGGCTATGTGCCTGCATTCATAACATTTTAGGTTTATGGAATCTTTCCCCTCTTGTATGATTTTGGCCCTAAGCGGATTATTCTGAGCAGATATGGTTATCATATGTAGTAGAGCTATAGTTTCCCTTTGCAGCTACAGCATTCAGGCCTATAACAACAAACAAAAAACATGGGGGGGGGAAGGAGATTACAGTACATGAAATAGTTGTTCTTGCATGAATGGACCCTACAGTGAATGTCAAATAATCGACCTCATACAAGCGCTGTTGGTGCTTTAATAGGTCTACATAAAATATTAGGAATGTAATGTATTAGGGTGGGATTTAATTCATATGAAGGATTTGAGTTGTGATTGACTGCACAACTTAAAGGGAAATAGGGCATTAAGAATACACCAACATGACATACAAAAGAAATAGCTTTAGTCATTGTTACACCATTCAGTCTCATCAATAAACATCTGCCAAAGCTTCATCTCCTCAAAAGATTGTGCATGTGATGAGTAAAGGAAGATGCATTATTTGAATTTTTAAATGTTTGGGTGAACAAGTTAGTGTTGAACAACAAACAACTGAGTTTCTGTCTGTGAGAAACTTATTTCTTGAAAAGAAGACTACCATCCTTGCTTATTTTGAATAATCTATCATTCTATATGTCCACAAACATTGGTTGTAAAAATATGGATGTTTTCTGTAAAACAACCCCCTATTTCCCTTTAAGACCAGAAAAGACAATTACATGCATCAATGACATATTGCTCAGGTCTCTATGACATTTGTCATTGTTCTTCCCAAAACAATTGATACTTCGGATGTAGTAAACATTTTGAAAGCAAACTTTAGCTTGTTCTCATTTATTGCTAAATGAAAAGTATCAATTATCTGTTTGTCACAGGAAATAATACCAGCTTAACTGATAGACTGGTAGCATTTAAACAATTACTGATCATGCTATTTTATAAATTGTTTTGCATATAGTGTATGGCAGCAATGTATGTACGTAATATACGAACATGAAACAACCTATCAATTTGTGTTTACATCTACTACATTTTGGGAATGGTACAGTTGCTGCTTGCAAATGAGGCAACATCATGCTTGCGGTCATTATACATATAATTGCATATGAATGTGTTGGTAGGTTGTATGCATTAATTGCCACTGGGCTGTTCTGCTGTGCCTATTAAAAGCCAATTAATTTGGTCTTTATTGGTAATTAATTTGCTGTTTTCTGTCTAGCTTTGAGCTTCAAATGAAGGTGCCTGATAGGTGGAAGTGTTGAAGCTATCAATGCTATTAAAGTGTTCATGGTTTCACAGCTAGGTAGGATATGTCTCAATCCATTAACAAATATAATTGTCAAGGTGGAACTGCATATGTGTCAGTGGAATATGATTTAAATGTCATTTGGCTGGGAATTTATAGCTGCTGTGATGATGTCAGAAATAATGGCTTTTTTAATACAACATTACACATTACAACAGGACCCACAGCTAAAGGGAGAGGGGTGAAGGGGCAGTTGCACCCTTCAGAATATTCTTTAATATATTTTTTTTTTGTGATACCACAAGTTTTTTCCCGTTTTTATTCGGTAGGCCTATATTTTTTTTGGCTTAATGGCCTGGAAAGTGATACGTCCAGAAATCTGGGAGGTGTGGGTCAAAATTTTCTTGTAACATTCGCACCGACCTGTGGTGGCACTATGCTTAGATAGTCTTCTACTGGATTTGCACATTCGTAGACAAATTTCAGGCTATACCCTCCATTACAGGAGGCTGTGTTTTAATGGCTGATGCAGCTTGCACAGATGGTCTTATCTGACTTAATACCAGAGTGGCATCTCCCTGGTTTAACATTCTATATTATGGCTACATTGCTGCATCCCGCTAGGGGCTGCTGGCACACCTGGTTTATTACTTTCTCTGTTGTTATGTTCTGTTGGCCTTCTTATTTAATAGATGTTTGATATGCTCTCTCTTGACCGTAAGGTGTTGTGTTGTTGCCATAGCCAGTCATTGCACCACCAGCTTCAAGCGGTCAGTGACTCTGTGACCAGGTCACAATGCCAGTTGGTACCCACCACCTGTCGAGGTCAATGGTACAGTAGCTCTTCGACCCACGTGAAAGCCGAAGTCATCAGTTGTGCTAGACCATTCGCAGCATCACAACAATGGCAAGAACAGGCTACCTGTTTTGCATACCTCACAATGCTAGAATTTTGATTGGTACACAGTTGCTGGTATAGCTAGTACAGTATAACAACCAGACTAGCTAACATTCACTCAGATGCAAAATTAGTGTATTTGGAATAATATGTGGCATTTTAATCAGATCATGATGCCATGATAGGCAAAAACCTGACAGCTCAAAGGCAAGAGTCAAAAGGCTATTGACGTGGTTAAAGGATTGCTATAATTGCATTGTGCAGTAACAATTGTAGGCAAATGGACCACATAAATTTCCTCATTATGACCCCTGCCTAAACCATATGTAGTGTAGGTACTACAGGCCAGCACTGGGTGACCCCCACCTCTCTCTGTGAACTAATTATCAAGATAGAGAGAGAAAGAGAATGATGTGTAGTATCATAACTGAAACAAGACCAATCTTGGGTTATGAATTTGCTTGATACAATGATGTACTCTTTCTAGTATGCGTCTTACGCCCTTAATGGCATTTTAAATTTTGTAAATTTGATAACAGATCGGGCATTTGCTCTCATAAACAAAAACTCTCCTTGCCTCTGTTTTTTATATCAAATGGTCTGACAAATGCAGCCAGGAATACGTAAATAAGGCAGAGACGTATTAGCCAGTATGCCATCTGTACACTTCACTGAACATCTTTTGAAGTACTGTATACACAGGAAAGTCTAGCTTGCACAGTTCAATGTTCTGCATTTTGAGCAGCGTATATTGGATGGTTATTTCCATCAGGATCACGTTTTTATTGAAGTTGCTTAAAGTGAAACCTCCTGCTGTTCTAATAGTAGTGGTAATGGATGGCAACATGATGGGAAAATTTCACTAGACCATCGGCACGATAGTCACTGATTTCACATTTTGAAACTTTATGTTGTACGTTACAGAACCCTATAGTCTCGTGCTGTTTTAAATCACAAGTGTTTGTGACTGATAAACAGGAGATTATGAAGCAACAAAATTCGGAACATTTTGGTCATTTTGATAATCCACTGCTAAGCATGACTGAAATGTACAAATGAGATAATTTGATTACACTATTGTTATAAAGCAGTTCCTACTACAATATAATTTTTTTTCAGTGTATCTAGGGTAGCTTAATTGAGTATGGAATGGAGGAGGGTGGGGGGTTCAAAAGGGGTGCTGAAAGGAAAAATGTTCAATTGCACTCATGGAGGGACATGTGGAGGACGATCAGTGTGAAGGTAGTGGAATAATAAAGTCCACAAGTTCAACTTTCCTGATGAAGTTTAAAAAGTATGATTGTTTCTCTAATTTTCTGCAACTCGATTGTTTGTGGACAGTGTCATAACAGCAACTAATGTAGACACTTGAACATGAACAAAATGTTTGCCTCAATTTGTTTGTTGATTGCTTTGTCTCTCACAGAATATTGGATATGTTTGTATGAAACTGTGAATTCTCTTGTCTTTTGCCAGCCATTTGAAAGAACTCTGAAGATATTTCTGTGTGACTTTCACCTCCCTTGAGGAAAATATGACAAGTGCTGGCAGCTTGATTAGTTTTGCAAATTAGCTAATTGAATTTGAGGGGCTGAGATTGGCTCACGTACTGTGCAGGGACAGCAATGATGTCGAAAAAGTCGTCGGTAGGGCACAGGATTCATCTGAGGGTTGAAAACAGTCACAAACTCTCATCAAAGTTTAATTTTGAGAAATTGGAAAGTGAACCAAAATGTCAAATAGTCAATTTTCTTCCATTTTTTTTATTAGCTTAAAGTGGGTGACTTTTAAGTACAAACCACTGGGAAGAAAAATGTCAAAGTACAGTGAGTGATCAGAAGGAAGTTTAAAATAAAATCATCAAGGTGTATTTCTTCTTTGGTGTAAGCACAATTTTCGCATCAGTCATTTTGATTTAATATCGTACATCAAGTCTGGAAGACATTCTCTGAAGAGGATTCGCCTTGAGGCTATAGATGTTGGAGCAGAATCTCTCGCTCTTCTCACTATGTTTGATGTTTTGAAAATATTTAGATCTTGCCTTGTATGAGCAAGTTCAAAAAGTTCTTGGTGCTGGCCCTAACCTACTTCTTATCATGAAATGGTTGTAATTGATCTAACTGAACATCATGCAGCAGTCGCCAATACTCCATCTCCACCGTATTCTTGTCGGATGGAATCTTTGAGGAGAACAACATCAATACGTTCTGGCTCCAATAAATTTTGTAGACGATATGGGTAAATGTCAGCATCACGTTCAAGTAGAAAATTACAAAACATGAACTCTGTTATTGCTTTCAGACAATTATTGATTTACATGAAAACAAAAATAATTAAAATATATATTGAATGCTCTACTTCTTTTTTAGTCATAGACTTTGAATTTGAGGTGTTTGGTCTATAAATATGGGGATGTCTTGGACTTGATTACATGTTGGGAGAGATTGATAAACATTCTAATCACTGTAATATGACATCAATTTGAGGATAGACCTATAGACTGACAGGCATGAGAACTTTTGTAGATGTGTAGATGAAGGAAAACAAAAGTTTATTATTTGGGCAGTAAGTTTGATTTAAATGCAAGCAAAATGTTTCTCAATGTTGAATTTTTTGTACACATATGTAATTCATCATTTTTTTGTACAGACTGTCGTGAATTGGAGTTGATAACTAGAGATGAATATGGTAGTGGTTAGAAAGACCTTAAAAAAAGCTCTGGTTGAAGAGCAATATGTAGGCACAAATGTGCCATACAGACTACTTCTAACATCTTTCCTGGATGTAACCCTCTTACATGGGTCATGAAAATGCTCCCTTTATAAATATGTCTCCTTGACAGCAGGAATTAGGATTTTTTTTTTTTTTACCAGTGTTAGAATTAGTACACCCTATCACAGTACACAGCAGTGATATCATATATATCTGTCACAGATCCATAATTCATATGAAAAAATACTAACAAGAGGGCAATCCATGGAGTTGCATCTCATCTTTATCTTTGTCCATAATCATTCACTCTTTTACATGGGTGGATTATAGTCTATCGAGAGTTTTACGCAGTTTTACCCAGCGCTGTACATTATACACAGCACATAAGTACGCATAGCTGGGTAGAGCAAACTTAGCCACGGATGCGCAAGAATGCGCAAGTGAGTGGAAATGTGGCAGTCACGCATGCACGTCAAAGTGCATGTTCCCATGCAGATCGTGTGTGTGTCAAAGTAATCCTTTGATTTCCTTTTATTTCTCAGATCAGCGAACCGCCACTCTAGGCATTTTGTAAGAGTTCTCAGAAACATGTCACAATCATTTGCATTAATACTTAATTTCTTTTCCTGCCAAAACGTACTGTAAACAACTCAATTCCGTGGCTAGTGTATACGCGAACTGTAACAGTGAAAACATACTGACTAAGCGTATTACCAAAAGCATGGAAAATGACATTGTTGTTAGCTATAATCGCTCAGTCCAAACATGGTTGCATAGATTGAAATATTCAGTACATTGTATGGAAAAGCAAAGATATAATAAGTTATGTTGCACCTTGTACTAACAGAACCTACCGTATGTGCCCTTTTGACCTATGATGTCACTGGTGAACACTACAGATCATAATCAGGTATCTAATGACCAAGTTTGAAGTTCATTAGACTTACTGTCTAGAAGGAAATCGCAACATACTTTTCAAAGCATTTTAATGATTAGAGATTTGACCTGTGACCTTTGACCTCTGACCTTAAATTTTGACAGGAGACACAACTTCAGACCTTGGGTCATCTATATAACAATCTCCTCATTGGCTTTGCAGTGTAGGAGGAGTTGCAGATGCAAACTTTTGAAATGGAAATTTTCTTTCAAAAACACCCGCACACGTACACACATCTTCACACATTTTGACCCCTACCCTAATTGCGTGGTTCCAGGTCACCTTAAGTACCATACCAGGTTAGACCCGGGCCCCCATGTCTCCTATATCAACAGTACCTAATGTTATCATAGCAACTGTTGCTATGGTAGCTGAGAGAGCCATAATACATTCTAACATCCCAAAGCAACTACAATATCTTATCCTGTACATTACATGTGTAGGGATGTAATAAAAAAGAGGTCAAGAAGCAATTAATTATTTTGTTGGGTCATAGCTGAAAAATTGTACTGTCATACCTGCTCTGTGACTAGTTTGGAATTCTACATCTACAGTCGCATTGCTTTGTGTTTAGTTGGTTGAGGTTTGGCATGGGAGTTTTATAGGAAAAGTTAAGTACAGTAAACAATGATGGAAACTAACGATTTCTATTGTCTTCTGATCTCCCTGATGAAGGATCACACCAAGTTTCACCAAGGGGGAATAAAATATGTAATCTTCCAGGGAACACATAGTACATACCTCAATGTCTGTGTATAAATAATGAATAGGTATTGCAAGATTCAAGAACATCAGCTTCATCATGTTCAGTTTGCAAAATTTCACATTGATGCCATTGTCCCCATTCACTGTTTCTTGGTACACATGTCACAGATTGAAATGAGACATATCTCTACACTCAGATGCTGTCAGGTACAGGAGTATTATTTGTAGGGTTCCCTTTGCTGCTGTAAATATTTTAATTGACTTTTGAAGGCTTCTGTCATAGGAAACTGCCAGTACTCAGTCAACAGGGTTTATGTATCTGGGGGTAGGGGGACATTGTAGAAGATAGTACTCCTGAGAGAGGTGTTGCTACTGTGTCCTCTAACTTTCATCTCATTGAAAATGCCACACACCTCGTCCCTGGTCTGCCAGCATCCCTTGGCTTGATAACTCACATTAGCAAATACCAGAAATATCAATAGTGAGGCAGTTCGGTTGTGAAATATCGTCTACATAGATTTCACTCAGTGATAATTAATTGAGCCACCTTGGCTATGATTCAAAATAAGTTTTCCATGCTGTTAGATCCATTAGTGTAGAACCCTCCCTTCTCTCCTCCTAGCCTGGTGCCATCCTGTTTCTCTTTTACCCAATCATTGCCTCTTCTATGCATCACTCCATCTGCCAGATATTTTTTACAGTTTTTTGAAAAAAGTTCTTGCGATGCTCTGTAAATCATGGTGCGCCATATCAATCCAGCTCATGCCGCTCTGTAAAACACATACTTTGATGAGAAAGAATTTAATTGATGAAGCCTATAGCGCATGCATGGTCGAAAGATGATGGGTTGCTTTGAGTCATGTACCTTCATCGCTAAATCATCCCTTGCTGTATACAACAGGGCAGAAATGTTATACAAAGAGGGGATGTCATTAATGGTTATTGCAAGATCTTGGAATGATGAGGTTTCTGAGTAATGTATACTGGATGGGTCGTATGTCAGATTTTGCATGCACAGATAGACCTGGATATTTAATATCTTCATTTCATTTACCATGGGCATTCATGTTTCGTCAGTCGCAAGTTAGATGATGGAAACGATGTACAGATCTCATACACGTGTCTCATGAAATTTGTGCTGAAACTCTGGCACTGGAATTTTGCAAGCATTATGCAAAATAGTTCCCAAGAAAAATCTAAGGTAAAATATGCATGAGTTTCATTAGCATATGAAAGGTCATCACAATCTGTCACTATGTGTTTTGTAGCAGACTGCTTTTATTTAAAAGCTATCTTTCTTTTGTCTTAAATGTGAAGATTGGGAATTGTCCGTGATATGTTCAAGTTTTATCAAGAGATGTCTCAAAAGAATTGAAGATAAACTGAGATACACTGTCATTTTAGACATGTTTTCATCATTAAGGGCAATCATTCGTCACAAAGCGTTCATCAAATTCTGCCTACAAAGTGACTAATGGTCGTCAGATGCGCTTCTGTGGTTTCTGGTCATGGATGGGGAAGTGATAGCTGTGGCAGTGTCATCAGAACTCCATAAATTTCTGTGTGTGCACAGACTACATTTACATCGCAATCTTGCGGTTTGTCCAGTGCCTGACTCGGGGACAATTCCCAACTCATTTCCCGGCCCTAGGGGCAAAACCTATCGACTGGAACTTTCCACACAGAGAAGCACAGGCGGAAATTAACTGAATTTTGATAACAATTGATTGTTCTTCCATAGAAGTTAAGCACTGAGAGAAATGATGTTGCTGAACCTGCACTGAAGTCACAAATCTAACCGTATAGGTATGGCGAGAGAAATGCTCACCGTTTCAATCGAAATCACTTGAAATGGTAATTTTGTGCTGAACTTATTAAACTTGGATAGCAAAATGTCCAGAAAATTAACAAATTGACTGCTGTCTTACAACTTAATTGGTAGAAAGAATCAAAATCATGACCAAGTTCTTTCAAGTTGATTATACACACACACACTGTAGGTATATATGAATGAAAAGCATGGGTCAAATGTTTTAGTATATTTGTTTATTAGGTGTATCATTTTGGATTCATCCTAGTGGAGTCATTTGTTCCAGGATATTTCAAGTTGATTTATTTTTCAAATTCTTGTCTCATGATGTATAGACAGGTAATGACAGCAAAGGTTTAGGTTTCACTAAAATGGAAAACCAGGATGAGTGACAGCTAATGCAAGTCAGAGTTACCATAGAAGAAACAAAATCAATGAAAGAATAGAGTATTTCAAATGTAGAGTATGGTCTATACTCACCAGGATGCGGGGTAGCATATATGACTCCTTGTGTCCAGTACATGGCAAAAAACAAAGCACATTCCGCTTACAAGAGTAAGAGACCTAAATGATGATCTTATGTGATAGCCAGCTGACATTACCATATATGGTGAGATTCTTTGCTTAAAACATGTCATCACAGTTCTATCGCTTTTAAGATAGCCCTTAAAAATGGACAGTCTGTAAGATGTTGTCACACTGGTGTTATTATCACACTTGTTATTAAATTTCTAAAATATAGATTAATGCAGTAAAATGGAGTTGGTAGCTCTCTGAAACTACTGGTTTGAAACGCAATTCAGATTTAGTGGGTCTCATAGGTTTTTAGATTAAACAAGTTTGTTGAGTTAATTGCTCCTATGTTATCATTGGTTGAATAGACTTTAAAACATGTTCATTGGTTGATTTTATTATTGGACGAAAAACTGAATGTGGATTTGTAAGTTGAAAACTGTGTACAGTTAATCCTAAATCAGAAAAGCAAGCATTGACTTGTGGGAAGTGTAAGCACATGATCTAAGCTACAATACAGTGGTTTCATGGTTTGTAGGGAGATATTTCACATTTTATAGTGTGCATTAAGAATGAATGTGGCAGAACTAGCAATTATAGTCCACTTGGCATGCCTTTCAAAGTACACTGTAAATACAATGAAAAGCATAATTTAATTGACACAACAATGCTGTGTTGAACTGTATGATTACAGAGCTTTACAAAAATTTTCTGTGAAGATTCAGTTATAACTACATTCTTCACCCATGTAGAACCAGTGGTGTCTGATGACTTTAAGCAACAAAGGATATATTACAATGTAGTGAGCAGCAACTTTCTTCCACAGAGAAATAAACTAATGATATTCAACTCTACATACACTGCTCATGTAGAATACCAGATGGACAGCACAGTTGAATGTCCTGAAATATAAAATAAGGACATGACTGCATTTTCATAAGCTATTATTTTCCCCATTTTCATGGACCAAAACATCAATGGTTTAAATCTTTAAAATTTATCTGAACAGGGATCCTTGATTTGAGTTAGGTACTCTACCATGGCTAGTTCCATTTCATTTTCCGCATGATTTAGTGCGCTGCTCTGCCACTTCTGTAGTTTGTACACTTTGGCACCTGTTCCACCGTTAGCCAATTTGTGTGTGCATGATGTTGGTATTTAGTGTAGCAGCGAGGCAAACTTTGTATGTGCTCAGCTGTTTTAAAATTATTTCAAGCATTTAAAGTTCATCAAAGGTTCACATCCACATCTCCAACAGGCCATGCCTCGCTTAACGCTGACAGTATCTCGGGATATTCAGAAATTGTCTGCCAGTATAATAAAATATTAATTGTTTTTTCAAATAACCCCGGGAATAATCGACAGGCAGAAAGAAAGTAAAAAAAAAAAATTGGATCTGAGCTGACACAGTATTTGAGTTTATTTTGTCTTTGTGAACAAAAACTAATTCAAATTATTTTTTGAGGTACCTGTGAAAATCACAGCTTGGACCAGTTTCAAAGTATTTGGATATTCAAAAGTTATGATTTATGAGAGCAGAATATTTTCGATTAAGAATAGCAGCTGCAGCTGTACTTCAGATTATTGGAACCAAATATCAAAGATGTTTTCCCATTTTGGTGCTGATTTTCTCTAGATCAGGGAATTTAACATGATAGAAATTTTGCAATTCAAATTATGGTTAGCAACTTCATGTAATACAAATTGGAAGCTCGTACAACTTTTCTGACTCAGATAAACCTTTCATGTTAACCAATATTTAGTGGCTATGTTGAGTGACAAATTTCCATATATACTCATTGACAGTTTTTATCAAAATGTTTTAAAAAGAGCGTGATCAATATGTTTAATTTGTTTTTTTTTTTTAAAGTTTGTAAATACTGAGAAATATTAGGTCATTAAATTGGGTCTTAGAAATCAACTTACCTAAAACTTCATTGGAGCTGCTTTTTTGTGTACTTGATGACATCACTCCAGTTAATTCTGAAGAGGTAATTGCTTTGGTAACCAAGACTATCACCATTGAGACACCATTATTTATTTGGGTGGAGTAAAAGGAAAAGAGTACTCCTGACTTGCTAATCATCCTACCAGTATATCAGGCTAATCTTGTTTTGTTAAACCCAAAATTCAATTTTTGCAAGAGATAAAAACATTAAAATAATTCTAACATAAAGCATAAAGTATGTTCAATGGATCAATCTGAAAAGCCACCGCTTGCTTTTCAGACTGTTGATGTTTCCCTGAGTCCAATCAAATTTACAACTCAAACACATTTAGGCTAAAATTTGGTTGAGTGTATGTGATTAACTTGTTTGTAATTCTCAGCAGTTGTGAGCAATGTACCTGTGAGCACAATAACAATGAAACATAAAGAGTCATAGGCTGGACCAGATTCCAGAATAAGTCTTTGGAGACCAGTAATGTTTTAAGTTTAATTAATTTGGTTGCTAGACTAAAAAATCATAGTTGTGTAATCCTTGGATGTTCAAGTGTATCTGTTTGCCTGAGAATGTTTAGTAGCATTGTGAGAAAAAAGTTTTGCTCGCTTAGAGTCTCAATTGGGATATAATCATGTATGGGTACCCCTGGGATGCAGGGAGGAGGGGTTATAGCAGGAACCTAGGGGTGATGTTGAAAACGTCATAGATCTTTCAGTAGGATCCATATCCTCAAGTCCTGCTTTGTGTGGGAAACTTAGTAAACAGTCAGATTGATGGATGGAAGCCTCACTTTTGTTCGATTCAAATTTTAAATTTCTTGTCTACATGTGTTGGCAACTCATTCATTGTCAATCCACGGGGATTATTTGCTTGGTTTTGTAAATTTGCGGCGGAGAAAATAATCATTAACTTCAGATGTTGTCTAACCCTTTTGCTTGAACAAGACATGCATGTTGCTTTCTGAGGCAGAGTAATGGGCGAGGGATATCACATCATATGTGCGTGCACTGGCTGAGCGGTGATAATGTGACATTTAATACCTTAGTGTAAACAAGAGCCCTGCTTGCGATCATCGGTGCAGCAAAATGGATCCTGGGTAATTTATTGATTGGTGAAGGGACGCTGTTGATACTGTGATGTTGTGAGATAAACTTCAGTCTGCGTGAATTCCTCCAAGATGACATTAAAACCAGCAGCTGTTAATTGCATGGTTTTCTGTGGTATATATATATGACTAAGCTCAATATCAGCACGAAAAGGGGTGTCCTTTTGTTTCCGTGACCAATTCATGTGTCGTGTGTGTGTAATAAACAAAATTCTTGCAACTACTGTGCATATTTTGTGCCCTTTGGTTGACTATATGACTACAGACATTTGACTTAATTCAGCATGGCCAGGTCAACAGGAGAGAAGCAATTTCTCATGATTTCATCTTCGAACCAATTTTCAGTGACAGTTTGTAAGTCGTGACGTACAGTCCACTGGATAGAGATTTGTCGTCAAAGGAAGGGTTTTAATACAGGGGAGCTGTGTTACCCGTCCAGTAGCAAAGCCCTGTAAAACTAGTGATTTCAAACATGTACAATGACTTAGTTAAGGCTATGTTTTGATGCCTTAAATGAAAACCCAATACCAACTCTTAATTTGCTAAAATTATGCATTTGAATTCCTTCAGTTTGACCTGAGATGTAAGGGCTTTTTCTACACATATGACAAACGTCCTTTTCAAGTAACAAGTGTCTTTTTTTTTTGTTTTTATAAAATTTCATCATTTGGCTTATTCAGTTCAAATGTTTGTCAACTACAAATAATTCTGTCAGATCATTGACTCAGCCACTTTGCAAGAACAAATGTTTTACCAAGCACTGTGTAGACAATAACATTGTAAACTGCACATACTTTATATTTGAGGTGCATTTTATTGTTAATTGTATGGTTTTGTACAGCAAAATCATGTGTGTGGGTGCATGTATTGTGCTGAATGTTGTGATGGAAATGAGCAATAGAGTAACACCCTCCTGAGCAACTTTCTAATTGGCATTTCTGGACAGTGTTTTCTCGTTTTTAGTCATTTTTGTGTGTGAATGTTTTTGTCACTCAAGCCCACTTAAGAGATGCTGTTGCTGAAGTGCAGTTTAGATGTATAGTGAAAGTACATTTTGATATTTTCGAAAGGGCAAAGTATTTTTTTCAAGGGAGGGATCTATTCAACTATTTGATGCTCAAATTTTTATTTTTTTTTTTGTTGGCAAGCAAGTAGAGGTTTATATGAATCAGGGTAATTAAAATTAGTTCATTTCTGAGGATCCTGTTGGTAGCTAGATAAAGATATAGGAATCATGTAATTTACTTAAATTTGTAAGGATTCTGTACTTCTATCTAAGCTGATATATGAATAACATATTGTAAATGTAAAATGAAGCTCCCTTTCCACAGAAGACCACCCCAGGGGTGGCACTCATTTTCATTGTATGCATTACAATTCCTCTGCACTCCACTACGTGCAGGAACACTTCCGCTTCACAGCGTCGCAGCGATTCGCCCTATCCTCTACTGTGTAAGCCATTCTTTCCTTTGCTCGTTTTCCATCGTTATACCCCGCTCAATTTCCTCCCATCTGTATTTTGACAATAAGTTCTTTCTCTCTCTCTAAGTATGTTTGCTTGGACAGTCAATAGTACTATTCAGGACCGTCATTTTACCCTTCAAAAAGAAAGGTTGTAAAATTGCTGGCTACAAATAATGCCTTGCAATTACACACTAAATCCTCCTTGATAGAGGCCTTGTGGTAACTGCTCTTTCACTGTGGCTTTGTGTTCCTTTAAGTAGTTTATCTTCATTTCCTCCCCTCAGATTTAGAAAGATTACAGATTCTTATGTTCTGATGTAAGATTCATTGGGATTGGTTAAGGTTGAACTGTCATTTTTGATATCCAATGGTAGACTGTTTAACATCTGAGGCAAATCTGGCAAAGGGCTTAATAAAAATTTCTCAGTAGGCCTACAGCATGTTTTCAAGCCAGGCCAATGCCCAAGCAAAGCCTTCATTCAAGCCTGGATTTCTACTATTTTCAGCCAAACACTTTATTTTAAACTGGGATAGTTTGAAGAGGAACAATTTATTAGAGTCCATTTAAAGTTCATTTTATGGAATAAATTACTCATCAGAGAGAGAATACCATTTTTACTTTCAATCAATCTGTAGAGGATCAGCACACAATCTACAGTAGTTGCGTTGAATTGGGCTGGTCGATGTTCATGAAAGGGTGGTTTGTGTGTCTAGGCATTGTAAAGCACCTCCATAGTTAACAGTGCATGTATATTTACAATACTTACAGAGCTTCTTCATAGCTCCCAAGTTGGTGAACTTCTCAGCATGCAATCGTGATGTTATACATAAGATTGTTAACTTCCAAGTTTTAAAATTTTTCATACTGTTATCTAGGCCTATTGTGCACATTGCGTGCATCAAAAGGGCTGTATTTCATTAAAAGGTGGAAATATTCCTAATTTAAGAAACAAATTATGATTTTTTTTTAACGGCACATAGAACTTAGTAGGGGAAATGAGGCAAGACAAAATAATAGTAACCCATATGGTAGTATACCAGGTCTTGAAACAACGTGTTGAATAAAATTCCACAATTAACCTTACACTACCTAAGAATGTAATGGAATAATCCTCACACAGCTCTCCAGAGTCTTACACAGACTTTCCCTGGATTGTTTACATAGCATGAATAATCCCTGATATCTGATTTTAAGAAGTTATTTTCTTGCTTTAAGAGGACCGATTTTAGTCTGAAGGAATTGTAATGTTAAGCATATACACTTCAATGTTTTTGTACCTTTTAAATACAAACCTCCCTTCCAGTAGTTATATTGATGTCTTTAATTAGAATATCACATAAAAAGTTAACACAGTGTAGATATGCAAATGGTGTAATCCAAATTCCAAAGAAAATATGACATCACACCATTACATTTCAAAATGCACCATACAGTACTGTTCCCTGTGAAAACAAATACCCAACAATATGCTCAGCAG
The DNA here is from genome assembly GCA_021234535.1 of Stichopus chloronotus. NCBI lineage: Eukaryota > Metazoa > Echinodermata > Holothuroidea > Aspidochirotida > Stichopodidae > Stichopus > Stichopus chloronotus. The sequence continues at coordinate 6,479,149 of SFZH01000008.1, forward strand.
TTGTGGGTATATTTCAATCATGAAATAAGTCAAAAGTCACACCAAAGACGACAAACATACACAGATGGTCATTTCCTCAGAGCAAGAACAATTTTAACAATGAAATGTGGTCATGCCACTGTTGCCACATGCTGGCAAACACAATAATTTTCGCTTAACACCTTGGAGTGAAAAGCCCAGTTCAGTTGAAAGATATACTGTACATATCATACATACACTGTGCATCATCTTTATGCATGAGTGTATAAATACACATTATTTTAAGTGTGACCATAGAAGCAATTGTGATCTTGCCTGGTATGTTGGTCAACTAAAATTAGAGGAATATTAACGCACATTTAAATCGACTCATTGATTCATTTACTTTGTGATAAGTTGTCCATTGCAGACCTTCTCATTAGCCTCATTATTCATGTATCCATTCCTAAAGTTACTGAAAATAGGAGAAGTGTTTTATTTCTTTGTTCTTTTGTAACACTGGGTTGCCCATTGTTAATACCTTATGGTAAAAAGTGTCTGGGTCAAAAGATTCATGATTAATTGATTTTGATCACTAATTATTTAATCATTGTTGCTAGCCATGTCTGTGCGTCAGATGTTCAGAATCTTGTAAGTTTGACCATTTAGCATATTACTGTATTAGTAAAACTCAGCAAATGTGACAAAATATCATGAATTTTGTGAGCCAACTCAAAGAACCACTTGAACGTCTGAGATTTTGCCTGTATCATTATGGCTGTTGCAAAATTAGCCATAGTTGACAGTGAGTTGTCTGCGACTTTGGCTCCCATTCTCGCAATTTCCATGGATTCTGTCAACTGTGGAATTGATCCAAGCACTGCATGGCCACATCAAAATGTTGGTTCTCTGATGATCACTTTTAAAAGTGAGAGACTACTTCTGGAACTAAAACAGAAAGCTGGATGACAAGGACAGTCATAGACCACCCGCTGACAACAAAGTTGAGACACATAATGTTAAAAGAAAATCTAGATTAGGCTACCAGTTGAAGGAAAGGATAAATCCTTTTTGATTTATCAATATCTTAATTTCATTTCAGCATTCCATGTTTGATGTGATCTGACCCTTCCATGCAGAGCTCATTTTTAGTCAGCTTGGTTGATTCTCTCAGCTTGGCAATTCCAATCAATAATTTGATATGTTCACCTCACAATTATTTTCTTGTCAATGTTTTCTCTGATTGAAGATAACATGCCTGAAAACAGTATCTCCTTTCTTGGTAATTTTGTTTTATACATTCTTGTAATTTATTTTTTGTTGTTGTCACATTTAGGAACTATTTGACATGTGTTCTGAGGTTTGTTAACTGGTGTGTATTAACAGTATCATTCTGTTTGTGGCATTTTGAATAAGTGTGAAGTGAGGTCTTCCATATATCTGCCCCTTGCACATTCTAGTTCATTGCATGAGTGAAGAATGCATTACATGACAATGGAGTCAGAGAATGAAATGCATGATCAAGGTGCTTAATTTTCAACTGTCATTCTTGCCACAGTAACAACAAATAGTACAGACCGGACTGCATATCCATATTAGAAAAAAAATGCAGTGATTGAGCTTGACGGCAATTGACCAATCCAGCAGGTATGAGTAACCCAATTTATCACCCTCCGGCTAAAAATGTTGGATGAACATTTGCACAGCTGCCTCCTGCTCTCTCAAGCTTATTTTATTAAATAAACTTAAGGCCTATTCACTGTTTGTCCAGTCTCAATTGCATAAACTTAAGATTGTAAGAGATAAGTATAAACACATATCTCTTCCAAAGTTAAACACGTACTGGGCAGAGAGGCATCAGTTATCATTGCATATTACATTTTCGGCAATGTTAATTTCCGTCGCTTCGATGTCACAATTCCATGAACCCTGGAGCTGATCCAGATACATACTTTTCACAATTCCATCGTAATATTTTACCCCCTGCGAAATTGCAGTAATAGCGGTTGCCATGGAGATACATGTGTACAATTTCGCTGTCATCTACTGTAGAAAGCTCTGTGAAAGAATTTGTGCTTGCAATTTTTTTTAAAGTCGTTTTACACTATTGTTTTGTATTTTTTTATGGCTAATCTAATGTGTAGACTGCAGTAACAAACAGGAAAGAACCAAATGAGATTTGAGAATGTATGTATTGTTAAAAAAAAGAAAAAAATATGCTGATATTTTTCATATTCAGTGAAAGTTTTGGTTGATGTCATACTTAAGGTAACAACGCTTAAATGAAAACTGTGTGTCACTGAAACAGAAACAACATTTGGTGTGGCTGCCATTGTTGTTTACCAAGTTAATACTGATGAGTGATTACATCAATTACTGCCCGGCATCCAAGAGACAGCTCTTTTGTCACACTACTAGCCAAGTCCTGTGGCTTTTCCTTTGTTGCTATTAGGGGTGAGCCAGCCTTAAGTTAGAAGGGATGGAAACCGCACTCAAACATGTGAAAAAGGGCCCTGAAACGCACTACCATTCCGGTTTTTGTTGCCTCAGGCACATATCAAGGCAACCGCATCATTCGAAAGAAATTCAATACCGCTCTCCACTGGCTGACTGGCCGCCTTTTTACAAGATAACACACAAAAGTAAAATTTACAGTAAAATATTTCCAGATACGAAATCTAACGGTGATTAACCATTCAATTGCACTTTCAAACGAAAAATTTGGTTGGGTAAGAAGCAATTTAACAAAATGTCATGGTCTTCTTTCATTTTTAAATGTGTTCTTCTCGCAAACAAACTTCTTCCCTCTCTGCGGTATTGTCAATATCGTTCAGACTGTACCATTTCTGTGAATTTCCATGTAAATATATGTTCTTGCACCCCATTAAACATGAGATTTCAGTGACAGGCTTTTCAGACATACTGATGTTATATTTTTTTACCTTATTACTTATATTTTATGGATTTAACTTCGTAATTTCAACCTTGACATCACACTATAAATTAGCACCCAAAGATACATCGATCACACCTTAAGTTTGTGTTACCTACGTGGCGTACAAACTTCTCTACTCCAACAACATTACACAGCATACAGTCTAGTCCTTATTGCACTGCACAGGCACTACACTGCATACAACTTAACTGCTGCAGCAACGCCTCACGCCAAAACAAACATGTGGTAGGAAATATTTTGTAACGAGGACGCACACTTAGGGAACAGCACACCTTAAAATGATTTTTGTAAGGATTAGGCATCTGGAAGTAAGTATTTTGACAAATTCTGCACCAAATTGAAAAATTCAACCACATGATTGGGTGTAAATGAGCCATCAAAGACTATCTTGGTATCCTGTATCCAATAACATGCAAAAATAGTGCCACGTTTTGGTGTGTGGCTGAAAAATTCTGTCAGCATCGCGGAGGTAGCGGTTACGTAATACGTCACCGACTGGGGAAAGAATTTGTCTTTCAGACGTGAGTTGGAAGCCAGTGGCTTCCAACTCACGGCAGTGGAACTAAAGGGCGCAGTCTCACATGACAGGTATAGTGGATCTACCCCTGCACCCCTTCAGTATGAACTTTAATAAATGCAACATGAAGCAAGCTGACGGACAGGGTGTTCAGGGGCCCTCAAAGATTCAGATGGGGGGGGGGTACAAACCAAATGGGCAAAAACTCTCAAAATGGGTTTGTGATGTCATTGGTTTGGGGCCCCTAACTGCTTTTGTCCATGCACTCTCTCGGAGGTTCTTGCTATGCCGCTGACATAACTTGGAATGTGAATACCTCATTTCAATCATATCATAAATGCCATGAACTTGAGTGATAACTGTAATATTATTGTGTAATATTATTGTGGCTTGTTGTATTTTTTGTTATCATGGATGTTAACACATGATCTTTCTCCAGCAGTTGTGAGCTTTAACCATGCAGAGCCACATAAAAGTATACTAAATTAGGCCTATGTTAATAACGTGCAGGGTGATTGTAATATACTGTGGCTTGGTGTATGGGTTTCACAGACATGCTGAAAACTGATCTTTTGTTCTGTAACATTTGTATGTTATGAAAAATTGCAAAATGCAGTGGTTTAAATACTCTTACAGTCATTTAGGTATTTTAGGGTTGATTTTGGGTCAAGTTTACTAAAGTTTTCATTGCCTCAATCTGTGAAATATCGTTTGCTGAATGCAGGCAATTTTTAGACATCAGGCTGACTTAAAAGTGTATAGGTAGCACATTTATGCGGTATATAAAATTTTGGCGTAATGTTGCTTGTGGCTTTCTGAGCAAGCAATTGTCTAAATTGTATGACAAAATTGCTTGACAAGTATTCATTTATTTTTGCTTGTTGTTTGAAGTTGTGTGCTAAGTAGCTAATTATTCTCGTAATAGCTGGCAAGTGCCTTCATTAATTAGTGAAATGAAAAGTGTATATTTGCCATGTCAAAATTAAATTACTTTATGATCCATTTGTAGGCTATTAAGGAAGTTAGTTTGGTACCCCCTTTTTTGCCCTCAGGCCTAGAACACAGGATGTAACAACCATATGCATGTGTTTAGTGAATCCCATCTGGTCCTATTTAAACTAGTGTAATAAATGTCTTTGTTGGAATATCTTACACAGTATTAACTTGTTGGGTGCCCCCCTTCTCTTCCCTGAGAGTTTGAATACAAAAAGTAAAGAAATGTGTATGTCCAGCAAAATCATATCTTTCAGTAACTACTGTAATTGTCTATGGCTTTTCTGTAGAAGTTGGTATGGGTCATTATCCACATGATGTCCTTGAAATTGTCTCAAGACTTTTTTGTACAAATGCTCGATACTTCATTTGTGCCTCAGGTATGGTACATAGAATATGATGAAGTATCCACGTTTTTTTTTTTGTTTAACAGAAATTACTATTCCATTACTTTAACCATGAGTAAAAATGTTTGATTAAATACATAATCCATCTTTGTACATGCTGCCTCTCTGAACCCTAACCATTGATGCACAGAACATAATATATGTAGCCATTGGTGATTCCATCAATTGTCAGGTCAGAACTAATGCAATCTGAACATTCTGCAGTAATAGATAATACAAATTGGCCTGATGCTTCTCAATTTGGTCCCCTCCTGTTTTGGAGACACTAAAGAGATTGCTGTCCAACATGCCATGGTTGCGTTTTACTGCACATGATACATAATGGCAATTGTCATCATGCCTCTTCTGTGCCGTGTTCTGAAAAAAAAAAAAAAAAACAGTTTAAAGCAGTACACTCTTGCATATGCAGGGCAGAATTGCTACAGTACAGCTCAGAATAAAATGGACGTTAGTGTCGTTAAGCATTAGAAATTTTGCGTTAGAAAATAAAATTCCTTCCGATTCGAGTCTAACGATAGTAACGATCACGATAGTTTCGTTACTATCGTTAGAGGGTTGCTCTACTGCTAGTAACGCTAGGATCGTTAATTGCAGTAAACTTCTGCTCTTCCTAACGCTGGTAGCGTTAACTGCGTTAAACCGACTTAAATTTGTTACGTCGACGTAAGCTTTGGTTTGTACACTGCAGTATATCTTCGTGCCGAAGTTCGCATTCTACGATATGATGGTTTACGGCTATCATTTTGCACGCACGTGTCCAAAACTAGTGTAACAGGTGAAAATCTTTTTCTCAATCGGCCAGCGGTCAATAAACGTCTCTCTACAAAAGCTGCCCGTAGTCACTGAATTAGTGAATAGTGTAAAACCTAATACAAATTTAATCAAAACCTGTCATAGGGAAGAATTTTGAAATACCAACGTAATTTTGAGTACTAGGCATGTGCTTATTTAACAGAAATAGATGTTAAAAGTTTCGTGATTGGATCCTCGTTAACCACCCAATCAGAACTCGCGACACGCTCAATGCAACTTTTGTGTGTAGAAATCCTCACACACACTAAAGTCAATGACCTTCCCCCATTGAGTTTGTGTTATGATCATGCAAGTGTCGTTGAACGTTGGTACGGCATTGAAGCAACGATGTTTGGATGAAAATATTTTCTGTACTACAGATTTTTTAAATAAAGTTTTAAGTTGATGGCCCGTGTGTTTTGTCTTCCATTGAATAGGATTCTTTGCAGGTCTACATAATAGTGTCATGAAAACATGTGAGCCTCTTGTTTTCACTGGCTCTGAGGTCAAATACTGTACTAGTGTTTTGTTACTACTGTGGTTCATGTTAAAGTTAAGACAATCTGGCAAATACAAGGAGCATTTTATGAACTGATGAAAAGGGAGGTGTACAAGAGTTGGGAAAGGTAAAGGTAGGAAAATTCACCGAAATAAAAAAGAAAAATGTACCCTTTAAAAGTACTAATATTTGGTAATATAGTCAATCCAGCTACGACACCAAATATTGCACCAATTTGCATCCAGCCCCTCCCCCTGGCATGAGCAAAAATTTCCCAAGGGGAGGGGTACCACTTAGACCCTCCACCAGGTCGTCGATTAGTCTACCAGCTAAGAGACAAGTACTCGGACAAAATTTCGACCTGTGGAGAATGCTGCTTTATCTTTGCTGAATTTTCCAGGGTCTCTGTTTATTAAGGAATGCTTTAATAATTAAACTTGTCATGCCATTGAAATTATCTGTCACCCTGTATCATGCCATTTAGTGATAAAAACTTTGAAAATTCAAGGGAAAAATGAGGATTGGTGGGGTGGTAGTTAACATCTTTATTTATGCATTGTAGAAAATCAACTGTCATCATTATATTTAGGTATTTTATTGAGTGTGTTTCTTCCTCTATTTAATGGTCAATGTAGATAACGCTGGTATACCCACCTTGCATTTCTTCCCTTAACAATTGTTTTGGTTTTGATTTTGTCTTCTTTGAATTATCAAAGAACCATTTTACCATATATGTCCTTCCACACAAAGGAATCAGTATGTTTTTAGAGAGTAAGATAGAGACAGTATGGTTCTACTCCATACCAGTGTTCGCATTACGGTACAGGAATGCGTGACTACTGCCGCTGTTCTCAAAATCCCCCAAAATAAAATGCAAGGGGGAATCCCTGTATTTTTTTAATGAAACAAATATTATAAAATTCCCTCCTTCATATTGCAAATTCCAAAAAAAATACTGGAAAGGCGCATCTTCCCCAGACTTAGATTCTTGGTGCTAACACTGCTCCATATCACTCTGAAAGATACTAAACGGCTGAACAACACACAAGGTATGTGTTTGAAATATAAACCCATCGACTAGAAGGATCAAAATTAGTTTGATGGCTTTGACAATTAATCTAACTGGGTTGATGGCTGAATAACAGTCATATTTAAACGAAAATGCAATGTAAAGGATAATTTTGGAGCCTGTCACCAACCATCTGATCCTTCTAGTTTTGGCATTATTTAGTAGTTATGGTGCAGCAGCTCATGACCTCGCCAGCTGCCATGTTAGAATAAACATAGCAGCCATTATTGGCTCATCAGGATGGGTTTGCCATGGCTCATTGCACGAACAGTGAATAAAGAACAAAGCAACACAATGGATTAGAATGAGATGTTAGAGACAACAAGTAGGCCCATGAAAATGAATTGCAAACTGGAATGTCTCTTGTTTCCTTCCAAGTGAAACTTTACACCTTCCAAGAGTAGTAGACTATATATACATTTCATCATAGCACACATCATGCACTAGGCAGTAAATAGCTGTACAGTTGCTCAGTTTTAACTATTATTGTGTCTATAGCCTAGGCTACTTTTTATACAGTGGCTGGGTTAAACTACGAGGCTGGCCTAATTCACAGGCATTTTCATATCTAATGAAGACGAACGTTCATGTTATTTGGTGCATACATAGCCGGCTAGACCATATGCACTAATTATCGTTAAAACTGCCTAGGCCTAGCCTATGGCATAATTTAATTACAGCACAAAGGAACTTGCTGGGCGTGACTTTGCACATTTCTTGGTTTGATTTTAGGTAAACAGTACCTGAGTAAAATACTTCGTAACACTAGCAAAACCTTAAGCACCTAGGCTACACAGACGGAACCTAGGTTAGGCTTGAGTCTCCATAGCCTGCGCACACTAAATTTGGGCTAATGGTTAGTGCAGACCAAGCAATTTTTTTCACTGAGTGCAGGCTAGGCCGGGCCTAGGCATCATATTGTTGATATGAGTGAGTGTGTGCTAACTTTAACCTACTCTAATTAATGTTAGCCGCGATCACCAAACCATCTCCGAGTTTTACAATGGGCTTTCCACACTGCCTGAAATAAAACTGATTCTGTTGAAAATACAGTACGAAAACCTTACTACTTCTACTACTATACTGTACGGAAAATCTGCACAATTCCCATGCAGTGAACTGAGCGAGTGATGTAGCAAGCCTGCTGCTAGGTGAATGCTACATATTATGCCGGCGGCTCGTACTAGCAGCTACGCCGCACAATAACGCAGCTATCGCAAGTAGCGTTAACAAAGTTGGTATGTACCGTTTTCTGTATATGTCAAAAAGCCGATGCAGTTGTTGACCATTTTTTCTTCTAACGCTAGGTAACGATGGAATCGTTACGTGAAGTGAAGATTGCAGGTGCAGAGAGGCCTAACGCTGGTAACGATACTCGTTGGTAACGAAAGTATCGATAATTGCGTTACCATAGGTTCAATGGTAACGAAGCTATCGTTAGCAAGCGGAATTTTCTAACGCTTAACGCTACTAACGTCCGTTTTATTCTGAGCTGTACTGTATATTATGATGAGCCAAGTTAAACTTTCTTTTTGTACAAAAAAAATTTAAGTTCATATGTAATGATGTCTGGAATTATGAAATCTTATGTGGATGAATAAATGGAAGACAATTTATTAACAGTCGTCAATTACTGACCATCACTGACAACAATAATGCTGCTTAAGATATATTCATCTCGGAGAACATCCAAGTGTTTATGTTTCTGTGTATTTTCATGTTTCTACGTATGTTTGATAGGATAAAATGAACAGTAGTTTCAGTTGATCATAGAATCGTAACAGCTAGTATATCAAAAGTAGAACTTAATCCCTCTTGACAAAAATGCAAGAATAATTGTATTTAACTATTGGAAATTCATCTGACAAGATGAAATTTATCTTTTCCCTTTTTTCTCCAGGCATGTTACTGTGAGATCACCTGCAAATAATACTTTCAATTTATGTAAGTGGGTCAGCAGAAAAGGAGCAAAATACTTTGTGCCACCAATTAACTTTAGTGTCTACACTGCTTTTTTTTTGTTGTGTTTTGACGAGTTTCTCATATCAAACAAAAGATGCTGTAGCAAAGGTGTTAAAGCAAGTTAGCCTTATTTTCCTGATTGATGGTGATAAGTGTCAGTTAATACAGTTTGAAGTTATTGTCATGTAGTATCTTTCCAAGGTGTCTGTACCACGAACGCCATCAGCGAGGGACACATGTGAAAGAACTATCGCAATTTGATTCTATGTGAGAAAGCTTGGTAAAATTTGTAACTTACTTTTACACTACATGGAAAAACACAAATGCCTGTATTTAAGAGGGGAAGTAATTCATTTAAATTGGAATTCCATGCTTCAATCTCCTGTAGTGCAATGTGGACAATGTTTGGTAATAGCTGAGACAGAGGGGGAAGGGAATGAACTGATAGATATTGTAATATGCAACAAGGCTGCACCCCTTTGCAGTGCTACCTGGGGTGGGACACTTGCACCTGCCAAGATACAAAGTTGGAGATCAGGATTATGACAGAAACGATTGTGTCAGCTTGCTGTTTGTAAGGAAATTTCTTCTATTTAACAACACTTTTGTCAAGTACTAGATGTACTTGAAGTAAGAGATGTTTGCTTTTCTAGTGACCAAACTGTGATAAGTTTTTGGACTGCATCTAGTGGGGCAAGTGAGGCCTTAATACTCTTGTCCAAGGTACTAAAGTACAACAAATGAAAGTCTACAGTGACCCTGTTTATGAAGAGATGCGCTGGAGAAGATAATCTTTCTTCCCCAACCTGCCAGTAGCAGGTCGGGGAAGATTAGCCAATGGGAATTTTTTCCAATGCAGCCACTCACTTATCAGTCGTGTGACTTTCTGAAACCTTATGCTTTGCTCTATGTACATGAAATATTTCTCAAAGATGAGTTTGCAGAAAACGTTTGTCATGCTTTAAGACCACTGGTGTCTTGTGTCCCATGTTTGGTGATTTAAAATAAAAGATATAGATCTCTTCTAGTCAGAGAAATCAGAAGTCATTCCATTTTAATTTTACTTCAGATAAGATATTGACTTTAATACATCACAAATACCATAACAATCAGGAGCTTCGGAGTACTTCATCCCCCCCCCCCACCTCCACAGGGACTTTGCTGCTAGACTTGAAGTGATCCAACTTTGGTTTTAAACCTGCGTTTAAGCATACCATACTTGAAGTTATCCATCTTTCATTTTAGACCTGTGTTTTTTTGTATGTAGAAATACCCTTAAAATGATGAATTTAACACATCACAAATACCGCAACACGTAGCACCTTCTGGGACTTTGCCCTGAATCACTCAAGGACTTTGCCTCTCGACTTGGAAGTTATCCAACCTTGGGGTTAAATGTGTTTTGTCATACTTGAAGCATATCCAATTTGTTTAGTCAAAAGAATTACAGTTAAAATGATGACTTTAATACATCACAAACACTATAAAACCCAGGACCTTCCAGTGGTCCTTTGCAGGGGTGTGGCACCTGGACTGGAAATTATCCAGTTTTGGTTTTGATTTAGGTTTATAGACAATAGAAGTACCTTTAAAAATGATGACTTTAATACCTCACAAATACCATAAACCTCAGAGGGCTTCTGGGGACTTTGCCCATCAACCCCTACCAGGACTTCATCCCTGCACCCCACCAGACTCCCTAAGGCCTGTCCCTAGATCCCATCTTCTACATGCTTCTCATGATTTATCCTTGGAGGTACCATGAATAGTGACTGCCCCCTACATATTGACTGTCTCCATAATGCCCCCCCCCCCCATGAAATGAAAAGTGTGGCGACACCACTGTGTGAGACAAGTAACTATGAGTTTGTAATATGAACAATGTAAAATGGTGAATCAAGTTTAATTTGGAGAGAATGTTAGACATGTGTATTCTTGTGTAGTGAGATGCTTTATAACATCATTTACAGTCTTGCTGTAGAGGCTTAACCGGTAAGAAATTTCACTGTTCAGAGAGTAAACAAATTTGTCGGGGAAAACACAGTCATTTTGTTCCTTTCCCTGAAATGTCTAAACTGTGATTTTTTTGCATGTGCTGTCTACAGAAGACACATGACCCCAATAGTATTTAATGGGAATGTGCACACTCTTTTTGTGTTAAATCACTTCACCCCCTTCTCCCGACAAATTGTGCACTCATTGGAGAATTGGAACATGTCTGCAGTGGAAACTCATTCTCACAGTGTGATCCTCGTGGCCCCCAAATAATGAAGAGAAGAATTAAGGAACCGAAAGAATCAGGTTAACAGTGGCCCCTTGAGAGATAAAGAAGGAATTACCAAGAAAGTGCGATGAGAAGAGATCCTCAACATGACAGCCTCGCAACTTGTTGTTGAAGTTTTTGCAGTCAATGCTGAAATTTTGATAATTAGGAAATACAGTTGAAGTGTCAGTGCAGGGACAAGACAATCCCATAATTAGGTTACATGATTAGTTTCAGGTATTATTTTATTCAAAAGATAATAGAGTTTGGAGTTTAAAAACACAGGCAATTTCAACAAGGAATTTTACACTTTATTTGTGTTGTAAAGTTTTTTTTTTTCCAGAAAGTTGTGAGAATAGCAGGCATCTACTACTTTATATGCACTACAAGTTGACATAAAATTTATGAAGATTTTGCACAGTAGTGTACCTTTTTGGTCAGTTTCTCAGTTAGAGATCAATTTAAAAGAGTGAAAATTGGCAGTCTGGTCGTCAAATATTGCAAGTTTGAAATTGTTTGAACAACATTTAACTTAAAGGTTGCAACCAGGTTCTGATGATTGAGGGGCTACATGTATATTGCCCTGTGTCTGTAATAGGACATAAACTATCTAAGCAGAGTGCCACCATCGGTTGGCATGACACGTACCGGAAAATTTTTGGCCAAAAATGAACACTCCTTCCAGAAAACCCATAATGGCATTTCCAATCGTGCTTGAATTGCACCAGAACTTGTTCATTCCGCAACTTCAAACGCAGAGAACGTAGAGACCGGAATAGCAGTAAATGTACAAATCGGAATGCACTAAAATGGGCACCCTAGTACGCACAGTACATGCAGTTGTGTGACAGGTTCCACGAATGTGGACCTCTGAATACCACCCGGTTTCCTCCATCCCATGCAAGCAGCAGCTAGCGTCATGCGAGATTTCTAGCATGCAGATACAATATCTACCATTATCTGCTATCGCTTTACCCAACATTGAATCTGGTCAGTATTTGCCAAGTTTAATACTATTATACATGTATGAATGCCACAGTCCTTTGCAAACGTTCACTCAATGCCATCATGAGATATCGAACAGAGCCATCTTAATTGGATGATGATCTACGTGGGCAGTGCTCCATTTGCATGTGACCCATATATGTACTTCCTCCCAAGCATTTTTCCTTGCATCGACTAATTCATGTGCCACAGATTCATCCCGTTATTGTTTTTTGAGCAAGTTCTGCAATTCTAGGGCACAAAGGTAGGATAATGATTCATTACATGTCTTATGATTAGGCTGTACATTATACATAGTGAATGTTACAAAATATGCACACACTTTACTCAAAGAAAGATCTGGAATAATTCCAAGGCTAATTCTGAATTAGTTTTCAAGTCTGGACAGTGATTTGTCTTTAAATATGTTGTTGCCAAAGCAAACAAACATCTGCATTCCTTGAAGCATCGACAGTGGTGTGACTACAATGACAATGTTTCTTCAGTATTAACAAGTTTAATTCATCTAAGCTGGATGTCCTGGTAATGAGTCCCCTGGTCTGCTCACCATCAAAGACGTATCTTTCTGGAGAAGTACGTTATTCTTTTAACTCCAGAAGTCTGTCAGTCTACTGGTGTAATGTGCCACCATCTGCTTGTGATGATGAACCCTCGACATCAATCACAGGTCATCGTCACCGGCTCTTAACTCCTTAGAGAATCAGTGATTTCTCACTCCTTTCAGGTCAATCTCAAATAGCTATCTGTGTCTCCTTATCAAAGCACCGAGGACTTCATTTCCGAAGGTGTTTTTTTTTTCCTCTTGTTTACGTTCCCGCTGAACGAGAACGTGCCAAAAGCACAAAACAAAATTTCCAATCTTTCCAATTTGAGATTCTCACCAGTTTCACTTACTGCCCTTACGTGCATGAAACGAAAGTTATTAGTGACAGTATGTAGAGATATTCCATCTTCTGTGAGTCACTTTATTGAACAGGATATAACATTTGTCACTTGTAATTATCCATGATTACAACCAGCCATGTTCTTACCTCTTTGTTTTCTTTTTTTTTTTTGTTTAGTTCTTTCCCAATGTGTTTAGTAGGCAAGGATAGGTATTGTCAATGCATATAGTTGCACAGTTACATCTGATGAGGGGTGTTCTACTCAGACGTACTAGAAAAACGAGTAATGTGTTAAAATGGAATAATCATAAAATCACCGTAAATCACCCCTTCCGTGCTCTTCCCTTTGTCATCCTCATATTAATTATGCATGCTTGTGTTGGGTATTATGTAATTATTGTGTTTTGTGGGTATTATTCAAATGTTTGTTTTTTTTTTTAGTGAGGGAGGGAGGCGGGGGGGGAGAGGGAGATATGATATGAAAAGTCTGGTAGTGTTTGATATTGTTTTTGATGTTCTTTACTTGTGCTGGGCGTCTGACTGTGTTCAGACCTGAAGGTGCGACGTCCGTCTTTTTATTGCATCGCAGGGAAATTTTTGGTGTGATATCCTGTATCCGTTCAGGCCTTTCAGGGAATGGAATAGCACATTATGATCACCGTCAGTAATATGTAATGTCCTGATGCTGCATGGTAGCTCCAATGGAAGGTTGAGGATTTTTGAAGTATTAATGAATCTGACTGTCAGCAGTGGGTCATATCTCACCCGACAAGGAAGTCTGCTATCTTCATGATCTGGGCACTCAAGGTCTCTGATAATTGGCATGTTGGTCTCCTTTGTTTTGATGACCTCAGCCAAGTGTCTGTCTTAACGATCAGTTTGAATTTAAATTCTTGCAGAGAAATAAAAATCTAGGACTGTTTTATTCTTGAATGGGCTTAACGACCATTGTCCTAAGTTGGTGAGTAAGTTCTAGAGTGATGTCATGTGGAGCTAGGTCTTTCAAATCAAAGTTGAGGGTCCATGCCAGTGTCACCCTCTGTAATTGACTTTGCAGGCCTTCAGGAAGCATAATTACAAACAAGTCAAATCAGAAATTGCAGTGAAGAGAACTGCAAAATGAAAATGCCAGCTGCTAGTAAGAGAACCCCTTAACAACATTTCACTGTTGTAGTGAACAGTCTTGGTTAATTTGAAATAGATCAGGAAAGGAAGCGACAATGAATGGTTCATCATAAAAGTTGACGATGAAGTTTTCTTTATGTACAGATCCGTTGCATTTCTCAAGAGTCTCCATCTTCGTCACGTCATGCTTCGTCATCATAATTTCCCTGTCATCATCACCACTCGGTGTTTTCACTGAATGTAGCCCATCATCGTCCCATCATTAGTAACCTCTACGTTGCCGTCTTTTGCTGTGCTACGCATCTAAACCCCCTGCAGGTCATCTGGGACGAGGCTCCTTTGTGGGTTAAGTTGACAGGAGATGGCAACACATTATTTATGCCATTAGGGATGGATAAAAGGTGGCCATTAGGCTGAAGATGAGGACAGCCAGTGTAAAAAGAGATGCAGAAAGAGTGAGGTGTAATTAGTGAACACTGCCATGACAACAGACAAATGAATGCCTGAAGAGACAAGTTGGAGTCCCATGTCAATAAAAATGGGTAAATCTAACTGATTAAAATTCCATAGTCATTATCTTAATCCACAGAAAAACCATCACTCCTCTTTCTTGTCACTGCTGATTCTTTGTTTTGGTAATTATTTCAGATGTGCAAAAGAAGGCAGAAATAAAGAAGAAAATTAGTTACACCTTTTGTGAAAAGTGCAAACCATTCCTACTGAGACGGAATCCGAGTGTAAGTGCATTGTGAGGTGATGAAGTGTTTATTTTTTATACCAACAGACAGTCATGCACTAGGTGGTCCATAATTAGCTGCTGACACAGAAATCTGGCTAGCTTGTGCTATGTTGACATACTGAAACATCTGACTGACAGTCACTGCCTGTGTGCCCATCTGTGAGTGCAGTAATTCATTTGGGAGTACCTCCTGATTTTTCGGTTTCACTTGTGCGAGAAGCTGAGCAAGGGAATTTTTTTTTACTATTTGATGAATATGGCACATCGTGCATATGCTGTGGGGTGAAACAATTTTAGTCTTGTGAAGGGGACAATTGCAAAATCACATAATAGTAAAATAGTTGTTGTTTCAGGTGATATACAATATGTGAGTGTATATTTCAAGTACAGTTTTTGTAACAAATGCATGCATAAGAGGTAACTGAAGGAGGGTAATTAGTTGTCAAATACATCTTACATACCTTTTTGCACTTTCTCCAAATCAAGTAAAAATCTTTTTAACAGATGTGTTGTAAAAAAGTTCTGATAGAATGTGCTCCAGTACAGAGAATGCTTGAATGTTGTGTGGTCAAATATCAATGTTTGCCTGCAGAGTTCAGGAAAACATTGATGACATTCGACCAAACAACATTCCCTGTTCATGCTAGGGATAGGGATAAAATACATATACTCATGAATGTTGTACAGCAGGGATTGACATACAAAAATTCAAAAGTTCTCATTGTCTCTCTCTCCACTGGGGTACTCTCTGACAAGAATTTTTCATTGGCAGATCATTTTTACCACAAATTTGTTAAACAGATTTGCTTGTACTTAATGTAGAGAAAGTAGCCAAAAGTTCTTTAAGGTGCATCTTTCACAACTACTGATCCTCCTTTAAGATGCATGCATGTCCAAACTTAGGTAAAAGGTAACCTAATTGTATCTGTAAATGATATCCATAATCCTTCAAAGGTTGATGACATAAAACAGCATTCATAATCTGACAGCAACTTTCAAACTTGGTGCAATTATTTTGCAAATTAATGTCATGCAAAGTATGTATAACTGCATGTTGAGGAATTCTTCCCAGGAGCATGCATGGATGAGTGTAACTGCACGAGTCCAACACTTGCAATGTGTGGACCTGCACTGTAACCACAATGTGAGAAAGAGCACAAATTAAACTGCATAGGCTATCATGACAATGTTAGGAACAAATTTGGGATCTATTTTATAAAAATCTGTGCCTGTCACCCCAAAATTGGATCTAAGGTCACTCACAAACTACCTGTGTTGCTGGATCTTCAATGTGTACAATTTTGTCATTTGTGAACCATTTTCTTCAGTTTGTCCCCACATCATTCAAAAAAAAAAGTGATTAATTTCCTCTTATGACTTGTGTGAAAATTTAATACTGAAATTAACAATATTAAATATGACACTCCTCAAATTAATACAGAGGCATTTACACTAATTTCCTACAATGTTCTAGCATCTGCCAGACACAGTGGACGTTGCATCACGAGATTTGTCCCAACAGACTACCGCAGACTTGAAAATTCTCTTTGCAAGTGCAGTAAGAATCTTTCCGATTCTTTGAAAAAAAAAAAGACATGAAACATAAAAAAAACCCCAATGAATATAAGATTGTATTAAAATGTGATTTTTGATTGCTATTTGAAAATCCTCATATCATTGTGCCATGCATGCAGCATGGTGTAGGGATTCATATCGGCATCCAAGTAAACTCTTTCACAGGCTTCCACCCTCAGGTAACACTGCAGGAGTCAGGAGTGCACTTCCAGGATGAATTTCTGCCCTCACAGGAGGATGGTAACTCAGTCAAAGCTTTCCTGATATGGGACTATTAACATGTAAGCTGTATGTTGATATCGTGCAAGCACATGAATGGTGCAGTATTTGCCTACAGGTTTGACCTTGCATGCAGGTCACTCAAATTTAATTGATGGGGCATTAAACAGTGTCCATGTATTGTCCATGCAGGCACATGATGTCTGCCTGTAGCAAAGAAGTGAGCAGCTATTGCAATAATTCCTACACTTGTAGTGTTGTAGTATGTGCTTTTACCAGTACTTATGTACTGTGTATAATATAAAGCGGTGGGTGTTCGATCAAACTCTCGATCGACTTCAATACATACATGTAAAACAATGAATGATTATGGGCAACGATAGGGATGAGATGCAACTCTGTGGATTGCGCTCTTGTTCATTTCATCAGTCATTTTACCGTTCATTGCTTTTCATATCCCTTTATACCTATATGCGAATTTGACAAGATTTTACACTAGTTTAAGAATGCAGTTTCCATTTTTTCTTTCATTTTCTGAATTTGAGTTGATTTTTCTTTTGTAAAAGAAATTTCAAATTTTGCAGAGCTAGAATTCTGCACCATAATCCCATGGAACATGAGGATCTTATTGACTGTTTACATTATTGCTGCAGGTTCAAGATTCAAGGATCACTCGTAGATAAGATAAATTCATTTAAAAAATGATGGAAAAATGCTGAAATTGTTCAACATTGGCACACTTTCAACTTTTTGTATGTTCTTTTGATCTTCTAATTCTTTTGTTTTCTATGTTGTTCTATGATATTTCCCTGATTTTTTCTATTTTCTGCTAAATGGTAAACTCTTATGGTCTTTATGTATTTCAACTGCAGATGTTCAAATTCGGATGAGTCGTCATATTCTTTAATAAAAACCAGTGCCCCTTAAAGACAAAAACTCATCACCCCAGACAGTGTCAATTCTCACAACCACCTACATCTAGTCCCTCCCTCAGCCTGTCTTAAATTCCTCCACATGTGTAATCAAAACAATGGATTCCTGTGTACGCTGTGTAATACGAGCTGCTCTGCATCTTTCGAATTTGCTGTCGATCAAAGAGTACTGTAACTTAGAACCAGTTGAGAATTTTGCTTTCAGGGAGGTAAAAATATAGCTTAGGGTGATGCAATACAGCCTTTAATTATACAAAAATTTGCAAATTCAATTCTTTGAAATTACCTATTCATGTATCTAATGTTCTTAATTTAACTGTGTGTTTGGAAAGGATTACAGTCTCTTTTGTAGGGTTGAAATTGGATAAATTACTTTCAAAATGGTTGTCCTTTCCAAAATACTTATCCTACCAAAAAATTAATGTAGTTAATATTAGAGTGTCCCAACAAAGTATTAAGTTCTCTTGATTGCTTCGCTCATGGATACACAAACATGCTGTTATGCTGTTACTATAACTTGACAAATGTATTGTACAAGTTTTTACTGTAATGTTTGAGATAATTCTGAAAAAACATGATTTTCTTTCTTTGAAAGAAGCAACTGAGTTTGATAATGTGCAGGACATTGCATATGACTTGTTTGTCTGTAAGAAAGTTTAGGTACCTCAGACATTAGGGAACCTCTTGAGCAACATAGACAAGAGCACATCATACATTCATTGAAAGAACACCAGCTTTGATCCCTTCATCTGCCCACTAATTTAGTACAACACTGTTATTGATCATCTTTACAATGGTAGGTGAGAGATATCCAATCAAATTTAAAAAAAAGCTCTGCTTCATATTAAACTGTAAACTTTCAAAATGTCCTCCAGCTCATGTTGTAGTTTGACTGCTTTTCATCAGTAATGTATGTAAGTTGCATGAAAGTGCAAGAAATTATTTCTAAAACAAGTCGAAAAATGTGACTGCAGAGGAGAAATACGACTGCATAGGGGAACACTTTTAGGGAGCGGTAATTTAAATAGCAAACCTGTCATGTTATACTTGATAACTCTATCTTATGACTGTAATAGTGAAGTTTCCACTACATTGAACTTTGGAAACGAAACTCTAGTCTGAAAAAGTCACTCAGTCCTGGCCCTTCTTGATACAGGCCACCAGAGAATCTTCCCTAAATTGAGTTTAAAAACAGAGATTTTTACGAACTACTGTAGTATTATCCTCCAGATCTCATTATTGAATAAAAAAATAGATGGCATAGTTTTTAGCTGCAGGCTATTTTTTTTTTTTGCATGTGTTTGCAGAAACCAATTATAATTGTGGTTATGATAAGTGCATCAGATTGATAATGCAACTGTAATAGCTCATCATATTCAGTTTTATCTTTTTAAGTACAATGTGTAAAATTATGAACAGTGGCTGACTTGATGGCAGAAGTTTTTTTCTAAATGACCCTAATTTATTCAAAGGAAATTGATGCAGTTAAATTTTAATTATTTCTTTACAGAGTAGGATTCATAAATGTAATTATGGATACTTTTCAAGTGAATATATGCATTTTTCTGTCAACTTAAAAGACTTTTGGCCACACTGGCATCTGTTGACAAGTGTCTAAGTTGTAATTCTTGCTAGATGCATGCATTTTATGAGGTTCAGCTTTGCAGCAGGAAAACTACATTTACAGAACATTAATGTCTGTCTCCCACCTACCCTTCTCTGTTTAAAATAGTGACCTGGGACGATTAAAGTTATGTAAAAGTCAGCTGCTGCTACATAGAGTAATATTGTAGGTTTCAATATATTGTACTCTGTCTGTCCTAACTTTGTGGGACCCTGTAACATTTGCAGCCTGTCGATGTTTGTTGAGATCAACGTTTGAACCTGGGTACCAATAGTTGGTCATACCTGGGATCTGGAATACAACACCTGCAAGTACATTAATTTCTCCAGCCTCTAAAATAAAACTGCAGATGCAAGAAATTGCCCTTAAAATTGTCTTTGAGAATCTAGGAGTTATTTTCAACGAATACAAGCCACAGGCCACATGTTTGTAACTTTGAACTACTCAATTTGTTTATAGAAGTTTTTAATAATATAGAGCAATAATTTTTCCATCATATTATTCCATTACATTCTCCCTGTGGTTGTGCTGTCCAACAAAAATAATGAATATTTGATGCAAAAAATAAAAGTTAAAGATAAAATATCGTTAAGAAGTCTTCATCAACCATTTTAGAATTTAGTTATTTTCCGTACTGTCACTAAGTCATAACATGTGTTTGCCTTTTACATATGTTGTGAGTTGTCGAGAGCCATAATACAGAGGGACAAATTTGTATAGATGTTATAAACATTACCGTTTGACACCTTTGAATTTGTCTGAGAAAAGGAACCAATGAGAATGCAGTTTACATGAAAAGCAAGAAAGAAAAGTGTATCATCTTTCAAAAATCACAAGAGGCAAGTTCTGGAGAATAGATTAAAGGGAGCAATAAGACTTTCAATGACAGGTCTCTTAAGTGCATAAGCTTCACGGGAAATTTGTAATGGCTAGTACCAACGATTGAAGGAGTTCTCTTTAACCCCCAATGTCCAATTGAAAACCATCAGTTCAAGCTTTTATGTTCTACATTTTAGAAAAGAAAACAAAATAAGCATCCAAACGATGAGAGAGATGAGGTGATAAAATGGAAATAGCAGATTACACGTGTAAGCAGAAAACAATGTTCTACAGTAAAGTGCTATATATATAAAAGTGGTGGGGAAAGTTATGTCATTTGCTGTGTTACATGAGAAAGAGCATGAAGTAGTTGATATGTAATTGCTAATTGCATATTAATGGAACACCATGTATCTTTACTGCATGCAGGTATGACTAACCAAGTATCTTTAAAGCATGTAGCATACTTGCTAAATTTTGTTCAATGAACAAGGCAAAAATTTGGTTACATAAGTGTTTCATGTGTAGAATTTAATTTCTAGTCCTCATACAATATATGAGTTGACAGTGCAAAACAAAGTGTAGTAGCAAGTAAGTTTCTAGGTCATCTGTCTTTTTATGGTCCTAAAAAAAAATCAACATGTGAGGAGAAAGTAATATTTTTCGCTTGTCGCACATAGTTTTGTCATGGTTAACCCTCTGCCCAAGCACCCGCTCAGCATTTACAACCCGTTTCCAAAATTACCACCTGATTTCCTCACAAAGTGAAAAACAGCATGACTGCCGTGTGAATGGCACCCACTATACACAGCAGATAATGTGAAGTATTTTGACTGCTCCCCATAAGGTCAAACCTTTGAGATTCAATGAAGCAACAAGTTGGAATTTGCTGCTTTCTATCGTGGAGATCCAAATCGGTGGCCCTATTTATGAGTAATGTAAAGTGTAGGCTGGTGTAGTGGTACACCAGTAAGATTTCTCCACACCAATTATGTACAGTACAGTACTGTCAAAAATCCAGTGTTAACTGTGCAACTGACATTTTGGTATGGTCCCTGCAGGTACCCGATGACGGGTATGAGTGGAAATTGCCTGACTCCGATTTTTCGGAATCAATGAAAACGCTACGTTCAAACATACGTCGATGAAACTTTGGATTGGCGTTGCAATTCAGAACTGTACGCTGACATCATCAGTGGGCTACCTGGTGCTCTTAATGCTTTCACTTTCTGTTCATGTTTGCATCTCCTAGAGTCCTTGTTCAAAAATGAATTTGCTAATACTGAGAGGACATTTTAAAATGTGGGAAGTAAGTATGTAATTCTTTGAATGTTCTGAAGCACAGACAGAGGTGTAGTAAATTCGTACAAAAATCTTGATAAATGTAAAGCATTCCCCTGCTCCTCGTTACTAAAATTCAGCCTCTGATCAACACCTATGTGGATTGCCAGAAAAAATTGACAGACAGACCCTATACTACAGTGCAAAAAAAGTCTTCAATACAGTTTGGCACCCCATGGTATGGCTTTGACCCTAGGAGAAAACAGCTCCTTCAGCACCTAATTGGTATTCACATAGTATAATACAACTTCTTTTGTATGTATATGTCTGTGTAAAGAATTATCTCTGGCACTGTTGTCGTTAATACCATAAATGGCAGAAAGTTTGCACTCTGCAAACTGAATATATGAGACGACCAATAAATCATGTTGACATTTTGCTGCCACCCAGATTTTTCGCCTTGTAGTATACTTAACTGATTATTCTGCATTACGTGCATGTGCTAGTTTATCATGAAATTATTTCTGGCTTTTCTCACAACATTTTAAATATTCATATGACTGATGGCAAGCAAAACAATTGATTGCTTACTGCCACTTTCCAGAATTATTCCTGTAATAAGTGAAGTTTTGTCACATTGTCCTGAGTTTCAATTAAGACTGTGGTACAGTTATAATCCCAGGCCCTGTAGCTCTTCTCAGTTTTCAGAGAGAGCAGGCCGCAAGCACCTTGCCATCCTTCTGATGAGACTCTGACATTTGCCTACAAGTTCAATAATTTCAGCATTTTCTAGTTGTAATTAAAAATGACAATCTATTCTTCAAATTTTTGTTCAAGCAACACCTCTGTGGGGTACGTTGCTTTCCAGTTTTTAATGTACCCTGAGAATGTTATTTTGTTGTAAGCTGATGACTGAGAATTTAGATCACAGAGGAAAGAAGGCAAAGAAAATATTCATATACTTCTCTCATATGATATCCTGACCTTTGCTGATGCTGGAAGCATTTTGTAAATTCACAATTAACTTTAATGTATTGTGTCTTTTCACAGTTCTTTTTTATCAGTATACAAGTGTAATTCCCATAGATATCTTTTGAGTGCTTAAATAATTCCACAGATTGTGAATGTTTACATTTTCGTGCAATGCAGTCCTAATTAGCGAAGTCATTGTGTACAGCATGAGGTTAATGTTGTATAATGCAACGGCTCAGAGGCAAGGTTCATGCTCAGTACACTCTTTCATGTTTATCAAACACAAGTGAAACTGTTTTTGAGGTGGAGTACAAGCTGAACTCAACCTGTCGAGGAAACCCAGAGGCAAATCTTATTGAAAAGCTTTTTGAAGTAAATTAATGGTCAGCAGAGTATATGGTGTGATCACTAGAATATAATTTATGCAATGCTAAAGGCAACAAGAGATAACCTTACTACTTCAAATTCCATCTTGATGTCTAGTTATGAGTGAAATATACTGAGATACAGGTGTTGAATCAATAGTGTAGAATATTTAGATGATGCCACATTTGGCAGCTACCAGACTGAGAAATGGATCACAATGGATACATGGCCAATGATGTCCTAATTTCTGTCATGCTTTAATAAGTAGGCTTTTTCTCCCTACCTGGGTGTTACTTATATTCATCCTCTGAAAGTTACTAATTTTAAGACAAGAAGTATTAAACACCCAAAGAAAGAAAGCACTACAAGTTTTCCACTTCAAATGTAAAAGACTGAGTGATGTATCACATACAGAAGGTATAGACCGATGTGATCATGAGTTCCAAATTGCAAATAGGTCGTGGCTATGCAACTAAAACAAGGAAGACCGAACAGTAGCCGATCTCCAACAATTTTATCCACCACTTGTGAACTTTTTCTAATTATGCTGGAAATCAAAGAACCAGCTCACCTATGAAAAAAACTCACAGTCCATTAACAGCAGTCAAAATTGTACTGTTTGCGCCGGGTACACAGGTACTCGGGTACCTCACTGAAGATGTCAGGACGTGGTTCTCAAAGTGCTCTCTGGATCTCAAATTTCATTAAATGTACATTTCATGAGTGCAGTTGAAAATGCAGCTTGTATGCAAGAACTTGTACTTTATTGTCTTGGCCTACATGTAAGATAAATGGTGATGTGTTAATGTGCAAAGCAAAACGTTGTCTTATGACTCTACGGAAGTTGCAATCCTCTAAAATCATTTCCATCACTTTCACCAAAAAAAATAGGAAATTCTGGAATGTTATCGTTGCATGCAACATAATTTAGTGGAAATTGACACCTGGAAATGGAACGTAGGATTTTTTCGAGTAATGGTTATATGTGGTCCTGCTTGTATTCATAATTTTTAGTTTTTGGTATGTGCTTCTTGGTGTTTATTTTTAAATCCCCCAACTCGGAGGGAGTGGAAAGTGGTTCTTTTCCCTTTCTATAAGACTGAGACTGAAAACGGCTCATTCAGAGGGATTTTTCACAATCAGGAGGAGATGTCACTCAGGGATTAATGTATCATGCTTGTCAAACCTGTATTCTCTTAAGTCAGTGTCGAGTGAACTAGAACCGATTTGAGGATGATATAAAACTGCTTCACTTAAGAGGAAAATACTGCATAAAATACGCACCAAGATGGCATAAAGAGCATAGCTTTAACCATTGTTAAACCATTCACTAAAACCAGAAACAGCAGCCATTTTCCATTCCTTCTCTGACATGCTCTGCATCAGATAAATTACAGAAGATGCACCATTTAAATTTTTTAAAGTCTGGGTAAACAAATTATATCTTGAGAAAGTAATTACTCAGTATCCTATCCATCAGAAAATTATGCCTTAAAAACAAGGCTTCAATTGTGCCTCATTTTGAATAATCTACCATTCTGTGTTCGCAAATATTTGGTTTGAAAATACAACTTTTTCTGTAAAGCAAACACAGTATTTCCTTTTAAGGAGAGAAAGTGCAGCACATATGGTTGATGATGTCATATATCTGAACTTCCTTTAATCTTCATTGGTAGAATATCAATGAAATGGATCTTTACTTAGAACACTGATAGATCATTGATATAATTCCTATGTCATCAACCATGTAGGCATAGTTGTCTGCATTTTCTGCTGTCTGTGGCCATAATGTAAAGTCATGCTTTTGTAATGAAATATTTGAAGGTGGTTGCAGAAGGTAGATAGTAAAAGAAAGACAAAAACATCTTACGGGATGCTGGGAAAGTAAATCAACGTGTAAATAGTCGGTCATCTAAAGAAGCTATATGGTCTTGTGAACAGAAGAGGACAGCAAAGGTTTGCACTTCGCGTACAGGATCGGGATGAGCAATTAAGATGGGCCAGATAGGAATATGTTTGAAATAAAGACCTTATTTTTGTTGTTGTTGTAAAGTTAAGGTTTCTTCTATGTGAAACAAGACCTGTGATAGCTGAAGAGTAGAAACTAAAATATTAACACCTAAAAATTGCTAACAATATCCTCTAGGTAGACAGCAATTGAATAATCATATGTTTTGAGCTTTAGGTTAATTGCCACTTCTTGACAAATTTGAACTTACTTTATACTTTGAATTTTCTGTTGATTGATGATTTTGGTTCAGTGCGTTCTGAGGCTGCTTTATTGCACTCTTCAAATTGCACAATGAATAGTTAAATACATCCGTTTGGATGAAGTATATTATTTCAAAAGTTAATTTAATGTATCTTCTGACAATTACTGCGGTATACAATCTTGGAGAAAACTGTCAGGACTCTGCCATACTTTGCGATTGTGGATAACTTGAAACCCGTTCCCCTTTCCAAATTGTTGCTCTACAGGGGACAATGTATTCTGTGAACAGTGATTCCTATAGCCAACATTAAAAAGGGGAGCAGCATGTCCCAAGGAGTTTCGTTCATGTTTTGTCCAAGGTTGTTTAGCCTCTGCCTTTTACAGAGTCTTGGTAATAGTGTAAATGTGGCACACAGATTTCATGAAATTTATTTCTTTTATGTATCGTGTGATCTACCACTCTGTTGTTGCTTATAGGTAACAGTTGATTGGTTGCTTCATGTCCATGTTTCAAATTTATTTCATAATACTGCTCTTTCCTGTTATCAATATTTAAGAAAATGCTGTGGGAGAGATTACACAATCTTGTGAATATATTTTTCCCACATTGCATTAATAGTGCAATAGTTGCTCAAGGCAGCGCTCAGATAGATGCTGCAGGTGCATGTGTCACTTTTTCCCTCCCATTATCAGACGAACTGTCGGGAAACTTTATTCTGGGGGTCAGAAGTGGTGACTGAGAAGGCTGATCTCCGGACAGAGATTTGTACAGGAAGAGCAATTTAACTTGGCAGCGCAGTCTCACATATTTCTCCAACATATTGACACCTAGCTCTGTGAGCAACCTCACTCCAAACAATTTATCGATCAGCACATTGCAATCTTGTGATTGTGTCAAGATAAACAAAAGATCTTGAGGTAACTTGAGGTTATTATACCAACGAAAGAATAAAAGGCATCTGAATTACCATTGTTTATTATAAATAAAGGACCCAGTTGAATGATATGATGACGTTCAGCATTTCCCACCAGCTACTCATGAAATGATTGCTGATATTGACTTCCATGGTTGATGTCTTCAAGAGCTGAATCAATGTCCCTTCTGTAGATTAATGGTGCTCTCATGGTGAAATAATTATGGAATAGTTTTCATAGTAATGATAATGATGATAATGATGATAACAGTAAATGTACATAACATTAGCACAAAAAGAAAAGTTTAAAATTACTGTTTAAAAATATTTTGAACCAGTGCATGATAACTTTTTTTACATTTTATTTTACCTTCTTTTTTGGTGGGCAAGTTGGTTTTTCAGTTGCTTTATGTTGCACCATGGATAATGGAATCAAAATTTCTTAAAGAAATATAGCACAGACTAGAATTGACATGGTATAAATACGTATAAATACAGTGAAACCACGTTTATCCCAACCCTGTTTACTAGAAATGCTGTTTCTAAACTGGAATTTCATTTTGGACACATGGTAAATTTCACAACCTCCGAAAAATTTCAGCCGTTATTTGACAACATTTGGCCTCACTGTTACGTTTTTTTCCAATTGCACAGATTTTTATTGCAGTATAATACAACTATTGTTATCCTAATGCTCAGCAAAGTTAAGGCAACCCACACCAACATTTTTTGCGTGCACCTCATTTAAAACTTCCTGTCATTGGAAGGTAAGTCTGCAAAATCACTCTAAAGGGACTATTTTTACCTTCGTAGTAATACCTATCCTTATCCAAGTCGTATGAATTGTCAATTATCAATTCCGTTTTATAGGCTTAAATCTTCCCAACTATGTGTCCGATGGGTTAGTGTTAAACTTTGGAACTTTCTCTTCCTAATGCCATCGTGATTTGTAATACTGTAAATATTAAAAAAAAAAGAAAGTTGAAATCTCACCTTATTTCCGACTATCAATGACTTGTCTGCACTTCTTTTGCATTATTTTGCATTTTGTTTTCCATCTCTTATCATGTTCAAAGAGATCTTCAATAAATATATATTTTTTTTACTATGAAATGAAAGAAATGACACAGCTGAGACAACGTAGCACTGGGTCAATTTCTCTTTATTAATCATTCTATGCTCTACCGGCACCCTACACAGCAAATAACGATACGTCTGAAATTCCGTTCATCCGAACTTTTTCGTTTTATGCAAACAACATTTGGTACTGACAAGTTTAGATACATGTGGTTTTGTTGGCAGATGGCCTCTGACCATTCAGGGCAAACTTAGGAGAAAAGTGAGGAAACTCTGCAAACTCATGTAAAAGTAATTTGGACAACACCAACGTTTTTTGTAACAAGTTCAATTTCACCCTTAAAAGTAAGATTTGATAATGAACACAATCAAGATGCATCCAACCCTTGGCAGTGAATACATATTTTTAACTTAGATTTATCTCTTAATGTTATATTTATATTCCACTTTAGTTAACCATTGTACTGGGATTGATTGCTCAAAGCATACCTTTCACATGCAGTTTTATTGTTTCTCTCATGTGTGTACATGCTATAATATGCTCATTGACTTTATGTAAGGCTCTACTGCAGGTTGTGTGACGTGGGAATGACAATTTCAAGTACTGACTGCATTAACTTTTGCAAATGTTGAAAATAGCCATAAATTAAATAACAATCCATCAAATATTGACAATTTACATGTAAAATCATATCTCACACCTGCATATGGATAAACATTGGCTAAACACGTTGGCTGATGTATGTTATGCTGTCCTTTGTTTACTAACCTTTATTTCAGGGACAATTCAGAATTGTACATGTCCCAAGGGTTTTACTTTGGAAGCATATATTTTATTCTTTGAAAATACTGATATCATCCTACTTATGTCCAACCCAGTAATTCAGTAGTTAAGAGAGAGTATAAATAGGCCTAACAAAAGAAATACTGAATGTGTGCAGCACTCTGCATCATCATATTTACATGTTCATCAGTTTGTCAAAACATCCCAGTAAACGGTACCGTAATAGATAGACAATTCCAACAGATTGACATTCAGGATTTCACTCTGCGGGCACCTTCTGAATAAAGTCAGCTCCACTTCTCTAGATTCATGTCACACAACATTTAAATACTGCACATCCTGTAATGGATCATCGGTAAACTGTAATCTGTATTGTAGTTTGACATCAAGACTCTTGAAAATGAAACAATACCATCAGCAAAATGAAAGTTTGTTAGTTAATGGTCAATGTGGCTATACGATCAGACCAGGTTATTAGTAAGACGAGTTTTCATCCTTACATCTGAAACAGCAATCCAATGTACATTTAAGGACTGCAGCATAATAAAAGGCATTTCAGTAAGCCTCCTTACTTGCTGAGAGGATCAAAACAGGCTAAAATCTTTGGCTTTTCTTCTTGTAACTCATGGAAACGCTCCCATCCCCTTGTGTTGCCTGCTGCACCTCATTTAGTGGAGGAGTAAGTGTAATACCATACACGCTCAGCCATTAGTCCGAAGTTTCTTGTTTTAGCAAGAGAATGTGGAAAGTTATTTCATTTTAGTTGCTGTTCAAATGTGCCCAGAACTGTACTGGTAATTTCTGTGGTCTCTTTATCCAGAGTCCAAAAGTTACCAATGTCAGAGGCCACCAGAGGGTACATGATTAACATTCAAAGACAATTTAGCTTGGAATATCGGCCCAGGTCATGATTTGAAGTAATTCACAAAGAAAGAACAGGAATTAGGTGTAAATAATTTTACTAGGCATTTTTAGTCCAATGCAAATCTGCCAAAAATCTGGCAGATATGCAAATCACCTAATTTTCTAATGCACAATTAGAGATGGAAGGTCATCATACATGTGATGAATATAGCATTTCCAAGTTGTATCATTTTTCAAAACTGTATCATATTAATTCAGCAGGTAGAGAGAATAATCATAATTTAGTGTTTGCTCTACGGTCCAGAATTCGGGCCTGGGTTTGTTCAGGTCACAGTCAGCCAGGTACCAGAAAATGTAATTCCATTATGCCTTGGTCACACTACGAAAAAACGTGTCTGCGACTGTACTGCAACTCATGGAATAGCAAATGTCATGCAACTGCTTGCAACTAGTGCCGTCTACAATCGGGTGGGAGTGTGACACAGACAGTACTGCAACTTGGCTGCGTTGTACTGCGAATGGTCTGCAAACCAGAACGTGCAACTATTTGCAAAACGTGCCTGCGTTGTGTTGCGTCGATCGGTGAACCACGGCGAATGTGTGCAACAGGGTCGGAGTCCTAAGCTGCGATGGGGCATGCAACGTATGCAGACTGTTCGGCAATCTACTGTGAACGTTTTGCAATGTACTGCTACTATCGGCCGATGTTTGCAGTCAGACATACCCACAAGTGTATAAAAATGTGATGTGTGGTGGCTGTTGTATGAATAGTTGAAATCCGTGTGTGCAGTCGCAGTGCTGCGTCATGCTGCCAACGTCTTGAGAATTGTTTGCAGCCAGTTTCAATCAGGCGCAGTAGAGAATATGTTGTGGGGAACGGGCGAATACTAGTTGGCAGTAGCTGCTGCGTCATGTTGCGCATGTTCGCAGTACGTTCGCTGCACATTCTCACGCAGGCGGCGTTTGAACCAGTTTTTAAGGAGGTAAAAGATGTTCTCCCTACTGCGCTTGTTGGCGAATGTTCGCAGTACAGCGTCGTACAGTGCAGCATGGCTGCCGCACAGTATGAGACTGCTGCAGTCTGTCGTATTGCAGCATTGTTTGCAGCACATTGGCGAACAGACTGCAGCCAGTTGCAAGGTATTTCTAGTTGCAAGCAGTTGCTCCATGTGACTCGTCTGCAACCCATGCAACTAGTCCTAAACTCAATGCAACTCGACGCAGTCAATGCGGAGATGTAGCAAACATTTTAAAAATGACCCATTTGCAAGCTGTCGCAGTACACAATTTGCTATAGTGTGAACAGGGCATAAGGCTACAAGGTCATTCGTGAAGTTTGTAACACATTTTGCTTGGCATGTTATGTGAAACATTGAAATTTTCTGCTGAATTTGGTCACAGGTACAATATGCATCCAGTGAAACTTTTGATGCAAGCAGCAATTTTAGAACCGTGTCCTGACATTGTTGATCAGGCACCCAGATACCATGAGCCAACACTACCAAAATATAACTTCTGTTTGGGTTAGACTTCGTTTTGAACTTGCGACAATTTTGTTTTGCACCTTAATATTATAAATAGGTATAACTATGATGTGTTCATAATACACATGTATGTTGAATTGTGTTCAATGAACAATGCAACGATTGGGGTTGAAAAACAAAAAAGGCCACTTGTGAGGAAAATTTCTTGGTCACAATGTATGCAGAATACGTCTTTGGATCCGGGTTGTAGTTTCAGAGCCAAGTCGTGACACAGGTCGGTCGACTACGAGGTTAATCAAACTTCATTCTGCGCTACAATCTAATACGCTCATTTAACTAAATTAAGTTCCCTGGGAAATGCTGAACTGTTGGATGAAGTATATCTACCCTCATTTTCTCACCTTGTGCCCAAGAGGAAATTAGACTGCTTGACTTGGATATATGATATGGTGCATTATAATCTATTTGCATCCTTTTGTATCATGTATGCCTGATGTATACCTGGTATACTGCTTGGTTAAGTTGGGCATGGTAGTTGGGTCTTGAGATGGCGAAGAAGATAATACTATACATGGCTAATTGAACCTATTCACTTCTAGCCGGTGAAAGTATATTGTCTTATTTTTAGAGCGTGGTGAAACAAAATGTTTAATAAGCAAAGATTTTGCTAGATTTTTTATTCCTTGCCGAAGGCGGGCAAGGAATCTTTGCGATGGTGATTCGGTGTATGTGCGTGCGTATGCGTGTGTGTGTGAGCAAAATCTTGTGAACGCTCTAGCTTTTGAAGGGAAAGTGCAAGGTGGGTCAAAGTTGGTGTGTTGATAGAACATATGAAGATCTCGGCTGGGATTGTTTTCGGTGAAGGTCAAAGGTCATCTGAGGTCACCATCAGGCAGAATGTGTACAAACTATGTTTGCAGTATCTCAGAAACGACAAGTTGCATCATTTTCAAACTTGGGTGGTATGTACTGCCCTGTCAGTAAGTGAGATTGTGAGGGTATTCTTGTAGGTCAAAGGTCATACGGGGTCATCAGAAGTCATAATGTGAAAAGCTTGTGAACACTCTATCTTTTGAAGGGAATGTGCAGGAGAGTCCAAAGTCAGTGTGTGGGGAGGACATTTAAAGATCTTGACTGGGATTGATTTTGGTGGATGCCAAAGGTCACCAGAGGTCATCTGCAGACAGACTATAGACAAAACATGTTTGCAGTACCTCATGAACTGCACATTGCACAAACTTTGACCTTCGAGGGTATGTAGGACTTTCTAAGTAAATAAGGTGAGGGTGTGTCTTGTGATCAGAGGTCATGTGGGGTCATCAGAGGTCGTAACATGAAAAAAACTTGTAAACACACTATTTACAAAGGAGGAGATAATGTCAATATTTACAAAGGGGAGACAATTTCGCACTTTAAAGTTGTCCTTTTTAGATGGAGTATATAAATATAATTACTGGTTTAAGTTTTGATGTGGGTCAAAGGTCATCTGAGGTCCTTGAGTACAAAGTGTTAAGACCTTTGCTGATGTTTCTCTCCTTCAGTATTTTCCTATGGGTGGAAGGTATTTGAGCTCCCTTCCAAGCAAAGACTAGCAACTGCTTGCACATTTAGGAAGTTCCAATTTGGAAACTTTTACGTGTCAGTTAGGTAATAAAGTGTAGTTGCTGTACTAATTTCTTAAGTCTTTGACATATAATGATGAAACTACATCTATGGATCTTCAGCTGGCATCATGCTGGTTTCTGATAAAGTACTGTATGTCTGAAAGCATCTGTAAAGTATCTAAAAGCCCAATTTGGTTAAGTTCAGCAGGTACAATACACCTTTGAGTTTCTATTTAGTCCGCAATTCAGCTGTACAGTATTTGGTGTCATGCTTCTTTTATTTATTACTCTTGTTTTGACAGTTAAAAGTGCTCACTTAGTTTTCAAAGCCATAATTGGCTTTTAATTCCATCTGAGACATTTGTTTGGTCTGAAAATGGTGATTGACCAGTGACCATTGTGGAAAATGGGAGAAAGGTTGACCCTTATCTTTCCCAGAGGAATCATTATCTGAGATACAGGCTCCTTCTGTCATCAAACAATGTAGAATAGATTTGTTGTCTGAAGTGGAGACAGTTGCACATGGAAGATTTCTGTGAGGGAAAAGTCTCGTTGTGCAAAAGAGATAAATAAGTTATTTCTTGGTCATATGATGGGGTAGATGGAGGAATTTATGTAGTTTATATAATTGGCAGTCATTTCAACTGTCATATGAGTATATCTCTTGTTCCTGGGAAATTTGTACTGTACCTAGGCTACCACTGTGCAGGCTGGAGAATTCTTGGCCACCAGTGTTATCTTACATTACATGCATACAGCAGGTACAGGTATTGGAAAATGGTGTGCAGTATTAATGGCGTCATCTGGTATATCCTGTGGTTACTACAGTAAACTGCAACTTGAAAAAAATTAATGGAAGTGCATGTATTAGTGGCAAGGAATCACTAAGCCTCTTGGCTTTCTTGTTCAAAGTAGTAATTGTGAATGCCAATCAGTGGAATTCCTTAATTTTAATAACTTGTATTCTGTTAAATTTGATTCTTTTTTTTTTTCCATGGATCCTGAGGGCATATCTAACTCTACAAGGCAGCATGCAGCTTCTGCTCCTGAGTAAATAATGTTGTTTGTCTTTGTCTCAGCTCGTGATCAATAAAGTAAACCCAATGATAGTCAATAAAGTATATTTCCACTCCGTGATAAAAGGTTGATTTGTATGTTCAACAACAGTCCAGTATATAAGCAGAAATGTCATGCAACAAGTGTTGTTGTTTGCCCTCATTTATTGAAATCGGGGATACATGTGCACGTTTGCGATAAATCAGATGTTTTAATAATTACCACATTTAATATTTGGACTGCAAGTTAGGAATACTAAGATGGGTTGTAAAATATTTTTTAAGTGTGAAAAACAGAAGGTTGTTCAATGTTTAGTGCATGAGTGGCCGTCCATAAAACAGTTATCAGGTGGTTTTCGCATGCATGAAACAATCTCCAGTATTAATACATCCTATGTTGTACACTCATTAGAGGCTTGATCCCATGTGTATGAGTGGCATCTTTACTTGGTCCCTTGAATGTATTTGTCTCATAGTATACCTACTGAGCAAAAAACAAAGCACTTGAAATGCTGAGGGAGGGGGAGGGGGGGTGAAAGCTGGACTACGGACCAGGACAGAAAGCAGATTGTAATATGAATTGCATGTAGGAAATAAGGGAAAGATAATCTGTTTCCAGTTTTTTTTGGGGGGGGGGGGCTATTGAGTGATGACAAGCCTTAATTGTAACACATTAAAATAAGAAACGGGACTTGAAGTAGAGGAGGGGAGGAAAAGATATAAACGGAAGGGAAGAAGAAGTCAGTGATATTGTCAAAGAAGGTGCAGTAGTACAGGCATGCAAATGATGGGAGTGTGTGCATAGTCAAATAGATAATGTCAGTCTAACCTAACAAAGTTCTTGGATAATTACTTAACAGGTATATGAGTTGTGTATTAACCCTATTTCACAGATATAAAAAAAAAACCTCAGGAAATGTGATGAAAGTTACACTCACCGTCCAAGGGTTGTTCTGAAAATACCAGACAGTAAGCTTGACGAGAAGGAACCATGTTATATGCTACGGTCAGCTCCATCAATAATTGTGATGTCATAGCTGGTCCCAATAGCCAGGGTATTAAACCTGTAATCTCGATAGGACTTTTATATGCATGTGCACTAAGAAAGTGTGACAGAATAGAGATGTACTTAGAGTTGTGGAGATGCCTGCCAAGGAAATCTTTGGAAGGAGTGAGAAGAGACAATAGGGATAAATTAGTTGATGTTTTCAGAAGATAATGTATAATATAAGTAGATAACCCTAAATGAAAAGTTGATGTGCTGTGTACTTGTGAAAACACCAGAGCCCAGTAAAAGGAGGAAAGAGCAGGAAATTGATTGAAGAGGCAATTTTGCCTCTGAGTCATAAGTTGTACTCTTATCCATGTGTATTGGCTTTAATTTAGCGTATGTAGGCCTTTCACTAACTGTCCTGATAATCAAGATTGTCCTGTTTTTGAAAGGAGGGTCCCAGTTGGTATTGGACAAATCATCTCTATTTTCTTGAAAACGTCTACAAACCCTAGCTGTAATGTTCTGTAAATTTTCTTAAGTGCAGTAACATATCATTAGATGTCGGTCCTAGTACCATATATTAGCATCACAAATTAAGCCCTTCTCTTCAACAGCAAGATTGATATTAGGTCCTTTCTTTTGTTTTACTAAGAAAAAAGATATAGCTCCCAGATGCAGTCTCCAAAACATTATGTCCCACTTTGAGCTTTGAGAAATATGGTAATTCAAGTTCTAAGCGAGTGTAACTAGATTGAAGTTCAAGTGACATTTTTCATGATTTTATGATAATGGATATCCGATGGTCACGGTCATAAACCACAGACTACAAATATGCATGCTTTGCTTGCTCTTGTGTAAATTATGATCCCCTTCATAATCAATGCTTTCTTGAGCATATATGGTTGTGTAGATTAAATTTAGTTTTAAGTGATTTTATTGGTTGATGTGAGGGACATTGGCTTATTGTGTTTGGTTTAGGAAAAAAGGAAGTACTTAATGCCAAAGAACAACAATAAAGATTAATTTCAAGCTTAAAGAAATCTAAGCATTTTAAAATTGAGATGTTCACGGCTCTTGTCATTGTCACAACACGTACCTACATGTCCTTCAACATCTGCAGTATCATTTAATCCTTCTTGAATGATGACAAAAACATACAATAAGTTGAGCGATATGCTCAAAATGAGAGAGTTCATGCTAACGGCTAATTAAGGAGCTTACTGTAGCAGATCAGAGTTAAGGCCCCCTTATACTAGACTGGACTTATGTACTCTGTATGAAGTAATACCCTGTTACCTGATGCTCGAGTAGCGTGCCAAGGAGTTAGTGATGTGGCGCCTTCAAACGAATTTCCATCCACTTTCGATAGATTAGGTAAATGTTCAGCTTTTAATCCCATCACTTGCTTGTAACTTGCGTAAGCCACAGTCGGTTTTCTGAGTAACTTGGCCTTCTGGCTTGACAGTGTACGTGAACTGACAAAACAGGCACTTGTAGGAGTATACATTGGGGTATATGTGTATGCTTGTGTAAAAGAACACTTCAAATTATTACACTGTGACTAGTAACTACAAATATTGAGAAAATGCACTGAGGTCTTTAGAGGCTCTCTAAATCATTCCTGTGGACATGGACAGGGTTTGTAGTCAACTATCTGACAGAAACATGACTTCAGCTAATTTGCTAGTTTGATGAAATTTTTTTGGTTTTCTATCGCACCCTTCATAATGTTCTGTATCAATGTCTCATAGTTTCCGCTTGTAACTGCATGTTCCAACATACTGAGGAATAGATTTTGAATTGAATTTTAGATCAAGAAAAGGAGGGTAAAATGAAAGAATACAAACAAGCCACAGTGGGAAAAAATAGTTCTTCAGTTTAACATTGTTTGATTTGTTTCATACTTTCCTACCACTATACATAGACTCTTAAAATCATGGATGATTTTCAATTGTCATACCGGAAATTGACGTAATGCAAATGTTGATTGCTCGATCGATCTGATCCATAGTGTTTACAGTTTTGACCATGTATCCATTTGGGATGAACTAAGATTCAAAGAATTTCATTTAAATCAAGGAAGAACATTCACTATTGGGCATTGTCCTCCTTGAATTCTCTTCTTGCATGTGGCAGACTGTAAAATTTCTCCACTTGGATGATCGCCACTCGTGCAACGTGCCGCAACAGCGCTCCATCTGGCTGTTGCATTCACTGTTCAGCTATGCAGGTCCACTGCCGTCACCTGAAAAAAATTTAATTAGCTACCAAATATAGAGCCCATCGGGCATCTGGAACTTTTTTTTTTCTGGCATAATCCAGGTTGCAGTGATGATGGCCAGTATTTAAGTCAATAATTATAACGTAATTATATCGATGGAGTCAGCCTTTTTGCAACTCTGTATTCAGTGGAGCATATATTGAGCTGGGAGATGTTGGTTCTGTACTATTTGTGACTGCATATGAAAGTTAGAATCTGAAATCAGAACTCGCCATGTATCATCCCGTTTGCAGCGCGGAGTGGTTGGTGTACCATTGATCTCAATGTCAAAAGTACAAGATTTTTGGTTGACCGAAGTCAGAGGAGGTACGTTAACTTGTGGTGTAAAGGCAGAAGATTTCTGGCATGGCTTTGCTGAGCTTGGAATTGACTCCCTCCATTCAAAACAGCTATCATTGGGAGCTTTATTTTGTGTACTTTATTATCACAGCAGTCAATAAAATGTGTGAAAAAGGAATTGGAAAAATGTGACGATCCAGTTACAAGATGTGTTCTGATATACAAAATTGTGGGTCATGATAACGACAAATGATAACCACAAATGCCCATATCATCACTTGACATTTCTAAAAACTGTTGTTTTCAACACTCAAATTGATTTACTTTTTATGCTGTGGCATCAAAACTAGTCTCAGTGATAATGATGAAACCTATTTCGCCCCCTTCCCAAAAATCATGTGTGATTTTAAGGATGTAACCATCGCAACCATTTTATTTCTAGCATATTTTGTAATCATTCAAGTTCATTGATTGTATATATATATATATATAGGGAGTGATTCACTGAACACTATCCAAAAGGCATAGCAACAACGTCCCAGTTGCCTCAGTCACCTAGTATGTTCAAGTAAGGGATAAAATTCTTTACATGCATGTTCCTGTTTATCGTATGATGCTCGGCTTATGTCGTTTGTTCGGTAGTTGGTGTTGTGCAATGTTATTCTAGATACTGTTGATCATCCCCCCCTGATGTAATGCTGTGCCCTAGCTTGTATTCACAAGCAAGCACGACTTTTCTCAAAGTTTCTCCCTCCACAACTATTCCCATAACCCCTATACCACTACAATAACCCCTACACCACTGCAATAATCCCCACACTATCTCTACACAACCTCCTACACAACCCTGGCCCTCACAACTTCTCTCATTTCACAACCTTTGCTGTTGCCCCCTAACAACCTTCCTTACATCCTTTTGGACAATTAACCTCACCCACAGCAACTCTTGATCTAATCCCCTAAAAATTTGTGCTGGTTTAGTGACTCTCCCTCTATCCATTCCAGAAATTGCCAGTGACTAGTTTACAGTGACCAGTTCTAACTTGAGTACTTTGAAAGTTGAACAGAAGGCATTCTGTTTTTTTTTCCTTTTTGTTGCTAAATATTCAATTTCTTGTGACACACCCAAAAGAAGATTTATGACAGTAAGGCACAGAACAAGTTTTGAGAAGTTTGTTATCATCCAGGGTCATGAGCTACCCTGGTGGCCCAGTACTATAAGAGGTTGCATTACACCCCACAATTCACGGAGCTCAGCTCTCATGACTCTATCAGATACCTTTCTCAATATTTCTTATTCAACATGATTAAGGTTTCTGTCACTTTTTGTATTCATAAAACGTCATCAATGCTTGTTGAATAATTGTGTACATGTACACGCAGTCTGAACACTTCCTGCTTTCACTACGTGCATCAGCTGGTCAACTTAGCAAAAAGTCGAGTTGAGATTCGGCAGACTTTTGCGTTCCCATGTTTTGGTAAATTGAAAGTAAACTTCTGATGCTTCCCTGTCAGGACTCGGACTGATTTCATTATTAATCTGTGATCGGCTTCATCGCAATGAGCAGCGCTCGGATCTATTCGTCACGTTTCAAGAGTCGTAAAGTGAGTGCTGTCGCAGCTACTGTGAGCCAATCTGCCAAGCATTCAACCAACCAGCCAGCCACTGCAGGTAGCATATGCAGGGCTTATTTGTTCATCTATTCATCTTTTGGACGTCTGGGCTAGATATTGTTGATATTTCGTAATATTTTTTGCAGGTGCTACTACTGTCCTTCTTTGTTTGGCTCATTCACAGAAGGCCATCAGCTGATAAAATTAATTTAATAGCAACCCTAGATCAGTTCTGCAGTTGGAGAATGTACTGTTCACACACGCAGTCTCTATTATTGGCATTTTGATCTCTGTGTAACCAGTGCATAGCAGGGAAATAATACCTATCACATTTGTACATCAATTGTTTCAACGACTATATGCGAAATTTGATCAGTTCAAGTTATCAACAAATATTCCAAGTAGCTGGGAAAGTTTAATACTGGATATAAAATTACTTGATAATCACTTTAAGCTGTTGTCAAGGTAACAGGAAATAAAACTACCAGAATATTTTCAATTTAAGGTGAGTAGAAAATTCTTAAATTGCAAAGATCAATTTCTTTTTTTCCTTCAGCTAATTGTCTTGTACTGAACAGTTCTTTTTAATAGCCCATGGGAATTTAGGGATATTATTAAGTAGATTGCAAATACATTGGTAGTTTAGAAGACTTCACCATTGTAATCCTTGATGTAGATTCATGTCAAGCATCACAGTAATTTTGGCAAAATTCATTTGAAATATTAGTAAATGTCAAACCGAGGGTTGTATCAAATTCTCAGGTTGAGATTGTATATTGAAAGGAAGATACAATTATGCTTAGCAGCAGTATAAGGAAGTGTAGGTCAAGGCCGTAAGAAAGTGTATGCTTTCATCACTGATGATTTTTTGTGCATGCCACCAAGGAGGGGGGGGGGTACATAATGTACTTCACAATTGCTCCTTAAAATTTAAAACCAGTTTTCTTTTCTGGAGTGGCACTGTAGTAATGACTGTCTCTTTCCCATTATTATTTTTAGTCGAATTTTTGGTCAAAGGGAAATAAGGCATTTGTTTTACAGAGGAAAAAAGACACAGAATGACTCAAGAATGACTCAATGACATTGGAGACATTGAAGACACAGAATGACTCAAGGACATTGGAGACATTGAAGACACAGAATGACTCAAGGACATTGGCCTACTTTTTAAGAAATAAGTTCCCTACAGATAGAAAAAATATTTGTTACCCAAAAATAATTGTTCACACACACTTTCAAAAATCTGAATGATGCATCTTCTGTAACTAATTAAATCCTGACATGCATAATGCCTTGAGGACAAGAAGCCTTTCAAGGTGTCTATTAATGCACCTGAGTGGTTTAACAATACATAAAATTATTTTCTTTGTATGCCATGTTTTTTCACTGTAAATGCCCTATTTTCATCGAGTGTTTAACCTTTGAGAACCTTGTCATTTCTTATCTGCTGGAAAATTTCCAGTAACGTGGTTGCAGCTTAGGAGTCTGTCAAAAACATTGCTGCATCATATATTTTGTATTCTAATGAGATATTCTGTGGACATAAATGTTACAACTCGTATCAAAAACTTAACAAACTCTTCAATCTCTTGAAATCTGACCAAAACTTGAGATCCAAAACTACCCTAGTCTGATCTTCAGACTGTCATAACTTTGATGTTTTTAATGTGGCTATTTCTTTTGTCCCAGCCCCCTTTGCAACAGCAAAGCTTTTCCTATATGACATCTTACATTTGTCCTTGAATTTGACCTAACGTAAAGCTCGTAATATCGAACCTAGAAACAGTAAAAACAATGCACCTCACATTGATACAGGAAAATTGCAGATGAATGTTCTTCACTTCTAGCACTCATCAAAAACAGAAATTTATGTCACAAGTTTTGTCTCAATGGAATACAATAGCCTTAAAGCTTTTTATTGCTGTAAGAATCTTTATGTGTTCGCTTGAGGACTCACCATTGTAATTTCAAGGCATCAAGAGCTGATTCTAGACTGAAATGCATCTTGCAACTCTTTCTGGACCAGCCCCTTTCTTAAAGTTAACACCGTACACCACATTCACCGCTAGTGGCCTTATACAGGATCTCATGACGTGTTTAAAAATCTTTTGAATTCTAACGCCAACTTGGACACAGTATCCATCTATACCTTAATGCCTGTGTACAAGCTAGGTTTCTCCCTGTACCAGTACAGGATATTTAAATAAATAAACAAATCTTCTTTCTGAAAGTGGAAGTAAATTTTAGTTGTTAAGAATCAGAAAAGTTGTTGAGTGTATAGTGTTTACATTCCTCCTGCTTGCCAGTGGAGAATGCCCTGCTATGATGACCTGAAGTATTTACGTTAATGTTTTTCTCCAAAAGATGCTTACTCAGCATGTCAGAACTTCCTCGAGGAAGGCTCTGGCAAGGTGTGTCGTTAGGGCTTCCTGAGTTTGTCTTCATTGGTTATTAATTAGCTGCATTTCATGGAAATGTAGCATTGAAATGATGATTAAAGAAATTGTCTGACTGCAAACAGTAAGAATTTCAACATCTTATGTAACAGTAAATCAGTTAACTTTGAGAATTAAAGGCACGTGCGCCAAGGTGCACAAAGCACTCCTTTTCATTCCCCTTACTACAATGTGACAATTAAGGATTTGCTGCTGTACCTATTTAGTCAAGTATCTGCATCGGAACATAGCTGGTATGTACAGTGTCGATAAAATGTGTGGTCAAAATGTACTGTCTCTGCACAGTAAACGTATGAGCGATGGAACTCAAGTTAGAAACAGTTATCCTGTTTTTGTCCTTGTGACGGTGTGCATGAGAACAGCCTGAGAGTTGTGATGGACTCCATGATGAGGGTGAAGTTTCTGAGATTTTCATGCATGATTTTGTTTTTTTTTTTTTTTTCAAAATAAAGTAAGGCTGACTGCAATATCCCCTTTAAGATTGTGATCTTGCAGGGACTCTATAGAAAGTGAAGAGAGAGGACGAGGGACCGGAAGCATTATTGCACTTTCAATCGAGCCAGTGCTAACCAGTGTAATTCATTCAGGAATCTTCTTTAACCTGGATCAAGACTCTGAACACGCCTCAATCCAGAAAACAATCACTCAAATAACAACTGTTGATGAAACTGAAACAGGGTCTACTGGTGTGTGTTTTAATTTGATCATTCTGTAAATTTTGTAGAAGAGGACTTGTCCAAGACCGTGACATGTTTCCTATTGGCTCGGACCACACTCAGGTTGGGAGTGGGGAGGGGGTATGGGAGGAGGTGTTGGTGGGGAGGGGGTGTTCCTGACCAAAATGTGGCCGGCCTGCTACACTGATGCACAGACATATGTATAATCAATTGTTTCGGTACCATAAGTTGTTTTTCACTCATAGAATTTGTGAAATATTTCCAGAAAGTAAATTTCTCTTTTTACAAGTTGTGTCACTATATATGGGCTTGAATTCTTAAGATGGAAGTCACAGGAGATAAAGATGTAATATATACTCAACAGGCTTCTTAACCCACCCTTGCATGGTCACTTAGTACCTTGAAGTAACTGCTTTTCAAAGCCTGAATTATAGTTTCAAGGAATTTTTGCAGGCTTGGAAGTTAATTCTGTCATTTCTTTTGATGTATTGTAGCTCCATTAAGATATATTTGTCAGCTGGAGACAATGCATGTGTAAATGTGACCATTCAAATAGACAATTGCATTGGTCCTACATAAATCTTTGAGCGTGGGACCTCCTCACAAGGGACCCTTTGGGCCTAGGAACCAGAGGCCAAGCTGAGCCTTATGCCACTGGTGTAAGAGTACCAGTAGAAAAGACCCTCCTCCATGAAGGCATCTTTTGAGAAACTATATTTAAAGATACAATACATGCATAGGTGTTCGTGTAAACAAAAACAAAGGGTGATGTGTGAATCAAAAAGGATCATCTATGGTCTGTACGTATGTGTAGTCATTAACCATAGTGCCAAAGGAATCATTGTGCTTTGACTTTGCCTTAGTCAGATATGGAAAAGTGTTCACTCAGTATATTGTATTTTCACTTTAGGCAACCATAGTGATAGTTAACTTTGTACATACTACTGTTGAAGCTATACACATAATGAATGCAACAGATCAAAAAGCCTATTTTGAGGTTAATGAGTGGAGTTTAAAACTTACTTACAGTTTCGTGTATTCCTAACTTCTCTTCCTCTGTCAAGGCAGCTTCAGTTTACATAGAGCTCATGCATTCAACAGCAGCCTATTGATGTTGTGTACTATCTTTCTCAGGTTTTTGCAGCAGTCCACTTTTATACAAGTCACTCATTTGTGTAAACAATCAAATTAGAGTTGGGGCATTTAATTACTCTTCTGTGTGAATGACTCGAAAGGTGTTAATTTGTTTTTAAGACGATGACTGGAGAGTTGTTGAACTTGTTTTAACCCTTCAAGGTAAATTGTTTGATGTATCTTAGAAGATGATTTTGTTGAAGGAAGTTCTTCCCTTTGAACGTTAGTTTCGATATGTCATGCATGATCTAACACAGCTCATTGCAAGTTCTTTTTTTTCTGATTGCCTGTTAGTGTTCAGTGTTAATGTAATGTGACCTTTAACATAGTTTATGCTCACACAGTCTTAGAATTGCAGTTAAGTGACAGCTGATCGAACACTGGCATGAACCTTGGCCCATATCAAACAAATATAATACAATGAAACTCCTGATACTGTTGTTTTTGCAATGTATGAAAAAAATATATACCTAAAACTCCAGGCAATATAAAAAGTATACGTAGTGGTCAAAAGTCTGAAAGTTCAGAAGTTAGGTGCTTAAATCTCCTTTTCTAAAACATGTTACCTTTTTCGAATACAAACTTTGCTGGATCTCTGAAATATCACAAATCATACAGTTTCTGAGATTTGGGACACATAACATACTCTATGCGGTCGTAGATTGTCGTTGGAGACTTTGTGCAGACAGCAGCATGGTATGTATGCAGTTTCGTCTGCATGTCATCTGCATCACACAGTAAAACTGTTTGTTTGCCCTGTTTCAGTCTATTTGAAGAATATCAGGTAAAGTTGATTTTCCTCACATTGTGGACCTGTCGTTTTTGTTTTTGTAGTTGCCTTTATGAAAAATAGATCGCAATTATGCACATAATGAGACATAATGAGGTACAAGGAGGTTTAGTGCTAAGGAACTTGTTATAGCGTAAGTTTTAATTAGTATGCTGTAATAAACTATAGCCCTGCCCTAAATGACTTCACTTCTTGCCTCGCCATAATCCCTACAATTTGCTCTGATGATGGCCTTGTGCACCCTACTTGACAAAAATGATTCTCTGGCACATTTAACTTTCAAAACTACCCAAACGATGAAAATAATAAACATTCAAAATATCTTCCGAGTGAGGAGAACATTAAATGAGACCTCTCAGGTGGATCAGCTGATTCCATGTGACAGCTAGTCTCAGACTCTCAGTTGAGTGAGGTCCATTCTGACAAATGTGATCATTTTTAAGAATTTTGTAAAGAAATTATAGAGGGTCTCAAAAAAAATTGTGAAGCCGAGTCGAAACGTTTGCACTCGCTCTGCCTCTCTCTGACACTGTGAGGAGCAGACATTATTTTGCCCAGTTGAAATGAGCTTTGGTGCCATGATTGCTGGCATATTTTTTTTGTCCTGATTTGTTTGATATCTTCCCCTCCCCCTCTACTCTCACCCCATCCCCTGTTTGATTTGCAAGTAGATATTTCAGGGCAAAAAAAAGGAGCAATTTCCCATCTAGCCCCTCTTCAGTACATCAGTTCAGTCTGACTGATATGACAGGTTGTTGCAGATACCAATATGTAGACATATATATTACCACATAAGAATAAAAAGAAAAGAAAAAAAAAATATTCAAGAAACCCCAGGGTCCAAAGTTGTATTTAGGCAAAATATTAATCCCCTTCTGTAGAAAGTGGGCTCATTATGACTTCCTATAAAACCGGACTGCTGTTAGGTTGATGAACTTACACTGTAGAAGTAGACGTTGAGAATCATCCAGCTTGCATGAATGCACAAAGCTGTTTAAACTTGAAAAAAAAAAAGGAACAAGAACCTTGTACAGTCCACTATGAGTTCATATGTGTACACATGCAAAGTGTGATTTAAATTGATTGTATGCAGACAATGCAGCAAATGCTCAAAAGTGAAAGTTGCTCAGAGCAGTACTCAAAAGGCTCAACAAGAGTTTACAAAA
Organism: Stichopus chloronotus; assembly: GCA_021234535.1. Lineage (NCBI taxonomy): Eukaryota > Metazoa > Echinodermata > Holothuroidea > Aspidochirotida > Stichopodidae > Stichopus > Stichopus chloronotus. The sequence goes on from SFZH01000008.1 coordinate 6,523,491, forward strand.
GGTATCGTTGTTACCCGGGGAAACTCTCATTCAGACCAAAAGCGACGACTTTGAGGACGCATGCATGCATTCGGACCTTCCTGGTACGGCTTCAGGAGAACACAAAACACAAAAGTAGTGATCGAGAATTTGGGATTCCTGAATGTGAAGTTATCCAGGCTGTTCCTACAGGTTGTTCAGCTGTGATAGAAGTGCTATTGAAGTACTGTAGAGAAAATATCTATCCAACTCCAAGGTATTTTTATAGCAACTTTTTGAAAAAGTAGCAAGGGAAGTGTAGGTACTTGTGAAAGCTGTCTGCACATCAGTAAAGTTCTGATTAATTTTGCCATAGGTAGACTATAACTCATGCTGAAAGGTCTGATAAAGTGACATTTTGTCACCAAGTTTGTAAAATCTCATAACCTGCGGAACTACTGTAACATGTGAGTGAACCATATAACATATTAATTAGATTCTATCAGTTTAGTGTTAATATGTTAATGTGTTAATATGTGTTAATATCTTACCAAAGTTTCTTTTAATCATATACACACTTGAAAACCAGAAGTTTGTGAATTGATCTTTTTGAAGCCATATTTGAATAAATCTGGTTATTAGATATATTGGTATAGTTTCATATGGCTTGAAAGTTAGGTCTTACATGAACAATATTGTTTACTGCTAAACAATATAAAAGGATATCTGTAACTTTGAACCATTAACAAGTGTAAAGTGTTGTAAATCAGTCTGCCATGTTGCAACGTTACCATAGGTTGATTTGCTTTACTCCCTCTGTTCCCCTTATTGAATGAGGAACTTCACATTCGAATTGCTGTAATGTGGTATGTGATGGAAATCAGGTGGCAGCATGTGGAATCAAATCATATAGAATACATGTGTGAAGTTTTGTGCAATCTTTTGTAATCAATGTGCTCAATTTTCAATGAAAAGTCTGGATCTATCTGCATTGGTTCAAAATTATAGCACATGTCACTGTTAAGTTGCTCAAACCACTTCAAAACCTTGATTCCACCCAAAGAAAATCACTTCTAAATTTTTCCAAACATTGGTCAAGTTAAATAAGTCATATAGGAAAGAATGAAAATAGAAAATAGGTCCGACCATATTTTTTTTTACATCAAGCACATTCTTTTTTGTTGGGGGACAGGCAAAGCTTTAGAGACAAGGAATTTAATTAAAATAGGTATGAAATACAAGCAGATATAATGGATGTTAGTATCCAACATTTTTTGCTAATTTAACTAATAAAGTTACTCAATAGACATGAAGACTTAGCAGTTGGTCAGTCTGTCTATGCAACAGAAATTAGGCTGCAGTCTTCAGACAGTTCTACAGTAGCCTATAGCTGGCTGAGCTGAAATCACCCCATTTTCTATGGAAAACTTTTGAAGTTTTGACAGTTTCATTTTGATGAGATGATATCTGGTTATGTCTCTTATAATTTCACGTATCCTCTCTTTTTTATTTGTGTTGTCGTGGGTTCTTATCCACGTATACGGATTTGGTCAATAGGCTATATAGTTAAGCACACCTATGCACAGATCTCCAATGAATGAATTAGGGAGGGCTTTCCTGTTTCGTTTCTGATGTAGCAGTAGCAATCGTGTTTGTTTGTTGAGTATCGTCTTACCACAAGTTTCTACTCTGACGATCAGATATACATACCAGCCATATCCTGCAATTGCTGCTTAAACCGATTGTCATCTCAAAACGTAGATGATATCTTGCAGCCTTTTCCGAAGTTAACTAAACGGCATCATCCAAGCCATATGGCATGCCTACCAGCTTTGAAGTTTCACTTCTAATAAAGAAAATGATCAACAGAGCTCTTCATACTAATAGGTAATCACTGACAGCAACTTATACAGTTGAGCTGTTATAGTTGATATTTCACCATTCATAAAGTTGTTTTCCCACTCAGCAGCATCACTGATTTGTATACTGTGACAGTGACAGTGCATAGCATGGGGTATAATTATGTTTATAAAATGGGTTTTCCCTGGAGGTATATTGATACACTCATCTCAATTATGTTTACCCTACTTTCCGTAAAAGCTCGGTGTTTCTCGATGAACTCAGTTAAAAAACTGATGAATATAATTTAAGGTAATGAATAATTTGGAAAAAGTTTGGGTTTTCTCTTCTTCTCACAGTGCATCTTTTCTAGTAGTGACGTGACTTTCTTTGTATGATGTAAGAAGGTGCAGACAGAACATTTAAAACAGTCCTCACCCAACGTCAAAAGATCGCAGGTGATAAAAAAGAGAACATTAAAATCACTAAAAAGTGACTCCTCATTGTCAGTTTGATTCCATGTTGTCGGCTCTCAGTGGGTGTCCAGAATTAGATAACTTTTAAGGAGGCCAGACTGCAGCTGAACATTGTTTTTGCACGTTTGGCATTCAAGGAGTATGAAGCAGCTTAAAGGCTGTAACGCATCACGCCAGACAGTTTCATTTCTCCCAACCACCTACCTCTAGTCCCTCCCTCAGCCTGTCTGAAATTCCTCCACATGTGTAATCAAAACAATGGATCCCTGTGTACAGCTGTGTAATACGAGCTGCTCTGCATCATTCGAATTTGCTGTCAATCTCAGAGTACTGTAACTTAGAACCAGTTGAGAATTTTCCTTTCTGGGAGGTAAAAATATAGCTTAGGGTGATGCAATACAGCCTTTAAACCCTAATTGTTGGTGATGCATGGTTATCACCAAGTAGTTTTCCGGGTTGTATATTGCAGACTTGACTTGTGCGACTCTGTGATAGTTTTGAAGTTAAGTAGTCGTGCCCTGAAGAGTAGTAACACCTCTGAAGCTATTCACCTACTTGGTATTGGTTTCAATGACATCATAACTACCACCCACACATATTAGTAACGTTATATATTTCCAGGAGAAATTATCCTATAGACAGTAAACATCCTATAGACAGTAAACATATTCTGAGATTTACAAATGTACTGAACAATCTGTATAACAAGATGATCAATGCATTAAAAATCTGTAGTTTACAGTTGAGTAGATCTGTGACAGAGTGGCCATGTAGGTGACAGAGTGGCCATGCAGGTTACTCTGAGGTATGAGGCAGAGTGTATCAGCTGAGTGGAGGCAGTTAAATTGTAATAATTCCAAACCAGTATGATCTTTGGGTTGTTTTAACTGCACTTAGAAACAGGGGGCTGGTAGAGTCTTTTAATGGCGTGGGGTTTGGACATATCATCATGCGTATTTGATAGGAGATGTCAAGCATGTGTCTAGAATTTTCAGGGCTGGAGGGATGTTTGTCCTGAGGGCAAATCCCTTTTCTGCACACCGTGAGGGTAGAGCTGTCTAAAAGCGGAGTGCCACCATTAATTGGCATAGAGTGTACAAGTAAAGTTTAAGGTTTACATACCCCCTACAAGGCAGGTGTTTTATGCTGCTTGATTCCAGCCTTGAAATAGGTTGCTCACATATACTATAAAGTGAAGAGTCACCAGTGGTTGCCATGGAGATTTTTTGCTGAAAACCCCCAACAAATTACCAGAAATGGCATTTCTGAGCCTCCTTGTTTTCAGGTTATGTCTTGCCCCACCCCCTACAAATAAAATAAATGGTTCACTTTAAAGGGAATAAAGCATTTGCCGTATTTTTACAACTAAGTTTGTGAACACAGGAATGATAGATTATTCAAAATAGGGAAGGGTAAAGCCAGGCCTCCTTTTCAAAAAATCAGTTTCCTGCAGGTAGAAATTCAGTTAGACCTATCTGGTGTCCAAAAAATATGTTGTTCATCCAAACATTCAAGTATTCAATTGATGCATCTTCCATAACTCTTCTGATTCATAGTGCTCCAAGGAGATGAAGCTTTTGCAGAAGCTTATTGATGAGGTAAAATGGTTTTGCAAAGCTCAAAGCTTTTTTCTCTGTACGCCACGTTGTTGCATTTTAAATGCCCTATTTCCCTTTAAGTATTATCAGTCACTTGTATTCAGGTGAATAGTTCATCATGTGCATTTTGTATCAGAGAATTCTATGACTGGGTTTCTCATATAGGCTGTTTGGAGGAGTGTGTGGTTCAACAATTATCACTGCAAGTGTTCAGTGAAAAATGGCAGTACGGACTTATTGCACCTGAGACTCCTCCGTCGTTGAGAGTGGCATGTGATCCTTCTCAAACCTTGGTCAACGAAAAAAAAAAAAAGAGTTCTTTCAATTGATGTGAGTCTCATGTGGCATGTTAAACAGTTGAATGTATCAAGGATGGAACTAGTAAGGTATAGAACACCACAGAAATGAGACAGCTAGATTTGAGAAAAGAGAATTGTTAAATTACCTAATATTTAATGTAACAATTGCACAACTAAGGTTCGATCTGTTTTAACAGCCAAAATACTCCCCTCTCAGTAGAAACTGTGTGTGAAGTACGCTTTTCAGTATGAATACCATGTAGCTCACACTGTTGAATATAATTACCTGCTGTGCATGACTTGCGTCATGTTTGGGTGCTCCTACTTTTAAAGGTTAAATTAATTTCCTTGTTGTCACAGGCATGAAAACTTGATAAGGATTGTTGCTGTTTCTAGCGGTACAAGACTAGAGTTTAATCCTCTCTTCAGACATGGAAGAGACATTGGCAGCCTTTGGGCAAGTCTTCAAACGTGATGAGATTATTTTATTATTAAGTAATCTTCAAAGGCTATCCGAGCCACAGATAGGATAGGTACGTTTATTGATAGGTTATTACTGACACTATAGGATAGACACTAGTATATATTATGCCTGTGAACTAAAATGGTTAATTATTAACAACTGTGGGACACATAAATGACTGCTTTTGTTCTGGCATGATGTTGAAAGTTTTCCAAACAATGGTTTTGATGGTGACTTTCTGCACCATCTTTTTACTTGATTTGTCACAGTTGATTAAAATGATAGGCCCATTTTCTTCACATCTGTTTGAATTCTCCACCACTTTATATTAGCGCAAATGATGTGATGTGTGTAGGGTTGCATCATGCACCTCTCGGCCTGAGAAGTTTTCAGTCCGATAAGTTTTCAGTCTGAAAATGAGGCACGTGCTATTTGTCCGCAATGAAATACAAGTTTGCAGTTCGATGAAAGTACTTAAGACAGATATAAGGATCTAGTCATCATATCATGATCACCCCAGGATAATAGTACGATACAATATGATAGTATTTAAGTGATGAATATTCATAGTGAAAATGGGCTGTAGTGTAAATATTTTCATGAGTTGGAAAGTTTGAAAACCTTCTATTCCAAAGATATAGCTTAGTTGCATAGAATTGTTCAAAGTTTCGCACAAATTGAAAAACGTTCATTATTTGTCTCATATGATACATGGACAACCATATGAACCATATAATTAACTACATGAGTAAAGAAACACATAGTGCACACATTCTGCTTCAGAATTGTCCTATCATCACCTGATTTGGATATAACTAGATCCTGTGTTACATAGTATGAGGTGTTTTAATGTATATCTATGTACATAATCATAATGAACAGTTTATATTAAGACCCAGACTGGAAGTTTGTTTTTTCGGACTAAGCATATCTTGTTTTGAACCACAAATGTGTTGGACTTAAAATGTGTCTGAGTGCAAAGTTGTTTAACCTAAAACTTGCTGTTTTGGACTGAAGACACTGTATTTTATTTCTGGACTGAAAACATGGCAAACTAAAAAACATGAATCCGACATTTCCACGGTGAAAGAGATTGCTTCTTGATGCCAAAAGCTTACCTTCAACAGATTTGATTGATATATCAGACTCAGACATTTCAGTACCTCGATCCTTTCACCATCTAGCTCTTTCAAAGTTTTGTTTACAATTTCCTAGCCATGTACATCACCACGCGATTCTCTCAATTGAACAGGGAATCACAGCTGACTTTGTTTACACTGTAAAGTTAATGATGAGATTGTGATATGTCAAGGACAAAGAATCCCCCCTCCCCCCCATCTTTATGACAAAGTAACGTTGAAAACACGCTTATATTACCTCATGCAGTTGTGCAGATGTTCACGGTGACACCCTGCAATAGTTTATAAATGCTTTGTTGCAGCATACCTACTCGGATTATGAGACAAAGAACGAATCCTTTTGTACATTAGTGTGAAAAAAATTGATCAGAAAATGCAGTGTAGTTTTCTTTATTTAAAAACCAGGCTTGTTTTGCTTTGACCGTGCCACTGTGTCTGGATGATACAGAGTCCTCATTTCAAGATTTTTGCTTGCTACATATCTCAACAAAATAATCAATACTTCGACGGCATGCATCGTGCAGTTGAACCCGCCTTCCAAGGATAGTGACTCAGCGACCTCTTTCATATTAAACAAATTAATTAGTATTAATTGAAGTTGCATTGCACCTGTAGTCGTTGTCAGGTGGCCAGTCAGTTCCATGGGTTTGTGCGTCCTTGGTAGGTGCTGCCACAGAATACTTCTCAGTCTGATATAAGTACACACATGCAGCATGAGCGAACTGCTGACCTCAAAATTGGGAAATCAAGGTACCCCTGGTTTATAAGTTGCACTGAATGTGATGTCAGAAGAGAATACTTCTCTGTAGATCATTTTAATTAGCTCTAGGTACTCACGTACCATTGCTGCTGCGAAAGCATTCGCCCAATTTTATTCTGACTTTCCATGTTTATTGACTTGAGGAGACTGCTTTTGTCTTTGTATCATTGGTGGTATTCATGAGCAAATCCTGAGCAAATTACAGGAATTAATGTCAGCCAAAACATTTTTACCAGTACAGAGGTTAAAAGCTGTTAAAAGTTGTGTGAAGTTAGCATTGCATTGCTGGTTCATGTGTGTATGACTCTTTGTTTTGCTTGCCAGAAAAATTTTACTTTGTGTTTGAAAAAAAAATATGCCATTTCCTCCTTTTTTTCTGAATAAATGCCATGCATTATCAGAAGAGAAAATATTTTGAACATGTGTAACTTAAAGCGATTTTGTTTTCATTGCACTATGGCTTAGATACATAATTATTTAATTCTCATTTTCATAATGTAGAGGATCTTTGAGGGTAGTGGAAGTAAAGGATTGTCTCATATTTGCAGGATCTGTGATATGGGACAATATGGTACTGTTCACTATTCTGGTTTAATGGAGGTAGGGGGTGGACAGAAACAAAATAGGGAGAACAATTTTGTATCACAATATCATGGAGGGATATACTGCAGCTACTAAAAGACCCACATGTCTTGCACACAAGCACAAGAATTACACGGCAGCAGATGATTAACAGGATTAGTCAAGATAATCCCCATACTTCTAGCTGTTATAAATGAGGAATAATTAGTGACATGAATCCATGCAAGACATTTTCCTGAAACAAAAAACAAACCCTCTTGGTGTATGAAATGATTGAAATTGTAACACATTTTAGACTGAAACATAATTCATCATAGTCATAGCATAATGACATAGAAGTTGCACATGAAGATTTTGTTCGCTAATACTGTGCAACTTCTACATCCTAGGTTTGGTTCGCCTGTTTAAATGATTCGTATTTGTACATGAAGACTCAGAGCAAATGATGTGATGTTTCGTATTATTGTGGATTTTATGAACGTTACTTTTAACATTGTTTGGCCTGCTCTTTCAACTTTGCTCTTGGAGCCATGCATGCAGATCTCGTTTAAGCTGACTAGCAATGCATGTTTCTAGCAGCCCTTCGCTTACAAGATGAACGAACCTTCAAATATGTTCCTTCAGTGTCATATTATCTCACCACTATAACAACACTCCACAGCCCCAATAGGACATTCTAACTGGGGGAAAATTCTGTAGATCAGCTCATGCCCCTCCGTTCCCTCTCTCCTTCTTGCCCCACACCTGGCACCCTTGTGTGTGTCACCACTGTTCGTATCTTCTCTTCATCTCACTTTCTCGTTGCTCACGTTGCGGATGTGGCTTGACTTCTGCCGCAGACATCTGGTCTCCCATCATCGGTTTTTTCTTCATGTTTAATTAAGTTTTATACTCCTTTGTCTGTTCCCGGGTTGACATACAATTAATCCTATACCTTTGACGATCAAAAGGCTGTGGGTCTCGAGGGGCGGTGCACCTAATCCATCATCTGATGCATTAATTACCAGGAGTTAGAGACATATCATTTCAGTCTGCTTAATTATTAGAAATTCCTTCCTCTGTAATTCACATCAAAGACCAGGGGAAGGAGGATCACATTATCATAAAGGAAGAATGCCTGCAGTTTGTAGAAATTTCCTCGGACTTTGACAGGAATATTACAGTTAAAATGAGGACAGACTGACTTACTAGACTAGGTTGTTTATTAAAAACTGTTTGGACCACCTTGAAAAGGGGTGGAGAGTGGAGCGAATAGTCTTGTTTTTAATGTGTCCATCTTGCACACAATCTGTAACTCATAGGCCCATCTCGCAATCTATAGGTCCCAGGCCCAACTCCCGACAGGACCATGTGAAAATTATCTGGGGGACTTGTAACATTTGCCTGTTCAGCAAAGCTGTTCACAGTGGTGCTGAGAAAGTTGTCTGGAAATCCACTGAGCTGGGCAAGCCCTCTACCCCTCCCACCCTTTGGGAAAGTGACCAAAGAGGTAGGATCACACTCTTGTCTGTCATGTAGAAACATCTGTGATTAATATGCTACCCTTCTTTCACCTATCTCATTTTTATCTTGAGATGGATTAAGTGATGATTTAACTTGAAAGAGGTGCCCCACTGTCTCTTCAAATTCATTAACCTGCTGCACATGCACCATGGTGGCTGGAAGTCATCACACTGCTCTGGAAGTTGCAAGACTTGAGTCCATTCTTCACCTTATTGTTGACAAAAAGTATGATGTACAAGATCAGAACGTTATTCGATGATACTGCTATACTTAAAGCACCACTAGTTGACTAACTATACATTCCTGAATGTGCTTTTTCTGTACCATGTAGAACAACTGTTCTGAAGAGACAATAAATCAGAAGTTTAAGTTAGAGCTTCATAAACTTACTTACTTGCTAAAAATAATGCAAATTTCCCTGTGTTCTTTTATATTGTTGTAGTTTTGCAAAAAGTCTTGATTTCACTTGTGTCGGGTCTTCAATATAGCTTCTCGTGGCACAAAAGTAAGAAGTGTTGAATCAGTAAACCCACACTGATTTATTACTCTTTACCTGATCAAACGACATGATTACCGGCTTGATTTTACGAGCCCATATTACACTGACTCTTAGACAAAACTGATTGAGGAACTTACTAAAGGCAGACTTGCCTATACACTTTTAACCAATGAAAATCAGCAATTTCCCCACATGTCCCAACCACCCAGTCATTTCCCCCCCTAGTACATTCTGTTCCTGGAAATTGTATGAAGATGCATTGATGCTAATTTGCATATAAGTAAATAATAATGATCATGGGTTGTCCCTGTGCATATACTATCAAAGTGACAAAACAACCTGTATTAAAGTTATAGATGTACAGCTTTTCCCTGAAATTTATGTTTCATTATCACCTTTTTATGATTCTTTACCGTGCTGTCACTGGGCTTTCATTAAAATGTCAATTCTCATCTGAAATTATTCTAGGTTTTGTATTTGTTTGTAAAATCATTTTTGTAGCTCCAGAGTAGTCAACAGACCAGACTTAAATACACTTATTGAGTAAGTCCTCAGTATTTTCTTGAAAGGCTGTACTTTGTTTGGCCTTTGGTAGATTTCTTGTCACGTTTTGTCTTCATTTATCTGGAATTATATTTACGTGGAGTCTTCCCTCCATCTTCGCTTGAGTTGATCAAGGTAACGTAAACATTATCTTTCAAGATAGCGAGCGGTCTCAAAGCTTGACCAAGATGCTGTATTAAAATTTGTTTAAACGGAAAACAAGAAAACGTGAAACATTCGATCCCCATTGTTCAAGGTGAATCAGGAAACGAGGACATTTGGCTTGATTTTGCGGCGTTCAAAGAGAAGGAGTTTGTACCAGGAGCAAAATTGGATAAGAGATAGTTTTCTAAATTTAAAAGACAGCTTTCAATTACTTGAAGGTAAGTTTTGTTGTTTGCCTTTGTCTCATCATAGCATGCTCAAAATTGCGTGACAGTGTTTTAAAAGTGCATGGCTCAGTATCCTTTCCATGGACAGTGTACGCATTGATATAGAGGGTGATAGGTGATTTTGAAGGTCGAAACAGATAGCATTTGAATATACTGCTTCAATAATATGATCTCTTTAAGTTAAAAGGCAAATGTTCATGAATAGTATATTGAAGAGGTTGTGCTAATAAGATCAGCTTTTAAAAGGAAACTCCAAACCGAATGAGTATACCCCCATATGCTAATTCATGAATAACTCTACTTTTCATTTTCTGATATCATTTTTGTTGATAAATTGCACAAATTTGCAGAGTAAAACCTTGCTTATTCAGCACTGATATTCAGCGACATGAAAAACATTGGACAAATGAGAAGAAATCGCAAGATTTCGGCAATATAATCCTATCAAACTGAAGCATAATGACTGCTTATTCCCTTTAAGATCAACTAATAAAAAAAGAGAAACCCATGAACTGTAGCATGTAATTTTTTATTTTGTTCAAATTTTCATGTGTTGTCAATGGTTTACATTAGCCTTGGGGCTGGCTGGAGTTCACAATGTTTAACTGTATGAGTGTAACCTACATGCAACATGAATTGCAGGACATACCTTGTGACATCCCCCACCTCGTAAGAGTGCTTGCTTGGGCACATACACTGTACTGTATGCATCGAAACTCAGCGTGGGCGAGTCACAAACTGGCCTATGGAGGTGTGTAACTTAGGTTGCATCATGGGTGCTTCGTGTAGGCCTACATTGTAAAGTATGCATCAGAGCTCAGCCTTGGCAAGTCAGAAACTGTCCACAGAGATGTGTAGTCGGTGGTGCATCATGTTGTCTGAACATGGTTTGACAAATTGTGATAGTTTTAAATTATCTTCAGCCATACAAAAATATGTTGAGCTGCATGTCTTATGAAGGATCATCCATATTATAAATACAGGTTCTGTCATTGAGCTGTTAATATCCGCACTGGGCATGTGATGGACATTTTATGTACCATTCTTAGGATTTCATGGGGTGTATCATATATCCAGTTGATAGGTGCATAAATTAGTGTTTGCAATTGATTGTCTGTGTCCAGGTACTCTAATTGGCCAAAATCTACAGTGATTTTAAACTCAGAAATCATTTTTGCAAGCAACATCTTTAGTCATCTCCTCATAATCAATCTTTTGAACAAATCTAAGCCTTTTTCCAGAAGTGTTTTCTTGAGTAGGCCTATTCTTTAAAAAAAAAAAAAAAAAATATCTTTTTTCAGTCCAGTTTAATTTTGTTCAAAATTCATTGTGCTGTTATGTCTCACTGCAAGAACACTATGACTGGCTGGATCTGAACCCCTTTGACTGAGATGGAGAGATCATGGAAGCAAACCTCATTCCCTAACTGGATATAACTCAGTGGTATCAAAAGGGTCGTTTGAAGGGGGGGGGGGCCAAGACACTACGAGTGACCCAGAGCGTTGCTAGACTTTTTTTCTAGCCGTACCTGGGACATCTAGCCATATCTGGGACATGAATCAGAGGGCATAGATGGGTGTGGTACAGAGATACAGTGTGCCTCTATTGCAGTGATGAGCCCCTAATTTTGGAACAAGGTGTGGACTGAAAATTGTAGGCAGACTACCTTAGGGGAATGCCAACATCAGTTGGATTGGAGCATACCAGAAAATTTTACATGCAAATAATGCCTAGATCGCCAGAAATCCTCTTTCCCAGACTCGGCAAGTGAGCTGCATAATTTTGGTACTGCCAGTATTTTCTTGGATAGAAAACCCTTCTCCTTACATTCTTTGAAGATTTTTGCTTTACAAGTCCCTGGTAAAATCTGTACCTACCTTGATGAAAACTGTAACATTTGCTTGAACTTGAAGGCTGAATATGGGGAGCTTCATTATTATTCCCTAGATACAGACAGCACTAAAAATTCTCAAGCTTGCGTTTTCTTCACCTTCTCTTTAAAATTTATCTGCATCTAATTAGGAAGGATACAACAAGAAAAGTTATGTAATTGTTTCCATAGTTACCTGTATTCTTCACAGACTACCATAGACAGGGATATTGGCATGCAGAATGTAAAATATTGTTTCAGAGATCATATCGGATTTTTCCTTCAATGGCGGAAGAAATTTATTTGTCGCCATTTTTTCTGTACGACTTGTGCAAATTGAAAACAGCCACAAGTTCAGTTTGCTTCTTTGTGAATGTGCCCACTGAGTTCTTCAGTTAAGAGGCTCCTACCCCAAGATGACGAATTCATCATTAGTCAAATAATCAAACACTTCACTCGCATGACGTGTTTGTAAACTGCATATTACAACAGTGACATTTCAAGCATTCCATCTACATTAATCATCGCTAGAATCGTTTCACATGTTTTGCTGCTGTTAGTAGTGGATTTCACTGTGACATTTAGCTGTTTAGGTTGCAGTTTCAAACACCTCAAGTACATTACTGCTTTTCTCCCAGTAATTGTTCCTGTTTCCTTCTGCCCTTGTTTTTTTTTTTTTTTCTGTGACTTATTTGACTGTTCATGAATCTCAAATCATCCCCAAGTAGCAACAGGTTTTTCGTAATTCAGGATGTAATTGGGACAATAAAATGAGCAATCGTTACATGTCCAGGGCTGTATGAATAAAGATCCGTTTACCGCTAGTAACGTTCTGTTTGTTGAAGATCCTGACTTGCATCATGTCAGCCGTTGGATGCATTGCCATACCTCTTTCTCTCACCTTTATCCCATTCCTGCCTCTTTAATACTTTGCTCCCTGTTTTAAATCATCTGTCATCAATGCCAATGTACCTTGTAGAGAGGTTGCACTATCAATTAAAATTGCTGAGAGGTGACAAGATAAAAGAGGCAAGGTAGTGGACCTCTCTCCTTACCTTGATGGATATGCACCAATCATAACCGCCTGTGTTCATTAGGAGGAGCCCTCGACATAGCACTTGAGATAAAACATCTTACATTGAAATGGGGCCAACAAGTTTGTATCATCTCTGAAGTTGATGTCACGTTAGAATAAATATCCAATCAGTTTTTATCATCTCAAAGGTGCCCTTGGCTTTACTTGAAGCATCCTTATTGAATTTCATTTTCAAGCAAAAGTATTCAAAGAAAGTTGTAGGTGTGCATAGTCGACTGTTTGGTTCATGTAGGTTTATTCAACCGTTTTTAAGTACTAACTGCGGGGTAGATTTGTACTGTGTCCTATGCTGAGATGTGTTGTTACACTCTGTACTACAATGCAGTTTTACCAAGATAATTTTTTTTTTTTGCATTGCAATCTTCTTGTTTGTTTAAAGCAGCATTGTTACACCATCAAACCAAGGTAACCAATTATGTATGGAGGATGCCAAGGGGGACTAACTGTACTAGTTTCTGCACCAAGTCCAAAATTTTGGTCCTGCGTACCTGTAGTCAATAGTTGATCTGGCACCTTTTGTTATGCGACAAATTAGATGTGAAATTGTACTACAGCTTTGCTTTTACTTGTTAACATAACACCATGCGACTCACTTATACAGGCATGTATGACAATGAATTGTTGTTAGGTGTAGGCTACAAGCCGAAATTTGTAACGTGTACAATTGTATGTCAAGTGAAAACTTTGGATCCGGGTATAGGGGCAATTTCAGAAGAGCGTCCTGACACTGTTGTTCTATTACCCTGATACCAGGTGCAAACACTTAACTATACAGTACCTAACTATTTGCTCCTGATTCTTCAAATTCTATTGTTTCCAATCGTATCTGACTGGAATATGTAAAAACTAATAGCTGGCGAATGTGATTTTGATTGGCATATTTGCCAGTTGTACAGGTGCAGGTGCACTCTAATTGGATTTTAGCAGTCTTTACACTATGCACTGATACGGTGAATTCAGAATTGGATTTCAGAATTGGAATCAGTATGTTACTGGGTGCTCATCTGATCTATGTTCAGTTTCTATGTGGTGATATATCATCTCTATGATTATAAATATTATTGTTTAAAGTCGAAGGGGGTTTAGTGATCAAACCTCATGAGCTACAAATAGGAGGGAGGGATGGTGTTCAAACATCATGAACCTCTACTGGAGATAAGGTATAGTGATTCAAACCTCACAAACCCACTGGAAGAGGGGTATACTGGTTGAACCACATATTGCACGTTCAAAGAATGGTAGAAGTCACAATTTAAATGATTGGATGACACCAGCTATTCTCAGTTTCTGCCGCACTAAAAATGGCCTGTTCATATCTATTTGTATCTTCATGTTCAAAGAGATTGAAATTTAGTTCGAAGTTCAAAAAAAAAAAATTTGAGGGTTACGAAGGTACAATCATATTGACTGAAATTAAAGCAACATGAGATTCTAATGGAAGAGAGGTATAGTGATCAAACCTCATTAAGTTCTACTATAAGTGAGACATAGTGATTGATCCTCATGAACCAGTTTTGGAAGGCAGATATAGCAAATCAAACTTTAGCAACCTCAACTTGAGAGTAGGCATAGTGAGTGAACCTCATGAGCTGCCACTGGAAGAGAGGTGCAGCAAGTATGAATGTCATGGACCTTCTACCGTAAGGGTGGCATATAGCGATCAAACATCATGAATTTTAATTGTAATGGAGATATACTGATTGAACCTCATGAACCCCAGAGACAGGGAGGTTTGCAGTGAATGAACCTCATGAATTGTGAGTGTTTAGGAATGTTCAACCATATTGACTGAAACTGAACCCATTAACCAGTTTTAACTTTAAGACTTTATTTTACTGTAAAACTTTATCTACTGTAATTAAGATTGCTGATGTTAATGCACTTTTACCATAAAGTATCTACTAACTGACTGCAGAAATTAGCATTCACACATTAAAATTGCAATACATCATGTTTTCATATCATTTAGTGTAATCTTTACTGCAAAATGTTATGCTATAATTATTAACATTGTTTTGAAAGTGAATTTGTTTCTTAACTGAAGCTGGAATATGAGTTGTACTGGCAATCCCCTGGTTGTCTAACTTTGTTCTTCGTTAGTGATTCAGGGAAGGAAAAGAAGGGGAAAAGATTACCTGTCACAAAATCTGAAAGTGAACTATGCACTCACATCTTCCAGATACTTGAATATGAAAATAGTCTCGACATTTTTGTTGGCCCTACAAAATTCAGACTCTATCAGAGAGCAAAGCAGTCAATAGCTGCTAATCAAATCAAACAGACCCGTGGCAATGGATATAAATATTCATGTATGCAAAAATGGGGCTAAAAAACATTTTTTTTGTGGTTGCCATGACATATTCCATGGAATTTGAATTTCACTGACAAATTTCGAACTCACATTCCAGTATTAAAGGAGTGTGTACCAACCATGCATGCAAAACAGTTTGTGATGGTTATTATCATGTAATTCACTGTCATCATCATGAAAAATATACTACAATCTGTATTATTTAATCATGATATAAATATCTACATGAAATCAACAGGTCAGTTTGCATTTGCTTCTCTTTGAAGCGAACAGGTTTTAAAAATGAATTTGACTGTTTCCGATAGAACAGTTTTTATCTATAGGACGGTAGTAGGAATTTGTGGTTGGAGCTTGGTGTCTTCATGAGTACTATCTGTCCCCATTGATCCCTTGTTGAAAAAAAAAATAAACTAAATAAACTAACCATAGTGTATACTAGCTTGAAATGTCTTGATGTAGTCAAGTCTCACCTGAAGCTCTCCGATCTTTTACTGAACTCTAGAAAAGAGCATCTAGGACTGTCTCTCATTAAAACATGGCTGCCGGCACTTTTGAGTTGGAGGTGCCTCTCATCGAAGATAACAAATGACATTCCACACCTTTCTTTCATATGAACTAGACAGTGAGAAGGAAAGAGTTACCATTCTGTCTACTTATTAATTCTGAAACAGAAGCAATTATTCTGAAATAGGAATGAAGAATAATTGCAAGGAGTGGGATGAGGCAGATGCAGATACTTGGAAACATTTGTCGTAATGAACCTAATTATATCATGTTGCTATGGTTACCAAAGTAAACTGTGACATCTGGTACAGTAATAATTTAAGAGTTACATGTGAATAAATTGGCCATTGCCAATTTGATCATCTTTTCAATTTCATAGTGAAACAAAACATAGTGAATAAACAAAATGAAAATGTTCGATGTGCGATGAAAGAGTTTTGGTGGCAGTGTTCTGAAATTAGTCTACGTGCAAGAGGATGAAGTGCCATTAAAATCCAATCGACTGCAGTTTTCTCCCTCAATGGTTGCCGCAAAAATGTAAGAAATGGTGACTGTCGTGGGTGATAAAATTTGACTCGATTTTGAGGCGAGTTCTGTTGTGGTAATATTTAGTAAAATGAGCTATTAACATAAGCCATTTTGAACCCTCTTCTGAGTGGATAGTAGCTCTGTGGTTGAGGATACAAATCCAAGTGAGATTCAGTCACCATTGTCACTATAGGCAGTCACTCTTCATGCTTGGGAAAATTCTTATGTAAAAAGTGTATTTTATTATCAAAAAAAAAAGAAGAGTATATTGTAAAATATTAACACATGCTCTCACTTTCTTACTTCTTTAACTCTTTTCAACAAATGTATAGAATTCTGAAAGTGACTGTTTTAATGGATAAACTTTTAGGAGGTTTTGAGGAGGTTTCAGGTCAACTTCTTTTATGTCGTTGATGGGTCAAATGGAGACAATCAGAAAACTGCATTGTGTGGTATGGCACCATAACTCTGTCGATGGGTTCATTCTTACTTTGTACTTTTTAGTGGATTTGCTGTCATTGATTTGATGCTTTTTATAAACTTTGGGATGAAAATTCATCCATTTTTTTTGGATAAGTTGCCCTTTTCATAGTTTTGCATATTTTTCACATGTCATAGCCATGCAACAGGTCTGTACTCTAAGGCAACAATTTAAAGAAAGCTGATATTGCTGCAAGTTCTTTCTCTCCCTCTCTCTCTCAAAAAAAGAAAATGTGGGGTGTCTGCTAAATAATTCTTGACATCTTGTTATGTTTGTTGTTGGAGATTGTGTCATTGCTGTTCTAGAGTGGAGCATGTTAATCACAGTGGCGCTATTTTTTTAATAGGCTATGGTATGTCGCTGGTACAACAATACTGCAAGTGTGCTTGTGTGAAGTGCTTGAATAAAAGTATCACTTATATTGCATGCAACTATTCTAAATTTTCTAGGGCATAGTGAGTGAGATATTTACTACATTTACTGACATATTTTACTGATAGCATTGATTTTTTTTTGCAATTCCACCTACCCTACCAATTGAAAGTTTCAGTGCTGGAGTAGATTTAAAAATTAAAAAATTCAGTTGTCCCACAAAAATTGATGGTACTAATGCAAGTAAGGAACATATTCAATATTCCCAGACCACTTTTCGACTCTTCCCTCATCTTTCACCTCTCCTCCCCCTTCAAAAAAAAAATAAAAAAGGAGAAATCTTAGTGTCTCACATGAATGTTTCAAACAAAGTCATGATGGAAATGTCTTGTTAGCTATTGTGATAATCCTTTCATACAATCTCTGTATGTTGCTTGGCTTACAATTAAACACTTTCTACACTTGGGCCTGAATTTCAAACATCCACTTGTGTAAGAGTCTCCTCAGCCGACTGTTTTTTTTTTTTTTTCACTTTCATCTGATTGAGACATTTTGTTTGGTTTGTGGTTCGTATATGGAGGGATTTAATGTTAGACGGGCAATAGTAGAGACCCAGTGATCTGATTGCATTATAAATGGTGTATGAAACAAATATTGTCAGATAAAATTTCTTGGAATGAGAGGAGAAATAAAAATTCACATCTCCATGACATGTGTGACTTCATTGACATAGAGTGTGTGCTTTGGTCATGTTTGCATGACTAGTACATTATTACTCTGATAATTTTCATCCATCAAGTTTATTTATGTAATTTGTGAGCCGTCAGTGTGCAGTTTTGAGGAGCTGGTCAGGTGGTGTTTGTACAAATTGCCTGAATGAGATTTATAGCATGTGATTTATTGCTTGAAAGTACAATGTTCAATATTGGAATGTCGCCATCTATTTCTCAAGTACAGCATTTGTGTGCTCTCCGTGTGGTGTTGTTAGTGAATGTGGCTGGCATCACAACTTTGATATGCTGTGAAAGTCATTTGGAACAGCTCCTTATAGTGTAGTGAAGGCATTTTGCGATGAAAACTTTTCTCCAAATATAACCACGCAACTGTCAGCAATGAATCAGTAATTATTATCCAATGAAACTTAGTTTCATTCCTGAGTCACATCCTCTGAACTATTAACAAAGAATACAAAAAATATCACTTCCAAAAAAAAAATAAAATAAATGACAAAGCCTACCATATCTCACAGGATACATGGTATTTTGTTATTCTAAGTTTTGTTATTTTGTCTGTTCTCATTTTTTCATTTCCTTTGCTAAAGTGTAATAAAAGCCTACATGAGGGGGAATGGTAAGAATCTTTTGTACAAAGATGACCTTTAATAATGGGGACTTTGTCTAAGTAATTGGCACAAGCAAGAGCACTTAAGACACTTCAAAATTATTCATGATCACTATCTAAAGCACAACCGACATATATTAAAGTGTAACAACTTAGCAAACCTGTACACAAACTTGTTTTTCTTAATTGTAGTATGTCATAAGCCTACCACATATATATAAATATATTTGTATGTGTACTTTGTTTTTTCAACAAAAATGTTTGATTATATAATCACTTAATATGTAATACCTGTCTCTATTCACCAAGTGCACATCTAACAACCTAGTTAGTGAGATCTCATGACCTTTGGAATTGCTTCACATGGACACTAGGTCTACTCCATCCTGCTGCATATTAAACCAATTTTCATGTTTTGTTACAAAACATTAAATGTAAAAATGTCGTGATTCACCACTGAGTTAAGTATAGATCATGTGACAACATAGGGATCAAATTGTATTTTCACAGTTTTTTGTCAGATCTATTTGTTTTAAACATATCATGCATGTATTGAAGTGCAAAGATATATGTTTAGCCAGTTAAATCTATAAACTGTAGCAAGAAGGTGATAATTCTCTCTTTGTTATAAGTTGAGACAGTACTTTGTAAATGGAGTTATGGAGCTCCACAATGGAGTAAAGAAAAAGTTTTGGCATTAATGAAAAGTTAATTCTTGAGTGAGGTTGGTGCCTTCATGCGTGTCCTTTTTTTATGGTTTACTGTGCAATTGAAACTACACAGAGTTCCCATGGAAAAGGATGTATTCAAGTTTGACTAATTGCATTACAGCTGCTGGATTCTAGCTTTTTTCAAGTACAGTAACATATACTTAATAAATGTGCTTGTTAGTGGATATATTTACACCAAAAACAGCATAGGCAATTGGCAAATATGTCCCACATTGTTTACTTCTTTAGAAAAGGAGTAGACATGTCAAATTTTTCTGTATCTCACTAATGTGAATGTTGAAATCTACTGCCTATAAATGACTGCATATAAATTGAGATGTTTCAGATTTGCTTCCTTGTGGAATGTGAAATAGCGCCCTCAGATCAAGAAAAGTTTCCAAGCTGTAAATGTGGTTGGTGTATATATGTATACAATGGAACGAATATGTTGTTTCTGTAAGGGGTACAGTGGCATGGATTTGAAACAATGTCTTTTTTTTGATTCCTTGCCGAAGGCAGAGGAATCTATGCGATGGTGATGTCGTGTGTGTGTGTGTGTGTGTATGTATGTGCGTGTGTGACGCCTTCTTGTAAACACGATATCTCAAGAAGCGTAACTCTGAGTGATCTCATACTTGGCATGAAGGTTGCCCTTATTGAGTAGATAATCCCTATCGTTTTTGGTGGAGGTCAAAGGTCATTTGGGGTCAACATGGGTCAGATTGTGAAAACCTTGTAAACATGATATCTCAAGAAAGGAAGCTTGTAGAAATCTCATGTCTAGGATGTAGTTGTACCATGTTGAGTAGAGGAACCCTATTGTTTTCAGTGGAGGTCAAAGGTCATTTGGGGTCAACAGGGGTCAAATTGTGAAAACCATGTAAACACGATATCTCAAGAAGAGAAGCTTGAGCAGATGTCATACGAAGTGTGTAGGTGTATCTTATTGAGTGCAAGGGTCACCAGAGGTCAGAAGGTAAATACCTTGAAAATTGCTTGTATACACGATATCTCCAGAACAATAAATGTGAGAGATCTCATAGTTAGCGTGTGGTTTGCCCATATCGAGTAGATGATCCCTATTTTTTTATTTTTGGCAGAGGTGAAAGGTCATTTGGGGTCATGGGAGGTCAAAATGTGCAAAACTTGAATCTCCAATATTTAAAGAACTTCTAGTGAATTTTATACTTGTAATGTAGAATCCTGTTGTTGATTTGAGAACTTCTTTTAGGACATACCAACATAGTCTCTTTGATAACCATAAAGAAAAGATGAAGACAACATTAAATTTGGTATCAAAGATTATTATTTGGCAAACCTGCCACTGTCCTCATAAGGACATGTGAGCATTCATGAATTGTAAATTGGAATTGATTAACTATATCACTGGTTATTAGCTTTATAAAAAGAACTAAATTACTGATCATTTGAATCAAATACCCTTGAGCATGCATGAACTGTGATTGCTTAATTGAATGAATCAAATTGTAACTGACCCACCTCTGTTCAAATTGGTCTCTGTTATCTGACATAATTTATCACAGTTGACTGCCAGTAGAAACCACAATGTCCAGAATAAATCATACAGTCTGTTGAGCCAGGTGCTTAATGGACTTAACCATTTACTTTATAAACAGTGTCTCTGTTTAGCCCTTAAAGGGAAATAGGGCATTTGTTTTACAGAAAACAACCATATTTTTAAAACCATTATTTGTGGACATAGAATGATAGATTATTCAAAATAATGAATTGCAGTAGCCTTGTTTTCAAGGAATAAGGTTCTCACAGATCAGAAATTTAGTTATTTGTTGCTCAACAATAATTTGTTCACCCAAACTTTTTTAAATTCAAATGATGCACCTGTTACTCATCACATGCATAATGTTTTGAGGAGATGAAGCTTTGACAGATATTTATTGATGAGACTGAATGGTTGAAGCGAATTTCTTTGTACGCCATGTTGGTGTATTCTAAACGCCCTATTTCACTTTACAGTAGTTCAGGTAAGCTTTGAACAAATGACTACTGTGTATCAAACCAGGGAAACTTGTACTGTGTGTTGTGTCTTTAAGTAGACTTAAGCAAAATTGCAAGTCATGCTAGATTCTGGTTTAATAGGGTTATCCGTTTTTGCTAATTTTCAAGGACCTCATAGCCATTGGGAAGGGCATCACGCCAAAAAATCAAATACGGAAGAGCTGCCACCAATAGCTGTAACTCGACAAAATAAAGTGCTATAATTTTGATTAAATAAACATGTTTACCTTTTTATCAAGTTATTAGACACGACAAAATATAATTTATTCCCCTGCAGCATCTTATCCGTTTGGGAGTTTTCTCATGTTTGTGTAGGTCAAAGGTTATTTGGGGTGACAAAAGGTCAAAACCTTGTATACATGATATTTTAAGGGTGATAAATGTGAGGGATGTTATACTTAAATTGTGAATTGTTCATATTTAGCATGTTGATGGCCATATAGGGTAGGTGATCCCTATTGTTGTATAGAGATGGTCATTCCACCCCACCGTACGCAAAAGGTCGTACAAAGTTCAGTCTTCCGGTGTTTACCCCAGATTTGTTTAACTTTTTCTTTATTTTCCCTCAGACAGTCAGATCAGACAACACATTAAAAATAGTAAACTTAGACCCTGTTCTCAGAAAGGTTGCGCAATCCTTTCCTGATTGGATAATCACGGATGGCAACCACCTTACTCTGTTACGTAGGTAAACCATTTGACCTGTGATTGGTCAGTGTCGGCAATCAATCCCGTGACCCTTAGCAGTTTAGCGTGGGTCAATCCATCGACCTCGCCACGCCGCCGGCACTGGCTCTCTGGGTATCGAAGTGTGAACATCGTTCGTCTCCGTGTATTATGTAGGCCTGTGTTACCAATGTAATTGTAAACTTTCCCCGTCCTTTCGTCTCTCTCTTACAATCATCATCGTTAACTAATTTAAATTGATTTATGTGTGCCAGTCGAATCATCAAATAATAAATGGAACTCTGATCAAATCAAAGGAAACTCTCCTTCTCTGGATTCTCGGTTCTGACGTCTCTCTGTGTCAACAATCCGTCGCGGGGGCAGTCATAAAACGACTGAGAACCCCCAAAACCCCGGTATATTCTACACTATTGTTGTAAGTGGAGGTGAAAGGTCATTTTGAGTCACGAGATTTCAAAAGGTTTTGACCTTACTAAGATGGTATCTCAAGTAGGATAACTGTGTGGGATCTCATGCTTGTCATGTGGGCGATTCATGTTTGTTACAATATATATCATGAGGCAAGGAATCACTAAGCCTTTTGGCTTTCTAGTTTTTCAAGTAAGTCTGATATGCCTCAAATTAGTGTGGAACTACAATACTCTCTGATGAGACTGTTAGTGTTTTCATAGGTAACCCTGGTACCTGCACTTTATTTTACTCTCCGGATCCAAATTACTACACAGTTCCTTCATAACATTAAATATGGCACCATCCACTGACAGATTTGCTGAAGTTTGGCCTACTTTGCACAGTAAATGGTTCGAAACGGAATTTTTCTTCCTTTTCTACGTTAAAATCAGAGATCATATTAATGAGTAGTTGTAGGGGATGTATATGGACTACACTAGTAAAGATTCCGTCACACAAAGAGTGATGTAGTGAGTGCTGTGAAAATGCCAGTGTTAATGACACAGCTGATGTTTTATTTGGGTACTCAGGCACCTGACGGGTATCAGAAACGATTACCCATTTCCAATTTGTAGGAATGATGAAAATCTCAAAGATTGCCTTTTAGACTTACAAGTAGTTCAAGGCTTTAATAAAATGATCCTTGGAATATTTGAAACAAAACTTACGAAAATCTGTCAATATACTTGCAACTGCCTAAATGTTTTTAGAATCTGGTAAGTTGCAGTGAGTCTTCACTTTTCTTGTTTTCTGGTTTTCTTAACAAACCCATCTTCCAGAGATTTATATGAGCTGAATTGTTTAAATGGTAAGACTGTGTAGAATTGAAAACTAATGTTATGACACAGAATCGTAAATTATTCAAAGTAAGGAAGGGTGGTGGCGTTCTTTTCTAAAGTTCCTCACATGCAGAAATTCTGCTAAATGTCGCTCCAAGCTTAAGAATTTTAAATAATGCATCTTTGAAATCCTGTGCAAATTGTTTTGAGGAGATGACCTATTTCTGATGTTTGGTGCAACTGAATGATTAAACTTTGAAGCTTTTTTTCTGTCTGTATCATGTTAGTGCATTTTAAACGCAATTTCATAAAGGCTGCATTTTGGATCAAGTAAGAATAATAGCTGATTCGTAGGCATGTTGCATTTGCTGCCAGTCCATTGGATTGTCAAGATTTGTTGTCAGGATTTGCCTGGTTTTATGTCCTTCTCTTTGTCGTCATCTTGGGTGTTAAAGTACATTGAATCAGTATTTTATGCATCACACTGGAGGTGACCAGTCTGTAAAGCTGTGACGGCTATTTTAGATCAGAAATTTGATAGAACCCAAAAATGAACCATAGTATATGGATGAAACAAGTAATCAGCTAATCAAACTAAGTGCCCTTTGAAGCCAAATTGTGCACGGAGTGCTCCCTCATGACTTCGTGGCTTTACCTGGCAAAAAATGCCGGTCAGCTAGTTAATTTGGATGCAGTGTTGAATATACACTTTGTGCATGCTGAGTAGGGTTGGGCAGTATCCTGTTACCCAAGCCAACTTACAGTTATTTACAGTACAGGTACTATCGGAGAGAGAATTTTGTATGCGAGTACCAGTACTTTTGAATACTTCACAGTACTGGAGGAAATTCTTCCTACTTGTACCATCTCTAACAAATTGACAAAAAATTTTATTTCGAATGTAGCGTTAATGCTTACATGTAAACATCAAAACGGACAGAAAATAAATTACAGATCCATTTTAAAACTTTTCAGTTCAATGTCCCACGAAAGAAAAACAAAGCTCAAGGCTTCTGAAAGTAATGTGTTCATAGCCATAAATGATTGTGGTTAACCTGGTATACAGTACACAGTGGTGGTTACTGTCTTATGGCTAAATAAAACAGCTATTTTCCATTACATTGATAAAATCATGCAAAGCCATGCAGGCTAGGTGTACACATATTGCTTATTTTGTTAACACTAACTTACTGTAAGCAATGAGTAAAACATCTGTATGTCATACTAAACAAAAGTGAACTGAAGAAGAATTATTGAAGGTATTGGTTTGAAAATCTTTGCTCAAGTTCCTATGTAGCCATAAACCCCATCCCTACTTTACTGATTACAACTGAGTCTGTACCAATAAATAACCACAATGGAGCAACAAAAAAGAAACAAACAGCAAGAACAAAGATAAACTGTTCTTTTTTTTCTGCAGCCGCCCTTCGTCTTATTCAAGACATTTTTTAAGACGTTGAGATGGATCAAGACTACCAGTTGCCGTAGGAATACCTATACATACTATATTATATACTAGCTATCGCATGTAGGCTATAGATACTGAAACATGCTATCTAGGCGTAACTTACAGAAATCAGGTTGCTTGGAAATTAAAAGAAAAATGAAGAAAAAGTTTGAAATGTTTGAAAAGTGCTTTTTATGGTGTTTGAGCACACAAAGTCTCCAACGTTTATGTAGCTGAACTGCACTGTTTTTACACTGGGACCAAAATTCAGTCCCAGGGTGCCTGCAGTCCATAGGTACAGCAGTACCTGCATGGGTACACCAAAACATAACTCCCACACTGCTCTGCATGTTCATTTAACACTTTGTATCGAATGTAGCTAGGTCACACAACAACAGTGTATTGGATAAAAATCTTTGAAGAGTATCAGATCATTTGTTCTCTCTCAGCATTTGGTATTTCGTTTGATCACTCTTCACCAATATCTAAGCCCAGATATCGCCTTACCAAGTGTCCCAGCTTGATCTGATCTGACATATGGCTCAACCGAGGGATTTACTTCAATACCATTTGATTTTTTTTCATTCCACCCCCTCATCCGATAAAAACTGTCTCTTGAGGTGATGTCACACAGAGATTGGTTGATATTCTCCGTAAGTTTTTTTTTTTCTCATCCTCTTGTATTCAGTATGAGTATTGCATATGGTACAGTGAACAAAATTGAAATTATTTACAAAATATCTGCATATAAATTATTCAGAAATGATGAATTCTCATAAATATGAGAGGCACATTCCCCAAATCTTCCTACTAGATTAAATTATAAGCTTTCAGTCTTTTAACATACTTTTTTGTACGTGATGTGAGGTGTTAAATTTCATACAATTTTCATCGCAAAATGTAATCACTGGAAGAGAATCATGCAATTTCTGAATGCAGAATGTAGACTATCATAGGATATTGTGTGACATACTTTTGATTTTCCAATTTCTTTTTCAACTTGTATGGCAAATTTAAATCTGTACAAAAATTCATTTACGTTGGGCAGCTGAAAATTCAATTGCTTGTTTTAAACAAGTAATATTTTAAAAAAAGATGAGAAAATTATAAGGGTGTCTTAAATAGACTTTGTATCCAAAAAATAAGTACTCATCATCAATTACTGTATTCTCATCATCAATTACTGCATTTTAGATCACCAAGTCTTGTTTTTTTTTTCTGACTAAATTTGAAGAAAATTTACGCTGAAACTTGCAAAATTGGACCTGACTTAAATCCAGTATGACTCTAGTGAGAAGCGTAGGTTGCAGCATGTCATGTCACTTTGTCTGCTATTGAGGTGACATAGTCTCTAATTGGCTAGCTGCAAAGTGATGATTTCTTGGAAAATTTTTGTGACATGAATGCAGATATCCTGTGTCTCCCTGTTGTACGAGCCACACTGCATCGATTGTACAAGAAACTATTAAAGAGCATTAAAATTAAATTATTTGACATCTTGAGGATGTCTGAAGGGGCTGGATGAGAGGCGGGAGGTCAGGAGAAGAATTCTAAGCAGCAGAATATCGAAAGAAACTTTCAATGCAAGACAAAAATATTTCTAATAAATACATGTCAGGTCATACGGGATATTTTTGTGTGTGTACACTACATATTATTAAGCCAGTGCATGTTTGTTCTTGCCACTCCGTTCAATGTGTCATGAGCACCTAAAAGCAGTTCCACGAAAATGTAGCCTCAAACTTACGGTGTGACATATTAAACTTCCGAGACATGACACTCCATTGAACTGGAGACAATAGATGTTGTTTAACTGATGTCATAACACTGTTAGTTTCTGCTGATCGTTAGGATGGCAGAAGATTACCTTTGCCAATTGACAATCTCTGAAAGGTTTGTGAGTGATTTAATGAAGACATGTCCAGAAAGACATGTTATATACATGTGCATTTCCTGTGAAACCTTTTAATGTGAAATTTTCCAAAAGATATTTTATTTGAACATTTCCCATGATGTAATTGCTGAAGACATGTCCAGTACAGACAAACATGTCACATAGGACAATGCAAACCTATTTGTCCTCTGTTTTTCTGTAAGATTCCTAAATACTGATTGAGACATGTTCCATAAGACAAATTCCCATAAGACATGTCCCATAAGACAAAAAGAGTGGTATACATGATAATCATTTGTATGCCAGTTAATATTGGAAATTTAGAAGAAAGCAAAGAGATTAATGAAACTACTCAAATGCAGTTTGTGGTAAGAAAACAATAGTAATTCTGAATTACAGAAACCACCCATTTTTTCATGGGCAATGGCTATATTTAATGTTCCTGATTTTATGATTTCAATGTGGTTTTTCTTATGATCTTTAAGTCAATATGCAAACTCAGTATATTCTGTTCCATTCAATTTCCTATGATTGTACAATTACATGTTTTCCATATACTGTTGCATGTTTGTTAAAAGAAAATGATGGAATATTCCCAAGAAGCACTAAGCAAAATTAAACCATGTTATGATTAATATGTAATATTTCTGATGACCTTTACAAATCTTTCAATGTAATTAAGAATATTTTGTGCCAAATATTGCATCAACAGTACACTTTCATTAGGATTTTGTAGTTTGACTTTGCTCTCTGCATTTACCCAGAGTTCATTAATTTTTTTTTTCGCAATACTTCATTCAAGTTGTTAGGTTCATTGACATGGATTCAGAACTACGTCATGCATCTGAAATTCCCAAAACAAAACTGAAAATCAAGAAAATTTACACTGACTTAAGTAACACAAAACCACTCATGTGCTGATATTCCATACTAGCTATACCCTTTGAAAGAATTGATTTCATTGACCTTTGCCTTAGATTGGCTTAAATTTTGTCATACTTGATATATATATGTGTGTGGTGTACCCTTTAAAAGTCTGTGATATGAATTTATTGCAGGTAGTTGATTGTACAATGTAACAATGACACAATGAGTAAAACTTCCTTTTGACAACAAAGGCTTGTTTGTTGTTTTACACTGAATATTACTTAAAGTCTCTACATCACTCTGATCAGGTTCTGTGATACTTTGACACCCCCCTCCCCCACCACCACCACCCCGGAATGATATTGGGCCAATTGTGTGATGTTTTTGTGATCCAGTACATTGGTCTTGTGTTTCTTTACATGACTGCTCTTCTTTCTACTCATCGTGGTAAACCCTTCAAAAGGTAAAGGCCGATTTGTGCCCGACTTTTATTAACAGTGGACATGTTTGGTTTCAAATTAATTATGAACTCTAACAAAGTATAATATTAGCCTCTCCCCCCTCCCACAGTGAAGTGACCTGATCGATACAAGGTTGAAGAGAAATTTCATGTGAGTACGGAAGTAATTTGCTAAACATGGTTTATTAAAACTGAAGATCAGTATTCTGCCCCTAGTTCTAGATGTAAATATTTTTTTTGAGCCTCCATCATTAAGGCCCCCATGTTTTAACATGATATACCACTTTTTTTAATCCTTTGTTCCGATACTGCAGCATAGCATCACCTGCCCTGGCACATGGACAAGAGAGAGTAAGGGCCCCCCAATCAGTCAAACTCAGTTTTTTAGATTTTTTTTTGCAAATGTGATTGAGACCCCCCAAAACCCTTTGGACACCTGGGCATTGCCCAATTCTCCTGCCTTCAGTCTGCTTTGCACTAGTTCTGATAATGGACCAGTTGCAGTATTGAAATGACCTAATGTCAGCATTCTCATTAAAATAAAAAGATATACCAGAAAATATTGTGGAAATTAAGGTGTTACATCTCTTAAACCATTGTAATATTTCTTTTGTGACAGTTAAGATTATAAAGGACACGTATAGAGATACGGTTTTTGGCAATAAAAAGAGAAAAATATTCCTAATTTATGTGAAATGTCCATTCCCTCCAGTGGCCACTCCCTTAAAAATTTTACTATTATTGTTGTATTATTTATATTGTGGAAAGTTTATTTTGTAGTTCTGATTGAACTTCCGTGACAAAGATTTCATCAGTTTGCATCTGTTTTGTTTGTAGCACAATCACCTTTTTTCTTCTTTATGCATGAGCCAATGACCTTGTCATTACAGAGAATGACAAAGGCATTCCAGTGTGTGTGGACAACTGTGATGAGAGGACATCCATAAAAGTGTGATGACACTTTCAAATGTATGTGTTGTTGAAACTGAACACAGAGTATCTCCATTGCAGTTTTCTATTTTATGAAATTATCCAGAAAATTTTTCACAAGATTAAAAGGTTGATTTTGTGCCTCTATGGCATAGGTATATACTAATGTTTTAGACAAAAAGGAGAATGGTAGAGTGTGTTTTTAAGAATAGAATATAAAGGAAATATGATGCATTAATTTTTAGAATGATCTTCAGTTTGTACCGTGCAAATTAGTAAAAGAGAATCCTTGAACCTTTTCAAAGGCTAAATTATGTACGGGGTGGGGGGGGGGGGATTGAAAAACAAAAGTTGGTTTTGTGAAAGTGGAGTTTTTCCTCACTTGGTATCAAGTTAATGCAAGAGAAATAAAAAAAGACTAAACCATCAGCAGGATTTTTTTATCACAATTTTTAATTAATTTTAGTGACTAAAATGAGCTATTATCAAAATTATGGTGTATTTCTGGTTAAGTGCATACTGTAATTATATGAAAATTTTCCCAGGTTTCATTTTTTTTTATTTAATGTGTGCCCACTTTCACTCTGAGAGGTTGCAAGACAAGGGGATAAACTCTATGAGAAGTATAACGTGTTAACATAGGAATTCTCATTTGTGAGAAATTTAACCTTTGTCGGTCACAGTGGTACATGTAAAAGAGAGTTCCCAAGTGGTAGTAGATTCTAAAATACTTTATTTTTATCTCTTTCTTCTTTCTTTAGGTGAAAATTGGAAAGTACTTCAGCAATCACCTCACCACCCACAGAACTTTATCCAAATGACACACCTGTGGCACCGTGACACCGGACGGGACGGCTGCTAAGAATACTATGAGTTTTCTTAATGGGTGCAGTCCAGCACCCAGTAATGATGAATTCAAAGCCTTTTCCCCAAAATCTACAAGAGAGACCCTGCGAAATGGCCAGATGGTTTCAAAAGGGATAGCAGCAGCAGCTGGGATCCCTATGACAGCCACCAAGAAAAGCTACAATGGCCCCAAGCGAATGGTGGCCAGGTGTGTCTCTGTTCCCAAAGAGAGAAAGCCCCTCAGCTTTGACGATGCAGTGGCCGATGCGACCAAAGCAAAGTGTCTGGCAGACCAAACCTGCCGTCAGGTCTCGTCTCAGTGCCTGAACAGACCCTGCCTCTTTCTTCGGAGCATATCGGAGGATAAGCAGAAGCTAAGGAGGAGTCGCTTGAATTCGAGCATCCAGAGTCTGATCGAAAATAAGACGCATGAAGAGAGCAACAGTAGCAGCAGTGACTACGACAATGTGCCAACCAAACGGCAGTTCTCCAGGCAGCTCAGTGCCCCTGCCCTTCGCAGTAATCCATTGCCAATCTTTCAGTCTAAAAGGAACGATTACATCGATGCCATGGGGGCTAATGGCAAACATACCGATGTGGAGAAAAATGAGACTGTTTACAGGAAGACCAAAATATTTGACAATCGATTCAGCTTAATCAAGCAGTCGGCAAACGATAAACCATATCAGTCCAGCTTTCAAGAGTTTAGCAGTTCCCCTGAGCATGAGGAATATAAACCAAAGGGGAAGGCTAAGATGACCCCAGCTGGTAAAACTGGAGACATAGATGTCTATCCGGAGACAGAGTACAAAATCACAGTTATTGCAAAAGCTCCATTGGAATGCAAGACGGGAGTCAGCGCAACTAGACCGGTGGATACCCTCGCTTCTGGTACGTCTTTCTGCCTGAGTGGCCAAGCTAAACTGGAGAACCTTAGAAACGAGCTACCAGCAAATGCCAATACTATCAAAGGTAAGCTCGAGAAATCAGAATTCCAACAAATAGATAAAGATAACTCACTTGATTCTAAGCCTGTCAAGTGTGTTTCAAGCCAAGAGCTCAGTACTAATAACGGTAGCATTGCTGGTAACAGAGGCAATATCAGTATTAAGGGTAAAGACACAACAAGCCAGCAAAAGGAGATTGTTGTTCACAGTGCAATGTCACCTGGGAATCCCAATCCGGCCAGCGATACCAAGACCTGCGGTAGAAGTAAGACAGTCACACGTGAGTCAGTATGAGAACGTCGGGGACCACGACGACGACGACGACAACGGCTGGCCGAACCAAAACGACGATAGGCCAGGCATTCTGCCCAGGGGGGACTCTGCAAACAACAATAATGAAGATGAGTTAGTATTAAGGGAGGTAGATGAAACAGATCAGAGAGACGCTGAAAGAGATGAGGCTTCGAATCAGAGCACAGAAGATCACAACGGAAATCATACGGAATCCATACAAAGGATGATGTCTGATGGGAGCGATGCAAGAGAGACTGTTCTCGAAAAGAGAAGGTTAAGTAGGACGGACACATTGATGTTAGGCTCACGATCAGAGACTAACCTGCTCAGTAACTCCCTTGAAAGATCACTCAGACCAGACTTCACTAGGAAACATCTCGTCGACAGCCAAGATTCCGACATCATGAACTGTCCCAATCAAGGGGAACTCTCTCCCTCAACCCCCAGGAAGAGAAGTCACACAGTCGGAACATTATCTCTATCTCCACTCAGACTACCCAAGTGGAGATCAAAAAAATTCATCAAAAGAGAAAGGTCTAAATTTCATGAAAGAAAAATCTAGCAGTACTGATAAACTACTTTTGAGCCCCAAACATTCGTCGCCTCTTAATCTTAGTGCCCAAGATCTCCTTCAACTCAAACGGGAGCAACAGAACTTTGAGCAATCAGAGAGTGACCTCGAAGACGAAGTTTTCTTCCATCGGAAAGATCTCAAAACATTCCTCGGTGTAAATAGACAGGTTTCAGCCTCATCAAGTGTGGCAATCAACAGGCACCAGGGAGCGATATATCTCAATGATACGCAAAAGTCAGCGTCATTAGAAGATTGCGGATTTAGCCCCAAGAAAAACGTCTCTCCGAAAAAACATGTCAATTTCAGCAATCAGTTGACATTCTTTGAGGAGGAGGAGAGAAGCAACAAAACCAAGTTATCTTCTGTTAAGGATAATCAGAGCTCGCCTAACTGGTTCAGACGATTCTTCCCCAAGTATGGCTCGATGGAGGAAGAACTTCAGTGGCTTAATGAACGTGGAGATGACGATGGAGGAAAGTCTCCCGTAATAGAAAACAGCAGTGGGGAAGTGTCACCATTGTCGTGGAAACCAAGACGACGGATAGGAAGTGGCTCACCT
This sequence comes from Stichopus chloronotus, assembly GCA_021234535.1. Taxonomy (NCBI): domain Eukaryota; kingdom Metazoa; phylum Echinodermata; class Holothuroidea; order Aspidochirotida; family Stichopodidae; genus Stichopus; species Stichopus chloronotus. Next base: position 6,555,526 of record SFZH01000008.1, read on the forward strand.
CAGAGGAGTTGGGACGTTGCCTCTCACATGCGACAGCTGAAAGACGTTGCGTACTTGGAGGTGGACGAGTACCAAGACAAGATGGAGCAACCTAGTTCGCCAAAGGAGGACTCGTTAAAGGAGGCCGAGGTCCCTTCACCTCTCTCCTCCATCTCCTCTTCCTCACTAAAAAACCGGCGATCAAGGACTAGGATAAGGACCCAGTTGCCCAAATTGCAACCCAAGCAGCAGCCATTTTTCAATCTCCGTCGCATGTTTTCCGCGACATCTAGTCAGAAGGAACCATTGTTGGTGGTCGAGCCGCAACAACGGAGGAGAAGCAAAAGTGACAGTGGACAGATGTTCAGAAATAGAGGACATTACGCTGTCGTCGGGCAGTGTGTAGACTGCGGCTACAAAGTACGTGCCATGGACCTTCTCTCAGTCAGTGGAAATGTTTTCCATGCCTCCTGTTTCCGTGGAAACAGGTAAGTTCCACGTTTGTTTACTGTGTAGATTCCGCATGTTCTTTGTGCAGCCATTGCATCTGGTCTTGCACTGCCATTTTGGTTGATTAAAAACTCTGTTTTATTTTTTGTCAGCTGGCTTGCAATCTGTTTTTGTGATTGAGTTCAAAACTGTATCAGTGTGTCTGTCTGATCATTTTACCCCCAAACGGTTGCATCTGACGACTGGCTCTGTTTCGAAATTTGTGTATAAGAATAATGTCTCATACAAGTATTTCCATAACCACCCGGTTGTAAACGTTTAAATATGGATGACACATGTTTCAATCATGCACAGAGCCCTGGATAGGTGAATTAGCTAAATACTCAAAATAATTCACTTTTAGAATCCATTTTATAATAATCAATAGGCCATGATTGATTGCTTTATAAGTGGACGTAAACAATGGAAGGAAAAGAGATTAAATTAAAAACTGCAGATTTTAAGAATTTCCATTTGGTGTATGCATTTCCACTGTTTTTTTACTACCCACCCAGCATGACTGTGTCAACTAACATAGATCTCCTTCTTAACATCATGTTTAGACAGGTAGGTTTATCGTTTTCTAAGAATCAAACCACCTAAGCAATGTAGGGGGTTTCCTGTAAATTTAAGCAGTCACATGACCCAAACAAACTGCAGTGACTGTCCCATTTCGATATCTGATATTCTCACACGATGTAAAGTTGACGGCGTTTAGTGTTTCATTTCCTAGTTTCTACAGCATTTTTTTTTATAAGTTTTATTTCCTGTCTTTTTTTTTCCATCACTTCTGATTTCTTGTTTGGGACACTTGTGACATTGCTCATGAATAAATATTCTATGACCATGCGATGGAAAGCTTGGTGTCTATTGTGGCTTTGGGGCCTGTCGATAAGCAAACATCTTCAAGCAAAGGGTTTTGTTTTAAAAGAAAAGCTGAAGACTGTCATAATGTCTGAAGTTTTTTTTTTTTTTTTTTGGTGGCACATGCAGCAGGACTAGACCTGAATGTGATCTTCTTGTTGAGCGAGTGCCCCTTAAGGGTTCATTTGAACAGCTATTCGTGAGTGTTGAAGATACCACATTTTCTTTCTAGTGCCGGAGTGAAACAACGTGTGGAACAGTATAGAGTGTACTGAATATCTCTCATACGGTACCTTACAGCACGTGAAACAGTGTAAGAGTGTGGTGAATTATCTCTCATACAGTACCTTACAATATGTGAAACAGTATAGCATGTGGTGAGTTAACTCTCACACCTTACAATATGAGACACAGTAGAGTGTGCTGATATTATCTCTCATACCAGGTGGTCATTTCAGAATATGTTGCTAGCCTGACCTTGTCCATCTGAAAAAAAAAAAAAAATCACCCTATAATTATACTCACAAACTGCCCATGCATCTGTATGTTCGCACTGTCATGTTATTATACATACCTTACTTGCTTCACAACCCGTTGTCCAACTTAACTAATTGTAGCGTTTGGCCGTAGAAAGATCAGCAATTGGCTGTGCGCTGAACTCTTGCAGAAATTAAACATGGAATCGATAAGTTGTTGTTTATACCCGTTACCTTTTAGTTCCAATCAGATCGTTATGGAAGACTGCAAATAGGTTTATCCAAAGCAAAGTAAGTCACGATGAGTTTTTGCGAAGTAACCCATGTCAGAGAAAATAGACTGTTTTGATGATACTTTTACACGTGAAATGATCTATCAACAGCTAACAGCATAGGGGCTCCTAGAGGGGGGGGGGTTGGAACGGGCGGTAGGGGTTGCGGTTAGAGTTGAAAAAGCTGAGGGTTACATTATTTCTGTTGTGTGGGGCAAGGTATACTTGACAGGAGGAGGGTGGTGGAAGATATTAAAATCATTCTTTAAAGTAAAAGACAAGCTAATGCTTCCAGTGAATAAATCACAGTTTCTTTTCCCCAGGGGGGGATTAAGTGAGGTACACAGGGGAACATCCAGAGTTATTGTATGAAATTCTCTTCAACTTTTTGTGCCCCTCTTGAATTATCTAAAATGATGAACTTAAAAATATTATTTGAGATTTAATTCTTGTAAGAAATCATTTTGAGAGACAAGTGGACATCTTAAACCGAACGGTACTGCTCCCAGTCATTTAAATTTTTAGGGGAGGTGCTGGGATGGTACCGCATAGGACAAATATCTTGGTATGGGACAATGTGTCTGTGGCATGATGTCACTGGTAGGATACCTTTTTCCCTATGGGGGAAGTATAATGCCATTGAATTTTACTCCTGCTTTTACAGTCAGTGCAGTAGATGCATGGATATTGGAAATGAGGTTTAAAGAATACTTGGTGCAATGTTAGACATGTTTGTAAAGTTGTAAGTTATCCTGTGATACTGTATATGACATAAAAGATAGTGATTTTTTTCTTTTGTTTGTTTGTTTTGGTTTTGTTCTTATAGGAAACAATTATATCACAGGGGCAGAAGGTAAGAATGCTATGTGAGGGGGAACATTGTACCCTCTGTCCACCCCACTGTCCTTGCCTATTCAACTTTGCTGTGCATTACTGTTCACGTTTGTTATACCTATCCCATTTCTTCCCCTTCCCCCACTCCACCCCCTGCAGTGCAACTGTTGCTCCCATTGTAATCAAGTCAGAGATAATATAATTCATTACCTGCATGGGGAATGAGATGGAAAGAGGTTAGAGGGAGAACTACAGAGTCAGGAACAAGACAGAAAAATTGCTCACTGTGCTAAAGGTTAAACTGCTGCAAACATGCAGGCTTTGAACTGTTATGATTCCTTACCCGCTGTAAGTTATAAAAGCAAAAAGAAAAATGACAAAGAAGTCTCAATATAAGAATTAAAATTTATTCTTTAACTTAAAGGAGAAATTTAAAGAGGCAGAGAAGCAAAAAAAAAAAAAAAGAAGAGACAAACACACAAATAAAAACAAGCAAAAAAACAACAACAAAAAACAAGCAGTTAAACATATTATAACTGCAACAGTTAACTTACATATAACATCATCATGCAACTGTTCATGAGGCTGTCTCAAATGTCAGCCAAACGTCACATGATATCATGCCTGATAAGGTTTCATCAAAAGAAAAAATCCTAACCATTATGGCATGTCTCGATATCACGTCATGATCTATCATGCTGGAAAGGGTGTTCTCGACAAATGATTTTTAATGGCACATTACAGAAATTCTGTGAGGACTAGGTGCGAATGTTATTTATCATAAAATGCAGTACCGTACTATTTCAATATCTTTGTGGACCAAATATGTATTACTGTTTTCCTAAAGCAGGCCCTCATACTGAGAAATTTCTAAAAATGTTTTTGTTAATGTGCCCCCTCTGAACCTCCAACCCCCTCCCTGGCTACATGCCTGGTTCCCACTGCCTGCTAAAAATGCAGAACTTGCTGCCTGACATGCTGATTCTAAACCAAAGGGGACCACAGTACATTGGCCTGGAAGGATTAAGTATGGAGTGGTTGAAATTTGTCTGTAGATGAGATTGTCATGAAAGTTTCAGTCATAGGACCTGGATGATGTAATGAAATGGTAATTAAGTGGAATGTTTGCATAATGAGATGAGCTATAGTAACACTAAAATTAGGCCAGTTGGTAATGAAACACGGAGAAAGCATTTTCTCAAAATAACACGCTTGTGCAATCCTTCCATGGATCCTTTATCATCTACGAACAAAAACTAGGCCACTGTCTAATCTCTTAACCAACAGCAGCTACAAGATTCATTCTGAGCTTTTTTTTTCTCTTTTTTACCAAACTGGCATGCCATCCTCGTGTCTCCTATCAGAGATCTTATTTTCTCCCCCCTGTCTCCTGTATCTTGTCGTTTTTAGCCCTAGGGCAACTTCGCTTTTTGTAAACAAAACATGCCAAATATAAACTGAATCAATGGTACAATATTAGCGAAGACTTAAAAACTTCCTTTACAGTCTCCTTTATTCCCTCCAAGGCCTGAATGCTGCTCCCACCTGCTTTTTCTTCTTTTTTTTTTATGTAATTACCTTTGCCCCCTTTTTGGCTTTTGGCTGATAGAAAGATTCATATAAAATTCCTTGAAGGATCTTAGAAAGATCTTTAAATTAGGGCAGAAAAAAATGTTGGGGGGTTCAAGACTCAAGTTTTGCTTTTGTTGATGATAAATAAGAAATCCCCTCTAAAAGGTTGCTGTCCATGAAAATGTTTTGTGGAAAAAAGGAAGACACAGAAATACATTTAAGCAAAAGCAATACTGATTAAATTATAAATTAAAACATTGAAACAATTGGATGTGTAGGAAAAAAATTTTGCATGATACACAAAATTAGAAAGTCGCGCGTGGGTGCCCCAAATCCGTTTCTTTCATTAACCGTTGTTTCTTCCGTCTCTCGAGGATTCAATAACGATGGAAGGGGACATCTGTTTTCCGGCCTGCTGTCTCGAGTCTACATGCTCCGATTCAGTTTCAGTGGACAGTGAACCCTCGAGTTGGATGTACTGTACATGAATTTCGTAGCACTCGAGTGTGTAAAACTCTGCAGCAACCTGAAAAACATTGTGTTGGCAAAGTCTCTTTGTTTTCAAAAAAGGGTGGTTGCCGACTGCTGATAATCCATGTGGTATTAAGTTCCGCATTTTCTGGCTATTATTTGAGGTAATTAAGTTTAGAACGGTTATATCGAGGTTGCCTGTCATACCTGTGCTCTAGATAGACGATCCCAGGATCTTATTGATCTAAGGAATGTGGGCTGAGCTTTAGTAATTCAGTTGTTTTCTTCTCCCCCTAGTGATACAGAATTGTCTTTCAAGAAAGAGAATAATTACTGGGAAAGTTTCCACAACATTCTAGTAAACACGTAGATTAGTTTTCCAAGCATTTGTCATGTTTTTTCTTTGGTTATTTGTAACTATCATGTGTGTGTTTTTATTTTAATCATGTTTTTGATGTTTCATTTGCCCTTAATTTATATAGAATTGTGAAAACTTTTGTTTTGCAATATTGGGATGGTTAATTTTCTTTCCTCTTTGGTATTGGAAAGCAGATACCTTAATAGTGGGTGAAGGGGTAGGAGAAAGAGGAATCAGGACACATGATTGGATGAAAGATTAATCCTGTGATAAAATTCTGTTGATTATATATTACTTTCTCATTTTCATATGTCTTCCTTCAAATTAAAATTGTTCTTCCCTGCTGTCGTTTCTTATAATAAATGTTTTTTTTTTTCCCAGTGAGCTATTACTAAATGAGCAAGTACTAGGGAACTGTTGTATGATTTTTTTTCCTAAACTGTAGTCTTCAGGCTTTTGACTGACTTTGTTTTTGCTTAATATTTGTCTGTGTATTTTTCCTGATTTCTTTTTATCCATTTCAATACATCTTATCATCGAGTCTAGACTTGGTATCGGATTTTATTTTTCAAGTTAATTATTGGATGTGCTGTGTCGAACAGCAGAAAATAACATCCATACTTAAATTATTAGTTTTGTTGATTTGAGAACAAACTGTTCCTGAATGCGGGTTGGGTTTCCGCAAGCAATTTCTAAATTATCCGGAATACATCTCAGTTTACATACAACTCTATATACTCTATGTCTCTTTTTTGTTTTTGGAGTTTTTTCTTACGTGGGAAGAACAATCTTGTACATATTATATTTTTCATTTCTTATTGTTTCTGGTGTAACATCGAAAAACAAAGCTTACAGAACTAGCTGTTTTATGTAAAGTGATGGATAAAAAAAATTTTTGGATTGTGCTAATGGTGGTAGAGAAGGAAGAGAGAGTTTTAGCAAGATGTAGCCTATGATACTAAACTGATGGTAGTTGGGAGGCTGGGAATATGTCTGTCTTGTTTGCATTAATGATGGAAGTGTAGATCCTGAATCAAGAAGATAACTAGACACTGAATACAGCATTGTGGATTACATCAGCTGATATCTCTAGACTTTGGCAGTTTCATCAAAGTATGAGGTCAGCGTAAGGTTGTTAGCAACTATTTCCATCGTCATGTTTTGATGTTTTCTGCTCTTTCACCACCAGGGGGTTGCTTTTGACATACATCAACTCCCTGGTCATACTCAATAACAATTCAGTCAGTCTGCATTTACCTCCTTACACCCCCTTCCCTCACCTGCTCACCCACATATCCAAACCTTAGCGAACTCTTCGAAGTTATCTCTCTTAAATCAAACACGCAACTGACCAAAAATCACCCTCATTTTGAGTCTTCATACTGCCATAACTTTGCCGCTTGTGGAGCGATTTCTTTTGTCCCCTGGTCACTTACAAGAGCAAAGTGTTTTCTTGACATTCATTAACTTTTTAACTTCATTTGAATAAATTTAGGGTCGTAATGATGACCCTAGAAACACAGAATCATACACTCCCACCATGCATGCTGGAGAATTTTCTGCCCGCTTTCTTCTTTCCTATGCCTGTCAAGCATGCAGGAGTTCATCACCGCATTTGTCCCAACAGAATACAAAAGCTTGGGAATTTTCCTTTCCAATGATGTAAAAATCTTTTCAATTGGTTGAAAAAAAGCTCCGCAATTGTAACGAACCAATAGCTGAGACTGAACTAAAATGTGACTTGGTATTGCTGATGGTCCCATATACCCACTCCATACATAGAGCATGTAGCCGAAGCAAAAGCTATTCACAGATCTCAAAATCTAAAATAAAACGCAGAGTGATGGGTCACTTCAGTATGAATTAACGATGCTCAGAGAGGGTAGTAGCTAATGTAAAAGTTTCCATATGATTTCCCTGCTCTGTTGTCAAACTTTTTGAAATTTATAAGTTTCATTGATTTCCAATTATAGCATTTCATAGCCAGGGAAACTCACCTGGTTATGTGATCAACCTTGCCATGGTCGTAAAAATGACCCTGGGGTCGATAAATTAGCTCGCATTGCTTCGTTAATGCTCTGGCATCTGTTGCGTTGCACATACCTGTATACCTGCGGGGAGCTAGAATTATTAATGTAGTGGCCCTCTGCTGTATGGTTGACATATTTCAATACATGCGCCGGTTCGGTCGGACTTCCGCCGAGCAGTCATGGCACGAATATGTCCCCTTGTTGCCTGATGCAGCAGTTTTGTTTCAAGCAATGAATTACTACTGCTGATGCATTAAGTTGATCTCATGAGTGACCCAGAGTTAATGGTTCTACTCCAGTAATATATGAGATAGGAAGAATAAGATTAAGCAGAAATGTAGATGAAACAAGTCAAGAAAAAATGAGTGGATTGACTGCATACTTTGCACTTTGTGTGAGGTTTTGATACCATTCATAGCATTATTCCCTTTTTGCATTAACCACTCATCTTCCAAATAATTAACAAGCCCTCCATGAAGAGTATGTTATGTCCACTTTCAATCAGACATGCATGTTCCATCCTACAACTTGACCTTGGTACATCTATTGATCTTTACTCCCCCCTTTTGCCTCTAGCTTACAATGTTTGTATGTGAATTTCCTCCCTCATCTTAATTTTCATGTGCCCCTCCCCATGCTCAGTAACATCAAACGTAGTTTCAAGCCTGTCGTTTATCTTTATGTGATAACCAGAGTTTGTAGCTCTGAATTATTCCTCTTTCACAAAAATTATATCTTGCAATTGTTTCTCTTGCCAGATATGATTGAGTGTTTCCAAACAACTTTCTTACCATAAATCTTCCTATTTACGGACAATTTAAACCAAGGATCTCCACCCTGTTGCCTACGGGATAAACGGTGCCCATAGAGAGGCATCATGTGGCACTCAAACTCCCTTTCAAACAGGAATGAAAGTTTAAAATCAAATTTGAGTATTAAGGCTAAATGAACAGAGGGGGGAAAATTGTTGATGAAGATGATATCCATCGGGAAACTTGAAGTTGAGTAACATTTTGTTTGCACTCACCAACTAAGCAGATATTCCTGTTTTTTTTTTATTTTTAGCATTCACATTGCCATGACATATGTCTACATGATAACTGCTACTTCATTCATACAATGCCTATTGTCGTACTTGTTTCTTTACATTTTTTTTTTACAGTGCAAATGAGACAGTGTAGTGAGAAACATATGTTGCCATAGCCCTTGTTAAAGGCTATTTGATTTGGTCATTTAGGCTTGTTACATGTAATGCAATCTTAACTTTAGGTAATGCACAGTAAAATTTTGCAATTGTCATCCAGTCACAAGGAAAATACTGTACAACCTTGCCTGACTGAAATGGTATGTTCCACAAAGGGGTACAAATTTCGTACACTTTGAGTGCTTTTGGAATATTTATTCACCTTTGCCCGTCAAATGCATGTATTAATTAGTTTTGTTGATCATATGTCTAGTATGACGGTTTTAAAGGTTTAAAATTTCTCCTAACGGATATCCCTAACGTCGCAACTTTATCCCCACTTTGGTCAGTTCCACTTTGAACTGAAAGGCTCATTGTCATTGGTTGTTAATTTTTGCTATTAATTCCTTTAGCAAAAACCAATGTTGTACTTTGAAGGAGTGTGAATATATTACCGCTTCTTCCCATGTCGGGGAAACCATGGAGCGTGAATGGGAATTACCAGTCACCTTGTGTGTGTATGCGATTTGTGATTCGACCCAACACTGGGTCTAATAGGCCTATTGGCAGTAAATTGTGACCTGTATGGCCGTCCATTAAGTTCAAAGGTGGCAATGTGCCCACCATTGATTCAAAAAAGGTTAGCCACCCCTTATTTAGACCATACTGAAATGGAGTACCAGTAACTTTTGTTTGCCAGTTATGAATTTCTTGTTACATTACTCCTTGCATCAGGCTGAACCGTTCTGCAGACAAACTTGTTAAAAACCGATTCCTTAACTCTGTATTATTTGGTTATTTTTATGGTTCTGCAACATATTTGTGTTTCACAATCCTGGTTTAAAAGTCTGTAATTTTTTAGCAGATTGTGACTTTAAACGTTGAATTCCATACAGTCATCAAAATTAAAGGAGCATAGGCAGTTGAGGGCATTAAAAGGAGAGTCCAGACAATATTCAAAATATTCTTGTAAAATCCATAGTAATATGAAACAGCAAGTGTGAACATCCCTCAGACCACTCCAAATCTCTGTGTATAGATACTGGTCGTGTGAAACTGCCAACATTTTTTAACCTATAGGCAGACCCAGCCTATGATGTAGAAGTCCCACTGAAAATATTGAGTGAACAAAATCATCGCCCAACTTTGACGTCATCGTGCCATGATTATTAATTATTTATGAGGCTATCTGGAGAGTTATTTGTGGTAAAACCCTTTATGTACTTTTCTATGCAGTCTACCTTCAAATCAGTGAGCAGTGCGCCTGTTCCATATATTATGAATAAAAATTTTATAAACCTAAAAAGACTGAGTCGCAATTGTGGCAGAAACTCCCAGTTGACTGAATCACACTTAGACTTTTGTATTAGCCAAGCTTATTATGAAAGGAATATGCAAATTTACACTTGACTTTGCAAGTGAAGGGATTTGTCTTTTTTTTCATGTTCCAAATTTCTGAAATGGATCATGCCAGTTGGTTGCTAAGTGACTGATTACCGATCAATCTATGCTGGTTAAGGTTGCTTTGGAAGATAAGACTGCAGGACTGTAAATTATGTGATCTGTCTCTCACCATGTATCTCCCTGTCCTAATTTCGAAAATAAGTCGTGAATTCTTCATGATTTTCAACGGGGGACCCTCTATTAAAAGGTATGATCATTCAGGAATTCTCACCCCCCCATCCCCGGCCAAGCGGATGTTTTGACAGCTGGCCTTGAGCTGTGCTTGATACTCAAAAGAGTGCTCTCTCCCTTAAGACTCTCCCAAAAAGAACTTTCACTTTCGAAAGATAACTAGAAATGAAACTACGTAAAAACTAAAGACAGTCATTAATGCTTTCCAGTCTTCAACGGCAGCAGCTAGTAGCTCAGGCTGCCCTGCTCACAGCCTGTTTTTGTGTGTTGCAACTGTCCCTTGACAGATGGCTATTTCTTCTGTCATGCTATAGAAACCAGGACTTAACTTTTATTGAAACTTGTTTGAAGGAATGCTCAGAAAAAGTGACAGAAGAGGAACTGTTTCCACCCTGATTAGAATCCCTGATTGGGATCATCTTGATTCTTCATTGTGGTGCTTAATTGGATTTCATACCCTGCCCCAAGAAAGTCAACATGTGGATTGCGAATTCGTTCAGTTATTTGTGCATCCAGTTAAAATGGCTTACCCCAAGATGAGGTACGCCATTTCCTACAATAGCTTGTTACATACACCACACTTCTTTTTTGATCTCCAGATATTTTTGTCATCCTTGTCAAGCGATCTGCATATGGTTCTATATAAGTCACCGTACCACTGTCATAGGTGAATCTTTAGTCTGTCCTTCATGTACATGAGACAGTTCCAGTTTGCCCATCGTAGGTCCACTCGTAACCATCTGCTCCAAAGGATCCGACATGTAGCGATAGTGTACCTCAGTCTCATCGTTGAGTCTTTTCATCTTCCCTTGGAGTAAAAATCAATCTTTCATCCTGGGACGCATTGATCGGTTTTCCTGCAGCAGCAGCAGCCAATTCTGAGGCAAGCCTTGGTGAAGTACAGTAGATATTGTCTGCACGTGCATAGCTTCAGAAGGAGACCATTATTATGTTGGATATACTGCCTGTGTCCCATATCTCTTACTAGCTACTCAATTTTGGGAGGGTGCAACAATCATTTGGAGAAGAATGCTAAGGAACTTGGAGGTCTGACACGAAAGGTGGATTTTTCTCAACAATGTAATCTTTACAGTGAGGGTTTCATATTACAGTTAAGTTGCTTTTACAAGGTAAAAGTGGAAATGCCAGTCTATAGTGGGGACCATTCTCTGTGCATCAATTGTATCGCAGCTTCCCCCTGATTGCCTGCGGTTGTTTAACTTTAAAATATTGCCTTTCTTCCCATTCAGGCAAGGAGGTGATCAAAATATTTTTCAGGATCGAGGCTTGCTTTAGTCTTGTGTGAGCTCGTTTTTAATTGCCTTCTCAGGACTGTTTGCCTTAGGTTGGAGAAATTTTTCCGTTCCCATGAAACTATTTTCTGGCTGTCTGTCTGAGTCGAAGAGGGGATGCCATTTAGAAATTGCATTGTAAAGTTGAAGGTCCGCTTGAATTGGTTTTTCCTTCGAATGGTATTTTTCTCTCATCTGGTATCAGAGTTTCAGCCAAGTTTTCCATTGGAGGTGTTGCAATTTGGAGAATTTGATCCATTTTGGTTGTTTGGTCCCAAATTCTGAGTGGAGGCTTCAACTTTTGACTTTCTTGCAGATGTTTTAGTCCGGGCGTGATGAAACTCTCGGTTTGTTGTTAGTGAACCATTGTCCTAATAAATTTTTCTTTAACTCCACAGGATTAGCGTATCCAAGGCCTTTGCATTAATTTCCTTGTCTTTTGTTGGAAATTCTATACAGATATTCAACTCAATTAGTCTGAGGAGTGTAAAGGTTTGTGACTAATGGCCTACAACTTGTGGCCAAAATTAAAATTTTACTGTAACGACTGCACTGCTTGAAATTGTGTGCAGCTGGTCAAGTACATAGAGTGATTGGAAGAGAATTAAAGACTTTTCAGTGTAATATGGCCTCCTAGTTTTGCTAAAATAGCTAAATCTTGAAATTTTCAGAACTTGTTGGTCAGGAACTCAGAACGAAGTGACTCCTGGAAAAAGTGCTAAGAAAAGTTTAGTGTAATGAGGACCGGTAGAGAATTAAGGTCGTTAATTTGGGGTAGGTAGGGAAGAATCTCTGCTAGCATTTCATTGGTTCCACTGAAGCATATTGTTGTTGGGAAACTAATTTACTGGTTACATTGTCAATCTTTTATTACTCAATAGGAACATCTCGGTCTGAGAATTGTGTTTGAGAGGCTTTTAAGTACGTGCTGATGGTGCTTTGATTGTGCCGTCATTAATTCCATAATAGCGCGTACTGAATGTAAGAGATTATCAGGCTGTTTGTGGGAGTATATGTACAATTTCAAACATCCACAATGTACTGATACAGGTACAAGATCAGGTCGTTATGGTTTTGATGCTGTAAGCTTGGATGCTGGCTGGATACATATTGGATAACAGGGTACAGTGTGCATCTGATAAAAAATCTCAGTTGAATGTACCAAACCTGCCTGCCTTGTTTTGGCCAGTACACTGTCATTAAGTCAGCTTTGTAAGTGTTGTTTCTGATTGGCACTGCTGCTAATGTGTTCTGTTAAACCTACAGTCTGAAGCGTAAACTGTATCAATAAAGCTCATGACAGATCATTACTGTAGATTGATGATGTAAGCCAGTGGATGCTGAGATTATTGTGTACATGCAGTATGCATCTGATACTAAAAAAAAAAAAGTTCACGCCACCAAACCTGATAGGCTTGTTTTGCCAGTACAACTTAAAGGAAATAGGCAGCCGTCCCTACTTCATTTGGAAAAATCATCAAAAAATCTGCAATTCTCTTCTTATTTCTTTTATCAAAAAATTGTCATGATGAGTACTGCAGAAGCAAGGTGTTATGCTGTGAACTTAATAAATTTAAAATAAAAAATGATATCACATAATGAAAAAGAGCCATTCATGAATTGGTGTGGGGAGGATACACTACTTCAATTTGGAGTGACTGCCCTTTTCCTTTATGTATGCTTTGTAAGCATTGTTGCTTATATTGGTCTGGATAGTCAGTGAATGCATTCTCTGCATTTAGGGTTCAGTGCTTTCATGGACCAACAAAATCTTGGGAACTTACAGTATGATGCATATCATACAAAGTTCAATCACTATTTTACTTTGCTTTAAAACTGATTCATACTCTTAAGTTTGTCTCTGTTGTCACGATTTTGTGATGATTAATCCAACTCTTGTTGTTCCAACCTCTCCCTCCCCCTTTCTTGTTCCTCGTTGGTGTTGCATCAAAACTACCCAACTATGCTGTGAACTGACTGTGAAGGTGCAATTTATACAGCAGATAAGTGCTTATTATCAAATATTTTCATTTGTGTGTGCAGAAAGTGAATTAAATGTTGATATTTGCCCTCAAATCTCATTTTTCAACTGTGCATATTCTGCAAACCCCCAATCTGTGTCAGTAATGGCAAGGTTAGATTCATATCGGTTTAACCTGCAGTTAAGCTGACCTACTGCTGTGGGGTATGTTCTACATCTTTTCTCCGCCATTTTGATAAACATCTCAATCCTTAAACTTGGCAGTTTCTGCAACGAGTGCCATATTAATGATGTCAACAACCAGGCTTTATGGGATTACAGACACACTTCAGTCCTCTTATAAAATTTGAAATCAATTTTTACCATAGTGCCAGTGCTACTGGAGGTAGATGGGGTATTTATCCCCCCCCAAAAAAAAAAAAAATTCTAGATGGCACTCTTTTGGACAAAAAGTCCTCTTATTCAGATAGTACATTTCAATGTTAGGTTATGTCCTTTTAGACATTTGCCCCACCCAAAGCTGGAGGAGGGCTTTGGGTTGCACCAGCCCAGCACCATGTGTCTAAGTATTCATCCTCAACCATACACGTGTGAACTTAAAGCAAACAGGTGTTCTGCTATGTATTGGCAATTAAGTGAACCCTTGTTGTTTGGTTTTTGCAATTTGATTTTGTACCCATGGCATTTGATGGTTCACAGATATCCACTTTCATATTTTTTTTGTTTGGTTTTTTGGCAATGACTACCATGCATGACTGATTTTCAGGCCATACCAACATTTAATTAAAATGTGAAGAGAGCTACTTAACTAAAATATGTGTTCATCTATGGCATTATGTAGACTTTTCACCAAGGCAAGTTAATTTTACTTGGCTTTTGAATGCAGCAAACTGCAGTTCAGCCATGGCATAGAATGGCAAAGGGGAAGTTACTGAGTGCAAGTTTCGTCATGAGAAATTGTGCAGCCATGCATTGTAATGTTTATTTCCTGAGTCTGATCTGACCAATTATTTCTCATTTTGGGTCTCCAGTTCAAAAACTTGATCAGATGCCCATTGTATCCGCAATTCAGACTTGAGTGATATTTCATTTAAGTGATATTTCATGCCATTTATGTTTGTTTGTTGTAGGTACTTGCTGACACTTGATGACACTTATTATCAGAAAATGAAATTAGTAGACTTCAGCGGAGCAAGTCTATGGTGCTTGATCATATGTGCATGTTGAATGATGGCATTGGAAATGTGGTATTTATCATTTAAGGGATACCCATATGACAGATCTCGTTAAAAAAACCAGTTACGTCATATTAACCTTGTCTTTGTTACTTTGTGCTGAAATGTCGCCCTTATAAAACAATCTCACAGATTATCAACTCAACTTCAACCTATGTTTGTTAACGTATCATTTCCTGCTAATCTGTACCAGCTTACCTCTGAAGGATGAACTTATCGGAGTGATAACAACCATGCACTTGGTTAACCATTGTACATTTGTTACATCACACATGCCATTACACACCTGAACCATAATAGGCCAGTGTACATTAATGACATCTACCGTTGTACATTTGTTGCATCACATGCCATTACACACACATGCCAGTGTGTGTTAATAGCATCTTACTTTAGGGGTAGTACATTTGCTGCATCATGTATGCCATTACACATTGAATCATCATATGCCAGTGTGCGTTTCTGGTATCTTGCTTAGCCATTACATTTTTTGCAACATGTATGTCATTACAAACTTGAATCATTATATGCCAGTGTGAGTTAATGGCATTTTGCTAAACCGTTGTACATTTTTTTTATCATATATGCTGTTACCCACTTGAATCATCATATGCCAGGGTGCGTTTCTGGTATCTTGCTTAGCCATTACATTTTTTGCAACATGTATGTCATTACAAACTTGAATCATTATATGCCAGTGTGAGTTAATGGCATTTTGCTAAACCGTTGTACATTTTTTTTATCATATATGCTGTTACCCACTTGAATCATCATATGCCAGGGTGCGTTTCTGGTATCTTGCTTAGCCATTACATTTTTTGCAACATGTATGTCATTACAAACTTGAATCATTATATGCCAGTATGAGTTAATGGCATTTTGCTAAACCGTTGTACATTTTTTTTTATCATATATGCTGTTACCCACTTGAATCATCATATGCCAGGGTGCGTTTATGGCATCTTACAGACACTTTGGGTACATTCAAAATGTGACTTATGTGACAAAAATATCCCAAAAGTTTTTATACCATTTCAGTATATGTGTGCAGCGTCATATATGCCATTATACGTTTATGGCATTATATATGCCATTATACATTGTAGCACCATATATATGCCATCCTGCTGGTGATCTGTAACTGAGAAACAATGCAATTACACAATCAATGAAGCAACTAATTCCATAAATGAATTTTAATAGAGACACTACTGTCACTTTACATGTTACTTCTTTTGGTAATAACAGTTCTTGCGCACTATAGGAGTAGGATAGATATGACTGCAGATAGGAAAGAGAAGAAGAGGGAGCTAGGAAAATGAAAATGTAATGTTTAGCAGATATTTAATGTTTGGACAGGAGAGGATATTATTGTAAGTTTCAAGTCAGGAATGACAAAGACAATTCTATGTGTAGATAGCACCCATAATTGTCAGTTTGTTTGTATCAAAAGATTTGTTAAAAAAACAATATTTAAATTGTTTTGTTTGATTGGCATATGTATCAATCGAACCATTTTTATGATGTTACCATTCAGAACATTCATATCTGAAGGAGCATTGGGGGTATATATTATCAATTGAAGTGCAGCTCACACAAAGATGGTTTCTGATATGATTTCTTGTCAGATGTCTGTGTAAATGACATGGTTTCAAATTAATAATAAATCACAGGAAGTTTGTAGCACATGCATACATTCCAAATTAAATTAAGGCCAAGAAAAAAGGGAATCTTTCAAATTGGTTGGACTCATACCATGCACATTTTTGTATACATACAGGATGTGTGTAAGTCAGAGCTGCATGTGAATGAGGTTCCTCTGTAATATCTTTGTATCGTTTCAATTAAAAATAGCTGTCATATTAAACCACAAATTGTTTAGTTCAGCATGCCA
This sequence comes from Stichopus chloronotus, assembly GCA_021234535.1. Lineage (NCBI taxonomy): Eukaryota > Metazoa > Echinodermata > Holothuroidea > Aspidochirotida > Stichopodidae > Stichopus > Stichopus chloronotus. Next base: position 6,572,091 of record SFZH01000008.1, read on the forward strand.
GTTACGTGTCTAAGTGATTTGCAAAATGAGATAGCAGTAACTAGGCGGTAGGTGATGTGTATCAACTTTTGTATACCAATTCACAAAGTATAAAAGATCTGACCAAGCAAAGGACTGGAGTTTATACGACAAAAACATTGAAACGTATTAAGTTGAACAAGATCTGGCATGTTCCATGTGAAAAAGCGCTCTTTAATCGCACTGCCATTCCAGTTTTTTGTTGCCTCAGGCACATATCAAGGCAACCATCATTCGAAAGAAATTCAATACCTCTCTCCACTGGCTGACTGGCCTTTTTTTTTTGCAAGATAACACACAAAAGTGAAATTTACAGTAAAATATTTCCAGATACGAAATCTAATGGCGATTGAACATTGAATTGCACTTTCAAACAAAAAATTCGGTTGGGTAATTTAACAAAATATCACAGTCTTCTTTCATTTTTAAATGAAAAATTAAAAAGCATTACCGTGAATTTCCAAATAAATATATGTCCTTGCACCCCCATTAAACATGAGATTTCAGTTACAGGCTTTTCAGACATACTGATTTTATATTTTTATTCCGTATTACTTACATATTATGGAATTATCTTCATAATTTCAACCTTAACATCAAACTTTAAATTAACACCCAAAGTTACATCGATCACACCTTAGGTTTGTGTTACGTAAGTGGGTTACAAACTTCTCTACTCCAACAACATTACACAGCATACAGTCTAGTCCTAATTGCACTGCACAAGCATTAGCACTGTGAACAATGTAATTGCTGCAGCAACGCTTAGCGCCAAAACAAAAGTGTGGTAGGAGATATTTTGTAAGGAGGACGCACACCTAGGGAACAACAAACCTTAAACGATTTCTTTTAAGGATTAGGCATCTGGAAGTAAGTATTTTGACAAATTCTGCACCAAATTGAAAAATGCAACCACATAATCGGATGCAAATGAGCCGTCAAACACTATCTTGGTATCCTTTATCCAATAACATGCAAAAATTGTGCCGCTTTTGGTGTGTGGCTGAAAAAATCTGTCTTCATCACGGAGGTAGCGGCTATGTAATACGTCACTGACTAGGGAAAGTATTTGTCCTTCAACTGTGAGCCATAGTGGCTTCCAACTCACGGCAGTGGAACTAAAGGGTGCATTCTGACATGTCAGAAGGACAAGCAGGAACATTTTAGAATCCAATCAGAACCCAGCCAATGAAATACCTTCTCCTTTCAGTGATCCAGATCCATTTGTAGGTCCTTCTGTTCATCCTTTGTGCTGCCATTCTCACATCCATCCATCCATCCATCCATCCATCCATCCATCCATCCATCCATCCATCCATAGACTGTTTATCCATTGGTCCATCTGGCCGTCAAGCGTGTGCCTACACTTCTTGAGGGTTAGTTTGTCTTTCCTCAGTCTACCTGTGCCCTCTCTCCTTACATTACCAGTCTCTTCCAGGTCCTCTTATATGTCATCCATACATCTCATTTTCCGCTTCATCATCGGCATTTAGCTTCCATTTATGTTTAATTTGTATTCCCCTTCTTAGCTATAAAACGCTGATCCTAACTCCGAATAAACCCTCAACCACTTAAAGGTCTTGGTTTATAATCAACATGCAGAATAGGATCTTCAGCTCCTTAATGTCTTATGTTTTGATGGAGTGCAAAGTAGCATAAATTGAAAGTAATAAATCGTAGAAAATTTATCAAATTTTTTGACATCTTTAAAATTTATTCTTTTATGAAGGAAGTAAAAATTGAAAGGAAAAAAAAGAAAAGTCTCCCTTGGATTATTTGAGTTCAGAAGGTAAAATACATCCATTGGTTCCACGAGGCCTGCAGTTTAAAGTGCATGTGACAGATGGTAGTCTGTTAACTCCACTTCAGCAAGCGTTATTTTACCAGGGTAGTCATGTTCACCTAAAGGCTATTAAAATGTTGTTTTGTACACTAGGTAATCTTAAAGACAGTCACAGGTAATTAATATGCAGCTATATCATATATCATAATTCATTAATATTACAGCTGTGATGATATGAGAGGGACAATGGCGAGGAGTCATAAAATCCACAAAGAGAAATTGAACTGGAGATGACGTTTATAACTAATAAAGACAAATTCTGACCTTTGCTGAGCATCTCCTAAATGTTAGGTTTTGAACCATTGTTTTAAACCTTCTCTTGACTACACACTCTCTTTCATAGGTCTCCATTCTCGTTAATGAAGTCCCTTTCTTTAACATATGATGTACATTATTGTTTGAAGGAAGCCGAAAGTATCAAGTTAAATTATAAGACAGAGTCTACACTAGTTGCAACATATTCACTGAAATTGTTCCAAAGCAGTTAGACAAGATCGATGAAGGCAGAAGTGATGTAAAGACCTCACTTTGACATGTGCTAGAGTGAAGAGAACATGTCTCTGAAAGTTACTGAATTTTTTTCTTAAATGTCTCTATTCTTACACAACATTTCTTAAGAATCTAAGAGCTTTCCCCCAAAAAAGAAATGCACATTATTTAAAAAAAAATCAATTTCTTAGAAAAAACAAAATGCAAACTCTTTGGAGTTACAGCCATCTTAAAAAAATCATTTCTTTTGGAACATTTTATACTAAGTACCCCCAAAATAATCAATTTCCATTTCATGGTTGTGCTTTGCAAAAGCTGAATTTGGTTTATTTTGTGTGTGTGTGTGTGTGTGTGTGTGTGTGTGTGAGGGAGGGGGGAGAATGGGTTACTCTGTTATTCAATACTTTGAAGAGTGTTAGAACTTCCTTTCTGTTATTATGAAGTGAACCAGCATGTGTCATAGAGCATTGTCTTGGTTTGGTTTCTAAGTCTGAATTTTCCATCATAACCCTGAAGACCATGACAGACCCTATGCTATAAAAAACATAAGAATGATTTCATTTTGGTCTTTAGTTCTGATAAATTTGTAACTTTCTGAGAGTTAATGATCCTGGAATACGATGTGGTACAGATCTTCGACAAGCTACTTTCATTTATTGATAAGTTAACAACAGGTCAAACCAGAGACTAACACAAAGAGCTACTGCTCTAAAAACAGACATCACATCACAAAGTTGGCCCCTTGATGAACATAATTACAGATATTAAAAATGAGGTTTTATTATTGATTGAAACTGAATTGTATTGTTTTAAATCCAGAGAAACATATACCCTGAGTGTTTATGAATATCTCTTAAAGTAGAACACGGATTTCCTACTTTTCCTAATTAAACCTTCCTTGCTTTCCACTTGCGTACATTCTTTATTTTAATCAAAAAGTGGAGAAAATGAAAATAAAGGATATTCTGTAAACCTGAAGCAATCATCGTTTTTTTTTCCTGTGATGTTTATGGTCGTGATGAGCGCGGCCTTTCTAATCAAGCTGGCAGGTATGTATATATATATGTATGTATGTATGTATGTATGTATGTATGTATGTATGTATGTATGTATGTATGTATGTATGTATGTATGTATGTATGTATGTATGTATGTATGTATGTATGTGTGCGTGCGTGCGTGCGTGTGCGGGTGTGTGTGCACATATGTATCAGTTTGTGACCTTGTAAACATGGTATCTCAAGATGGGAAGCTTGGACAGGGATATTCGGTATGTAGAGGAACCACATTAAATAAAAGCACTCTGTTGTTTTTAATGGACTTCAAAGATCATTTGGGGTGTCAAAGATCAGCATGGGTCAAATTGATGAAACCTTGTAAGCATGATATCTCAAGAAGTGAAACATGGATAAATCTTGTGTGTGGTGTGTATCACATTGCATATAGAACTCTTGTTTTTGGTGGCGGTCAAAGGTCAGTTGGGGTCAAGATGGGTAAGATTGTGAAAACCTTGTAAACACAATGTCTTAAGAAGTCATGTTTAGAAGTATTTTAGTATATATAGGTGTACCACCTTAAATTTAAGACCGCTATAGCTTTAAGTGGCAGTCTAAAGTCATGTGGGATGAACAGTTGTCCAATAGTAAAAACCATGTAAATGAGATATCTCAAAAAAGTAAGTTTGCATTGTTCTCATGTGGTATTTGTTATGTAGGTCTAGCAGCATACCATGATACTGACCACAAAACCATTTAATTTTGTGGTGGCCATTTAGTGCAACATGGAGCAATTTGTGTGCACACGCCATCTCAAGACAGGGAGCTCTTTGAATATATCTCTGTATTACGCAGTTGTTCATGTAAGTCTCCGGACGTGATACATATCAGCCATTAGGTCAGCAGATACCATGTATATAGTGGTTGTTACATCTCTATTGGTGACACAATAAATTGCTATAATATAGCAACACCAGGCATGCTGCCCATCCTCACCTTATGCTGCTATATGTCAGCTTCATGGGTCTATCTGATCTACCTCAGTGGGTCTATCTTAATGGTGGATCTTGACCGATTGTTGTTAATTCCTGTTCCGTTAGCAGCTAATTGATCTACCGTGGTAGCTCATGATCTCCTGCACTCACTCAAATGGGATCATGGCCTTACTTTGTTTTACATAGCTAATATTCCTTTTGTGTATTAACCCATTACCTGACCAAAAACTACAGCTTTAAAGGCTGTATTGCATCACCCTGAGCTATATTTTTACCTCCCGGAAAGGAAAATTCTCAACTGGTTCTAAGTTACAGTACTCTTAGATTGACAGCAAATTCGAAAGATGCAGAGCAGCTGGTATTACACAGCGTACACAGGGATCCATTGTTTGGATTACACATGAGGAGGAATTTAAGACAGGCTGAGGGAGGGACCAGAGGTAGGTGGTTTGGAGAATTGGAACTGTCGGGGGTGATGCCTTACAGCCTTTAACAATGAGACAAGATCACTAACCATTGGGAGTCCACCTAATTTGATTGCTATATGTTACTATGGCAGCCTTTTCTTTTTGCTGGCTGAGCTGTCTGGCTCTGTTTGAGATCTATTGCTGGTACTGAGGGATCATTAACTGTTAGACATATTATCACTATTATTAGCACCATGCAGCCGCGTACAGATGTATGCTGTGGTCATTATGGAAGATCCCAGTCATAACAGCACAGTTATGCACACTAGGTCCCAGACAGATAAATTGTAGCAACTTTTGCAGAGGGTGTTAAAAGAGAAACTGACTCAGATAGTTGATTTCTACAAGATATAAACTCTTTTGTTCAACTGTGGTTGCAGTTTCATTAAATTTATGTAGGTATTTCACATAGTTACTATACGCTGCAGCTATTGTACGCTCAATATCGAAAGTCTCCAGTGTCACGCCACAATGTGGCTAGAACAAAAAGTACAGAGACACCATGTATACATGTCACTTATACTGCAGTGACAGTGTCGTCAAATTCACACAGCGTGACCTGATGGCATCGCTGTGGGTTACAGGTTCGTTTCCCCACCATCAACGGCAACGTGCTAGACGAGTGTCACGTACCTGGGCCAGACGTCATCTCTGCTTGCCTAATAGCTAAAAAAAATTTTCGATTGAAACTTGAACTTTGGATATGATCATCAATTCAGTTTGTTTGTTGTACATGCTCATGAAACTTGAGAACTTTGTTACAAATTGAATTGTGGTGGAGTTTTTTTTCTGCTGGAATAAACTTTGCTTTTGTTACTGGAGAAGCACTTTGTCACCTGATGCTAGCTATACCCTTGTAATATTTTTGATTCTGAGTATATGGTCTTCGAAAATCTACAGCTTTTTGCTGGTTTTACCTGGAGCTGAAAGGATAGTTGTCAGGTACACTTGCATTTATGTTCACATGTGTATGTTGCAACATACATTTTTGTTATTTTTGGTTTACCTCCACCAAAAAATTGGTTGTGTGTTACTGTTCACACTGGTACATTAATTGCTATCTTATCCTTTTTTTCTCCCTTTGCCTATATACTTTCAAAATATGGTGTCTGGGCTATTCCTTACATGCAAATTATTCAATGATGTTGCAATTACCTTCATGGAGTATAGTGCCATAAAATGTAAGTTAATCCTTTTGCACTGTCATAAATTGTAATTGCTCTTTCTATCTATTCTTTCAGTTGTATGACACACTGAAGTTGCTGTGAAACTGAATACGTTCAGCATAAGTAAATTAGTCCTGTATGCATGGCCTTGACAAATTATTAAGATTTGATTATGCACCTTCTGGCAATAGTGTTGTCATGATGTTATGATTATCACTATATTGCGATACCTCTCTCTCTCCACGATACCATAAGTTACTTTCAAGCATGTAGTGTGATGTAACAAGAAACTTAGGAAAATCAGTTAATAGTTTAAAAAATTTTCCAACCTTGTCCTCCTTTTACTCTTGTTTTGTTTCTTTAAGTAAACATTTTTTTTAGTACAAGATGTAAGTTCAAATTTAAACAAAAGGAGACTAAAATATCAAGAGCAACAAAAAAAAAAAAACTACCCAAGGTCAATATCCCTTGAGGTTGTCAAGACCGTAACTAATTTTGTTTTCCAAGTACCACGATAGATCGATTATCACAAACTTTTGATTGTGATATATTGATACACTTTGTTCTGACAGTGTGACGGTACGACTGAAAACCATGTACATTAGTTGCAAATATATTCTTTTGACATGACTGTATTGGATCAGTGAGTTAGGTCAGTGGATCCGGGGAACTGACCTTATGTAATCGGTATTGTTCAGTCTTACTTATCCAGTCTTACATCCCGCCCCCTCCCTCATCCCTCAATAGGCAGGTATATGATATCGACATGTTAAGTATCTTTTTTCAGTATTAAGTTCTTTTGAATGTTTCGTAAAATAAGTATTTTGATCCCACAAAGAAAACAGGTTTAACATTTTTTACACTACAGTTTATTTCTGCGATGTCAAAGTAACATCTATTTTTACAAGAAACCTAAAAATGTAATGTTAATAATGTTGCATGTTTAGCATATATTCTCTAATCATAACTTTGCCAAGAGAGGGAACTGTGGTGCGTACAATTATGCCAGGGAAGGGAGGGGGCAGGGGAAGTGGAGTGAACTGATTGACTGAAATGTTAGATCCACACTGTGGTTTAATTTCTGGTCCCACTGAGTTGTTTGTATATTCATCATCTGTGTGGCCAGACAGTACTATCACATCCAAGCCGTCAAGCCCATGACCTTTGCCCTGTTCATACCAACACTACCAATACATGACAAAGGAGGGGTATCAGTTTTCCTTCTAGATTACATATTGTTCACTGTGTAAGAAAACAAAAACTTGCTGTAATCTGTACATACATAATTATATACAACGGCCATATTGCTCATATACATAGAGCACAATATTCAAATACACACCAACGCCGCGACATTTTGCCTCGCCACTCGTTGGACAAGGTTTTGTGGCTGTCTCAGTGTCCATACTACCAAAATTCTACTTCAAAGGCCAGATTCTGTGATATAAGGGTTCTCCTGAAGACAACTAAAATTGTTGGAGCCATTATCAAATGCAGATGTTGTTTAGAAGTCTGAAAGATAATATTAAAATATCTGTCAACAAGTTTACATTGTAAACAACACAGTGTAAGTGTCTCCACGCTGTACACACGACCTAGAAATGTAAGTTCATCAATTGTTTTGACATACAATTCTCCAGCAGTCACTGGCGACCACAGTAAATTGTTTAACTTGTCTATTTGAGTAAACAAAAAAATACTGAAAATGCCTGATTTCACCATCCTTGATGCAGAATAAAAAACTGTTCAAGCTGGGGACCCCTATGATAATTCAAAGAAGAGTTACATTTGGACTATTGGTCAAAATGTAATATGATTCTATTAATATTTTGATGGATTTTGTCCATTTTTTTTTAACCCTTAGTACAACACTTTCATGCCAGAACACAAAAGTAACATGTACAATGCATCATATTTGGGAATTAATTACAAAGGAGGAGCTGAAATTGCTAATATAGGTTAGGCAAGAGAATGAAAAAATAAAAAAATAAAAATATGGATAAAAACATTAAGTCACCTAAATTTGCTTCCCGTTTTTAGCATTTATGTTTGAAACTCTTGAAAGCTGTATCAGTAATGACAGCCGTCAATGCTGACTGTTGAATATTCCCCCGTGGTAACCAACTCGATCTCATAATTTAGAGTATGAAGATACGTTCACCGCATATGCTGGCATTATTAATTTCAAGGTTTCGAGGTATAAGGTATCACGTGCAGGCAAGTTCACCTCAATTCTGTACAAGCTATGTCCTAAGGCTCTAGAGGTTTTTGTGCCCTTTCCTGAATGGTCACTAGTCCCCAATTTGCCAGAGAAGAATTTCATTCTCAGTAAATTCTTGTAATATCATCTTGCAGTTCTATATTTCAAGATGAAGAAATACTTTTCATGCTTGCTAAGTATCTACATCGACGCGTCCCAATTTTAATTGAAACGCAAGGCCAACGTCTGCCTCAAAACAAGCAATGAACTACTAGATGTATGTGTACTGGGTGAGATCCATGCTTGTGTGTGTAACTCACAGATGATGTCATAATTACAGCTGGCTGAAACCACAGACGTTCGTGTAACTGATTTCATTTAGCTCCAGCCCTGCTCGCCTGACTCCGTTCTTCAGCTGGTGATCAGTCTCTTTAATCGCTCCTTCAGTTAGAGCTTCGGGGGAGGATCCGAAACTTTGGTCGATTGGGAATCCGAGATTGTTCGGGTCTCATCTCTTTTGACCCTGACCGAACCAACCCCCTGTCGTGATTAGTGCAAAATCTTTTTGATCAGTTTTGTCCGAATCAAGCATGGATGGGTTGACAACGATGATTGTGATGAAGCAATTAATTTGAATGACATTCTCCACGGGAAAAGACAAGCGTGGAATCGTGATCTGAATCTCGCCGGTCGTGGTCGTCATTTTTTCTTTTATTCCGTTGGATCTCATAAGGTATTCGCTTCTTCTGTCCGTCCGGATGAACAAACCTTGTTGGATGGAACTCAAACTACGGTTCACTCCAGGTTGCAGAATCATCTTTATCACAATTTGTTGCATCTGTTATATTGTAATGCTGGATTTGACAAGTTTGGAATCCCCTTGCAATAAAGAATGAGCAAAAATTTGTACACAGGACCAGGGAGACGGCGAATTGGAAGAAGTTTTTCATTGTGAGTAGTAAAATTTTGTATGGTTTGTTTTCTATGCTTGCAGTGAAGTTTGTCATTAAGCTTATTCATTATTTTAGACTTTCTAAAATTGAACTGAAAATGCCTTCAGTGTCAGATTGCTATGCTGTAAAGCTTGTTAAGTGCTTGATAATCTACAAAGCTTTTTAATCTACAAATCCAAGAAGACCAGTGTTGCATCAACCTTGTGTTTCTCAATCTATTAAGTATTAGAAAGACTTAACATTACTGTCTGTACGGCCAAGTTCCTTGAAAAAGGCCAGAAGCAATCATTACTCAAAGAAAGGTAATGTGTAGCCTTCCCAGAACAGTCCACAGTTTGCCCCCAAAGCAGAAATTTAGACCTGTTCATCCTTCATCCACATCAGAGCACTGATATTGCAATTTTTAATTTTTCTCTAAGGATTAGGGCACCCAGTGGTGAAAAATTTAAATAAGAAACTGCATTTTCAGTAAAGTGGGGAGACATTTGAAAGATATTTTGTGGTTGTCATAAAGACCGCACAAAAAGTATAAAAAGGCCTGAAATTTCTCGCATCTACCTATCCCCTTTCAAACAGATACGTTTAACATCCACCTACTATCCAGTGGATATGTTACTCTGTCTTGAGCAAGGAATAATTGCTAAACATGAAACATTAAGATTGTTGTGCCAGCTAGTTCCACATGTCAGTGAGGTTGTTGGGAGTATTAATGAGGGGGATTAGACTTGTATCTAGGGATTCATCAGCTGAAGGGAGGTGAAGGTAACCATGGCATTTAGATCCCCCTAAAGTGAGATAGACAACCCTAGTTTAAGGGAGCTCAGTGGTCAACAAGAGCGGTAACTCAACCCATCAAACTGGATTACAAAGAAAGTAACCATTCAATCTCACCAATAAACATTAGCAATAGGCTGATCTCTTTAAAAGATTCTGAAGAAGATGTGCTACAGAATATGCATCATTTGAGTGTTTGAAAGTTTTGATGAACAAATTTTTCTTGACCAAGAAATCACTGAATTTCTATCCATATCTTTTTTTCTATTTTCTATCTATATAACTGAAAATCTATCTGTGAGAAACTTGTGTCTTGAAACAAAGGCCACCAACTTCTCTTTATATTCTGAGTACTTTTTTTTAAATTAATCAGAAAAAACATGGTACAGTCAAATTTTGTTCTGTGTCCATAACATATTGGTTTTAAAACTATGATTTCTTTCTGTAAAACGAAATGCCCTAGCTATTTTCCCCCCAAAACAGTGATGCTTCTGATGTGGGACTAGATGTGCAAAATTAAATCTGAGTTAAAGATCGGGAAGGGGGGTCAGTGGAGTCGAGTAGGGCTTGGTGGGGTTAGGTGGATTGACTGGAGGGAAATGTTGGTCGGGGATATGTTGATTGCCAAATGAGTGAGACTTGACAGGACAGTTTATGCAAGAAATGGAATAATGCGCAACCTAATCACTTAAAGTTTGAAATAGTATGATCATAAAAAGGCCTATATTATCATGGTAGTACAGAAATCATGAATCCTTCAGAGACTGTTAGCTCATCGGTTGCAGTTACTTTGCCACCTGTCAGGTCGCTGCAAGGTCAACTTGCAACTGAATACAAACAATGTCAACTATCTGTGGTCTTTTAATCCTTGAAGTTCCTTGCATTGCAAGTTGATTTGACCCCCAGATTGCTACTGTGTGCAACCTACGAATCAACCCACTTTACAGGGTTTTCCCCTCCTCTACCCATCCTACCAAACCTCCCACTTTTTTCCTTACTTACTGACTGTCCACTACATATTCTGAGACAAATCTGGATGAATACACCCCTTGCGGTGATTAAAATAAAGTCAAACAGTGTGGAGAAAGGTCATTAATAGTTTGGTTTGGGGAGAAATCTGTCAAAGTTTGTACATGGAATTGCAAATGATAAGTTCGGACCTCTTAATTAATCTATATGTCCAAGTTGAAATCTTTTGCATCTTTTTCAATGTATTTCAAATATATCTTGCAAACCCCTGCAGAGATTGTCTGTTTATCCCTCCAGTTTGGCCCCTTATTGTTGGAGCTGACATTTAGTGTGTGATTTCATTGCAGGTATAAGTCTTTCTTTTATCTTCAAGCACAAAAGACACTGCAACTACAGTGTTGACATTTGCAGTAATTACATTTGGTGTGAGACAAACAAAGTCATAAACATACTGAGCCACTTGGATTATTTTGAGGGTTTTTAAGTAGTCAGCTTTGCTGATCTTATTGTGGAGGAAAACTTGGACAAATAGATACTTATTAACTGTGCATTAAAACTGAAAGAACCCAGCAAAATTAATCGTGTTGATAAGGGAATTAAGGAAGGAGGAGGGGTCATTGGTGATAAGTCTGCTAGCTCAGTGTGTTCATCAAGGAACTACCAGCACTACCAGCTGAACCTGAGTTCACCAAAAATAATCACCAGCATCAGTCCAGCTGGACCTGTAGTCACCAAAGTAATCACCGGTTGAACCTATGCTCACCAAAGTAATCACCAGTTGAACCTATGGTCACAAAAGTATCCACTACTTGAACCTGTGTTCACCAAACCAAAGTAATCACCTGTTCCAATTGTGTTCACGTAAGTGTGACACCAGTCGAACACATGTGTTCACCAAAGTTACCACCACTTGAACTAACTTGTGTTCACCAAAGTAACCCCTAGCTGAACCTGTAGTCACTGAAGTAACCACTAGCTAAACCTGTTCTCACTAAAGTAACCACGAGCATCACTAGCTGAACCTGTGGTTGATGAGTAACCACATGATTAGGTTGCTTTATAGTTTTGTTTGCTATTGCAGAGTCTATTAGCGGATGTTACTTGTTGCTAAATAATGTGACACCACAAACTGTTAATTGCTACATTTGCCATGAAGGAGAGTTTAATTTGCATACAAAGTCTACTTTTAAACCCATCTTGTGTTATCGACCCAGATTCAATTTGGCAACTCTTGTTTCCTGAGCCAGCTGGTATTGATCCCGGCCAAAACATCAATGAAAAGAAACTGGAGGAAAGTCAATTAGAGGACGAAGATGATCTTTTGACGGACATTATGCCCGTCTGAGATGGACTGACTGGTCTGCTAATTATCCCATCCATATTTATCTTCTGTGTTTCTTCATCGAGTGTCTGAGAGAAAAGCAGTAAATTAGCCTTGAGATGTTACAATTGCAGTGATTGTATAATGGCTTCGTATGCACAAATTAGGGAAGGGGTGAGGTGGATCCAGGTGGACAGAGAAATTGGTTGGATTTGAGGGTTTGGAGATGAATATCAATGAGTGATTTTTAACAAATGTGAGACCGAAATTCAATTTATGTATTTACGCCTACTTTGGCAAGGACTACTCTTTCGCTATTGTCCAAAGCATAACAATTTGTTTTAACAAGCATGAGCCGAAGACCCCAGAGAAATGTTGCAAAATAATACTTCTGCTTTTAAATTCAATTTCCTACATTTTAGAGGACGGTCCACAATGGAGAAGTTGCGATATTTTGACTGACAAACACTGCCTATGCTTCTCTTTTCTGTTACAAGAGCAATGTTGTGAAGTAAGCACAATGCTGTGAAGTAACCATCAAATTGTAATCACTCACTAGTGTGTACAAACAAACATATTAGGATTTTTCTGCATGTTACTGTAGTAATGAACTTACAGATCTTTTAATTTGTTGATCACCTGCCTTACTCCAAATTGGAAAGAGACTATTTTCACAGTTTTATCCATGAGTACTGAGGCCCTTCCAACTGCCCTTTCAACCATATACCACACCATCAGGGTATAATGCTCCTCTCATCATACTGTTAACTGGCCTTTTTATTTTCATATGTCATGATTTTGCTTTTACGGTAACAGTACCGGAAACACTATTATGGTAGGTCATCTTGCATTAATGCACCTGAGGTTTCCGATATCATGTAAGTGAATTCAGGTTAGTGATACTGGAAAAATCATAGTCATTGATCATAATTATCTGCTGATCAGATGTGAACACGAAGACGGGTGACAGGCTAATCATACCGCCGAGAAAAGAAGGTAAATGACATTGCAAGATATAAGACATTAAAAGACAAAAGATACTACAAGACAACAGATATTACAATAATACAAGACCTCACAATATACAAGATGTTACAAAGATATACAAGACCAAGATGTCACAAAGTACAAGGTGTTACGAGATGCAAGACATCGAAAAGATGTAAGACGACATAAGTTTTAAGACATGTCAAGATCAAGTTGTCACAAGATGCAAGACATTACAAGATAGTACAAGATGACACAAAAGATGATGACACAAAATGCAAGACGTCATAAGACACAAGACATTGAAAGATTCAAGACGTTCACAACCTTTCAAGACATTTGTCAGTTTCAAGACATCGCATTAAGACCTGCAGGATACAAGAATTACTTTGAGGTACAAGACAAGTTACAACGTAGATATGACTTAATAGCTTAAAATGTTCAGCATCACAGTATGTGCTTCATCACATTTTGATGTTGATGCCTCTAGCCATGTATCAAATACATAAGTGTGCTAGCAGTGCTCTGACCGCCTGTTACAGCAGCAAGCAAGAGTCACTGAGGCCTGAGCCACTGAACAGTCAATTATTCATGTTTGGAATTATCCATAACATGATGGTCATGCTCTAATCTAAAGTGGTGCTGCACATGGGATCCTTATATTAAAGATAAATTGATATAATTCCCAGTTTTACAGGCAGTATTGGTGAGGAAGTTGTGAGGCTGTAGTAGTACAGTCAAAGTACAAGGCAAAAATGATCCAGTGTAGATGAAATCTATTACCACGGCATTAATAGCTTTTATGAGACTAATTTGGAAACAGCTAGGGGCTGAATTTAGTCTTGCTGCCAGTGTAATAATTCCAAGGATTGGACAATTGCCAGTATATGCCTACTAATGTCTAGGCAAAGGTAGCTGAGTAGTTGTAACATAACTTCTTTTTATTCTGTAATATTTCTCTCTGAATTTGCCGTGATCATTCAACATACGTGGTGAAGTTTTGTTAAACACTGCCCTAGCTTTATGTGTTGGAATGTTTGTTAGAGTATTTCCTTCATGGATCCATCAGTTTTCATTTTCTTTTGATTTTTCATGATGATGTCAGGAGTCGAAACTTACCTGTGCAAAATTGTGCAGCGATTCTGAAGTAATCCTATCAGTTAAAATCACTGCCATTAAATGTATCCTGTAGTATTTGCAATGGGTGATTAGGGTACCCCACCGACTGTGTCATGATCCATTTCTGAAATTGTTACCCGATGTATCTAAAATTTCACTAACATGCATAGTCTGTGTTATGAAAAAAAAAACTTTCCAAGAAGTTGGGGCTTAGAAATTCTTTAACTGCGTTGTTCACTGAACAAAAAGTGGGGATGTATGGTCTGTCCTTTTAACCATGGTTTGTCCTTTTACCACGGTTTGTCCTATTGACCATATAGTCTGTGTCATTGACCACAGTCAATTCTTTTGACCATGGTATGTCTTGTTGACGATGACGACCGGTCTGTTCTATCAGATCACTCTTCTCTGATTATCTTGGTCAAAGACTATGTGAACACACTGGATATGAAGTCCATGCCCTTCCAGCTGGAACTGTTATAACAAACTGAGGTATGCTAATTGTGACAAGCACAGTCAGAACCTACATCCCTGGCGGACACTGTTCTTGTAAACAGTACAAAACTTATGAAGATGTTTACCCTAATACTGCTCTAATTGTATTCTGGTTTTACAGCCCTTTCATTCTTGATTGTTTGTTACATAAATCAAGTTTGCATGCCAGGACTGATGATCATGTGCAGCCGGAAACCAATCCCGATCACAGTCGGAGAGAAACCCCAAGAGTTACTGTACATGCAACCTCGCACCCACCACCTCATGTGAACCCATGTGAATTCAGTCATTTCCTGAGAACATTTTGGAATGTGGGACTTGTTAAAATGTACTTACGAAAAACTTTGAATGAAAGTTATTGACATGACAAACTAACAACTGGAACATGTACATGTGAGCTTTCAACTGATAAAGTTTGTATTGAGCTCCAGTATTGTAAAAAAAAAGTTCTGTTTATATCAAAAGCATCGACATTGACTTCTTGCTCAAACTTTTCAACGGAAATAATCTGCCCAAAATATTTTTAATAGGCTTTAAAATTTTACAGTTTCACTGTGAACAACTTTCGAGGTTAATGATAAAGACTTTTTATTCCATCTCGTTGAAAGAAACGGTAACGATAAAGGACTCGAAAGCATCGAGCCAATGAAAACAAGAAGTAAATAGTGAAAGATAAAGTGCAGACTTGGAACATCAAGAAACCTATTTGATGAACCAGTTCCCATTGGACAATCAGATATATCGCGTTTTAACTGCCATACTCACAAAAATGGTCGTATACCTGTATCCTGTCTTTGCGTGATATATAGCATGTAGAACTTCAAAAGAAAGATATTAGTAAGCTTTTTTTTTTTCTGGTTAAAAAGTAAGAGGACACTTTGGCTGTAAATTGTTATAAATTTATCTACTGTCCTTGATCCTTATTGAGTAAAGTTACTACTTCAAAGTAAATTAGCAGAGTCACGCTCAGTGTTGTTGATGCACCCTGAGGTCGTGAAGGATGACCTAACAGTTCGGCAGGTCAAACATTTAAACCCTTTTCAAACTCCTGGATTACAGGAAGGATTTAATAGTTCCACATTTCATATAGGCTAGTAATTCAGAGCTAGTTGAACTATGTTTAATGGAAATGTTGTGTTGAGTTTGGGGTGGCAGTGATGTCATCTGGCTGTGGACCTGGAAAAGGAAATAAAAAGATTGATGTAGCTGTGCCAGGCTTCTCTGATCAGGACAGGAACTCAGGAGATGGTAGGGAGGTGAATGGGAGGGGGGAGAAAGTAGGAAAAAAGTGAAGTGAACTTTTTTAAAAGTTCTGTTAGAAATAATTAGTGTAACCTATTAACCTATATCAAAATGCTAAATGAGGACAGGACCTCAGGAATTAAATCAAACAAAAAAAATGAAAAAAAAGGGTGAATTTGAATGTTCTTCTATTGAAACACATGCCTTGAGCTGCTCATCAATTTTCGTGGATTATTATATCACACACCACCTTCAGTTTTTGTTTGAAGTAGTGGTTTTCATCTTCTGTGCTTTATAAAATACCACGTATTGAAATGGAAACTTGATATTGTTTTTTCTTTTGTTTGTGTGTGTGTGTTAGTAGTGCTCCATCTTAATGCTGCAAATTCAAACCAATTAGATGACATATGAAAACTCTAATTTCCTTTTACATGGATATCCTGACAGACTACAGACAGCGGTTCGTCGTCTAGACGACAAAGATGGATCGTCTCCGTAACGATTTGCCATGAGTCTTTCATTGACGATTAATAGATATTATGCTTTTATACAGATCTCAAACTTTTGCTACTTGATAGCCTGTTTTTTTTTTATATTTATACCTACATTCTTCGTTTGTGATTGGTATCGAGCTTCAGTATCATCCATCATGTTAATCAATGGTTTTAACTAAGGTATCAATCATACCTAATAGGCTCACCATATGACTCTCTGCCTTTAAGCTTACACTAGCACTCAACCTCCAAAACCTCTCTTTCTCTCTAAGTTTATTGTAAAATAGTAAAATGTAATGAATTTTATGTGATCTTTTGTTCATATCTGTGTCATTGACAATCATGATCAGACAGAATGTTATTGATTGGAGTTGTTTTCGATCTGCCATTTACCGATGGAGTGCTTGAAAATCTGTGTTTTTCTCATTTTTGTGAGGAGAGCTTTGTGATAACTTTGCCAGCTTAGTTTCATGCTGGGAAGCTGTCCGGTAAGGTTTAATTGTTTGCACTGCCAAGCTTTGAAGCATTGTATACCTTTTTGCCACTGGTCAGTGACATGAACAAATTATTTGATGTTAAATACTAAAGATTCAATAAAATAGTTTGAGACCTGGGAAGGTGACAGGGGAATAAGTGGATGAGGCCAGTGAGCAAGAGCATGCACTGAAGTGATGGTATGGAAGTCAGGAAATGAATGTGTTCATCTGAAATTATACTACCCACACCAGTGTTTGCACTAAGGTATTGAAAGTGGGGGAACCCTCTTTAAAAAAAAAATTGGGGAGGGATTTTCAAAATTAAGGATGAAGTTGTCACGTGGTAAAGATTATATTGCAATTTATTTTGTGTGTTTATAGCTACAGCTGAGGTTGTAGCTACAACCTCAGCTGTTTAAAAGTTTGCGGAACTTTCCCGCATAAGATTTACCTTTGTAAGGAATTGAGGAGACAAATGTGGGATTCACGCGATATTAATCCCCTGCCCAAGTTAGCACGAACACTGACCCACACCTGTCATGTGGCTAGTAGCTAGCTCACTAATATTTACAGTGGTAAAAATTTGTTTGAGCTGTATTCTAACGAATACACCTACACGATATTGCAGGACACTTTCAGCTACGAATCCAAATTCAGGACCAACTACTCACTTAAATGAGAATAAGCACCTAGAGATGACACACTTACCTAACAATTTCTATGCTATTTCTTATTCATGACTCGATGGTTTATAAACATGCATCTTGTTTGTGCCTGCAGTTTAACTATGAATGTGGCAACTGACCTTTCAATGATGGAAATTTGGATCAAGAAAATCCTGTAATTTATCACAAATTATCACACTTCAAAAGTTTAAATTTCAAGTTTTCGTGAGGAATATGACTCACAGTTATGGGAATTAAACTTGAATATTTTTGTTTTCTTGCTTATTTGATTTAAGAGGAAAAGTTTTCCCTACTTTTTTTCTTGCTTCTGATTTACCCATAGTCTCTGCAGAATTGTATGTTTATTGTCTGAGTTTGCAGGAAAACTGCATTTGCTTAGTACATTATCTCGCAGCTTTGCCTGTTCTCCTTGAGCTATACAGCATCGTATTAAAGTGTTAACAGAATATATTCATACTTTCAAAATTTACAGAAATGTACAGCAGTTTGATCTGGTTTAATGCTCAAGTGAAAAAGTATGAATGAGTAGGAAATGATGTACATTCACTCTTCACTCTTCATCAGGATTCATATCCGCTCGCCAAATTGAAATAATTAAATTTGCCATTTAAGCTGGGATACATTGAATGCATTGCCAATTTAGTTACTGATTTTTACATGGATCACATAAAAAAAAGGTTGGCACGATTTCAACAATAAGACCTGAACAGGTAAAGTTCATGTACGCTTGCTCGAACGTTTTCTGATAAAAGTCAAAGTGCCATCATTTGCCTTTGGAGTCAAGAATTGTGAACTTTGATAAATAACCAAAGAGGAAAGATCGAAGAAGAATAAAAAGGAATACAAAGAAGAAGGATAAATGTGGTACGTAGCAGTTGTGGAACAACGTAAAAGCTGCCACCACACTGTATGAGTGGTTCGATCATGCACTGCATCAAATTACTTTGGCATTTTTAATATTTAAACTAGCTGTTTAGAATTGGTCTCATTTCAACCCCATGAGCAACGGCCCATCCTTCCACCCTAACAGTTAGTAAGCCTATATCAAGTCAAAGAGTGTCATGCAGTGGCACAAAATCTCAAAGATACTGGTTATAGTTCCAAAAATTAATCTGACATGGTACCATGCCTTGGTGATCTGGCATCTTGGCAACCACCGCTTTAAACGTCTTGACGACATCTTGTGTACAATATCAGGTGA
The DNA here is from genome assembly GCA_021234535.1 of Stichopus chloronotus. NCBI lineage: Eukaryota > Metazoa > Echinodermata > Holothuroidea > Aspidochirotida > Stichopodidae > Stichopus > Stichopus chloronotus. The sequence goes on from SFZH01000008.1 coordinate 6,590,981, forward strand.
CACTAAAGCGATTGGTGGTTTCCAAATGTGGTACGTGACAGACCGTTAGGCTGTAAGTTAGGTTTCCTTTGGGAGCGATTGCTTGCCCATGTCTGGGCCATTAATTTGTCTGAATTTTCAGATGAGGTCCTTAATAGAAGCTAGAGCACAAAGAAAACACCACATGATCCTTACACCTGTAACAGTAGCCTATAAGAGATAAATTGTAAACAGCACAACATGTCCAAGAAGAAATCATGTTCCATTTAATCAATTTTTCAATGTGAAGATATATCCACACTTGGGCATTAGCAAACAGACCAGAGGGCCAGATTGTTCGATGCGCATAACGAACTACTGTTCACTTCAGGGTTTATTGTTGACTGGCTAGGTGTTTGATGTGTGATAAACTTTTGTGCATATATTACAAGACATTTATATCCATCATACACAGCAAGTGAACTTAAATGGCAGATTTAGGCCTGCATGTCATATGCAGTTAACTGGTTAAGAAAATAACTACATCACAGTTCTCAAATTTTATAATAAAGACTACAAGATTCCCCCAAAGTTTTGTTTGTAAATGTTCCTAAAGCGGTGTTAGGTCTGTTGAAGTGAACTGAATGATTTTCTCATCCTGTTGACCTGCAAGTCCTTAGTCAGAGTCTTCTTTTTTTTCTTTTTTTTGGGGGGGGGGTGGAGAACCCCAAAATTATCAATTTGTTGTTTCTTAGGAAGAGTATGAGGGGAGGGGATATTTTTCTCCCCTTTTGAAAAAGTTTGATTTTGTAAAGGGGATCAGCTGAAAGATGGGACTATCCTTACCAAATTTTGAGTTGCATAGACTGGGATAGAGCCAGTTAGCATCAAGCATCTAAATGCAGCTTGTTTCTTTGCTGCATAGGTGGATTTGCTGTCAAGGACTTCTGAAATAGTAAGCATGCCAGAGCTTATTGTTTGGGGAATGAATTGAAAGATGCTAGTGCAAATGCCAACAGTCATTGCATTGTCTAGTACTATGACTGCAAATGATCATAAGGAGGGGTCATGCTGGTTTCAAAATGGCAGTTACATGCAAAAGCCACCAATAGATGACCTTTGCACACCTTTGCACCCTTTTTGAGCAGTATCAACATCAGAATATGCATGTGTTATATGAAAGTCTTGACTAAAGGCTATCCTCCTTTTTATGTGACAAGGGTGGCAAGTTGTACATCAGATATACTGATGGACATCAGAGGTAGGGTTCAGTACAGTTGATATCAGCACAGAGACATCAATTGTCATCAATTATGACCGAGATATCCTAAAACTTTATTGCCTCTTGTGAACTCCTTCAGGTGAATTTGATGGTGGAATGATAATTATTCATAACATCTAACAAATTGTGCCACCAGTCCTCCCCATTCCAGATCATGACTACATAATTAATGGACCTCAGCCAGTTTTGTGAAGAGATTAACACTTGTTCTACCGCAGTCAAAATGTGTTTGCTCGCGAGGGTGCCATTTTCGTTCCTGTGCAAATACGAAACATCTGTAAGGTAGAATAATCAAATACAATTTTTACTTCAACTTGAACGAAGTTCAGTCGAAGTAATGTAATCCCCAGAGCAGTTTGTGCAGTCATGCGTACCGATTAGTGCGTTCGGGGCCCTTTCGATGGCGATTTCTCGGCCGTTACGGATGCTACGAAGCTGAAATTTGGTGGACAGGTGGACCGTGTACAGCGGCATGCGTCCGTAAAATTTGGCGGGGATCGGCGATTTAGTTTTCTTGCTAGCGATCATTCTTCATTTTTTCGCCAAAAAGCCTACTCCTCCTAGGGATTGTGGAGTTACCTCTTGAAATTTTGCACACTGTTAGAAGGGTCTTTCGTGCACAAAAGTTGTACTTTTTTAAGCGAACTTTGGTAAAATGGCGTTTTTATGGACCGGTTGGCGTCTGAAATGGACCCTTTCAGGAAAATGGCCAATTTCTCTCGAATAAGGCAAAAAATCGAAAATTAACTAATCTCATTTTGATTTTACACTTGTTGTAAAGGTCGTCCGTGAATTTGGTGAGAATTGATTACGAAACGGTGGAGAAAATGCGAAATGAAATTCGCCTGTTTGTGTGCAAAATCAAGTTTCTGTTATTTTCAGTCTCCTCGCCAAGAGTGGTTTGGTCACCTCCCTGGTTTGGTATAGCAGCATGGATTAGTCCTGCTTGGTGGCTGTGATGTACGGTAGCTTTGTGTGTAATAATTTACTTACGGTAGTCAGCGTTTAATACGCAAGCCGGGTGTCTTTGATGCAGAGCATGCAGTCTACTTGTTTGTCATGCCTAGGTCAGTGGAAACCATTAAGGATAATGGTTGAGGAAGGAGTACTTTTGTTGATACTAACAACGAAACCAGCCGGTTTATAGAGTTAGTTTTAAATTTTACATGAATTAATTTAATTTTTCCAGTATTATACATGGTTACGTATTTTGGTCGTGATGGTTGATTGTAATTAATGTCAATTTTCCATGAAATATATGATACACCCTTTATCACCATTTGGTATAGACTAATAGCAACTATGAATATGCAAAAAGCTGTTGTTGACTGCTAACCTTGAAGGGGGTATTTTGTACTCACTTTCACAAGAATAGAAAATTATGGCTTCGAAATGTTTCAAATTTAAACTTTAAGATATTGCCATTAATTCTTTATTCGTACTGTGATCTTGTATTATGTCTCGATGCTGACTGCCTTCAGAAAATCAGCTAATTTTAAGAAACTGTTGCGAAACAACAAAAAGAAATATGAGAACAAAATGACGATTACAAGATTCTGATTTTGATTTGCCAAAATAGCATTAAGAACACGCTGCTTTATTTACCAGTTCCAAACTGCATTTGGCAGCCCCACAACAGGCATCCCCCTCCTTAAACCTAAGAAAATTAAACATTTTAATGAGAAAAACCAGATAAGGATGAAAAACGAAAAACAGTAAAATGACCAGCAAACAGAAGAACAATAGTAACCCACCCCCACCCCCCCATTCACAACTCCTCATACCATTATGGACATTGCCCTTTCAACTTTTAATCTAGCGTTACTAACTTGTATGCCGTCTTTAGTCGAAGTTTGCGTCATTGACGCTCTAGTTAATAGTGTACTCCCTCTTACGTTTATACTCCCTGTCAATTTTTGCAATTTTTTAGGCCTTCATATTGCATGAAGAAACCAAATCTCTATACTCAGGCTCTGATAGCATATCCTGAGGGCAGGCGCGTTGGGGGGCTCTTGCACACTGGACCTCACCGTGCACTCCTGCAAGCTCTATGAACTTGCTGTTTGACATTCATTCTGCTCTCTCAGAGTAGCATATGAGCCAATATGGTTTTGTTGATGTAGACATGATTTGTCTAACTCCAGCCTGTTTGCCAATATATATACATATATACCTCCCTGTCTGTTCCAAATAACTTCTGTATATCACTTTCAGCAATGTTTTCCTTGAACTCTTTGACTTTTTCTTTTCACTGGGAGATCTTTTGACATAAATCAATAGCCTAGAGAGAACAGACTTTCAGAAGCGATCTCGCCAAAGTCTTTTTGTTCAATTCGCTGAGGTGATATTCACAGACATCAGTTATATATAGAGTTGCCTTTCACAATTATTGTGTTCCTCCATGTATTCTGGTTCCTTGGAAACCAAGTTTGTATATTTTAGTACGAGTAATCTCATTTGCAGATCTATGACAAAAGATGAACTTTTACATTTTCTCTGTCATTGCACTTTTTCACTGAAAAATAAACATTTTCTGTCATTCTTCTGTCATTCTCTGGGGACACACATTCTCTGGCACATAGTTGCATGCTTAATCTTGCATTCATTGTGTCTGTACCAGTTGATTCCATGTAATTGTTGGCTGTGATGTATTTTCTCTTCCTGAAATAGTACCTTCTATGGTCATTCCTTCATTACACCAAACCTGTTGAGAAGAAAAATGTAACATTATTAGTTTTGTTGTTGCAATGGTCCAATATATATAGTCAAAATGGAACGACAAAGGGTGCCTGTTCTGTAATTTCACAAAAAGGCAACAGAATAAGTTGTGACTAATGGTAGGGTAAAGGCATTTTGCATAGCACATTTCACCTTAGGCCTACTATATGCTGGTGAAGACTTTGTACTGCAGAGCTCAACTTTGAATTGTTGTGAAGGTTAATGTGAAAGGAATAGAATATAATGCATACAAAAATGGACAGTAATATCCAAAGTGATAAATTATTCACACAGAGGAAATACAACTATATGAACCATAAATGATGAATATTAATCAATTAACCATAACCATGTTGGTGATCCAGTCACTTTAATGTATGCATTGTTTAAGGAATTAATTAGATGCAATGTGATGTCACACACACAGGAGTTTGAATACAAAGGAAGTATATTTTTTGTTTTTGATATTGCCTCCAGGTTCCACATTTATGGAACATAACCATCTTTTACCTTTTTCTCACCTGTCAAGTTATAAATTGAGCTTTCTCATTGGCAAAAGAAAGAAAAAAAAGGGGGGAGACTTATAAGATCATCGAACTTGGAAGAGATGCCAGTAAGGCTTTGACTGTGCCAATGCAGACGGTGGAAAGCAACCAAACATATTAATAAATAAAGTTGAGTAAAATACAGTAGCCAAGGTGCTTTGATTTCTCTCTGTGCATGACCATCTTGGAATATATCACGCCCGATTGGTTGACATCGGAGATGAGAACGGAAATTTGGTCTTAAGTGAATCAAAAGCAATCAACTTTTGAAGATCTCAAAGGGAGAATCTGAAAATTGACTGGATGAGTGGTGTGGGGGTAAATTTTGTCTCGCTTTATGAGAGAAAAATTGTTCTCTTTGAATCGACAGTAACTTTCAGAGACTCAACAAGCTACAGTGAATTAACATTAACCTATATTAAATTTTGGTGACAGCAGTGGTTTGCTATTCATAGTGCACTACCCTTCCAGATTATTAGATTATCCAGTGTCAAATAAATTCTTTCATTCAGAGAGAGAGAGAGAGGCAAGATGTGTGCGGGTTTAGTTGTTTAAAAATTCTCTTGTCTCGTCGTTATCTCAGGATTACAGATTTGCATACTTTTCCTGTCATTGCGGCTACTCGTGCCGAGACGCTGTTTGGTGATGGTGTGGGATGCTGTACACACAGGTGCAAGTGGGTTCCTGCGAGTTGGTGACATACATATAGAAATTAGTGCACTAGCTTACAGTGACATGTGCTCACGGGACATAACAATGCCCCATCTTACTCTGGATATATCCACATTTCTATGCAGAGGCATATCCTACAGATTATGTATGATATGAAATTTCAATGATTTTGGTTCGTGCCTACACATGTGATTGCTTTTATGAAAACTTTCACCTCCATATAGGAAGCAGGTAGCTTAAACACTGAAATTGCTCATCCCCCTACCATTTGGTCACTTCTGCCTTCAAAGTCTGTGTGACATGAAAAACACTTATTTGAATATTGATTGAATATATCATTTAAAATGTTGAAAATAGTCACAATTTTCATGAAAATCCATCAAACATTGACCATTTTACAAACAAATTTCTCTTTTACAAATTGCATCATGAATAAACGTAAGCCAAATATGCAAATTTGTGACGTCCAGGGAGGGATTCACCTGATATGTCTTATGTTATCCTTTGTTTACGTAACCTTTGTTTCAAAGACAACTGAGAATTTTACATGCCCTGAGGGTTTCATTTTGGAAGCACCTATCGCCTTCTTTAGAAATATTGATATCACTTACCAACGGGAAATTAAATAATTAAGAGATAAAATGTAAAGACCTAACAAAAGAAATACTGACACTGTGCAACACCCTACATCATCTGTTTTGAATTTTCATCAAACTTTGAAAAGCCATATCTCAAAAACAGTAATAAATAGAAACACAATTCCAACGGATTATCACTCAGGATTTCACTCTGCAACTTCTGAATGAAGCTAACTGATCTTTTCTAGATGCATGTCACTTGGTCTTTAAAAGCTGTTTGCCTTCACAGTTTTCATGTCATGCTCATGATCTTTACAAGTATACAGTTTGACAAACATTATTTTGATTCTCACTGATTCGTTGATGACATTACAACAGCTGTTTGGGAAGGAATCATGCTCTGAAGGAGGTGAAACGAGAAACCTATTTGATTTAATGAGGCGGCTGGTCTTTTCGATACAAAATGTTGAAAAATTCTTCATTGATGAAGATGGGGCTTCGGAAATAAATCCAGCGGTTTTGTTTCTCCCCTGGTTATTAAAAATCGTCTCAGAGTCTGTGCATTTTTATTAAAAGAAATGTCACAACGATTCTACCTGAGAAAACGGAATAAATACTTTAACTGGCTGTTTCTGGGTAAAAGGATAAATAAAATTTCTATTTTTATGTCAGCAGTGTAAGAATGACTGCAAGTAGAGGGAATATTTACAAGACAAAATGGGTGGGAAGAAAACAATAAAATCAGCATGTAAGTTTGCATCCGAACATGTCAAAGGATTGAGGATATTTACTGGATTTGTGAGAGAGACTTGACATAATTTACTTTGACTGGGTTTCTTTAAATGATCCACAATAAATGATAAAGAGACTGTTCCAATTAATGCCCACAAATTCTGACCAAATTATAATTACATCCCTAAATCTGCAGGAGACAGCAGTCTTTCAATTTTAATTTTTTTAACATTCGTTTAGGGACACCCACTAGAAAAAATTTTGAACTTAAAACTGCCTTGTTTGCTACCTGATATAAGTTTTTTTTCTTTTGCAAAAAATGTTTGCAGTTTATCCCGCTCTCTGACTCAAAATTCTTTGCGTAATGAATGTGCATCGCTCATTTGAAAGTTAACCACTTAAAACTGCAAACGTATCAATTCCCTTACTATCTTTCGCACGCAGCACGATGTCTCACGTTGTCATTCCTCGATCCACGTATAGCAATTCACCACACACCACTGTCTTCTTCTTCTTCCACTAAAACACATTTACTCCATTCTACCAATCTGTCTCTCCCGCCTTTTGAAATATCTTTTTGTTTTCTCTTCCATGATACCAAATACTCAATCTAAATTTTGGGTTCTCGGTCGGACCAGGGGTTTAAAGAAGCACACTTCTTAAAGTTTTGCAATTTTTTGGACAATGTGATTTGCTCAGTATTTTCCAATTAGTCAGAGCCCTGACGAGTCCCTATTTTGAAAGTTATACAGTACACCTTAAACCAATTTCCTGCTAGTTGTCTCTTGTAGCATTGGGAAGATAACAAAATCGTCTTTTCATTGATGTTAACCTAATTGTCATTGGTCCTTTTCAATTCATCAGACCAAGGGATATGGAGTGATAATCAATGTAATATTTTTTTTTGTCGGCAGTAACATGACAACAGAGTGCACAATACATACGCACATAAACCGTTGTTGCGCGTGTTTAACGTGCAAAGAAACGGAAAGGACTGTTCCATTGCTGTCATGGGTTATGCTGTACTTGACAAGGCTAAGGAGTCTTGATTTTGTGTTACTCGTTTCCCGAAGAAAGTGTAAAGACAGAACACCATGTACGATATGTTTTTTTGAACCTCTCAGTAATGTTTTAAGCTTTGAATTTGAGCCATAATACATCCTACAGTATTGTAAAGTTATTGTTGTTCGATCTGGAGTTGTTTGAAACCCCCCATACCTGAATGGATCATTCCAAGGTTAAGCAACCCATAGAGCAATAAATGGGGAATTTTGAGTTTCATGCAGTGCTCAGAATTTGGCTGAGAGTTTTGATTTGTGACGGATATATCCTTTGTGTCCTAACTTCGCCCTGTTGCATATACTGGATATATGTCTTGTCATACAGGCACCTACGCCACGTAACCCCCAGTGGGTAACGAACGATAGTTCGCTGGGCACAGTGAAAAATATGGCGCCGTTTTCTGTTCGCTAATGCATAGAATAGATATCCCCTGCATCATATTGAGATGCTGACCAAGCATTCGAAACCCGGAAGTGTTCTTAGTCGGTGCTATCCGGCATACAATTAATCTCTCACAGGCCTACCAATACAGATACATGTGTATGACCACGTCGAAGTATTTTCTGTTCAATTCCTCTCTTATAATGTCTCACTCTATAACAAAAGAAGGGAATGTGGACAGAAGGAGCTTTTGCAGCGATAATTCAAATAAAGTGGGAAAGTGGGAGGTTGTGACTCAGAAAGTTGGTAAAACGAATCGCTAGTTGCATGGGGCAAGTGATGATTTACATGAATACTTACAAGTAATTACAGACTATATGTCATGTGCTTGTATTTGCATGAAAAAAAAGAAAAAGAAAGACAATGACGCATTTTTGTGTTAAAAGTAGTTACAGTCTCTTATTTTTCCGGTGTAAATTTGAAAAAATGGCATTGTTGCAAAAGTTTACTTCTTCAGTGGGGTTTAAAGTTACAATATTTTAATGTCTCAGTCAATTGTCTTTGTCACATAAGGTATTTCGTTCAATAGTTGCAAGAGCTTTTTGTAATGGAAAGCCACATTTTGTGTGGGCATATAGCATTTACTTTCACCAGTTGTAAGGGTGTACTCAACCACCTCCATCAGCATTATTTAATATGAAAGAAAGCAAAAAAGCCTCAAAATAAAAAAAGAATGAATAAAAAACAAGAAAGGGAGCATGGACTAGAAAAAGTGACCTTTTCATGTAAAACCTGACTGGACATTATATCAATGGGTCATGACGTATCTCTTCAATCTTCACTGACGTATTCTTCCTTCTTCCAGAGCCACATAAATGCATGTAAATTACATTAACTTGATAATATTTGAGTGGTTGAGTCTTTATTTCTGGGTAAAGTAACTTAATTCCATCATATGAATTGTGCTCCTGCTAGTGGTCACTGAACATCCTATACCGCTTCTCCGCTTTATGCTTTTTACTTTCTGCATCATTGGTAAATTTCCAAATTGACCCACTTTTTGCTTAACCCAATTTTTTTTTTCTTTTTTCACTCCAATATCAGAAAGAAGACAGATTTTTAAATAGGCTGAGGAGAATGAAATAATATTTATTTTGAAACTAAAGACAAGTTTGACACTCTGAAAATTGGATAGGTTTGTTTGTGGTGTGCAATGATACAATAAAACAAAATTAGGTCAATTCAACATTGATCTACATATGAAACAAGTGCTTTCAACCAATTACTTTTTGTTTTTATCAAATTTGACTGTGATTAAATGTATCCGTGATTAAAATTTCAAAGCAGAATGTAGAGAATGAAAGTTAGCCCACTGATCATGTAAGTAACAATTTCATTTACTTTTTGGTAGGCCAATTGTTACATAGCATGCTGTACGTGTCATTACCCTATCACCCAGGATGCCTGAACTATGCTTTAGCGATGCCCGAGCTATGACTGAGTTCATGCTACTGAAAACAGTATAAATAAACAACCCAAAGAGAGTGAGATTGAATAGTGGGATAACCTTAATCACATTCAAACTGGCTAGGTTGCTTTTTACCCTGCAATGGCCCACATTTCAGCTAGCAAAAGTGGAAGATAGAAATATGTAATATGCTTTACCTGCTGGTTTGGAGTGAATTAAAAATACTAAGGTATATAAAATTATTAGTTCAAGAGTTGGGATGACCCAGCAAGCAATCTCATTCCTCATAGGTCCACCTCTCCCTCCATGGATCCATCCCAGACCTGTTTCCCTGATTCCTCCAGATTGCTTAATGTCCTTCCAGATCATTCTTGAGTGATTCTGATATTCTAATCGGATGGCTTTTGGTCTCTAATCCTTCATGTCGTCCTTCCTCAAAAAAAAAAAAGAAAACAAAACAATGAAAGCTACATTATGAGTTACCATGCATTATCCATGATGTATTTTGAGGAATATTGCTCCTAAGTGTTTTAATTACATGAAGTGTCTTTTGAAACCTCTGGTTATATATATATATGTATATATATATATAATATATATATATATATATATATATATATATGTATATATATACAGTAATGTTTCTTCAGTCACTTCTGGTACTATTTCACATGGTTTTAAAATTAGAACTTTAATTTGTGGGATTAGTATTTCCATCCTTTATCTCTGAGCATATTCATTCTCTAGGTGCATGCATTTTTGCGATAATATTCTTATCAATGAAGCAGCAACAGATCTATCTCATGTTCAGCAGTCAATCACCTATCGATAGCGTAAAATCGTTTTGCGTAAACTGTCTGCATTGATTTCAGACACCGCAGACAAGTGCGAATGGCACAGCTGCACAACTTGTGCAAACATAGACTGTGTGATGATGGCAGCTGTACATTCACGCTTTTGGAATTCAACGTCATCAGAAGTTTTTAACTGATGATGGCCTAGGGTTGGAAAGATAAAGTGATAGGAGGGGGGGGGTGATGGGAGGAGAGTGAAGAGGGGACTTGAGGGGAGAATATATTGGTGTGTGCTAGGAGGCAACAGGTATGTAACCTTGTCATTGGTGCTCAATGGTCATCACACTCCCTCCCACCCTCCCCCGTCCCCCGAAAGAGGAAAAAAAACAAAATTTGATCCCACTAATTATCTACTGGTGTAACCTTCATTCAAATTGGGTAAAGTCCAATCTGGGGGCAAAAGAAATCAGACCAAACTGCATCATCACTTATCATAGAATCGACTAACATGGTTGGTTAGTTACAGAAATCCTGTAAAATCCTATAAAATCCTACGTTTACAAGGCGTCCAGTATCAAAATTCCTCTATAAATCTACAAACCATAGTACATTCAACAGCAACGAGGTAATTTGAGGATGTCGTCCAGCAAAAAATCTGCAAAAGCAGCGAAACCAACCCCGCCAACCAGGAGGAAGGGCCGTTCTTTACAGCCTAACGAGGAGCCTATACCTGTTGACCTACATGACTCAATTGCTGATTCAGTTCGTGAGGAATTACTTGCTATTATAAACTCTGACGACTTCTGTACAAATTTAGTGAGCAAATTAGTGCCAGCCATAACTGAAGCTGTAAAAGAAAAAATTTGTTCTGATCTTCATGAAGCATTTCAGCTGGAACTAAATGAAAAGCAAAAGCAACTTGATGAAGTCAGAGAAGAATTCAACGTTCTCAAACGTGAGTTTGCCACAATCCATGACTTGGTTGATCACCAAGAACAATATTCAAGGCGTAATTGTTTACGACTACACGGTTTACCTGAGTCCCCAGAGGAACCAACGGATGCTCTCGTTACGAGACTCGCAAGTGAGAAACTGAATGTTACCCTCACCCCAGGTGATATCGACAGATCGCACCGAATCACCCCCAGACCTCGAGGTGCCACTTCAACGGCTACGAGACCCAGGGCAATCATTGTGAAGTTTGCTACGTACAATATGAGGGACAAGGTATACCGGGCGAGGACCAAACTTAAGGGCACAGGCATCTACATTAATCAGGACTTAACACGTCAGAACCAGCAGCTCTTTACTAAGGCCCTGTCAACATAATAAAGTTTCCAAGTCTTGGACACGTGATGGGAAGATCTTTGTAGCGGACGCAAAGGGTCACAAGCATCATATTGCCACCGCATACGACCTAGATAAGCTGCAGTAACTCTATACGCACCTGCTCAAGCATCATTTGCCGCCATCTTGTTTCGTGTAGATATACCAGGCTACATCCCTTATGATTTTGTGCGACCTTGTTACTCTGGCTGGGTGATCGATGACTTCTTTGTTGTTCACAATATCACCACTGGATTTAACGGACTACTAATAAGGATTTCTTTTTTCTGTTGTAAGTGGATTTACGTCTCTTCTCGTTCACTTTCTGTTCCTACCTTAAGTTTCTAAAATTTTGTCTTTTCTCTCTTTTTTTTTTTTTTTTGTTCTTGTGTAAGATCTTTACTTGGTAGTTTGCTTTTCAAACGGAATGGATAATACCTCTTTTCTTGATCATCTCTGCTGTATCTGTTTCCATAGTTTTACAGATAATGATTACTCTGTAGGCACCTGTTGTATCTGCTCTTCCGGTATTAAGTGGCACAATCACTGCCCAGTCAATCCTATTGTTAATGTATTGAATGATATTCCTTGTGCCACCTGTAAAACTGCTTCTAAGCTTGGTTTCACGGACAATGACAATGATTCTCCCTTAAATTCTGTTGATCCTGATGTAAATTCTGTGCATGATTCTCAAATCGACAGTTGCAAGTACTATAATTATGATTTCTTTAATAACATTAACCCTTACATTTGGGATAAGAAATTAACTTTGTTTCATGTTAATGCTAGGTCGCTTAATAGCAACTTTACCAACCTCTCAATTTCTCTTAGCTCTATTAAGCATAAATTTTCCCTTATTGGAATTACCGAGACTTGGCTTAATGATAATGAAACACTACATACCGTCTATAATATCCCAGGTTACAACTTAGAACAAACCCCCAGAGCAAGACGAGGGGGTGGGGTTGCTTTATACATTAATTCTGAACTTAGCTACAAAGCCCGTCCAGACCTTAGTATTTTCGTGGATGGTATTTTCGAGTCTATCTTTGTGGAGGTCTACAATCGACAGTCTCCTGTTATAGTAGGAACTATTTATTGTCCAGTTGGTATTAAGGACGGTGTCTTAGACATCATCTCTACACTACTTGACTGTCTGAATAACGAAAGTAAGACTTGTTTCCTCACGGGCGATTTCAATTGTAATCTTCTTAATCAGGCCGATAACAGTTGTACCCAATTTGTCAACCTTTTTTATTCTTACTCTCATCGTCCACTTCAGAGTATACCCACTAGAGTTACTTCACACTCTGCCTCACTGCTTGATGTAATTTTCACGAATAGTTTATGTTTAAATTCTGTTTCTGGTGTAGTAGTTGATGACATTTCTGATCATTTTCCAGTTTTCACGCTTACTGATTTAGGTGTTGCTGTGTTGAGAGAAAATTCAATCTTTTTTAAAAGAGACATCAACCCTGTTAGCCTTGACCAATTACGCTCCGCAGTTCAAAACGAATCGTGGGCAGATGTCTATAATTCTTCTGATGTTGATAGTGCCTTTGATAATTTCAATAATATATTCTTAAATCATTTAAATAATTGTCTTCCTTGGGTAGCCCATACCAAAAAGTGTAGTAACCGAAATTCGAAGCACTGGCTCACCCAAGCCATACTGAACTCTTGTAAAACAAAGAATCGTTTATTCAAAAGGTACCTCCGTAGTCGGTCTGCTGATGCTTTGAACGAGTATAAACGATTTCGAAATCGTCTTACTTCTGTCATCAGACAGGCTAAGAAATTTTACTTCTCTACTTTGTTCAGCAATACCACACAGGACACGAAATCTACATGGCGCTCAATTAATACCCTGTTGTATGGTCGAGGTACTGATTTTACTGCTGATAAATTAAATTATCATGGAACTAGTGTTTCGAATCCTTCCGATGTTGCAAATATCTTTAATGATTATTTTACTGCCATTGGTCCTGCTACCCAGGCAGGGATTCCCCCCTCACACTGTAGTTATAAGTCCTATCTGTCCCATCGGGTTGTCGACTCTCTATTCATTAGTCCAGCATCATGCGAGGAGGTGTTAAATATAATATTTTCTCTTAAAAATTCTGCCGCTGGTTTTGATGGAATTTCCTCTACGATCCTCAAATATGTGGCTCATTCCCTGTGCACCCCACTAACCTACCTTTTTAATCTTTCGTTAGAGAAAGGTATTGTTCCTAGTCCTCTCAAAATTGCACGTGTTGTTCCTGTTTTTAAATCTGGTGATAAAGATTCGGTTAATAATTACAGACCTATTTCAATTTGACCATGTCTCTCCAAAGTACTCGAAAAACTTATGTTTACTCGATTATATTCTTTTTTTGTAAAGCAAAATCAATTGTATGAATACCAATTTGGGTTCCTTCCTGGGCGTTCGACTTCGCATGCTAGTTTACACTTCACTAATAAAGTAACAGATGCCTTCGAAAAAAATCAGTATGCATCAGGCATTTTCTTGGACCTGTCTAAGGCTTTTGATACATTGGACCATAGAATCTTACTCAGTAAACTTGAACATTACGGTATTAGGGGTACAGCACTGGATTGGTTTAAAAGTTATGTTACTGATCGTTACCAATATGTTGGCATTAACAATGTTAATTCTATACGTAAGCGTATTACTTGTGGTGTTCCTCAGGGATCTGTTCTAGGTCCTTTGTTGTTTATTATTTATATCAATGATCTCCACAGGGCTAGTAATAAATTGCATGTAATTTCTTATGCTGACGATACCAATCTTTTTTATTCCAGTAATGACCTCAGTTGTCTACTAAATGTAATACAATATGAATTTATCTATGTTCACAACTGGTTTTGTGCAAACAAGCTATCTCTCAATGTAAAGAAAACCAATTTTGTTATTTTTACCTCACCTTCTAAGCAACTTAATCAAGGTGTAAACAACATACAACTTTGTGGTACTAACATACAGCGTTCAAATGTTACTAAGTTTCTTGGTGTGTTTGTGGATTCTCATCTCACCTGGACTGCTCATATCCAATATGTTAGCACGAAAGTTTCAAAAGGTGTAGGGATACTAAACAGATTTCGACAACTTCTTCCTAGGAAAATTTTGGTATCCCTGTATAATACCCTTATACTCCCTTATCTCACTTATTGTAATATCATTTGGGGGAGCACGTATGCTACCAGAATTAAACCTCTCTTTATTTTGCAGAAAAGGGCCATTAGATGTATATGCAACGTAGACTATCGTCATCATACTGCACCTCTTTTCGCTAGTCTTAACCTTCTTAATATTTATGATTTAAATCGGTATCTTACCGGGTTGTTTATTTTTGACTGGTTATATAACAGAACCCCGTCAATTTTTCGTGCTCAGTTTCAGTTTCGTGATAGCAATTACCCTTATCCTAGTCGTGCTTCAAATCAGTTTATCACTCCCCTTTGTAGGCTTAGGTCATCTCAATTTGGTCTTCGATTTGTAGGTGCAAAACTCTGGAATTCTCTCCCCTTGGAAGTTACAAACTGTAAAACACAATATGCATTTAAAAAGCAGCTTAAAGTTCATTTCATTGCAAATTACCTTTGAACTACCGTCTTTTTTGCATTTCTGTTCTCTATTCTTGTTTTTTTTGTGTGTGTGTGTGTGTGTGTGTGCTTTTCTTTTGTTGTCTTGTATTTTCTGTCTGTCTTTAAGGGGTGTCAACACCCACAAGCTCCTAGGAGCTTTCAGTTGCCACTCCTCAGTCTCTTACCTTTTTTTTGTTAAGTAAAGTAATTATTTTATGAAGTGTCTAAGCATGATGATCCTTATATACTGTATTTTCGTTACTTTTTCCACTCTCAGAATATTGTTATGTCTTATATTATAAGTAAGAGATTGGAATAAAGTCATACTGAACTGAACTGAACTGAATCTTTTCCCTTAAGGTGTTTACTCAGTTGCATTCCCTTTTACTAGGCAAGTGTCCCACTGAACCCAGGGAGTTAAAAGATGCAATAAAGCCTACATGATGCCATCAAGCTACTTCCATCCACTATCTTCATGACGTCGTTCACAGTCATCACCAGCACTGGAAAAGAAGATGCTATGATTACGGAGCTATTTAAGAGATTTAATACTTCCGAGTGCCTAATGCAATCATGTCATATTAACAGTACTGCTTAAAGCCCAGATTCGTATACTTTTTGTCAAATTCATAGAGAAGCGACGGGGGAATATAGGCAGCTTTTTAACCGAGTGAAAGGCTACGGTACCATTTCGTATAAAACCTTGCCGTTTACCGTCCGTGTATCATAATATTTTTCTTTTCATTGTACACCAACTCACTATCTGTCTGGCTGTCTGGGAGGAAGTACACAGACAGATACAAACACACACACACAGAAATCCTTAATTCACATGCAGTGGGCTAAAAGGCATTTTGGCATCTTGACAATGAAGAAGTAATAAATATCTTAAAAATAGACGAAGCGGATCTTTCGCAGAATATTGTCATTTGCTGCATGACGAGACAAGATGCAATTAAGAAATTGGGAACATGGTGTTTCTCTTCAATTCTTCAGCGAAGCAGTAAAATGACAGCATCTTTGTAAACCAACAATGTAGCCAGTTTTACACCACTGCAGAGACAATGTCACGTTGTGTTTTTCATCCACCAGCGCAGATGATACATTGCCCGAGAAAATGACGACTGAACGTACAGACGGGCACAAAGATGAATGTCTTCCAATCGTGTACATTTTCTTATCATATTCACACAAATGAACACTTTTCTTTGGTGTCTGCATGACGAAATTGAGAGGATAGAAACAGAAAGGAAGTAGGAACTGATTGTGGTAGGGAGATTGCTGTCAATTCTTATGTCTGAATGCTTGAAGCAAAAGTGAAAATGTTCTGCGAATCTGTGTGCAATTGAAGCTTGAACTGTCGTTCTCAGAATGACAAAATGCTACGTAAATACAGAACAAAGATGAACCGGAAAGGAGGACAAAAAAAAAAAAGCTTTTCAGATATACATCCCGATAATTTTCAGAAAAAAATGAAAGTAAAAGAGTTTTCAAGTTTCAGTGAAATATGCATTTTTTTTTTTTTTTGGCCTTGATTTATATGGCAATTTATTTTTAAATTTCAAATTTCAAGTTATTTATTAGCAATTGCCATAGTTCAGAAGATTTGCTGGATTGTAGAATAGGTGTCGCAGTCAGTAACGGATAATCCAGTCGGTGCAGATCCTACGTCACCAGTTATTGTCACACAGCGAATAAGTTAAAATTGCGAACTAGAACTAAGCCTACAAACATCTGAATAATTCATGAGCTATGAGTGTGTGAATGCGAGGAAAAAGAGCCCATCGTTGCTGATATTTGGGTCACGAAATGTCCAAGGCCTTGTAGGTTATTGAACAGTACATAATTAATATCAACGATCTATAAAATTTGTCTAAGGGTCTCCATCCAAATCCCACATTTTCTGCCATGCTTTGATGCATAGATCCTCTTGAGGTTTTGTAAATGTTATCGTTGGCTACTAAACTGTGTCTGATGCAATGCATACGAGCAAGTTACACACTCGAGTTGAGAAAATCGCTGTCAGAGTGCATGTAGAGGTAAAAAGTAACGAGCAAATAAATAGTCCATCGGATTCATTCACCTTTTAGAAACTTAACCTCTATAGATATGAAGTGCAAACTTTACCCTGAATCTATACTTGATGCAGCAAACTATCCTTTTATAAAGCTGAACAAATTGGGGTATAGTCCTTTGATGTTGTTGATAGCTTCATTGATGATGGGCAGGAAGTCCTTTGATGGTGCTGATGAGTTCATTGATAATGGGCTGTAAGTCCTTTGATGGTGTCAATGACTTTATTGATAATACGCTATTACTCCTGTGATGGTGCTGATGACCTCATTGAGAATTGGCTTTTTAAGTCCTTAGATGATGTGATGACTTCATTGATAATAAACTATTAGTCATTCAGTGGTGTTAATGACTTCATTGGTAATGAGCTATTACTTTCTTTGATGGTGTTGATGACTTCATTGGTAGTGGACTACAAGCTCTTTAATGTTATTGATGACTCAATTGATAGCGGGCTAGTAGTCCTTTGATGGTGTTGATCACTTTATTGATAATGGACTAGTAGCCCTTTTAATGTGTTGAGAAAGAAAGATATATAAGGTTTAATTCTTAGTCTGTAGATGAAAAAGTTGCAATATATTTGTTTGTATTTGAATGTTTTGCACCTTTCTAGCTATGGACTAAGAATTTTCAAACCTTAAATATATATTTCTGCACCCGATGAGGAAGAAGTGATTCATTCGAAAACATTTGTGACAACAATGGACTTAAAATACACTTTTGTTTGCTCCTTTGATGGTGTTGATGACTTCACTGAAATGAGCTATTAGTATTTTGAATGTGTTGATAACTTCATTGATAATGAGCAAATTAGTTCTTTGATGGTGTTGATGACTTAATTGATAGTGGGCTAGTAGTCTTTTTAATGTGTTGAGGAAGAAATTTATATAAGGTTTAATTTTTAGTCCATAGATGAAAAGGTGCAATAGATATTTTTTTGCATCCCTTGGTGGTGTTGTTAACTTCATTGATAGTGGGCATAGAGTTCATGAAAACTTGCTAAATAGATCTTTAAAGTTTTCATAATAGAAGTTAGTTCTTATCGTTTTGTGTGAAAGAATGTCATAGTTTTCAATCATCTTAAAAGTCTTCTTCCTGTGCTTCCCTGAGACAAAAAGTGAGCAAGCTTTCATGAAGTTTGTATTTCTGGGGACAGCAAGGCAACTCTTAGTACTGATGTGTAAACTGGAAGAGCGCCACCAAATGGTATTGTCATTCAACTCTTTCTCAGGCTTCTGTAATGTACTCACATATCGAATACATTTGAAAGGAGACATTATCAACATACAACTGTGTCGATGGGTGAGCAATGGGGATGTCAGGGTGGATGATAGGAATGCATGGCAGCTGTGGATTCTTCAGTCTTTTACCATATTCGTTGATGAACTTCAAGAGACAAGCTCAATTATTTCATTTTTTATTCCCCATCTCCTCATCCTCTTAAAAGGTCATTGTAATGAGGAAGGCTCTGACTATCAACAATCATTGTTTTTATGCAAGACTCCCCTTGTTGTACATCGTAGAATTACTACAAACCTGTCAACAAATTGTATATTTGATTGAACAACTGTTCAATGGTGGGAATATGTTGTTTACCAGTGTTATCCTCATAAACTTAATAGTTTGTACACATTGGTTGAGGGATTGAGCACTTAATGTACCTGTTTCAACATAACAACTGCACTCTTATTTACAATTCTTAGAGGTCCTTTTCAACTTTAAATGCAGGCTCCTGTTCGTTCAATGTTTGATACAACTTTGATTAGTACCTCCATTTCTCACTCAGTGGACTAAGAGCCCAAAGTTGTGAATTATGTCTCTTGTTTCATAATCCAGATCATAGGTAGCTCTGAAGGTGTTCTGTACTAGGGAAAGCGACTTCCAGAGTCCTGTAAGACAGCTTTTTTGTGGATATGGAGATTGGTAGAGGGTTAAAAAATAAATAGTGTCTGCACCCCTTTATCCTAGTGTGTTGCTATTTTCCAATATTGACAGTTCTCTCATATATCACAGACATATCTCTAGACAAGTTGTGACAAGAAATTTGAGTATCTGAACTTGAAAATGTATTGTCTTTTCATTCATTCATCCTTTCTTTGTTTGTTTCTTTCCTTCTCAGATGCGATCAAGGCTTGTCTTTGAAATACTACCTCCAAAGGTAAGCATTATTTTTCTCTAGTTACAGCACTGAATCAAATGTCAACTTCTTTTCAGAGACTACATACATTCTACTTGAAGCAATATTTTTGTGACTTCTGAACATTTATGAAATTATGAACTGCATGGATAGAGTGCCTGTCAACTGGAGAATAAAGGGCAAGCAAGGCTCAGTGGAGAGGACAGCTAGGGAAAGTATTGGGTGGGATCATGGATGGGTGAGCACTGTAAGCAAGTCATGCAGGGGGGTAACTATATCTACAGGGGCCACTATGCCACTTGATTTATTTTCATTAGTCTCCCTTGCTAGTTGTGTCCTTTGCTATAAATTGTAAATAACCAAAACAAGATTAGCTGCATAAGATTGTCTGTGAAACATTGTGTTCGCTGGGAAAAATATTTACCGAAAAAAAAATATTGTCATTTTTGTGCTGGAATGTGGTAAAAGTGAATGCCAACATTACCAAAGTTCACAATTTATTTGTGTTTAAAAACAAATTTGAAACCTGGGTAGCAGAATGAACAGTTGACGTTATCATAGTTCCGTTCTGACAGATTTAAAGAAGTTAGTACTGAACAAACCAAAATTTATTTAATCTTCTCTTTGCCACTTGGTGAATTCTTAGAAAGGGTGTTTGCAGGCAACTTCCATCACAGAATAGAACAGTTTTGTTTGAGTGATTCCTTTGAGGATCATTACGACAAAATCCCTGAAATTTTGTAAATTTGACAAGTCAGATGGAGTGATTCCAATGATGTTTAAAAGTCAGTGGCATATGTTACCGCTGCTGCTGCTCTTTTGACTTCATTTCCAAGAATTAACAGAAACAAAACAGAAACTGAACTGTCGTCGGTAGTATTGAACTTCAGCAATAGTCAGCTTTGACAAGTTGAACTGGTGGCAGGCTTTCAAAATATGGGTAATGGTACAGGGCATGCACAGCAGTTCCTTACCGTAGAGGGCGCATTACAGTATTAAGCAAAGATTCTAATATGCCTCATGTCAGGTTCCTGCTGTTACATGGTAAGGTATAATACATATACCACAGTACATAGTATATTACCATTCAGTAACATGTTGCCACAAGATGTGAATTCTCCGTCTTTCTCCTCTGCTTTCTGTTCCCCTTCTGTGTTTTCTTACCAGTTTCATTTTACTCCCCCACCCATATTTATCCTCAACCCACCTTATCCTCATTCTTTTCTCTGACACCATTATCAGCCCCCCTCTCCCCTCATTCTTTGCCTACTACCTCTTTATGGTTTACCCATTTTCATACTACAACTGCATGATATTTGATGAACGGTTTGGTTCATTATGAACAAAAATGTGGTCCACTTCTTAATTTTTTTTTTTCTGGAGAACAAAGCATTGACCAACTACTTATCCACGAGAAAAAAAGATCGCCTGTGTCATGAAAGCACCATGGAAAATTACGTTTATTCAAATTTTATTTCTGATTATTTTGAACTCTACAATCCTGTATGTGTTCTGTTGTTATTTAGACAGTGATATTCAGCACAGGCTTCTCAATGTTGAGTGGGGTAACCCAGGACAAAGAAATGTGCAAAAAGAATTTAAAAAAAAATGGTGAAAAGTGATAAATTTTCTCTTTGCTTCCAACTGGATCTGGTATTTTTATTCCTCAATCATTTCACTTAATGATGAATACAGAGACATTGATAGCTGAGGAGGCCATTACCATTAGCCTCGGTCCCTCTACTGTTACATTTTTTTCCTTTTTGCTCTCAAAATTATGCAATTGTCACTTGCCCTAATCCTTTTCTTTCCCACCCCCCATCCAACCATACCCATATTCCCCCAGTTCCAATCAGTAAGTAGATTTTTTGAGATGATTTGGTCATATAAGACTGGCACTGTAAGCTACTTTTTAAAGGTGAAAGTAGTTTTGAGTGATCAATTTTTGCCAGAAGTCAACTGTATTGACAGGAAAGGTGGTGATCTTAAACCAATAGCCTAAAAGGTGAAAACCTAACTTCTATTGTTTGTACCAGCCCCAAAATTTAGAGCCAGGTACCCAATTTCACAGTCAGTCAAGCATCTGGGTAAACTTGAAAGGAAACTTTTCTTGGGCTTTGAATCCATTATGGAGTCATAATTCGACATCTTGCATTGCAACTTAACATTATTCATCTTGAGTACTGGGTATGACAATCAATAGTTATTCATACACATAAATTAAATTTTATCACACATGCGGTGTGCGTTGACAAAACTTGGGATTCCGGTAGCAATTTCAGAACCGGGTCCTGACCTCAGCTGTCAGATATCTGGGGATCGGATACCCAATGCAAACACTAATTATATATATATATATATATAGCTGAAAATAGCGATGAGTTTGAAATTCATGATGAATCAAATATATTACGCCAATATTTCGTAAGAATACACCTTACATCGTCAAGGCGAAATAGCAAACTGCATATATATATATATCTCAATACTTCAAATCTCAAAAAGGAATTACATTTACAGGGAAGGTTTGCATTGTAAGCCTTTAGTTTTCTATCAAGACAGCACTGGGTGATAACTCCCTCGACACATACTAAGAAAAAAGGTGTAAAACAGCAGAGAGAGAGGAATAAAGGCACTATTGATCGGTTGACATGTAACAGTCGAACCTCGTTGCTTTCTCTGAGGAGAATCATTTGTGTGTCGATTTGTCCAATCCTGCTCCTTTTGGTTCTCTATCAATGGAACATATTCATCTCTCTTCACTGACTTTCATTGGAAATCAATATTTCGACTTGGGCCAAAGGACTCTATATCACTTGGCAGCCACCTGGAGGAAACGCTCCCCCCTTTGGCTTTCTGACACAATTTTCTTCTACGAGGTTCCAATTGTCTTTGCTGTTACATTCGATGGATGTCGTCCTTGGATCTCGATGTCTCTGCATGCGGGTAGTACCTGCATAAATTCGCAGATTTGGACAAGATCAGAGACCATCGTTCTGTTTCGTTAGAGACTACGGCGTACCTTATTAATCAAAAGCCGGACTGGCAGTCAATCCCATTTGTTAGAAACAGCCTCACAAAATCCCCTGTGATCAATTTTCTGTTGGTCCCAAAGGGTTTTCCAAAGGGCAGACCAATGTGACCATTCTGAGAGTAGAGGTTGTAATTGACATAGATTGATTATAAGCCAGAGTTCAAAGAAAAGTAACTTTAAACATGTCTTCATGAAAGAATTAGGCCTCCAGCAATCACCTGCTTGCTGGGTTTTGTTTTTAGTCTTGTCTTTTTTATTTTTGTTTATTTGGAAACAGATTACCTTGAAGGTGTCAAGGTTTCTGAATGTAGGGGCACTGTTACGACCAAGTTATATTAGACTTATTGCCATGTATGTAACAGTACTATTCAATTCTCATGTGACTGTGGCAGCCCTCTGTGGCAGTAATCCTGTGGTCCGAAACATTACAAAGATGGATTTCAAAATCGTATACTTAATTTTAATTCTGTCCTCTACCTTGGTGCCATTTGGGTCAGTCCTTCGGCTATTTGTCGAACTTTGATTTCCGTGTGAAATATGGCCGTATGGCCCTTTCAGCATCTCAAAGAAGTGTTTCGTTTCAAATGTACCGTACAAGTTGCTGCCATTGTCTCTCAGTGGAACATACTGTAGACAGAGAATCATCACTCGCTACTGTGCCTCAACATTTCCTGCTCGGTCTCTCAGACAGATTTTTTGTCTCTCTTTGGCACATTTGGCCAATCTGTTGAAAGTAAAAGGAAGTTACGACCAAAGCCTCATTTGCATTGGACCTCTTGCTTCAATTGAGCAACCTTTTGCTACTACATGAAGCTCTTGAACATTGTAGAAAAAAATTTGTATTAGTGGTGACAAGTTCTGTCCACACACATATGCATATCTATCATAGGAAAATTCACTTTGATGAGTAGTTGAAGTGGTTTTCTATACATGCTGCTAAAAGGCACGATTGCAATTAAGTATGCAGTCCTTGAAAAAAGTCTGTAACATTAAGTAGACTATCCATTACTGCTTATTATGGTTTATCGATACTAAGGATTCTTTTCATGTTAAATTTGCAAACTGAGTGTGCACTTGAAGTGAAACAGCTGATTTGAAAAAGAAAAATATACATCTGTACATTGGTCGAGACTTTTGTTTATTTAAATAAAAAAATATCAAGCACCTGTGTTTGATAGTTAGTTTTGAAAAAACAACATAGAGGCATAATTATTTGAATACTGTGAAAACTGTTCAATGGGTGTGAATGCTGCTAGCAACAAACACTGACGTTTTGTTTGAGAGTGTCCAAAGAGTGGTAGGCAACCTGTTCCAATAACTTGCAAACTGGTGGATTGGAAACTTCACTGATTAGATTCCGTACGTGGTAGCAGTCAGCAACCGAGACTCGAGAATCGACTAAACCCTGTATTTCGTTTTTTGATTCAGTCGATGGATCTCTTCACATTTAGGATTAAAATTTGTATCAGACTCCTGTGCCTGGAAACACCTGCAAATGTGAGAGAAACATTTTTCTGCCAAAGGCGACCAAACATTGTGCAGGCAAGAAACGAAGCCAATCCTCGGCTGCAACGCAGTGCTGGATGTGGAGAAGGAACTTGAACTAAATGTATCATCCGCCAAACAATTTTAACTTATCTAAGGAAGCTTTGGTGCACATGTCAATTGTGAAATCTCTTTTCCCTTGGCTCACTCCCTTTGAGTATAGTTGTGAGAGTAGTAAGTGAGACCAAACATCCCTGTATTTGATCAAAGCAGTGCAATGTCTAGTGGAATAACATCATGGATTTTTAAAGCTGAGAAAAAAAGAAACTGTACTGTCTGGAGTCTCTGAGATTGAATAAAGCAATTGGAGGGCTCCGTGCAGCCTCTCATTTTCTCTAGTTTTGAGGGAATTTTGTTTTCTCCAAATTCCTGATGGAGCAAGTTAAGGGATTACTCTACCTCCCAATCAGGTAAGTTCCTGACATCTTAACCTAATTGACATTGTTACAGATTTCTTCAACACGGCCTCAGTTCACAAACACATCTAACGAAAATGAAAGGCCCAAATCGTTGGATATCAGAGGGAGGATGAAATGGAATGTGTTAAATAACAAATGTTGTTCCCAAACTATCTTTGATAGTTTATTGTTGATAGCTAATATGTTTTTTTTTTTTATTATTAGTTTTGTCAAGGATGACTCATCGTCTTAGTTCAACTTTGAAGTGTAAGCTGTTGGCATAGTAGCAATGCAAATGATATATTGCCAATTAGAAAGTTGCGGCATATAATGTTGATGGCAGATAAAGATTAATTAACCTTTGTGTGGATGACAGACTAACCTAACCAGTATCCATTTTGTCCCTGCTTGTATGACAATGCGCTCTCTTAATCATTGAGATAACAGCCTGAGGGATCTCTTAATATACCAGCTCCAAGAAGAACCTCCCTTGATCGCCAGGAACATAATCTGAAGTAATGATGTAACAGTTATGGTTGTAATCAGTTTAGCATAGATAAGCTTCAACTTTTATTTTCCACCATCACATCTGCCATGACGTAGCCTATGCTAATGCACGTTGCCATATGGATGGCTGGCAGGCAAAACTGAGCGAATGTGCTGTTAGCCGTGATGTTTAAGCGGTGCTTGTGTTGCATCTCACATGTGCGTTTATCCCATGTACCCTTCGCATCCTGACCTTTTAGTGCAATTCAAGTGAAAGTGTATCAGAGTTTATGGTCTTGTAATTTTTCAGGTCTTCAGTGCTTTGGGAGGGGGGTGGCATGTTATCACTCATGAAATGTAACAGACCTCACCCTACCGTAATTCACCTCTCCCCATCAGCTGATATTATTGGTGACCTTATTTCACCCTAATTCATTCACATCCTTATCCACCCCATTTATTGGTATCATTAGCAATGCATTCATAGAATAAGTGCAAAACATGTTTCTTGTTTATTCTTAAGAGGGGGGTCTTTCAGTCATTGTTGGGGAATGGGACAGGTCTCAAATGAAGGGTGTGCACATCACAGACACTTTCTCAGGGAGGGGGGTATGTGCGGACACACGCTAATATCCTCGAAGAACACAGCATGTATCTGTTTTGGAAAATACTGTATATGGGTGGAGCGTGCATGACCAACAATACTAGAATCACTGGCAACTTTGGTTTACCTAAATCTGCACTATGTACCTTCTTGTCTTACGTGTAACAATCATATAACTCTTAGTCAAAGTGGGCATCAAGGCTAGCACTGTCAAAGATATAGGGAGTCTTTACTCCAAACTTCTTTTGAGAAAAAAAAAGTGCTCTTTAGTGACATTATATGATACGTAAGGAAAAATTTTTCATGATACCCTCTTAATCAGATGTTCACCAATGAACTTGTTTTTGGGTTGTGGCATTTAAGACATTCAGTCCCCTTTTGCATCTGGGTAGGGCCAGCTTATGCTACTTTGGTGTCATATTTGTCAAAGAACGTCATTCATTTTAGGTGGGGATACATTTCTTGGGTCTTTTTGTCACAGTCCAGGATGTTACTGCTCTCAACGAAGTCATCACTGTTGTCACTGTTTTCCCAAACCTGAGACTCCTGAGAGCCTGAACTAACAAAGGATTTCAGAATGACAAGCTCGAGTCACAGCTAACTGTCGAGCGGGTCCCACCGGAAGTTTCCATTTTAATTAATGCCTTTAATGTAGGCCGTGACGCGCTGGTGCACTCATGCAGGTACTGTGGTAGCAATCGGCTCGATGATCTTCGGCAGCAGGAATGACAGAGTTGGTACTATGCATAACTTTCTTCCACTAGATGCTGGTAGAGAGTTGATCACATCATGACTATAGATCTCCAGTACTGCCAGCTTCTTTACAGTACTGTACTCAGCACACATCGGTACGCACGGTCATATTAAATACAGCTGTCTTCTCTCTCACACTGTGAGGTTCCCATTGAGCCAATCTCCTAACTCCAGTCATTAATCAAATTAAAAGTCCTAGTTAATGCAAGCATTGTTGATACAAGTGTTGTAAATTCCCATCAATTGATGGCACTTGAAAGCCAGCAGAAAATACATTCACGGGGAAGGGGCTGCCGTGTCTGAACAGGCTATGGTCTGGATAATTTGATTTTTTTAGACATGGCTGGAGCTGATTTATGAAAGATGGAATTTCACTGGCAGCAGAGGGAAGGTCTGCATATTTGTAGGATGTATCTGTCCTCATTTTGGGGGTTAATGTTCTCTGATCATTTTCTTATCATTTCTCCACATCTGTGCTTGGCAAAGTCCTTTGTTTGTGTTTCTCTGTTATCCGTAGTTGTTATTTGTTTGCTTTAACTGTACTAAAGATGTGGTTCATCACTGAATGAACAGCAGTTGGGATTTGGCAATGAGCAACTGGCTCATCGTCTCTGGCAGCTTTTTTTAAGATGAGCCTTCGCAACAATAAAGTGCATCCAAAGTGCAATATCGGTATTGGACTCACCCTCTGACGGAGAAATAATTTAATCAGTCCGAGGAAAGCTAACCCGATAAAAAATGATTAAAAAACTTGCTTTTGTACAAGCTACCAGGTAAGTTATTTTCTGTTAGTTCTCTCACCTTTTTGTTTGGGTATCTTCATATCAAGTCACTGCATTGAGATATTTGGCATACATAGGTCCCATTTCTGCAGTTAGCAATTACAATGTAAGTAAATCAAACAGTTGGAATGAGATGCGCATTGGGATGTCAGGTGATCGTTGGCAACATTTTATTCACACGAGTTAGACACACTTAAAAAAAACAGTAGTCTGAAATAGCCTCAACAGGTTTGGTTTCCGTTTTTGCTGAGTACTGCTCTTGCTCAAAGTTGGGTACAGTACAATATACAGTACAGTGTAGTTCCAGAGTAGGATAATTTGCCCATAGTGGCACTAACATAGGAATTTGGCTAGTAATCAGTACCAATGGCCATATATAGGAACATAGCATATTTGGGGCGGAATGCAGAATATATCTACAGTATGTTGCTATCAACATAAGTCTTTAAGCAATCCAGTGGCCAAGCAGACCAGTCATCGGCAGATGGCACATAAGTTGCTGCCAAATTCAATTAGATCAGGAATTGGTGTTTCGTTTATAATTTGCTTGTCAGTTCATCACAATGCAGTTTATAATATGTGGCAATGTGTGAATAATCATGTTGCAAAAAAAATTATATTCCAAGAAATTAAAAATGTCACAGTGAACCAGTCTTCATTGCTGTGTCAGATCCGATTGCCTACATGCTGTACCAGTTCCACTATGAAAGCTCATTGACCAAACACAATGCTACCACAGTTACAGTTTGAAATCTGTTAATTACAGTTATAAATTGCAAACGATTTGTGGAAATGTGTAGTTATGCCTCACAAGAGAAGCAAACATAAAGAAGAACTTTTCAAACTCTGTTTAAAGTGAATAAGCAGTCATCCCCGGCTACTTTCTTTTATAAAACCATAAAAATTTTGCAATTTACTTCTCATTTCTCCTATAACTATTATTCATAATGTTGCTGGATTACAGTATTGCATAAGAAAGGTGTAAAATAAACCAATTAAACAAGAAAATGTTATATTACTTATTGAAAAAGAGATAGGGGGTACACTTATTCAGTTTGGGATGACTGCATTTCCCTTATTTGCTTCCAAACAAGCTTTTAGAGTCCAAACATGAGAGTAGCTGAAATTGTATCTCATTGTCTTTGTCATGATCATGCTATACATGTGCTGTGGATCTACTCATGGTAGGATCAAACTTTTGCAGACCATTTCTCGGCTTTCATACAATAAAAACTAAAGGCCGGCATTTGCCATTCAATTTCATTTAGAATCAAACATCGGAATCATGTACTATTTAGTGCACCAATGCTTCACCAGTTGTGTCTTTGCCATTTTATATTACAAATCTTGGTCTTTGGGCCTGTGGATTATCATTCTTTCTTTGAAAAAATCTGACAGTCTCTTATGAAATTTGGTTGCCTTGTACATTGTTCTGGTTAAAAAGTTTGGCTGATTCTCTTGTGGCATGAATTGTCTTTTCATACAGAGAAATGTAATACAATTGTGCCAGTGTAGACTCTAGTCACCCAAGGTTTGCACAGAAGTAATCCATTTTACAGGAGCATAGATATTACTCACCATGATGCAATCTTCTTTTATCTTTTAGAATTTTTTCCTTGCAAAGTTTGTGTCCAATTTTGAATATATCCTTTGCTGTCACATTATGCATTGTTTTGAGACATCCCACCAACAAACACATTATAAAAAATGAACCAAAAGTAACTTGTGCTTATTGGTACTGTTATTGGTCATCAAATATATATTAATCCTTGATCTCATCAGTCACACAATGTTTTCATACTACCTTAAAACTCAACAAATGTACAGGCTATGATAAAGTGTCAGTGACCATTCTGTCCACTTCCTGCTTATATGTCATGTTCATTCTGATATTTTTGAGTACAGAATTCTGGCCACCTGCACCTTTAGTTGCTATTGAACTTCAGATCTATAGGATACTTCAAGTATCATGAGTTGATCACTTAAGCATCATGACCATAAAACGTTGAAACATCATTCACTAAAATCAATCTCACTTTGCAGAAATATTTTGCTATGTGTCCCTGCTATATTTTGGTATTGACTGGATTGAGTAATCCACAGAGAATGAACTTTAAAATGAAGATGATACTACACAACATGTTGTTTATGAAGGAATCTTGAGTCATTCTCTGCAAAAAACAAAAATAATCAAAGAAAATGCAATCAATTACAGCATTTGAGAATGATAATGTTTATAAACAAAGTGAATGTTGTTTTTTCTTTCAAAAGTTTTACTGAAAGCGTCATCAGAGACATTGGTCTCTAATGTGTACAAATTTCTAGTTCATACTCTAGCGGGAACTTGAACATTTGGCCATATGTGACATATTTGCTTTGAACATCAAATATCATGAGACAAATCATTCTTTCTGATGTTGTTTGAAGAACATACATTGCAGGTCATGCTTTCATTACGTGCTGTTGTGGTGTTTAGAATGATCGTCCACTTATACAGATCGATCATGATTACTCATACTGCACATACAGAGGCATAATCCCTGGAAATTGAACGCAACCTAACGCCATGGCAGTGAACATGAACATGGCAAATTCCTTCTCCCCTTCCCCCCCCCCCCTTTGTAACTGTGCCAGTGTCCCTTGCCATTGTCCTCAAACCCTTATACCATTTTTGAACAGCGGGTATCTCCGTTGTATAAAAACAGGTGGGCTAATTGTACATAAATTATACCCTTAGAGTAATGCAATATGTACATAGAAATTACAAAAAAGGAAAAGCTTCATTATAGATCTATATATCAATTCACATTAAAATCAACATATCAAAACATAACAAAGTAGCCGTAACCGAATGAGTAAAGGTTTCCAGCATTTAAAAGATCGATCAGAATGTAGTACCATTGTATACAAAGAGTGGCCATTGTGTGAGACAGTGTGAAGCACTGAAATGAACGACTAGTTTGGTTAGTTTGTAGGCTGATGTAGTGTACATTGTGAAGTTTACCATGATACTAGCACCCACTGGATTGTCTAATCTGTTGTAACTGCTAAGTGTTTGTCTGCACTGAAGTTCAAGCAAATCCTATCAAAGAAACAGAAGGGACTTAAAGTCTGTGTATGAACTTGTGGAAATAAAATTGCTCATTCTTTCTTGCTGTTTTAACAGAATTTGAGCTTTTAGTCAGTCAGAAGGGTTTTAGCTTGTAGAACTTGCCAAGAAAATGTGGGTGTACTTTTAAGTTTGTGAACGGAATTTACCCCACATTATTTCAACTTGATTGTATGTTGTTACATCGTCACCTGTGATGTAGGTGTTTGAATGGTCTAAGCTGTTGTCAGCATTGTGACAGCTGAGCATCTTTCTTTCGACTTGTTGATGCATTTACTTGTCTTGCATAATCCACATCAAGGCAATGGCTGAGCACTCATCCTTGTTTAATGTCCTGGACTTTTATTCTCCATAAAATTAAAACTGGGTTTAAAGTCACAAAAATTTGGTGTAAAAGGAACAGACATGCAGGAATTAATGCAAGGTGATCTGTGCTGTTTTTAAACTGGTTGAAAGCTCTCTTTTCCCTAAACCGCAAAATATGCTTAATACTTTCCCTGTAGAAGTCAGCATAAAATATTATCGCAACACAAAATGAGGAATGTTCATAAGGTAAGGCATTTGTTTTACAGAAGAAATCATATTGTTTTAGACACAGAATGATAGGTTACTCAAAATAAGGAAGGACAGCAGCCTTCAAGCTTTTCTAGAAAATAAGTTTCTCATAGATAGAAATTCAATTATATGCTGCTCAACAACAATTTTCTCACCCAAACTTTCAAAAATTTAAATAATGATAATAAAGTAGATTTATGTAGCACCTGGCATTTCAGGAACAACTGCTCATGGTGCTTTACAGAAAGGAAAGGATTAAGAGATAAAATGGCAATGACAAAAGTGGGTCCTTAAAGAGCTCTAAATGTGGAAATGTTAGAGCAAGTCCTGTAACTGGTTCCAAAGGCTAGCAGCAGAATAAGAAAAACTATGATATTATAAGATTTTAAACGAGGTTTCGGAACGGACAGAAAAAATTTATTTGGAGAAGGAAGAGCACCAGAAGGATCATGACTAGAAACAAGTTCTGATAGATATGCTGGCAGTGAGAGCTGGTATGCCTGAAAAGTAATAAAAGCAGTCAGACAGTTTATACAATAGTCCCCACTACTGAGTGGCGTAGTGTGACATTGCTTCTTTTCTCTTTTAACAATCCAATTGAACTGCTGTATTTTGTATTTGTTTAAGTTAGAAATGCATGATCATGAAGAAATAAGTCATTTTTCCCAAGTTATCTTATGCATAATGGTTGTAGGAGATGAAGCTTTTGTAAATGTCTATTGATGAGCCTGAATAGTTTATAACAATGATTAAAGTTATTTTCTTAATTTTTATGCCATGTTGGGGATTGTAAATGCCTATTTCCTTTGAAAACCGATGTACCTCGATCATGATAAAAATGCAGTATAAGGGAGAAGTTGGGATTATGCTTTTTGTTGTGACTGACTGTCGTATATTACATTCTTCTCAAACTTTGTAAACAGGTATAAAAACAATGGTACACTGCATATTTAGTACTTTTGCTAGAGTTCACTGTACTTTAAAATGACGTCGTACGCCTGTGAGTCGAAATGCAGTGTTTTCAAAGAACTTCAGACAGCCGAGCAGAATAAATGCAGGTAGGATTTTTGACAGAGCTGCATTTTTGGTATATTTTTGTCAGCTGTCACTAGAAGAAGGAACTATACATTTTGCCCTGTAAATTACACTCTAGATTAAGATGAACATTTAAGTAGCATTTTCTGTAGGAACACTATACTCCACCCAATTTTCTATGTTCATGCAGTTTGCAATACAATGCTGACAGAAAATAGAATTAATACATTCACCTGTTTTGTTTTTTTTTTTCCCCACTTATGAACGTTGATTAGTCAGTGATACTGGATTCCCAAGCAAATGCGGTTTACTTCCTTGTCATTAATTACATGCAACCACGGTTTCTAATTCAACCAATTTGCTGATGTGAAGTTTGTGATCATCTTTTTACCGCTGCTCGTATGTAAAATTTATATATGAGCAACAGTAAAAATAGATGATTTACAAACAATAATCATGCATGTCGCATCGGAATTTTATACGCATGTGTAATATGCAAATGAAACGGGAGAACAATTTGAGAACTTCAGAAGTTGAACGTTTTATTCAATGACCTGATGTTTTTTAAATAGTTAAAATATTGGTGGAGGAGTTTACCGTGACTATATGAAAAGTAGCCGATTCCAATTAAGGGAATTGTAATCTTTTTTACTTTTATGTAACTGTTACAAGCAGGAATTGGCCTGAGCTCATAATTCCCATAGGTTTGTAAAATTGCAGTTCTAATGCACAATACTGCTATGATATCACATGGAAATGGAATGTTAGCCTCTACTCCACAGCTGTGTTCAGTGCACAGCTTCTGAAAGAAAAATGTGTAGTTGGAGGAAAAAAAAGGACTTTACAAAACTTTTTATGCTGTTTTTTTTTTCTCCAAATGATCCCCAAGTCAAGTTGAAATTCAGATTTTCTACTTGAAGTGTTTTCCCCCACTTTTAAGGAGAAACTCAAGGTACTAACTCTGTCTTCTGTCTATTAAAAACATGTTTGGTCAAAAGTTCATCTTGTTAGTGTATATTCGTTGCAAAATGGACGTTTAATTATTTGGTCTCTGTGGAGAAAGACTTCACAAAAGGTTTAAATCTTGCTTATAAAAAAAGGTAATCTTTATGGTGAAGATACTAATGACAAAGGAGAATCATCGCCCTACTGTTTGTTTTGTTCACTCTGCAGAACACCTTGTCACTTGTTGCAATGTACAATGTGGCAATGAATGGAGGGTGCATAATTAGCAGTTAGTGTCACTGACAGATGCAAAATTGACCATTCAATGAACTTAAGTTGGTTCCTTAAGTTGTTCATAGTCAACTTGTTCTGTGAAAAGTTATGGAGACCATATTGCATACCAGCAGCTACAGTCTAACTTCTTAAATAGGTCTAACTCCTTAAATAGGACAACTTTTTTTTTGTTTTTAAACTTAAATAGGTCAACTTATTTTCAGAAGGATTTATGGAGCCTTTAATTGTATTCAACCTGACCAAGGAATGATAAGATATGGGCTTTTTTTTAAAGGGTTTGATTCAGAAATTAAGTGACCTACATCTAAGACAGAGCTGGCTTCATTCAGTTGTACTGAGTGAACCGGACCTAAATGACAATCCATTGGTGTTGTGTTTATACCTGTTATTGTTTATTTTTTCAGATTTAAGTTTGGTGAAAGAAAAAAAACAGATGATGTCGAGTGTTTCACACTGTCAATATATCTCTTGTTTGGCCTATATATATTATCTCTTAATTATTCAATTTCTTGGTATCACACTCGTGAAGTGATCTCAACATTTTTAGATGCTTCCATGCTTCCAAAATAAAACCATTGGAACATATCAAATTTTTCAATTGTCCAGGAAATAAAGGTTAACAAAGGAATTACCATAAGTCATACCATATGAGTCCCTCCCTTGGCATCACAAATTCCATACTTGGCATATGTTTGTTCATGATGCAATCGTAAACAGAAATTTGTTTGTAAAATGTTCAGTGTTTGGTAGATTTTGATGGATACTGTGGCTATTTTAAACATTTTATCTATTAATTTAGTCAGTGCTCCAAAACGTGTTTTACACATCCTTTGTTCTTTAAACCAGGGCTCTCTCCAAACTCTTTTTGCTGACATCCCACTAAAATGCTGGAAGTCAGAAGTGTCCCACCCGTACGGCTTGCTCTGATTCTGACAAATAACGTTTGTTCATGTGTCGGAAGTTTCCTTTACCGAAATCTAAAAATGGTGTGTACTTGTCCATGCCTTGAATTCTGAGGCATGTGAGTGCAATCACACACCGTCAGTCACCTCAAATCACTGTGAGAAGTGCAATTTTTTGCACACCTAGAAGAAAAATGGGAACACAGACAATCTATGAAAGTTTTATAAAACAGCACACCTACCACACTCCTTAAATTCTTGAGAAGTGGGATTTGCAGCACACCTGGAAAATCTAAAATTCAAGGCCTGCTTGTCACAAGTTTCCATTGTGTTTCAGGAGTACTGAACATTTTTAATTTTTACGTTGTTTACCTTATTTTTTTTTTATCAAAAAGCTAGGATCCTACCCAAATTTTCAGGCTTCCCACTCTGCGGGACGTGTACCACAGTTTGGCGACCATCCCTCATTGGCGATTGTATCCTCATACATACTGAATTTGTACTGAATGAAGCATTGAACTGACCTTGTCTATGTATGCCTATCAGTGGGGAAAACTCTCTACTTCTATAAGTAGCTCTCTGTTGTGCAGACAAGTGAAAGCATCAGTGTTTTACTGAAAAAGTTGCACACAGTGTGAAGCAGCTCTGCAAGCAAATTTGTAGTGAAAGTCAAAGTAAATTATCAGCTGTTGATGTTGAGATTACATTAAATTTCCACTTGCATGATAGCGCCCTCTGATAGCGAGACACAATCATCTTGCATTCTGTTGTACCTGAAAGACCTAAGTCATAAAATGCTGTATGTGACTATCACGGTCCCTCAAACCTTGCCATGGTAGAAAAATATACCTTAATGTCCCAAGGTTCACCATAGAGCTATCAAAGCTTCTTGGTGAACAAGTTTACTACAATTAGGTTCATCATAGAGCTATCACAGCTTCTTGGTGAACAAGTCTACCACATGCTAATAAATTTGTGGCCAGTAAACATCGACCTTTGGAGTTAGAGCCTGTCTTCTATGTTCTAAACCTATCCTATGCAAATACCTAACGAACATTTGAGGAATACACCAAAGTTCCAAGGAAAATCGAAATTTGTTTCTTAACTGATTTCACCAGTCTTCCCAACCAATTGGACACAATCACTCAAGGATGGCAAGCTGCTGTTTAATATGTTTATATACTTCTTGTAATGAACCTTCCAGAAAGTTAACATTAAATTAAACTCCAACTGCCAATTGCAGAACATTAACATTTAAAACATGTTTCAGTTTTCTTGAGGAGCCAGCCAAGAAACAGAGTGTAGCTATTATGTGGGTCCAATGCGTAATTTGTGTTCCAGGTATCACTTCTTGGAGCCTCCCGTATTTCTCTTTTGCTCCCCTCCAACAATTGTCTATCAACAGAAAAACAAGCAAGTCTGCTGCTGTTCCCTGCGGGTTTCTCATAAACTCATTTCCCTCCCGAATCTTATCGCAGTGATAAATATCCTGTCATCGTTTGCATCATTTTGTTATTTCGTGGTAAAATGTTCTTTCGAGCTAATTGACGTCGGATGATGGATAGTTTATCACCACATTCCGTTTCATCGTAATTGATAAAAAGAGGGTGAAATTGCCTCAAGTTTGGGGCCAGTGGGAGAATGCCAGCAATAAAACGATCTCTGAGTTTATGGTAAGTGCGTGATGATTTTTGTGTGGGATCGCGGGTGTGCAGGAATCCCTCAGTATCTAATCACCTATTACTATCGTCGTTGGGCCATTCGCAGTACTTCATGTTAAACCTGCATGTCTCTGTATTTCTCGATGCTTCCAACTTTGAGAATCCTCACCATTTGTGAGTTACAACTCTAGCTTTTCATGTAAATCAGTCCTCCACTCTAAGCCATCTTCTTGTGAACAATAAATCTGGAAGTCAAACATAAACACAAGAGGTACTCGAAACACATTCAAGACAATGACAACTGAGACACTATTAAATTTAATGGGTTTGAAAAATCTGCAACCGGGCAAAACAAAATATGGTCCGTAAGTTGTGAAACATTTTAAACGTCTGCCTTGATTGGCCTCAAATTAAAGCCGACTTACTGTTAAAAGTAATAGTTTTTGTCCCCACATATGTTCTCAATCTCCCAAATTTTCCATACATTGTTCCAAAGCCATATATTATTCAACTAAATATCCTATCCTAAGAAAAACAAAAAAAAACAGTAACCTCAATTGTATTGCCGAAAAGAAGTGTCAGAATGTGATATATGATTACCACATTTCAATTTCTAGCATAAGTTAGCATAATTCCTATCACCTGCCTTAATAGACCCTGTTATTGCCATAAGCAAAGCTCTAGTCATGCTGGCCAGTGATGACCAACTACAGCTGGCACTGATGTTTGCCAACTGCCATGAAGAACAAATGATCAGAGCCACCAGCTTCAGAGAATTTGCAGAATGTTAACAGGCTAAATTACAAAACACTAAGACAAAGGGGTCAATTCTTGTCCCATTTTTAGCTCGAAAATAGGGGAAGCATTGCACACTGCCATCTCAACATATCCTATCTACAAAACAAATTCAGAATTGAGGAGGGACATCCCCTCCTTCCCCCCCACCTTAGATCCCTACACCAGGATGAGTTTCACACTATCCTGCTAAACCACCAGAGCTGGCAGAATTCAGAATCTTCCAGCTAGAACTTTGGAGATGGAATCTCTGCAATATTCTCCTGATGATATTGTCAATGGTGGAGGAAATGCATGCAAAAACTATATCGACAAGGCACTGATGTACCTCTCTACGCATGTGTATCACTTTTGTGACAGAACGATTGGACGACCACTTTGATTGTCGCAAAGATACTAGAAAACTAGTCTTTGGCAATAAGATAAGGGAAAGAAGGATGCACTGAATTACAAACGATCTCATTTTGCTTTGTTTTTCATATGAGTAGAGTCATCATCACACATTTGTCTGTGAGGGGACGATAGCCCTGTCAATTTAACGAGATCATCCACTTCACAAAATTTAGAGCCTTGTGTTAAATCTGCCCAAGTGTGATTTGTAATGTAGTTGCTTACAGAAACATTCCTTTGTAGCTCCTGGTGAAGTCAGGGGTATGGTGTTATCATTACTGTGTGATTGCATGCCAAAGATCAACACTTCCAATGGCACCAATTCAAAAGGTGCAGAGCAAGACCTACCTCACTGAACCATTGATATTGCTGGGAATCAAACCGAGTAGGGAATTGTGTGTGGTATCGTAACTTTTCTGAAGGAAGCACGGAAGGCTGAAGAAGTCACAAAACAAGCAGACTTGAAGCTCAGTTTTTGCACGAGTCAGTGTATGTAATATGTGAATTGTTCTTTTTTTGGTTGATGTATGCATGTTCTCAATATTTGCAGTAGCCAAGGCCTTAAAGGGAAAAAGGGCGTTTAGAATACACCAACATGATTACTAAAGAAAAAAGCGGTAATCATTGTTAAACCATTCAGTCTCATCGATAAACATTTACCAAAGAGTAATGGAAGATGCATCATTTGAATTTTGAAAAGTTTGGGTGAACAAATTAGTGTTGAACAAGAAATAACTGAATTTCTATCTGCGAGGAGTTTATTTCTTGAAGAGAAGGCTACTGTCCTTCCTTATTTTGAATAATCTATCATTCTGTGTCCACAAACATTGGTCTCAAAAAAAAAAAGATGTCTTCTCTAAGACAAACGCCCTATTTCCCTTTAAGGTGTAGTTGCATCACCTCTAATTCCCTGTTTATTGTAAGGACCTTCTTTGTTTTCATCTGCTGGAGTTTTGAATCACTCTTTGCCAACATGTGTGACAAATGTTTATACCGGCTACGTGTACGTATTCAGTCATTACTATTCAATTATCTTTACCGTGCATTTTTTGCCTATTACTATTAAAATCATAGTTTTGTGAGATTGTCTTAATAGTTTACATGCAACTTTAATACCTACCAGATGTTAACTGCACTAGAATTGTGTATTTTAGTTATGCATAAAAAGCGGAGTGTTTTGCGTTTTGTTTGTTTTCTCTTGCGTAAAGGTTGGTCTTGTGTCACAGGTGGTGCATAAACTGCAGTTCGTCGGTATAATGTCAACACTATATTCATTGGCTTCTGTCAGGTTCTATTGGGTGTGGTGGATACACTCCATGTGTGTTCAAGTTGACCAGGTGTGGCTATATGCGTTGTTTACTTCCATTCAGTTGCACATTATCAAATATTGAAGTCCTACCTTGGGCGTTAATTCTACAGAACAAATATCCTGTTCATTTACATTAAAGTGGCTCCTTTTCTGTGGGAGTTCTGTCGTAAAATGTGCAGAATTTTCACCCATTCTACAGAGTATTTTTGCAAAATATCCTCAAAACAAAGAAGAAACGAAACCTTAATCAAATTGAGGTATGCATATGCCTCCCTGTCCATTCAATGCCAAATAAGAAATTTCTCCATGATGAGGAGTAATTGTATTATAATTACCGTTTGAGACCTTAGTTGTTGTTCAATAATCCATCTGATTATGTGTGAATCATGTGCACAAAGTCTTAAGCAGAAAATTTGCAGAATTCTCAGAGTTTAAAGAATGATTGTTAGTTTTTCAAAATGTTAAAGTGATTGTGTGCAAAGGCAAAAAGTAAAAACATTGAAATTTCATCTCCAAAAGTTTGGTAAGGCTTTTAAGTACACCATTCAGACAATCTGGGAAAATAAATAGGTTTCAGTTAGTTAATTTTGCCATATGATTTCAAATTCTTCTAACATAACAACAAAAAGTGGAGAATTCGATAATGAAGTGGTTGACAGTTTTCATTCAAATCAACGGTGTACTTCTTTGAGCAAGCCAATTGGAAGTATAACCAGTATTGAAGATTCAGTTACCAACTCAGGATCACTGACGCTGCGGGCAAGGTTGTGTTCAGTTCGTAGCTTATTTGTAAATACAGTGCTTCCTTTCACCAAATACTACAATTCCCGATACCTACCAAGGAGCGACGACTTGAGTAGTATGTTTTTGACACACTAGTGAGACCTGTACTGTTGTATATTCATTATGTAGGTGGTTATAGTAAGAACTGTTAATTTTCAAATATGAAAATGTTTTTTATGTTTTTTTACTGTTTTTATGCCAATCCCGTTGCTTGTCGAAGTAGTTACTGTCATTTTCCTTCATTGAAAGACATAGTCCATTTGTGTACAACCTCGCGTGTACATTTAAAAATAAAGAAAAAGTTAAGATCAAACATAATCTTATCTTTTTGGTTTTTCAGTAGACACACAGTCACTTTAAGGTGAGTATTTGGGGTTCACTATGCATATTGAGCTAGAGATGTACTCACCAAAAATAAATGTGAAGCCCATGTATTCTAATCACTCTGGCTAAAATCTGTCGTCCAAGATGTTAAAATGTTTGTAAATTATGTTGAATTTGAAGAATAACTGCTCCGAAGAGGAACTCTGGGCTTTGGTGTCATGAACCATGTGTCTTTGCTATTGGAAGTTGAAACTGAGTTCTGTGAGAAGGATCAGCAGATTAATGTTGCTCAGCAATATAAAAGTTAAGGTTAATCACACTGCATCGTGCATTAACTGAAGGATAATGCGTGGTCAGGTTCATACAAGGGATTCACGAGGGGCACAGCCCGAGTGCCTCCAGTGATCCAGACGTAGTATTAACCCTGAGAGTGCATTATCCTACTGTTAATGCATGTGTCCAAAAGGAGGAAATGGTGGTGGTAACTTTCACCCTCCTTCCCTGTTCCAATTGTAATGACATTTTTTTTTCAATACCCTTGAGTCTACAAGATGAAAATTCGGCACAGATGATCTTCACTGATTCTGGAATATTCTACCATAAAATACATTAAATGGCATTTTGTGGGTTCTCCCATTTTGTGAGGATCCCTGGGTGTATGTGCCCACTGGCCCATGCTTGAATCTGGCCCTGCAGAACTAGCTGGTGGGTGTAGACAATTTTATGTGGTGCAGTAGAATAGTTTTATGTCTTTCATTTCCTTAAGAATGATAATTATCAGTAATGTTTGTTACAAAAATATGAATCTGCATTAGGCCTATGTAATTCCTGATCATATAATTTTCATTGTAGGAAGGTAGGTAGGTGCTGACACTAATGTTGTAGATAACCAATTATTCCAGACCATGGTCCAGATAACATCTTTCAATACAAGGTATAGATATATACATGTATATATATGTGTACCGTGTACAAATGTATCAGTTCCATTACAACGGTATACCTGTAAAGTTATCTCATCTGTCTCTCGTGTTTCTACAGTCCCCATTGTAACCCATCTTCAGATGGACATGGTGAAACCTTTTGCCTTTGTAGCAGTCAGTTTCTGGGGTAAATCAAGATCAAGATGAGGGTAATTTGGGAGTATTGAATTTCCGATTAGACGTGATTGCGTAGATAGGTTTAGCGAGCAGCTATCACAGTGAATTCAACCTTGCTTGGAGACTTTAACGGATTAATGGGCATCCAAAATGTCGTTGAATCGTAGATCTTTCAAAAAAACTCCTCCAAATACCTGTGGAGATTCCAAGGTGAACAGTCTGCCGACTCGGAAAAAGGCTCCCAAAGGGTGAGTAAATGCATACTTTCCCTGAGGATTTTCGTCTTCAAACTGGTTAATGATGTCATGCTCTCAATAGCAATAACCTTGTTACGTCCATGTCCTCATTTCCTTTTTAGCGTCCAAAAATAAGAGACTAATTTTTATAGTGGAAATGCTCTT
The DNA here is from genome assembly GCA_021234535.1 of Stichopus chloronotus. Lineage (NCBI taxonomy): Eukaryota > Metazoa > Echinodermata > Holothuroidea > Aspidochirotida > Stichopodidae > Stichopus > Stichopus chloronotus. The sequence continues at coordinate 6,631,500 of SFZH01000008.1, forward strand.
GTCCATGTACTTCAAGTCCACCTGCCTTCTTTCAATTATAATCCTCCTTTTTGGGGCTTCTTTAGTCCCTCTTGTAATGTTAACAGTGATCCAATAATGGGATGGTCTATCTTAAACAGCCAACATCTGATAGGACCGTCTTCATGTATACCTGTTGCAGTGCACTAATCCTGCAGTTGTACTTAATTACCGGAATCACTCATTCTTAAAGGTGAATGCACCTTGCTCTTGTCATTGCTTGTCTCATCTTCGTTGTTCGATGCTGTCATGTTAGTTTTGTATCATTTTCTTTGCAGGACTGTAGTCAAGAGGAGGAGGGGAGAAGAGGGGGGAGAAGAGGTGGTGGTAGGGGGATTGACTTCCCCTAAAAGCTTTTGCTCTCTGGAACTTTTTTGGGGGTGAAATTGTTAACATTATGTCACATCTACCAGTGAATCCAGCTCCCTATTTCTATTTGTCCCACTCTCCTCCCTCTTGGGAATCTGACCTTGTTATAATCCTTTTTCTATTTTGTCTTCCTCACAACTTTCTATTCTCCCATGAAGGTAACCTGAACAGTAGGATGTTGCTACTAAAAGTAATCTGTGGGATAGGGAGAAGAAAATGGAAAAGTCAGACACTGTGCTTAAAGTTGTTTGTTAATGGGGACACTGTATTTGAAGTCATGCAGTCATGGGGAGGGGGGGGGGGGAGAGAGTTGAGAGGTTGAAGGAGAAGTCATGTTCACAAGCAGACACCGATTCAGGAAACTGGGAGATCATTGTCAGCAAAAAATTTGGACAAAGTAAGTTAAGAAAGCAGCAAACTTGTATAAAAAGATTGTAAGTGGACTTAAAGCAGTGCATATAATATAAAATGAGATTTTTGTAAATGGTAGGACACTAAAGTATATTAAATAACTAAAAATATTATACGACTATGGAACTGTAATGCATGGTCCAGGACCAGCAGACCGTTAACTTGTGTCATAAAATGGCATCAGTCATCCCTCATTTTACACCGTCATCGATTTACCTGCGATGCTCTTCCAGATTCAGTGACATGCATGTTGAAAAACTGCATGGACGCTGGTGCAGGTAGGATGGAATGGACGCTTGGGACACTCTGTGAATCAAGTTGTGTGAATTGGAGGACACTGTGGGAAGTGACCAGAACAGGAGAATACTTTGACTAGAGTGGCCCTAACTTGAATGATCCTACTGCTCCATACCAAACGGGGACAAATGTATCTGTGAATGACGTAGAGCAAATGTTACAGAAATCTGTGAACGAGAGGAGAACTCTCCAATGGGTGGGGAAGTATCATATAATATGCTGTAAAGGTAATAAGTCTGTAAACTCACAAGACATGAAGTTTGTGAGAAGACATGAAGTTTGTGAGAACACTGTGACGGTTGTCATTTCAGAGTTTCTGGTATCAAAGTAAAGTAGGCTGAAAGTGATCAGGACACTGTGACTTAATTCAGTCCAATAGGAGGAGGAAAGTCACTCTTATTAAGTAATTACGCCGTGGGGTGGATAAATTGCAGTGTAACTAAAGATGTTAGGACATGTTGATTGATACGCAAACCTGAGTTAGAGGACACTGTGAACTAAGTGATTCGAATTAGGGAGAAACAGTGGCAGTTAATCAGCTGCATCAAAGTGATGTTTAGAACTATTTAGTACTGCAGGACATTGACACATAATTTGTTCAAATTTCAACATGTCATGCACATTACCATCCCCACACACAGACACATATACAATTACATGTGTCCTTCATACATAAACATACTCAAATATTGACTCTTGCGATGGATGTAATATATAGAGACTTTGCTTGTGCTATAATCCTTCCATGCTGTAATTTTAAGCTGCAGATAAGAAATACCAGCACTATGGGGTCCAATTGCACCTTCAAACTCGATCGTGTTTCATTTCCGTCTTTAGCTTGAACTCAATAGATCTTTGGCAGTGTGCCAAACACACATCTTAAGTTACGGTGCAAATGAGGTAACTATAATCAGAGATGCTTGATAAAGTTCCCTGATGTAAATTTGAGTAGTATCTCTATCCCCATTATTTTTATCTTTTTTGCTTTTCTTGGTTGATTTGACTTGTTTCAATTTCTTCAACAAATTAGAGGTTAACATTACAAGTGGTATAAGATAGAAATCAGGAAGAGTAAATGTCATAATTTTTCCCATTTGGAAACATCTTTGGTTTACAAAAGGATTTACATAAAAAAGAATTTTTGCAAAGTAGAACACTGACTAATTTAATTACAACAGCTTTAAAAAGGTATCTTAAGGAAACTTATATCAGCACAAAGCATCATTACATTGCTGCATTCATTTTCTGCATTTGTTTCATGCTATAATGTCGCTAAAGCATTACTCTTGGTTTGAGACCCTGAGTAACTCTTCTTTTGCCATTCACTTCTGTTGATAGATTTAATTATGCACTATTGCCCCTATCACTTAACTGTCTCCACACAAGTATTGCACTTCCATTTTCATGCTAGAAACTAGGTTTGAACAACTCAGATAACTTTGTAAAATTGGGTAGTCACACCTGGATACTAGCACATCTGAAGCTAGTCACGAATCCTACAGGCCTGCTTGGTACTAATTTCAATGCAATCATTATTCTGCCACCTGTGGGTATACATATATAACATTATATTCGAGCAGGAATAATCATATAGACAATGTAGGACCCTATGACAGTATAAGTATTGGTGGTTAGAACTGGGCTTCTTGAGACAACTTTAACAGCAAAGTCAAAGAAGACACAGCTTTTTTTTTTAAACATTGGAATATATTAAACTTGAAAAAGAAAATTAATTCAAACCATGTTCTAGTCACACAAGAACATGATCTTCATGAATGTTTTATTTTATATCATAAAAAATTCTGCACTAGTCATGACTCTTATTAAGGCGAGTGGGGTCATGTCATGACTCCAAGCTGAGAGTTGTGACTCTGAAGTAGAGGGGGGTAACCCACCCAATGCCTCTAGGTATTGTGCCTGCACACCTTAAATTTCTATTTAAGGAGAATTAAGACTATGCCTGTGCTAGTAAAGGAAATGATGCACACCAAAAAAATGTTTATGAATGTTTTTTTTTTCCTCAGTTTTAAAAGGAGGTTAAGTTAACCTGAGATCATTGATATGCAACCCTCGTGGCAAAATGGAGTTATCAGTAAACCTTCTAAGGTGTACAGTATAGTACTTACATTAACTTTATATATATATATCACAATAAGTGCACTTCTGAATAGAAAGTTTTTCTTCCCTTAGATCAAGGTGGAATGAAATTGCTGCTAGTTTGTCTAGGACAAATATGCACATTTGAACAGATCGACAGCATACAGTCCTCTGTCTGTCAGTGACAATTAAAAATGGAAGTTGTAATTTTGGGATAGCGCCCTCTAAAAAGTTTGCACTTTGCAATCACCGACCTCTGCAAGGATGCTTCTGTGAAACATCGAGGGGGTTCTTAAAAACAAGATGCTTATTTTCTGCAGCTCTGGGTGTCTGACAGATTCTTGAGTTGAGTTTTTCTAGCGTATCATGTCAGATGAAGATAATAACCAGTATGCAGAGTGCCCTTTCTATGAATTTTATTTCCCTCTCTGGCTCAAAAGTGTCATGACTACATGAGCCATAACAATTGGATTTTGGCACATAGCTTGAAAAGTTGTTTTATGAAGTTTCCTTGACAACAAATTCTACTAAGCAGCTGGGATTTGGTTGCCTTTCTTTTGGACATCACTCTTTTAATTCCATGGCAACAAGAACCTTTACGCTATCGGATTTAGTGAGATAGCTTTGAATGTAAATGTCTGAGTGTCAATGACTACATGAACCTAAGTTATTGGATTTGGTTTCATAGTTATTAAAATTAGTGCCTTTGAGTTTCCATGACAACGAGAGCCTTAGCTACTGGATTTGATGAGAAGGAGTAAGCATGCAACAATAACTGTACATGGCATGCAGTGCTGACTATATTGTATGCTATAATAGCTGTATGCAATGATGTCCTAAATGGAGTGGGCTAATATAGCTGAAATTAATGGGCTCATTTCATAGATTTACCTTGATCAGGTTGGAGCAATATTCTCCAGCAGAAGCTTTTCAGTCAGCCTTCAAAGTTAATCCCCTGTGTTGTGAGTATGCTAGAAAATAGGCTGGGAAGGGAGGGTCCAATGGGAGGCAAAAATGTGGCTGCATGGGTATCTAAACATTTCAGGTTGACCCATCGTTTCCATGCATCCTCCATAGCGTAGATGGTGTCCATGCATTCTCTGATAGATATCACTGTCAGTCCAGTCTGACTTTTCCTACCTCATCATTGCTTCACCTTTTCACAGAAGCACAGATGTCCATCAGCGATACCTTATAGCTGATGTTCAAGTTTCCTCCAGATAATTCCTACAATAGTGTCAATAGCAAACAGTATCTCTTCTTAATTCCCCTGAAGACGAATAGCTGCGAGAGCCTGAAAGTCAAAAGGATGGTATCAGAGGGATGAAGGTAACAGCCAGTAGGAGTATTGATTCTGTCAGAATTAAGCATAGATAATATAATGTAGGACAAGGCTATCATTTTCATTAGAAAGTAGCAAAAGTAAGTATAACCAAAACAATCTGAAGATTTATTCCCCATAAAATCCTGTCTTTAGTGATACTTACAACCATGAAGGAGCAGTCCACAGATGGCCGTATGAACACCATTCGAGGGTTTTAGTTTGGAACTTACATGTGTCACTGTGGTACTACACAACCAGTTCATCTAGTGTAATTGGAGCAAAGAAATGTGAATCATTTATGAGTGCAGTTGGAGCTTTCCCCTGGATTCTGAACACTCTGGGTTAAAAGCTTCCTGGCCATGGAAACAAACAAGGGAAACTTATGGACAAATTTTCACAATTAGTTCTTCCACACAAGGGCAAATCAGGAGGGGTTGCATGGATTCATGTGCACCGGCCCTCTTAAAGAATAAAATTTTAATGTTTTTTTTAATTTCAATCTACCCTGTTTGTACCTTTGATATTCCTCTGCAGACATGTCACTGTTGCTCTCTCCACATCTCCCTCTCTCTTTCTCCTCATCAAGGTTTTTAAACTCATACACCATGTTCAGAGCACCATGATATTGTTATCAGTCCTTCAGAAGGATGGCGCCACAGTGGGTGGGTGAATCTAGCACACCAACAGTCACAAATCCTCCCCTGCTTCCAAATACACTGTCAGGGTATGTGGTCATGTGCCCCCAAATTTTTTTTGGAGAATTTTGCAAAAAAAGAAAAAAAAAACTGGCCTGCTTTTTGGAATATAGGAAGAAAAGACAGTGGAAATTCTCACACCATTTTGCATCTAGAACCCTTCAAAAGAGCAAGGACTAGTTATTCTGGACACATGCGTGCACTCTCTTTTTTTTTTTTGAAAAAGTCATTTAGTAGAGCCAAGTTTTCTTGATATAGAGTCACAAGGTGCAGTGACTTTAATGAAGAGCTCTGAGTACCCTATTTTGCTTACATATAAATCCTTGCCCCTGTTTCCTATACCCTTAAGCACATGTCACTTAAACGTAACTCATTTTTCCATCTTGATGAAAATACATAATATTGTGTTGTATTTTTCTATAGTGCACAAGGAAAATAAGGCAATTGTTAGGAAGCAAGTGAACCCAGTTATATTTTGGATAAGTGTAGTTTGTTTTCACACAACGCACTTATCTACCACATGGGGATTCACATTGTGTGTCAAACGCCGTATTTTCATAAAGTTCCTGTCGATTTGCTGCATAATTTGTTCCATCCACATTCAAATCATCGAAGGGAATTGTCTCTGTTTTGAGGCAGTGACAATGCACACAATGTGTTCCTTAACATTGAGTATTTGTGCCACTTGGTAATAATTATTAATTTGAATGCTAACCACAAAGTTTGTAAGACGTAGCACCTTACATTGCTATTTCAACCAATCCACCAAACACATGAGTTCACCTAAAAGAAAGTTGAACTTACTTAACAAGTTGAGCGAAATGGTTAATATCTCAATTACCTACCCTACCTTTACTAAAGTTTGGCTAAATTGTAAGTTGATTGAATGTGAGCACTAGTAGGGCAAAGGAACAACAGGGTAGGGGTGCCTTAGGAAAGATGTTTTGGAAGTTATAAAATGTGCAGTATGTTATGATAATACCTGAGGGAGCTGTTGCTGCTGGTTTTTCCTTTGTGAAGTTGAAATGAAGGTTAATACATCTTTGGTAGTGAAAACGTAATCCTATTAATACATTTCTCTTCCATTTGATCTCTTGATCGTGCAAATCGGAAGTAAAGCTTGGCTTTGATATGTCGTTCTGTTCAGCATTTCAGAATGCTGATCCTAAAAGTAAACACCATTCTCTGAGAATATGGCACTTCGATGCCAGCTGTTGTTACGATGAGCTGCTATTGTATAACTAACATATCAAGATGCTCTTTAGCTAGGTTTGTTCCTGTTGCAACTGATCTCCTCTTGCTTATCAACCACCTGAATGTTTCCGTAGATTAAAATCTTCATCAATTTTGATCATTGAAAAGCCTTGGAAGGTTTATCCAAGAACCTGGAGGTACAATTGTCCTCAGCAATCATTACCAGCAGACATATAGCATTGTGCTGACACATTCATAGTTGTTACTGACCCATGAATGTTCACAGGAAGTCACGCACCATTTCTTTGTCCGACAGACTAATGTCTTCAATAAGTTTATCTCATGTTCAAATGGTTCCGAGTCACTTTCGTAGCTTCTGAGTCCTGAAACAAACAAACCTATTCTTGATCGTGATCAGAATTTTAATCCTCACCGTGAGGAAACGAATCGCCAGGAAGTATTAAAGCCGCCTTCTTTGTATCGAAAAGAATTTCTAATATCTTGACGGTCTAAGGTTTTCCAGGTAACTGAAAAAGGAGGATGTGACTTCATCTGAGACATTATATGAAACCAGATGGAATTCTTGCAGGAAGTACCAAATTATCTCTACAGTAGGTGCATAGCTCTTGATCTTTATATAGAAGAAGAAAAATACATTTCAACACCTCAATTCTCTCATTCTTTTAAATTACCCCTACCAAAAAGACAGGAGGATAAAGGGAAGAACAAATCCTTACTTGCTGCTCTGTTTTAATTTTTCTTTTAGGTTTGATTTGCTTGTGAAAATTGTTTTCCATTTTATCAGAGAAGCTTGTAAAGAGTATTGATACTGTCAGTTTGACCAAGCCACCAGTGCCGTTGCGTGCACGTACACAGCAGTTGTTATACTCTGAAACTTGATAACTGCATCCTGCTAAAATTAGATAACTGCATCCTGTTAAAATTAGATCAATAAACATCAACTATTGTTTGAATTGGACTTATAAGATTAGATAAATCTGTCATAAGTGCTGTCATCTGTGTGTCGGACACAACCGAAGGGAGAAAGATATCGACCAAGAGGCACCCCCCCACCCCTTCAAACTTGAGTGCGGTGCCGTACCACGGTTTGGGCACATACACTCGAATCCAACTGGAGAAAGAGAAAGATGCAAAGTTGTCAAGGGAGCGAGAGGCCGTCTCTCAGAAAAGTAGCTTCATTTGAGATTGCTTCTCATCCTGCAAATCTGAAAGGAAACGCTTGGTTGCATCCAGATATTTGCAGAGAGCTGTTCCCAGCCGCTTCTTTCATCTCTGCTGACGACGGTGGCGGCAGCGACGATGCTGCGGTCTTCATCTTCGTCGTGAGTGGGTGTCATCTGAATTATTTGTCCGTACCGCTTTGAATTTTAATCAGGTGTACGCAGAGCACCTCTCCTCGTAGCGTTTGGAATATCCGTCCGCTTCGTCGTTCTGGCGAGGAATGAGCACGCATGGTTGCTTGTAACATCACTGTTTGAGCCACAAGTGGGTGCAGACTCTGGTGAATAATAACAAAAATCTTGGCTACATTGCCTCTTCTTTTTTTTTGCCTTTCTTTCTTGAACTATTTAACTTCTGTTCTGTGGATGGAGTGAGGCTTGCTTCTGTTTGTTTAGCTCGGTCTCGGAGCACATGAGCTGTTTATGTTTTTCATGGTAGAGACTCCACTAGGTGAGTGTAATATGTTTGCTTTCTAATGTAGAAATAATTAACTATATTAATCTGACTGTGTTTTTTTTTTCTCTCTCTGCTTTTCTTTTTCTGTGCAGGTTTAAGCCATGGATTAAGAAGTAGTGTAATCAAAGATGTAGTGAAATTTTATTTTAATTAAGAAATGGTGTAATACAAGAACAAGATGAGAATATTTGGGCATAGAGATAGGGGAGGGAAAAGGAAGTTATTGTGGATGAAGAAATGGTACAATACAGGACAAGATGAGAATATTTGAGCATAGAGATGGGAGATGGGGGAGGGAGAAGGAAGTTATTGTGGATGAAGAAATTGTGCAATACAGGATAAGATGAGAATACTTGGGCATAGAGATTGGGGTGGACCCAGAGGGAGAGGGAGAAGGAATTAGTTATTGTGGATCATCATCAGGCTACACCAAGTGAAAGGGATTAGGAAAGTTAGAAAGGAAAGTGAAATCTTATTAGGAAGCAGACCAAGATGAACTGATTACGAAAGTTAAGCTGGTTTAATAACCATCACTGACACCATCAAAGCGGTGTTGTTTTACTGCTAGTGTAACGGTCTGCTATGGGGGAGGTGGGTGGTGGAGGTTGAGAGGGGACTGGGAGAAGGTTGATCAGAAGAGACTAATGGGAAAACTCAAACTAGTTTTGATTTGTCTTCAAATCATTGAGGAGGAAAGAGGTGGCTTTCTCTTTCGTTGAATTCTTCAATTGTTTTTCAAGTTGTATAAAACTGCGATGAATTTGTACTTGAGTGTACACCAGAAAAGTCAAAATGTACGAGTGTGATAAATGTGAACATGTAGCGTGTAATTCGAACATGCGTATAGTCGAGTGATATTGTCAAGCAATTGTCTGACAAATTAGTACAAGTCCAGGTATTGAGAAGTTGGCAAAACCAGGCATCTTTTCATGGAATACTCGATCCTCGGATGTATGATGGCTGAGAGTAACTTATTGGAATCAAGCAAGGGGGAGGGGTGATGGGACTGGGGGATGTACCACAGGGGTGGGAAAGACAGAGAAAGTTGAATTTTGAGGTGTCATAGATGATTGTAGTGGTCTTCATTCTGTATATACCATGCTGTTGTGTAGGCCATGCAGTACTTGTTCCCACTTTCGTAAATATACCGCATGCGTTATGTCCGTAAATTTAAATAATTAGGTATCTTTTGGTGGTTGAACAGTTGTTGAAATTTCTTCCATGATGTTAAAATGATCTTAGTCATGTTTTAGCTGAGGGTAAGAAACCATTTCTGGTATAAGTTTCCCTAAACATTGATTTATGGGTTTTGAGACAGTGACATCACCTGGGAAAGGGAGGGGGGGGGGAGGTGAAGTACCTTACATGTCATTTTTAGGATATCATCTTTAAACATTCAATATTTGGTTCAAATCATCACCTCAAAACTCTTAGAATCAATGATAGTACCTGTGATATCAAGATTCATATCCAGTCGTATTTTTGTGTTACTTCTCGAGGTTGTCAAGAAAACTTAACGAAATCTCTCTGGTAAATGTACTTTTTTGAAAACTTGCAGGAATATTATGCTACCAGATAAACAATTGACCTTCATTACCCAGGTGTGATGTATGTGTTGTTTTGGCAATTGACGTTAAAAACAACAGGACCATGTATTTGTATTAGGATATTGATGCAGTAGTGTGTACATAATGTGGATGGAACCACCAGAAATGTTTTAAACAATGCATATGAAGTATGCTGGAATATCCACCGTCGCCATTTAAGTGGGTGGGTCATTTCAAACGTAATTACCAAAACAGGCATATATCGAGATTTCCGCAAAAACAAAAAAAAGAAAAGATGAATAGCAGCAGGGGCCATGGCAAGCAACAAAAGGACATCTTGCCTTTTGGTAGTGATAGTTTAACAACATGGCAGTGTTCAATACACTTTTGCAAATCTTAAAGTCCACATGCTGAGGAGTATTTTGTTGCTACTTGTATAGCTGCAAGAAAAGTCATTGGAAATGAGTCAAGCCACTGGAAATGACTTGTGTCTACTTAATGCTCATAAAGTTACAGACATGTTGTGTAAAATTTGCTGTTTAAAGGCTGTCTATGGGGCAAAACTTTACATTTGGCAGAGTTTTCATTTTTCTTTCCAGAGAAAAGAATTGACCTGCCCTTAAAAGGCATTGTCCCATGGCGTGCAACAACATCAGTTCGCTCAGTCGTGTGAAACTGCTTTCATTAGCTATACTGCAAGTAGTTGACATTCAAACAGCTTTTGAGTCTTCAAGTTGGTGCCATGCTAGGATTTATAATTTTTTGGCTCATACCCTTCCTACTTTAGCAGACTTTATTCATGAAGAGGATAGATATATAATTTTAAAAATTAAGTCCTTGAACAGCTGTATTCTTTCATGTTATTTGCCACTTATATGTTGACTTTAGTGTTCTTATGCATATCGTTGTGCCTTTTTTTCTAATACATCTGTGCTTGATCTCTAATTTTCCATGATGGCTCTTTACATCTCCTCTACTATAGTCCTACTTGCAAAACGCAAATTAGCCATTAGAGCGATCTTACATGAAGTTAGATTAGACCTTGTCTCAGATGGCGATCTACTTTACCAGAGTAAAATTTTCTGGCGGCATAACACTGCACATATCCAGACTTTCTTTGAAGAGTCACACATAAAGTCAATTATTCCTCAGCGTCCTCGTTGTGGGCGTAAGGTCACTCATTGGTCCACGCCTGTCAAACGCTTGATTTGGTTAAAATTTTGCGGTGACTGCATTCGAATGTTTCTTCCTTCAGAGCTACGAAAAGAGCATCTGACATTTTGGTCTGTTATGCCATCGTTTGGAAGTTTTATTGATCTATCGCTTGCTTGATTCAATATTGATTTGGCCTTATCAAATTTCAACCAGACAAGGGGTGGCATGTAGCATTTACAAATCCCCATGTCCCTCCAGGCATTTACATTTATTTGACAAGAGGGCACCTTCATCAAGTTGACTGGTTTGAATGGTTTGAACTAAACATGATCACAGTGAAAAGAGAATGCACGCTGGCATAAAAGGGGAAGGGAAAGAATTGACTTTAATTTGCATGCCGTGGAACGTCTTCAAGGTCAAATTTTCTTCACTGGTAGTTTGGTTGGCCTTCAGTGTAATCATGCAGACATGTACTTAGCAAATTGACAAACAAATTAGAAGTAAAACAGAGGGAAAACAGCCGAACACCTTGAGTGAGTTTTTGCAGCTGCTGAAACTTTAGATAAAGGGGATAAAGTGCATTTTAAAACTCCATCAAAATTTGACCCGAAAAGTATTACGTAGAATTTGCAAGAGTTCGTTGCAATGCATCAAAGTTTTCCTGTTCCTCCATCTTCCATCTTTCTCCTGATGGAGGTACATCTTCAATTTTGTGCCTGCCACAGTAGTCACTGTTGTCTCATGCTGTACTCTGTTAAGAGTCTCTTGGAAATGCACTTGGCATTTGAATATGATTTAGACAAACAATTGCAACTTTCAGGAGGTCTGAATTTGTCATGTGGAGTTCAGGTGGTGGTGATGGCTTGAGAAAGGAGGTAGCAACATTTTCATGTATGAAACCTTTTAATGAGTAAAATAAGAAAAGCAAAAGAAACTTGCAGTGGTGAGTGAGTAGTTGTTTCCATGGCAACTTGGCAGTATTTTCTGTGTATGGCAGTGAAGTCTGTAATCGTGTGCACCTATGAAAAGCAGTTTTTTGATGATTGTATGGTAAAATGGCAAATCCTTCACAGAGTTACGTTGCCTTAATTGGTGTAGTTGGGGTCTGGCTTCAATTGATACCCTGCAGAGATTTATCATGGTGCCTGTGAGAAAAGAGATGTGGAAGGGAATGTTCCCAGTCGCCCGTTCCAGGCACTGTTCACCAGATGTACATTGGTGATTATACAAAGAAGACTGATCCTGTGTGAATCAAACGGTGATAAAATCATGGTATCTCCCACGAAATTGTCTTTTTGGCTTTGTGTTATCACAAATGAATGATGGTTGTTACATCATGACTCTCTCAGATCTATCCATCCCTCTCCCTTACTCACCACTTACTACTCATCCCTCCCCCTTACTCACCACTTACTATCCTTACCTCTATCTGTGGTAACTTGTCCCCAGGATTTTACTCCTTTTTCATGCACACACTACATATATCTGCCAGCAATCTGCGGTAGAGTGTCAGATTGATCGATGGTCAACATGTAGTGTGGGCACCATGCCCAGTAGCAGTAATGGACCGTTAACAGGACGAGGACCATGAAATTTTCCCGTGTTCGAGGGATACATGTGTCTCTTAGAAAGTTGTTAAACAATACCAACATAGCCATGACAAGGACGTATCTCTGGCAGTACGCCAATGGAATCTACAATGCTGCTGAAATAAGATCCCCTTTACTTCATGTGGGCATAACTAATAATTTGGCCAAGACTCTAGGTGTAAATACATTGTAAAATATGGACCAGACTTCCTCTTTTTCATTATGATAAAGTGTCACATTGGCAACTTCTGTTACTGTATAATGCCCCACTGATTGCAATCCTCGGAGAGGCATATAAAGGGTGCTCTTTACCTATTTGAATTTTTTTGCATGTTTTTTGGGGGGGGGAGGGCTGCAGATAGAAAATGGTGGAATGTTTTTTCACTTTTCTAAGCCTAAGGTTTCCACACAATGTAAAATTTTTAGTGGAAGATTATCTCAATTTTAAGGGTCCTTTTAAGTAAAGCTTGTAAAACTACATTTATTTTTGTGAATATCATGCTAGTTATTTTTTGTGTGGCACTCCAAACTGCATCTGTATGTCACAAGTGGTGCGTGCCCCACAATTTGAAGAACCAGTGATGTAGACAAATAAGATACAATCTGAGGGGGCTCTTTCACAGTGAAAGGTTTCCACTGCACCTGTTCAGATTAAAAGATGGAATTTGAGTTGTACTGGCAATCACCCGGTCATCTATCTTTGTTCTTTGTCAGTGTTTCAGATAAAAAAAATGAACTCTTACAAAATCTGAAAGAGATCTATGAGTCCACCTCCCAGTAATATTTGAATATGAAAATTGGACATTTTTTGCTAGCCCTACAAAATTCAAACCGTTCAAGAAAGCCTAGCCATCAATCACTGTTACCTGAAATCAAACAGACCAATGGGAATGGACGTGAACATTCATGCTGCAAAAATGGGGCTGAAGCAATGCTTTTTGTGGTGGCTAATAAAACATATTTTTCTCTCAAAGGCAAAATATGACAAATTTTCAACTCATATACCAACTTGATGAGTTGTGTCTATGTACCTCGTATTGATACCGGAATTATTTCTGCAAACAATAGCTAGTATCTTGATAAATAGTCATCACAATGCAAAGGTCTTATTTTTCAGTTTTGTTCCTAAAGATAGTCAACAAATTTGGAACTGGCTGTGGCCAATGAAGTGACAGGTTCTGTGAGAATTTCAAACAGACCATAAGTTATGATTTGTCATTGACCGATTTTGGATCAAGCAAATGCCGTTATCTACGAATAATCTGATGTAGACTATAGTTAGCATTTGTGGAGGAACTAGATATTGAATGGAAATCAACAATTGCCATGGTGCCATCTTGAAGCAGTAATTTACATCTGCTACTGCGATTGTAAAATTGACAAACTGTAAGTGGCTAAATTGCTATAACGATAGACATCATTGTGAGCTCATCTAGCCAATTGCTTTTTGAAATTGTGAAATGAAAGTAAAAATAAAAAAAAAAATTCACAACTTTTATGCTTTGCATTCTTTGAACTAAATTGTAGTAGTAAAGAGTGAATTGGATAGACGGACACTTTTTCAGAAAGGAAGTTTGTACGGTGCTAAATGCTCACAAAGTATCATTTGTTAATTTGATGAAGTGATAAGTGAATGTCGCAGTTTCGTTGCTTGTGCCAACACTCAATTGCAAACTGGATAGACATAACACAATATAATGTTACATAAGGATTCAGGACGGTATTGCTTCTTTAAAAGTGGGTGACAGAAATGCTCTCTCTGCAGGAATAGAATTTTTGAATTTGCCAGAGGTAAAATGAAAAAGAATCCACAAAGGGAAAGTTCCGCTAATATTTCTATTTTCTGCCCGATTGAGAAAGTTGAATAGTCCCTGAAGTCACACTGACAATGGTACTTTTTCACTCAGCAGGAAATTTTAAAAATAGTCAATACAGTTATTCTTTATAGTTGATTGAAACAGATGTTTTTTTTTTTCAATGAATTTCTGCTTCTATTTTTCCTCTCTTTATGACCATGTTGTCGTTGAGAAAGAGGTTTGGTGCAAAAGCCCCAGATAAATGAAACCTGATGCCTTTAATCCATTGGCAGTCACATGAGAGTGCTTTCTGCGGAAGCAGATCTATCTCACCGAATCATTGAGGGTATCACAATGAGCTGCTGCTGCTCAGTTTGCAAGGTCATTATCATCAGCCTTTTTAGCTCGCTGACTTGACCCCATTTCAAATTTGGAAGTAGACCGTTGAGAGCATCCGCGGTGGTAGAGATCGCAAGGTGACGTTTGGTATATCTTGACCAAATTGCCTGATTCGGAGACATGCAGCGTCGACGTGTTTGTGCCGCGCATGTCTTTCTTTCGGCGCAAATTCAATTAACGAGACTGGCCAATGATGGCGTGGTCCACATTACCAAATCTGCTGGAATATCTCAAATGTGGAAAAATTGAAATGCAATTTTGAGGAATCTTCGTATATTGTTGCTTAGAAATGTTAACTAACAGAGACATCATGCAAATCCATGTCAAACTGTTTTTCCATTGCTACTATTTTGAAAATTATAAACAAGAAATAAGGTCGTTTTGGTACCATCAAAGAAATATTTCTTTTCTCTTTCGCATTGCGCACTTCACCATAATTCTTTACAGTGGAAATATTAATGGTGAGGAAGATATTAACATACTTTGATGAGGAGACTTTTGCCAAATGAGCCATAAATGATAATTAGTACAAAAGGAAATTATTTTTACAAAAGTACCAAGTGTATGGGATTTTTTGGTTCCTCTTTACTCTTCATTCTATGTCTTGGACATATTCTAACTTTCTGATCGTTACAATCCCATGGGATTCAATGAACTAAAAATTCTACAACCGTCACCTACATGAAAGTGAAAACCTATACAAAAGAAAATAAAAACAAAAAGCTGCTGGTGTAAAATGAACCACCAATATTTTATAAGTTGTCCCCTTAAAAAAAAATAAGGTTGTATTTTTACAACCAATATTTGTTTACACAGAATGATAGATTATAAAAATTAAGAAAGGATGGTGACCATCGTTACAAAGAAATAAGTCCTGCACAGATAGATATACAGTCATTTGTTGCTCAAAAAATATTTATTCTTACAAAATTGAAAAACTGATGCATCTTCCAAAAATCATCTGCAGTAACTTTTTGCTTTGACAAAAGTGGAATGGACCAAGTTCAAAGTCGAGACTTTGTGTTACATTTGATACTTCCCAGACATAAAATATAGTTATTCCATTATTGTTACTTTCTTAACAGTTTTGAGCGATGTCCTCAGCCTCCTTGTTTCCATCACTAATGTTAATTTTTGCTGCTCTTGTAAACATTTTCCTTGTTTGAAAACCACATGGGTTCAAGAAGAAAAAAAAAAACTGAAACCAGAGGAACACCTATGGCTGTGACCTTATCTATTTATTTGACCTCTGTGGGGTTGCACTTTACTACACACCATCACTGCAATCACTCATTCCACACACAAGAGGTTGACAAATTCCTTGTAAGAAAAGACCCGCTGCATACCAGTTCACAGTTCCTACTACCTCTGTTAGCAGCTGTGTCTCATGGGTTAGGCAGTAGCCAGATAGCTGTACCTATAAACCATTTAGTCAATATTATAACTCACTGAGTGACAACCGAGGTGCAATGAAGCATACCAAACCGGTCCCTTTCAGAAATGGGGGAATTTCAAGTGCTTGGTGTTGCAGTCACGTCTACATAACAACAAAAAGTAGCAAGGAGATCTGTTTCAGTGTGTACTGGTTTTTGGTGGTGTTGTTATTGATATAGTGTTAACACTGGTCCAGTGGTCTACAGCCTGGGTGCAGTAGTATTCTTGTTGTACATCTGAAGGATATTTTCCTCTCATAGGAACTCTCCATAGTGGGAGAATCTCACTGGCAAGACATCTGTCTCTTTTATTCTGCTGTGCAACAAAGGAAATAGAAAACCAAGTTGCTCTCGGAACTTAGTTTCAGTGGGTGAGGTTTGCAAGGCTAAATCCAGGACAGGCTTAGTCAGCCCTGTTTGATAAATTGGACTAATTGTACAATTAACAAAACAATGCTGTATCAGAAGCTGTCAGCTACCGAGTTGCATTCAGAGTCATTTTAGTGCCATTCTTGAGATTATTTACCGAAGCTGAAAGGTTTCTAAGTTTTATCACATCTGAGCCTGGGACTTCCTTGGGACGCACGTTTAAAATTTAAATTGCGTTAACTTTTCATGACGGAAGCGATGGTAGACCCTCTGGATTAATATCGGAATTATGCCCAAAGAAGATAAAATCGAAACAGTAAAAATTTGTTTCCACTTTTTCTGCAATACATGGAGCTTACCAGTTCAACGTGATCGTGCAAATGGTAAATAATCCAGTCACCATGCAGGAAATGGTGTTCTCTAGAGTCAAAAGTGTTCGGCGAAGTTTAAGATGGTGAGTAACCTCGTAGTGTATCAGTTCTGAAGGTTAATTGGGGAAGCAGACAGGTGATGGCAATGGGAATGTGGACAATAGGATTGAATATGGGAGGGGACGGATGTGGATGGAGAGCGATGGGGGGGGGGGAAGTGAAACAGGAAATGTGGGTAGTAAGAAGTACCTTGTGTGATCCTCTGGGCACCCTTGAAATTGCCGAACTCCTTTGTAGAATTAGCTGGCTCAAGAAAAGATAGAAGAAATGGAAAGATATTTGAAGCAATCAGAAAATATTACTTGTAGTTGTATAGAGTGCTTTCTTATTGGTTCCTTCCCCTCCCCCAAATGCTTCAGAAACACTGACAAGGACTTGGTAACATTTTGTCTCAGTAAGGAAAAATACCAGCAGGTTGAGAAGAGATAATGGTAGACTAGAAGTTACGGAAAAATTTGGTCAAGGAATGGTCCACCATAAAGATTGTCTGGGGTCTAATGTTTATTAAGATCTGAGAGATGTTGGCTGGGCATGGAAGACGTACTGTACAATGATTTAATTTCCTTGAAGATGTTGGAATTAATTGTTCAAAAGATTCAGTAAATTATGGGGGATGGTCCGGGGGATGGTCCGGGGCATGAGTTATCACCATTGAGATTAGCCATGAAGGTCAGTAACGTCATTTGCTTGAACAGCAGAGTAAAATCTTGGCCCAAAGCTGGAGACCAAATTTGGGAGTCCACTATGTTGTGTGCAATTAAAGAAAATCAATTTAAAAAGCATAACACACACAGACAGAAATTAACTTCAAGACCACAGACAGAAAGAAACACCAACTCTTTGATTAATTTCGTCTGACGTATCAGCTGCACTCTTTTACAAACTTGGAATTCGTCCAGAGCCGAGTGATCTATTTAATTCCTACACACCATGGCTGCTGGTGTCCTGGTAGTGCCACTGAATCTCACATTCAAGGACCCGTGGCAGTCGACACTTTCAAAGGTCCCCCCTCATAATCTTCATATCCAGAGGGTGGTTGCCATGTTGAATTATTTAGCCTAATTTGAGTGAAGTTGACGAATCAAAGAGGGTATGTATGTATAAACCAGGATGATTTATTTGGCTCTCTATGAGTTTTGCAGCTGCTTTGCTAAGTAGTAAGCATTAAATCTAGGGATATTGTTTCTTTGCTCTGTTACTAGAGAACATCGTCTGCAGTTGCAGAGTTTGTTGACTGCAAACAGTCCATGATCTCTTGCCAGCAGATGGCGTATTCACTGCATAGGTTTTTCATCGTATTCTCTGAGATCGTTTTGTGAGGCAGGTGGCCGGGCACCACACCAGCGACAAATTACGAGAGAGCGCAGACAGTCGGTAAATTAAAATTAGCGACATTTAGAGGAAGAAAAAAAAAGAGAAAGCTCAGTGAAATGGCTAATGGATATTTAAAGTTCCTTGCTTGTATCTTGGAGAAATGTTTGCAAAAGTAAAGCAGTGACTGATACACTGCAGTCAGTTGATCCCTAGCTTCAGATGTGGGAATTGAATTTTTTTCCTTTTTTTCTTGTTGAAATAAACTGATTTCACCTCAAGTCCCTCTGGTGCTTTTGTCTCCAAAACATGCCAGCTGAAGTCTGGCTTTCCAATCTGAATTTCTCATTCAGGGTTTGTTTATTCAGCGTTGACCTCAAAGAGTGCAAAAACATTGGATGAACAGACTTCAAAACATGGTATCGTAGCAAAGTATTTACCTGTGAAAACTGTCGAGAATGTAGCAAGACATGTGTCTCCACAGTTCCAGAAGTAAACCAAAAATCCAACCTTTGATTTTTGGTTTGATGTAGATTCAGTCCGAGGAATTAAATGTCTTGTTCATAGGTCGCATGCCCATCTTCTTCACTTCGATGTACTGCAGTGTCTGGTTTCGAACATTCAGCTGCTTTACAGTACTGCAGGTACACGTGGAATGAAATGGTCCCTTAAAGAAAGGCAAACTTCTGGATACTTGACAGCCTATGTATGGGCCTATGATCAGATATTTGAACGACAGACAGGCAATGAGATTTGGTCATGACTCAGGAAACACACATTTCATGCATGGCTGTTCAATTCTCTGGAGATCTGTAAGTTTCTCTGATTCTGTGAGTCTTTGCATGATATACAGTATGTGTGTGATTGTAAATTTGCCTGTGGTATGTCATGGTGCAGTGTAATTTCCCATCAATTTACCATACAAAAATACAGTTAGTTTAATAAACTGAACTTAGAAATGTAGTTGTCTTTCCTTTAATTGTATGTAAATTTTTACAAATGAGTCACATGATTACCAGTGATCCCATGTTTAGCTTTTCTAAGAATTTTAACCGAATCAGAAGAGGCCAAGAAGTGCTTTTCATTTCAGGATGATCTTCATTTTATTTTTTGCCTTGGGAAATTTGGACTGGAGAACTAGTGTGGCAGCGTTCATGCACCCTTACTATAGAGAGTACCCAAATATGTTCATTCGCGACGATGCCGGTGCTCATCCACAATCAACGTGGTATAGGATTCTTAATGAGCCTTCGGGCTTCCTGAAGCATTCAGATTCATACTCACTGTCATCAGGAAACTAAGATAATTCCAGCCATAATTGGTGCCTGTGCAGTGGTCCACTATGCTCTGGTAGTAACTTAGGTACTTGCCCCGAAGCCAGACTGACCAACATGCCGGGAGGGCACACCAATGTTGGAGTTTTGCTGCCCTCGTGGAGGGGTCTAAGGGGGTGGGTATTGTTGCTTTTTTTAAGGGTTCTAGATGTAAAATGGGTTGAGATTTCCATCTTTCCCCCCTGTATAGGAGGATCTCATGTTGAAATTTTTTGGGGGTGGTCATGTTCCACCCTGTGCCCACACCTCCCAGTCCCCCCCCCTCTCCCGGCTGCATGCCTGGTAAGATAGTGTGCCTGTCTTCTTACTTTTGTCTGTTATTTGTCTGTTCAAGTAAGAAAAAAAAAACACAAATTAGGAAACAGTACATTAGCTAATAGGACTGCATGGACTGTATTGAAATGTAGCCACATACATTTGACAAACATGCAAGTGAAAGGAAAATCATGACATCTGTACCGTTTGAGAGAGGATATGTGGAACAGGTGCGGTTTGTTTGTTTGTTTGTTTGTTTGTTTGAACTTATTGTTGACGTGTTGCACACTGTGGCTAGCTCTTAAATTCTTCAATTCCATCCACTGCAGTCTGGAGTTTTCTACCCCTTATTTTCATATGTATTCCTTGGAATGCAGTTTGCTCGCACAAAATGAAACCTAATTGTGCCGATGATAATTTTAACTTCCAGCACGTCAGGCTAGTCAATTCTGAACGTTAGTGTTAATATTCTTTTTCAACAATGGACAAATAACCATTCGCCTCATTGTTGGTCTCCCTAACAACAGGAGTCCTATTCAGTATACTTCTGAGAATATAAATCTTGTGGGTAAGTGGCTTTCTGTTCCTTCAGTGCACTTTTAAGGGACTTTGTAGCAATGAAACATTAATGAATTGCTATACCTGACATTACCACATTTTATACCTCAGCAACCGTTCATATCGTTCCCACTGTGAAAGGTTAAAGCAACACTTTGTGTTCTCAGTTCTCATTTTTTTTTTGCTCCACTTTTGCATCTGAAGTGTCTAGTTCAGGGGATTAAACCATTTTGAAGCAATTTCTCAAGTATGTGTCTACTTAACAACTTACCATTATGCCTAAATCTAATTTTATCAAACAATATATTAGATTTCCAGATGAAATTGGCCGGACATGTTTTCTGTGCTTTTACTTGAAAAGATGTAGGCCTACATTTACTAATTTTAACAAACATGTGCTCTGAGATTGTGCAATCCAAAACATTTTCTTTGATATTTAAAGTTCATTTCAATTGAGATATAGTGTGATCAGAAGTTTGGACTTGGCTGCTTTGAAGTTTGATCCTGGAGAGTGTGATTGGAATTTGAAAAACTGGAATTTTGTGGTTTTGAGACCAGTGGGGGATACTGACAAAGTTCCAGTCACTAGTTTATGTTATGAATGCCACTTTAATGGGTCATATCTCAGTATCAAATTATACCTCCAGTGATGACTACTCTGTGACTTGCAGATGCGTCCATTTACCGAGCACTCTTAGTTCATCAAATCTTGTCTTGTAACGAGGGCATTTTTAGCTATACTTAACCAAACTGGGAAGTAATGGGAATAATCAAACTGATACTGAATTTGAGGGTTGAAGTTGCTACGACTGAAGTCTCGATCTCCGTGTCGTTCATGTACTACTATAATAACGTTTCCGATTTGCTGTAAATGTTGGACGAAGTTGGAATTTCATGGTGGACTATGCTGGGAAATATTTGTTGGGTTTGGATTTGCTCACATTCATACTCACATACTTGTTTCCATGAACATCACTTCATGTACATGTAAACAGTGTACTACATAAAATATATAATGTATATATCTATAAAATATATCTTACGAGGGTTTGATACAAATTTTCTCTTTGTAAAGTTCAAATGTCACATTTACATGTGTATACTTAATCCATCTGTACTTAATCCTGTAGAATCGCAAATTTTTCTCGCGAAAGGTCATCGCTCATTTTTTGTGAATTCTTTTTTTTGTGGAGCAAAAAACTGATCTCGTGAAAGGACTACAGTACATGCCTACCTGTATCATACCCAGCGGTACCTACATGTTGTAACATTCCAATGCCATGATTGAGCAATCTTTTCCGATTAAATGGGGAACAAAAAACAAGAGAAAGGTGAAAAAAGTAGACTTTTGGGCGTAGACCTAGTTACTCAAAGCTGACAAATCTTTCGTTCTTCAAGTTCTAGTCATACTGTACATGTTTTAGTCATAGGCCTACAGCCCTACTTCACCCTGTCCATAAACAATGCAGTGGCAGCATTCCAGTGGAATGTCATGCACAAAAAGTTGTAATCATTCCATGATGACATCAGAAATGTTGGTACCAGCTGTCATTGTTGGGTCTTTACTGGTACCATACATTTCAACACTTTAGTCATTTTCTGTTGTGGTTCCGTGAACACAGTTGACCTTGGTAACCGCCACATTCAGACCTATTTATGATCCTCCCTTCATTCAAAACCACATAAGCAGGATGGTTGAGTCATCACCAGCTGTGAGCTTTTCTAGTTTGAAACTTCTTTATAGCAGAATTGATGACAGGTTAAGCCTAGGCAAAAGTTATAGAACAGTAAAGCTTTTCAGACATTTTTTTCCAGCACATTAGGAACATAGGGACATGCTGTCTCCCAAAAACATATCCTCCCTTGTCATACAATAATGGGCACAGAAAAATGGAGAGTGAAGCATGTATATGATGTTAAAAAAATACGGTAAAAATAGTCCCATTCTGCATCTGAGCACTTTTGCAAAGATAAAACTTTCCAAAAAAGGGGGGGGGGGGGGGGGGGGAGAACCCCTTTGCCTTCAATACACCTTTCCTCCAACATAGATACATGTGTATGACTGGAAGTTGAGCACCCTTGTGTATATGTGTGTGTGTGTATACTAGACTCTGTTTGTAATGTACATCTATACACCCAGAGATAGTAGGATAACTTCAATAGTCTATCCTCCTGTTTAAATTTTAATAAATCTGCACTGTTATGTGTAGTACTACATAACGGGATGTATCTGAAACTGTTAATAAGAATAAGCGAAGAAATTTGCGCGATGCATAATTCATACCGACACTCTGAAATGTGAGCATCTTTGGGAAAGCCAAACTCATAGTTTGTTTGAAAAAAAAAAAAATTGAATCAACTCGACACCGCAGGATAGATCAACATAGCCAGTGTTGCTGTAATTCTTCCCTTCTGGTGCAACTGTTTTCCAACGGCAGCATTGCACTTCAGTGTGTTATAAATTGATGGGCACCTTGCCAATTAAAGACGTCAGTTTGTTATAAGCGTTCGTTTTGCTGGTAACTTTTGTCCCCATGAATCTGCAGACGGCCTGACTGCCTTCCACACCCACATCGGCTTGGGATGCAATTGACTGAAGTGCGATTTGATCCATTTAATATGCTTGCGTCATGCTTTATGATAAATTTACTGAAGGTGCCACATGTGTGAACAAGTAGCCAGACGACATTCAGTGAACATGTGACCTTGCTCCTTACATGATGTGTTTAAATTTTGTGCTCCAGGGTAGATGCCACAGTACTAGGATTCATCTGTATCTGATCTCTGTACTGAACTATACCAATCTGCAAACTCTCTATTTCAGATGTTCTAAAATAGTTGGCAAGTACTATGAAGCTACTGCATTGTACTTGCAAAATGTACATCAAGTCACACTAACCCCAGAAGTGACACTTTCAGCAATTTGGAATATAGCCGTTGCTCCAGAAGGAAGGAAAGAAGACTTTAAACAGGACCTTGATCAATGTGTGGTATCGCATTGATGCAAATGTTTACAAACAATGACGTTGGCCCTCCCAAAACTAGCTGGCATTTCAAGTGTTGTTATGAATTACACTTCCTACAATATGTCTCAACTTTGGGCTGAATGTATAAGCATGTTGTGTAAGTTGAGATGGTTAAAGGTGACATATTCATCTGCACATGTATGTATACTTACTGT
Source organism: Stichopus chloronotus (assembly GCA_021234535.1). NCBI lineage: Eukaryota > Metazoa > Echinodermata > Holothuroidea > Aspidochirotida > Stichopodidae > Stichopus > Stichopus chloronotus. The sequence continues at coordinate 6,654,961 of SFZH01000008.1, forward strand.
TGTATTAAATTTGTTCAAGTCAAAACTGAACATAGGGATTGCTAAAGGTGTCATCTTCTTTTTCCTCTCTGGCAGCATGAGTAATTAAAGGGACACAATTAATGCAGACTCTCCAGAAACTTGAATGAATTGTGCCTTAAAACTGATTCCTTTCCAGTGCACTTGGGTGGTGAATGTAATCTAAGTATGTATCACCCAGACAAAGTGTAACAAAAAATCAAACATTGTTTGCTATTCCATGTCTCCTATTTTATTTATTTTTTTTAAGTGTAGTTGATATGGTAGATATTTCTGTACAAATGAAACTACTAAACGTGGATAACCTTTATTGTTAGAAAACCAAGTCAAAACTTTCCAAATTGTCTTACATTTTGTCAGCCGCCATTAACGCAAATGATGTGTCTACTGCCAATTTTATGTAATGCAACAATCCTGGTAAGAGAGTTTCAGCAAACAAGCGCTTTAATTTTAACACTACCAGGACATGTCTACTGTTTACCAATTACTTCACACATACCTGTCTTACTTTCGTCTACTTCCTGAAAAACACTTGCCACCCTCCGTGTGTAAATCATAGGCAAGCTCAACTGGGTTATTTAATGGGAGGGAGTCGCGAGCTGTGTGGACTAATGTTAATGTTGCGACCAATGTTCCTTTATCTGTGTATCATTAATGACTGCCATCCCATGAAACATGATCTGGCATGGGGAAATGCACCACTCTCAAAAGTTTGGTAATAAATGACACTGTTGACAGTTTGGTGTACACTTCCATCACAATTAAGGTTGGCATAGCTGTTTACATTCCAATAACACCGTTGGTTGTGTGTGATTTTCAAGAGAAGTAATCTACACCCCTTGACTCGGCTCATATCAGGATTTAGGAGAAATTGCGGTTCCCTAATCTGGTCGTGGGTGTGGGATAAAATTTCCTTCCCTGTTTCATCTGAAAATGGCCACCTTAGTCTTGACTTGATCCAGACTGCTTTTTTTCCTCAATTCATCTTTCAGATATTCACCGCTAAAAATGAGGTTGAATACTTTGGAGCACTGTCATGCCTGCAAGCAAACTTTTTGGCATTTTAAAAGCTCTTGATTTGAAAGATTGTATTAACATAATCACCTACATATAGAACCCTCCTGATGATCTCTCTACCTCTATCCTGATGTCACTGGAGTACATACGACCTGTGTGAAGGGTTCAGTAACCAATTATCTGTAATTATCATGTATGCTGACCAAGATGAGACTGGTGTAAAGCTGAGCAGTGATGTTATGCCCATTACTCTTTCAGTGTTCTCCATAGAGGTGTAAGGGGGGGGGGGCTGGTCCCCCTACTGTGAAAGTTGCTACCTCCTGAAGTAGCAACCACCCCTTAAAAATGCTGTCCACCCTACAAATGTGGAACGTTGTCAATAGGCTACTTCCATTTCAAATAGAGCGATAGACGAAACCTAGCAGTAAAGAAAAGAACGATACCTAAGGTTTGTGTTCGATGCATCTTCCACGATACGCGAATTTCGAGCACAGAACAATATTGTTCACGGTCAGAACAAGAGCCAAACAAGGGCGACTCTAGAGGGCGTAGTGTCAGAATAGATTTCGATTGTACTTTGAGCTCAGTCAAACTTAATGTATGAGTAAGCAAGGGGTAAGTATAGTCACTCATGAATATACCCACACCAGTGAGTTGCACTTGCAGGGATTTCATTTCAAACATAGCAAGTACTGATCTCAGTGTATGGTATCATTTATCAGAAATTTCAGGAGGTGAGGGGTAACCGCCTGCTCTCAAACCCCTCCCTGGTGATCGTTCCACAATTTCATACACGCTTCATGTGAAGGCTTCCCCATCCCCTTAGAAATCTGTGGAGAAGTCTGCTTTTCATAGATCATGAATTTTGTGATCTTTCTCTTGTATTTACTCTTGCTGCATGTATGGGGACTCTTTAATCAATGATCAAGTGTAGCCACACGTGAATTCTTAAAGTCCATATATCTGACATTTACTGTAGGTGTTTACTTAGGACGCACTTTTACTGTTCTTCCCATAAATGCTATTTACTGTCTTTTGTGAAGCACCATGAGCGGTTTGCACCTGTGTGCTGAAATGGCTGTAAATAAATTCACTTTATTATTATTGCTTAACATGTCTGCTTTATTGCCCTATGTATGTACATAATTCACCACAAAATTCTTTGCCATAAAAATGTGCTTGGTACAGTATCACTTACATGCACAAAAAGTATGAAGCAATGACTAATTTCTGTTCCATGTGGCCATACATTAAGTGTATCTGCTTAGACACATACACACACACACATACGTATTCAATAACGTGTAGTATGTTTTCTAAAAGAGCCATCAGAATCAAACAGCCGTGCAGATTGATTTGTAGAGTCAATTCATGTCATTGTTACCATTAAGTCAGGTGATTTAGTTATCAGGGAACATTCCTAGTTACAGCATAACAAATTGCCATTGTTAGAATACTGAGGTCAGTACAGCATATCGTTAACATCCTCAGTTACGGCAAAGTATAAATTTGGCTTGCACAGTGAAAGACATAAACATAAACATGCTGATACTTCATATAATGTTTATTTCCAGAAAATTATTGTGCTTTTTGCAGGACATTTATATTAGGAGGGGAGTCTGGGGGTCTTGAGTCCCCAAAAATTTGGAAGTTCAACCAAATTTGGCAAATGATTGATCTAAACTATCCTTCACCTTTATTTTTGGAAGAGAAAGCTTTTGAAATGCAAGATCTCAAAATGAAGGTCTGGATGCCTTTAACAAGGCCCAAGAAGTGACATTTCCAGCAATCTGAGAGGCAAGTCAAAACTATCACTTGGTACAGTACATACCAGTGGATTGTGGGACTCTGCATAGATGGTAAAACATGAATTACTCCCTTCCCCCCAGCTATGTCCCTAGAACAATGTCTAGCTTTGAGAAAAGTGTTTGAATTTTGTTGCTGAGTTAACTGCATCTCTTACAGCTATGCCACATACTATATTAATGCTCCATACAATATCATCTCCTCTCCCTGTTTTATAATATCTGAAAGGTTGGTTTAAGCCTCTTGTCTCATTAGACATACTGATCCAACTCATCCATGCTACTTCTGTGTAGATAGGCCTGTATATAACTTGTACAATTTAATTACACTTGAAAAGCAACTATTCTTAATTTATAATGACCCTTTATTTTGCTAGTCCCACTGAGTCTGATAACATCTACTCTTCAGATAGATTGTCCTTGCGTGACTCATTTGCCTTCCTCTGCTTATGCTGTTCAATATTTTCATATTCTTCATTTCACACAAAAGATTCTAACTTCTTTTGCTTTTATTTCAAAAGGATTTGACTGGAAAGATAAGACTTCAGAGTGTAGCGTTCGTCCCTGACTTATATATTGAAATAAATTCGACCCCACTCCTCCTGGCTCCTTCTCTCGCTAGCATTGTCTGCTGCAGTGATGCAGTTCACTTGGATCTGATTGCTACAGTCACACACTGTAAAAATAACCTCAGCAAGGCGCTTTCAGTTTTTTAGTCAATTTCAAGGCCAAGGTAGCTGCCCACGCCCTCAGACACAAAAGAAAAGAGCGGCTTGTTTGCAGTGCTCGTACAGTTGAGAGATTTTGTTAGTCTCCATGAAACCGCAATATCCAGCCTCGGTCACAAATACGGTGTGTCCTAGCACTGTGGGGAAGTCCAGTTCCTGTGAGACTGCATATGGGAAAAAAAAACAACAAAAAAAAAACGTGTCAGAATCCTGAACCCTCTAATTGACTTGGGTTTTAATAATAGGCTAGTATAATAACCATTGGGACAATTTTTCTTTGTATGCATGGTGTTTTGATATACCATTTGCCAGACTACTCAATATGTTATTATGCAAAGAGACAACTGAGAATGGATTACTCTAGATGCAATAAGGCTAGGTTGCTCATGCAGTGCAAATTGTGACATTGCTTCAATGAAAAAAAATAAATAACCAAAGAAACAGATGCAACTGAATAGGCACCAAGTTGCTCACTCCTTGGTAATAATATCCAAACTATATGTTCTGGTGGTAGAATGAGTATGGAGTCTTCAAACCTACGTCATCCACACTCTACTCCAAATTTGATCCAAGTACACTTCATAAGCGTAAGTTAGGAAGCTAAATAATTGTGACATTTAGTTAATACCCGGAGATTTAAGATTTCAGAATACTTGCAAAGATGTTGTTGGCGCACATGGATTCTAGAACTACGTTTTACTCGTAGCTTTTGCAATACACCTGTGTTACAGTTTCAAATGTAAAATCAAAATTTTGTAAGTTTTCATTCTGTTGTTTTGACAAATTTAAGTGCAAATTAAATGACATGCAAAAATATTGTTTAAGGCAGAGGAAGAAGAAGGGGGGGGGGTCTGGTGAGGGAGGAAGATTTGTTGCGGAAGAAGTCTTGAAAACGGACAATACAAGATGGCTGCTGCAACATCTCCAGAAGAATGTACTCACATGGGGAATTTTCTGTCTCATTTTCTTAAGTCTGCATTCCAAATATTAGAATTCTGTTTGCAATATACTGGTGTTTTTTTGTTGTCTTGGGTGTTTTAAATTGTCAACATGTTTTGCTTAGTGCATCATGGAGGTGTTTTATTTCTCTCAAGTCATGAAGTTTCTCCATGGATAAGATGAAACTTGGACATTTTTAGAGAGGATCTATAGTTTCTTTTATCAGATTTGCAAAGCCAATTTTAATCCTTTTGGGAGTAAGTGACACATTCAGCAGGTGGCAGCAACATAAATCATCAATGATCTCAGCAGTCTTCATGATCTTTTTTTTTTAGTTTGGTTTCTAATCACTCTTTATCAAACCTTTCTGGAAAACTGACAAACTTGGCTGTGACATCAAAGTTTTGCAGGCAGCAATCTGGATTTTTAACTTGATAATCATGTGCATGCATTATTGTGATCATCTGGAAAGAATTTGCTGGTTTCTTTATCTATTTGAGATAACTTTACAGATTTGTGGAGCCCACAAAATAACTCCTAGGATTAGGTCCTCCAACACCAGAACAAGCCTAATTAAATGACTTCCAGTTGGAAGCATTGACCCAGAACATCACCAGATATCCTATTTAAGTACTTACAGTTTCCTGCAAGGGTTCGCTGTACTTACAGTACCAAATAAACTCATGACACCAGTTTTGTACAGTTGAACCAAATGGCTGGACGGAAGCCTACCATGCTGGGGCTGATTAGTACTTTTCCATGTGGTTGGTCATTAGAAGATTGTTTTGCCTCCCTGTTTCAGGCCATTTGAATTGATCCCAGATATTAGTGTGCAGGGAATTTGCCTGAATCTTACCTAAAATCATTTGATACAATCGCAAGGCCAAAAGTAATTGCTAGTTGTAGCTTGTAGTGATTGAGCATGTAGGAAAAAAGGAAATCATTAAAGTTTCATGCCCAAAGTTTACTATGTCCTTTAATTAAACCAATCAGACAATTTAGGAAAATAAATAGGTTTCAGATATGATGTCATATTCTTGATTTCAATGTCAATCAATACGACTTCAGTGTGATTTCAAATTCTAACATAACAAAAAGTGTAAAATATGATTACTTAGTGGCTGACAGAACTTCATTCAACTGACTTACCATGCTCTTCTTTAGACAAGCCAATGTGAAATATTATGCTGGTGAAGAGTATTCAGTTTTTCAAAATGCTTAGCACTGATGCTCTAGTGAGGTGATTGTAGGTTATTTGTGAGTACAGTGCTTCATTTCAGTAAAAGTTATAATTCCTGAAACCAATTTAATCCCTGAGTAGTATGTTTTCATACACCAGTGAGGTCCCACACCGTTGGATTTTCATTATGTGGGTGCTTGTAATTAAAATACACAATCATTTTTATGTCAAAAAGTTTTGAATTACTCTCAAACTGCTGTCGAACAGCCGAACTTTTACGAAATGGGATGAGCGTCAGATTGCAGATCCAGTTGTTAACATATTTTGGTCTCATGTGAATAGGTTGATCATCTACATGCGAATAGGTTGATCGTTATGGATGGGCTGCAGTGACAAGGAATTATATGGGCAATTGTCGGGATTTTTCAGTGAAAAGTTGAAATTTCAGTGAAAACATTAGGAAAATTCTTTCCTTTTATTGATAGCAATGGCACCTCTGTATCATGTTCCATAGGTGGAAGGTATGAATCATCGAACAAATTTGTATTGCACAGTGGTACATTACAAAATCAGAAATTTGTGATGTGATAACAGAATAAATAATTTTATAATCCTATGCATTTTTTTATGATCTCAACTACCATGAAACAAAACACTAGGATTAAGATTGTTTTAGTGAGTGTTGTGACTTTTGCTTTGGTAATTCAGGATTTACATCATTCCGAACTTACCTGTCTCCATCTAACTTATGCACGTCCCTCTACCGTGCTAGCATTACTACTGGTAACCTTTGACCCCGCCTTTACCTTCACCCTAACCCGCAATGGACTAGCTCCTCCTTCCCTAACTACCACCCAAAAGTGCTAGTTGGTTTCCATTACTGCTCTTGGATTTTTGGTGAATTTTCACTATCTCCGTTTTTCCAGAGGAATTCTACCTTCGTGGATTTATTCCTTACCTACCTTAGACGCCTCTGAACCACGAATCGTTGATAAGTATCCTTTAATTATCGGGTTTTTGTGGGTCTTTTGCCTTCGCGGGCCTTTCGTTTTGTTCGCGCCAAAAATTTTGTATTGGTAGCAGTTGCGCGAAATTACGCTTAGGTCCTCCTCCACCCCCTCCGCTTCTCGTTTTCCCTCCAAAACACGGAGGATCCCTTCCCTACCTCCCTACCATCTTCATTTAGCCATTTTCGTTGCTTTTTCCATCATTCAATCATCTTTTGCTGAATTCTAGGTCCCGAACCGGAATTCCTTATTTGTTACATCATTCGGTTCGTTCTAAGTATACACCATTGTGCATTTTCAGTACACCCCTCATAGGAACTCCCCTCACGCCAATTCGGGGTTTTTCCTTCGAGTTTCACATTTCGTATTCCTAAAGGGTGTTTAACCTCACCTTCGTATTCCTAAGAAAGTATTTTGGGAGAAGTACTCCCTTCAGTTTTGTTCCTTTTGTACGTTTTATTTGCTACGCAACCATCGTGTTGCTATGTATTCAGATCTGCTTTTCCACGTAAACAATATTCGTCACATTTCACTGCCTTCCTTAACGGTAAGTTCTCAGATATGGCAGCGAAACAACAACGACTTCCCATGAAGTGTGGGAATTGCTCCTTGTTCCGCCCAGGGCGACATTGGGATTTTCACGAGCTCTGCCCCAAGTGCCGACCTTGCAATAGGAAAGAGCCATGCCTAGTTTGCATTGAATTCACACAGGAACAGTGCGGAGAAATCGATGCTTGGTTACAAGGTTGCCGCCAGAAACTCCAGTCAAGGTTGGACCAGATCCCACAAACTTCTAGCCGGCAACAGAAGACACCGCCTATCATCCCCGTACCCCCGGTCGAGTCCGGGGCAGGGGATTCTCCGACCTCGGTTCCGGCAACGGCCGGAGCAGCTCCAGAGCCGAGATCACGCTCTAAGGGGAAACAGCCCTCAAAGACCAGGCCTAAACCCAAGAAACGTTCGGGCTCCCAACCGGGACCCACCAGGAACGTGGAGAGTCACGATCGTGACCCATTGGAGCCATCGGCTGGGGTGCAGCCTATGGAATTAGAAAAAAAAATCATCCCTGTACCCCCGGTCGAGTCCGGGGCAGGGGATTCTCCGACCTCGGTTCCGGCAACGGCCGGAGCAGTTCCACAGCCAAGATCACGCTCTAAGGGGAAACAGCCCTCAAAGAACAGGCCTAAACCCAAGAAACGTTCGGGCCCTCAACAGGAACCCACCAGGAACGTGGAGAGTCGCGATCGTGACCCATTGGAGGCATCGGCAGGGGCGCAGCCTATAGAATTAGATGCCGACCAACTGCAGAGCCAGGACCCAGGATCTCAACCGACCCCAACCCGATCGGGATGGAACAGCAGGCCACGAGCCGGAGCCTCCTCGGTCCCCACAGAAGGACCCAGAACTGACATCGGTACCGAGAGACACTGAGATCTGGAACCGCTCTCAGGACCGACAGGCCATTAGCAGAAGACCGGAATGAGAACGACACAGGAGCCGTTCAAACTCCTGGCCCTCACGCTCCGGATCACGGCTGAGCACTCTCTCCACCCTCAGACATCCCCTCGGAAGACTCGGATCAGGGATATAGAAGAGAGCCCACAAGAGAACCCAGGAGACAACACTCTCCCCGGAGGGATGCGGATCAATCAGGACCCCAGCTGGATTATGGAGCACCTGTCGGACCTGTTGAGGCCACTCTTGGAGAAGGCGACTAACACACAGGCTCTCCCTCGGAACACAGAACCCCGAAGGGAACCTCCGCAGCCGAGACACCATCTGGAACCAAACCCAGATACACTCGAGTGCCGGGCATCCGACGAATTCTCAGATCTGGAGAGCCACACATCCAGGTTTAGGGAGGAAGAACATCGAGAGTCAAACCCGACTCCCTGGAGGACTCCCGTACCGAGGAGGACGACCCTCACCACGAGAGGTGCAACCCTCCCGCCGGAACTGGTGGCGTCCGCGATCCAGGTGATCAACACCCACCTTGGATTCCAGGATCGATCCCAGGAAACCCAGGCCCCCGAGAGGACCTCGAGACTCACCAGAACCAACCCATCGTCCTCGTCACCAACACCGATCATGCCGGTAGACGTAGCCTGCTTCGAGAAGGTTCGAAGCCATGGCCACCAGAAAGAGATGGTCAGCGTACCCAGCAAAACAGGAGAAGTCGGTCCGGGTCACGGAGGACGACTGGAAGGTACTGTTTAAAGCCCCTACACTATCCGACGATGTGAAAGAGAGGCTGAGAGTAGAGCAGGGCTCTAACTCGAGCGTCTTCAAGGATCGCAACCAGAGGGAATTAGAAGACACCCTCTTCGATATCGACACGGCCACTAGATTGGGCCTCAGATTCTCCTCAGTGTTCATGCTGATTGCCGAATGCCTGATGAAATTTCACCAGCAACTACCCGAAGACGAACTCCAGATGTCGCGGCGGGAAGTGGGCCACCTCTTACTTCTCCTAGGCCCCTTAGCCAGGCTGGTGTTCGACCAAGTCTCAAAGGTGGCTATCCGCACGATCATGGCCAGAAGAAGCAATGTTCTTTCCTCCATCCACTGGCCCTCCACGGCGACCAGGGATCGCATGCAGAAGCTACCCATGACTGGAGACGATCTCTTTGGCGGCCAGTTCACGACACAACTGTAGGAGGAAGTCTCGAGGAGGGAGACGCTAGTCAAGTCGACCTTCAAGCGCGACTCGTCCCAGGATAACAGACCCAAAGGTAGTTACCAGTCGGGCAACAACAATAGCAGCCGCTCGAGGAACTACAAGGGCAAGAACGCCTACAACAGAAACTCCAACCGTTCCGGCCGCTCCAAAGGGCGGGGCTCGAAGGAATTCCAGGAACTACACATCAATCTCCTCAAGATGGAGGCCGTGTCAAGAGGCCTCAAAGCATTAACAGGAAGACCTCAAGGGTACCGTCACTACCGTCTTCTCCGACAATACCACGACCGTCGCTTATATCAACGACAAGGGGGGACCCACTCACTCCACATGTGTCTGTAAACTAGATGTGTGAGCCTAAGTGAGGTTCTGATCATGACAAGAATTAATGTGTCAGTCACATGTGAAGCTTAAGTATATGTGAGCATGAGTGATGCGCTGTGATCATGATGAGAATAGTGCATTCACACTGTAGGCGTATGCTTACCCCTTGCCTCACCAATGCATACATTTGACCCATGCTCAAATCGTCCTGAAAACTAATTCTAGCACTGCGCCCTCTAAGGCCTAGCCCACCATTGTTTGCCTTTTACGCGAGTGCCTCAAAATGCTGCTTGCAGTCCTCTTTTGTTTTTTGTCTCTTGCAAAGGCGGCTGACTCCAAAACCTTGAGTATTCTTGTGTTTTGTTCCTAGTGTTGTTACTTTTTCTAGCTTAGTAAAGTCTGTTCAAATTTATCCTCGCTTCTCTCACAAATTTGTCTTAGAATGATGGTTTTTGTGCAGCTTGCCTAGGACAGGTATACTATCATGCTGCTGTTTAGTCCACAGCCTACACTTTTTGCATTATTGCACAGTTTTTTTTAGGGGATTTGTGCAATTCCCCCGTTAGCATTAATTCACAGCGCGTACTCACCTCATATAACCAAGGTAGATGAGCGCAGATGCAAATAGCAGCTGAGATCTTTGCTGCAGACCAAAAGGCTAGCAATTATGGAAGGGCAGTGTCCAGATACGCACATGCACACACACACAAAATTGCCAGATGCTAGACCATGGTCAATACAGTAATGCATAGGTTATATGAGGTGAGTAAGTTGCTAGGGAATTCCCAAACCAGTAAGTTTTGGGGATTTTGCAGTTGTGTTCTCATCAGTCACATGTGAATACAAACTAGATGTGTATGCCCTGGTGAGTTTCTATGATCATGTTGAGAATCAATGTATCACATCACATGTGAATGCCAAGTTTATGTGGGCATGAGTGATTCATGGTGATCATCAGTTTCATGTGAATGCCAACTAAATGTGTGTCCATCAGTGATACTCTGTGATTATGGTGATAAATTTGACAGTGGTGCATGGGTCACATGTGAATGCAAAATGCAGTAGGTATATATGGATATGTGATGTGCTGTGATTATATGATGAGAATAAGTGCATCATCACTAGTGAATGCATCAATAGACATTTGATCATGGGATATGTTTTGTGATCATTAAGAGTAATGTTTTACCGCCAAAAATTGGTCTAAAAGTGATTCTGTAAAGTTAAGTGTGAAAAGGGGAAAAATTTTCAGTTGTGTTTACAATAACCTAGAATTTAACAAATTTGCTGGCGAGGACATGAACGACCTTTGAAATCTCATACAAGCAAGTTAAAATGCTGCTGCTAAGTACTTACGGTTTTTCCAAGAATCGGGTGAATAACGTGACGACAGCTCTAAAAAATACATTGTGCAAGAGATGCTGTCGACATTTGTGGAAATGTGTGACCATGTGTGACGAGCTTTGATTTTGGGAAACTCAAACAGGGAGGAAATGGTCCAGAAACATTCCAAAAGAGGAAACAAGTACTGTGTTGTTGGAAAATCTTAAATGAACAAGTCAGCTGGAAAAAAAGAAGAGACACTGTGTGCATGAAAATGATAACACATATATTATATATATTTTTTCAGGATGCTGTGGTCATGTCATGGATGATTCTGTCATATCCTCTCCTTTTCTTTGGAGATAAAAAGTGGAGAGACACAATTGAACAGATCTGTTGTTTGAGCTGCAGAACATCTTCAGATCATTTTGCAATCTTGTTTTTAAGGCCATGCAGTTCACACTTCCCCACAGGGAAGATTGTACTGTTATTTAGTGTTTTCTTGCCAGCCATGCCAAGAGAAGCAGGGGAAAAAAAAAAACAGAAAAAAAAAGGGAAGAAAAAAAATTAAGAAAGTGGAATACAAGTGAGACTTGCTGTGCAATAAGAAAAACATCAAAACTATCCTAAGAAATAGGAATGAACAGTGAGTGGTTGAAACTCTAGAAGTTGTTATTTATGATGATGAATGTTTGAAGAGGGCTTGTAGGTTAGAAGCTTGGGTTGATGTGTTTGTGAAGATGTGCACAGAGCTGCGTGTAACCTGCAGGGGGGGGAGAGATTCAGACATATGAGGGCCAGAGTTTGGGGTGAGCAGGGGGTCAAGTGGTTAGCGATTTTAACTTTGCCTTCTGTGTCTATATACACTTGGAACTCTGAGGGTTGTTACATATACTGGAATGCTGTCATCGACTTTCCCGGTTGGAATGCTTGATGAAGGAAGCGCGGGGATCAAAACCTTCAACTGTTGGTTAGCTCTCTATTGCTCAAACTGAAAAAAGAAAACTGAATTGCCTGTTTTTCCTGGCTGCATGGATTGTACTGTGGATTGCTATTAAGTTTACCATAGCAAAGTTGCTTGCGTATTTCAAGGAGTGTGCTCCATGTATCTTCTAGACTTTTTATTCATGTAGATCATTAAAATTCACAGAGCATACTTCATATATCCTCACCCCATATAACCTATGCATTACCATATTGACCATGGTCTAGCATCTGGCAATTTTGTGTGTGTGTGTATATCTAGTCACTGCCCTTTCGTAACTGTCAGCCTTTTGATCTTACGGCGAAGTTTCTGCTGCGCATCTGCATCTTCTGCAATCTGCTACTATTTTCATCCTTTTGGGACCATGGTGAATACAGTAATGCATAGGTTATACGAGGTAAGTTCGTTGCTAGCGAATTCCCAAACCAGGGAGTTTTGGGGAATTCAGTGCAGAAATTGAATGAAGATTGTGATTCCTTGATTGTACCATTTTGAGTTAAAGAAAATCATGGAACATTTCTTGAACCATGTAAATTCTTCTCACCATACTGACCTGTTATGAGGTTTGTGCACAGCTTTACCCTGTGCCAGCTCTGGTAAATAAACATTTCAGTAATGCTCTATTAAACACATCACTGTTCCCCGCTGGGTTTTTTGGTATTTTTGGGGGGGGGGCTGGGGGGACAGCGCATCTCCTAAGTGAAAGTTGCACCCCCTGATATCATTACCACCAACCCTTGAAAAATTCTGCCCCGCTTCAACACCTTGGCCAAAAAGAAGTTGACAATAAGCTACTGACATTTCCAGTAGAACTTGAAATGTGCAATTGGCTGGCATGAATGTAGATTGATATATTAAAGTGAACCTACACAACATGACATCTTTGTGCACCTAATTTAATGCTCTCTAACATTATCGGCCCTCTTCCCCTATCTCGAGTCACTCAGGATATGGGAAGAGTCAGGAAAGGTGGATGAATGACAGACAGTTATCCCACTATAGGGCTACAAGGAGATATTGGCAGATATGAAGCAAGGGGAGGATAAATCATGACTATAGGAACTATTTGTGTGTTGGTTCACAGTCATTTTGCAATTCGTTGTACCAATATCTTACATCTTTATGATGCATGCGTTCAAGTTTCATCCACCTTGAAATTGTCCACCTACTGCATAAAGAAAAGTGACCATATATGCACTTGTTGAATTAAAGCCAGACGCTATCTATTTCAAGGGGTCATTGCATGGCTTAAGAAGGGAATAATTTAGTGTTAGAATTTGCATCGCAGTTTTCAGGTTCCCTCGATATTTCGTCACAAAATCAGACGGAACTCCTGATGTTGCACGTCGAACGACTGCCGCACATTATTCCATCTGTGCAGCAATTTTATCATTTTGTGTGGCGAAATGAGAAGGGATTCCAGATGCACTGTTTGGACCAATCACGCTCAATTAAGTTTTGAGTATCGTACCATGTTCACACATGCTCCTCCAATGTGGGGAGGAAGGGAGGGGGGACATGGTGAGACATCCACTATGCCACTCAGCTGACATGTGTATGGCTGGTTAACAAAACATAAAAAGACATCATGACTCAAAAAGCTAGGATAGGATCTGTCAGAGTAAATAATTGTCAGGGTGTGGATGGTTGATGACTGACTGCTCAAAATTGTGAGGGAATTGTTTCCAAATGGTGGCATTAATCTAAAAATCCTTGAACAACTTGATGAAAACCTTGAGCCCTTGTAGATGTTTTATTGCGAGGCGGTGACAGGTGTCCAATCTTTTTCTTTTCATTTTTGTCGAAATGTCTTTGTTTTGAACTTTCGATTGTCCAGTCAAAAAGAATGGACCCCAAACATTACCTCAGGAGGTTTCAATTTACCACAAAATCTCTATCAGTCAGTGTCAAGTCAGTTTTTTTATTGTTTTTTCTTCTCCCTTTTGCAAGTCGCTAACGCTCTACTTCCTTGTCTATCCTCGTCTTATCTTAGGTCGTCTCCACTGAATCATTGCTGTGCTGTTAGCCTTAGGCTGTCCAAGAGGGAGCCTTAATCAGTAACCTTGAGTGTTTATAAACTAATCCATTATTTAAATGTCCCTCTCCCTCTCTCACTCCTCTTTTGAAACTAGGGAGTAATAAATAGGCAGGCCTTTTTTCATCGGATTTTCAACTGTTTGCTGTAGTAAATTCTGTTATTTATTACTCTGAGAGTGTCTAAGCACCAAGGCAACTTGTTTGCTTCCTCTCACTCTCTCCACCTCCTCCTGCCCTTCGTCACACTCATCTGTCTCGCGTTCTCTCTTGTTTGTTGAAACTGTTGAGTAGAATTTATTTGATGGCTGGTATGGAGATGAGGTAAAATGTTCACTAACAGATTTTCTGCCTCTGAAGATAAAAAAATGTTATTACTAGGCTACTGTAGCTATAGAAGGAAAGTCTGCTGTACATCTATAGGCTTCTTAGAAGTGGCACCAACTCATTTCTGCAGCTATTCATTTCATCTCCTCACTGCTCCCACTAGTCTTCTGCTGGTCCTCAATATCCCATCCATATCATCTAGGAGATGGATGTTAGGCTTGGGCAGGTTACTCAGCTCTACTTAAAGGGAAATGACTGACTCCTATCCAGGAGTCATGGACTCACTCCACTTTCCTTGGATTCACAACTCCTGTGGAATGTTTAAACTACCAAAAAAAAAAAAAAAGGAAAATCATAATCATGAAGATCATTTTCGTGTGCTTAGCAGTTGAATTAATGTTATTTTTTAAGTGTAATAAATTAAATTGTTAAAATCTAGTACAGCTTTGTTATAATTCTTGTTTTCCTGTTAGGTCTAGCCTACGTTAATGCTGTAACCGCTCCTCACAGCTGAGCGTCAAAACTGCAGTTCCGTGGCATCGTAGGTCATACTGGATAGTGATAAAGTAATTATAATACATACTCTGTACTAATTTCACCCTGAAAATGCCACTCCGGAGCAATTCTCCATCAGTCGTTATAATTGCACGTATCCGTAGCAGACTGCTGCACGGAAACTGTTTTCTCTTTATTTAACCAGCATGAACTTCTGTAGATACTGTTGTCACTGAGCAGGCCCCTCCATTCACTCGAGATGTCCCTGGCATGTTTCTCCTTGTGGGCAAATGTAGAGCTCCATAATGTTATCTCTCCTGCACCGTTCTCGACAACTTCACGGGTATTATTGAGTCCCGAAAGAAGGCAGATTTGATTATGCAGGAATGTTTTCGAGGGTTTCTCGGCCGCCAGCTAACGATAGATACTGTTTTATTGAATGAACGGAGCAGACATTGTTAGGAGGTGTCAACTCCTTGGCTAGAAGCCATTAGGATCTGCCAAACCTCTTTGCAGAAACAAGAAAAGAACCCCTGGCCTTCTTTATGCCAGCAACCTCTTTCAAATCACGGTGGAGCATATTCTATTCTTGGAAATCAAACCCAATTTCAATCCATTTGGAATGATTTGTATTTTGCAGTTATTGTCTCGTGCTTCTTCTGACAGCTGGCTTTCATTTTGAAAGTCATTTGCAGATTGAATTTTTCCAGGGATGAGGCAGATTCTGAACTTATTTTAAATCAATGTTTTACTGTAGCCTACATACTTCACAAGCTACTCTAACTGGCGCTTCAAGGATGTACACTGTCTGTAGATCCAATTTAGATCATCATGCATACACAG
The DNA here is from genome assembly GCA_021234535.1 of Stichopus chloronotus. Classification (NCBI taxonomy): domain Eukaryota; kingdom Metazoa; phylum Echinodermata; class Holothuroidea; order Aspidochirotida; family Stichopodidae; genus Stichopus; species Stichopus chloronotus. The sequence continues at coordinate 6,670,663 of SFZH01000008.1, forward strand.
CTGCATAAAAAGTCTTGCAATTCTTTGAATCTAGGAAAGCTCTTTCCTGGGTTCGTTGCCAATTCGTTGCCACTCCATGTCAGTAGTGTTCAAACACTGGTCATGACCCCTGCAGAGGGGTGGCAGTATGCAGGATAAGCCTCCAGCTTGGTTAAAGGCAACTTCAGTGCACCAAACTATCTGTAGCATGCAGAAGCAAAGGTATCTCCCTGTGAAGTATGTATAACTGCTTCTAGCCTACATCAATAACTCTTCAGTTGACAAGGATTGTCGCTAAGGTGATCATGATTGCCTGGCATTGAACTGTCTCTCTGTAATTACTTTTCAGTGGGAGGTCGTGACAAAGCCTAACCCGTAACAATGGGTCCCACCCCTTGCAGTGTGCCACTCATGTTCACTGTGTCCAGAGTGGTTCTGTTTCACACACAGCCTAAGTTGTGTACTTGTTGATCTACATGCAGTTAATTGATGATTATTCCAGTGGACCAGCTTCTTCCTGCATCAGTTGTCTTCCACTACTTTCTTCCAAATTACCCATCCTCTTCTAAATTCTTCATCCTTGACTTAAGCATTGTTCTTCTTGTTTTTTTCTGCATTAGTAGGTTTCGTTACATTTGGTTGAGATTGTGATATGTCATTAGAAAATATTGCGAAAAACCGTGTGGGGTGGTATTCACCCGGTTATCTCACTCCTTGTGTGGTTATGACGAAGAGAGATTCCCACAGCCATGTCTTGCAGTGCATGGATTTCATTTATTTGATGTCACAGGCTCAAGGTTGTCAGGTGGAATGTAGACTGAACTTTTCTTTTATTACAGCCATGATGTAGCAAAGGTTTTGGTTGTAATATCCAGCACCAGCTGAAATGGTATCATTTACAATGTTGATGGACAGGGCACCGGAGACTCTGGTTGCTGGTTTGGAAATCAAACGCATGTGACGATCATCACTGTCCACTAATTTACTCCCCCCTCTGTTTTTGGTGAATTGTGTATTGAGGTATCCTGTTCTACCTCTGCCATGGAGGTCACTGCTTCCCTCCTCCCCTCTCTCATGGAGGTAACTTCTTCAAAAAGAATGAGGCTTGTTGGTTGAAATAAACTTTGATCAGGAAGTCCAGAGTCTCAAAGGTGCTGGACTTACCTGATGCAACTGCTGTAATTTCTGAATGTTCTACTTCAACTTTGAAGTAATTTTTACTCAAAGGGGTTCTGTTAGCATGCAGACAAAGCAAAGGTTTTGCAGGAAGTGTTGATACCGATATATTTACTTCACTCCTCACTCCAGGCACATTCAGCATACCGGCTAAGTCTCAGGCAATCTGCAGAGCAAAATTCAAGTACTCCCGTGAGCCCTGTGTTTTCTCATGCAAACATGCCAAGTTGTACTCTTAAACATATTTTCATTTTGTTGCTGTTTAATTGATGTTTGTCAACTGTTTTGTGGAGGATCGAGCACAGTCTAGGCATAGGTGGTTATTTATTGGCAAGGCCTGATATAACTGTTTTTAACTGAACTTTTCTTTATACACGCCATGCCAAATGAAATGATGATAGTACCGTGTCATCGCAAATTCAGAACCTTAAGCAAGGCAAGACAATTCTCAAACAAAATTTATCCAAACCTCCAGCAAACTGACACAACACCCTCGACAGGTCTGATAAGGGTGGCTTCATGCAAAGGAGGCGCTAATCTGGTATTAGACCAGATGGCACTAGTAGCAGTGTTACAGGTTGGCATACCCTAGACATGGTAGAAGGGAGTGCATTTGTTATGCTGAGACAGGTAAGTGAGCCTTCATAAATAACCATACTAAAGAAATTTTGGGATAATTGGTTTTTACTGGGATATCTACATACAGGTGACCACCAAACTACAATGAGAAGGTTATTGTTAGTTGTGTTTTTTTTTTCATTATCACTTTGGAAAGTGACTGGTTGCTTGATTAGGTCAAGATGACTTCCTGGAGTAGTTGACAAACATTTTCAAGGGTGACTGATCGTCTGTAATAAGCCTGTTCGCATGGTTGATTTAGCGGGCAACATTTATATTTGGGGTCAATCAGTGAGGCAGGAATTTATTTCCAGCAATGTCGTGATGTCAGCATGTTGAAACTGTAAAGTGGTGTAATTGTTGATGTAGAGGAGAGAATAGGATTGGTGTGAGGACCAGAGAAAAGGGGAGGGAAAGAAATGCAGGGGGAGGAAACAAAATAGGAGGAAAAGGGAATATCGAGAGGATTGACATTCAGAAGATAGCAGGTACCAAGAAAAAGGAAAGGTCCTTGACTGTGTCGGATTTAGGAACTATGACTTTTGTAGTGAAACCATAATGAATATTCAGGTGTGATTCTGAGAGTCTCTGCAGTGAAATGTGAATATTCATGATGAGAAATCACAGGCATTGCTGCCAGTCAACATCAGTATGTATAATGAAACTCTCTGACAAGTTTTAAATGTTGTCATTTCTTGATGGGGGCTGTATAAAACAAAATCCAAGTCCCGCATGTACCAACAGTTGAGTTGACTGTCAGCATCTTAAACTTGTCAACCAGTGTAACATTTTATGTACTGATTTCCAACATGTTTGCTTCTTACCATCCACCTCCGCAGTTTTAGCAAGCTGACGTTGATAAGCAGCGAGTGCTGTTATGACTGAAGCAGTCATTGTCAGACAGTAAGTGCTAGTTCTTCATGAGAAAGTGAGTTGTAGAGCAAGCAGACATTAAATATAGTCACCATAATGCCAGTACTATTACAGTAGCTCTAGCTTTTCACCATGCATGTTCATGGAAAGTTACATGTATTAAAGTGGGGTTGTCTAGGCCTTTTAAAGATTTTTGATTTTTTTTTTTGTGTGTGTGCAATGAATTGCCTGTTCTTAAATAAATGCTGGTTTATCATGTCTGCATCCACTATTTGTCAAGGATGGTAGAGAGTTGGGTATTGCGCCTTACCATATGTTATATTTTTGATGAATGAGTCAGTATTCATGTGGTTAGCATATTGTATAGATCTTCATCCAGCCATTGAGGCTGCACGCCCATTGTAGGGAGAATTTCACACAATGAGCAAGGCGTGAGAACCCCGTAATCTGTCTGTGGGGGGTTCCACAGCAGGCCATGTGCGGTGAGCTTCAAAGGATCCTTTTCAAACAGTACGGGTGTAGAATTCTTTTCATAAGACAAACCAGAATGTGCCAAATGCTCGTTCAGAGAGTGCGCACCACTGCGATCTGCTGAATCGTTCATGATTCATTGGAACCGGTCACTGAATATTCATAAAGGTTGCGGTGCAGTCTGCCAGGCTGTTCTTTTGGTGGTGAAACTCTTTTTTGTTTGTTTGGGGGTGAGCTGAAAGAAAGGGTGTATTTTGTTTCATATGCATCCTAAAATAAATCCTAACAAATTGGGTTAGTAATGACTGCAACTACTTTAAAATCTAACCGCATAATGTGGTCTGCTTGGGAACAGCAGAATGTTTTCATCTTTTTGTGTCCAGTTTATCTGTTAGGTCAATATCCATTGGACTAAGATGGAGAATCATGAGCAGAATTGACTCACTACAAATTTCAGAAGCATATAACTGTGCCTATGAACATCAGTGCACCCAATTGCCATAAGTCCATCATCGCATCAAAATTTCATCATAGCAGCTCAGCAGAAACACTGTTGTGACCATATTTTGTCTGCGTAAACTCCATCATGTGAATTTGCCAGAACCTCACACCAACTTAATTCCTTCCAAACTGAAGTCAGTTTTCTCCTGCTACAGATCACTTTAAATCATTGAATTTTTTTTTTCACAAATGCTTCTTTTTCATGTATTCAGGTATATAAGTGTAAGCGCTGTAACAACTCTTGAATTAAGTATCCTGTCTTTGACAACTTTGATAAAGTGGCCATCTTGAGTTCTGGCTGAATCAGCACATTCTCTTCCATCTCTTGGATAGGACTCTTTAGGGCATGCATCAAATGTTGGTTGAACTGCCCTAATTCCCTTTCCAGAAACTGCATCACTTGGATGCACACAATACTGCTATCTCTTGCATCGGTGGCATCATTGGCAGATGTGTGTTTCTCTCATTTGGGGTAACCAACTGAGACCAAGCTGCCAATTTGTTCTCATGAAATTCTACCAATGTGACTTGGGGTCTCATGTGGTATTGCTTTCATGAATGTTATCCCAAAGAAAGGGATAGGTAGTGGGCAAAAAAAAGGAAGGGTTATAGTGTGCAAAAAGGAGGGTAGTGTGCAAAAAAGGAGGGGTGGGAAAGAGTGCAAATGGCTTTTTTTTTTGTGCAAAAACAACTATGTGTGGCACTTGCACCAGTTCTCCTATGGAATCAACCAAAATGACCATGTTCATGTATTTATTATATTTTATTTACCTGTCTCAGCCTTACAACTGCACTCTCCTAGTACTACCTGAATGTCCTTCTGGAATCTCATAGAGTAACATTCCAATTCTAGTAAGGTCACATTAGCACCATAGCAAGTGATCAAGCAAGATACGATTTTAGCAGGATGTTGGTCAAAGGACAGATGTTAAAAGTCACCAGGGCTGAATTAGACTTGATAGATTTCTGAGGACAAAGTAGTTGCGTGTAGGCAAATATGGGCATCGTTCGTGAATATTCATATAGTACGAATTTGGATTAAGTGGCAATCACCATAGTCTGTTTTGTTCAAAGAACAGGAGAAGGAAGGTTAATCTTACATAAAAATTTAAAATTTATTTAAAGGCTTACATTTTTCCCCTTGGATTGGTAGTTCTTCATTTTCCACGGAGATGTTATAAATTTTAGAGTATGTGCCACAGTTAACAAACAAGAGGTACAGTACGAAGCCACAGTATTTATAGCATGCTCGATGGATGCTCAAACTGTAAGAAACTGAAAGTGTGTCAGTCTTGTCATAACTTGCTGTAGGGGCATCTCAATGTATATTGTTCAATCAACGCCTTATGAGGAGTATTGTAATTGCAATTTCATCAGAACAAAATGGATTACTGAACAGTGAATGACAAATTGCCATTTGTTTTAAATTGGTCGCCTTGACATCTTCAATACGGTTATCGTAATACCTCTGATAGATATTAGCCTGAAAGGCAAGCTGGTTCAGGTGGATCATATTCTGTGCTGCATGGTGACAAACGATAGAAGACAAAAGTAGAGCGGTTCAATGTTGTATGGGAAATTCTGCCAGAATAGCATTTTTCATTCAAAGAGTGCCTTTCTCCTGAAACCATTGCACCAAAATATGTGGACAAACAATCGTAGAAGGAGTAAATTTACCCTGTTGTGTCATCGCAGTAAATATGTTTTACTTGTTCACATGATAAAATATTTCAATAGATTCCGACCCGAATGCCAGAAATAGCGACTGAAATGCATGACGATTGATTGGATAGCTGAGAGAAAGGAAATTGTTTTCTATTTGTTGCCTATAGCTGTGGCCATTTTTGGTTCCACTGCATATCAAATGTTGGTACCGACAGCTTGCAGAAGAGTGCTTTGTTTGACCACATGGCCAGCACATTGCACCGTACCATGCCATTGACCATACTTATGCCATTCTTCGTTAATACCCACCGTTAGTGCCGACCATTCAAATGAACTAACGGCGTAAACGTAAATCAGCTGCCAGCATATATCAAGGACTTTTCTTTTCAGCTCAGGTCTTGTCAATCCCTGGATGTCCTAGCACGCTGCAAATTAGAAAACTTATCGTTTACAAGGACAAATATTTCATTTGGTAATCCTGCCCTGATGTGCAGGTCATTTGATTTGCTTTTAACACCTGGTTCCCAGATTTTTCTCGCTCTTGGCTGAGAATGATATGAGCTGGAATTTTCATATGAATGTTCACATACAGACGGACTGAGTACTCGCCACTTTGCTAGCATGTTGCCACCTGGTTGTAGTGCCCGTGGGGATCACAATAGAATAACGTGGTACTGGTACAGAAATCAAGCTGTAATGTCTGATCTTCCCTTTGACTTATTCTGCAGTTGAAGTGACTGTGGAAGGAAGGATAAAATGGATGAAGAGAGCGGAATAGGAGTGGGGAGGGGGAGAGGAGGGCAGAGCAGGGCAGAACAGAAAGCTTTTCTGGTAATTTAATGGGGATCAGCAAACATGAGGCAGGACTCTCGACTCGGAGGATGAGAAGTCAAACAGAAGTTGATGTCGAAGGTCAAACTTTAGTTCAAAGTCATTTTGTTTTCTCAAGCTGGTTTGACAGTTCCTCTCATCCTAATAGCCATTCTGGAGGAATCTTTGAAAATTAATTGTGGCTTGTGTTTCCCCTCACGATGCTCTCGTCTGAATCACGTATCCCTCTTTTCCCGCCCAAAACTGTCCCCCAGCGATCGATGCTAATTACGTTTCCTCCTGTGTATTGGTAAGATTCAGGAATATCCACCATTCATGTAAAACATGTCTGGGACAATTGGTGCTTGATATGCAAATGATGGCCTTGTTCAAAGAAACAGAGCCGTTGCGCCGTTACAAGCACAGCTGTGACTTGACTGTTTACTTACTGCACAAAATGACGTCCTATGTATTAGCAGTGACGAGTGTTCTCTGTGCTTCTGTGTGCTTCATCGACAGGGAGCTTTGTAAGTAATCATATGTTACATTAAAGAATGCTGATTGCTATAAAATTTATATATATAGGAATTTGTTGTAGAAAAATTGCCATTGTATTGTTGTTATGCAAACCATATCTTATTGATTTATTGATTTAATGAAATTTTCTCTAACCTGACAGGTAAAGCAATAACAATTCAACTCCTCAAAGTGTGTTTTACTTTTTTGAAGAGTCTTTTCCCTTTTACCTACACATTCATCTGCAATTTTACATACAATACACTCCGAGTGATGTACAGTTGCAGCACCCATGGTTGTGTGTGGTTATGAAGAACCCCTCCCCCCAACTCACCACAACTGAAGGGGACTTGTAAAAGCAGACCATCCATGCACAGTTGCCACCTGTGATGGTAATTAGGTATTCTCTGATTTACACTCCTCACTTACCTGTCTCAACGTAACTGCACTTACATCTACTCAGCCAAGAGTACTGATTACCTTTTAACACCGCCTCTGACATCGTCTGGTCTATTACTGGTCTAGCTCCTCCTTGTTATATGCCAGGAGGATATAGGTTCAGGGGTTTTGCTATTCAAGTTTATAATTTGTTGATAATTTACACCACACTGCTGGACTGCTTGTTGTTTTGTGTAAAAGAAAACTTCACAAAAGCGTGTATTGACAATTGGCTGTTTGGTGAAGCTAACCAAGTGTAAGTCATTTGAGTGATATGAGGGAAACATGTGTGATGTATGTTTGTGCTCTGATACTGCTTCTAACAGTGATGACGGCAATTGAATTTTCTTGTTTGATAGAAAGACCATTTGCCATTTTGAAAGTGTCAGCTGTGCATCAGTGCCTGGAAATTATCTTTAAATGTCGGGAATCTGTCAGATCAGGGAGCTGCCTCAGACCGTTTGATATCATTTCCTTCTCCTTACATTTGTTTCCTCTTGTATTTTACTTTTTTTTTGTTATTCCAAGGGCCAGACTCGGAAATGTTGCTTTTACGGGTCCTTTATCTTCATTCTGTTAGTATTGTGAATAACTGCGTTTTCATGTATAGATATTGCAGGTTTGTAGCATCATCATTTTATTTTGTATAAATGTGTGTGTGTTTTATATTGTCAATGTTCTCTTAAAATACTCTCTTGTGAATTCATTGAAGATATAAATAAAATCAAGTTTCCCTAGACAGCTAGAATTCTGCTAAATATCCTTGAACTGCTCTTCTTTTTGTACATGTGACTCCAGGCTATGGTTTGCTCAGAATTCCTGTCTCTGCGTGCAATAATTTTAATGCTGTTACTGTAATATCACCTTTCTCAAGTACAAAGCTGGTCAGGGGTTGCTTGGGAGGACACATTTCCAAGGTTGAAAAGTTATTGTGAGCCATGTTATGATACTTTATGTTAATGATAAACTTTGCTAAAGTGAAATGATATATGGCTGCATTTAATGCATCGTTTACTTTTTTATGCTTCTCTGTATGTACCCCATGGCTCACTTACTCGTCTCACCACAACAAAAGTACACCCATCTAGTACACTGAACTACTGGTAGATATAAAGCAATCTAAAGATATACCATTTTGGTATCTTGATGACAAAAGTGGATAAATTCACCAATGAAATAGCTGATTAGATAGCATGTGTGCTATAAATTAATTAAAAACATAATTTTGGCACTTAATATTAACTTCTGAAGACAAATTTGTCAAGGTGAAGAATGGATGCCATTACAACTACAAATGTGCAGATGGACATGGTACGGTATATGAGATCCGTCCTAAATGAACTTTGATCTTTGCAAACAATGATTGTGTTCTTATACACTGTGAAGAAAGGAAATAAACAGTCTTCACTCCTCACTAACAGTACCTGTCTCATTACAGCAACTACACTCCAACTTACCGTGACAATAACGCTGCATACAGGGACCTCTTTAACACTACCAGCAGTGCCATCCAAAACAATTCAATGTTATGGCCAAAGTAGCCAGTTCAATGTGAAATGAGAGGCAGAGAATCACTAGTGTCCAAATTCTCATAGCACCTCTTTAAACCAGCAGTGGCAGTGGAAACTGAGTTAAAACCAACTGTTGATTCTTGCTTTCGTAAGTCTTAGTCTGTTCCTTATTAATACCTGCTTCTCATTCTGCAGTACATCATTGCTGTAGTTTGGTTGTGTATCATCTCTTACATAATTTAACTGTATCGATGACCTCAGTCACCGGTTCACGTCGGAGAGATACCCAAGTACAAGAATGTCAGTACTCTTAGCATATTCCACACAGATAGGAAATGCCAGAAACTTGTCTCCCCCCCCTCATGGCATTCTAGGTTTGCAATTTTATTTCCACACTGATCATTTGAAAAATGTAATAACGATCTGCCAATATCAGTCAACGGCTCTCTATTATGCTGTTTGTTTCAATCCCTGTAAAAAAAGTATTTGATTAAATTTTAGACGAGTTTGGTTTGTTTTTCTTTGATGTTTGTTGTTCCATGGCAGATGTACCAAAATAGAAATTTGCACAGCTGATATGCATTCTTAATTTCAGCATTAGCACATGGGCCATGTGAAACAACAAAAAAGCACAAATATTGCAAACCTGTAAATTTTTTACTACGGTTCGATATTTATCCTTCAAACATTTTCGGTGCTGTTTTGCAACATATGGCATAATGCCATTATTTGTTTTGGGAAACTGTAACCATGTCGGGACATTTGAACAACTTCCTGTGGTGGCCAGAAATGCATAGGGATGGTACAAAATTCTTTATTTGGGCTGTAGGATGCTATACTGTTAAAGGCAGTCTCTAGCAGTGTAGTAAACTCTTTTGCTTTTGTTTGAACTATCCTGCTTGGTCAACACGAGGTGTGCAGGATTTAACAGTATTTGATGTATTTTTATATGAAACATAAACCAGGCCCCTGTTGACATTTATGCAGTACTAATTTCCTCACACTACGTTTCTCAACGCTACATGGCATTTCCATGATTGGGTTGAGTATTAAATTCCACACTAAATAGAAGAAGCTCTTATCATACGTTGCCAGTTCTGATTGTACTTTAGGGCACAAAGAATTAGAAGATGGAACTTTGTTGGAGTGGAATTGCTAGTTTGGATCAATAGCAAGAAAAGGTAAAATTTGTAAGTTGTCATTAGCATTTAAGTTGGATGGCTTTGATATTTACATAATGCAATAACGTGCTTCATAAATGCTGGCTCTATTTTTACCTAAAAAACTTGACAAATTAGTTCAAATATTAATAGACCCTGTGGAAATAACCTTCAGTGACCAAAGCTCAATTTCATTGTTTCTTTAGAGGTTACTTATTTCTACTAACTATCAAGAAAAATTGTTTTCAAAACTGCACTAGCCATTAAACCATTATGTAATATAATGAACCTTCTGTAGCATTTAATTTCTAGTAAAATAATTAAAACTGTATGTAAATGCATGTGTGGAGTTAGTACACAACTTTTACTTCCACCATTGTTTCATATAACCTTTGTTTTAGATTATATTCACTATCTGCCATAGCTCTGCATAAGTTTGTTGTGTCTTTGAATAGTGTCACAACTATCTAAACTGTGTAGCTGTGTAAATACCTTCCTTGCAATCCAGTTTACAGAACCACAACTATCTAGCTATATTTACTGTTCCATCCAGTAGGTAGTACGTGAGTTACCTCAGTCTCCATCCACGTTTAGAACTCTCTGTCTGTGTGCATGTAGTATTTCCATCCAGTAACAATGTCATGTAGCTATTTTATACATCCTATTTTTTAGTACCATGACTATATCTCTTTATGCTTTCTGCATAGTACAATGACTCTCTGCTGTCTCTTTGTATGATCTATCCTGTATAGTACCATAACTATCTACTACATCTTTTAGTGCACTATGCATAGTCCCATGACTACAGTATCCACTACTTCTTTATAGTGCATCATATACAATTAACATGACTTTATATCTATTACATTATCTATCCAGTACACAAAATACCATGACTAACTTAAGTAACTGTTCACTTGCGTTGCTGTCTTCAGCTGTCTTTGACATATCTCTTTGCAACATCCCTCTCTTCCATGTTCCCACAAATATAATAATCTCCTGTGAGCTTGTCAGATCATTTTTTGGGAGGAAGAATATATATCTTAATTATGTGGATAAACCTTGGAGTTGAACAGAAATTTCAAAGGGCTGTTGACATAAATTGCAACTTTTGCCAGCTGCTTTTAAATGAACGATCCTATCAACAGGCAAACCTTCCTTTGTTTCCTTTTTGCTTCCTTTTCACACCAATCTGCCGATACAAAAATGGTATATCCTTGCCCAAAAGTCATCCCCATAATCAGATTTTGGAGCCGCCTGGGGCAGGCGTTCTACATTTAAATATAGAAGAGACCTACTTTCTATAGTCTTTCAACCTTGTACCCATTCAAGAACATCTGTTGAAAGCAAATGTTTCGACTAATTCACACTCCAGAAGCATGCCGTTACTCTGTAGCTGCCTGCCTCTTTGAAATCTCAACATTAACAGTGACACATTCAAGCAGTTCTTCACCGGGCAAGAGAACAAAATTGAACACTAAAACGAAGACAGAACCGTTAGCAGCACCATTAAAGCGCCCACTCAGCCGTCAAAATGACAAAAGGCAATCTTAATACATACTTTATCTTGAGAGAGATAGAGGCAAAGAAATAGATAAAAAGAGACATGCGGACGATTGCGATCAAACTGGAACAAAATCAAGGACGCAGTCTGCTGTTTCTAGTCTTATAATGTTGGTGCCAATGTTAAATTACACTGGTGATGATAGAGGGCAGCATCACCGCTCCAACTTTAATACAGACGACATGTAGGTTAGTTCACTGAGATGATCACCACGTGAAATAAAAGGAGGACGTTCGAAGAAGAGGTTTGGCAGTTACCCGTTTGTGGGTCGAGACCTGCAATCAAACTTATTCTTTAACATTTAAAGGAGCATTAATGTATATACAAGAAAGAGAGAAAAATGTCACTTAATTTTCAGTCACATTTTCCTCTCAGAAGACACATAACCCTGCATCCTGTAAGGCACTGAAAGAGTAGAAAACTGAGTTGATCCAGAAATTTTGACTAAAAATCCCTTGAGATGCATATTTGAAGGATTCATAAAGATTGAAAATATGCCTGAACAGTTGCAAAACTTGGAAAGCTTAAAGAAAAAAGAATGCAAATCTTTTAACATGACCCCCTCCTCTTGTAATAAATGTTTCAGTTTTGTCTCTCAAGAGTAGAAATTGGTGAATAAAGAAAAATAACGTAACAGAAATTTTTATGCAATATGGCAAATATCACATGTTGGGATATATCTATTGACAAAATTAAACATGAATGCATGTTTGTATTTTTAAGTTTTATAAGAACAGTGCACTGCTTGAATACCTACCAAATACAAAAATGGAACATTCACTGTGTTGCAAATTTTCCTGTGGTTGTTGGTCGGTTGGGTTGGGTGTAGAGGAAAATTTCAGAGAGTGCGGGGAGTGTTTAGTCTTACTTTGATGTGGTATACCACTAGCAGGGATGCTGTTACTGAGAAGATGAAAATGAATGCAGCATTTAGTTTGAGCAAGTTTTCTAAGAAGTCTTCTTCACAAGTGGTAGAGGGTGCAGTGCTGCATACAACTTTGACCATTCAGTGGAATATGTAACAATAGTTCATCAGTTGTTATTGAAATTTTATTTTTTTAGATGACAGATTTTCCATTTATTATTACCATCACATTGTTTTCCACATACTTCCAAGAGGGGAGGGGAGCCATGTGAAAAGTAAATAATTTTTTTTTTAAAGTGAAGAATTTTTCTGGGGTGGTCACTTTTTTAGGGTGGAAGCAATTTTCACTCACTGGCAGGCCCTTAAAACCCCACACAGGATCATAAATCTAGCAATTTATACAATGAGTAATTACTTTAAAATGTACTTTTACCTGTCTACCTTCCCAAATAAATGACAAAGCCCCCTCCCATGAAAAAAAAATATGAAATGCAAAAAAAAAAAAATGGAGAATTTCAGTGTGTCTGGTATCCTTCATACAGACCAAAATATGGATGTAAATCTCATCATTGGCCACGTATGGAGTTAAAATGATATCAGTGAAGTTTTTATCTAAAAGATGATTTATTCTATCCCTCAGGGCATGTACTTTGTTTTGTTGCATATTTGTAGGAGTCTCTTATGGAAATATCCTGCCCGACAGAATGTAACGGAAACCTGTTTGAGGATAAGGTGAAATATAAGTGCCCTTGGGCAGTATGTCTGATGCTTAGCCAGATGAAGGAAAAAGCCCCAATAAGCTGGGGCTGTGTTTTCAATATGAATATATTGTTGTAATACAGTTACTTGCATGATAAGAGAGTTGCTCAAACCCTACCAAAAAAAAAGGCTGAAAGTAAGTAAGTAAATAAATTTACAAGATTAGTTTATTTGAAAGGCAAATGTAGAGATTTGATTTGGTGCAAGGGGGCCACCCATGCAGTGTCCTGGCAATTCCATGAAAAATGAGTCAAAAGTGTATCATTTTCCTGTCATATTATGAGAGCATACCTGGGTAACGTCTCAGAAATTGATTGTATTTTCATGTAATTTCTGCCCACAGCTTTTTAATTATGTTAATTTGTTAGCTATTCCTACCCCTTGGTATAAAAGTAGTATGAAGCGAACATCATGCTATTGTCATTAACAAGTATCACAACAGTTTGTGTGGGCTAGACACACGTGGACTGGTCTCCACAAACACGCAATGGTACACGCAGTGTGCATTGCGTGTGGGATGGTTTTAAATCCATGTTTGCACTGGGTCCAACATTCGGACTTAGGTATCATCAGTCCATTGTCGGTCCAGTTACCTGGGAACCCGGCCCACTTACCAAGGAACCCGAAAGTATAACTTCCACTAGGCCACAAGTTTATTTTGAAGTCATAGCTTTGTCACACACAATGTATGTTGGTGAAACTTGGGCTCTGTGTAGCAGTTTCAAAACCGTGTCCTAGCAGCAATCTTCTAGCAGTACCATGCACTAGTTTTAATCCGCTGTTAGATGAGGTTAATTCTTACTGTATATGCTTCCTGTTGGATTAGCCATTAAAGCAAAAAGATCTCTTTTCAGAAAACATTGAAACAAGTCTCAGAATTTAAAGAAGGAAAACTGTTTATAGCACTTTGCCGCAGAATACGCTCTTCACAATGCAATATAATACACAGAGTGTGTTGTGCAATAATGGGGTAGTACAAAGTTAAGGCTAGATGTAGCTAGTGTGGTGTAGAAATGCTACATTAAGCAAAATACCAATGTTCAATCAAAATTTACTTGAGGGAGCAAGGATCAAACTGAACTTTAATTGACACTAAATTGATAATGTACAAAAAGGAATAAAACATAAGGATACTACAGGTTTGCCGCCCTTCACAAGAGGCTATAATTTGGTAGCGGCAAAAACACATTGTTGGAGATTCGAGCAAAAGGCAAATGAGGCTGAGCCTCGCCATAGAGGACGGGGTACTTGAATGGATTTTTGGTATACTTTGATTAAGATCAAATGAATGCGTTAGTGTGAGCAAGGGCTTAGTAGAAGTCACAAGGGCCTGAATAGACATGGGTGAATACCTACACCAGCCTGAGTGAGCCGTGGGGAATGTTTGGCAATCACATTCAATATTAGCAAAGTTAGTAACTGTTAAACTTCTTGTTTAATAGGAAAATTTATCGCATGGAATGTTTATGAAGATGATTATTCACACTTAAGCAAATGGCAAGCTGCAATTCTGGCAAAGGAAGAGTACTGTAGATGGTCTGAAACCCTGATCATAGCTGTAATTAATGCAATATTTATATAGCACCTCCCTCCTGGCTCCTGGCTTTTGTTTCGATGATCTCGCAGAGTGTAACAGTTTGAGATATATTCCTCTCCGTTTCCTGGCGGGCTCAAGTTACAGTTCTTTACGCTCTGCTCACATCTAAGGTCAACTGTCCAGATGAAAGGAACTTGACAGTTTAGCCATCAAGTAACTTCCTGTGTTTACTTTGTACCAAAGTCCCTCCTAGGGAATGAAGGATTGATTTGGGCATTTCCTACCAGGTTTTAGATTTCCATCTCTTTTAAAACTCTTTGAAGGGCAATTTTTTTCATACATGACCTTCCCAAAATCAAGCCAAACCAGTATTTCGAAATGGTAGTTTCTTTAACACTTTTGGTGTTTACCAAGAAAAGGAACTCTTTCATTCCTCACTACAACTGCCCTCACCATGTGTCACAGTGACATGTGTAGCAAAACTTGCTTTCCTAATGTCGACTACACACACATGCTGGTGAGGCCTGTTGAGGGCTGGTGAGGGTGGGATAATTTGTAACTGTTTAGGTTGTTCATAAAATAAATTTTATTTTTCTTGTAAATTTTAAATAATGATTAAAAGGAAGTTTTTGTATCACATAAGGACACCAGTTAATTGATTTTCATTAGAAAATATCACTCTCCCCAGTCCCTGACAGATACTCAGGAGTGACAGGCGAATGTTGGCTGTTTAGTGATCAGTAACATTGCAATTAATTTGTGAAAGTTTTAGAGATGAACCAGCTGGCCAAGTGCAATTCTCATGCACGCTCTTTTTGGGTGAATGATTAATTTGCCAGAATAATTAAGGTTAGACTTGGTTATGTCAAGTTTAAATACAGACAAAGCAAGCATATAGCTTTATTAAATATTAGGTCAGGATTGGTGAAGGAAAGTGAACAGGTTGGTGATTCAGAAAAGTCACAAAAGAATCCTGGAGGATGGGTTAATGATGAGGCTTTTTCCTCACTCTTATAAGTTGCTATAGGAAAGGGGGGGGGAGACAGGAATGGTAGGGCATAGGGGAAGAAGGTAGAAATCCAATGTGAAATGGAAGAGGTGAAGAAGGAAGGGAAAGGGAGAGTAACGAGGATGAAAACAAAGAAAGAGAAATGAGATTGAGGAGCCAAAGGGGAAAGGGAGAAGGTCTGGAGAGAGTAAAGAAAGCAGTGGATGCATATGTTGCATCAGATACTACCTCCCTCCTCCATGTCTTGTCTGAACTCATGCACTAAATTTCCTTGATCAACTTGAGATTGGTAGATTTTAAAGGAAGAGACTGTGTGATAAAACCATGACCCTCCTGAACAGGGGGTGTCTTCGTGGATGGTTTTTCTCGCTGGGGGCGGTGTGTAAAATGTACCAGTCGAGTACGTGGAGGGTGCATTCTTGTAGGAATGTTGTTAAGTTATGTGTTATTGTGATCATAAAGCATCAGAACCTGTGAGTATTGGGTATACCACTGTATGTGCTGAAGTAACTTTTGAAGAGGGACATCCTCTTGAGCTGATTCCAAGCCATTCCAGAGAAAGCCAGTGAAGGAGATATCTATTTCTGTTTCCAAGCCCAGCTGGAAGCCCAACAGGTAATATTGATCTGCGGTGCGCTAGTCGAGTGCACTTTGTTGACTTAGCTCGTAAACCGCGGGCACTCCATTAAGTGCTGAGCTGTTTAAACGGTGTTATCCACCACATTTGCGGATAACGTGTGGGGAATTGAGCAATGTTGCTGTAGCTATGGGTGTAAAAGACACTGGGCAGTGCAGCAAAAGGAACATCTGCAAATTTGTTTAGTGTGAATAAACACATTGTTAAGTTCCTCCTTGTTTATTTTCCTGAGATTTATTTTTTCTTTAATAGAAGAGAATCCTCAAAAACAAATTACCATAAATTAAATGAGAACAGAATTCTCTGTATGCGACAGCTGTAAAACTACTAAACGGCAAAAATCTGAACTCCAAGAACCTACACAGTTGAATATGAGAAAGAAGGGTTGTAGGTGGGCTGTATCTTGTTTCCATGTCTCCAAGTATGTGAGAGGCCATCTTTAGGTCATCCATTCATTCTGAGAAACAAGTTGAATAAGACAGTATGGGTAGTGAGGCTTGTCTACATGGAAGAACTAGTAGGTCAAAGGTCATTATAGAATCACATCTTAGATTCCAGATGTGCTACATCTATATTTCCTGCGTAGTCTTCCTATTTTTAAGGGTTTTTTTTTATAACAAGCAATATTAAGGAAATTGTGATTCCACGTACTTCCCCAATTGAAGAGTCATGTCGGTTATGTACTGTCATGAAACCACCCATATTAGCCCAAGCTTTTGAGCAGAGGCTCTCCATGGCATGGATTCTCAGTGAGAATTTAGTGTGTTCAGTGAATAGCAGGCAAAGGTCATTTATGTGTGGAGTTGGGCGGTGAATCATAATCAATGGTTATCCTAATTCACCTCAAATGATGTGATCATCACAGAAATTGGTCAATTTTATCTTATCAGGCTGTAGTAAAGTTGGGTGTGTTCCAGAAATGCAGGTCAAAGGTTATATAGGAGTCATTGTAGACTTTGTAAGCATGAGAATACTTCTCTGATGATGAGGATTGAATGGATTGGTTTTCAAACATGGTCATCAATGTCACTAAGCAGTATGGCAACTATGCATGGGTTTACTCAGTGAATGTAGGTCAGAGGTTGGATTTGACTAATTTGTGGTCTCTTTTGCTTGGAACCATGCTTTCAGAGTTAAAAAAATGCTGCTAAGTATTTCTCCTCAGTTAAGTTAGCAACTGTAACTAACTGACGGTAGTCATGGGAGTGGTGAGGAGGTTTGAGAAATGATGGTCAAAGGTCATCTTGGGATCATGATGCCATTATTTTGTGAAAGCTTAAATATTTTTTAAAATTTTTAATGTAAAATATTTTTTTTCAGATTTTAAATTGTAGAAGTTGATCAGGTTTGAATAAAATTGTCAATGTCAGGTACTGTATGCATTGTCTGTTGTGTGAAGGTCAAAGGTCAATAAATGAGGTCATTTCTATTTGTCTTATGTGTCCTGCAGCAGGGACATTACTTTTAGGGTCAAACATTACATATCATGCATGTTTGTATGCCCTCTTCTCAAATGGCAAGTACTCTGCCCCTATTGCCTCATACATAAGAGGCACCAGCCTTCTAAATTAATAACAACTGAACCGTACATGCTGCTCACTTGCGGCAATAGAAGAACATTCTTCTCCTACAGTTGATTGTTTGCCTTACATTATGGGAAACATATCCAGATGATAAATCTTTCACTCTGCTGTGCATTTGAATTCATTTTGGTTTTGCAAATTTTGGACTTCGCCTTCTATGTGAGACACTCTAGTAAATATGCATCATGATGTCTGCTGCATGGTAACTATTTGAGAGAGGTTACAAAAGTAATGACAAATGTGTGCCACTAATTGTGCAAGCAACAGGGTGAATTAACATGTTCAGATTATATCAACTCACCTGTGTAAAGAAAGTCCCAAAAGGATGTAAATAGTAGCAGATTGCAAAAGATGCAGATGCGCAGCAGAAACCTTGCCGTAAGACCAGAAGGCTGGCAATTGCGGAAGGATGGTGACCAGATACACACACATACACACAAAATTGCCAGATGCTAGACCATGGTCAGTACAGTAATGCATAGGTTATGTGAGGTAATTACGTCGCTAGCGAATTCCCAAACCAGGGAGTTTTGGGCAGTTCAGGTCATGTCAGGTCACCCGTGGGTCAAAGTCAGGTCATTGTAGGTCACCCAAGTTTATTGCATGCCACCAATGGATCGTTACCAATCAGTTTGCGTAAACAATCACAGTACAGCCTTCCTTCATGCTTTTGTTACCCTTTAAGTCATATAATCTGAATAAACATATACAGTAACAGTGCTTTGAAATATATCTGGCTAATAGATGCAGTTCCACATTCTCAGAGCGTATAATCCAAAAGTTATTAAATATTGACAAACCTAAGATGACTCAGACTCCAAAGCACTCTGTATATTCTCTGGAAATGCATTTTCCTTCTCGTATCTTCCTTTCCACGGAAGACTTTTTTTTTTACGTCGTCATTGAATCTCTAGCGAGAGATATGTGATGCGAGAGTTTTAACAGGAACTAATCTTTAATTTAATGGTCTACTAGGTTTGAGATGGAGAATCTAGTTAAAGTTTGCCTTTTCCAAGTTTGGAAATGGTAGAATACTGTACATGGCAGAAAATTTATTTTGACTTAACCTTGAGTTTCTCCTTCTGACCTGCATGGTGTCAAAACTACACAGAAAACAAAAAAAGACCAGAGTAAAAATACAAAACAAGGAAGAGAATAGAAAGTGACCAAAAAAGAAAAACAAAAGGAAACAATAAATACACAAAGACTTAGAAAGGGAACATTGTTACTCATGATGGTGTGTCATTTCTCTCTAAATCAAGAGACGGCTTCTTATAGATTTAATAATAGGCTGCTTCGAACCACGCTCTGAGATGGTTGTCTTGGTAGTATCGGGTGACTATGAAAGACATCGTCAGCTTGCATTGCAGAATTGTGGTTGGATTTTTTAGGTGAGACATGTTGAGAATACGTATGCGCCTTTTCTCGAGGAACTTGTTCAAATTTTGGAATCCAAACCGAAGGCCAAGATGGAAAGTACTTGAAAATGATTTCAGCTGGTGAGTTGCGATGACTCAAAATCTTCTGTGTAACAACATTCTGTTCACACTGCTTTGTTGCGTATCTACGAGTTCATTCTTTGAAAGCTAGGCTAAAACTAATTGCTTTCACTAATGAATATTACATGAATAAGCCTTTTAGGTTATATGCTTGCATGTGGAGCTGTGGGAGCTCTGGGGTAAAACGGTGTAAATTGCATGTATGTAAAATAACATGTCAGATAACGTCTGTGAAGTGGAGAAAATGGCTGCCATACAAAAACTGTATGTACTATTCTTTTTGCCAAATGGGGTTAACTGTTTTTTGCTTGAAAATCATGGTGTAACCAAATTTACTACATTTATAATAGCAATGCTTGTCAATAAAATTTAGTCCAATGTTTTGGACTTACCTGGCCTCTGTAAGTTTTGGAATCATTATAAAAGAGGTGTAGTTTGTGTTTTATCTTCCTTTTCACCATAATGTGGATGTGAGATTAAACAGTTCTGTTTTTAAAATGTTGAACATCGCTGTCACTGACAAATGTTAAGCATGTGAAAATTCTCGAGTAGTAGAGAAAGTCTATTTGGGAATGAAGAAATCAATATTGTCACGTGTTGGACAAAGTCAAATTTGAAGCTGTTTTTCATGTTTTTTTTTGTAATTCTGTTTATGCCATTGATGGTTGGTCAACATTGTCATCACAGACATATGACGAAAAGGATTGAAAATTTAAATCAGTGAGCTGTTTTGAGATTTCGCTTAGCAAACATATATATGGAGAGGAAAGAAATTGTCTCTACAGTTTATGCTGCCCATAATTAACATGTTCATTCTTACTTTATCGAAGAAAGCTTGTGCAGAAATTCTGTCAAGTGAGAGCTGCATGAATATTGCATGATGTGTATCAACCAAGAACCTCAAACCTCCATAGCTCTGCACGGATTCTCACCTACCGAAGACGATGACGTCATACTAAGACGGCACTTCAGTACCTCTGAAAAATCTTCAAATTTGAAAATAGTCTTTTGCAGAATGAAAATGAGGTGAATTAAGTCAGAAAGGGACTAATTAACATTTAAAGGTCAAGAATATTGTCTTGTTTTTGAAGGGTAAAAGTTGGAAAGACAAAAGATGTCATTAAATCAGGTGAGAATTTGGCCTCGCCTCTGTGCATGGTTGTTTGTCGAGAGAGACTTGAACCTCAGGCGTTCCGCAGATTTTAAAAAACTGCATTAATTTGGTGATACGGCCTTCTCGTTGGTTAGCAGCATCAGAATAGATGGGGGCTCAGTATCTCCAGGCCTATATAACTGTCAGATAAAACTCTTTGCCCAGATAAAAGTGAAATATTGTTTAATTTCAGTTCTTTGGAACAAAAAGTCACTTTCCTTAGGTCATCCCTGCCTGAAATTGCTTTCCAGCATGCTTGTACTTTTTGTCACAGAAATTTAAACGTGATGTGCATGCAGAGCAATGGGGTTGTTTTGTGAGTCTTGGGTAAATTTGCATGGAATCAATCCATTAAAAATCTCTTGCTTTTAACTATAAATACATTTTTAGGTACAGAATGTGAGTTGGTGGTGATATTCACTTGTACATTGAGATACAAATCAAAGAGTTCCAAAAACAGACTACCTAAAAATATTGACAGTCTTGGTCGTATTACCAGACATGTCCCTTACCTTCTCGGCACAACAACTTCACCTCACCTGCCATATCAAGGGTGCTGGCAGTACCGAGATCCAATGGTATTCTTGTTAACAGTAAGATGCTAGAAAAAAACACTGTAACAGTTAGGTGCTTAGTGGTCATAAGTTGCTAAGGTAGTGGGAACTTACATGTTTTATCAATTTCATTTTCAATAAGGACAAATTTGTTTTCAAGTGTGCAGATTATGCATTTTCTCCGTTTTGCTTATTTTCATGAAATGACTCAACCACAGAGTCAGTGTCACTCTGCCACAGCTATCTGCAAATAATGTCCAAACATCCTTTAAGGTGTTTATACTTGATATGCAACTGACAACATCGTCAGTTAAGTATCCAAATATCCATGACAGTGCTTGCAAGGATTGATTTACTTCACTCCTCATCTACCTGTCTCAACACAATAACTGCACTCCTATCTTCCAAGAGTGCCGGTAATCTTTATCACCGTGTGTAGCACAGTCTGGTCTAATACTGGACTAGCGCCTCCTTTTCCATTCTGCCATCCTGTGCGCAAGGAGCGTGGCAGTCTTGACAAATGTCTCTCCTTGGGATATGGTTTGCTTGGGACTAATTCATCTGGTTTTCTACGACAGTGTTTGTGACGACTAATTTACGATGAAAGGGAAGGAAGACTCTCAGACTTTCGCCAATTAACCTGGCCTGGATTTGTTTCAAATTCTTGTGGAAAACAGTTGCCATGGTATATCTGTCGCAACATGACTTCTAAAACGTTGAACATGCTTTTAAGGGAAATTAGTACTATGTGATGGCTATTCTATGTGCCACATGACTCGTTATTTACATGTTGGCATAGCTATATGTCAGCATTCTCTCAAAGCTGTTTATACTTCAAGTCAAAGAAGTGTAAACAGCAGCAGAAGCAAAATAAATTTTGCTTTCTGGTGCATCCTAAAGCACATTTTAGTGCAAGCAAAAATTAGTAACACAGTCAGCTGGAAAATACCACAAAGTATGCAGATAAATTGTTAAGTAAATGTTATTGGCTACTTACTCACATAACTTGGGGGGTCTCCTTTTTTGTCAAGTAATTACTATAATTGAATGCAGCATTTTATAACTGTGACAGTCAAAAGTGCTGGTGGCTGGCTACTGTATGCTGCTCTAGAAACTACATAAATTTAAATCTTGTCAGGAGTTAGGAGGCTAGGGAGGGAGAGGGCAAGGGAGGGGGGCAGAAGTTAATCCAAGGTGATGATTCGTAAAATTCCCACTTAATTTTGATCGTAAGTCAAAGTGGACACCAGCACACATCTTGATATGGGCACCTAGATTGAGTTGGTTTTGTAACAAAATTGTCACATTTTCATGCAATGGGAGCAGCCATCACAGGCTTGGCAGTGTCCAATGTCGCAATTTGACGGTTTCATGAAGTCTCTACTGCAAATCGTATTTTCCTAACTTTTTACTTTGGTGATCGACTTCTCGAGAAGAGAAGACTCTGTTGCTCAAACGAATCCATTGCTAGATTGTTTACAACATAAAATGTTTCATGCTGAAAAATGGCTTTTTTTTATCAGCAAGAACAAACTTCATGACCCAGAACTTGTAGCTCTACCCGAAGTGCTGAGATTTGTACTCTCTTGGGGTCTATTTCAGGTAGATTTCCTTTGACATTTCAGTTACTGAGAGAGAAAAGTAAAGAACTTCAACTATTTATTTAAAAACCAAATTTTAATTCAGGCCAGAGCTTTTGGAATGTCAGGTTGATAAATGTTTATTTACTTCCATTTTCACTTTTCTTCCATCAAGTTTTTCTCTTTTTTGCAGTTTGAGTAGATTCAAAACAGGATTTGTTTATTTTATGGATGAGATTACTTTAGAGCTATGACTTGGTACTTCATGAGTTTCTGTGTTGATTGAGCTGAATAATGGCTTCACTTCTGTAGCTCCCCAGTCCAGGCTTAATTGTTATAGAAGAGGTACGAGAGTGAAAACAACTTTGAATCGGAACATTTAGGTCACAGGGCCATAGTTGAATATTGCTGTTCAACATGAGTTGATTGGGGCCACATTGTGTGAATGTAGGTAACTGTTATTTTTGTTGCTACATCTTAGAAGGATATTGTTAATAAAGAAGATTTTTTTTAAGTGAGCACTTTTTCTTTTTTGTTATAAACTTGCTTCAACTTGCTTGACGCAAGGGCAAAACAAAATTTGAGTGATGGTTTCAGACAGATTGCCAAGACAAGTTGCTGCAACTTTGCCCTATTTTAAGGAAACTTTCAAAATTTACTTTATTCACATCATAGACATATACTTACCCCTTGCTTCACTAATGCATACATTTGTCCTTGCTCTAAATGTCCTCAAAATTAATTCTAGCACTGCGCACTTTAAGGCCTAGCCCCCCCCTCGTTTGCCTTTCTCTCGAGTGCCTAACGTCGTGACGCAAGGGGTTAAGTAGAGTCACTCGTGAATTACCCACACCAGAGAGTTGTGGGGAATCAAAGGAATACGGCAATATTTTAGCAGAGAATACCAATATTGCTGATCGAGGCTGTTTCACTATATAATCGGAAAATCTTAATTACAATAATAATAATAAAGTAGATTTATATAGCACCATACCAGAAACAACTGTACATGGTGCTGTAAAGAAAAAGAGGGAATTAACAAATCAAATAGAATGAAAAAAGTGAGTCTTTACAGAGCTCTTGAAGGTGGAGATATTTGAGCAAGTCCTGATATTTTCTTGTAACTGGTTCCAAGGCTAACCACAGAATAGGAAAAACTACGATATCCATGAGATTTTAAATGAGGTTTCGCATCACAGAAAAATTTCATTTGACGAATGAAAAACAGGAGAAGGATCATGACTAGAAACAAGTTCTGTTAGATATGCTGGCTGTTAGAGCTGGTATGCACAAAAATTAAGTAAAAGAAATTTAAATTTTTTACAATAGTCGTTTAGCAAGAAAAAAGAATCAGTATTGTCACATTTAATCATAACTCATAGGTTGAAGGTATAGACCTCTAACAGCGGCTCTGATAAACAGGTACTGTAACAGTCCCTAAACATTTTATGTAAACCAATGAATACAACACACAATTACTAATACCAGCTTCAGTAAGAAGTTCAGCTCCTCATGTGTCAAAGTTTCACTGTGTTTGAATTTAAGAAATCATGAACAAAACATGAGTTTATTCTGTGATTCATTCTGCAGCACCAGCTCCTGTTTTTTTAATATACCCTATGCTTGTTGAGAGCTTGGAAAGTAAATTTGGTCTGTTTTCATCCCGACTTTTTTTTTTTTTTTTTTTCACAGTACACCCTGCAAAGTACAAAACATAATAGTATAGTCTACTCACTTTTCCAGCAAGTTGCGACGCGGATACGCATAGCGGTTTCAAGGTTTTATAGTGTAATATCTCTGCATGTTCTATAAACCATTTTTGATTTCTCCCATCGGATGCGGTCAGCAGAGAGCTGTTCTTTCGGCATCCTACATTACACATAAACACACATCTCTGCCGTTTTAGCCTGTTTGTTTCATGGAGACCAACGATGGCACCTAACACGGTTAACGAAGAAGAACATTCTCCTGGGAATCTCGATTTAAAAGGCAGCGTCTTTTGACTCCTGGCTGCTTCATCAGGTCACATGACAGCGGAGTAACTTTATGGCTGGCTGTTGTTTACATTCTGTCATGGACTTGTGACTTTTTGGGACAGGGTTTAAGTGACTTGTACACACTGCAAAAGAAAAGAAAAAAAATTTGCACAAAAGCAGCTGTTATGGTGTAGGAACATAGGCAGTGTAGGACTGGCTTTTCATCATCTTAGATGTATTTTGAATTTCTCAAAACAGTAAAGAGAATCTATATCAAATTTTGGCTTGTGTCAGTATACTGTTGAACAAAAGGCTTGTGTGAATTTGGCTATATTTCTGAGTTTATCATCTTAGAAATATCTGGCAGAATGCATATTCAAGAAGTATGCTAGTGAGTAAACTTGTTGAAGGGCATCTTTGAGAAACAGATGATTAACATCACTCCTCACTTACCTGTCTCTTCACAACAAATGTGCTTCCATCTACCATGCCAGAAGTAGAGAAGACGCAATAAAAGCCTGCATTGATTGTGCACTGCATGACGCTGCTTTGAACGTTGACGTTGACCAGGAAAAGGAGTGTGCATGTTTCCTCGTAGGGTTCAGAGGAGGGAGGGATGGAGGATTATAAGAATGTAATATTGAGGAAAATGGAATGGGAAAGGAGAAAGAAAGAGAGGTTGTAAATAGTGTTTTCACCGACCAGAATAATCGGGATACCTGGACAATGATTTACTACCCGCATCCAAAGTTACTACATGCTTCCTTCATAAAGTGAAATACAACATAACCTCTGTGTGAACAACCCACTGTGTCCTAGACTGTGAAATTTCGCTCACTTAATGCAAAGTTACTTAAAATTTGATTTTCTTCTTTTTCTCAGGGAAAAATCAGTGATCCTATTAATCAGTGTGCGGGTGTTTGTAGCACACTAGTGAGATCCATCCACACAAATATTATGTACAATACAGTGTAAATGCCAGTGTACCGATACAATCAACGTTTTGGTGGGTACCCAGCGGGTATGACGAAAACTTACCTGCTTTCAATTTTTAGGAATTAATCGAAGACACAAGTTGCAAAACTTTCACAGACTCATGAGTTATGTTGTGAGCAATGTAAGTGTTGGAAAATGAAAAGAGAGTGTTGGAGTGGTGTGTTGTGAAGTAGGGATGGGTATTGAGAAAGAATAATAGGTGGTAAAGAGCTATGGATGGAAATTGGAGACCATAAGAGTGAGACATGCCATCCCTTGAAGAGCTGTGTTTGTCAGTCTGGTAGGGCAGCACTCTCCCTGGTATATATGTGTTTAAATGACAAGGACCGGAAACAGACAAGACTCAAAAATACGGAGCAGTTTAATTAAAGATGCTATGATTCGGTCAAATCCATGAAACTGGTGGGTAAAGTTGGAGTTTTCGTCAAATTTGTCTCACAACATTCAATCTTGACTGTCTGTCTTGCTGCCTTGAGGTAGTATATGATTTCAAAAAACAAAAAACTTGTTTCCATCATATGATACCCTGCTGTAGTCATCGTATTGCTACTTTAAGTCTTAGTAAGGAGGCTTTTTAAAAGGATTTTCAGAGAATGGACTCCCTTGTGGCATGACAATTGAAGTCAAATTGTGTGGGCAATTTTGGTCTAGGAAATTACTGGTCAAGAGCATTTCGCTCGAGTTTCGTCGTGTGTAACTGGAGCCTCTTGCATGCGGCTGCTGGAAACTCAAACCCTGTTTATTTGAGGATGTCTTTCTCATAACTATGTGCTTTTGCTTTCAAGCAACGCACGTCTTGGAATTGTAGGCGAGGGTCATCCCAAGTGAATGTACTAGCAAAACAACAGGTGGATCGCACTAATGGAGATTAAATGACTTAAAAGAGAAATGAATCTTTTTTCATTAGCTGATATCCTCTAGGGATTCCAAGATAAGTTGATATTAATCTAAAAGTTGCGAGTTCGGATTTGAGGCTGATTGCGATATGTTTTTTTCTGCCTCTCCTCGCGCAGCTTGGAGGAACGTACCAACAATTTATGTCCCACGTCTGCATGTTATTCTCGTTGTTTTCTCCTCTGGAGGTAGGCGTCATTAGCGGTAATTACTCTCTTTCTTCGTCAACGTCGACCGAGAACGACAGAGATGAGCTCAGTGTTGTCAAAGTCAGCTCTTACCTTTCAACCAGTCAGAGTCACGGCCATGCAGTGCTCTGCCGTTAGCGTCAGTTTAGCATACTGAGATGTGCAAAGGATTGTTGGATCCGGTGACAGGTTAAAAGCTCATTGCTGCCTGTAAGTGTCTGAAAAGTAAGCCAAGAGAAGGGACTAACAGGTCGTGATTTAGTTTCATAAGGAAACTGGTCGCAAGATGGAGTTGTTGCAAGTGGACGGAAGTGATCGCAGGAGAGCCAGGAGTTTCTCTCACTTTTGGTTGTTAACCAGGAGGTACGAAAAAAGATATTATCTTGTGTTTTTGTAATTTTCTCTTTATTTTGTGTAAAAGAAAGGGAAAGTATGTTCAGATCACTCCCCTCTCATGTCATCATGGGGTAAGAGATTTTCCAAATCTAGTCGAACCTAAACTAAAATGATAAGAGCAGAAGCACTTTTTGTCAACGGAGTTTTGCTGTGTTTTACATTACGGTACAAGTACTTTAAAGGCACCTGAAAATAAGAATAGAAATCTAGGAATAGAGCATTCTGCTTTATGGTGAGACAGTCAATTACTTCAGCATTTGAGTAAAGGGCAAGTTTCATTTGGTTAAGTAAGTAGTTTGTACACGTGGTAAGTTGCGGTTGCGAGTTAAAACAAAAAAAAGGTTGAAATGCAAGCCTTGCAACATTGTCTTTGGAGTTCACTGTGTTGTAGTCTTCTCCTCACAATGAAGTAAAACATACAACAAGCATTTGCATTTTATTGTGAAACTTTTATTTAGGCTATGTACGTCCCTCAACCAACTCCCCATAATCCCTCCCAATCTAATCATGCCCGTTATCACTTAATTGCCTGCCTCAATACTACAACTGAGGCAGGTATATCAAAGTGAGACGTTTCTAAAAAAGCAGAACCAGGCAAGTTGTGGTATATACGCAAGCATGCTCTGCTTAAAGACGATGTATCTCCACCATCAAATTTCCAGCAGAAGCCCCAGTATTGTGTTGGTAGTATTCTTTTATGGGGTTACAATATCAGAAAGATGTTACCAGCAGGATAGGTGGTATGGCAAAGACTTCACCATGAGGTTTGGTTCAGTTATGAGAGAGACTGTACCAGGAATATATGTGGCTATGAGAAAGACCAGGAGGATATAGTAGCATGATGAGAATGATTTGACCAGGAGGATCATAGGCAGTTGTAGGAAACACTTCACATTTTTTCCGTGGACTGATCTCATTTTCCTGCAAAGATTATGAGCTAAATATTCAGCCAAAAATCAGTGCGAAAATGTCCTTGCACTTGATGCAATTGCAGTTCATTTAGAATTCTTCAAACTTCAAATTTTAACTCAGCCACATATGGAATTCAGGAATTAACTGTCAGAGCAGAGCATTTGCTGTTTATCCAGTTTCTATAAGTATTAAATTTTACGGGAGACATTTTCATCGCTCATTTGGAGGAATTTAGACGAGACGACGGAGTGTATAAATATCTTTTCAAACAACTGCTGTTCCCGTAACCATCCTCCTTAAGTTACGAAGATGCAGCATGCATCGCTAGCTGCATGAATTAGCAAAGTATCCTGGGTTTTGATTCTAGACAATTACCGGAAGGCTTTTTGTCACTCAAAGGAGATTTCTGCTCATTTGTGATCTTTGTTTAGTTACCGTTCAAAACATGCTTAAATCTTTTGTGCGTCATATTAACCATTTTATATTCAAAGAAATTAAATAAGATGATGCAGTCCTGTAAGACTTTGTGGGATAGCTTGCTCTCATTACTGGTGCATGCCAAGGTGTACGTCGTACTTTCGTTTTATACAGTCAAATTGCGTTGCGTAAGATACTTGCGAACTCTTCTTGCCGCCACCAACCTGAAGGTAGTTTTGCCTCGTCCAGATGTTCAGCCATGACGTTGATGGTGTTCAAGTTGATGGTCATCTCCATTGGATTTTTTTGTGAAGAGGAAGAAATATGAGCTACCTGTGAACTTAAAATATTTCTGCACTGTTAGCTCAATAGCTATAATAATCAAAGAAGAATCAGTACATTTTCCAGGCTCAGTTAACAACGTATGAGACATTGGCTTGCTATAATTCATGAGGTTTGATGCACAAATACTTTAAAGAAAATGGCAGTTGAAGGAGGGCTTGGATTGTTGTGAACAACTTTGCTAACTTGAATGACAAATTTATTTCTATCCTTAGTGTAAAGTCAGTAAAGCACTCTAAAATTGTTGAACAAGTTGACCGCCAAAGTGGGTCTCTTTTCCCAGAGGAAGCTACAATTGTATGGGGAAACAGTGATGAACTTTTGATGCCCTCGCTGCAAACAGCGTAAGTTTCCATGTGTGTTTGATGTTTTCCTGTATGTGTGTGAGTCTTAACTTCAGTGATCTGGCACACGATCATGTAACTTGACAGTGCTGTGAGAGACTTGCTGGTCTCAGACCACACGTAGTAGTCATTCTACCAGCTATTGGTCACTTGTTTCATGGAAAATGCTATTTTTTTTCAGTTGGGAATTCTGACTTGAGGTTTAAAACATTTTTTTGTACCAAACTTTTCTCAAGCATTGAGTGATACTGTTGGAATCAGCAACGTTCCAATGGTTTTCCTGTACTGGCAGTGAAAGTTAGCATGTTACACTGTAAAGGTCAGGTACTGGTGTAGGACAGGGACTGTTAGAATTTTTGACAGTATGTAATAATCCCAATTTCCAACCACATTAGCAGATCATTGCTATCATTTATTTTTAAAGCTCTATGATGGATTAAACATACAGTACATTAGTGATGACCAATGATCCATCAATGTAACTTGACTCCTGACCAACCTGAGGCACTCTTTATAATCTTTATAAAGAGGAACCGGAGTGCCGGTGTATCAAGTTTAATCAACACTCAACATATGTTCATTCACAAACAGTCAGTACTGTAATGGTGTTATTTTCGTAGTGACTTCTCCTTTCCAAATATTATTTGAAATTTTTCGCGGTTGTTTGATAAGGTGAAGCCATGTTTGAGAAGTGTGACGTAGCTCATGCACCTGCAATACTAAAAACTGACATATGGAGGTGCATATGTGATGTCACAGTCAAGGTAATTGCAAATAACATGGCAACTTACTAGTGAGCAAAAAGCTGTATTCATAAAAACTTGGCATTTTTTTCTTCAACTTCTATTTGAAGTACTAGAGAAGGATGTTTCCTGTTTGTTAAATCTGTATTTGAGGTGTCAGGACTATTTAAAAGGCTGCACGATGGTTTTCTTTTAGCATGTGCGGTGGATTTGAGAGTAAATGTCTTTCACAGTGTGGCAGATTTCTTCCATTTCCACATGCCTAGTGTAGAATGTGTGACAATGGGGGGGGGGGGGGTGCTAATACACTCAGAGTCAATCTCCCCTGTTAATTATGTATCAGCTGTTCTTTGTTGTGTCAGCTGATCAGGAGATCAGATCAACAAATATTGATCTCTCTGATGGTATCATGTTATTTCTCTCTTTCTATCAGGATGACTGGTTTTCTAATATTTTACAGTTACATCTGTCGCATGCAGTCCTTTACTGTCAGTGTGCTGGTTGTCTGTCAATGTACGTATGTACTATTAAACTAAATGGAAAATGTTTAACGCACACAATCCCACACTGTCTTGTTATTTTGTTGAGGCAATTAATTCGTAGAATGATGAAGAAAGCAGTCCGTGGGCCGAGGCCTGTTACGTAGCTCGCAGAAATGTCAGAGGGTGCATCTGGTAATCAGGAGTAAAGGAAGTTAAACTCATTATGTGGTAAGCATTATGCATACTGTGTGGTTAATTTCTTTGTTGGTTAGTGATTAAAACCCTTGATTAAAATCATGACTTGGAGATTATTTTTTTTTTACTTCAGAGTAACTGTAAAAGTAGGTGTGAACTCTTCATCCACAATTTACTTTCTACGTCAAAGGAGAATCAACTATTGTAGGGACTAGTAACCAACTTTTGTTTTCAATTGTAAAGATGGAACAAATTAGTGTGATCATGGTACGATAACAGTCTAAGCTTATCTGTTGCAGAAAATCAAACTGTGCCAGGACAAAAGGCTTTTGAGCATGTAGGAAGCATACTTTGTATTTTTTTGAGTGGTATCTGATAGTTCAAAATACATTGTGTACGAGATCGCTGATGATTTGTGTTACAGTACGTCTAAATTTGCGTGGATCGTCCGTTGTGTTATTGGGCATATGGTGAAGCTCCTCAAGTTGCTAAATATAGCTCGCTGCAATCCAACCAAGGCCTGCCTGGAGTGAAAAACCCACTTCCCATAGCAACGGCAACTAGGCCTGTAGTATGAAGTTAATGTGATTTAATAGCATTTTGCCTCCTGGATTGTTGCTCCAGAACTGAGATTTAGTTCAATCCTGGCCTATGCTTTTGAGATGTACTCTAACGTACACTTCGTCAAGGAATGAATCTTGCTTTCTTCCTCGAGGAGGATGTTAAATTCACTGCTTTTCTCAATTTCCCTGAATCCCCGTCGCCGCTGTCTTGTTGACAAACATGAAATTAAGACGCCATCTCTGTAATCTTTCCTCTTATTTATGGGTATGAGATACTCTTGTCCTTGTCTTCACCGCGACAAGTTAAAACTGATAGCACGGTCTCACGTTACACACACGATCGCATGAGAGAGGAACATTGCCTGTCTGTGGCATCACCCACCATCTTGATAAAATTACGAAGTTCAACGACACATAAGCGGTGCAAGCTGTTATTCTACCCTTTAGTGGAATTTTGATCTGTTTTGGCAGGTGTCGTGAAAACTGTTGCCTGGAGCCCTGGGTATCGTGAGCTCCTTTGCACACCCTAGGGTTGATTCGAGCCTTAGTGCAAGAAAACAGTCAGTGGTATGTGCTACAGGCGGGATGGTTTGATCACATAGAAGGACATTAATAGACAAAACGGTGGAAAGTTGCCATTGCTAACGCGGTCGTCGGTAAACAATACATAGTAATCCTGGTCAAGAGTAATAACAAATATTTTTCAGTAGGGCAAAATAAAGTGTTTAACCATGAAAGCTGAGCTTTAATATATTTTGCGGTATAATGAGAAGATGGCTGGGTGTCTTCCGTACCAAGCAACAGTGCAATGCAATTTAAAGCAGACATCCTTACACTACCATTGAATTTATTGTAATCATACAGAGAAAAATTGGTGCAGAGTACACAGTTCATGAAATCAATGAAAGCAATTCAAGGAAGGTGATTTTGTGGTAAAATAATAGACTGTCAGGTAGGACAAAACAACATTACTTTCTAGAAGACTAACTTCATTGTTGTGGGACACTTCCCCCTAATGACACAATGATCAGATGTATTAAGTCTTTTCAGAGGAAAGTGATTTTCCAGATTTACCAGCAGTCAGTTTCCAGAGATGCAGTTGCCTAATACTAGAGGTGACCAAAGATTAATGCTTTGCTACAAGAATTAAGCTGACCAGATTCGTTGAATGTTCTGCTTGGTAAGTTTGATAACCAAAAGAATATTGCAATTGCTATAAATTACTCCCATATGGCCATTGGTGGCAATGGCGTATCAGTAGTATTATGTGCCCAAAGAAGCAGTCATATCAATAGCTAGAATGATAGGCACTGCCCGCTTACAGTAGGGTTTAACTCGCAGTGAATGTGACAGCACTGACAAAATATTAGGCATGATTGGTGCCTTGAGGTGTAATGTTATCCAGACTTGCTCACTCTCACGGTTTCACCGTGCATCTCACAGTTTCAGGTGGGCTAGGTCTTAGAGGGCGTGATGCTAGAATTAGTTTTGAGGACGGTTTGAGCACAGGTAAAATTTATGCATTAGTGAGACAAGGAGTGAGTATAGTCACTCATGGATGCCGACACCGTCAGGGAGTTGTGGGGAATCACCTCACTGTAAAAACAAACAGATCTCACAGTGAAAATCTGTGATGCAGTGTCAGATAACTTACCTTATGGAGACCAAAATGAATGTCATAGAGAAAGAAAAAAGACTTATATTGCAAAATGTCTTTTATAGGAGAAACTATATTCCTGCCACTTTCTTCCTACTTTAGAAGGCAGTTTCCAATGTGTATGAAGGTTTTCAAAGTCTCCATGTTTGGGATGTGATTTCTGGGTTTTCTTGTGAGAAACTCAAGACTGGCCTTTCTTGAGGTTGACAAATCTGCTTTTATCAATAGCTAGTAGTGAGATGTTCTGGTGTTGCTGATAAGTGACTTAATTCAAATGTATATGTCTAGCACTTTGGAATTAGTTACCAGAGATGTAAATGCCTTTACTAGTTAGGAATAAGTGACTGTATACAGAATCCTTCTAACATGTAAGTGGCATGCCAAGACTAACCTGTAACCAGATATAATAAGCATTATGATACCAGAAGCTTGTCTTGTGTGAGGCCATGTGCTTTGTATTGTTTTATTTCCCCAATGTTCTGCCATTGAACATCTGCCCCCTCCACCTTCCCTTTAGATCCAACACAATATGTCTCTATTAAGATACTTCAGGGCATTGTCCTGCCACAGAGCCAAACCCCCACTTGAAGGAGACGGTAACACAGCTACTTCTGTGAGACCACTATACACACTGATTGATGTAGAACCAGCAGTGCATACCAGTGAACATTGCTCCTCCAGTACAGTATGAAGTGTTTATATCCGTAAATATGTGCATAAAATAAACGTTCGGCAATCCTTTATCTGCGTACGTCTTGTCTCAACCGTTACTTGTCCTCGAGCAAACTGGTTCACTGAATATGATATTTAAGACCTCATTTACATACCAGCTCACAAAACGTCGCAGTTTTGTTGGAAGGGGCCTCCCGAGAAACGGCCTGAAATTTGTGACGGCAAAACGATCAGGCTGTTGCCTTTGTCAGACTCATTATGTGAACTTGTCAAGTTTGGGTACAACTGCTGTAGGGCTAATGAAGATTTTATTCAATCAGACTCAACATTTTCTACGTTTTACCATAACTTTGATTGGAGCTCACTGAGCGTAGTACCTCGTGTCTCGTGGAAGAGCCAAAGAGAAAAAAAAATAGAATCCAAAATGCATCTTGGATGCATAAAATATTTTGCACCATCCAGACAAACTGTGTAGGAAAGGAATTTGACTTGAATGATGAGTTGAACTGGAGGGGTTGCTTTATATCTCTAATTCACTATTGGAGCTTTCTGAGAGAGATGTGTCCACACTGTACACATATAACTTCCACAGATTGACCAGTTGGAAGAAACTTTTTCTCTTCTGCTGCCTGTGCCCCCCCCCCCCAAGTTTGTTGAGAATGAGAAGTTTTGTAATGAATTTGAATTCAAAGATTGTGTGAATATTTGGTTTTAGCTCCTTGTGGTTTTCCATCAACTTGTTTTAGGTTCTTTGTGAGTATTCCACCAAGTGCTGGGTGTACTTCATTTTTGAGAGTTCTTTGTTGTGTTAAAGATTTTCCCTTGGCTACTGCACAATTGTTGCGTTTTCACAATGAACCAACAATGAAGCAACATGGTCATGCCACCTAACTGCAGTTCCCGTTGTTTGGCAGCTTTTATCTCTTCAGTCTTTTCTGAGTATTTTGTTTTGATCGCACTTTTTGCCACGATTATCGATAATTCAAATGGAGAGAATCTACTACCCATGAAGGTTCTCACTATACTCAGTATTCTACAGCTCACTTCCCGCTATTTTCAAGGTACAGCTGTCGTTGCCATGGCAATTAAACATTGGTGATGTACATTCTGCAAGCCTAGTGACGCATGTTATTTGATGTTTCCTTTTTGAGTGCAGTTCATTGAAGTTTCTCTGTGGGATCAGTTTAAGGTGACAAGAGTCTGATTTGGTAAAGTGACTTTTCTCTGTAACTTGTATTTGTCTATTTCTTACTGATATTTAACAAAAAACAGGTCTTTTCAGAAGCAGATATTGAACTCTTGAAATTGTTGTTGTTCTCATCTAGAATATTTCTCGCTAGTTCTGATAATTACGGAAAATTTTCAGAATCTGTGCAGAATAAAAATTTATCTCTAGTGACTTCTGACCTGCATAATATAGTGCTGATAGTTTCCATGAAAAAGAAAGCAAAAAAAGGGTCTGTAACATTTATTTTGAATTATAACCTTAGCTGTTTAGAAATAACCAATAGCTTTTGAATATTAGTTTGAAGTATTTTGTACCAGTGAATTTGTAAGCTTCCTTGAATTTCCAACCCAATTTTATGTAAACACCTCAGAGGTTTTAATACCTCATTTTCTGAATTTTGGTGGCACATGCAATGGATGCAAAAGCAGCATGAAACTTCATTGGCAGACCAAAAGGCTGGCAATTACCGAAGGGTGGTGGCCAGATACACACACACATTCAAAATTGCCAGATGCTAGACCATGGTCAATACGGTAATGCATAAGTTACATGAGGTGAGTACTTCGCTAGCGAATTCCCAAACCAGTAAGTTTTGGGGATTTTCTGAATTTTGATGGCACATAGGATGGCAGAATGGGAAGGAACGAGGCACTTCTTGTCCGTACTAGACCGAACATATGCCAGAGGCTATGTTAAAGATTACAAGCACCCTTGACTTGCATGGAAGATTGTATTGTAGTTGTTTATCACAGGTAAATGAGGTCATTTGTAAATAAACAAACCAGGTAAGTTTTGGGATTTTGCTGAATTTTGGTGGTAGTCACGAACAAAATGTCATGTAGTTACCATTAAGGTTATGAATTCCTAGAATGCTAGTGAACAAGGTGCAACATTTTTGCACTGTCAAGGGATGTGTCAATTTTCAGGTTCATAAAGCTTCTGGCAGACCATTTTAGTACCATCTGGAGGTTCTTTCTTCCAATGGCCATCAAGAGAAATGAATCTCAAGGCCACCAAGAGAAATGAAATCTCATAGCCATCAAGAAAAACATTTACTAAGGGGGCAGGCATCAAGGGATGTACCAGTTCACAGCCATGGAAAACAATGACTCATTTCAGAGCTGTTCAGTAATCCATCTTTCTGGACCCATCAAGTAATAAGTCATTTCATTGCCATAAAACAATGAGTTATTTCAGGGCCATTGAGCAATGAGTTATTTCATGGTCATCAAACAATGAGCCATTTCAGGGTCATCAAGCAGTGAGTCATTTTAGGGCCATCGGGTGATGAATGGTAAGTATTTCCTAACTATAAATAATTATGAGAATTTTAATGGAAGTATTGCAATTGAAGGCGACAAGTTGCAAAGCAAAATTTGTAATTAATAATCATTTATAGCAAAATTTGTGAAGCAATTTACATCAACAATAATATTGATTGGGTGATTAAGATTATTATATTTGCTTTACACATGACTGACTAGTTACAGTCTGCTGCCCTCATAATTAACCTGATGTTGAATTAATAGTCCTTCATTTAGATCTGTCATTAGCTGTTGTGTGAAAGTATGTGCAATGTGTTCAAGGAAAGGCACACACGGTGGAGATAGGTCGCAGGAAAATATGGCCTTTATTTTGCAGAAAGAAATCATATTTTTAAAACCAGTATATATGGACACAGAATGGAAGATCATTTAAAATGAGGGAGTGCAGTGACCTTCTTTTCGAAAAATAAGTTTCTGCTACTTGTTGCTGAAGAATAATGTGTTCATCAAATCATTCAAAATTTCAAATGATGCATCGTCCATAAGTCATCTTATGCAGAATGTTTTGAGGAGATGAAGATTTTGTAGACATTTCAAATAGTTCTATTAAAAATTCCTAGATCATATCATCATAATTACATAATTTAGCCAAAATTGATACTGCCAAATACATTCAAAATGCTTAGGCATGTAGACTGTCTGAATTTTAGTATACAGTCATATTATTTCTCGTATTGTTCCTTAGAAGGGAAGAAATCTTTGCAAATAAGAACAAGTCACGTCCCCACAAGAAGAACGGAGCAAGTAGACAGTGTTCACATTGTTGTAAAAAATGAAATAAATAGGTTATTTGCATGCAGAAGTCTATCGCAGCTGAAGCCCCGGGGGCAGGCAGTTACATAGAAAATCATGGCAAGGGATACACACTCAAAATTTACCAGAAGGAAGATTGTGCAGGGAGTTGGAAGTTCGCCAACGCAAATTGTTTAATACACAAAGGAATATTTGCTCTTGCGTTGTCAGTGGGCATAAAGTTTTGGGTATGCTACTTGAGACTTATTAGATGGTGAATTGAAAAGTTTTAGGCATTCACAGCATGATTGTAATTTGTGACCTATTCTCTTTTTTTTCTTTATTTCTGTATGCTGACCATTTTTCATTGATTATATGATACACAAACATGACCAGCATGCACTGATTTGACAATAAAAGGAAATGTTAGGATCTGCGTTTCTGTTTGAATATTGGCTGGGTTTCTAATTTAGTTCCAGGGTTGCAGACAAAAACTGTTTTGATTCGGAGTTTGCCTGATTACAAGATTACAACCAGAGTTTTGTTGAAGGTTTGTTGGGATATGGTTGACCTCCCTCCTTAACAAAATCAAATTTGTGTAAGTGGGTTTGTAAGTGGAAAGTGCATTAAGCATTACAACAAAAAAGAAAAGAAAAGCCTGCCTTACAGTAAACTCATATTACAGTCAAATATTTTACTTCTGTTACCATGGTAACCAAGCAGTCTCGTTTATGATTCTTAGCAATAACGGTGTGTGACAGGACAAGTTTGTTGCACTTCTGGTAAACCAGATTCTTTTCTCAGTCACGGAAGAAATTGCACTATTTATTTTTCTATGGAGGGAGGGGGGGGGGGGGGAGCAAGAGGAGCACTCAAGCTTTCCTGTTGAATCAACTGAAATGTTGACTTCTTCTGAGAAGATGAGTGTAATTTGCTGCCTATCTTTCGTAAATGTTTTAGTCTATAAGGAATCACAGATGTTTTGAGTGATCAGGAACTTTATGAGTATTCAAACCCCAGCATCACAAGTTGTCTGAAGTAATTTGCATGCTGTCACTCTCTGAAAGGAAAGCAACAACAACTGTCATGGATTGGTATACCATATGCAAAGAAATTGGAAGATATTTGATAGTTATTTTAGGTTAAAAACAATCCCATTGAATAACGTCTAAACAATACGACAATGTTTTCGATTTGAAATCACCAACCCACTGTCCAAGCCTCTCAAGAAAAGGTACTTGTTTTTGATCGTGAACTGTAGTTTGATGAGACAATCATTTTATTTTATTCTGAAGTCTGATTGCAATCTGCTAAGACTGGTGACAAAAAAGTACATTGCATTTTAATGCTGCAGTGGACTATGTCCATTCAAAAATAACAGCACGCAATTAGCCAGGTCAATTAAAGTATTCCTGTAGACTTAATTTAAAGGAAAGTTGTTTTGCTAGCCATTTAATATATGATAGCCATCAGAGAACTGAGACCTGCCAACTCTTGATATTAGGGGAAGTCCTTTACGATCATATTTTTTTTTTTCTTGGTCATCTTGATAGTCAGTCATTCAATAATGGTTGAGATACAGTTCTCTCTCAGTCACCTTGTTAAATCAGTGTCCCATACCCATCCCTGTAACTGAGTTTCTCTTGCTATACTACTATACAGGAAGGCAACACTTTGTGTACATTTCCCCTAACACTGCCAAGCTTGCTATCGATGATGTCATCAAAGCTTTGTCCAATCAGAGGAGAGTTTCCTGTAAAGCCCACAGGCATGACAAATTCAACCAACTGCTTGTTGTTTAGCTAATCACATTTCCCCTCAATGATTTTTTTTTTACACCTTTCAGGATAACTGTAACAGGACAAAGGGTAAAGGAATTGCAATGGTTCGTTTGCTTGCTTGGGAAAGGGAAAGAAGTTCATTCATAGATAGTTTGTAGTTGAATAGCTCCGCACTGGCTGGGGACACCAGTGATCACTGCCTGCCGCTTCTGATAGGTCAGCCAGCTTATGTGTTTGTGCTGCCCGACCAAGTTTGGAATGTGTTAGAGTGTCAATTTACAGTGATCAGGAGGGGAAGGTTTTGATAAGCTTCTTGCGTAAGGATAACAAACCCACATTTTGAGGTGTGAGTTTCGGAGCCTTCATACCCATTTAGTAACCCAAGTTTGTCGGCCTGTTGGAGGATAATTGACTGCTCGCTAAAAATGAAAACAGTAACAAATTGGTGCAGCAGTGTTGTTGTTGTTGTTGCACCTTGTAAATGTAATGAGTTGTTACCAGTCGTGGATTGATGTAAGAAAAGTTTGATTTGTTGCTGGAATGCAGTTGGCATCAGTAACACTATTCTAGTCTGCCTATGGTAAATGTTTTCATCCTGTGACTGTGGATTAATTCACAAAGAAACAAAAGTACAGTCGGAGGGAAGAAAGTGGATTTAACTTTGGATTCATTTCGGGAAACAGCGATGGCTCCTGTTCATGTGACAGCTGTAGTATCCCCAGATAGAAGGGCTTCTACAGGATCTAAATATGGTTCAAGAAGATCAACAAGGTACAGACAGTATATTATAAAAAGTAAAGAAGTGTTCTCAAACTGGACCATGTACTAAAAACAAGATTTTTAGTCTGTAAGATAGCAATTCACTCTATATTGTACTGTAGATTGTGTTTGTAACTCGTTAAAAGTCAGACCCGAACACAAAAAGCCTCGAATGGCCACTCATTTGTCAAAAGTATAACGTACATTAGGCTGCATGCTCGTAATGAAGTCAAAATATGATTTTTGCTTTGCACATAAATATGTAGCACCATGTATCTAGTATTTACGTTAATTTGCAATGGAGTACGTAAGTGCTAAATTTTTGTCACACATACCACGCACGCCAGTGAACATCCCTGTAGAGATTTCAGAACTCCATCTGTGCATGGTTGGTTGGGTTACCTGGATACTTGGTGCAAACACTAGCACTACATGAAAATGTAGGAAGCTTTAATTTGAGAAAAAACCAACTTGAAGGTGTTTTTGGTGAATGTTTATCAAATTTGTGTCAGACAGTTTGCATGTTTTGTCTTTGTGTTGCTTGTTTTGGAAGATGTCTCAAAACAGAGACATTGAGAGGGGCTTTATGGTATAGCTGGAGGGGGCTAAAGGGAATCCAAGGGGGGGCATCATAGAGGGATGAATTATCAGAGAGAGAAAGTACTCAGACTATTTTTAGTTCCAAACCTGGAACATTCTTTATTAATAACTCCTTGAAGTCTGCTGAGAATTCATATGCCCTCTGTTCAACTTGCATTCGGTACATTCTTCCGGCAAGTTATTGGTGCGTGGGAAATGTATCAGATGAAAACTAGGAAGATTGATGGAACAAGGTGAAGGCAAATAAAGAAAGGATATAAGTGTGCTGGAGGGAGGTTATTTTACTGTGTAAATACTTCAGAGCCAGGATACCGATAGCTTGGTCAAAGCCAAAGTGTTTTTCTCACAAACATGAGAATAAACATTTGGTTGTAGCCCACTGCTTCATGCAGAGTATGCCTACAATATGTAACATCTATGCGCGGGTGGCGTTTTTTTTTTTTCTTTTTTGTAACTGCCATACGTACCTAATTGATTGTATGTATCTTAGCACAATATGCCAAATTTTCTCGGTAACATGGTACGTCGTTGAATTATGAAGCAGGTTAAATAATAGAGCCGTCGGTGATGCACATCATTAGCTTTGCAAGGAATGGCACCGCAGACTGTTCATTTGCTGATGAAATGTGACCCCCCTTATGATATGGTTCAGCCTCCTCCTTAATTAAGAATGAGACTGTTGAAGTCTTCTTAAGTATTTTGACCTTCTTTGCTCTCTAATTAGTTGTAGAGCACAAGAGTAGGGTTGGTTACAATGCCAAATACCTTAAGTTATTTATTTAGTGCTCCTACCTGTCTACTCACAACAAATGCACTATGTTTTCAGTGTGCTAAGTTCTAATTGGAGTAGACATTGTGAGGGGACATTGTGAAGAGACAGGTCAGTTTGTCATGTATATATATCACAAACAGGTAGGTTTTGGAATACCCTTCATCTGAGCCATATTGTGTCCATGATAGAGGTGTAGCTGATGTTTGAGACATGTGACAAATGTGACATGTGACCAAACTGTGACTGCAGGACAAAATTTTCACTATAATAACATGGTGACACCTTGTGACTGACATGGCTATGACTGGTATTACCGTGTTGTCACATTAAGCGGGTCAAACTGTGACAGTGATAGACTCAGTCTTTCCAACATGTTTGAACTGAGACTGTGACAGTACATAGTAACTATGCACATACATTTTCAGTGTAATGCAGTTTTAATATTGATAAATACATGATCAGAGAAAGGATGATCAGGGGGCATGGGGTGGGTAGGGGGTGTCTGGCAGAAGTTGGTTGATTTGAATGTCATTCATTGTAGGAGCTATAGGCTTTAGTGAATTTGCTCAGATCTTTGAAAGGGTGTGAAATTTTGATGAAATATCAGCAATGTAGCCAGTTGCTTAAAAGTCTGGTCTGTTGTGTGGTTGACTGCAGTCTGAATTATCTAGTTCCCCTTGTAGTAATTACCCTGAGACAGTAGGGACAGGTATAAGGTTTCTTCTGTTTTAATATGAACAATGCACCAAAATATTTGTCAGACATAATTTTTGCGATGGTTTGGAGTTGTCCACATTCATTTTAATTCTGTCTGTTGTAACAGCTCAGTTATGTACTACAGTTCTCACAAATTGCTCGTTTGCAAACTTGTGATGCTAGGCAGTATTAGGTTTCTTTTCCCATAGCTGTGTCACTGTGAGGTCATATTATTGTCAGGGAAAAAGAAGTAAAATGGTTTTTGGTAATTCTTCCCAGATCAAGTTTTATTTTACTTTCATGCCATCTAAAACATCTTCCTAATCCTGGTGCATCATCCAGCTGCCATGTTTTTTCTATCAGCTTTTTAATACCAGGGAAGAAATAAAAAAAAAAATTCTTTTCACAACCAAGGAAAAATGGTGTCATTCTCAATAGAACCCAAATTTGAGAGGAGATGTGAGGAAATAAATTTGATCAACATTTCAAGGACAATTCCTGGGTTTGCAGCATTAGCGTGATCTGTTCAGATTTTTATGTAAAAACAGGGCTCTATGTAGCCTGTACCTAAAATTCACAACATGAATCTTCCACATCATTGGTCAAGATGTGAAAATTTAGATTTCTAATTTGTAACACCTTGGATGTAGAGGTAACTAGTGTATGCTTTGATATGCAGAGGATTGTGTGCAGAGATGGATCGAGGATGGAAGTGCTGTTTCCTGTTGTATACAAACAGCTTAGGTGTGATAACCAAAATCACTGAGTAGGGGTCTGTTAACACCCAAAGTGTTACCCTGGTCACCTATGAAGGGCCAGTTCTGTAGATATTTCCTGTGTTACGACTGCCAGCTGCCTGAAATTTAATCTGTTTTGGGGAAAAGAAATTTTTCGAAAACTGTATGTCCTCCATACTGTGGTTTTCATTTTGATTTATTGAAAATTTGCTGAACGCCTTAATTTTTGCCTCTTCTATTAATTTTGTCGAATATTGTCGCTTTCTAAATAAAAATAGCTATTCAACAGCTGATATTGTTCAGAAATGTTGGTTGAATACAAACAGGTCTTCCCAGAACCTGGGTTTAAACTTGTGCATGTTGGTTTCCCAATATAAACCAAGTTCAAAAGTTGTGCTATTTTTGACACAACGCACAAAATTGTAGTCGTATATGTGTTCTGAATTACTGTGCCTGTAGCATTTGTTGTGACTGATGTAATTCAGGAGCCTAGTACAAAACTAGAACAGGTAAGAAAATTGCATATTATATACGTTACCTCAGTGAGAGTACAAGAAATAAATGATTTTATTATGCCAGATTTCCATTCATCTAACAACTCTGTGACTTAGTGAGCAATTTTGTCAGTTGCAACTTACTCCACTGTCAGGTCTCTCCTGGTTACAGATTGACAAATTACACCTAACTCTTAAATGCCTTAATGGTCTCAGAAATGTTCTCAAATAGCTTGCACAATATCAAGTGAAATGTGACTGCGAACAGAAGTAGGAAGTTAGTGTAGTCATGGCAAAGTTCCTGCTTACAGTTCAACTTTGCCATGCAACATCAGAACCACTCAGTACATATGGATAAGTGCTGCTTCTAAGCAGTTGAGCACCCACCCATCCCAGTTTCTTCCTGAATGTGGAATCCAATGGTGTCAAATTGTGATGATTAAATTTAAAAACTGTTTATAAATAAATGGGGCAAGTTTCCTCAAATCAAGCAAACAGGACTTCCACAGTGTCAGCATGACCCAGCATGTGGCAGGACAGTCACAACATGCCATCTGCTATTTTAGGGGCTATTTTGACAGTTCCACACTTTCATTACTTGACGGGCTTCGGAAGTGACTGGAGGGAGGGTTGATCCGGAGGAGTCAGGATCAAGAGACTGGAATGGGTGAAAAGT
The DNA here is from genome assembly GCA_021234535.1 of Stichopus chloronotus. Taxonomy (NCBI): domain Eukaryota; kingdom Metazoa; phylum Echinodermata; class Holothuroidea; order Aspidochirotida; family Stichopodidae; genus Stichopus; species Stichopus chloronotus. The sequence continues at coordinate 6,713,698 of SFZH01000008.1, forward strand.
GGATAAAACTTGAGGAAAAATACACAACAGATTTTCCATCTTAAAACCACCTTCATATTTGCCAAGTGTTGTATTTCCAAATTCAATGCTCACTCACTGCACACTCAAATTTCTTCCATAGGAAGTTTCTGCATTTGTCTGAGTATGTTTGTACAGTGTGCATGGGTATGCATTCCTGTGATTCTCTGGGAAAGTTTGTTCCTCAATGGTGCCTTTCTCTTGTTTACATTGGACACTTCAGGTTTGGAATTTTCTCACAGTTCTTTTTAATCACTGTACAGTGCAGCTCTCTCCTTTAAGAAGAGTAAACTGTTACCTTGAAAACTTTCAGTTAAATACACGGTAGGACTTCCTGTTCCCCCTAATTAGGACAGTGCTCCCCAAGAGAATTCTATAGTCTGCCCATGTATACAGTACAGTAACTCATCAGCGAAACAACCACAGAGTTTTTCCTGATTGGATGATCTTTCAAGGACTATAAACATTCGTATGAGAAGATTTTTGCAACCGTTGCTCATTTCCTGCCGAAAAATCAAAAGTTGCACTTTCAATTACAGTACATGAAAATGTAAAGAAGAATGCACATAAGCATATTTGATTCCACATTTTAGGAATGAACCTTGATGAGGGCCGTAATTAGGGTGCAGTGTCGTGGCCAGAGACAGGTCAAAATGATGTTTCAACTCTGTGTGATCCGGTATTGGCAATCTATATTTACATATAACTAAACCCAGGAGTTTGCTTAAATGTTAAACATTGGCCAGCTTGTTTGTGTACCTTTCTCGGCGTAAATCTTCTAGAGGACTTGTAGGAAAGGGAAATTCTGTATTCTAAAAGAGGTTCATTGTTAAGCCACTTAGGCTCACCTGTAGACATCAGCAATTCAGATCGTAGACTTATACCTACCTCTCATCCCTACGGGCTAGGTCTTAGAGGGCGCGGTGCTAGAATTAGTTTCAAGGACGATTTTAGCATGCGTCAAATGTATGCATTAGTGAGGCAAGGGGTAAGCATAGTCACTCATGAATACCCACACCAGTAAGCTGTGGGGAATCATGCTCATCTCTTCAAAACATTAAGCATAAGTTGAGTTACAGAGGATGGATCTCTTGAATTTTGGGTATTTCGTGTGGCCACGTAATTCTTGCCCAATAACTGTCTGATTTTCCATCAGGAAGAAGCCTTTATTTTGTAATTTATCATTCTGTGTCCATGAATATTTGTCGGAAAAATGTGATATTTTTGGGTAAATCCAAGGCAGTGTTTCCCTTTAAACTGCCGCCAAAGTTCCCATGAACTTAACTCATATCCCCTGTCACGAAATACATACAGTGCTGGAAGTTGTTGCAGATTCAAAGTTATATTGGTGTTTGTCTAAACAGAGAAATCACTGTGTAAATATTAACACTTCCACAGTTTTGAGTATGCTTGCCATATTGTTCAGTTCCTATTTGGCAGAATCTCTCTCGGAGACATGCAACTGGTTGCCTTTGAAAGACATTTTGCCTCCGGATCAAAACGTGGAACTTGCGTAAGCTAGCGGGTGGTTCCTTTTCAGGTATTTTTGTGGATATAAAAGTATTTTTGTTTATGTGCTTGTTTGTTCTCTTTTGTGTTATGTCCTGCCTATTTGAATCAACAATCCAGCAATATTTCAAAAGGAGACCTTCCTCTTTGCAATGGATTTCCACTTTGCTTTTTGTTTGTAACATTATGTCTGTTTTCAGCTGTATATCCATTCTTCTATCTACAGACACAGATACAGAGACATAATCTTATTCTTTTTGATTCAGCAAATCCAGAAATGTTTTCAGAAAGGGAACTTCCAACCTTGGGTAACCTACCAGAACACCCCCGTTATTTGTGGCCGAAACTTCACGTTCATCAGAAATTTTCTTTAAGTCATTGTTTAGAAGTATAGCTTGTGTCTTCATGAAAAGGTTTGAAACAGGAACTAGAGGAAAGGTACATGTTTGTATATATAGAGAGAACTCATACAACGAGGAACTTGCGTAGTTTCTTGTGTAGTTGACTATATTGCAATTTCTGTCCTAGAAACCCTGCTGTCATGTTATGTGGCTGTTTGCTCAAAGGAGGACTTGTAAAGTGACTGTGAAAATTGTCATAAACTGCAGGCAAGAACATTTCCACCAAGCTGTGTTTGACAACTTGATTCCATCCGGTTAATTTGCAAAGTTCGACTTGTTGGTGGATGAAATCTTTACAGGGTATGTTAACTTTGTCATATATCCACATGCAGAGAGAGTATGTCCACCATGTACTATACATCAGTAATAATAGCAATTGCATCTTTTATGGTTTGTCATTTGATTTGTCATGGAGACGTGCAAATCTGACAAGATTTATTCTGGTTCAATCAAGGCACTGGCTTCTCCCCAGATGTACTTGCAATCCAAAACATTTTGTAGTTTAACCTTCGTCTGTTCTTCAGCAAACCAATAACTCACTGTACTTACATCACTTTGCTCAGTGTTAGTGCAATCCTTGTGTTGAGACAGGTAAGTGAGTCGTTGATAAGTAATCAGACCAAATGAATCTTGGGACTATGAAAACCTGATACGCTGATCAGATGAGGGAACATTTTTTTGCCAAAATTTTAGTCGCCCCCCGTGATGACTCTTCTGAGGGTAATCTCTTACAGGATGCATGCATGTTTATGGGCTTGTTTGGAGGTAGACTGCACCAAGTGTCTCTGTATTCTACCTCACAGATGTTGTTCCTGTTAAAGAGATAAAAACTCTATCTCTGGTCTGTATTTGTGCAGAGACTTAATCTCTGATGGGCTCAGTATCGTATTTGATACCAGTTGGAAAAGTCTGATAAAAATGTATTAAGTCAGGATGTTACCTTGGCTTCATCTTTGTGTATCTTTCTTCCCCACGATGCGTCCTGATGGGAATAAAGATGCACCCCCTTTTTTTTTTACTTTTTTTCTTTATCTTTCTCTTTTTCTTTCTCATTATCTTCCTTTCTCTTTTTCTTTCCCTCTCTCTCTTGTGTTTGTATATGTCAATTTAGACAGGATATTCAGTCAATTAAATGCCCTCATCCTTAAGGTCAGGTATGAAACTCATTATAATGCTTACTAATAGCATGTCAAACAATCAGTTGGGATGGGATGTTGATGCTTTGCTGCTACCTTCTTTCACAGAGGCCTTAAAAAGGCTGAAAAACTGCGTTACCTCAATGATTCAGATGCTGCCATGGTTACAACATTGCGTGACATTAAGATTTTTAAAGTAGCTTTAATGTTATCTATTGAACAGTCTGACCTCTAATGTTTACACTTTATAAGAAGGAAGTGTCTGTGTGTAATCATTACTGTTTACATGCAGGTGAATTTTCTGTTCAATTTCAGGTATCCCCTATGCCTCATCCTACACATGGGGTGATTGATAAAAAGGTTGAACATTTTTGGCTCAACAATTCTGACGGTGAAAGATGTTTGATTATCCCTATCCCCTTTATTTTAAATTTGAAATGTGTTAGTTTAATCATGGATGCATATGCAAAGGACTCGAGGACTGCCTGAATTCGTTTTGTCATAGCAACATATTCACTCCTCACTTACCTGTCTCAACACAAGCACTGCATTCTCATGTACTGTGCAAGTTTGACTTTGAAATGTCAGTCAGTCTTTCAATCAGAACTCGATGTTTCCTTGTTCTGATCTTCAACGATGTCGCAGTGTTTGATGTCATAAGGCAGAGTTTGGTTATTCAGACATACAAGGCCATGGGATTCTACCTGAATGTGCCATCTGTAGAGTTTCACTTTAGTGTGTTGCAAAGGCTGGTACTTTCAAAGTAGAATCAATCATGTGAATGCATATATGCCAACATTCCCCTCCCTTCCCTCTCCATTGAAAAATAACATTTTTTATACTGAACCGTTTGAATTGAGTGTCTTTGCTGTTACAGGAATAAAGAGAAAAAGGTTAACTTTTGTCTTTTTGGGTCACATTGATAAGTTCAACAACTAGGTGGGTACTACCATAAAATGCTCAAATGTAGTTTGTAATTTTTTTTCTGTATGAGTCGCAGAGCGTAGCAGATTGGAATAATGCAAAGAGATTGAAAGACTTTCGGGAAGGTTGTCAGAGAGGAAATCTTGGGCATCTAGATGCGTTCTTTATTACTTACCTTCCTAGGTAGAGCTGTAAAGGATCGGTTGCCATGAATAACACCAGGTAGTACAGTGTACAGCAGTCGAAGATGTAGGGTGAATTAATGAATTAGAGGTGACGGTTAAAAATAAGCCTGAGAGGTGCTTGTGATTCACGTCGCCAGCGAGACAGTCAAGATGCAATTAGCAGGGCCAAGAATTTTATTACCTAAGCAGGGAGGTTATTAAGGGTTTTCTTTGACGCAATCCGAGCAGACGTGTTGCACGAATCTGACGTGAGGCTGTCATTATTCTACGTAAGCAAGGTTGGCACATAGGTCATCGAAGGTGTTAGTTAGGGTTACTACTAATTGGCATGCTTCAGTTGAATTTACACTGTTTGTAATGCTGTACACATTCTGTGCTAGATTTGGGATGTTGCCATGCAGCTTCATCTGTAATTATTGTGAATCTCAACCACCAACAGGTAAAACAACCAACTGTTTTGAAGAACACTTTATAAACCTTGAATTTTGAGGGGAAATTTGTGGTACACCAGAGCAGGACTTGATTGGAGGGTGTGATTCATTGCCTTAATGGCAGTATCACTCTTTGATGGACTGACAGACCTGGATTCACAGACTTTCAGGAACAGCTGTAAATAAATGTTTTTTGTTTTGTTTTTTGTGAAACTATGCCAAAGATTTTTGGTGGAAGCAGCCTATACTCATGTCAGGCTATGTAAAGGTTACAGTCTTCTTTACATCTGATGTTGCTTTCTGAAACTGGTTCACCACCTGGCCTGTCCCATGTGTGTCATGCACCGCATCGATTCCTTTCTTTCAACTCCCACACTGGCTTGCTTTCTGATGGAACAATGGAGTATAATCTCTCATTCCACTTGCACCGTGGAGTGCCACGTGATGTTAGACTTTTGTGATAAATCTAGCACATAGTAGGACATGTGCTGACCTCATGTGATAAGATAGTAGCTGATTGCTGTTTAGGGAACTATCTGGTTGAGGGATGTGATGATTAAGTCCTTGTTGACTCATTAAACAAAAGTTCTTAGTTATGTCTGCCCATGATAGGCTGAGTGTTTCACTCTGTAGTGAGACATTCTGCCGACCAAACCATTACTGCTTTAAAACTAGCCTGCATAGTGCCCCTGTGATTGCTGCCTCTAGGTGGCTGCCGCCTTGAAGAGCCTCCCGGTGATAGTCAGATATTCTTTTCTCAGAGACCAAAAGCTGATGAGCTTAATTCACATCGTAGACATACGCTTGCCCCTTGCCTCGCTAATGCATTTATTTGACCCATGGTCAAATCGACCTCAAAACTAATTCCAGCACCCCGCCCTCTATGAGCCATTAGCCTACCATTCATGAGGTAGGCAGTACTTGGTAATTCGAATTGTGGTGATTTGTTATATGGTACGACACAGTACCAAAATGGTATCGAAGTACATGTTCAAAGTTGATCTACACAGCTATGTGTGACGGTAGCTATGTTTCCCCTTATATTAAAAGCCCTGCTTCATCCAGTTGCCTCAAGGCTTTGCACATAAAGTTTACGGTCAGCAGGATTTTTAAGCAGAGTTGAAAGGAATTTGTCTCCAAAGCCTGTGGGTGTTTGTTTTTTGGTAGGATGAGCTGACAAAAAAAAAAACTTGTCTGCATAATGCAAGCACTTTAAAACAAGCGCTATAGCTATGAAGGCAAAGACCTCACAAACAATACTTGCACAGAGGTTGATTTTGTCCTGGATATAGACTGCATCTGTCTTATTGAGTAAATCAAAATATTGTGACTGATTTAATAATTGATGTATGCAAATAGCAAATATGAACCAAACACTTTGAAATGTAGAATGAACACCACATCATTTTAGCTTGTATTTGCACTTAAATTTAATACCATATATAGGGGCAAGTTACCTTGTGAATCTGTTAAATATCAAAATCTGTGTTGATCATTCATATTGTAAGCTATCATGTTTGCATTCATGTCTCTATTTTTCCTCAGTCAGCCTCATTCAGGCCTATGTACATCTCCAATGAGCATGAGTTTGGTGATGGGTAAATCCCAAGTTACATCAGACAAGGACGGGTTGCTGTGTATATTAAAGAAAAAAATAATGTCCTTTCCTCTAAATGTCTGAAGGTTTCTTACCTCTTTTTTCTTAATAGTATTCAGCATTTTAGCATAGACAGCTGTAATCACATGCAAGCCCATGAGGCTGTGAAACGTTTTTTCATTACTGGAAATTCAGCCTTGACAAGTGTCAAGGTTTGCTAACTTAAACCCTCTCTCGAGAGGGTATAAAAGAAAAGAGGGGAAGGCAGAATGAGAGAGAAAGGGGGAGAAGGATAGAGGTGGGAAACTGAGGAGGACATGGTAGTTGCGAAGAGTAGACCAAGGGAGATGTGTATGATACCTTGACAAGGGCTAGATTTTACAATACCTATGGCAGTATATAAATCTGTACGTGGGCCTGTTCCCTTGCTGTAAGTGTCAATACTAACTGTGATGTAACAAAGAAGATTCTCGTGTATTAATTTCTCTGTACCAGAATGTATTACAGTACACAAAAGAGGATAGGGCAAGGCTCTCTGCGTGGTTTGACACCAGCATCAGTTTGGCATATGCCAAAGTACTTCCTTAAACTAATTGAGTTACAGTGTAGCCAATTAATAGTTGTAATCCCTGTCTGTGATTCAGTCTACATAGTCAACTCTTAAGAAATTTTGTTTTTAATTTGTATGTCTGCAGTCAATTACTCTCCCCTCTGATTCACCCCTTAGGTGTATGGGAAGACAATTGACAGTTGGGAGAGGGGGAAGGCAAGCAGAGGGTGTTTGCCCTTAAAATTTTGAAAATTGCCCTGATTTTCCCCTTTTACCATGATAGCACTCAGGACAGCTAGATGGGTATGGATGAGTCCCCCCACAAACTACAAAGAAAGTATCATTTTGGGAGTTTAGGTTTAACTTATAAGAACTTTGCCCTGTCGGCAAACACTGCTGCTCGCGGCACTGGCAACTGCACTGCCCCCTTGCTCTGAAAATGCAAGTGTCATTGCCCTGAAGTAAGCATTTCCCTTGCTCTGGGAGGGCTGCAGATCCCCTGCCTCATATGCCTATGATTTCCCTACACCCATCCTGTCCAGCTCACTTCCATCTCTGCTCTCTTCCAACAGCCACTGTCACATCACGTACCGCTTCAGACTCTTCTCAATTTTATCAAAACCCATATTTCAAGTGCTAGTGTATGATCTCATGGTGTCGCCGCCCCTCTCCCCCTTTTGTTTCTGCCTGGCTCATGTGCTTCCTTGTCGTGTCATGCATTTAAGACAATCCAGACGTAACAAAATCTTTGATTCATGTGGTTTCTAATTTTTATCAAGTTTTATTTTTGTTTTCCTTTTGTCTTTAGGAGGAGAGAGATGGAGGGCCAGTCACTCGAGGAATCCTCAGGAAAAGACAAATCTCTCAACGGAAAGGTAAAAAAAAAATATCACATCCCCCCTTTCCCCCGCTTCACATTACTCCTCCTGGCACTTTCGAAATCAGATTGCAAACATAAGAGTCCTTTATCACTTATTGATCTTTTGCATGTTGGCTATTTTCTTTCTGATATCGTCACTTGAGTTAGTGTCCATGGTAATGTACAAAGGAAACAAAACACAGTTCAATATTTCCTCAGGACAATCAACTTTGTTGATAGTTGGGGATCCATCGGAAATTTAGAGAAAAAAAGACATCAGTTGCACAGCTTGCTCTGCGGATTTCTTCCAAATCATCATCTATATTTTCTGCTAAATCTGGGCTATTCAAATTCACAGAGAACTTTGTCTTGTTCCCACGCATGTATGGGATCTATATGTTGGAACTGTTCCTGAAATTTGGTCAGATTTCATGTTTATTGGAGATGCACTGGTCAGTGAATTGCATTCCTGATCAGTCATATTGACTGTTCTAATAACCCGACCTCACATGACAAGATGTAGGGTCAGGTTAAAGCCGAACGTTACACATCTTTAGCTTTTGTTGAAGTGTTTTCTCCCTGACACCGTGACCTCCCTAAAATGCATTTGTCAAGGAAGAAAGTTTTTTTTTACAATGCTGTGGGCGTGGAATTGACAGAAGCCAACTTTAAACCCAGTGGAAGTTGAGTGATGACTTAATTGTGAGCATTTAGGTAATTAAATTGTTTTGTCAGCTATTACCAAGCAAGAGCAGGTGGGGAGGGCAAAGGGGGAATAAAATGGGAGTTAACATTTTCTCGAAGACATCCATTTGAGTCTTACTTTACATCTCAGAACTTACCATGAACAGCTTCCATTTCTATCAGGTACAGTAGTGCTCAGTTTAAAAGCTGTGGCAATATATGTATGGGTAATTAGTGTATTAACTGTGTAAGAGTGATTGATGAGCAGAGGATGTTTGAAGATGAAGTTTAAAGACAAAAACTCGTCACCCCAGACAGTTTTAATTTTCCCAACCACCTACCTCTAGTCCCTCCCACAGCCTGTCTTGAATTCCTCCACATCAAAACAATGGATCCCTGTGTACGCTGTGTAAAACGAGCTGCTCTGCATCTTTCGAATTTGCTGTCAATCCAAGAGTACTGTAACTTAGAACCAGTGGAGAATTTTGCTTTCCGGGAGGTAAAAATATAGCTTAGGGTGATGCAATACAGCCTTTAAGCAATCGACATTCCATTCATGTTCACTTAGAGCCACGTCACTTCCACAACAAAACCACTGTTGCACTGACTGGACCAAGCATTCTCTAGAGCAAACCAATGGACTCACACACATTATTGCCTCACAATGTCAATATCTGCTGTGCCCTGCTCTAGCTCACTCAATTCACAACGTAAAAGACCGATATTCTGCATTTTCCTCCTTCTGTGGAATCAGACTCACAATCTTTTATGAAATTGGTAAACAGGATGCATTTTCCTCCACCATGTTCTGTCGTCAGGCAAGAGTGGAGGGAATAAGTAAAAAAATTGACGAACTGGTAGGTATCTGAATCCTTTTCCACATGGAAACTGGAATATTGTAATCCCACTGGACTATTAGACAAAAAAGGGTAGTTAAGAAATGTGACCCGAAGAAGTCACCAGAGCGGAAGAACGGTATGGAAATTATGATTGCTAAGTAACTCCACCCGCGGGATGATGAAGTATAATCCACGTTTTCCTTGTCAACTGGGTTATGTAAAAGGAGCTGGAAATGTTGGATACTGATGCAGAAAAGAAATTTGACACTCTTTTTTTAAGTTAAAAAGCTTTAAATCAATGAATTGTGCAGCTCATATAGGTTAAAACATTCCAAAAATGGCAGCACTTAGAAAATACTAGCACACAGTCATTGGAGAAAATGCTATCCTTTTTGGTTCATAGTATCTGTTATTAATATCCCAAAAAAGAATAACAACAACAACAACAAAAAGCATACAATTGATCTGCAAAACTGATGTAAACAGGGTACATTTTGTCTCAGCAGAATTGCACTTTTACATCCACTTTTGAAAGGGAGATTTTTTGGGGGGTCTATATGGAACGTTCAATAAGTGAGATTGTGAATCTTTAATTCATGCAGTTTATGAGAACCAAAAGTGGTGCTCACGACTTTCATGAGGAAGAATTTCAAGTCTTCAAACTACAAAACGAAAGAAGGGGGCGTGAAATTGTCCAGAGGCATAGCTCGTATTCATCATGTCGAGTTTGATATCTGCATCTCTGGTATTTTCATATGAGTCATTCTTATTTCATAACAAGCATCTGCACTTGAAACAGCAATTTACATTTTTTGACATGCAAAGAAAGATTGACAATGCTCAACTGCCAATTGCGGATGAATATTTCTTCAAAATTTTTTTTCCTGTGGGGGAGGGGGGGGGATCGTGAGTGTAAGTTTGGACTTTGATGCAATGTCAGATATTGTTAGATCGCAACCAATGGATGGGGGTGGGATTTGGGTGATGGAAATAACACCATACTGGTTGGAGGAAAATTGTTGAGAGATACCAGCTGTCTACATTCATCATATACTTCAGTCAGAGAATCCATTACAGAGAAGTTCACATCTTTAAAACTTAAAACTTTTAAACTACATTTTGCATTATTGGTTTGTCACAGTATTGGTTTGTTTTCACGATAAGCCAAAGCAGAGTCGATCGAGTGGAAGTTTCATCGAGACCTTTTCTCGAAACCATGTCATGTCGTTCATAGCCGATTTGATCAAATTTCACGAAGCAACACACTGAAACAGAAAGAAGTTAGGACAAGAGCTATTGTGTCATTGTGATTGGGACTAAACATCTACCATATTGGCTAGACATGCTTTGTGACAACTACTGTACATCTAAGATGGTCAGCATCATCATAATAAGCCAAAGATATTCCATCCACAATGCCAGCAATAACTAAATCTTTCCACAATTTTTTCATTGAAAAAAGAAGCTAAAATCAGAGATGTCAAAATTTTTTGTTGATGCATCCTTTCTAAATTTCAGCTGAAAAGATATGACTAAAAATGGTCGCAGCTGGAAAGGTGCACTACGTGCCAAAGATATCCGATGCCTTTATGTTTATGACACGATCGGTATATGACATAACAATTCTTTGGAGTAGAGCAACAGTGTATCTTCTTTGCCTTGAGATGTAAAATTTTTCAAAAAGCATTTATGAAGAAATAGTTTCTGCTCCCTTTTTAGAGTTTTATTTTTCAAGCCTGAATAAAAGGGCATACCACTACAGCTAAGCAGATTAATCAAACAAAGGTTGAAACTTAAAGGCTGAAGAAATCTAAAAAAAGTGCAGGTATGCATTGCACTTTACTATAAGAAGAGTTTTTGAACAATAAAAGCCTCTTTTAATGTGATTGGTAGCTGAATTGATTATAACTCACCAATTAAGGTTTTATGAATGACCACAAGTGGAAGGAGCTTGATTTACTGTATCCTCATTTGATGGTAGGGGTCCTAGTGTAATAATTTAAGTAAAGCAGAGCTGAAACGGTTTGTGGGAAAAGTCACAAATTTTGTGAAAATCACTCAAAATGCTGATTCCATATGCATAATCGGGGTGGACTGTTAATTTTTATGTGAAAATGGAATGTATCCTATCATTTTACACAACAAAAAAAAAGTCATAGATTGCACCATTTTGCATCAGTCACTATGATTTAACTTTGAAACGTTTCCAAAGGAAAGGGTGACACTCCCTCCTGTTAGACCCCTCCCCATGTCAGTTGGGGAAAATCGATGCTCCACAAAATCTGCCCCCCCATAGAACCTTAGCTGTGCATGCAACTGGATAATGTGTACTGAAACTGAACTAATAATCTGCAGTGGCTACAGTGTAGATTAACAAGTAGCCACCGAGATCCTAGAGGTCAATCTTAATACTAAGTAGGGTTCAAAAAATAACAAAAGTAGTAAAAAATATCGAAAATTATCTTTACAAGCAGATGTTCTGTGCCTTCAGTTGAATCTCTCTGGAGAACTGTGACTTGATGGCAAGGTTACCAACAGCAAACTTTCATCTTTTGTTCGAAATCTAAACAATCATATTTCTTTAAAGAGTGGGTGGAAGGGTGTTGTATCAAGCAACTGGTTGACTGCACCTCTTTTAAAATTGGTAATTGAATAAGAGTTGTTTTATATTTCTTAATCAAAAATCTCATTGAACTGCAAAAAAAAAAAAAGTCAAAAGGAGGCATCTCTGATGTAATTGGATTGTTATTTTCTTCCCACTCACATCGTAAAGGGCCATTTTGCAAACATGATCATCAGATAAATCCACCCCCCATAACAAAAGACCAATTCAGAATCTGAATCTTAAACAACTTGGTCAACTGGTGCGGTTTTGCACAGTAACATATTGATTCCAATTAAAGATTAGAAGAATAAATACACACTGGCAACTATGTAGAGCAGAGGTGATAGTGGAATGCAAAATACAGAGAGCAAAATTAAGCCGCAGATGATAGGTCAACAGGAAATCATTGATGATATGAAACAACTTTCTACATCTATTTTTTCTTGATATGATATTGGTAGACTAACCAAACAGTTGAGACATGTGAAATACACATGACCAAGGTTCATGAACTTCTGATCTCATTTAAACTTAATGATTTCCACTTGTTCCAAAGTCATGTGCACTTGGCATTAATTTCATCATTTTAGTCTAATGTTAAAGGCAGCGACTCATCACCCCAGACAGATTTCAATCCTCCCAACCACTTCTAGCCATCCCCACAACCTAAAACTAAAAACTCTAAAACTTTTTTCACATGTGTAGTTAAAAAAAACAATGGGCCCCATGTATGCTGTGTAATTTGGGCTATTTTGCATCTTTCAAATTTGCTATCGTTTAAAAAGCAGAACCAATTGGGAATTTTGCTCACCCCCAGCCAAAAATACGCAGATGTGGTATGCATATCACATGTAAAATGGCTGAGTTCATCATGTAACTACCAGAGAGATGCCACTCTGTCACCTCCCTGGACAGAGATGCTATACTGTTTGTACGTGTCATATCTATAGTGGGGTTCACACCAAGTTTGCAATATGGTGGGTACAGTGGTTGTTCGTTCTGTTGGTCTCCCGAGTCTGCTTGGAGCACCTATTATTCATAAATATTTTACAATTCATTGTAATTGATCATCTCTTTTTCATGCTCTTTCACCTTACACTGCCAATTGCACTTTGCTTCTCTATCTCTCCTCCACTTTCAGAGTGCAAATGCCGACCTTGATTTCTTTGAATTTTTGGAGAGAGTACAGGTAAGACATCTTGTGTATGTGCACCCCTCATACAATTTACTTAATTCACACTTTTTTACCCCATTCATTGTATGCCGATTTCGCCGACTGGAGGAGAGAGACGCTTTTTTTTTTTTTTTTAAATTTGACAACCTTTTATGTCAATGAATTGAATCTTCCATATCAATTAACCAGGTTGAAAATGTTTTGCCCTCTGAATTTGGATATGTGAATGTTTGTGTGTATGTAATCTGTTGACATGTTTACAGTGTGGTTCAGTAAAAGATTGACGCAATTAAAATACAAGGGAAATTCACTTTGAGCTGTGTTTTTGCTCTCTATTGATGTCTACAAGTGATTTAATTTGGAAAGTTAAAAAACTTTTTGAACAAACTCCAGGGACATGGACTTGTCCTTGGATTCACCCGTTTCCCATGCCCAAACAAAGAGAAGCGTCTTCAATGAAGCAGAAAAAATATTCTACATGATGTGCTTCTTTGATACCAATTAGCCAAGCAGAGCAGCTCCCATCTCTTATCAACCAACCGAGCATCTCAAAAGTTTTTATCTCTTTCGAATTTGTGATATTTATCTCTCAATAAATGCGATCTGGTACTTCTCTCAAAATTCTGAAACTCAAAACCTTGAAGGCTTTTTGCATGAATTAGTCCTTTTTTTTTGTTGTTGTTTGTTCTCTTTTTTTTATTTTTGTCTTAAGACTGATAGTTTTGTTTCACTTGGAGTTGAAGGATGATCCGAGGCATTGGGAGGGAGGAATGAATAAATTAGGCCACAGCCTAAATTGAAAGGCTTCGTAAGAACAGAGCTGAATTTTATCGTTCACAGTGGAGGAGAAAAACGTCTTGATGGAGCCTTTTTCTCCGTGTCTCGGTTCTGAGAGCTCTCGTGGAGTCATTGATCTAACACCTGAAGCTCCTTGGCAGCATTTTGAATACAGAAGGGTGGTATCGAGCTGCTGAGTGGTGAATGCTCGATGAAGCTACCCTGGGTATTGAGGAAGTGAGAACGAGATCTATAGTGCTCTAGTGAATTCAAGTGACCGATCTTAACTCCAATCTCCAGCTTCTGATGATATTAATGATCATTTCATCATTAGCGATTGAAAAAAAAAAAAGAAAAAAATCATTGTTTCTTTTCTTGTTTGTCAAAAGAGTTCTGTGGAGCTTATCCCATTCCAAATCACAGATCAAGGATGAAAGTATATGTGGTTAGGGTCATTTTTCACTGTAGGGATGTTCCCCATTGTGTTGTATTACCTTGTACCAAAATGTTCAATTGAAGGGATTGCAGGGTGGGTGGAAAAAGGTGAGGTTGGGGTTTTTAAAGTGGGATAAGTAAAAAGACTGGTGAGGAGGGATTGTGTGAAACCAAAGTTGCCTGTTTCAGCACAATAACTGCACCATAATCTCCCATCCCTACAGTGTCGGTAACCTTCTAAGCACCACTTGAAATGTTCCCCAGCTACGTGACCCACGAGATCTGTAGATGTATTCAAAATAGTTACAAAAATGTTTCTCTATGTTCCTATAGACATGTGTCCATGCAGTGACAGTCCAACTTAGGCACATAGATATCCAGAACCATTGCTCATTAAAGATGATACTGCTTCATCTGCAAGGTCCCCAGCTGTAACCACTTCCTGAGGTTGATTGTCACAAAAGTTATGCTTATAGATGACATATCTATTTTCCTAACAATAAAGATAAGTCATACCTCCATTCAAGTATTTAGGATGTTGTTATATATCTATACCATGCAGTCATTTGTGGAATCAATATCCTGCAATCTTTGAGCTGGTTTTACTGTATTCAGCATGTAAAGTGAGCATGTCGAGACCTTGTGGTAGCTGTGTGTGGAGGCAGCTGAAATGTTCGATATTTTCACAAGTGGTTATATATTGTGCAGTACTGCAGTATGTGATATCCTGTCAGCTCTGAGCTGGGAAACTTGCAAAGGACTTTACCAGTGCAAGTCAAGCGAAAGGCAAAATCAGGGCAGGCTAGGCCTTAGAGAGCATGATGCTAGAATTGATTTTGAGGACATTAGGGGAAGGTTAAATGAATGCATTAGTGAAGCAAGGGGTAGATATAGTTACTCCTGAATATGCACGCCAGTGCGTTATGGGGAGTTTATTTAAATTCAGAAGACTTCTTTGCTGGTGAATACCATGTTCTGTCTTGAAGTTGGTAATTTTTCAAACAATTTATTTCACAGTAGGGCATATTGCATTACAGAAAATCTGTAATGCCATAGCAATCAGTTGAACGTCCTTTGCATATTTGCCACTGCTGTGAAAAAAAGTAAACCCAGGTATTAGCATAGTAGCACTGCAGGACTTGGCGACAGTGTTTATCAGTGGTTTGTATTCTAAAGGGGCAATACATTTATGGTCTTTGTACACATATAGACCACTTGGGCATGCCATAATCTGAGTCACTTTATAGCAGTAACATGCATATAAAGCTGATACAGGGTGAAACGTCTGCATACGTTAGTTCCTTTAGACAAAACCATGCACACACATGTGCATGTTTTCATTGCAATATGTTTGTAATATGGGTTTACTCTGTGATGAAAGTGTGCTGTAAGCTGTTACCTGTTTTGAGATACAAGGTCCAGAGAGACATGGGAAAAATGGAGCAGTGGAGAGCAGTGGGACAGGGGAGGAGGGACAGGGGAGGAGGGAATGTAAGAGAATGGGAAGCTGGTAACAGTCTAATGGTAAAAATGGTGCCAAATAATTGCGAAGTGAAGTGTACAACTATGAAGCAATGGGAAGAGGAGGGAGAGAATTTGAAGGAAGATGGGCCAGAGGTTGGTGACAGAGGAAGGGTAAAAATGGTGCCAAATCGCTAAGTCATCTGGATGGAATGAGTTTGCCACTCGTCCCTTGTGCGGCTCAGTTTGCACTTATGCGCAGACAGAAGATAAGTGTCGAAACCGTCCCTCCCCCCGTACCTTCCTATCTCCCCTTTCTCCATCATGAAAACATTCTCAATGGCATCTTAAAAATCAGCAGTACATGTGTCAATGTGCTGTAGATGATACGCCTCCTGTTTTTAATTAATGAAGACCTGTTTGTTTATTGTGAACAGTTTAAACTGGAGAGAAGTAGGCCAGGTCAACAAAATCATGAGGGACTTGATTTACATCCTGTTCATGGCAGAGGACTGTCTTTAAAGCAGCTTTCTTTGCAAGAATGTCTTTCGTCGAAATTTAAATCAATGTGCTGCCTAGAAGTCTTCTTATACAAGTTAGAAACTGAGGAGCTAAGCTGCTAGAATTGGTTTGTAGTCATTGTGTACAAGAATCAATAGTCTTCTTACACCCAGCTGACAAGGCATTCAGTTACACAGTTAACTGTAGATCTTCAATGCCGATATACCATACCTGGAGTTGACAATCACATTACCCTTTCTACCACTAGATCTACGTTCCTTTGCAAAATGTTTGGCCGTGGCAGTGTTCTGCCCTTTTGAGTGAGTATGGCAGATCAACGTGCTCTATGAACTCAATCTGCAAGCATGAAAATGCCATCAAGGTTTCCAAGTCACCTTGCCTTTTCGTCATGCACTTAGTACCACAAAAACAGTGCAAATAAGTGAGATACAGAGTCCCCTGATGCTATGGATTGTGTTCCCATTACAAACATTGATTCAGAGTGGTGGATTTTGATCTACCCCCAGTTTGTGCATCAAGATCCACCACACTCACTCAAATGGGAACGCCGCCCATATTCTCAAAGTATGTTGTATGGTAGTGCCACAAAAAATGGAGAACAGATCGCTTTTAATTTGCACACATTACATTATGCATCAATGGCATCTGCGTACATAGTCTGGTAATGCCAGACACAGGGTATCAGTTATGTGAACACAGAGATAGGCCTATGCCCTTATTTGTTTTCATACTTTGCAATCTCAACCCCTTCACTGTTAGATCAAACCCTTTGCAGCAGGATATGGATATTAGTCAACTTGCAATTATCATATTGGTGGTAGCTACTGTAGCTGCCTGTTAGCAATGAGCCTCACAAGTTGGTTCAAACACTAACTTTTCTGTTCTGTAACCTTCAGTAACAGCCAGATTAAGCTATTGACCCAGCCTTTCACCATGCCTTTGCGAAGGGACTTTAGTTTTACTTGGCACACAGGTTCTTTTTTATTTTATCCGCTACCAAGGTGTTGACAGCTTGTTTGTTCATTCAGATAAAAGACTTCCTAACTTTCATTCGCTCTCCCTTCTTCCCCCTCCCTTTGTGATCGTAACTGTAACTCGTTTAGGAAGTGATTATTAAAACCTTTAATAAATCCAGGGGATGGGTCAGAATTTATAGAAACTTAGTATTCAACTGCTCTCTGAGGCAGCTTTCCTGCAAACAAATTAGCTTGCGCCCACAGGTCAGGGAGTTGTAAAGTAGCAACTCCCTGCAAAGATACATATATAGTGGAAAGAAGTATTTGTCCTTGATTTATGTCTGCTCTGAGATTTGAAGCATGCTGTATACCATAAATGTCTCTTCTTGGATGGTGATGATGGTGGCAAATGGTATTTCCACAAGCTCTGATAAGATACACTTGTTATCATTGGAAGGGTTACAAGTACTTATGTTAGTCTTCTCCAGGACTCACTGTGATATCAGCCAAGAATGGTAAGGAATTTACTGCTCCAAAAACATCCGCTGACTATTGTTAACTGACAACCTGGGGACGTATTTGGAACATCCAGCTATTGGGTCGGAAGTTTGCTGTTTTCTTTTTTGGGGGGAGGAATTCCTTGCAAACAAAATATGACCTAATTCTCCAGCCAGTCAAAATCAGTTGAAAAACTGGGAAAGTTGTTCCCAGTTAAGTCTGGCAAGCACTCTACCATATTCCTTCATTTCCCAGTTTTTGCAGGGAGAAGAGTTGGGTGGGGAGGGGGAAATACTCCAAGGAATATCTAAATCAACCTCTTTGTCTTCCCCCTGACCTAGAAGCTCATTCCCTTGGTTGAAAGCTAACCAGAATTAAAGATCAAGGGCATAACATCTGAAGAGGCGTGACCCTTTGGCCAGCAACAAAAATTTCACATTTTGATCTGCCTGTGTGATATTGGCCTCCAGTTATATCTTTATTCCTCGGCTTGCTAGGGAAAATTTTAGATTTTGTGTTGGGATTAGCATGTAAAGTGACCTGTCATTGGGCAGTCTTTTCAAGTCAATCTCAGTCTGTTGAACAAATATAGGTCTGGCCGAAAATTCTGTAAACATCTTTCAGTATTGTGCAGCTATTTACTACATCAAATATAAATCCAATATGGAATTCAGGTCCTGTTGATCAAATGTATGTTAAAGCTTAACTTAAGTAGTGAGACAATGAATTGTTGATCTTCTAGCTTGATCTGTACCTGATGATCAACTGTGTGCTGCACATGGTCAACATCACCAAGTGTGAAATTTGACAGCCATTTTTTCTTATTCCATTATTAAAATGATTGTGGGACCTACAAATTAAGGTGCACTTGCTCTCTTTTTTTTAATGGCCCATCTGTTCTAAAGGGAAATAGGGCATTACAGTGCATACAAAGAAAACACTTCTAATCATTGATAATGCATTCAGGCCCTTCAACAAACATCTGCAAAAGCTTCATCTGCTCAAAATGTTATGCATAAGATGAGTTATGCCAGATCCATCATTTGAAGTTTTTGAAAGTTTGGGTGAACAAATTATTTTTGAGTAACAAGTAACTACATTTTTTGTCTGCAACTTATTTCTTGCAAAGAAATAAAGAATGTTGCCCTTCCTTGTTTTGAATGTTATTCTGTGCCCACAAATATTGAAAGTATGATTTTCTTCTGTAAAACAAATACCCTGGTTTCCCGTAATTAAAAAACTTTGACAATCATTTAGTTTGTGACATCATGTTACAAGATATATATATGGATACATACAAATGTTGGCCACTGGTTAGATGTTGAACATTTTCAAATGAAATTGATCATTTGATCGCTGTAACAGTTGATTTTTTAAGTCATCACAGCGAAAGAAACGAAGATGCTCTTATCCCTTCCAAAAGTCAGAGTGCAGAGTTTGTATTATAATAACCTTGAGGTGGGGTTCATTCAGGAAAGGATAGCAGCAATAGGAGCAGTATATTAGGAATGTGTTAACAACTTCCTGTAGTGGAGTGAAAGCTCCCTTGTTGGAACTCAGCTCAGGAAAGACAGACCCTGGACAGAAATCTGAACAAATATGTTCAGATCAGATTTCTTTATTACGAACTGACGGACAGGTCGACTGGCGTCCTTTCACATGTGGCACAGTAATCAGGCGACTCTTTGAAATAACTATTATCACACGGTTGGGACTTTGCCATGTCTTCTCTGGGTCACCGGGGCGATAGCACAAAGGTGCTATGAAATCTGTCAGAAACAGGGTCTGGAAGTCTGGAAGAGGCCTTTTAGGAATTGTGTCTTGTCAGTTTGCTTTTGAGTAGTTTTTGAATTTGATTCAGCTACAGGGAAAGGTGTTAGAAGAACTGGTAGAGGTCAGGCTGGTAGTCCTCTGACTCATTGAGAATCATTCCACACATGTCCCTTGATGAGAACTGCAACAGTTTCAACTTCTACTTGAAGTTTAAAGTACAACTGAAATGTAAAAATGCCATCTGGTTATTCAGTTTTGGTCATTTAACACTTCCTGTTCCTCTGCGATTATGTGGTGCTCATCGTTTTTTTTCCCTATAGGCTCGTAGTACCGATGTCATCCATTATTGACTTGCGCAGCGATAGGCCTAAGGGGCTCCAGTAAACTCTGGCCACTGCAGGCTGCTTGATTCATTCTAAAACTCAGTTACATCATACCACTGCCTGAATTGCAAGCCATCTTTCCCTCTAGCCCAGCTGTTCCTATTAAAAGTATTATAGCCAAACATTGTAGATTTAGTACATTGCCTATTGCAGCTGTTTTGTCTCCTCTAGAGTGGCAGCAACAGATTTATTCTGTAAATTTACCACAAAATGTGCAGCACACATGTTGGACAGTAAATTTAGTGATCACGTAATTTTTATTTGATATTGCACAGTGATGCCATGTAGCACATATGTGTAATACATTGTAGAATGTTGCAGATCTTATGCAAGTAGGAAGGCACTCTCCGAACCCTAATAAATATTCCTTTCACCCCTGAAACTTTGAAAATATTTTAAAAATAAGGAGAAAGAAGAAAAGAAGAGGAAAAGTTTTTAATCTGTATTCTGCATTTCTCAAGGGTAGGGCTATGTGTGAGTAAACTGGTATTTTCCTAGAGACTAGTTAATTATCACAGGGTTTTGAATATGAGTGTACCTTGAACATTGAATAGCCTTCAGATGGATCAATGTGTAGTTGATAATAATGAGCTGGGAGATACCTACTGTTTTTCATCTTATCCCTGTAACTGTGCTGTACCCAATATAGTGTACCACCATAGTGGAGCTAACTGGAAGGTACTTCAGTTTGCTAGGTACTTCACTTTGTTTACCCGGAAGGATTGATGAACAGTGACTCATCATAACAGTATGTCGGTCAGTACTTTGCTGTATTCACAGACAAACAAACAGCAGATAGTAGTAGAGGATATACCCAGACACTGTTTATGTCTTTTCGTGGTTTACCAGGGAGAAGCTCAGGTTAAAAATAAAACCACACAATCCTGTAATCCTAGACAGTTAACACACTTTTTCCCCTCCTAAACTTATTATTTAAATAAGTGTTACATCATGGATTTCCACTTCCCATTAAGTTAATTACTTAAGCAACTAATAATGTTAGATTTCCCCTTTATCATTTATTCTGTGACTGCCTTCCATTGTATGGGTAGTGGTCAAGGTTTTAATACTTTTAATCCTGTTGGCTCCACTCATTGCTGCCTGACAGTTGTGAAGTCAATATGTCAGTGTCAACTTCACTTAGGGCCAGCTATTCATCCAGATTAACAATAGATCAATAATCTGCTACTATCTTTTTCTTTATAAAGTGTCTGTCCAATTCATTGGTCTTTAAGATATAAGAAGTGTCTTTTCAAGAAGTGAGGTGGGCAGTCAAAACTCCCCTAACAATTTGTTTTTATCTAGTAGCAACAAAAGGTGGGTAGCACTTTTTATGGGGTGAGGGATTTGGGGAGAAGGTGTCTTGGTGTTTTCAAATAATGGTATAGGTGTATGCCTTTAACAGTCTCAACAACTTAAACTTGTATTGCTGCTTTACTGCTAGACCGGCTAACATTATGCAGGATGGTCTGTGCCCTTTTTTTCTCTCCAGTAAGAGGGATGCACACATGCGGTAGAGTCTCTGCATGGTCTTTAGTCTTAATTCCTAGTAGCTTTTTTTAGGAAATAGTGCTTTTCACCAAATGTGAGCTGATTTTCAAGGAAATTCATTGCAGTCTTCTCTGTGAAATATCCTCTTGCTGTATAAGAAAGGCTAATCAGTTGTAATACTTGATGGTCAGTACATTCACTTTGAGATGCATCTTCCTTCAACTGTCTTTTTTTTTTGGGGGGGGGAGATTGGGCAGGGAGAATTTTGTATTGAATATTAATTTGCAGATCTGGCTCCCAACATGCTAACCACAATCACTGATCCATTTCAGTTCAGTCGTAGCTCATTAGAGCAAAGAAAGTGAGCATGCAGCACCCATAGTGTGCATTTTTTTTCTTTTTTTGCCAGGTGCAAAAATAATGTGGATCAATCACATCATTTCTCCTTTAAACACTTTTCTGTTTTGCTTCCATTGCAGAGTGACAGGTTGGATGAACAAAGGTGCTCCCTACCGTCCGTTTTCCAGGTGAGTTTCAAAATATTCTGTTTGCCTTCAATTTGAACTTGCGGGGGAAAAAAATGAAAAATAGCTCTAAGTTATTCGTCCGAGTGATGTTTTAAATTAGGAGTATAACAATTAACTGCAATTGCCACATCCTGTCAGGAAATTTATTTTGTTTGAATTTGAATATTTTTGAAAGGAAGGAAAAATTAAGCTGGCTGAAAGGTGGATCCACAGAGATCATTTCCTGATCCTATGTTTTGTTCAAGGCCTTTTTGTGAACTTTGGTCAGCATGCTTGGCATATGTCAGGTTGAATGCTGGTACCTGATCGAGGAAAGTCTCGTCAAAGTCAATCGTCCCTTTTACCGTAACTCTGGAAAAAATCAGGACAAATTAAGCGAATCTCCAGCAGGAAAGGATTAATGCTAGAGACTTTTCCCATTTCTGATAATTTTCTTATTGTTAGGAATATGTCCAGAACCATCCGTTTTGTTTGGCAACGTACTGTCGCTAAGGAAACATCCTGGTTAGGTAATCAACCTGCGGTGTTCACACACCATGACCTCAAGTGCTGCACAACTGCTTGGCATGCGCTCTGCATTTGCGAGGACTCTTTGGCTAAATGTTGGGCTGTGATCTGTCCTTGTGTCTATATTTTGTAGGAGCTGTGTGTGAAGGTAATTAGGTTATAACGTTATTCATCGGTTGGTAGGGTGCACATCTCTGTGTTTTGAGGGCTCTGGTGACTGATTGCAGGGGCCAATAGAGCAGAACGTTAGTGGTTGTTCATTTTGAAGTTGCTTACAGCGTACCCTTACATCAGTGCATGTAAGCAGAATATCTCCCTAGTATACAGATATGACCAACCAAATTGTTCACACTCTTATTTCCTCCTCAGCAGGGCTCCTGATCTTTTTTTTTTATGGTGACCCCTTTTAAAGCAGCACCATTGGAATGTGACCCCTTACCTGTTGGTTGTGTCCAGCCAATTTGTACATCTAGCAGATTTACAAATGCCTTAAATTGATTAATTGATATTTTCTATATTTGTTCATATTTCCTGAGATTTAGCAATTTACTCAGACTTAGTCTGCCACCCCACAAGAATTGTGTCGTGACCCCAGCTGCTGTCACTGGCGGCCAATGCCAACAGTAGTTTTATAGGAAAGCACATGGTGGGAATTTGTGGCATCTTAGAAAAACATGACAGTATTTCCTAAGCTACATTTTGGTATATGGGAACCAAGAGGAAATAGAGAAGAATTTTGAGACATCGAGAAAAATGAGGATAGGTTAGAATTTGCTGGTGTTATAGATTGCACATGGAGTTTGTAATTCCAATCAGTGTGGGAATGAGACGCCGCAAATCTCGATTCTCCCGTCCGGTGGTCATGGTACAACCCTTCTTTTCAGTGCCAGGGGTCATGATTGTGCGGCCACACAGACAGCTAAGGCAGAATACTTGAGTCATCAGAGTGACATTTCCTCCTCATAGGAAGTATTCTCCTAGGCTAACAAAGTGGACAGCATCGGTTGATGGTATATCAGCATCTCAGTCGTCTCAACTGTCTGTTAATCTAGGACTAGGTCACCGTGCCATTTCACTTCTCGAACCACTCAGTGCTGCACGATCTACTCAGCCTGACCTGAAGTTTTAAGAAGCATGTAAAGCAATTGTGAAGGTGTTTTAAACTTTCTCTTGCGTGTTTTAATTCATATATTACAACTGTCCATGTGTCCTTCTCTTGTATTGTCAGGAACAAACTATTTGCAGGTCATATGAAAGTCACAAAAAACTTCCCAATGGATGTCATTTTTCATGTTTGAGCAATTTCCTGAAATTTGTCTTTCAAGGCAGCATGATATTTAATAAAAAATCGCAAAAAAGACACGAGAAATAATGAGATAACAATTGGACAGATCATAACAACCAAAATTTACCTAATATATATACTGCAATATGATTATTTGAGAAGTCAAAATGTTATCCAAAAAAAATGTAGGCCATAGAGGCTGTTAGTCAAACTGGTACAGGCTGGGTGTGGCCTTTTCTCGATGTATAGGCCAGCCCTTCTTCTGAGAGTGAGTGGCCTTCAACTGTATGTTCAGCTAGCTGTATCATTCATTTGAAACAAGGATATCTTTAAGCAGATAGAGTACTTTTGATATTTATCTTCTATTGTTTTTTTTTGTTTTTGTTTTCAGAACTCTTTCAGTACACCTTCACCTAAACCAAAGAGAGTACAGAGACAGACCAATACAGAAAGGATAAAAGAGGTAATTATGAAAAAAAAAAAGCAGTGAGATGCATCATGGGTGATTCAGATTTTGATAATAAATTCAGTGATAGGAAGTGTGCGATAGAGATATTTTTTGGCTTTTCTGTACGATGTGTATGTCTTGAAATATGTCACTAGCATACAGCCTGCACAGATTGACCAGAAACTCGATTCAACTGGTTTAGCTCGGGGAATAATTCTCTGAAGTTTACAGAAAACAGAATCCAAGTCAGAATTTTCCTGGGAAGTGTAAGTATGTCCCACAGTGAAGGAAAATGTCAAATGTAAACTGTGTCTCAACAGCAGTGCAGGAATTTGGATGCAAATTCAGACAGGACTAAGGACGGTTGTCATAGTAGTTAGAGACTTAGCTTAAGCCACACCTAGGTTTGCAGTGATAGTGAAATTCATTTCCTATCATTGTTCTTGGTAAAGCAGAAATAAATCTCACTCATTTCCTCGTTTATGCCCGTGTGGCATGTTGCTTGTTAATTACCAAGCCCACGCTCTTACACAGTGGTACATGCTAGTCGTTGTGCAGCTTACACACGCAGTCAGACTTTGCATTTTCGCTTTGTTCATGGTGATAATTGTTTGGAGTTTTTTTCCCCTTCTTTTGGCAAACTGGTCATAGTGATTGATCTTATCATTTGCTGAAACTTGCTGTATTGAAACATTGTCGAAAAGTTTATTTGCATTTTATTCTGTACTTCCTGTCAAAACAGGAAATGTCCTTGTTATTTGTTACTAGTCCCTCATGTAAGAAAGAATTTTATGTCTTAAAATAGATGTAGCCACAAAAAAAAGAGAAAAAAAAAAGAGGAGAGAGGAAAAAAGGAAACTAAAAATGTATTTTTACTTTCAATTTTGATTTCTCTTTCTTTTGTTCAGTGTTGCTTGGGTAATGAAGAGAGTGTGTTTGGAAGTTGTTTTGATTTGTGAGAGGACATTTAAAGTTCAGAGTAGAGATTTTCTTTGCTATCTACCCAAACTTGCTTGGCCTTGGTTTTAGTACCAGCTAGGGCCACTGTGTAAAGGCTGTTTAATTACAACAGTCACATTGAAAAGCAACTATGTTAAAAGTAAGAAGCCTGAAATTCAACAAGAAATCAAGGCATAGTAGCCTACGTTTTGTTTTCAAGTCGGATGTACTTTGGAAGTCTGGACCTACAGAAGTTGAGCTTGGAATGGAGTGAGTCTGTGTGGGCGGTGGTTTTTTCTCCCTTTTTCTGTACACTATTTCAAGGTTAACACTGGCATTTTTATTTGGCAGATTCTTGAAGAAGTAAATTTTCCAGTGTGCCTAGTGGTTGAATCTGGTCTCTTTTCCTTCTCTTTGTTTGGGCTTTTATCCTCAGGGCACTTTATGGAACTTTTGGACCTCTTTTGACCCTTAAATTGTTATGTTACCTTATTTTATATAATGTTATGTCTTGTTATGTTAGTTGTGCTGAAGATGTAACATAAACTGTCTGTGTAATGACCATCCACTGGAGCCATAAACATCCTTTAAAGATTTTGTCACAGAAACTGACCTGACAACAAAAACAGTCAACCCCCCCCAAAAAAAAAACACGCACACCCACACCCAAACAACCTCGCATCACAGAAAACTCACTTTAAATTCAACTTCTTCCACATGAGTTGGACACACACTTGATTTTTTCTTGACTGAAAATTTGTTTTTGCCAACCTTTCAAAATTCCATGTTTGCCAAATTTTGTCTTGATGTAAGTCCATTTCTACTCATTCTCTATTTTGCAATTAGTATGTTTGTCTCACACTCGTGAGACATGCAGACTACGCAAGAAAGTATGAACAGTCTCTGTGATACTTTAACCATCCTCCTGTAATGTAAGATGATGTCATTGTGTGGTTAAATCGTCTCGTTTTTCTTGGGATGGGGCTAGTGGTGGGGTAGGTGAGGGTAGGGGTGGTGATCATGGCTAATGGATAAATGCAATGACCAAACAATAAGGATGAAAATTTGAAGCTGGAATATGAGTAATACTAGCAATCTCTTGGTCATCTAACTTTGCTCTTTGTCAGTGCTTCAGGGAAGAGAAAGTAGGGGAAAAGATCACCTGTCACAAAACGTGAAAGAGAAATATGCTCTCATCTCCCAGATGTTTTAATATGAATATTGTCCAGACATTTTCCACAAGTTTTCCACAAAATTCAGAATTCTCAAAGGAAACATAGCTGTCAGTCACCGTTACTTACAAATTTGCAACTCATATTCCAGCTTTGAAATGTACCAATCCAGTTCATTAGCAGTCAATGTGAACAGTCTGAGTCCGCAACCGCATAATGTTGTCACTTGGTATCATCATTTGGGATGTCTTCAGTGCAATTTCTTCAAGAATGATAAACATTGGGTAGCTGTCTGTTCACCTCCCGTCGATCAACGTTTTGCAAGACAGAGGAATATTTTACATTTGTGGGAGCTAGAGAAAGGCCGCTTGAATGCACTGTTTAATGTCTCTGTTTCGGTCTAGACATGAGGTCACAAATGAATAGCATTTTTACCTGTCTTTTTTATCTGACAAAGTGGATTCAGTTCCAGCAGGAATAAGACTGCAATTGGAAAGATTGATTCTGAGATGGGTAATGATCATTGAAACCCTGCCTCTTAACACTGAAGCCATCCTTTTATCTCACGCCTACCTAAGTCATCCTTTCCAAAAAAGAAAAAAGAGGTAGATGTTTGTACAGTTCAGTGACCAATTTTGGCATCTTGGATAAAGGTCATTCCCAGGTGCACAGCATCTCGGAGCAAAGTTGAAAAACCCTCAAGAATTAACAGGAAAGACGCAAAGATAGGCAAGGAAAATGGATAAATGGACAAATAGATAAACAAAGTCAGGAAGTGAGTCGATACATTCTCCTTCGAATACCCGATCTTCAATCAGACAAGTAAAGGAAACAGAAGGTTCAAGTGAAGGGTGTAGTCATTAAAATAGCATCAGAGATGAAAATTATTTGTTATCATTTCCATCCACCTTGGAATTAATTCTTATTCTCATTAGCGATTTAATTCTAAATGTTTGTAGGTCAACATGGCAGAGAGGTTGCATCCGGCATGTGTTGTATAGTCCTCAACGTACGTTTTGTCTCATTCGATATCAATTTCATCTACCTTGACATTATAACTTTAATCCTCCATAAAGTTCCAATCCTCTTCCACATCTTTTATGTTACATTTACATGCGT
The DNA here is from genome assembly GCA_021234535.1 of Stichopus chloronotus. Lineage (NCBI taxonomy): Eukaryota > Metazoa > Echinodermata > Holothuroidea > Aspidochirotida > Stichopodidae > Stichopus > Stichopus chloronotus. Next base: position 6,740,903 of record SFZH01000008.1, read on the forward strand.
TTTGTAGGTCGGTGCACCAGGAGGTCGTTGTATTAACGGTCTTGTTTTGTCTTTTCTGAGTATTCATGACTTGGTATCTGCTGAATTTCCATTTTGTTGATTTGATTACCTAAGTTATTCGAGGAGGAAAATTACTCTTTTCTTCTTGATGGTATTTAAGTAAAATAATAGATAACCTTTCATCTGCTTTGACTGAAAGTTCAACTAATCTGTTTTGAAGACACCTTTATCTTCACAAACAGAGTGTGCATGGGGAGGACGAGGGGGGGGAGAATATTCAGACTTCCCATTGTTGTTCACAGTACTGTGAATATAAATGTTGTTTCTCATAACTCTGTATAGTTGTCTGGGATTGCTAATTTTTCACTCGGTAATCATGCATTTCCCCTCCCCCCTTTGCTTTACCACCCATCCCACCTTCCCTCTTCCTATCCCCTCTCCTGGTGCGGTGGTAATGTAATGGTGCATCTCCAGATCAAAGTAGTTTATTCAGGTTCTGGCAATGTCATCGTAAGGAATGAATGTTTGTAACCAAATGCATGATGCAATAATTTGGGGAAGATAGTGACCTTGAACCATTGAAAGGAAAAAAGGAAACAGAAGTTAAATTGTTTCTTTCATTGGGAAAAAACTAAGTTGTTCCAATGGCTGGTACAGGAGGTGATGCTTCTGCCATGGTTTGATACAGATACAACGTATCATCGACTATGAAAGTGTTCTCTACTGTGTTGCTGATACATTTCCCAGACAAGAGTGTAATAATTATTTCCAGTCTGTACATTTGTATGGAGTTAATGTAGGAACATCTGTGCAATCTTTTAGGAACAAGATATATCATCATCCCCATTGAAGAAAAAAAATAAAGTCAAACTTGCACAGTCCATCTTTGATATGAGCATAGCCTCAACATCGGAGGTTTGCATATATGTTACATGGACAAGATGTTGACATTTTGTGTCGCACACTTTTCAACATATTATTATAATCCCTGTATACATTAATCCTGTCCCATAATGTTGCCTTTTAACATTTGTTGCAGAGTAAGAAACATGATGTACTAATTTGGTTCGGGTTCCTTCCTCCGTTGTGCCTGGCTCACGTAGCTGGTACGAGCTTGGTGAGATTTTGCACCCCGCCCTGCTTTGTTGTACTTTATTCTTCCTTCATCATTCCTTACTCCTCCTTCGTCGTACATTAAGCCGCCTTCATCATCATACCCTGTCCTCCTTCAGTCTGGTTTTGGATGTCAGCTTCAGTCTCTTGACAAGTATTGTCTTCATCCCATCAGCTGTTGAAGAAAGACGGGCCATATCCCTGCATCATCCTCCCGCCAGACAAAAACTATTGGACGGATGGATTACAGGACTCCCTCACGATTGAGCTGGACAGGATCTCTGCTACCTCGTCAGAGATCGACGACGTTTCTCCAGACACCAAGTCGCTGTCACCGTCATGCTCGTCGGTGCCTTGTGACGCCGCCTTGGAGACAGATGACACCCACAGGATATACGGGAGGGAATTTTACGGTCAGGTGAGAACAATTAAAAATTGAAAAATTACACTGAAAAGTTTTAGATGTATATGTCTACTATTGTCAGAGGAGGGGTACTTCATTTGAAGCATTCTGCTTGGGTAAATCATGCTGAGGTTTTTTTTTAAATTTATGGAAAAGACGGATTTAAATATGATTGGTGGTCTTATCAATACATCATCTGATGTCAAACGCTACTTGATAGCTCTCTACAAATGTCACTAGGTGATTCTAATCATGCACTTGTGTACCATGAATGATACTGTTATGATCACAAAGGGAGTGTACTCACAAACGGTCTACCCATGTTTCATTGCCCCATGTGAAGAGTTCACCCAAACCCAGTAACATTAATAGAGAGTTTTCAAGAATGGGCTGATGTCTCCTTCGATATGAGGTGACCGATCACCTTTGTCTTAATGCGCAGTTTTGTTGATTCCATCCAGAGCACAGGTGTGAGGGATCCTTGTCTGTACAGCTTAACCTCTAGGTCAACCAAACAGATGTCTTTGGTTGAAGAGTAAACCTGTTTGTTCCATTTGTTTGTTTGTTTTTTTTTAATGGTACCACAAGTTTGTATGTAGGTTCATGAATCTCTGGTGAGATCAAGTTTCTCTCTCTCTCTCCATTTTTGGTCATTGTATTTGATATCTGTTTCACTCACTGTTGACTGTGCTTGCACAGTTGTATGCTAAATGCAACCATGGCTTTGTTGATTTAATTAAATTAAATTTAATTTCTTTTCTTTTTTTCCCTTTTTTCTCTTTTAGTGTATCCTTTCATGACATGTAAAGGAAAAAAAATGTGTAGTATTAGTAAGTTGTCCCAGGAAGTCAAAGGAAAAAAAGAAAAAACATCTTAGAAAGATCACTGATTGTATCCAAGGGCACTTGAAAATAAAATATTTCCAGAAATATTTGCCTTAATGAAATTTAAAGTTTCCATAAACTATCGAATGTGTTCTCAAAAAACACTTTTACTATGGTTCATCATTGTGACGTAAGCAGATTTGGGACTTTTATGGGAAGATCCATGAAAGTATTATTGCAGAGATGGATACTCTGAAAGTAGAATCTATTGTGACATCTCAGGTCCGATTCCTGAGGAGGGGAGGGGAGAATAGCTGGTGGGCCCCCCACTGGTGCGTGTTATAAAAGTTGATATTTTTTTTTATCTCAAAATTCTAGGGGTTGCAAAAACGTTAAGGAGGATTTCCACCTGCCTATAATAACCCCCTTGTCTTTGGACATGGACGTTTCATCCTTTGTGTGTGTGTAGTGTTCAAAACCACCATTACTGGCCCAAACAAAATATGAATGGAGTTAGGTGAACAATAGACAGATGCCCCTGTTTTTGTTGTTAATATGTTAATTGTACCAGGACTTTTCCAGGGACAGTCACCACATTATACTACAAGTCTGATTCCACGCGATAGTCTGAATCTTAACATTGATCACAGTACTAGAATTGAAGCCGCATGCAAAATATGTCTAATTTGTGAGGTGGATACCTAATCATGATCTGAACACTACAAATTGAGCCCTGAGTGGGAGGGGGGGTCAATCTGACTTTGGTCCTGACGTACCACGGGCTTGTGAACTTGGCATACGATCAGCATTTTCATGGCATGATGTCACTCCCAACATACCGGGTCTAGCTGTATAAACAGAGCCAACTAATATTCCCTTTTAATACTCTAAAATTCATGAGCACAACTGTAAACTGGTTCACCCAAACTGCCACCCCCTATAGACAGTTGTATGCTAGTCATAGATGAAGATACAGGACGTTTAATTAAACGGTAATTTCAGGTACACAATTAGGGTGTAGAACAGTGCGCTTTTCTAGCAAACAGGATGCAAATATTGAGGTGCGAAGATCGTCATAGGAACCTAAAAAAGTGGCCCTAATGATGGTCATCAAGATGAATTATTAAGACCAATCATTGAGGAAGTGTTTACTTAGAACATAGATGGTTGAATTAGGATGCTGTTACGTGATGGTCTTAAAAAGGATGTCGCCCAGAGGTGCTAATCGCTGCTACAGCTGTTGTTGCAATTCTAGATTTTCTAGGCTGTCTGTTAGGACATCTACAGTCAGTCCCCACACAGAATGATTAGAATGGCAAATTTTGATCCTTAGAAAATCTGCAGCTTAAATCTGGCAACATTGTTCTGATGGTTGCTCCCAAGGTCACCAGCCACAGGCCTCTATTGATGTCTCAAAATGTGTGTCCACTTAACATGTTCTCTTGATGCTTGCAGTTCTTCAGAGACTGAATGTTAATGAACATGCAACATGACTGAGCCTTTCTCAAGGGTATCACACGACCGTCTGGGGCTGACAGAAATGGCGAACAAAGTTCTGTCGGTGGTGACCAAATTCCGCAGTTCTGTAGCATCTTCCGGGCAATGCTTGCAAAACACCTTAAAAGGTGCCTCCGTGTGACTGTTCATTGAACCATACACACGCTATCAGTAATGCAATGAATTTAGCTTTCCATCAAGCCTTTGAAATTTCTTGAAGAATCTACAGTTTTCATAACCCCCACCTCTCCCACCTTCTGTCGTGGTAGGTTAAACTTTGCCAGAAGTTCATCTCTCCCTTCATGTCTTGGACATCCTCCGTCTTCTCTCATTCCTGTTTTGCATGTCCGTAGTTTGATATATCTCAACCAATGCTGAGAGAAGCATCCCATCTCATCTAGCTACTGGATTCGGAGATCCCTTGACGTTGTTCCTCCCGTCTCTCGCAGCATACTCCAGAGATCCCTTGACGTTGTTCCTCCCGTCTCTCGCAGCATACTCCAGTCTATTATCGCTGCCACCCTGAAGGACTGCTGCAGTTTTGATCTCAGACAAAGTAAACCTTAGCATGCGATTTGACGAAGCCTTGTGGCACTTGAGATCTCCTCCCAAAGAGAGAATAAGAGATGGCTGCAGTTGTTGTAGTGGGACAAAAGAAAAGAAAAATGTTTACGAGAGTTAAGAAGGCGACAAAAAGTTCAAATCGGATTTAAATATGTCAAATTTCTTCTTTCCTGGTATTTATTTACCCGAAGCTAGTGATGGGTGGAACTTTTTTTCTCTAGTAATACAAGCAAGGATTTTGATTCCTGTGGACTTTGTATGAATTCATTATTCCTTTCTTCCCTCACGACAAATACAAGGAGAAAATTGATTTCAGGTTTGTGAAGCTCATTCCTTTTTAATTTCCAATTTTAAGATCAACCTGGTCTGCTACAGTAACAGACAAAAGGACCTAAAAATGTCTGTATTTTTTTTTAACCAAGAGAGGAGCTAGAAATAGAATAATTAAAAACAGAATCTACTGAAGAGGAGAGTGGAATCTTTAACGGTTGTGTGACATGCTTCTAGAAAAGAGCACCCTTCATTCATAAGTTTGCAAAGTAAAACCCTGTGCGAAAGTGAAAATCCATTGGAATTTTGTTTACATCTTTTACCATGTTTGAAATATTACTTTTCAGTTTGAGAAAAATGCAAAACAGATGACATGGAGTGTTGCACAGTGTTAGTATTGCGTTTGATAAGCCTATATATTTTGCCTCTTAATTAATTAATGAGTTTCACATTGGTAAGTGATATGGATATGCTTGAAGAAGAAAATACATACTTCCAAAACAAAACCCTCCGGGCATATAAAATTCTCTAATGTCCTTGAAGTAAAGATTCACATAAAGGATTAAAATATGACATATCATAGGAGTCCATCTCTTAATGTCACAAATTGGCATACTAAGCCAATTTTATTCATGACACAGCTGTGAGACACTAATCTCCCTGCAAATTGGTCAATCTTTGATGGATTTTGTGACTATTTTTCACATTTTCAATGCTTAATGTTACCCAATAGTTCAAAATGTCATTTCCATGTCACACGGCGTTTGACACTTCGAGGGTTAGCAGCATTAGATAGAGACTGCAGTGCAACAGAGTAAAACCACAGAGTTCCACAGTATTACACGAAACTAATGCTCTTAATTAATCTCAGGAAATATAAAAGGAGTACTTCATTCTTCAATATAGTAAAGAATACCATTCATCATTTCCAGAGAAAAGTCTCAAGAAGTTTTTTTAGTGCTATGATCTTTATAATCTTTGACGATCCACAGTTCATTTGCTGTGAAATTTGTAATCGGACTCTTCCAATACACTGCAGTATCCAGGATAGAAACGCGCAGGTTCTGATAAACATAATCTATGCACTATTATCAATTTCTATCATTAATCACCTTCGGGGGGATCAGAGGGCCGAAGGCTAGCAACAGTTTAAAACCTGAGTGTACCTTTGAACATGAGCGCTGAGCGCAATTGCGGTTCAACATTCTACCGCGAGTCACACCTCTTCATTCAGTCTCTAATTTTCTTGGCTTATTTCTCAAAGAACGTGGAAATTTCATTACGAATGCCGAACGGTTTTGTGAAGATCCCCAATCAAAGGAACACGGTTGCTTTGTTTGCCAGACACAGTGCAGCATGGAGGGTGCGTCCTTCGGCGCATGCCTATGGGGAAATTGTATTCTTTGTGGGCGATTGATGTGGCGGTGTGATTGTATGCTCATTTGTCAAGCAATGAAAATAGACAATTTGGTTTGTTTAAAGGAGGATGAGGAAAGTCAGCTATGAGAAAGACTGTTCAATGGATTCTTCTTCCAATTCTCTCAAATAAACATCTTGTGAAGGGATTATGTGAGTGGAAAGTGTAAAAACCTCTCAAAGTTTGGAAAGATAATCTTTCACTTGACAGAAAAAAAAGAAACCTTTAAATTCAGATTTTCTTTTTAATACTGCATGTATGTCAGTCATCACTGTTTTGGTAAAACTGGAATTTAAACAGTGCTATTTATAGACCAGCTGATTATTTTTGTCGTATTTTCAGTTGTTTGTTTGTTCATTATCTTTGCAGAACATGTGTTCTTTGGCCATTTTGTAGGGAGATGGCCACAGACAACAGCATATAAATTTTTTTACTCACAGCTGTCTTCTGTTATTTTTTAGGGAAATAATGCATTTAGCATGCACTGACGTGACATACAAAGAAAACACCCCTGTTGTTAACTTTCATTCAGTCTCATAAATAAACAGCAGCAATAGCTCATTCCCCTCAAATCATTAGGCATAATGAGATGAGGCAAGGAAGATGCGTAGTTTTGAAAATTCTGGGAGGTTGCGGGAAAAATTGTTCTTGAACAAGGAATAACTGAATTTCTATCTGTTAGAACCTTATTTCTTGAGCTACCGTCCTGCCTTATTTTGAATAATCTATCTTCTGTGCCCATAAATATCAATTTTGAAAATGTGTTTTTTTTTCTGTAAAACAAACAAAATAATTAAATTTTTTCCATTTGGTAGAATATCTATCAAGTGATAAACCCCACCAAGTTGTTTTCGTTCCCACCCCCTCTAATGACTGGCATTTGTTTTTTATATTATCCTTTATCATATCTTGTTTTGGTATAGTCTGTCACCTGAGAAAAAATGAACCCCTCAAAGTTGAGCGAAATGTGTTTACAAAGGGAAAAAAAAAAAAAGAAACTCAGCAATTTGTTGCCTAAAGGCCTGTAGTAGAAGAAAAGATCATTGTTGTTAGATACACTGCCTTTAGCTGCCTGGAAATGGCGTAAACAACTTTAGTTAAATATGGTCGTCAAAATTGTTCTGCCATTTTGAGTGGCTTTTCCCTTCTCGATTTCTACCCTCAGGTCTTTTTTTTAAATGGGCCGGTCCACTTTTCACATTTCTTTCAGTGCAGATATATTGAATTGATTAAACATTCTCTTTTCCTCCTCACCAATTTTTTTCCTTAATGGGTTAAAAGCAAGTTGGTGTATCAGAGTAACTCTGCCCCGAGGAAGGCAGTCACAATGGAAAAGTCATCACAATCTGTGACCAAAAAATTTCCTTGCAAGAAACTATACCCCTTCCTGAAAAGATGATGTATGTTCCTGTTTTTAACCTTTCTCTGCTTGTATACAATGTTGGTAGTTTCCTAGATGAGATATCTGCACATGGCTGTTTTTTTTCTTTTTCTGCTCAATTAGAAAAAGGGAAGTAAAAAGAGCACATTTAGGCCATTCCAATCCGGAGTCTGTGTGAATCGATTTAAATGTCATAAAGAGGGGTGAACACCACAAAATTTACGTCAGGTTCGTGGTGGTTGCGCAGCGGCATGACGCTCTGCGTGCCGACTGTAAGAGAAGGGAGAGTAAACTGAGGAAAATTACAGCTAGAATGGTACAAAATATGGGAATAGCAACAGAACAGTGAGATATAAATCATGCTTGTAATAGTTCAAAATGTTAAAATGGTGAAAAGCAGATAACAGTTGCAGTTTTAAGTTCAACTTTGCCTTCACTGTTTCAGTTTAGTGGCAAACTACAAATTGTACAGTAAACAAGACTTTATAGTCACATAGAGAACATAGAAGTGATATGGTATGTCTGTCCACCTTTGATGTCATATTAACAAATGCAGAGCACAAAACAAAAAGATTTACACGAAAAATTTCGATGTTAAACACTCTCAAAATTACTGATTATTTGTTGAGTCCTACCAAGTTACCGTGAGGTTTGCGTCATCCTGTCTACGCAATCTAATTCGTCCGAGTTGTGATCTTTCAAGCTAGTGTAACACACCCATGCAGTGTGTGGGGCATGGACCTTTTTGTTTAGTGAACTCCTGCAGTACGTTACAAAACAAGTGGTTTTCAATTTGCCATCCAGTTTGTTCACCTCATGTGCACTATATGCATCGGTCTACACAGTCAGCCACAGGAAATCCCCCATTATCCTAGCAGCATCCGATGTTGTCCAACAATAATCTGCTTGGCTGTACTTAAACATTTAATATGATATCATACATTTCCTGCTTTCCTAGTCCTTGCATATTACCACCTTCCCATCAGTCTCTCCGCTCCCCAGTCCTGTCCCCCATCTATTCTGGATAATTAGATTTCTCATTGTTTTATGATAATGATCGTGCTTTATGAGCCATCTTTAATAGAAATGTTACATCCATGGGTGACTTTAAAGTATAGGGGACCAAACAGCAGTGCAGAATTAACACATTTCAGTATGCTGAATATGACATACATCATTCTAGTATTTCATACTGTTTGTAGTGCCCCCAGTAGTCTGCTAATGCCAGTTGGGTCACCAACCAGGCCAAAATACTGCCGACTATCCCTAACGAAGGGAACAACTTCTGTGACGGGCACTATTTTTAAGAAACACTCAGATAAAATAGCCAGTAAAAATAGACACTAAAAGTGTCCCAACCAGAGAGACTTATTCCTCACATTCAAACTTTGAAGCAGCTTTCTCAACTTTTTGGATGCATCTCTCAAAACCCAGAGAGTGCCGTTTCCTTTAATATGGTGGAAAAGATGGGTAGATGGGGGGTATATTGAGCCAAAATTTTCTTGTACCCTCCATGCCAGCTGATGATGGCGTTATGCTTACATTTTTCTGTTGGTCCTCAGTCTACTCTAGGCATACACCCCAAATGGCTGGCTGCATCTGTCATTGTCATCAGCCATTGAACATGATGTAGGAAAATGTTGAGTTTGTTGCACCTTGTCGTTGTTTACCAACAACGCGAAGAATGAGGGCTGACAGCCTGACACACCAATGTATCAATAAAAATTGTCCACAAAGTAAAACACGCACTGCTGAACAGTTGCAGTTTGTAAAAGATTTATTTCTTTGTCTTTTATCTTTTCAGGAACATGTCAACTATTTAGCTTTTGATGAAGATCTTGGTCCCCTGATCATGTCCGTCAAGGCAGAGAAAGACGACAGTGACGTCGACCACCTAAAGGTCATCCTCAGGTCAGTTGCATTCCTCTTTCACTCTCCTTCGTCCTTTATTTTAAGTATTGTCACACCGTACTTCCTCATTTTGTCTTCTGAGTATTGGAGATTTTTGCTTGTCGCTTTCTTAAATTTGTTAACACGGAACGGAGTGCATATTGCTTTGTAATGTCGGGTATCGATAGGGCCAACGGATTGATGAATGTTCGCCCTGAGAAATGACTTCAAAGAATGCAAATCACTCCATTTCCGAGAACTGATCGATGACGATGCCAGGTTCCAGAACAGAAATTGATCACCCTTTAATCAATACGTTACCCACTCTTTGCTCATCTTTAGTCTTGTTTACTGCTTTTCAAAATTTGTCATCACTCCGCGTTGACTAACGGACGTGAGGGAAGTAACCTTACATTTGTAAACAGATTTCATCACCGTTGGTCTTCGTAGAAGCTCTGACATGCCTGCCCTGGGTACACCGACCTTTTCTGAAAATCTTTGGGAAATAAGCAAGGTTTTTATCATATCGGTGGGTTCACTCCACTGGTAATGTTATCGGCTAGAACGTAATCAACCCCTTCCAACGACACCATCACCGTAATCAGAGGGGCAGAGGAAGTAGTCTAGGCAAGTGGTCTTTATTTGCTTGCTTCAGGAAGCAATTCACTCAGAAACAATACCAGGCATTCCACAATGAAACTATGGAATAGCCTCAAACTCTAATGAAGCATTGGATCCCATTTCCTATCGTGAAATTCAACTACTTAAATGCACTCCAGGAAGTTATGGGGATTTTTGTTTTACCGTCATAGCAGTTACGCCAGACTTCTGGGAAACAAATCATCTCCACACGTCATGGATCTCTGAGTTGCATCGAAAGTTGAAGTTGCCATGACAAAGCGATAAAAATCACCAAAGTAATAGTGAATGTGCATGATATTTCTTTTTTACTTGTCAAATCTTGTCTTCTGGGTTGTTTTTAACAAGTTTACACCTGAGGTATTTAGCGTGGAGCCTTGACTTAACAACAATAGCAAGATGAAATTCAGTCTTCTTGTTTAAACTATCAAGTCTCTATTTTGTTTTGTGTCACTGACTTTCATACAATATATTGATTTTTTGGCACAAGTTTTGATATTTTTTGCAGTGTCATGATGTGACATATTTGTGTGTTTTTGCATGAGTTTTGGACTTCTTGCCAAAGGCAGGCAAGGAATCTATGCGATGGTGATGGCGAGTGTGGGTGCGTGTGTGAGAGACACCTTGGCTTGCAATCACATATATCTCACAAAGGGGAAGTTGCTCGAACTTCAAAGTTTGTGTGTGCATAGTCCATAGACAGTAGATGGTCACTATTTTTTTAAGGTAGGTCAAAGGTCATTTGAGGTCATTGGAGCTGAAAGTATGAAAACTTGTCAGGGGGAATATCTCAGCAATGGAATGTTGTTGGAACTTGAAACTGTTATCAGTGGTAGCACTTAATAAGTGAGGTGAATAGAGGACGTAGTTTGAAAACCTTGTGAACTTGTTATCTCAAGAAGGGAAATGTGCCGAACTTCAAAAATGTTGTGTTGGTAGCCCATCATGAGAAAGAGTCCCTATTGTTTTTCATGGAGGTCAAAGCTCATTTGAGGTCACTAGAGCCTAAAGATGTAAAGTATGAATACCTATTAAGGCGACATGTCTCAGCAACTGACTGTTGCTGAAACTTCATATTCCTATCAACTGGTAGAACTTAAAGGCTGTATTGCATCACCCTAAGCTATATTCTTACTTCCCTGAAAGGAAAATTCTCAACTGGTTCTAAGTTAGAGTACTCTTAGATTGCCAGCAAATTCGAAAGATGCAGAGCAGCTTGTATTACACGGCGTACACAGGGATCCATTGTTTTGATTACACGTGTGGAGGAATGTAAGACAGGCTGAGGGAGGGACTAGAGTTAGGTGGTTGGGAGAATTGTAACTGTGTGGGGTGATACATTACAGCCTTTAATGAGTAGATGACATCTGTCTTTCATTATGGAGGTCAAAGGTCATTTGAGGTCAGTAGCAGACAAAGTTTGAAAACCTAAACACATTATCTCCAGGAGGGAAAGGAGCCTGGATTCAAAAGCCCTACACTTGATTCTTTTGAAGTGTTACATGTCCTAAATGTGAACATATGAAGAGGTAAATGTCACTCATTTTAAGAAAATAATGCATATTTGTTTCTCATATTGAAAATCACTTAACATAGCTCTTTACATCTCTCACCATCCCTAAGCAATTGGTGAATATCCCAGTTACCAGCAAGTCCCTGTCAAGATTTACAGAGTCCTTTGTGTTAGCCAGCATGAAGGCTCCCAAGGGAGAAAAAGACTTTTAAGTTTAATCTTGCACCATTTCAGACCTTTAACCACAACATGGTGTCAGGAACTTTCTATCCACTTGTGATCAATGACCTTTATGCCAAATGCATAAATAATGTGGTTGATTTTGTTTAAAGTGATTGTGTGTGTGTTTAGGATAATGAGATATTGGCAAGAAATCACAAAGTCATTTGACTTTTTGGTTTTTACAGATCTGTGCTTTTAACCCAGTGACTTAAAACAAAGTAAACATGTTTGTTTTAAGATTCTTAGAACAATAAACATGTCACATTTATTGACAGGTTTTTTTACTCGGGAAATTTGTCGTCAAAGTACAGAGTTGGCTTTAAGTAAATTTTTGATATGGTAAAATAACCAAGGAAAAATTGCACTACTCTCTTACATTCTCTGTATAATCAGCTTCATGCATATTCATGATCATGTGAAGGCATCACTTCTGTTCTTTCAGTTTGTTTGATTTTTCTCTATGGTTTTGTTTTCTGCCTTCATGTTCACTAATTTATGCAATTCTGCAAGTAGTGATACTTCTCTGTGAGAGGTGAGCATCATGTGTCAATCTCGTGGTTTGACAGTGTGGCAAGAAAATATAGATGAATGTAGTCCGAACATCCATCAAGACTTAATGGAAAACGAAAGATATGTTTGAGATTAGCGTTTGACACATCCTTATGCAATTTTTCCCCTTGGTTACTTTGAAGGTCAAATTTGTGTGATAGTCCTGATGGCTCATTTTGATGGAGTGAGAGATCTGTGTGGGCGGGAGGAAAGCTAAAAACACAAAAGTATGAATGTGTTTTTTAGTTTATTGCAAGAAGGAAATCTTGTGGTACCACCATGTTTATGAACAAAAAGTCAGTGTGTATTCTGATATCTGTGGTATACTCTTGAGGTTTCTTTTGTAAAGGAACAAAGAGAGGCAACAACTTTTCACAGTGACATTGAACTACAGTGAGAAAAACACATGAATTTACCTGATGCTGAATTTACCTGTCTCCACAGAACTATTGCATCAACATGAAAATGTCTCTGTGAGATAAATGCATGATATGTCGTTCACAACATTTGTGTGAAAATTCACCGAAAAAAAGAGTCAACCTCAAAGTCATGACGTACATTTAGGTATTAACAGATAGATCATCAAAAGCTTACTCAAATTTTCATTTCTTGTAGACTGAGTTAAAGTTTTCCGATTCTGTAAAAACAGTTTTTCTCTTTGAAATAAAAGCCTGCGAGGCTTACTACCAGCTGTTCGTGAAATATATTTAGTTAAACCTGCAAGCACCTCAGTCGTTTGTGGTCAGCGTGTAATTATCAGTAAAGGTGTTTTTCAGTGACTTCGTAGTAGGGAACGCAGACTCTCATACCCACCGTGAAATAAATTAGCAAGTCCACTTCCTCCCCCCCCAATTTTCATGAATCTTTAACTTATTTTTTTTTACTGTCATGATACTGTGTAGGGCTGCCATTTTCCCAGTTTACAAAACAATAATTCTTTGACAGTGATGCCATGGTGCTGCTTCAAATGTATGGCATTTATACGTGTGTCATCATGATCATCGTTGAAATGCGTAGATACTGCTTGGAGTATCGCTGATCAGACTGGCGGAATTTATTCAATATAGCCTAAGGAGAAACTCTAAAATAAAAAATTTCTATGTGCACTTGTTTATTTTGGCTGTTTTTTTGTGTTTTTTTTTTGGTGTCTCCATTAGTGACTCTTACATTGCTGATTCTTCAAACCAATGCGGAGTGTTTCTTTTACGTTTTACTTGCAGATCCAAAGCTGGTACCATATACGAAGAGTTGCCTTGGAACGGACAGTCAGATCCACTGACACCTGTGAAGCTTGCCAAAGTTAGTACTTTTGAAGTGACCTTTTGTCGCATATAAAATATCTGAAGTACAAGTTAAAGCTATTACAAGATGAAAGAGATGAAAGTGAAGGTGGAATAGATGACATGAATGACATTATTTGAACCTTGTGAAACAAAGTTCCTGTCGAGCAAAATGACACTTCATCCTTACAAAGCCTTAATAGCATCAGATTCTTCTGCCTGATACCCTATCCAACCTTTAAACTAGCTTTGATCGTTGGTGAATCGTAAATTGCTTTACTTTTGCTGATATGAACAAGATCTAAGGAGATGTTCTGAATTCTTCTTCTCATTTTCTCAACCCAGGCCCTCTGTGATAAGGTCACAGCCGAAAGGTACCAACCGATACTGTATCCAAAGGTGAGGCAATGCAGAAAGATTATTGGAAAACCAGATCATGGTCAACTGCTCTCTTTGTATAATCACAATCTGGACTTTTACTTGTTTTGCCCTTTTTTTTTTTGTCTGTTTAGTTCAGATACGCCACCAGTACTTTAGAGGACCAATGATAATCCTGTTACATTCTCGGTGTATAATGTTCTTCATATTTTTGTGGTTAAGCATAAGCAAAAGGTGTGAATTACGGGAGCCTCGATGCCGATCGGTCTGGGATTGCATGCATCTGTTTTGCCGGGATAAGTGAGTCATTCATACAATAGTGCATGAGGTTAATGTACACAGAACGATAAGTTACGATCGCTGTTGTGTGAAAATTTAGGGTGTCTCCAGATGGTGTCTGTGAGTGTGGCGCATGAATCATTGAAGATAATGCCAGATAAGATAAAGGGGGACAAGAGGAACTAGGCAGAGCTTGAAGGACTGAAAGAAAAGAGGGAAGGGGTGATTCTGAGGGAAGGGGTGCATTTTAGCCAAGTCAGAATTTTCCTAAACTCAATCCCAGACCCTTTATGTACTTCCTTTCTCACTTTTTTGTAGGCCATCAAGCTCAAACAAACAAGAAAAAGAAAGTCAAAAGTTGATGCAGATGGCATAGGAAATCCACAAAATTGAGATATTTGCAGGATAGGACCTTGAAATGGAAGGGAGGGGGGGGAGGGAAGGGCATGAATGACAAGCTCAAAATTAATGTATTACCTACATGAGATAAGACAGTGTTAGAAGTGAAAGGGGCTTAAATGACCAAGTACAAAGGACGTAATTGTTTCCCCCCCCCCCCGTACCTTCTGGTTTATAACCAGGTCTTTCGTCTCATTGTCTGATGCAGGCATCACACATGATAGTCAAGTATGACGAACACTGCGTGGTCAATTCTTTCAAGTTTGGGGTCATATATCAGACGTTTGGTCAGACCACCGAAGAGGAGATGTTCGACAACAGGAACTCTAGTCCTGCTCTGGAGGAATTTCTCTCCTTACTCGGGGACAAAGTGGAACTGAAGAATTTCCAGGGGTAAGAAACTACTAGTATCTTACTCACAAAGGAAGAAAAGGTCCAGTGTTTTGATAATTTGCTTGTACTAGCTGAAAAAGTACTTTAAAACTAAGTAGGTGAATGCAGCTGGGTAAGGTTGATTGTAATAGGGGGGGTGTTTAGGATGTGGGTGGTTTAGAGGTAACTTGGATTCGACCAATATATTGTGGAACAATTGTGATAATTTGTCAGATTTTATTGAAATCTATTCTCCATTGTGGATAATACCTTTAACCTGAATTCCTTTGTACAAATACTGTGCTTCAAGGTGCCACAAACAAGACTCCAAGAATGTCAGAAAACCAGCAAGCTAAGAAAGCAGCCAGTATTAAATTTTGGAAGAAGAGCCTGTTCTGTCACAATGACAGGAAATGTATGCAGCTCTGTAACGCTTGGTCTAGCTTCATGTTGGGCTGGTCATTTTGTTTCATATGAAGAAATGTTATTGACAACAGCCCTGTTACTGTCTTCATAAATGCTGGATGGATATTTCATTGAAAATCATTTGAAAAGATTTTAGGAGACATCACTTATCACTGTCGAAGACTGTGAAAGGGATAAACACGATCTTGAACTTCAGTGTGCCCACAGCCGAGGGGCACAGTCGAAGACAATAGTTAACCGTTTTGAGGGAAATGGAATGAAATCATCTCCTCCGACATTTTGAAACAAATATCCTGTCGTTGGAAGTGCGATCTAAGGTTCTAAAACCCTCACAGTATTTGTATTGCAGTGCTCCATGTAAACAACACAGATTACAAATTAAACACAGTACAGAATTACAGCGCTTTCAAAATGGAAATTTTCTTTTACATAATGGAAATCAATCAAAATTTAGGAAGCAGAAGAGAACTTGCAGACATTGGCCTTAACAAAACAGTAAAAGTCTTCTCTTTAGTTGTAGCTCATTTACTTGATTAATTGAGATGGTGCAGTGATAAGAACAAAGTCTGACATTCCACCAATATAAATAATTTACCCTTCATATAAATGTCTGATCTTTTAGGTCGGAGACATGGCCATTAACAGCCACACTTTTGACATCTGCCGAATTTGCTTAAGAGTTGAAAGTGATTACATACTGATCGCAGTGCACACGAGGGAGCATGTAAAGAACGGCATATTTGTTCATGAAGCCAACTTAATCCCTGGCACGTTCGCTTCTCTTCCTTTTTGCGGTATTCTTTTTCTTAAATGTGATAGAAGGGGAGTTTAACGTTGATGTCATCTACCAATCGTGAGTGATGGCCACGTCTTGACATTTTCTCTCCTCCTGTTGTAGCTTCCGAGGCGGACTGGATGTCAACCACGGACAGACGGGTACGCATTCCATTTACAGTAAACACAAGGGCAAACAAATCATGTTCCACGTGTCAACTATGCTTCCATATACTGAAGGAGATGTACAGCAGGTAGGTTTTAATAACCTGGTCAATCACGAAAGCTAAGTTAATGCCTGAGATATCAAGGAAAGGAGATTTGGGTGTTGGCCAAAGAGAATGGGGGAGAGTAAAGCACACAAATGAACTCACCTGGTGTGTGTGCAAGTGTAACCGAGGCAATGGCACGAATGAAAATCCCCGTAGCAACCTTTAAAGGGACATAAGGCGTTTGTTTTACAGAAAACAATCATGTTTTTAAAACCAACATTTGTGGACAGAGAATGATAGGTTATTCAAAATAAGGAAGGACAGTAGCCTTCTTTTCAAGAAATAAGTTTCTCACTGAAAGACATTCAGTTATTTGTTGCTCAACAATAATTTGTTCACCCAAATTTTTCGAAATTCAAATGATGCATCTCTGGTTACTCATCGCATGCATGGTGTGTTTAGGAGATGAAGCTTTTGAAGATATTTATTGATGGGACTGAATGGTTTATCAATGGTTCAAGTTATTTTCTTTGTATGCCATGTTCATTCTAAATACCCTATTTCCCTTTGAAATGATGTCATGTGTTTATCTGGTGTTGCATGTACACTGTCAGGTGTTGGTTCTTGCTGGTGTGACAGGGATGAGATTTAATTTCTGCATCAGATAATTGTCAACTAGTATTCATTATTTTTCTTGCGCCCATTTCAAACATATCTAACAAACCGTCAAACAGGAAACTTCATGTATGCTCTCATCACCAGTAGGAAATATTCAATTTGATACACCGAGAATTCACCATCTCGCACAACTCTCGCCGATGCTTTTACTGCAGACTCTTCCTCCTGGTGCTTCAGTCCTCATGAACACTGCTCGTTCAGCTGTTTCGATATTTATTCGACTGTGGTGATCACTCGCCAGCGATTTCCCCAGAGTTCACTATGCGGGTGTCAACGTGTGAAACTCCATTTTCCACCTGCATGAGTTTGTCCATCCATAGACAATTATGTACACACGGCCTGCATGTTATTGACTGTAACTATCTGATGCCAATGGCAGATGGTATCTCGTTTTTACCCCCCCCTCCTTACCTCATTTCTTTCCCTGTTTTTCCTGTGTTTCTTATCTTTTTATTAATGTTACTGTTATTATGTTTGGGCAGGAAAAGAATTACACTCTCAGCATAATCCCATCAAATTAAGGACAGTTGCCTTTTATCGTTCATGTGGTGTGACATTGAAAGGTCAGATCTGCATCGTAGGCATGTGATTGAATCAGAGATTGGTAAAGGTTCTCATATATCGTGAGGAATGCACTCACTCATTCAGGTGTATTGGCCTGGGGGGGGAAGGTGGAGGGGGGGAGGTGGAGGTGGGGTGATGACGGAGAATGTCATGTTACCTTAAATGAACAGAACTGAGTTTGGTAAGAGCCACTCTGGCTTTCATAGTCACTGATTCTGAATCATTGTCGAATATCTGTTTTGCTGTCCTATCGTCAGGAGCTGCGCGATCGTGCTCGAGTGCACGGCATGGGTAATTTCCCTTCCATGTTTTGGGGGAAACGATTTCTCAGTGGCTTTCTGTTTCTCTTTCTTTCTCAACTCTAGCTTCAGAGAAAGAGGCACATTGGCAATGACATAGTAGCGATAGTGTTCCAGGAAGAAAACACGCCGTTCATACCGGACACAATCGCGTCAAACTTTCTTCACTGCTACATCGTGGTTCAAGTGATGGATCCCAACACAGAGAACACAAGATACAAGGTGAGGGTCTTTTGTGTACAATGAAAGGGGGGGGGGGTTAAGGTTAGGAGGGAAGAGGATGGAGACTCACAGGAGGAGAAGATGCTCAGTCCGTGGTAAGAAGTGGTTCAGAAGAAACATGATTTTTAGAGGAGAAAATATCTGCGATTTGAGATGAAATAATGTCCCTTTCTCACCGAGAGTCAAATGTTTGTGTTTTGAGGTGAATGAGTTCAGTTTCAGTTGGTATTTGTCAATGAACTTTTAAGAAGTTTCTAAAAATTGACAGAAAACACTCACGGTTATGTCATAGTTGATCAAACTACGACATGATGCCTTATTTTGTCACATGTTATTGCCACTTACTGGCCATCTGCACGTTTAATTTGATTTAAGAATTCCGGCCTCGAGAGACAGGAATCAGACTTGCACATTATGGTTCTGCATCCTTCTCGTTTGGCGCTACAAATTTCAGCGAATTTGCAAGTACTGAAAAGTGAAGTGTTTCTAGGTGAGCTAAATTAGAAGAAATGTTGTCACATAGATATTAGTTAGGAAATTCTCCGAGAACCTGCTTGTGGTAGCATCCCCAAAGGAATTGTCTCAAGCTTGCACATTCTTTGTCACAGAAATATTTTAGGAGACTCTCAAAACATCAAAATCATTCCAAACTTGTTGATATCAACTCAATGAGCCCCTTTGCGTTACAGTCTAGCGATGTGAAATAAATGCTCTCTGCAGTATGCCACCATTTCATAAAAATGAATGGCACAAGTAATCAAAAAGGGAGGGCAGTAGTATCAAATTCGCATAGACAATAGTTACCCTGGTTTTGTCAGGATAAAAAAAGAAGAAGAAAACCTGTGTGGCCTGTACACATCAGTAGTTTGACTAGATTTTGCTCACCCGTATTATATACCCTTTGGGCGATAGGCTCGGCATATGCAGGATGCTGCCATCTTTAAAGGAGACTTTTCATTGATTGAAAAGGTTACCATCTGTCAACAGATCTGATATCTTTTGATTCTGCTGCTCAGGGGATTAATACCATCTCCATGATCTTGCTTTAACCTAAGGCCTTTAAAGTAGATTGAGACCAGCCAGCCCCCCAGAATAATCCGTTGTGACAGTGAAAAGGGGGGTGTTGGAAAATTTGATCACCTGATAATGGGAAAGTAAAATTCCTTCAAGTTTGTTGCTACAGTAGATCACAAATTTTCTCCTTGCTGGCCATGCAATGTCTTGCAGGGATTTCACGTTCAGCTACAAAAGAAGATATGGGCAGGGGGGGGGGGGGGGAGAGAATCTTTCGAAGCTGGTTGTATGTAGCCAATATCTCTTTTTGTGGCCTCTGGATATATGTTCAAAATTCCACAAAATAGCAAAGATTATCTTAGCACCCAACGGTGGGACTTGTGTGAGAGGAACACTCCTGCTTTCCTTGTTGTGATGGTAACAGAATTCGACCTTCTTTCATTTCGTCGTTGGCGCTGCTGGTCAGCGGGGAAATGAAATATTCATAAACAGTCGAGTGCATTTGGGAAAACTTGATCTTATAAAATCATGAGTTTGAACATTTCATCAATAAAATGAGTAGCTCAGGGGCTTACACAGCATATGAAAGTTTTCAAAATTTGTCTAGCAAAGACTGATTTCAGATCCTGTGAAGCAAACGAGCAGTTGGAAAAATCAATTTTCAAATTTCTCCTTTTTTCTTTGTCATGTACAAAAGCAAAATTTATCCAATTTTGTTGAATGCAGAATTTCTCCAGATAGACAGTCCTAGCAGAATAATTCAGATGTGTTTGATTTTTGTCGCGTCCATGAAACTGACACTTATCGATATTTACAATATTTATATTTTACAATATTTATTACTGTGACAGTCCTGAGAGCAAAGTGATTGCACTATCATTCCCTTGTGGGTGAAGGAGGTACTTCACCAAAAGATGATGTTTACTTGAAAGAAAACTTGAAGGCACCAAATGTAAATATTCTAACATTGTGATGCTTTCTCCAATGCATTCTTCAAAAGTTCAGTCACCGTACCCTCGGGGGTAGAGGGGGGTGTGCATCATTCCTTTTTTTGGGTAAATATACTGGAGAAGGAAAAAAAAATAATGACTTAGTGCTAAAGCACCAGAGCCTGTCAATTTCCTGTGGTTGAGTCTGTCACAGGTGTAATGAGAGTGTGACTGGGGAATACATTAAGTACTTCCAGTCATGACTATTTGTGACAGGTATGAGTTTTCTTGACATATGAAGAGCACTATTGGTTTGGTTTTCACTGTCAGCAATTAAAGCGTTCAAAGCACTATTTGTACCATCTGCTTTATCACTAACGAAGGTTGCCGTGACAGCGAGGGACGACGTTCCTGCTTTCGGTCCTGCCCTGCCCAGTCCACCAATTTTCAAGAAGTCTGCAGAGTTTGGCGAATTCCTGCTTACCAAATTGATCAATGCTGAGAACGCTTGCTACAAGGCGGAAAAATTTGCAAGCATACAGGTGAGAATGTGGTCATAATTGAACATTTTCATGCAGTGCACACCGTTCAGTGTCCTAAGACTTAAGCAGAAGTATTAAAACTTTGCATTAAATCTCTCCGCCCACTCCCCCCGCCACCAGTACTCTCCTCAAGGATTCTTCAAATGCGAAAATTAGAAGTTCATTCACTCTGCCACAAGGATGCAATAATTTCTCAAATGTTGGTGAATGTTCTTGGTTGTAATCTATCACCGCTGGTTATGGTGAGTATGCCATCGCTGTTACTCTGCCAGGTTGACGAGAAACAGTTCTATCGATCTGAGTCTGTTTTATTTTCTCTCGTACTTCAGAGGCGTACCAGAAATGCTCTGGTGGATAACCTTTACGGGGAGCTCCTACAGAAGAACGAAGATCTTTTTTGTGCAATAGCAGGTAACGATCTTCAACTTTTTTTCTTTTTTTTTCTGTCATCAGCATCGACATATTTGATTAAAAATCTGTGTATGTTTTTTTGATGATAGCGTATCAGTAGGGAGACTGCACAGTGAATATATGACAGTCTTCTTTCAAAAGACAGATGCTTACCTCATGACTCCCAAACCTTTTATGTTCCTCTATTTCCTCCCCTCTCATTACTCACCACCCAGACAAAAAAAAAAAGAAATAAAGGAAAAAAGGGAAACTATGACCTAATTCTTATATAAGTGATTCAAGTTAATTTCATCCGGTCGTTTAGTTTTTCTTGCTCGATTTCTTGCCTTGCATGAGATCTTTGGTCAAATCAGAATGATTTTTTTCTTAATAAGGTGGAAGTTAAATCAATATTTTTAGTCAATGTCAATATGTAGGTCACTTCTGTTAAATAGGCAATGATCACCAATGGTCATCGGTTTGTCATCTTTGACTCGTGGCATCATTGAACAGAAGCAGGAAGAGAGAGAGAGAAAGAAAGGCCAAGCTGTTATATATTTGTATTTTTGG
This sequence comes from Stichopus chloronotus, assembly GCA_021234535.1. NCBI lineage: Eukaryota > Metazoa > Echinodermata > Holothuroidea > Aspidochirotida > Stichopodidae > Stichopus > Stichopus chloronotus. The sequence continues at coordinate 6,762,513 of SFZH01000008.1, forward strand.
AATGAAACCCCAAATGTTTCTTCAGACTGCTTATCATGTACATCTTAAAAGTTGAAGTTGGCATCAGTTGGATTGTCGCCATGGTGACTGAGGGTACCTTCTTTACGGTTATCAATCTCCTCCAGGTTTTGACATCCTGGCGCCTCTGCAGTCCTCCCAGCAGGGGCAAATGAAGCTCGATGGCAGCGGGGGCAGGACGAGCCTTCTCATGTCCTTCAAGAAAGCCTTCCGAAACAGATCGCAGACTCTCGACAACATTAGTAAATATAATGGGGCCGACACGGTGGACCAGAGTTCAGGAAATCCAACAGTAAGTGGAAGCTCAGAGTTGTTCAGGCCATAGTGAAGTAAGGAAGGGGATGGGGTGGAAAAAGAGGGGGATTGTGCAGGAACCAACACTCTGACGAAGGTTATCCCCCGTGGCACTCCTTACTGCAGTCAAAAGGGGAACAAGAAAGGGGATTATGTGGGAACCAAAATTCTGATGTATGTTACCCTTCTGGCCCTCTTGGTGGAGTCACAAGGGGAAAAGGGAGCAAGAAAGGGGAGCTTGTGGCAACCAGAATTCTGATGTAGGTTACCTCCCAACCCCCTCCCCAAGTCCCTTTAAACAGGTAATGTTTACATGTCTATGGTGAGTCATTAGAGCCTCTTGGCTCGATGAAGGGCAAAATGTTTTCTCAAATTCGCAAGGTTAAGGGGGTAGGGGGATGGGCATGAAGCTATTCCAAACTGCCAGTCACGGGTAACTCTTTCAATAGTACAACTAGCAATGGTATTTATGGTTTTACAGGTGGCAGTACCGGAAAAGGCAAGTGTTACAAAACTCACATGAGGTCATCAGAACATCATATTTGTCTTTTTGTTTTGTATTTACTGATGTCTTTGTGTGATTTTTTGCCATCCAGAGATTGTACAGAGAAAACACCCTTCGTCTTATTCGTGAAATGAGGTGCTGTCATCGAACCTTGTTACGTTAAAGCAAATTAACATTAACAGTACTTTCACGAACATGTTAGATGAATCAAACTGCTTGAAATTTGAGATAGGCCTACAACTAATGCAGATTTTTCTTGCCCCCAGATATCAGTGCTCCGCTCATATTTTTGTCCTCACTTTGGCTGGCATCTTGTTTGCAATTACCTGAAAATTATGTCATCAACAGCTTTGACATGTTTCTTTGCCTCTGCTATCTTTGACTTCCTATCATCCTATTAAATGTGTCCTTCTCAGCCTATGTTCCAAGACAGGCCCTCCAAAATTGCTTTTGTCATTTTCTGGAAGTCCACCCCGATCACAGCCTGATCCAGTTATAATTAGGTAGTTGTTTTCATGGGGATTACATTATCGAGGTGGGAAGTGACGCAAGTACTGGGGAAAACAAGTGGACAATAAGATAATCAAAACATTATCCTTAATGTGGTCATAATTGTGTTGCCTTGTCACCATAGCAACATTACATCTGCAACTCATCTTGTTAATGCAGGGTTTAAAGATGTAACAAAAATGACCCATTTCCTGCAAAGTTCATTGCTTTATTGCTCCCTCTTTGCCATTGTAACCAGTCAAGCGGCAGAAAGTTAAACTAATTTCCACCTTGGCTACTGCCTACAATAAGATGCATCCCTAATGGGAGACTGTGATTGAAAAACAGTCCATAGTATATGGAAGACCTCTTTTTGGTTTCCAGTAAACTTCGTTTATACAGAAAGTGATTTTTTCACTCCATTTGGTGTTGTCTAGTGTCTCCCTCTCAGTCATATACCTCAGTCGTATACCTCAGTTGCATTCTCCTAAGTCATGTATCCTTTCAAATGCCTAAAGTCAGGTAGTCCTCAATCCCATACTTTTAGTCTTGAACCCTGCAGGCATAAACCCCTTAAATACATACCCTCTGAGTCACATACCCCTTAGTCACATTTCCTCAGGGGTTACATCTTCCCTCTGTTGCATAGTCCTCAGTCACATATATACTCAGTCATACATACGCATCTGTCACATGTTGCAAGATATGAATGCAAAAGTTTGCCATAAGTGGGAAAGCACAATCCAAAATATACTCAAGATTTGTCCATGAGTTTAGTTTACCTTGTCTCTCTCTTCTTCTACATGATGCCGTGACCTGAGATACAGACGTAGACTTCCCGTTTTGTATAAATCAGTATTGTCTTTCAACTGAACTCAGTCTGCCAACAGTCCACCTAATTGTTTGCACAGACTGCGATCTGCAAAAGTCTGTCCACCTTTTGAACTATTTTCTACCTAACATTTCATTTAGAATCTATCAAACTCAGGAATTGTTGTTACATGTGATCAAAGTATTCATTCTGTGATTCGTTTTAAACTTTTTGTAAAGGTCAAAGTTCAGCCGCCTAGACCGGCAAGGTCACGGAGCGCCACAGCTCACAGCTTTGGTAGTGCTGACGGAAAAGACAAGCCAAGCAGGAGGAAAAGGTGGGTTGCACATGCCATTTTTTTTTTCCCTAGTTCATGTATAGAGCAATGTTTCTCAATGTGGTCCCCCCTGACGTTGGGAAGTCTCAGATGGACACTGCAGCATAAATGGGAATGGGGGGTCTTGGCACTGACTAGGGGGTCCCTGTCAATCTCAACAGGTTACTGCAGCACTTAAGTGCACGATAATGTGTTGAGAGGTCTGTTCCCCTATCTTCTTTCTTCCTTTACCTTTACCTTCCCCTACCCCTTTCCCTCTTCTCCAAAATATTTGGTGACCCAAAATGACTTTTCTGACCAAATATTATCCAAAATGTAGGAACTTTACTCCCTAGGTTGTTCTTCTGTGTAGAAGAACTTACCTGAGAAAATGACAATGTTGTTGTGCATCCTATTATGAATGCTGAGATGAGGGAAGGAGATGGACAAGGGGAGGGTGGGGTCACTAGGACAATTAAAAATTATGGGGGGGGGGCAACCTGTGAAACTTTTAGAACCATTGTAACAGGTTTGTAGAGGCATCCTGTCTTTTGGTTAAGTTTGAAACTCCTACGTTTACAACGGCACATGTTTTGGACATGAGTTTGTCGTTCAAATGATAGAGGCCACAGTGTTATCAACACTAGCATTAACATGACCAAGCTTTATAGGAAGTACAGGAGATATACATGTAAATATTTATAAGTGCATTTCCTTTTAAAAATGTCAATGGCTATGTGAGCAATGTTGGAAAGTCATTCTGTTATCTTGTGTTGGAATGAATTTTAACTTGTCTTATCGTGATTTTCAATTTCCTTTTGCTGATGTTGAAAGGGCATCCACAGTAACTGATCAGAAATTAGGATCAAATCTTGAAGCTTCCGAGGTTTGCAAACTCAAACTTTTTGGCCGAACTCTCGTAGCAAATTTTTTCTGAGTGTTGTCAAGTTGGCAAAATGTTCCTTTAACCTTTGCTTAAATACTTTTCAATCATTTTTCTGAATTATCAAGTCAAAAACAAAAACATCATTTTTTACTCTCCTTGCTGATAGACAGCCTTCGTGCTTTTCTACCAAAATTTTCTGTCTTTCCACAAAGTTGCAACTTAGTTCCAACGAATGGACCAACGCAAAAACGGTGTGCGCCTTCGTTTATGTAACATGATATTAAGGTGGTATTGGTCCTCAATGTGTCATGTAAACCAGGACATCTTAGCTGGTCAGTGTCCACCTAGTTTGATCTTCATAATCATTCTTTGTGTGCAGTTTGAAAATTGACCCCCCAGATTGCAAAAACAGGATACCAAGTTTGTGACGAAATAACTGAAAAAGAACTGCCTAGTTTTAAGTATTGCAATGATGATTACATGCAATGAATACAAACAGAACTTTTTGATCCAAACATCGATTGACAGGTCTAAGTCATGGATACATGCCAAGATATTTCCCCTGGACCCCACAAGAGACCCGACGGCAAACCCCTTGACCCCATGCCGTCGAGGGAGGGTTTGCCTTGGCGATCTACCAGAATAATGAGGATGATAATACCTTTGGCATTGATAACTTTGATCTGCCAGGTTTGACAAACAGGGTGGTTTGCACCATACATGAACACTTTATCTTATTATTTTGTATTTTCTGTTGTTGGGGAACGACAGGACAGTGAGTCCGATTTTGGACTTTATTGACACGGATAGAGATGATTGTTTTTGAAATCATTGCATGTACATTCAAATACGTCATCGTCATTTATGCTCGTTCCATCATGTAATCAATAATAGTTTTAAGTACACAATCATAGTTTTTGTTCACAGAGTGCTCATAGGTCAAAAAATCTCTTCGCTTTCTTGTTCTCTTTATGAGCAGTTAAAAAATTTGTCATTGAAAGCTTTCTCCTTTTTAATGCCATTTGTTTCTCCTATATATTTTTGCTGTCTTCTATTTTTGTGTTTATTGTATTTTTTTTTTGGTTTTCTTTCGTCTTCCTTGTCAGGGACAGTGGGCTGAGTAGATCTTCTCATTCTTCCGAGAGCATCAACGGCAGCCAGGAGTCTCACAAGTCTTCCTCCAACTCTCTGAATAGTTCTCCAGATGTCAACCAAACCAGTAAATCTAGGTGAGTCCATTTTCTCTTCGCCTAATTATTCTGGTTGGGATGCTGAATGTGTGGGACTTTTTCCGGTTCCCCATCTAGAAAGAAACCAATGAGAATGAACTCGAATTCGACTCTTTGTTTGTCTGTCACAAATTTTCTTTTTTCTGAGGGTTGAGCTAGGGAAGGGGGATTGTGATGTCATCTGCCTGATAAACTTCCTTGTATAAACCTTGGCTGCACTAGAAAGATTGTAAGTAGTCCACTAAGAGGTACACTTGAGGCTACCAGGTGAAATAACATTAGCTTTCCACTTTGGGGGTACCCTAGTAATGAACGTCATCATCCAACACTTGAGTGCAGTATGTGGGTCAACATAACTCTTACCCACAACCCGCTTCATGAAGTACCAAGAGTCCCACGTGAACATGCCATGTGGATCTATTTACAGTTTAACTATGGCTGTCGCTCCTTGTGAGATTGTGACAATAAAAACAGGGAAACCGGCAGCAATCCATGTTTCCATGTTTGTGCCAGAAGGGTGACATGTTGACATGCAAATACAGCTTGTGAATTATGCTGGTGAATCCCAGTTGTTTGTAATTATTGTAGTTCCTTCATGAGATGACCACAGTGGTAGGAGGAATGTAAACCTGGACTTGTTGATAGTTTGGTGAATTTCTGTGTCCATTCTCAGCTTACAAGGACCGAAACTATCTCCCAGTAATTCCCTGGACAGCTTTAACAGTGAAGAGGACCATGGTCATATAGAACATGAGGATTCTGACACAGGAATGGTAAGTGAATCCACATTGAGATAAATACCAAAAGTGTATTATGTGTTAATGTAACGAACCATTGCTGACCTAGCGCAGGGTTGTACATTACATGCATCATCAAGATTCTGGTTATCATCATTAGTACCACTGTCATTATCATCATTGTTGCCACTATCAACATCGTTGCTGCTTTTATCATTACCACAATCAACATTATCACTGTTATCATCATCATGACCACTATTATTGCTACTGCTATCATCATAACCACTGTAATCATCTTTACCACAACCATCATCAATACTGCTGTTGTCACTTCTGCAATTATCTTCATCATTACTGCTATCATCATCATAACCACTACCATCATCACTATTACTGCTTTCATTATCATTACCACTATCATCAGTACTGCTATCATCATCATGTTTGTTGCCTTTCTCTACTTCTGACAAATGATATGTTGTTGTGGTCCTGTCTACACTACAGTAGCTTTTTACCGTGACATTAATGGGGTTCTCTGTACCAGATAACTTTCACCTGTCAGACTACTTTCGCTGTGAGTTACCAAGACACCAGTATTATTTGGTACTGGGATATACAGCCATATCTGTCAATGCATCATCCATTCATTGTCTGTCACCATTTAAGTGGTTATTAACTTTGACTCCTCAGAAGTTCCCTCCAAATTTCCTCTTCCTCCATCTCCTGCTTTCCAGCAATCATCCTCCCCCCCTCCCCCTTCAAGGCACCATTTGAGATAGTAAAGTCAGTCATATTTCTTTTCATTTTCATTGTTTTAAAAATTGCATCGTTTACTTTATTTGCCATTTTCTGTTGTAATTTCAGGGAAGTCTTTCGTCATCCGGATGCATTCCAAGTAGTAAACAGAGTCCATTGAACCCCTGCCTGTGTCAAGACGGCAAATGTTCTGCAGCCCTGGAGCTCGAGAGTAAGTGGCACCCTTCGGTTTTTGTGTCAGTCCTCTCAGTGAAGAAACCATAGGCACTCGTATCAGGGTGAAGTTAGGCCTTCCCTTCCTACATACATTCCCTTCTTCAAAACATCCCCTGTTGTTCAGTTTAGGAGTCTGTTGGGGAAGAGACAGAGGAAGGGACAGGGGGGCAGGACTTTACTTTTAAAGGAAACAGTCACCACCATATTCCTGTCATACCTGCCTATTAGCTTACTCTATCAAGGGAAGAGTGTCGCTCTCTATCAGTTATATGCACAGCTAACAGTATCAGCTGTCTGAACATCAAATAGCTATACAGAAGTGTACACTTCCTGGTGGAAGCTTAATCAACTGGCTCTCAGTCTCTGCTGATCACTTTTGATGGTGTACTCCACTTTTTGTCTCCAGAATGCCAAGAGAAGTTCTCTCGTGACTTGTTTTACTTTCTCCTTTCTTATCTCTCATTCAAAATGGACTTGATCATTTGCCATCAAAATGGCCAAAATATCTTAACCACAAAATTACTTTGTCTCTGCATTGTTGTCACTGATTGGAAAGATCAAGGCCAGCCTGGGAATGAAACAAAGAAGACCTTCAAACGTTTGCAAAGCCCTGTTGTAGGAACATGTCTTCAGAGTCACCTGCAATCGCTTGACGTATATAGATTGAAAGTATCAGGACACCTAATCAATGTTTAGATAATCATACTTCCTGTCTGTCTGTTTGTCTCCCAAAATAGACAAGCGATCACGACGATAAAATTACATCTACAGTCAGAATGTGCTTTTGCAGACTGTGTATAGAAAGTAGTTTCTGGGAAATCGCAGAAAGAAAAAATGAATAAAATAAAGTAGTTGATTATTCATAAATGTAACTTCAGAGAAGAGCAAAAGGAAGTAAAAAGTGAAATGCTACCTTCCTTAAGTTGCAATTTTGCAATGTTTTTATTATTTTTTTTCAATAATATGTGGAATCAATTATTCAGCGACTTTCATGATGGGAGAGGGGGGGGGGGGAACATGTGGATAGGTGGCCATTAGCTGGAAGCATGTTACACTTGTATGTAGTCAGCTGAGAAGGGTCAAGTCAAGGGTCAAGTTACTGACTTTGACATGTTGTTCATTTTCTAAGTGAAAACTGGGAGTGCATTGTGTTTTTAACTAACATATATCTTCCACAACTGTCATCATTTGAGGATGATCGGGGGAGCCTTGATCCTTCCATTTGAGATCAAACGGCAAGATGCTCCATTACTACTGTTTTGTTGTTGTATGTTCTGAGGAAAAGAAGTAAACCAAACTCTGTAATGAAATTAATCTTCATCTCAATGCGAGTAACACAAAACTAACTCCTACAATCTTAAAGAAGTAAGCAACATTGTTTTCAGAGGCTGCTGATAAACTTTGAAACTAAATAGCTTATGAAGAAGATATTTTTGTTGCCCTCTTTTGGGGTCCTTTGACCCCGCGGGTAATTCTTTCAAATTTCCTACTTCCTACGATAAAATTTGTGAATGGTTCTTTATCTCATGATAAACCTTTAAGGATGGCATTTTATACCCTGATCCCGTGACACGTCTCTGTCTGTGACACTTTTGAGAACTTGAGGTGAATTTCCTCTGGTAAAATGGCCCTTCCTCCTCAAACCAGACGGTAGTATCATTCCCTCCATGTACTTTTATCATTATGATCTACTTAATGTTAATCTATCAGTCAGTAGATCAATCAATCAATTAATTGTAGGAAGCATTCTAATATCTTCAAAAACAGTGCATGAACAGATCTCTCTTCACTCGTTAAATTGGAAATGAACTCTGTTGTACTTTCTTGCCAATTTCAACAAACCGACAAAAGAAAAAAAAAAGGAGAGAAAAACTAAAGTAAATAGAACAGTTCTTGCAAGTTTTCACTCAAAGGAAGGAAGCACATTTTGACTGCAAGTAAGTTTATTTGTGGCTTTTCTCCAGTGGTGACAAGTATTACTGTAACTTGGCTTTTGTGAATGGGCATACAGTATTATCTATAGAGAAAGAGTAAGTTGCCAAAGGGAATACAACTGGGAAATTTCCCTCAGAAAAAGAGGAGGAAATAAACCGAGAATCGGTTTTGATGGTGGGAGGGTAGTGATGAACGTGCTGTGAGGTTGATATTTTCAACTGAAACATTAATTTGTAGTCACAAAACAATGCCTGGCTGAGATATAAATTAAAGACAGGAAGTGTTGACACTTCTTTGTTCTTTGCATGAGGTACATTTTTCCTCATTTCAGGGTGACAGAATGTGTTTGTTTTTTGGCACATTCACAGTTTGTCTCAAGATGGAATGTTGCTTACATTTCATCTTGGTTTGTTATTTGCTCAGTTTCAGTGATGGTTTTCAAGGTATTCGTAGGTCCAGTACCACAGAGGTCCTTCTAACACTCCAGCCCAGTCACTCAAATTTGCTTGAACTTCAAATTTGACAGGTCGATAGCACTTTGCGGGAAGTTGAACCTTGAAGATCGTTTGAGGTCGACAAAAGTCAATAGTGTGAAAAGGTCCAAAAGTTGTTAGGTCAAGAAGTGACATATTTTGGTTGAACTTTAAGCTGGGTGTGTGATTAGCCTGTAGCAAGTAGTTGACCATTATCATTTTACATGGAATTTTGAAGACAAGTTTGGAAAACATTGAAAGTTAACACATCTTCTCTAAAGGAGAAAGTTTAGTACATAACCTTCAAATAAAATGCCTGGGGTAGACCTTGATAAGTTAAATGGTGTCTTGATTTTCCTCAAGGCATAAATTTTGTTTGAAAATGAGTTGAAGGTATTTAAAACTGTGGAGACCCAAATGTCAAGGAGGGAAATTACTTGAGCAGTAAAGTTGGTACCTCAGAAACAGCTGGAACAATGATCCTAGATTGCTTGTTATTTAGTTCTACCCTATCAGGGAGGCACATAAGTTTGGCAAAACGTGTACAGACATGCAAAATCTGTCACTTTCAGAACTCACTTTTGTGGTATAGTGAAAATGAAAGACATGTCCCTACGTGCTGAACAGTGTGTTTGAGATACGGTGATTTCATTTCATGTGAAGTTATTTTAATCTCAGAGAGAGATGAAACGTCAGTGGTGTTAGGAATTATTTGGTAAAACAGTACGATCTGAAAGAGAAAAAGGAGTGTCACCAGACAGTTCACTGGAGCGTGCAAACGTAAAAAGCCCTGATGAAGAAGCGAGCAAAGCAAAGAGACAAATGAAGGAGGCTAAATTTTTTCATTGTGTTATAGTTGTTATTACCATTTTATGAATTGTATTGCAAAATGTTTCTTCTCTTTTTTTTTTTTACAGCAAATTATGTCCAGCAGATTGAAATAATGAAACTCGAAATCATCAAACTGAAGTCAGAAAAGGTTGACCTCTTACGACAGAATGTGGTAAGTGAAAAAACTTTCTCGCACAGGGTGCACCTGGATATTTTTTCAGTCAGTGGATTTTGTGCCTCTGTAGCTGAAACTTTGATTTGTGTTATCCCCTAGTGATGCTTGCCTCTATTTTTCCTACCTTCATGTTTGGGTTTTATAAATCATGTAAGAAAAACGGGATGCTAACAATTTTTGGAAATATTCAGTACTCTGATATACATGAAACAGGAAGGCATGCTGCATGTATGTAATGCCGTGGTACAAATGAACTTCATTGTGGGAAGATGAAAACATGATCCATGATGCCAACACTGACTCACAAGGGAGATGCATTTACTAACATGCAGTCCGTGGACAAAGAAAGTGCTGATAGATTAGTTTGATATGAATAACCATCGACCCTCTCACAAATCCATCTTAAAACTTTGTTCTCTTCCATTCATACGACACTTGGTGTTGGTGAATAAATTGTATGTATTTGCTACAGAGAATCACATACACTCCCAGCATTGGTAAGATGCACGTTCGTCTCCTGATTCTCTGCTTAACCTGTTTATCCTAACATGGATGGGTCCCATGGATAACACAAGTCATGTGTTCACTAAGCCACTGTGCATTACATAAACTGATATGTTATTCTGTTAAAAAAGAAAAAGAATCTATGTCATAATTCTGGACAAAGTTCGTCTACCCTCCGAAAGATGCCAAACTGTTAGACTGTCATACGGTTCATAGGAATGATCCCCACTGACAGTTTGTAGGGAAAAGTAAAAAGTTAAGCACAAAAAACATGGGCTATTATCTTCTTTTTGTGTCTGTGAAATTGCATTTATATTGTTCAACCAAAGTGGGTGCTTTTCCCCATGAACCACATGATCTCAGGGTTTTAGCATCACTTGCATTTTACTGTATATCAAAAGAGTGCCACATCTTTTGATAGGTAAAGTATCATCTTTGGTATTGGTCAACCAGGTGACTGGGTGTGACAAGTAAATTCATCATGTCCTAATCTTCACACACTGAGTGAGACGAGTATACTTGTCTTGTAATATGTGCACCAAAGTGAGTCACGTAACAATCTGCCAATCGACGGTACACTCTCGTAAGATTGTTCCCAGTGCACAGTGACAGCTCTAGCCCTATTCTGTGTTCGCCAATACACCAAGACTGTTAATTCATGTTTTTGTACTGAGACGTTCATCAAGTATGCAAAATCAGGAAGTGATCTAGAATGCACTGCTCGACTTGCAGATAATCACTGCTTAAACCATGTGGATGTATTATTTTTTTCAAATGTTAATATTGCAATGGTCCCCTCTATTTAATAGAAACAGAATTCTTGATTACAGATGCTTGGCAGAGGTTGTTTGATTTGAAGTTTGAGTCGTATAGTAACTCAGAAAATGAGGAAGAGGAATGGTTTTTGAGCATGACTTCTGATTCAGAAAGAATCCCTACAAATAAGATCTTGACACTGTATTTTCCTTGTATTTGCATCATAAAAAAGAAGAAAAAGGAGGTAGTGACAAATTTTGTGGTAAATATTTACAGTTTATCATTTTTCCATTGTTAAGTTGAAATTTGAGAATAATTACGTTTATGCGAAAATTAATTCCGCAGTGGGATGAAAGTTACGATGTTTTAGTTCGGCAGTCAACTGGTTAATAATAAATATGTCTTCCCGCCATTGAAAAGAAAAGCTAGACATCGTCTACAAAAAGACACCATCCCTCGTGGTCCCCAATTTTTAAGTTGTGTCTGTCTTTGATTATGTCATTTCTCTTTCTTTGTACCCACAGGCATGGCAAAATGATATGAAAAAAATGAGAGAGAAAGAGCTCAGGCACATGGCAGAAATCTCCGCAGCCAACAAAGCCTTGATGACCTTAAAGCACAGACAGTCTAAGTCACTGGACAACCCTTCACCACATAACAGTCCAAACCACACTGTAGATTGTTGAACAGAGTCTGCCAAAAGATGTGGGGAGAAAAGGGGAGCTGGAATAGTCTACATGGGATAGGGATACTTAAACTGGAGAAAAGTCACAGCTAAGACTTCCACTTGGGGAATGTGAAAAGAAAATAACGTTTTTGAAGGTTGGAGAAGCATAAAGGTGATTGCAGTCTGCATAGTCTCCGACTTTAAGAGCGACAGAGAATTTACTTACAACACGGCAGAAGCAACAAAATTTTGGTAAAGATGAGAGCAGACGTTTCTCTTTTAAGTTTTCCCTTACAGAGATTCACATTGATCACAGTATTGAGATATTTTCTTATTAAAAAGTATGATAGAATTTTTGTATCAAAATTGGTGTATTTTGAAGGATGAAAATACAGGTGACAGATGTTAGCAAGGGAAAAGCTGCACCATTATAGTTTCTCTATGACATGATATCGAATCATACATTTCTTTACAAATTGTACAAGCAGCTTGCAATATTTGCAACTTCCATCATTTCATTTTCAACAATTATTTTGTAAGCATCTGTGGTGCTTGTAATGTTGTAGTGCTTCAGTTCTTGGTATTACGTCACATGCCGTTAATTTTTTTTTTTAAAGAGGTTTCTTACTTTCTTTTGCCAACTTACATACGGATTTTTTTAGTTGTTTTCACTTGTGACTTTGTAGACTCCAACATCAGTTTGCTTAAAGATATTAGACAATATGTATTCACATTTTATGGTAGTATTCCTAGATAGGGGGAGCAGGCAATATCAACTTTCTTTATTGAAGAATTGTTACAAAACGTTTGCTTTTGTTTTGTGTAATTTGGATTTTTTTTGTGGTGGTGGTATCCTCAAACTCAAAGTTATCAGCTCATTCCAAAATTCCTTTCGCGTCGTGGAAATTGTTACATGACAGAGGGCCATTCATATTACACCTTTTGGGAAAATGTTTTGCCAAAAGAGATTTGGTGAACAGGCTGTTTTTGGTGTGAAGTTCCACCAGAACCTGTTCAGTGTACTCTGCACTTGAATGTGAACACAATCAAGTTACCCTTAGCCCAAAGTGTCAGTGGTGTTGCTTTCTTTGTGGTGGAGTGTTAAGTTCTTTTATACCAAGGCTGGATGCTTTCAGACCTGTGCATGGCACAGAGTTCATTTGGTTTACATTCCTTTCATGTTTGCACTTCTTCTCGTGAGTGTTTCATAAGTAAGGGTTGAACAAAACTTCAAACTATGGCCGAATCATCCTCTGGGATATTGTTTCTAGCGCTCACACCATGAGGGTGGACCAAGTAAACGGTGAAGCTATTCTTGTTTCACAATATCAATACTTTCCATATTTCTTTGTGTTTTTTAAACAATCATGTTTTTTTTTTCATTTAGTGCACTTCAAAGTCAAAAGCCAATTGCCTCAAAATACTTGTACATTTTGCATTACTTATTTTGTATTTTTTTTTTGTTTGGTTCAAAATAATTTATTTGTTTGTTTAGCTTCCACCATGTACAAACACTGTAGATAAAATGTACAGGAATTACAGAGTGTAGTTAATTAGGAGAGACAGGTGAGATATATATGACAAAGACCAAGAAAAGTTATAAAACTGCACACCTACATACACACGTACATACACACACACATACAAGTCGTAAATATGTGAAGAGCAGGTTTAAATATCACGGAAGTGTTTATCACAAAATGTGTAAATATGTAAAATGTTTGTGCAATCTGGAATCTTTTAGTGAATGGAGACTGCTCCTGGATAGCTCTTGAATGAAGCCAGTGGCTTGATGTCTGGAACTAATGCCTCAAACCAGCAAAAACCTAGTACGGTCTTTGTCAGGTACCATCTGATGAGACCGCCCTTCGCTTCGATTTGGTGCCCTGATAAAAGTATTTTACAGTTAAATTAATGGTGTGTTATTCATTTATTTGAACAAAGTTGACATCCCCCACTGGGAAAATAATGTTATTTGAATTTCTTCTAATACAAAGATACTGTAGGTCCCTTTTACCAAGTGCGATATTCTCGTTCACAGTACCATGTAAGTCTCCTTTATTGCCAGATGAAATTAACTTTGTGATAATTATATCAAACAGCTGACCAAGTGTGCAACTGATTTGCATATATGCATGCTTTTGTGGTGGTGAACATCAGACATGAACTATTTACTTCTGGATACTTTTGGGTTTTTGTCGATGTTAAGGATAACCATACAGGAAAGGTATTTGGTTACAGTTAAGAATCTCGACGACCCTTAAAGCGATAAACCTTGTTGGCAACCAGAAATACGATAAAAGGTGACCCTGTTAGAAGGTTGCAGATTGTCTAGGGATAGAGATGACCCCTCCAAATCTGTTTGTAATTGATTGATGTGACTAGGGAGATGCTTCTGAGCTCCCTGATGTAACCAGCTGTACAAGTTTGTCCATTCTGAGTGCAGCAATTTATCTTTAGAAGTGGCGGTTGAAAGGGATATGGCCAATTGAATCTCTGTACATGATAGACACTGATGAACCAATTCTGTGCCAATGTGGGATCATCCACATCGATAGCTTGGTCGCTCACAAGCGACATGATCACTAAGATTCAAAGACATCGTGGTGACAAATGCATTCACAAGCAGAACTCGATTATGATCTGTGGTCTGATGATGAGCCACTGTTTTTACAGGGTGAGACCCTCAGAGATCCAGTGAAAAGGAGTTAATGGAGTATCAAACTCCAGACTTGCCAACCCCCATGGTGAAACTGTTGGTCTGATGGTTTCAGACATCATCTCAAGGTGAAAATGCCAGATCTCAATAAGGTGAAAATCATTTTGATGCAATGTGAGGTGTTCCTTAGTATATAGACCAAGGTCAGTGTTTTCCTTCACTGGTTTAAATTATTATTGAATCAAAAATGTATCACTGTCAGAAAAGTGACAAATTTAGCGAAAGATTTTCTAAATTAGATACTACCTTGAAAAGGGTGAAGTCATAATGTCTGCACCATCCTAGATTGGAAAAAGCTTTTCATAAGTGTGGGCGTTTTAAAGGTCTCCAGGTTTGAAATGTGATTTCTAGGATTTCCTTGTGAGAATCTTGTGGTTTGCCGTTTCCGAGGTTGGTAAGTCTGTAACTCCCAGAATATTTTATACACTAATGGTCGCTACTTTGGCATAAAATGTTACTCTGCAATCATATCTTGAAAATTTGTAGGATATCTTCAATTATTCTTAGTAATGTATGAAATCCTAGCAATGCTCCTTTAGCAAGTGCCAAACAAAGAGTGAGTAATTGAACTCATTTAGATGTTTTTTTTTATTTCTTTTGCAAATTTGATGATCCATCCACGAAGTCCAAACATCAGAAGGCAGATTTTGGTCAAAAAGTGATCAAAAAGTTCTTGGCAAAATGCTTAAATGAATGAAGAATATCTGTGGCAACACATTGGAAACTTGATTTGTACAAGTTAGGGTTCCTTAAAGGATCCTTGCCACTTTTTCCTACATTTTAAAGTTTCATTGCTTGCTGTAAAGAATGTCATATTCGTGATTCATCTGATATTTTGCAATGTCGGCGTCAGACTGGACTAACCTGACAGACGGGTTAGCTTCACTACTAAAATAACACTATAACACCATTAAAAGTCATTCATTTTGTGAAAAAAAAAAGAACAGGTTATTTAATGGAGATGTTACGTTAAATAACAAGCCCAGCTGGTATTGGCAGGGTTCACATGATATATCAGTAATTTTTGTGACATTAATCTACCTGTTGATGGGATTGGTCAATGTGGTATCGTATGGCTGATGTACAGAGAGAATATTTATAATTTGTGTCAATACTGACATAGTCTGTATTACATGAAGTGGGCCGATAACTGTTTGTTGGCCCTAACCATGGCTACTTCACTTGTATCATGTACAGGGGGAGTGATAGAATAGGCAACGGTCGCCTTGACGACAGCATCTTGTAGAAGGATTACTTGTAAATATTTCCATCTCATGTGTGTGAAAGACACAGGCAGAGATGCAAAAATAAATTTATCATTCAATATAACAATTGTCTCTCTCTTTATTAGACTTTAAGAGTTGTACTGAAGAGGATGAAAAGTTAAGTGAGGAGAACAGAGGAAGAACTTTCTCTTATCAAGACTAGACCTTCTTCAGATGATTGCCCTGACAGCATGTCTTTTGTTTTGAAGGAAAAGGAAACAACATGCAAGGGGAATTTGGTCCCTATGGGATCCTGGTTACGGACAAAAGGGGTCATCCACAACATGGTCACATTCTCTTGTCCATGTGTGGGTCTGTGACATTTTGAGAATTTTATGAGCAAATATAACAAAAAGAACATGAGAAGAGAGACATGAAAGAAGATGAGAAGAACGTGAAAAGAGATGGTTCCTAACATGTTTTTCATGACACATTCATTTACACTCACTGGTAAAAAGCTTACCTTTTGAACCATGGAGGGTACAGAGTTGACTTCATGTCAGACAGTAGTGATTGTTTCTTTTTGCACAAAACAGACTGAACACTTGCAACAAATACCACAAGCACAAGCTGGTAATTCTGAGCAATATGTGCCAGAACAATTGTATCAGTTGCAATGCTTTATGATACACATTTTAAATTTGATAGTTTCACAAAACACAACTAACTGCAGTCAGCCAACATCTAACATGTGCTTTCCACAAGATGACAGCTTTGAAGTCAATAACTGTGAGATATGAAGGCACACTTAACCTCAGCCTAATGGAAATGTGTACTATATGCATCAAACAAAGAAAGCAACAAAGCTATCGTAGAAATCGCTTATTGCTCTCGAATTTCTTTACTGGTTGTCATCTGATCAGTTCTAAAAAAACCAAAACCCTCTCTGTGCCTCTGTAATGAAAAAGATGGGATACCATCATGACTTGTAATGAAACCTGCACACTTAGTTTGTTCACATTCCCTTATTCAGACAACTTTTGCTTTTAAGGGGGAGGGGGGGGGGGGCAATGGTATCTACTAAGGTGGAATCTGCTCGCATGAGTAAACATAACACTTAACCTTAAAAATAGTCCTAACCATGATTCCTGATTGGCCAAACTCTTGTTTGTATGAATAATTACCTTTTTTTCGGCACAAACATGTTCAGGCGGATAGGTACTATTACATTCCAAAGAATGGTACTTGTCTCTGGGTGCTGCATGCAAGAAAGTCCCCTCATTTGCTTCAAAATTAAAGACAAAAACTCATCACCCCAGACAGTTCCAATTCTCCCAACCACCTACCTCTAGTCCCTCCCTCAGCCTGTCTTACATTCCTCCACATGTGTAATCAAAACAATGGATCCCTGTGTACGCTGTGTAATAGGAGCTGCTCTGCATCTTTCGAATTTGTTGTCAATCTAAGAGTACTGTAACTTAGAACCAGTTGAGAATTTTGCTTTCCGGGAGGTAAAAATATAGCTTAGGGTGATGCAATATAGCCTTTAAGAGAGACAACAAAATATCAATATCCCAAATGTTTTCAAACTAAAAAAACAGTTCCCCCCCAAAAAGCTTGAAATATTCAAACAAATATTCAAACCAACACTCATTGCAAGTTTGGTAAACTAATGTGAGTCTGAATGGTAACTTTAAAGGGGATAGCCATGGAAGGAAACTGATATTTCATAATATTAGGGATTTTAGGGATTTTGTTTTTTGTTGTTTAGAACTTTGTTTATTCCCACAGGGACTGTCCTTGTTTTTCACGCCCAAAAGGGTTTTTTAAGAAAGCTTCCATTCACAACACCACTTCCATTCATAGCACCATTTTTATTGTTATTTGTTATACTTGCACATGAATCTATGTTTTGCTGTGAAAAAAAACAAAGAAATGAAATAAATGAAATTTTTCTCTACTGGTAAGTAACACATCCCAATAGCACGTTCTGTTCAAAAGGTACAGAGTTTTTAAGAAATACTTGTTGTAAAATGTTACATTCCATTATAGGGAACTTTGTGACATCACCCGGGCACAGCTACATGAATATTATACTTATATTTTTATAATTTTGACTGTCTCAAAAAAAAACCCATCACAATAGACACAATAGACGTAATCTTAATTTCCACAATATTTTCAGGGAAATCTGCAGTATTCCCAATCTACATTTTCACTAGTGTCAAATTTCAAGGTTAAATGAGGGCTTCAATTTTAAAGAAAACAAAGAGTTCTTTGCAATAATTTGCCACTATTACAAGGCATTCTGGTGGTCTTTGCATCAAATGGAATTCTTTCTTCAAATAGTAATATCTGATTTAGGAACAAGATATTTGCATTGGGTCTGGAATGCCTGCAGTAGAAAAATGTCTTGGAACCCATTCAACTGTCGATAAAGTACACCTTTAAGACACTGATATACTAAAGCAACCAGCAAGTTAGTTTCCTGAACTGATTCCAACTTTTCTGGAACTATAACATACCAATCTAATGACAAGTATCAATTAAAAAACAATAAATACTACACTTCACTTCTGACAGATTCAAAGTTAAAAGGGACTAAACAAAAACACCGATCCAAACTATCAACAGGTCGCAAACTTCACTCACTTGAAATTTGAAGTGACTTCATAAGTGAAGCAAAGGTAAAGTAGAGATTCATGGTGAATTCCTAAAGACAGAAGACAGTTTTGCTTTCAAGTCTCTTGTTCAAAATACTGCGCCACCTCCATAAGTTAGGACAAGTTCAAAGAAAATCATGAAGCACTTTCCAAAGTGTTTAGACAGGCAACTGAAATTTAGAAGGAGATACGTCAGAATGTTTAATTTATGGTAATCGTATAAGATTTTCTGTAGTGAGGTAAGCGTTCCAATTTGTAAGGGATAATCAGAGTTTTAACGGTACCTTTTACTTTTGTGTGATATATCCGATTTCTAGTCCGTATCTCGGTAATCTCTATTCAGACCTGTTGATATCCTTTGACATGAATTCTGCAAAACAATGCTTCAATCTGAACGTGAAACCAATCAGAATCTCCATCTCACGAATCAAAACGACTGGTCATCTCTTTGGAATCGAGATAGACTGGATAGACTGGTGTATAATAATAAGAGGTAAAGCTTTCACCATATGCAAATGACCGTAAAATGTCATAAGCCTATCATTTACTGTAATGTTTTGCCAATTTCTCCAAACTTTCCCAAGATGCAGAATGTATACTCACTTCCAGAGGGTAACAAAACATGAAATTGGCCTACTGTAATGGGCGCCAAACAGAGACTGGCAATGTTACAGCTATGGACAAGATATTCCAAAATTTACCATGTAGCAGAGGATATGAAACTTTTTGTTTAAGCTTCTACTATTCATTGAAGTCCATTGAATGTGTATGTGGTAGTCAAAAAGATGTTCTCAGCAGCATCAGGTTAACTCTAACGGTAGTAGATTTTGTTGTTTCTGATCCCGCATAACAGCTCCCTGACTTTAAAAAACAATTGCATATACGTAACACTCAAGCAATACTCCAGAATTTTGGGCAAGTGGATTACGCTCCATTGAGGAAATTTAGATTTTCATTCTTTTGTTTTGTGCTGTAGGATACAAGTAAACATCTCCACAAACCTCTCTCAACAAAAATCATCGAGTGTAAGGAAAGATGAGACCAAATCTGCGATGGGGCTAAAACTGGTCTGCATGAGCCAATAATGTAAACGTAGCATGAAAGTTCACTATAACATCATTGAGCGAATTACCAGGAGTTTTTGTTTTGTATTACAAATCTGCCAGACATTGTTACATTATATAAAGCACAGTAATAACATACATTGCTGACACAGATTCCCACTTTAAGTGTTGTCCAGTGTCCACTCACTTATGACACTTTCAGTGTATCAAGTACTTCAAAGTATCTTTAATACATTAAGTAAGGCAAGAGAGCATTGCATCTGCCACTATAAATGGCAATTAAGTGCAGACTTTTTTTCACCATCAACTTGATGTAAGTATCAACAACAGAGGCAAGTTTACTCTCATTAACTGTTGCTGGCCAATTTTTGGGAGACGCACATCTTGTTCCAAATCTTCTCTGGAAAGGTGGATTTTCACGAAAAAAATCTAACACAGATCAGGGGAAGAAATTCGATCTTTGGTTAGCCTCGTGGCATTGACGATTCACCGTTCAATCACTGCTACCACTCACATCCAGTTGAGACAGACTTTTACGCTACCAAACACTTGATACCGTCCTTCCACACCCTGCTTCAAAGCACCATAAGTAACAATTTACGAACAGTCCCTGACCTACATGCAGCCAGTCCTCACATGTTTATGCCTTCTCGAGAAGAAACGTACACGTACCATTATGGTATAAACAGAGGTATAAAGACATAATCACATATGATATCATGTGAGGATTGGCTGCTGCCTGTACTGACAACACAAATGCTATGAAGCAGGACACGAAGGCGCAGTACAGGAAATATTGTTACAACTCGGGTGCCACACATATCAAGCATATTGCACACTCATAGACTGATTTGCTGTTCAATTTGCTCATGTGGGGTTACCAGCCTGCAAAGTATTTGTAATAAACAAAATAGATAGATTTGATGGGTGCATATTCTGTCGGTCAGCGTTTGCATCGTTTGAAAGATGCCCGGAGAACGAACATAGTCGTAACAAAATTTGGCAATTAAATTCAGCTAAATTGTTTAAATGACGTGAATCTCATAAAGGAAAGCGAACACTGACATAAGCATTGGTGCATTTTCACCAAATGATTTGTGCGATCACACCGGGCAGATGTAAACTTCCACTTTGCAAATAGGTGAATGAGAGTTGAAGATAGCATCCCTTCAGCAACTTGCTGACCAAACTAATGATAGGTGGTCATGGGTAGTCACCATTGCATGATGCCATTGGACCTCTAGAAATGCTCCCACGTACTGGCAGCTATTCCTCCAAAGACAACTTTTCAGAAAACTGGACCCAATGTTGCCTGTATAAACCAGGGAATGTACAAATGTGAATTTTTGCAGATCTGGCTTTCCACACGGAATCCTTCTCATGCGACAGCTCTTGTTACTTAGCAACTGTCTTGATCCATTCTTCTATACTGGCCATGTCCAGCGGTTTCTCGTCCGAACCCTTACAGATGCACTCTACGAATTCCACCTTCATCGGTGACAGGTGAGAAAATTCAAAACTCTTTCCCTCCTTGCCCAGAAAATATTCCTGGGACTGCCTGCTGGAGTCATCGGTTGAGGTCAGCGAGGCGGCCTTTGTGACTCTGAGGGTATTCCTGTAGAATAAAAATGAGACTCGGCATTTGGTGCATCACTCCTCCGAAGGGCATTATGCAAGAATTGGCAGTACTGATGAAAGATAATTTACTTTATGATTACTACAGGCATATCAGCTCTCCTCTGCTTGGAGGGAGCAAGACAGAACCTGCCCCAAAAATAATGATGACATTTGATCAAATTTCCACAAATGATGACACATGGATAACTTCAATAAAAACAAGGTCAATGGGATGTATCTATGTTTGAATGGATCTGATTTTAAAAACATATTACATAAACTTCATTGTAATATAACACCATCAAGCTACAGTTCATCCCCCCCCCCCACACGTTATTTCAAGATAATGAGCTAGGACCATTTTTTCTACTATCCATGCAACATGTAAAGGGCTAGCCAAGTTAGGAAGCTCACTGTGGATTGGTACAGTTGTCAGTTTTTCCTGGCCTCAAATTTATGTTAAGTCAAATTGCTGCATCTTGCATGGTATATCTGACCCTCTCAGTAATAGCCTAAGTTTTCAGTTTCCAAATATCACATGAAAATCTCCATACTGCAATAAATGCAGCAGATGGCATGTAAACTTATGTTTATTTTATCACATATGTAAATCTGAACCACCAACAAAGTCCTACGGTAAGAAATCAACGATACATTTCCAAGACGATGTTTTTTGTTTCGAGCAAATGGGAAGTCTAGACGTATTCTTAGGGCGAATTATCAAGGCAAAACCAAGCGAACAATAGCAAATTCATTAGTTGCAACCAGCTGTGAGAGGTAGCTGCACACAAGAATTTCTGCCAATTGTTTCTGTTGCTAAGAAAGACTATTTCCCTGTGTGTTTAAACCCTACCCACTGCTGGCTCATTAACTTGAAAAGTGATCACAGCCAGCAGCTGCGATCACTGACCTGTGAGGAATATTCAGTAAGACAACAATATACACTGGACTTGTCTTCCAGTTGCCGTCAACCAGATACGGAGATGATCCCTAACTTATGACTCCCACAGTAAAGTACGAAGGTACAGTCTGAGGTTGTTCCAAATGGGACAGCAAACATTCTGTAAAACAGAACCTGTAATGTCCAATCATAGACCCGCGCTAGACCACCGCCCACATTTTTCCTCTATGCACTCACTATACATGCTGCTGTGACCAGACCCAGTGAGTGACATTCATTGAATGTTTTGTAGACATGTGTTTCAGGAAATTTGAATTTCCAGACGTTGCTTTCCTATGCTAAAGGGGATCGTAGTCAACTTTGAAGGACTATTGTGTAAGCGGCGGAGTTAGTATATTCATTGGGAATGACTGTGAGATAGGATTGATCACTATTTTCATTAAAAAAAAAAACCACGGGGAAGGCACCTCAGACATCGATCATAGCTAGACACGGCTTTGTGTTACATTTCTTTCATATATGCACACAGTGGGTAGGTATATTGAATTGTCGAGCATCGTACTGATGTAAAATCCTTTCTTGTGATGTTTACAATATCCTGGATAGTTTATGGGACAAGCTGCTTCCAGAAGTGTTGATAATTAAGCAACAAAAACGCAAAGATCGGTCGGTTTTTTTTTAACCCCTACCTCTCATCTTATTCAACTTTGTTCTTTTTTGGATGAACAAGTTTTGTTAGCTCTTGGCAGGTTGCCAGGCTCCTAATACGTGCATATAACAACAGGTGGTCTTCTTCTGAGGGAGGAGTTTATTTGACCTACTTTCCTCAAGCAAGCATTTGCAGTTTGGAAAGAGCCAATTCCTACATTTTCAACTGTTTCCATAGGACTTCATCCTGACCTGCCACTTCAACCTGCTTTTTCAAAATTGAAATTAATCCATCTTTAAAGGACGGAGGAAAAAAACAGACATTAGCATTTATGAAATGGCTTAAAACTGGAATATGAGTTGCACTGGTAATGGCCTGCTCATCTACGGGTTTTTCGTCAGTGTTTCAAGGAAGACAAAGTAGAGGAAAAGATTACATGTCACAAAACCTTAAAGAGAACTATGCACTCATCTTAGAGATATCTGAATATGAAAATTGTCTCAACATTGTTGTTGGCCCGACAGTATTCAGACTCTCCAAGAAAGCATAGCAGTCAATCACCGCTGCTTGACATCAAACAGACCGGTTGGGAATAGATATGAATATTCATCTAAGCAAAAACAGGGCTTAAACAATGTTATTTTGTAGTGGCTATGACATATTTGGGGAATTTGAATTTCATGACTTTTACTGACAAATTTTCAACTCATATTCCAGCTTTCATCTTGCCTTTGTTTCTCTTTCATAATTAATGAAGCCATCAGAGTTTCACTCACAATTCTTTCTCCAGCTGTGACTGGATGACTTTGGCTGACTTTGCTAACGCGACGTCCTGCTTGTTACACGCCACCAGAAGCTGCAACTTTGAACGATGCACCGCAGGGTCGGTGAGGAGGATGTACAAGAACTCAGCGACCTCCTTGACTTCTTTCTGGAATTTAGAGCTGTCCACCATAAAGATAACGCCTCTGAAGGAGTGAAGTAAAAAGGATGGCATCAATTTAGCTGGAACTCTCCTAAATTAAGGCATCATATGGTATGAGCAAGATATGTAGACACTGCACTTCATCGAGTGCAAACAATTTAATCACATGCAGCAGACAAACAAATGCCAATATCTACTACTGTTGGTGAAAGATGAGAAAGGCTGAGGACCCAAGCTCTAATCTCATATCTTAAGCTTTAAACTAGGCACAGGGAATCAGGAGAAATATTTCATTTTAATATGTGGTTGGCACAAAACATCTTGTCAACCATCTAAGTAATTACTCACCAAAAGAAGTGGTGCTACTTTTCTTATGTTTCTAATGTAAAACAAAGTTGACTGCTCTACAATCTAATCATATGCCAAACTGAGCTGCCTGTTTAGGCACAGAAGAGACATTTGAGGCAGGTGGTACTGTAGTTAAGATTTCATTGGCTTAGAACTTTGAAAGTTTATTTCTTTATGAATACAATATACAGTAAATAGTGCATAACAGCAACAAACTTACCTCACTTCATTTTTAAATTTTTCCCAAAACTGGAGTCTCTGCCTCTCATTGCCCGGGATATCCACAAACGGGACATCTCTTCCTTTTGATGCACAGTAGTAGAGACCGGAGTTTTCTTTAATTGATGTGTAAGTTTCTGTTTCTTTCTGGAAAATGAGCTGGAAATGGACAATATGTAACTCACAACTTTAAAAACTATTTGAGGTAATCACACTGTTGGGCATGAATTGCTGGTATATTTAGCCCTAAGCGACTTTACGTCTCTAAATGTTTCACCAACTCCAGCATAAAGAGTTTCAAGCACAAAGACATCATCCTCGAGCATTGACTGAAATCTCAAAACATAATTTTTCTTCGTCCTTGACCGTAAAACAAATTAGGAGGCACAGCAAGAAATTTTCAATTGCTGTAATTTTCACTTTTCAGAATGCTTGATGTGCATTCACTAGAGAACAAGTATGTGACATTGAGTGTTGAGTTACCATTGAGTGTTGAGTGTTAAGTAATACCATTGTAATAAATTGCTGTGAGCGGGACAAACAGTCTCAAATGCCAATGAAAAATACAAGAGAGCAAAGGCTGTGTATTTCACCCAACACGCGATTCAAGAAGACTTCTAAAATGTTGTTTCCATTGACATGCAATTTGGTTGTCTTATAAACGTAACTTGAAACTTATGTAAGGGAAGGCTTTTACTGGAGGCCATGTGAAGCACAGCAAACATTGTCCACTCTGAAAAGGCATTCCTCAATGTGTAATACTTAATATACACCACATATTTACCAATACCTTCATGTTCGTGATGATGACTTTGGCATCAATATAACTGAACCACTTGGAGTGAGGAAGAAAGCTGGTTAGAAGCCTGCCTTATAAATTAACTTCATACAAAACTGGCAACAGCTGATGTCACAAACCTTTGTAAAGAGAGCAGTTTTTCCAGCCTCACTGACTCCAGTCAGTAGTATCGTCCTCTTTTTAGTCTTTCTGCCACTGAGAATGAACACCAGAACTAAATAGGAGAAAAGGATTTAAGACCATTTTATAACATGGAAGGAAAACTAAGCAATATGTACTGTAGCTTGCAACCTACAAAAACAAAACAAAAAAAAAACTGTTATCAAACTAAGCAGTTCATGGTGGCATTCAGTCATCCTCTTGCATTGGTTCACCATGGTAATTTGTCAATATCATTGTAGCAAAATATGTGTATATCTGAATGAGGGTAGGAATGAAGGAGGTAACCGGTCGTTTTGCTCCCATGCGAGTTTGTCCCAACAAGTTTGCCCCAAATTTACAGTTTGCCCCAAGCTGTTTACCAGTTTGCACCAAGTGCAGGCCAGTTCACCCCTGACTTGATGGTTGCAATGTGTCAAAAAAGGTGGGAATGAACTCAAATGGTCCTTTTATACTATCAACATACTACATTAATTTTGGTTGTGATGAGTGGTTTTGCATTTCATGTTCTATCTGTGTTCAAGTGTTTTCACGACATGTTTGATATTTCCCTCAAAATTTCCATTAAAAATCTCATTTGTTTTGTATAATGACAAGTGTATTTAAGGCAGTTGGAAAGAAAACATTGCTAAAAACAAAAATCTTCAATTAAAAACAGCAAGAACTGAACTTCACCTAGCGTAGGCATTGAGCACAAAATCATCTGATCAGTGGTCATTTGCTATAAATGTGGCTGGTATACTAGTTCCAAGTTTTCTCTTTTTTTCTACAATTTATCTACATTGCTACAGTTTTTGCTATCATGAAAACTGTTTATTCTATCATATAAACTGAAGTTGAGAACTGTCACAATGGCACTGACATCAGGCAGTTCAAGGGAGCGAACTGGTAGGTATTTTGGAGTGAAACGACTTCCACTTTAGGGTGATCTTGCAAGGGGGCAAAACGACTGGTTGAGCAAGCTGGTTGAGGATGAACTTATAGGGATCAAAGTGACTGGTAACCTTGAAGGAGGGTAGTTTACATAGGCAGGTAGGATTAGGATTTAAAAGAGACACAGGTGGTGGAGTTGATGCTTGTGCAGAACACTGATATGTTGATGATTTGACTGTGCCTAGACCTAACTCAGACTATTAATTGTTACTGCAGACATGTGCCTACATGAATTGAAGTTTGGTGCAAATGTGAAGTCAGGCCAATGTTGTAATTGTACCACTACCAGATATACATTTAGGCTGGCACGTCTGAAAGTGAACATGTCTGAAAGTAATCCAAGATTTCCAATTCTGAGATGCGAAAATGTTACTGAAGTGAAGAGGAACAAAGATTTCAGTATCTGGTGGTTGCATTTGGAGGTGTAACAGAATTTGGTCAGTAACTGTAAGTTAAGATTGTTGTAAGCCTGTAATGTAACTTACTACTGTAAGCAGTACAGGGGCAGTAATTTGTCCCACGGCTAAAAATAGCTTAACTTAACGTTATTCGTTAGCGATAGGCTGCCGCTAATGTAAACTCACATATGGTGAAAACGATAAATGCAACGGCCGCGATAACTGCAGCTTGCGACACGTTGAGATCTCCAAAGATGTCTCGGAGTGTTCCAAGTGACTCTTTTATGACTCTTGAAGACATGGTTGATTTACTCGTGGTGTGGACTAAAATATTGGTCTACAGGCCAGAGACTTCGCGGTTTTGGTTCCTTACAACATTACAGACAGTTGCAGTGCTAGTGAACTACACCGTGTGGCATGTTGTACGTGTGCACACATGTGTACATGTAGAATTGGAAAAATGATTACAGTAGTTGCACGAAAAACGGGGCGCTATTGCAAAACTAAAAACGTGATTCCGGCATTGTTACCTTCGTCGAACACCATCACAGCCAACCTTCTTTAAAGAGGCCATGACACTACATACACTAAAATGCAATGAAAACTGTTTATATATATATATATATATATATATATATATATATATATATATATATATATATATATATATATATATATATATATATATATATATATTTGGACAAATTGATATCCAGAACTGCCATTGGTGTCCTTGTGACATCTTTCAATGTTATGCAATCAAATTTTTAAGTTCAAAGCTGGAACCTACGAAAGTCGATTAGGACCAAACGAAAATTTATTTTTAATTCGTAATTACCGTTCGTAATGACGAATTAATAATTCGTAATTAAGAATTAGAAGTAAATTTTCGTTTGGTCTAATGGGCTTTCGTAGGAAACTCCTTCTTGAAAAACTTTTTTCCTACAAGGTGGCTTATGACGTCATATTAGGAACCCTTTCATGCTCGAGCTATCGATCCACAATCATTCAAAATGCTTCTACGTAAACATGCCTTGATGGATTTGCTCCAAACTTACATACAATCTCAGTTTCTTGGGGCCTGTGCTATTTGGGGTGTCCAGTAATTGTTGGTCAAGGTATTTCTGAACACCCGAAAGGTGACACCATGCAGCAGAGCACCATTATGTCAAATCACCAACATTGTACAAGTGAATCTGTAGGAGAAGAACTTTTTGCAGAATTTCATAAAATCAGCCACAGGACCATGACCTTGTATGAAAAAATCTTGAACACACTGAATGTACCAATAACAACTCATCACTTTGACAAACCAATTAGAGTGGACATGAAAATCTGTGGGAGGATGACCATTTTCATAAACTTGGGCCATATAGGGCCCACATGGGACCTCTTACCAAAACTTACTGAATACCTCAAATGGTCCACTACTAAAGAAACGTTGTGTGCAAGTTTCAAACAAATTCATGAAAGTATGAGCAACGGTAAAAGTATTTTCAATTATGTATTGTGAAGAGATAGCTAATGCATGAATCTGCTCGCAATATGACATTATATGAAGTCAATAGGAAACAAAGATTTTTCTTCCAACCGTCCCAACTTAAAATTTGATAGCATAACATTAGATGATGTCACAAGTACCCCAAAAGCAGTTTTGAATATCAATTTGCCCAAATATTTTAAAACCAGTTTTTAAGGCATTTTAGTCTACATGTCATGACCTCTTTACGAAATTCGTTCCTAGGACTTTTTTTCCTATCTGGCTTTTCTTTTTTCTGCGTTGGCACTAGCTTTGTGTCTATTGTTTAAGTCAAGGTGAGTTTTAACATAATTATTACGTTTGACAAAATGCTGTTTTTTAAGACGAGCATGTACCCAATATCAATATCATATACATATTTGTGAAGAGCAAACGAATTCAGCAAACATTTTTTTCTAAAAAAAAAACATAGCAGAAACGAAACAAAAGATGTAGCAGAAGCGAGTTTTCTTTTTAACAAGGTTTGTCCTAATGGTACTCCGTACACTCAGAGAATTATTTACTTAAATTATGTAAAATAAGAAGTCCATAAATTTTATGTAAAATTAATGTAAGCAGTATTTGTAAATGTTACATAATTTTGGTAAATTTTACTACATTTTAGTAAAATTGTTATATCATAATGTAAGACTTACATTAACTGCGTGTAAAATTTTACCAAAAAGTTATGGAGTTCTTATTTTACTTTACGTTTTTGTGAGTGTAGGATGTAACTGTCCGACTTTTTAAAGTTTTTGTTCCCTACAAATTTCCGTTTTCACAATCCCATCCCAAAATTATATTAATCCTTCTCGTTACAAGTTCTTCACTACAGTAATGACTTAGAAACTTATCATGATTTTGCACTTTTCATTTCTTCTTTCCACGGATGGAAGTTGCAGTCTTGTCAGACAAGTAAAATAAAGAAAATATTAAATGAATGATTTCAAGTGGAAGATTTTTTTGACGATTCAGAAGGTTTGCGTGGTTTCCAAAATAACACACTTCATATAACTGGTATTTGGTTTCGTAATGTATAACTTGGAAAGGTTGCCTCTTGGCCATTTTGAAAAAAAAAAGCCCAACCAGATCTCAGATTAACCTGGCAGCTAAACGATTTTAAATTCACATGATTACGAGGCAGTTTTGTATCAAATGAAAAATCCTCCCCTTAGGAGAATTCTTGCTCCAAATTTATGTTTACTCAACAGCACATTTATTTTGACCAGCCATGGGTATTACAAAGCCAGCTTTGTCAGTTGACATATCGAATAATTCAGAAGTCTAATGGAGGAACAGAGAGTTTTTTTTATTCAGTAGCTCCCTTCGAGGAACATAATCTGAGAGATTAAAAATTTCTCTGACTGATCCACCTTAACAAAATCTGTCTCTTTGAGACACCTATGATCAACATTAGCAATTTGCAGGCATTTTCATGTATTTTAAGGTCGAAATAACCACAAATACATCTGCCTGTGTACTCTGCTGAAACTGCGAACTCTTTTTGACACATGAGAGTTCCGCGCCCTCACGTCAAGGGCGTCAGATCTCCCCACATGTGGCCTTTTGGAATATCCGTGGTGTCACTTATGCTCTCATTGTGCCATAATGCTAATTGCACTCCACAGTCACGTAAGTGACAGAAATATTTCCATTCTGTAAATTATAACACTAGACCTATACTAAATCATGGACAGTTTCAAAGAAAGGTAACTGGATCTCCTTTCGGTGCCTTATCGGGTCTTCACTGGGCCAATAACATGACCGTCACTTATATTTTTACTGTTCTGACCCAAAATTGGTTCAAATGGGGGATAAAATCATTGATTCCAGTGTATCCCAGACAGTCGCTCAGTGACAGAATAACTTGAAGTTATCCTAACTTGGATTTCCCCAATACTTGCCCAATTTGAACCTCAATTGGCCCAAACAAACACTATTACAGGAATACTCACGACATATGAATATCATAAACATCAGTGGATACATACAAAGCTCAAAGAAATTAATGCATAGTTACAGGGTGAGTGGTTTAAGAGACTTAGGGTGTATTGAATAAAATGTGGATACAGGTTTTGTATAAACATCCTCTTTTTTGTCAGTATCATTAAACTGGTTTTTCTCAAATTGTTATATTGCAATGATTTCTTGTTTTTATGTTAATGCACTGTCATCATCTTCGTCTGATCATGTGATTACGATGTATCGCTAGAAAGAAATGTGGGGGGGGGGGGGGGGGCAAGCATTAGAATACACTTGTTCTCAAAGAAGTCTTTTTACATCATCACTTTCAACATGGGCAGTCAGTCCTGTTGCCCAGTGACTGACTCCTAACCTAACCACGCAGGCCCTTAACTCATTCCTCATTAGGCCCAATGATCCCTAAAAGTGTCCTCAACCGTCTATTGATGGAGGCTGTCCGCTTAGGGTCTATAACCCATAGTCCTCACTCCTCAGAGCCGTAGATCTCTAAATACGGTTCTGATAGTCCTGAATGCGTCCTTCTTGATATAACCCTCTCAAAGAAGAAGAACAAAAGCCGTAGATCAGCGCCCCGGCACCTTCCTCAGTTTCCCCTCCCTTTGGCGAGTTGTTATTTAAAAACAGAGTCCCTGATCATGTGCAAGTTCATGATCAGTGGAAAGCACGCATCCAGCAAATGGGAGATTGAACTTTGGGTCACGCTGGCACGGATTGTAAGTAAAAGCTATAAACACCCGGTACTCTGTTTTGGTAGAGAATTTTTTTAGGCAGCACAAGGGTGCAGACATATTGTCTACTTAAATGGTTCGCTGTGATTGGCTCAATTGGACCCAACCCTCACCTCTATAGAAATCTGCGGTTTCGGCAAAGAACTATATCTATATTTCTATGGTTATCTATATTTCTATGGGTTTTGGTGGTGGTGCTGGATGCATGAGCTGTACGGATGTTAATCTAGCAACTTGGAAGTTGTTGTAACACTGAAGCCTTGCTAGCTCAGTCTAACTTCGGCCAACCGAACTTATTTACCCGGAGACCAGCGGCCTACTTCATTCCTTTTTCTATGAATCAGTTGTGAATCCCTTACTGGCCTTACCCTACTCATAACTCTTTGGTGCAACCAGCTCAGCATAGTCCGAAGCTGGTGCTTGCGTGAATTTGTCCCCGAGTCCGTGCCATGAACCAGCTACTTTACGAGTTGCGAATCTAAATTAGGCTTACCTGGTAGTTGCATCGACGCGTAGCGGTTAGGAAAAAAAAATATGGCTCAGACTAAGCCCATACCCAAACCGGTAAAGTTTCTGTTTGGTGGAACTTCAGGGTAAGTCAACCCTACCTGGCTGTATAGGGCCTACTCGCTTCGTCCCTCAGTTAGAAACTTAGGCGAGGTCCTAACGTTAGGCTAGCCTATTACTAATCAAGTATTACTATTACTAACTTGTCTTCTGATTTACGTGTCTTGGCCTAGTACCACTACTGTGTAACACTTAATTCTGGCATGTTTTCAAGAAAAGTTTTTAACTTCAAAAATGTCAGCATCTGTCCCAAAATGGTAATGTCTGTATCTAACATGAAATGGCCCATTTTACGATTGATTCAAACAACAACCGGGTGAAAACAACCAAATTTTCAACCGACATATAATATGTAAGACAAATGTTTACTGTTAACGAATAGCACTAAAGCTACATGTACTGTACATGTGAACTCCACATAAACCATGAATGAACAACACTCAAACTGCAGACTGTACCTACAAGCTCCAGGTTTGCTATTAATTGGCATAAACGACATTCTTGAAAGCAAAATACAGCTCCATACAGTACCACTAGAAGCTACTCACTCTATAGGTTACACCTTTTCCAGAAGGTTCAAAGTAGGATCAATATTCGTCGTTACTTTTTTTCTCAGAGGGTAGTGAATGAGTGGAATGGGTTGCCTGATGATGTAGTGATGGCGAGAAGTGTAAATGGGTTTAAGAATGCACTGGACAAGTACTTTAGGATCTGTGACCGGGTTTGATTTTTGTCACCTTTTTTTCAGGGTCCTTGATGGGGACTTAATTGTCCCTCCTGATCCTTTTTTTAAACTAAACTAAACCTTTACAGAGGATGCAGTGCGCTCCAAAGGTCTTATTTATTTGTCTCCAGATGATCAGTCATGGAGGGGGCTGGGTTAGCTGCAGGTAATTTGCACAATCCGGAATGTCTCATTTTTTTTTACCATCTCAGGCCGATGTATCATAGTCAGGACATCTGCCCTGGCATGATGTATTCAAGGTGTGGTTTTTACCTGTTTAAACCTGTTTTTACTCGGATAATGGTAAAAACTAGTAAATATTGGTGATGAACTGCATTTCCACTGGCAGGGAGACATGAAAATGAACAAATGTGTCAAAAATATTTTTCTTTTTATCCTTTTTTGTCATTTATTGATGTTATAAGAAAACCCTTCTTTTACTTGGATAGTTTCACTAGTAAAAACCATGGGTTAAAACCACATAGGGTAAAATCTGCCAACACCAGCAAAATACCTTGTACAAAGATTTGGAAACTTTTGTCCCAGGGTTGCAACAGACTAGGAAAGTTGACATTCCACAAACTAAAAACTCTTGCACCTGTTCACATTCGTGAAGATGGTATAATTGGTATGACCTTATGCAGGGTGTACTAGGGTAAAGTCCTTCCATTTCTTTTACAGTTCCTAAGTACAGTTTGCCCACATTGCTTTAACTTTTCAGGCTTAGTAGTGTGACAGAAATGCAGACTCAGAGGGTCTAAAGATAAAGGCCCTGTTTGATAGTTGAGCATAAATGTTGTGAATCTTCACAGTAGAGTTACTGTAACCAGTTACTGCAGTAAGACATAGATATATATAGGGATAACTGAATGAAATTACCAAAGTTTCAGCAGTGCTTCATTCTGTACAGTTTTTGTTTGCATACGTTCTTCCTTATACAGCCATTGTACTGTTTTGCTTATCACACTCTAAAACATGTGTGAACTGCTTGCAGTACAGTACTGTACTGTACTGTACTGCAGATATCACTCAACAGTGTCCTGTCCTATAACACCAATTGGCACCTTACAGTATTTGTATTGGGACATTGCTACAGTTAAGCAGAGTCCCCACGGTCATGGAAAACCTGGCAAAATCATGAAAATTCCAAAAATATTTCAAGACCTTGAAAAGTGTTTGAAGTACATGCTGTCCTGGCAAGGGGTCACAGAAAGTTTGAATTGTAGCATAGTTTCTTTCCCATTTGTAAATGTGTTTTCACTCGTGATATCAAAATTTATTATTCTCCTAACCTTGTTTTGCTTCAGCTTTCGCTGTTGCCGTTGAAAGCTTTATGGACAAAGGTCCTGGAAATTCCTTATTTGTCCCTGGAAAATCATGGAAGAGTCATGAACATGTAGTGACTCTGCTTAATAAGCACATCATTGTCTTGCTTGAGAAGTAAATGATGGATCAATGACATTTCAGTTTTGTAGTAAATGAAGATACTAACACATCTAGCAGAGTTTAGTTCACTATTTGAGTTGACTGAATTAATCCCAGCCGAGGACCTTTCTTCTCTTTGCAGGATGGCAGCGACATTCTTCGTGCAGCCGTTGGACCTCGTCAAGAACAGGATGCAAATGAGTGGTAAATGAAAAATAAAATTCCTTTCCGTGAATATGTCTGAATCCTTCAAGCATTGACCAGTGAAAAAGACAACGAGCTCGCTGACCTGCATTTGAGAACTATAGTCCCAACAATACCCTGTTTATTTTCATCTTCTGGGAAAGTGTCTTGGATCCCTTACTCGCTCCCACTCTGAGGGTATGTCTTGGCAACTGTGTGAGTGGACTGCAGCAAATTGCTCCAACCCATGCAATTTCTGTGTGCCTGTGTCTGATGTACAGTACTACTGGCAGTGAACTGGTTTGCTACTTGTGTGAGCCATTTTAGATCACAAAACTTGAGCCAATAGATGAAACTCTCTTTTTGTGTAGGTGTGATTGCATACCAGTTGTCAGTATTCAATCTAATAAATTAGCAAATCAGTTAGAGAGAAAAAGACTCATCTAAACTGCTGTAAAATTCACTAGAATATCTGTTTCAGATAACATGTAGAGGTGGGTGGACCTCGCAGTTTGATCTTAGCAGGGTCTTCAGAATCAACCCTATTCTCATAATGTCAGACATACTCACATTATTCACTGAGTAATAATCAGAAGTGGAGGTCAATTAAGGTTTGTAAATTTCAGAATCCGGAAGCTGTTTAGGGTTTATCAAGGTCACTATACATTGTTGATCACATGTATTACAGCATGCTCGCTTAGGGAAATCTTATTCTGTTGTTTCATATGCTTACCTTGAACCCTTACCCTTTAGTACTTACTATTAAATAGTAAATAAAATATCTTACAACCTGCTCACTTTTGTCTCATGCATTGTTCAATGTTTAGGTGAAGGCGGGAAGGCAAAGGCACACAAGTCCAGCTTACATGCAATAAGGAACATTGTGTCTGAGGAGGGTGTTCTTGGTCTCTACAATGGGTGAGTGTGTAAAAACTCAACTTGAGCAAATCTGAAGAATATTATCACTATCTAAAAAACTTAATGTTTGCATCCAGCACCAGGGTACCCAACTGACGATTTCATGACCTGGTTATGTAATTTGTACCCAACTCCAGTTTCGCTGCATTAGGTACCTTGCGTATTAGACAAAAAAACTGAACATATTTCTTTTTTCTCACTGGTTGCATCATTCATTGAGCAAACTGCAGAATGTATACCTACAATAAACTAAGAACACTTCATTGTTGCTCTACGTCTGTACTTAAATGGAGTATAGCCATCTTTAGGAGACCCACAATTCTTGACAAATGGAAACAGAGCCATGACAGGAGTATCGCAATGACTTCATTACTGCATTCGCAACCTCTAACTCTGGACTCAGGAAGTCCGAACTCCATAATAACGTACAACAGATAAAAATATATATTGTAAAGATAAACACAAGTAACATATAAATTTGCTAATTGTACCTAGAGTCTTTGGACGAATTGCATCTATCTATTAACACTTGTATGGCCAATAGATGTTACACACATTAAATATTTGGCTGCCTTCATGTGCACTGAAATACAAAATGTGTAGAGAAATATTTTCATTTACTTCAAAGTGTATTCTCCACAAGCCCATCCAATACAAATACATCTGGAGCTGATCAAGGTCGCTATACATTGTCGATCACATGTATTACAACATGCTCGCTTAGGGAAATCTTAGTTTGTTGTTTCATACACTTACCTTGCATCCTTACCCTTTAATACTAACTATTAAATAGTAAATAAAATATCTTACATCGTGCTTGCTTTTGTCTCATGCATTGTTCAAGTGATGGCATATTCATTATGAGAGCTTTAAATTTATGGAAAGTGGATCTACTCAAACCTTTAAAAAATTAGAAGCTATTCTGAATATGACATTTACACAGAGATCTAGTATTCGATAAAATCAAAACTAATTTACATTCATCGTGTGAAGCGTTTTGCCCGGTGCGAGATGTGCCGTCTAGTAGCCAACCGACGATCGTTATCAATTTCTCTCCAGTAACTGCGATTCCACTTTGGCAATCCAGTTATTGTGCCAAAAAAAACTGTGTTTTGATTTCTTGACTAATGCAGAATTGGTACAGAATTGTTCTCAAGCAGGTTGTAAGGGAAAATTTGACAACTTGTTGCCACATTTCTTTGACAGAATTTGATAAAGATAATATAAGAATGACAACAGAACATGGAGGACACTGAAAGGTTCTGTTCCCATGCTTTTTCTAGCAACGTCACAAATGTTGTTGATCAATTGCCAGTGACCTTGAAAAGAGCTCTAGACAAATTTCCCATGCAGCAAAACATTGCGGACTGTCATCATCACTAATGTCTATTTTTTGCTGGGCTTCAAAGTCAACTGAAGATCTGTGGCTTCTGTAGAAGCAAAAGAAATGTAATACAGTACAAATCATCTTAAGTGGTTGTCAGAACTTTGGGGTTTCTGGGTCACTTTTCTTCATAAAAAATTTCATCTGACCATTCGTTTGCACTGTTAAAAGTGACTAAATGTCTCCAATAAAATCCTTCACACCATAATTTGCCATACTTTGGTAGAATTAAAATGTAGCAATGCTGGAACTGAACATGGTCGTGAAATGTTTTCATAACTGGTACATGTATACAATCCGATGCAGGTTACAGATGACATGTTACCGTTTTGTTACCACTGACTTCTCTGTTTCATTTTTTCCAATTTGAATTCATTTTCATTTTGAAAGACAAATTTTTCCATTTTTCAAAGTATCACTGTGTACCTTAATCTAATGGAACATGATGATTGTGTCGACTGTTATGTTTTGGATGGGGTTGTGGACTCTAGGGTCTCACTTAAATGGCATATTTATTAATCAATGGTTGGAAAATACTGCATTTGGTTTATACATTTAGATACTTTCATTTTTCACAATTTTTTTTCTCAATTTTTTTGTGCTCGTTCAATTTCAGGATGATTTTCCATGATTTTGTTCTTCCAGTTTTTGCAAACAAGTGAGTTCATGTCCTTATAGGTGATGCAACGGAAAGGTTCATTTTTGTTCAACATTTCCATTGTTTGGGAAGATTATCAGTAATACTTGTTGCAAATATGAATCTTCCATGTAGTGCCACAATACAGCATGTATTGTGGCTGTATATATACGAAAGATTCATATTTACTTTCAACATAACATAATTGAGCATCGATCCCCAATTTGAAGAGATTGTTGAAGGGTGGTCTATTATCCTGAACACAGTCAGAATTGTCATTGTTACATCATTAAAAGGCAATCTAAATTGAAGACTAATAATTTGTGATGGATGACAAATAGAGGAACTTCCTTCCTGATAGTATAACCTATCATGTGTTATTCATGATGCTCTTTTTGTGTCATTGTTGTTAACATTTTGTGATTCCCACCTCCCCCCAGACTTTCGGCGGGCCTACTACGCCAGGCCACCTACACCACCACCCGACTAGGGATCTACACAACACTTTTTGATATGGTTTCAGGGTAAGTGTTCTTTGGCCAAGAAGGAGAACTAGAGGAGTGGGTGTGAAAGGGGTTATTGGTACCTTTCACGAGGAATAAAGGTTATGTAACATCACATATATATGTGTGAAATGTGGAAACATGTTTGTGTATTTTGTTAAAGCCAGTTATGATCCTTTCTTGAGTGTGTGAAAAAGTATCTGAAGCCAAGTTTCTGCTCTTTGCATAAACTTGATTGCTTTAATGTCAGTACAGACATACTTGACATCTTTCGAAGCTCTGTTGTTTTTAGTGTTTGGTCTCATTGTATTTTCCTGTCGAAGTGGAAATGTGGAGAAATAAAAAAAATGTATTAAAAGCATGGTTAAAAGGACTAGCTACATATACTTCACCGAACCCTGCCATGAGTGGGACTGCCAGAATGCATGCCATTGATGTGAGCCATCCTCTCCTCCAGCTAAATAAATGACAGGCATATTGCAGGCAGTAGCAGATTGAGTCCACTGGTAGCATCCTAACCATTACCTTAATAATTCTTCCATGGGTTTGGCCATTCACTACCACAATGCCACTATTAAACATCTTACAAGTACAATTTTTTTCTTGCTTTGATACCATTGTTTATTTGGTAATGTTTTCTAATTTCCTTTTTTGTTTTATTATTTTATGTGTAATTTTTGTCTCATTGTCTTTTTCCTTTTCATATTTTAGTGTGGTATTGTTTTAATGCAGATGTGCAATTTCTCTTTTGAACTAGTTGTCTTATCCTACATTAATTGCTCACTACATGTTTGTGCCTTTTTCTCTTTACTTAATGTAATGTGGGGAGACATTGCCATCAATTTCATTTTAATCTTGGATAATTACTCCTTTTTCTATATTTTCAGGTCTGATGGGAAGCCGCCACCATTCTACATGAAAGCGATGATAGGTGTGTTCCTCAAATACTGCGATAATGTCATAAGTTCTTTGGAACCCTTCGCAATTCTTTCATCTGTATAACATATGAATTAGTTACTCTTAGGCAAACTCTCACTTTGACAACAACGAGGTTTGTTTCAAGTCATAAAATCAAGTCATGAGATGTTTAAATTTTTGCGAGGGTTGTCTGCAGACCAATTTGAGTATTGGCCATTTAGTGCCTCACTATACCACCTATGAAATCTACCATACTTTTTAGCCATTATTTTTTCAGCCATTATGTTTTGAATCCCCCACTATTTGATTATCTTTTTATTTGTCCATGCTGAGTGCTTGTCAAGTGTGGTAGACTACTGCATACATTAGTGCAGTAGATAGGCCCGCAGTAGGATAATACTCTACATTACCTGTGTGTGTGTGTTATTTCAGCACATTTTTGAAATCCAAGGATTACAATGCTAAAAGTCAGATTCACGTGATGATTCCCTGATATACTTCATGATCAAATGGTATGTCGTAAATTGTGAATTTTGTTTGCGCTTTTTTTTCTGAAGTTGGTTATTTTAGTGCTGTTTAGAGGTCAGCAATGTTCCTGCCAGTTGGCAAGAGGCCCGACTGGTACTATCCGGCATGGTGACATCCCTGATTGTTGCCATTTGGGAAGTTATCAGAACTCCCTTCCTTCCCCATGGTCACGTGAAATGTATGTTCGTAGTGGAGATAATCTGTTGGTACTGTTCTTGTTATTGTGGTAAAATATGAGTTTTGTATGTTTACTTTTATTTAAATACATCAATGACCCATTAGCCAATCCTACTTCTTCTCACTTCAAATGGGCAGGTATGTCTGCTGGTGCTGTTGGTGCTTTTGTTGGGACACCGGCCGATTTATCATTGATCAGAATGACTTCAGACGGCAGGTAAATTTCTGATGGCAAGGGAGTCATGTTTCAGTCAGTGATATTTTCAGTCAGTAACGTTGTTCAGTCTGTATTAAAGATTGGTAACTGTTGGTATCTGCATTGTACAATGCTGTATGGCTGATCGTTAAATCTCCAGCTGTTCTCGTTGTTTACCTCGGGCATATTTGTACTTTTGTGAAACCAGATGGTAGGTAAAACATATATCGTGATGGCCTAATTGGAGAGCTTTTTATGGCATATCAGCGTGAAATATATAGTAACTAGGAGCATGACCTCTTTTGTAGCATTGCAAGTCATATAAGTAATAAAATGGATAGATTTACCTTTATGTGTAGGTATGTTCTGTGCTGTATATCATCTTATGGCAGGGATATCAGTTTTGAAGATGAAAATCTATTTATGTTTACTTGTCAAATTTGAAAGTGATGAAAAGAGCCAACTGCTTGTTACCTTATCAGCAACTGTGACATTAAATTGATGTACCAAGATGCGCAGGTTATGGGTTTTTGATATTTTCATTTTTTCATCTAAGGTTACCACCAGAGCAAAGAAGAGGTTACACCAGTGTGTTCAATGCCTTAGCCAGGATAGTCAAAGAGGAAGGATTCTTTACTCTATGGAGGGTAGGTGAAGCAAAAAATTCCAAATGAAAAACAAAAAAATACCATCATAGTTCCTCTTGTATTTCTTTTTAAAGACAAAAACTCATCACCCAAGACTGTCAATTCTCCCAACCACCTACGTCTAGTCTCTCCCTCGGCCTGTCTTAAATTCCTACACATGTGTAATCAAAACAATGGATCCCTGTGTACTCTGTGTTATATGAGCTACTCTGCATCTTTCGAATTTGATGCCAATCAAAGAGTACTGCAACGTAGAACCAGTTGAGAATTTTGCTTTCCAGAGGGTAAAAATATAGCTTAGGGTGATAAGTTACGGCCTTTAATTTTGTAAAGAAAACTTTCTTGATGCCAAGATCAAACAGCAGTGCTAGTGGTAAGGTTGAGTACATATATTGAAAGATGAATGAGTGAACATATTATCACTATTTTAAATGCTGTAAAAACCAAACCTCAAGGTAGTTTTACAACCTATATTATTTCAAGATTGTCTAATTCACAGCTCCCTCCAAATTTTGTCACTAGTGGAATTAAAGTTTTGTTGATTCTTCGGTGGCATGATTTGTGTTGTTGAATGCTTTACTACTTTTCAAAGTGACAGAAGCTCTTGGTGGTGGTCGCTTAGGTTAATCGCAGGGAGGCTTGCATCATCTTTCTCATCATTGGTTGTTTTCATAGAATGGGAGAAGTTAGACAAAAGTAGATCCATTTGCTATTGGAAATTCTGGCCGTTTTGTCCCAAAGATTAGCAGTTGTGTCAAATAGTTCTGACATCTCTGTTGAACAACACTTTCCTTTTTTTTTGGCCTGTATGATTTGTTGAATATGATGATGGCATTCTTTAATTACCTTTCACTTCCAGGGATGCGGACCCACCATCGCCCGTGCCATGGTGGTTAACGCTGCCCAGCTTGCCTCTTATTCTCAAGCCAAACAGTTTCTCTTAGGCACTGGCTACTTTAAGGATAACATTGGCTGTCATTTCGGTGCCAGCATGATCAGCGGTTTGGTCACTACTATCGCTTCCATGCCTGTGGATATTGCAAAAACCAGGTGAGGCAATCAGTTGCTTTTCTCTCTTGTAACCAACTATATTGTTGGGTGTCAAATTGTTGGTATCAGCTGCCCTGACCTTCTGAGAAATGAAAGCAAACATTGTGCAAGACCACGAAACAGGTTCTCCATTTTCTGCAAATTTTATGGCTGGTCCTTTGGACAATAATTTCACTAGTTTTAGTTGCCTGCTTAGGAAATTTAGGTGCCTGAATTTTTTTGGTAGATACATTTAACAAAGTGAAGGCAGATTTAACAACTGCTGTCATTCTAAATTCCTGATATGTTCTAGATGTGTGTTCATGTAATATTTGCTACGCTAGAGAGACAAAAAAGTTTATTAACATCGAAATATGATAATGATAAAAGAAAGCAATGTAGTACTGAATCAGATAAGAAAAATTTTTTTAATTTTTACTGAGACAAAAATGGTTGTCCATCAGAAAACCATTTTTCATTTCAATACATGTAGTAAACAAAATAGTTAGGGGTGAGAAAATACATATAATCAATCTTGTCGGAAATTATGGCCACAAAACTGCCTAAAACCTGGAAAAGATAGATCTTCTCCCACATGTTTGCATGCGGTACTTGAATATATCATAGATGTTTCAGTCCTTTGTTTGGATTGGTGGACCCTGGACAGTAGTTTTTTTCAGCTCCTCCTCCTTTGATCTGCTGTGATTGAACTGTGTAATAGTAAAGGACAAAATAGTATTGCGGTTTTCAACTTCACTTTTCAACTTAAACGTAAAGTACAAAAGAAGAAGGTCACATGCCAAGTGTGCGTTTAATTTAGTCACTGTTAATATTTTAAGACTCACAATATCGAGGGAAGGTAAGTTCCTCAATCAGCTCAAAGTTATTTCATTCCTTTTTTTAAGTGATTCCAGTTCAATATCATTCACCTACATCACTAAGTCAACTAATCCTTACACAATTAGCTCACTCAGAACAATGCTTTGAATCCGGGTGTTTCACTGCCCACGTTTTCAGAGAATGTGATGCAAAACTTGAAGCAAGCTGTTTAATTGACATAAAAGAATACATTTAATATGTTTACCTCATTAGCAAGGGATGGCATGCAAAATGAACTGGAGAGTCAGAAGCTTAATATTTTGTCAACCAGATTCAAACAGAATCTACCAGATTCATCAACCAAATACATCAACAAGATTCAAACTGCTCTATTTTTGTAGCCAATCTCTTCAATCACAAGTGAAGTGTTTCTTTTGCATTCAGAACTTCCTTACAAAGAAACATTAAACAACCAGAAGAAGTATTGAGATTCAGCGGCATTGCTGCTCTAGTTAACTTTTGTTTGTCCTCCTTACAGAATTCTAGCTGTCACAAAAATTGTACAACCATGAAAATTGAGCCCTAATGAAAACATTCAAGTGTCTTTGTGTGAACCTATATCTGCACAGATCGTGTCAAGAGTGTCATATGTGGTGTCTGTTTCCATTAGAAGTTTTCATTGTTTTGTAATGTTTCAAGAATGTAGACAGTGGCAGAGCTAGCAGTTTCGGGGGGGGGGGGCAAAAAAGGCTTTAGGGGCACTGTTTAATAGAAATACCCCGTGCTCTTTAGTGATATTGGAGGAAGGGGGGGTACCGGCAGGGCTGTTAGGGTTCCTATATGTATAGAGGGGTGCGATTTTAGGTGCCATTTTGCCTTCTTCAACTGCGCAAACATTGCATGCATGTACAGCATGTAGATTAGTCAAATGGTGATACATGATCTTAACTTATTAGTGAAAACAAACATGTAAAACAGCCATTTCATTGCTTATCATGTGTCAGAAAGGATCAATAAGGTCTTTTTGTATCAGATGGGTTGATTTGATGCAAGAACTTTAAATTTTGCATCCTCTTTGCCCCCCCCCCCCCCGGCTATATAGTAGTTCCGCCACCAGATGGAGTGTATCGGTTAACCTGTGTTTGATGTTGTCATGTCTAATCGGTGTCTTTGCTCCAGTACAAGTAAAGATGTTTGGCATTGTGTCAATGTTTTAAGGCACATTGTGACTCACACGAATGCAGTTTAAAGTCATGAAGGGTACACCTTGTGCCATGTGCCATAAAAATATGTGGTAAAATGTCTGAAATC
Source organism: Stichopus chloronotus (assembly GCA_021234535.1). Lineage (NCBI taxonomy): Eukaryota > Metazoa > Echinodermata > Holothuroidea > Aspidochirotida > Stichopodidae > Stichopus > Stichopus chloronotus. The sequence continues at coordinate 6,804,909 of SFZH01000008.1, forward strand.
ATCTCATCCTCTTTTGCACCCATGCATCATTTACCAATGTGTGAGAAATTCATGACTTTTGGTTCTCTTGGTGTCAGTGACATTTCTGTCCAAAGTAAGCATCTTGATCGTCATAGCGTCTGTTCATTCATTTGCTATACCAACAGAATACAGAATATGAAAATTATAGATGGTGTACCAGAGTACAAAGGTTCCCTGGTGAGTATACCTGGTCTGTTTGCTCTTTTGTACTTTTTACGGCTTTTGTTTTTGCGAGATGTTTGTTTGCCAGTCTCAAACCGTTCTTCTGTCAGCCCCAGTTTGATTGCTCTGAACTCACCTACCCCTTACCCCTTTATTTGTTCAATCTTTGTTCAAATTTGTTTGGGTAGTTTCATTCATTTAAACTCAAGAATGGGGCTGTTACAGGCCTGCGGTGCCTGTTAAGGGAAGATGAAATGTTGGATGTTGGTCTGTCTAGATTCTGCTCGATGATGGATCACGTAAGACTCATCTGATCACGTTGGCATTCAATACGTTTGTTACTCTGTTTTGTGTAGCCATTGTGAGTACCATTCAGTTTGCACGTGCAGTAAAGAACAATGGAGCCGGAGGAACAATACGTGTCTTTGTTTGAAATTGTAAACATTGCTAATTCAACAGTGCAGGGTAATAGGTTTTATCATCCTCTTAGAATCAAAAGTGCTTGCTCATTGCAACTTGGTAATCAGGGTTTTTGGGAGATCTGATAAAAGTGGGGTCAAAATATTATGATTTCAAGTGTTTTGCAATATAGGACCGTCCTATACTTGCTCCTCACTTCACAGAGGGACAGCCTCTTCTAGCACCAGCAATTTTTATCCTTTTACCTGAAAGTTTCAAATGTTTAGTGGAGGCAAAATAATACAGTGACTCTTTGTTTTTAATTGCTTTGTTGGTATCTTGTGAAATGAGTCTCACAAAGAACTGTTTTAATGATGAAAGTTGGGGGGGAAGGTGATCCCAATACCAACAACCCGCAACCACTAGACAGGTTTCTGGATGGAGGTGGGGATGGGATGACTATGCTTTCTTTCATTTCCTCAGCCAGGGTAAGTTTGTCCTTATCTCCAATTGGTGGAAACCCTACCCACCTTGTGTTAAAATGCATGCCAGAATTTTTTATTTATCTGTTGCATGCTTTGTAATATAGCTTCAACCATAATTTAGTAGGGTCTTGTTATCTGCTTCTTGTAGCTACTGTAGATCCAGCAGTAGTTAGTCACTTTGCCTGATTGATCAGAACTTGTCATCCATTCATTTTCTTTGTTTACTTCAAACCATTTTTTGCATCTTACCCAACTGCTGCATTTGGATAAAGCAAAAACCTAAGAAAACTTTCTGCGGGTGATTTGCTTTTTCTTCTAGGAGGTTGAAAATGAGAATTTTTGTAGAACATATTAGTTATATCTTTATGATAACATGATAACCTAACTTGCAATTATCATGCTGTCACTTAACTAAAATTGCTGCCAGAATAGCAGAAATTTTTAGTAAAGAAATATTTAACCAAAACGTTGATATTTAATGGTTATGCTCCCAGACTGTCTTTATGCAGTATATACCTGAGCAAAAACCCCCTGTAAGATTAGAATGGATGTATGCTTCTTGTACCTTTTGCAGTGTCGGCAATTAAATCTGGATCAGTGACGACCTGATCGTGAAAAGATGCTGACAACTGACAATCAGACTAAAAGTGTTATTAGTAAAAGTAATCAATCAACTCGGCAATCGAGATGAGATCAGTGACTGTAAGTCAAAAACGGTCGATGTCGACCATCCGACGTCCTATCTGAATGTCATATGCAATCGAATTGATCAGTAACTCAAGCTTTTGAGTTCATCGGGGTACGTTCATCTGTCATTCTGCTTTGTTCGTAGGATGTCATCATCAAAGTTGCCCAACAAGAGGGGATTTATAGTCTCTGGAAGGGATTCACGCCGTATTACTCACGTGTCGGGCCACACACTGTCATATTTTTCATAGTTTTGGAAAGATCAAACGCCTTGTACAGAAAGCATTTCATGACCACCTGAAAACTAATCTTAACAATGGGAGTGGATTTTTAAAGGGATTTATTTTCTTTTCTACAGGTATGCATCCTCCAGTCAAACTAATTTTCATGAAATATCACATAAACAACATTCAATTCCATTTCATTTTAAAATTCATCTCTGTTTCATATTCATCTCAGCAGCTGATGTGATCATTTCTCTCTCTCTCTCTCATTTGAAATCTCCTCATCTTATGAGTTGATCCACATACTAGTAATGTATTCGTCAGTTGATAAACTTGGAACTGGGTAATTTTTTACTACGTTGCTGTCGGGTAGCCAGGTACCTGACAAAAATGTGGAACCAATCATTAACCTTGTCATTTCAACAGCAACTTTATACCTCATAATCTGTGTGGCAGGGTCTTTCTAGTGTAGTTAATAGGTAATGATAATCGTAGTTGCAAATCCAACCTGATACATTATACTGCACAGTTTCTTTAAATTAACATTTCTAATATCTCAGAGATGACATACAATAATAAATATTGACCTTCAGAAGTGTTGCTGTTCACTTTATGTATTGAAGGAAAGGAACTGTTGGAAACAAGTGAATCACTTTCAGGTACCTAGATTACCCATGGATGAAAACACCGTACATGTGAGGTCATTTTATTCTTGCATGCAGTCTTCCCTAGTCAATCATGGTTGTAGCAACTTGTAAAAACACATTACACCAGTCCTTTGAATTTTACAATCACAAGTTATTACTTGATCAAACGTTAATTTGTGTTTGTCAACTAAATTTTAACAACCTTCAAAGTTTGTACTCTTCATGCTTCATAAATAATAATGTTCAGAACTTTGAAATTTGAACATTTTTCTTTCTCATTGGTCAACGTTTGCGTAGTGCAATGCAGCTTCACTGTTACTGCTTTCCTTGCAATGCAGCAGCCCACCCTCACTGTGGCTCGTTCGTTTGCAGTGCAGCACATTTTTGATGTTTCTTCTTTGTTTGCAGTGCAGCACAGCACACCACACCATCAGTGTGGCTTCTTTGCTTGCTGTACACCATGCCGTCACCACAGCCAGTTTCCCTTGTAGTGCACTACACCATCACTATAGCCAGGTTAAAGTCCATGCACCACACCACCACTGCGGCTAGTTTGCTTTCAGTGCAGTGTATCTTTGCTATGGCAGTGTGGCATCCATAAGCAAATGTAATCATTTTGTCCTTTGTATTGTTTTGAAATAATATTCAGGTTGAATCAGTGTGATCAACAGGTTGAGTGAGGGTCAGAATGTTTTGTTAATTAATGAATATTCATTCGTCCCATGATGATGTAATTTAGAGTTGTTTTCCTCCTTTTATTTGCTTATTGTAAGGGATACTCTACTTGACATCACATGATCCTCTTGGAAAGGAAAGTAACAGCCTCAATATTTCATACCATCCTTGGTTGTCTTGTTTTCTTCCGTTTCCTCCTCTTACCTTTAAGGTAATACTAATCCATCATGTGAGGCAGACAGTGAAGCTATGACTGCATTCTTTGCAAAGGGAGAGCTATTTCTTTACTCTGTGTGTGGTGGTGGGGTTTGGTTTGTCTCCCCTCTGGTCCATCCTCTGAGACAACCAGTGCAGTATAAATCAAACACAGCTTGGACTGTCATCATCCTTGTGTAGCATCACATGACTGCATGAATTGGGAATTAAGGCTGTCGTTATCACTGCTGGATAAAAATGCTTACTTCCTAGGAAGGGAGTATAAATTTTCCACAATTTTGTATAATATTTTTGTAAGAAAAGGGTTTATTTCCCTCAAGTGCCAAAATTTTCCTCCAAATACACAAATTACCCTCTGAATACACAGATTTCCTGGGGAGGAGCCTCCGGGCCTCTCAACTTTTCCCACAAATGGTCATTATTTTGCTCCTCCTTGGTGGGTTTTGATTTGGATTATTTCATCCATCATCCCTCCTCTGCTTCCTCTCAAGCCAGTCCTCTCAGCCATCCAGTAAAGTATTAATCAATAGCCTCTCGTGCTGCCATCCTTATTAGCATCACATGACTGCATTGGTGGGAAATCAGGGCTGTCATTAGTTCATTCTTCCGTGGTAGGTTTTTGGTTTGTTCCTCTCCATTCCCCCCTCCCTCCCCCACCCTTCCCTGCCGATCCTTACAGAGAGTAAGTGAAGTGCTATTAACCAATCATGTATGATGCCCAGTTGCCCACATGTATTGGGAAGCAGCCCATAATTTTCACTCCGTCCTTGGTGGGTTTGGTTTGTACCACGTCATTCACATCCATTCCATACCAGAGAGCAATTGAAGAGAATGCTCTCACAAACAATTTGCAGTCTTCGGTAACTTTGCAATACTGGGAAATTGCAGTAGGTCTATGTGTTATAATCTCCCCCTGCAGCAAATTAAAATTTGGTGAAAGGAATCCATTTTCATCATTGTGTAGTAGCTTCATTTGCATTAAAGGGGAACTCCAGTTAAGGAACATGTCTTCTGACTTTTTTAAGCCATTTCAAACCATTTTCATTCATATTCTTGACGTTTTGAAATGAACTTCTGATGGGCAACATGGTATGTTCAAACTTCCCGCCCCACAGAGTTTCTAACACTATGCTTGTACATGAAGGGCCATTGTGATGTAATTGACTGTGATCTCTGTGGCTTGTGACGTAATCAACGACCAACCATGATAAATGTGATTAACCCACATAATTAGTTATTAGACACATTCAATGTGGCTATCACAAGATAAGGTAACCGATAAGATTGCAATAAAACACAGAAGAAGAGGAATTTTCCATCAAAAGGCAACATTACGCAGTGTGAGTCGGTGCGAACAATACTGTGAAGATAAAGAAAGGTAATCTTTAGTAAGCACTAAGTGAACGTTTTCAGAGACAGGGGAATAACTCATGTAATTACGAATTATGCAGGACAGTCAGGTTGGTCGTCATGGATTAGAGCCGATCGTCGAGTACGTCATAAGCCTCAGAGATCATAGTCAATTACATCATTATGGCCGCGCCCTTCGTGTACATTCATGGTGTTAGAAACTCTGTTGGGTGGGAAGTTTGAACATATCATGTTGCCCATTAGAACTTCATTTCAAAAGGTCAAGAATATGAATGAAAATGGTTTGAAATGTCTTAAATAAGTCAGAAGACATGTTCCTTGACTGGAATTCCCCTTTAAAGATTGGTTTGTTGTTAAAACTTGGCACACACTTTTCTTCCATTTAGGCGCCGTGCGAGTGAGTCACACTCAGGCATTCTGCAAAGAGAGTGACCAGAAACTGAGATAATCTTATGCCAAATAGCCCATTTCCCCTTGAGAGTGTTACACACAGTTCACAAAATGTGTAAATTTCACTGTGTTCAGTTGATCTGGAATTTCTCAGGGCTAAAGTTTGATTTTACAGTGACTTTCAGCTCACGCAGGCAGCAGAGTGAATTTAGGTAACTGTGTACCTCTCTACTAGAGATTTGGTTTAGCCTCTAAATGTCACTAAAGTAAGTTTGTCCAAAACATGTGATATTGTTTTTGTGAAAAGACCTGTGTGTGTCTTGAAAATGACATTGAAGCTCTTCCGTTGTTATGAATGTTTACTCATGTTACATGACATAACAACAGTTACAATAAGAGCCATTAACATGCGTTCCAGTGTCTCTGTCAACGCTGTGTATGTCTATGTGTGACTTTAGCAGTACATATGTGTCAAATGTTTGCATAATTCATGAATAATTCATTGACTACATCACAAAATTTGATAAATGTTGCTCAATCCTGTTGATGCGGTGGTTACCCCATTGTTTATGAGTTTAGAACAACACTGAAACTTGTTAATCAAGAACCAATCAAATCTCATATTTTTCTCTTACTGTATAAACTTACTCTAAGTCTCATTGTTTATTCGTATCTTAGGATGTTTTGGTTCGCACTGTGAGCAAGGAAGGGTTCTTTAGTCTGTGGAAGGGTTTCACCCCGTACTACGTCCGGACTGGGACCTCACACCGTCTTGACTTTCATCTTCCTCGAGCAGATGAATGCTGCATACCACAGATACGCTGCCAGCGGTTCATAGAAGATTGGCAAAAGCGGATCCTCCCCAAAGTCACTTCAGAAGTGGTGCAGAGCAGTCAATCAATATTAGATTTAAAGGTTTCTCAGCCTCTGTGTGAAAGCTGATATAGTATCTATGTGTGTGAGCAGAAAGTGAAGAGAAAAAAAAAGACAAAGCATTGGATTATTTATTGTTTATGGGAAAGTTTGCAAGGGGTCAGGTAGGATTTTTTTTTTCTGTAAATCTCAGAAAAAACCTTTGGTTGTGCAGTATGCTACATCAAGTGGCATTTACATTACATTACATTGTGGTCAATTTGAAGTCATTTTGCTTAATATTTAGGGCCTTCTGGTGGAGGACACATTTACATGTATTGTTTCTGTCAACACAGAGTGATTAAAATGCAATGCTTTCATAGTCTAGTTTTCCAGTGTGCTTGATTTTTTCAGCTGGTAAATTAGGTGTTTCTGGTTGAAAGATTACTATCACAAATCTTTAGAAGCGTCTTCGGTCAGAGGCATAAGAATCTTACATCGCATGTGGTATAAATTTGGGTGAATAGATGAATTTTATTTTACTGCTCGTTTTGTGATGGTAGAGAACAACCTTCATTTTCTCTCTGCTTGTTTATTGGGTGAAATAGTCGGTTTTATTAAAGCAGTGGACATTCTGGTTTGTTAGTTTATTGAGATAGGCAACACTTTGCACTACTCGGTTTAGGGAAAGATGCTTGGTGTGATAAAGGAAGTAAACACTTGGGACCATGTGGTTTTAAGGTGAAATGTGGTTTCATCGAGTTGTTAGGCTCTGTAGACCACATGGTTTTAAGTTGTACTACTTGTTAATATTTAAGGTAGTAGATATTCTATCAATTGCTTTCTATGCGGAAGGTAATGCAATTTTTTTTGTATTCTCGTCACTGTTAAATGGTACATTTTTATGTTACTACTACATGGACAGTGCTCTCATTTGAAACCACTCAGCTATTTGACAGGGGACCCAATCTAAACTACTTAAGTTGTTCCTATTTCTTGGGTGGAGTCCACCCTAGACTTTTGGCCATTGAAGCTGTGGAACATCTCTGCATTGCTTGACTTCGGCTTTTGTGCACTTTTCACTCGATATTACGCTATAAATGGTATTCTTTTATCACTGTAGTCTTGATTTATCATAATCAATTCAAAATAAAGAAATTTCAGTGAAATTGTGATTCCCTTGGTGTTATACACCTCCTGAATGGAACTGGGAAACTCCTCCCCAAGGGGTTTGACATGCCTCAGTTCGTAATGTTTTGCCAAAGAAAAACAGAAGGTTGGCTTCAGGTTCTCCACAGCAATTGCTTCATAAGTCCTTTTTTTTTTCTGGTGAAAAGAAGGATCCGTAGGAATGATGGGATAGAATGGATTAGACAAGTTTTCAAGTTTTATTTTAAGCACCTGTGTATGAAAATCTCCGAAAACACCTCAGTCACCCCAGCGACTGTCACCCAGTAAAGTTCATATATGAATTGTCTGGCATGCTGCCTATCTCCTGTATCATTTCATATGCTGTCCAAACCGGCATTTTTTTCCAATTAGACAATGTGACTGAGTTAACGCTGTTACAAACACTATCAACTCATTTCAGCACACGTCAGCTTAAAATTCATTTCGTAGTTTACGAATCAATGTCGCCGGCTTACAAGCGGCATTGTATGTCTGAAATGCATCCCACAAACTTAACTGTTGATTGAAGAGTATTTAATTGAGATCTCGATCCCTGTCTGACTTGTAAGTCTCTCCAGAATCGGGGAAATGGTGGAGCCCTCTCTCCCCTAAAAAAAGAAAAATAGAATATTGTTACTTACCATTTCGACCTGGTGATCCAGGGACCAAATGACCAAATTTGCATTGCAGTTTGCAACCCATAAAAGTCCACTTGCAGTTCAATTTTAAGTAAGCTTGCCAATAGTTGCGAATCAATATTTTACTTGGGTCCCACCTGAAATTTCAAATGCTCTCTCGAATTGTTCAAGGAGAAGAAATAAATTTTGTTGATTGCTCTCAGTGAGCTAAGTTTTCAACTTCTTTCCATGGCAATCTTTGTTTAACATCTGCTAATCTAAGTGGGTTGACTGATTCAAACACTGATTTGCAGAAATCTCTTATCGGTTTCTTTACACTATTTTGTACCTCGGAGAGATAAAACGCTGGAAGTATGCTGTATTTGTTTGCGTTGCCAGTATGGTGCCATCCTGTGGTGCATCACAAAGAATGAAAGGGGATAGCACAAATATTCCTGTTAACATGTCATGTAATCAAATTCCAGCCACATCATGCTGTATTGGCATTTCTATCCATGCTGTGTGTCACTGTTCTTACACTGCTGTCAAGTGATTAAAAGTTGCCCCTTGATGTATTGCAGTTAGCTGTCACACATTAATGTGTTCTCAAATGTGACACCCATTGGTTTCTAGTATCGTATTACAACATTGGAGATCCTTCTGAAATGCTTATAGCAGGAAACAGCCGCCATGTTGAAACAGCCGCCATGTTGTTTAGAGGGTAATAATTTCCTAGATTACTGTTTTCTTTGCATGTGGTGTGAGGCTGTCCCTGCAGTGTGACCTAACAGTTTAGACAAAATGTCACATTTGATTGGCAGATTGTTAGAGCATATGTTGTGACAGTGTGATGTGATTATGTGACATCAGGTATAGCAATGTTACAGCAGCCCAGCTGTTGTTTCCTCTTTGTGAAATCAGTCAGGCAGGATGAGTCATCTTGTAGCTTTTATCAGTTTTTGCAGACTCTTAAATAAGATGAATTCACAGATGAAGATGAAACAGTTAGGTTTCAATACTTTTGCAATTTTACTGGCTACTGCCAGCTTCCATTCACCAACTTGAATCTCATTTTAGAGAAGTGTTTTTTATTTCCATGCAATTGCTCCTGTTTTGGACACCTAAATTTTCCTCATTTTCTCAGTTTTGTTATTTCATTGAACAGAGGTTATTTCCTACTTATTGAAGTTGATCTTTTATGTAAAGTTTATCAATGGATTCTGTGTTGACAGATGAAATATACCAGACGAGGCTTTCTACCAAAGTGTTTCCTCTTCACACAGAATGTAGACTATAGAAATAAATGTTGTTTATCAAGCTACGTCAGTAAAGTGAGGGCGCCTTCCATTGTATGTCCAAAGACCGGACGTGTGTCCTGCATACCGACAGTGGACATGCAAAGTTTGAAATTGAATTTGAAGTGTCACATGATTTGATCATACTTTCATTTGTCAAATTTGCATGTTTATTTGCGACATTTTTTTCTATCACAATTTCTAGTGAATATATGTTGATGTAGTACGTGTATCACCAACATTCTGTTACCGCAGTGACAGCTAATCGTTTGTCTTGAAAGGGAATAAGCAGTCACCCCAAATTTATTCCCCAGCAGCATCAGTCAAATCTCTCAAATCTCCTCTTTAATACCTTGCAAGTATCTTTCACGATATTTCAGACTATTGCGTATTCAAAATAAATAACTTGCATGTATTTACCAATCCAGTGACAAAAATATTGTGACTTGATGAAAAGAGCCATCCATGAATTAGGATAGGGGACTATACTAATACAAACTGGTGGGGTGACTACATTTTCCCTTTAAGTAAAGCACGCATGACATCCTCTCTTCCTCCATTTCCACATCAATATCGTCAAATACTATATAGCCTGACAAACTCTGCAGCGATGGCATGGATGGGGGGGGGGGGGGGGGAGGAGAACTGGCCAGAACCTCAGTATTTTTTATTGGGGGGGGGCACACCAAAAGAGTGAAAGGATGCTTTCAGAACCTGGGAACGCAATTTTCCTGGATCTATTGGGTGTTTTTATCCAAATTGTTTTGGTACCCACTGAACCAATTATGGCAGCCCTCCACTGAAACTTCCTACAGTTGAGTCCCCCCCCCCCACACCCAGGAAGGATGCACACAGGCTGCCTCTGAAAGTGGGGGATTTCATGATGACAAGGAACTAAGTTTGAAATTTGGACAGGTGTTCACTCATGCAGCCACTTACACTGCTTTTCTTTTTACCTTATCCTTATACCATCCAAGGTAGAGTTCCTCAAGTGTTTTATACCAAACTCGATGTGCCGCATGTGATAAAACAGAAGCTGATGCATGTGACAAAAATCAACCCCAAATATTCTTTCAGTTACCCTTTCCAAGAAATCGTAATATGTCAATTTCATATGGTATTATCATTATTGGGGGCTCTTCATTTTTTAAAACAACTGATCAATTCAACTAGTGTTGGTTGATTAGAGACGATGCCGCCGCCGTGTAGTAAAGGGAGATGAATCGGAAGTCTCCTATTTGAAATTCAAATATATTTGGAAGTTGATACAGGGTAGCATGAACATGCCAAGGACGGCATATAACATTGGCTTGCGTGCGGAAAGGGCATTGGTGAGCTTGATATAATCATGAACGAATTTTAATGTGGTCATTAATATTCATATCATACAATGTATAAAGTTGGAAAATTAATGAATCAATAAACATCCAATGGTTTGAAACTATGAAATGCTGAAGTAAAGGTCAATCTTTTGTGTGTCGGGTGTGTGTGTAGGTCTGTGCATGTGGATCGATGGTATCAGACATTCCAGAAATTCTAAAATTTTTCCCTTGCCTTCACCTTTGTGTCCAGAGATGTGATGCGGTGGAAATTGCAAGAGTTAGGCTTGTATCTAGTCGATCTACCTGTGTCGAACATTATCAGACTCGGCGAAACAAAGGAAAAAGCTTGGGGGAGAGGCCGGGCTGGCGGAGCGTTCAAGAAAATTTGGCCTATCAAACCACCCAGATGGCAGGGAAAGGCGTTTTTCGGGTGAACTTGAACTGCATGTATCCAGCCTTGAAATGTGGATATCTTGTCTGTAATTCCGTGAAATTCATGTGAAAAGAAACATCAATCTATGAACAATGGTAATACGTATAAGGTGGTTTGAGGTGATACAATTGAATCGTAATGAATTAAGCGTCCTCTTCCATTTTTTCTTCTGATAACTTGGCCAATATTTTGTAGCTGAACATGTAGAAACAATGACACCTACTTTTTTTTTTCCAGAGGGACGGATTGCTTCCCCGAATCATGTTTGTAATGACTAGCAAGACTATAATTTCAATGGAGCGCCACCATTTGTTAATGCAGAGGGTACGCGAAATTTTGACGCTTCAAAAGCTATAGATGGCAGGAAAAGGCACGTCCCGTGTGTACTTGAACGGCTTTTGCCCAGCCTTGAAATATAGATATCATGTCTGCAATTAATTATTTCAAGTGAAAAGAAAAATCATCCTGTTAAAAATGGTAATACAAATCTTTTTTTTTTTTGGGGGGGGGGGGTGGTTGGGGGTGATACAAGAATCATAATGAGCTATACATCCTCATTCATTTTTTTGAGTACTTTACAAATTAATTTTTGAAGAACACATTGGCACACCAACGCCTTTATTTGTTACTAACTAGCGGGATTACTATCTAACAGGATCGACACCATTGTTGGAACGTACAAGAAACTTTTGTCTTTGTAAAACCTCCAGATGCATGCAGGGAACGGCATTTCCCCGATGTACTTGAGCTGCATGTACCCAGCTTTAAAATAGGATCCCCTTTTGAAAAATTTTTCCCCCCGTAGCTAACCTTAGATGCGATTTTGTGCAATACTTGGCGTCGTTTGAAGTTATAAAATCTGTTAGATTGAGGTAAGCACCTAAACTGAAATATAAAAAAAAATCCAACTGACATTTCAGAGTTATTGAGACGGTTTTCAATTACCAGATAACTTTAAACACAATCCGGTGCAATACTTTGCATCATTGTAAAAATTCATAAAATTTTTAGAATGATAAAAAACATTCATAAAATGTTCTAGACTGCATGATAAAGTCCAACCGATATTTGAGACTTCCCGACTATCGTCGCCCCTGTACAGAAATATGAGAAATTCAAATAGTATTTCAGTTTTATCGAGAAATTTTTCAATCACCAGGTAACATTAGAAACGATATGGTGCAATATTTGGCATCTACTTATGTCATAAAATGAACTAGACTGAGATATACGAGAAATTTCAAAAGGAATTTCAGATTTTCTGACTTTCCTCGCTTTGACAGATTTTTTTTGGGGCGGTGGGTTGGTGGGGAGGGGAGTGAGACACTCCCACCCCCGTTCGCGACTGCTCTGGTCGGGTTGATTCCTAGCCGAAGGCTGTACCATGTTAGTAACTTTGTTAGCCGAAAACTGTGCAAGTAGCATTAAATTAATTTGTTCAAATGCAGTTTATATGTACTGCTCCGTATTACACCCTTTCCGAGCTTGGTACTGGAAAGGCTATTCAAACAAATCGATCAAAAATTGGTCTCAGTAACTGAAGAATTGTTGGAAATATGAGTGAGATACTGTTTGTTACAAGGTTTTTCGTCAAGTGCCACGTGCAATGTCAGTCAATGCCGAAATGAGAACATAAACTGATAATTGCGACAGTCTGTTCACAGTCGTTCATCAATATATGTAAATATGTATGCTAAGGTTGAGTTGCGTAAATAGTCGGGCTCCTTCCCGTAGACAAAACAAAATACCGTACAAAACGATAGAAACTATGGACATCCGAAATTACAGTTTCGGAAGAGTTATACGTGTATAAAACCAAATAAGAGAGTAAATCAAAACAAAATGTCCTTTAAATCCACTTCTTCCTCGTCAGGCGCCGAAATATATATACAGTTTGAAAAAACTTCTGAGTCCACAGATAGTAATTTATTTGAGATATCGAATCTAATCCCAAATTCCAAAATTAATTTGAGATATCAAATTTCATATGTGCAAAGCTTCGTATTTGCTTTGATAGCTTTGATAGCTTTGATATGCAATTGTTGAAAAAAATGTCTCTGTCCACATGACTAATGCATTTTTTCCAAGGCATGACCAATGGAAGTTTTCTTTTTCTTTTTTAATGTTAATGAAATGAAACACAATTGATAACGTTATGGTCAGGGTTAGGATTAAGACATGCCCGACTATCTCCACATGTCCCTGGCAAAAGTATGAAAAGAGTTTGTAATAAGTTTGTCTAGCTAACCCTTGATACGAAGTCTCACACTATAGGTCTGCTACACCTTTCCCCTATACTTCTGATGTGTGCAAATACCTGTCATGTACGTCGTACATAATGCACTAACCCGTCTATCCTAAACGACTGACCAGTTTAGTCGAGTGTTTATTCGAATAACGCACTCATAATATTTCTCAAACAACCGATTAAATACAGTACTGTTTTGGGACCCTATCGTTGTAGTCACAACAGAAGTATCCCTACCTTGCATTTGTAATGGTTGTGATGTATGATTGGAGTTTAAATCATCGTCATTTAAAATCTTGTTGTTGCTGCTTATTAGATGTTTATTAGGAAAAAAGTTTAGGCAAACTCTGACAATGATTCTACCAAAATCTACAGACAGCTTTAATTTAGAGTTTATATAACTCTAGGATTGTGCGACAGTACGAACCCAAACGATAAGCACCTATATAAGTATATCTACATCCTTCAAATAACACCATGAAAAGCTCCTTTCACACTGGAGGGAAATAAAGTTACACTTCAAACTGAATCATGGTTTTGAAGGGATTAAACAATGGTGCATAGAGCAGAGGTTCTGGCCCGTCCCGATCAATGATTATCGATTTCCATTTGCGATCATGACGTCTCATTTCTCACTTTAAGTAACGGACCTAGGCTGTTCCACAAGCTTCTTCAAATTCGGACGAGGTGACGAAAGAGAGAGTCCGAGGACTTGTGTGCAGCAATATTCTGTAAACTTTCTGTATTTGTTAAATACATATCTTCCGTAGGGAATAAACCGAGTGGAAATTACATGGCCATCACATTGGTGCTCTAAAGTTATCAGTAAATGTTGATCTGTCGTCAGTAGCGATACTGCGTTCTTTCTCAAAATGGCGAGAGCTCAGTATCTGCCTTTGCTGGTGGTGACTATCCTAATGGTAGCGCACGCACAATTTGCTGGTTTTAACCCTTTCGGTGATGATTTTGGCTTCGATGTAGGAGACTTCAATCCCGAGGATTACAGTTACGGTTCTTTCGGTAATTGGTACGAGTATTCAGAGGATTCATGGAATTACTTCTATTCGTACTGGGATTACTACTTTTACTCCGGTTCGTATCCGTACTACTACTACCACGGCGGCGACTATCCCGAGTTATTCCCCAGTGAAGGCGAAATCATCGAGGGTGTCTACTTCTCCGATGTTTTGGATACATTGGGTAAGGCACTCAACAAACCGAACGTTAGGAAATCCATGGCATCGCTCTGCAATGATGTGGCTGACATTCTCTCCGAATTCTCGGAAGAGGCCGTTGCAATCTGTGAATACATTACCGAAGCCGCCGAGAACGACGAACCCCTAGAAGGATTTGAAGATCTCTGCACTGAAGGCGACTACACCGATTATTATCATTATAGCTATGGTTATTATGATTATTCACATAGCTTTTATGATTGGTACGATTGGTATTATTGGTATGATCAATATGACTGGCTCGACGATGGACACTGGAGCAAACGAAGCATTGCTGACGACGATCACGGTGTGAGATCGAAAAGGGATGTTACCGACGGAAGATCCCATCGGGACATGGAATGGGAAACCAGATCATATCTGGATGACCTCATTTACTTTCCCCTTGCCGAAGAGTTTGGTATTGCTAATCGGACCAACGTCGTGGCATGTCAAGAGATAGGACGTCACATCCGAAACGGCAATAAAAACATGAGCAAGGCATTTCGTGACATGGTTTACTATGCGACAGAAGTAATGATCAACGTAGGCTTAAACCATTGCCCTCGAAATGAGAGCTTGGATGACTACTGGTTCCCCCCTAGCTATTCTTGGGGCTACAGCGATTATTCTGAAAGTGACCCATACAATTCTTATTCAGACTCAGAATCTTACACATATGACTCTGACAGCTACAACTCTGACAGCTACTGGTGGAATTTTGGCAGTGACTCGGAGAGCTGGAGCTACTGGCACGATTACTCGGAGAGCTGGCGGAACTCGTATGACTATTCTTATTGGTATGACTCATATGACTATTCTGATTGGTATGACTATTCATATTGGTATGATTATTCATATTGGTATGATTATTCATATTGGTACGACTGGTACGATAACTATGACTGGTACGATGACGGATTCATATCTGACGCAGAGGTGATCGGAGTTTTAGCCCAAACGATTCTGGGCCATTCCAATATCACTCAGACCTGCGACGATTTGTTCGCGGCAAACGAAACGGGGTCGCTGGAAAGCTTCCGACAAGAGATCACAGAAGCAACGATTCAAATCATGACAAACTACGATCAGTGTTTGAATCATTTCATAATTTCAAATCAAACAAATGCTGCTTTCTTTCAATTTTACTTTGGCACTTTGAACTTCACCTATACGTGCGATTTGTTGGTAAATGCGTTTGTCGAACCAGATGAGGAGGTGATGCTTGATCTGGATTTCTTTTGGTATCTAGAGGACAACGAGTGGGGAGATTCCTATTACTGGTGGGATTACTACTCGTGGTATGACTATTCATGGAATTATGATTATTCGTGGAATTATGATTATTCATGGACGTATGATTATTCATGGCTTACCGACTATTCGTGGGGTGATTATTCTTGGTATGGTGACTACTCATGGTACAGCGATACATGGGATGAACCCGATATATGGAATGGGTACGAACTCGATTGGATGTTCACATTCCAGGTACTTAGTCCACATATCACACCAGAGTCATGGCTGGCCCTGCTTGGAAAACTTTACAATGCCAGAAATTACCAGTGATGCCTTTCAGGAATTTTGCAACGCACTTCCCGAAGAACTCTACGCCTTCGAAATGAGAGAGATGTGTGACGGTGTTGTGCAAGGAGATTTTGACGCGTGGTTTGACGGTTGCTATCAATTAGGATCACAAGCATCTGGGGAGGGGTTTGAAGAAAATTGGATTGACGACTGGAGAGATTGGGAGAATTATGGTTTCTTCGATTGGTATGACGAATGGGACCAATGGCGTGATCATTACTTTGAAGGCTGGCGTTGGGATTATGCTCACAATGATTTGTCTTGGCTTGTGTTAGAATCGTTTGCGGAGGAGTTTTCAGTGAATGATCTGGACAATGACGAAACTTGTGAGAAGATGGGACGAAGCATGGAAAGGAGGGGAAAAAGAATGAACGAAACCATCAACGATGTACTGTACCGATGGGCAGAAAAAACAAGTGACCTGGGGATATACTATTGTCTACAACATGAAGATTCTTACGAGGACTACAGTGTTTCATATGACTCATTCAGTAGCTCTTTTCTAGGTTCGTACGGCACCTACTCGGAGAGTTTGTCCTGGTGGTTCGGCTGGGAGTATTCCTACGACTGGTATGACTGGAACGACGGATGGGATGACAACTGGGACGATTATTATTGGAATGAAGATGACAATCATCATTTCTCTGACTTAGACGTTCTGGGAGTAACGGTGAAAACGATTAAAGGTACAATGAACGCCTATGACGTTTGCCCTGAGCTTTTGAGCCATCGAAATAATGACACCATTGAGGAGTTTGTGGAATCACTCGTGGATGGCGTGCTCATGATCTTGAAGAAACCAAACCATTGCTTTGAACATTTAAATATGACGCAGTACAGTGAACCTGGCTTCATTGAAACCTTCTTCGACAGTGACGATGTGGCTGAAATTTGTGACAGTCTTGCTGAGGCATTTACAAATCCTGCTGAAAATGTTCAGCTGGAGATGGATTTCTTTTGGTTCTTGCAAGAGTATAGCTATTATGACATCTCTGTGAGCTGGCTTGACTATGCCAATTACTGGACAGAGGATTTTAATGACGTAAACTGGGCTGTCGTGTTTGAATTTTTAGCCCCACACATCACACCTGACTCATGGATATCCCTGTTCGGAAAGATTTACAATGCCAGAAATGTATCAGATGCGTTCTTTGATTTCTGCTCGGCTCTCCCTGGTGAGCTGTATGATTTTGAAATGAGACACATGTGTGACGCTATGTTTGAAGGCGATATCTACGAATGGGAATACGAATGTAAGAGACTGGCTAACGGTTGGTGGCGATCAGAATATTGGGACTATACTTTTTATGATGACTCGTATAGCTGGTACAACTGGTACGATTCCTACAGCTGGGGAGACAGTTACGACTGGGTGGAGGAGGAAGAGAGATGGTTCTTTGAAGGGTTACTATCTGCTATCGAAAGCGCAGTTGAGGTAAATCACGGTGACATATTTGACATGTGTGAATTTGGAGGGGAATTCCTCTTATCCGACAATGAGGAGTACAGTCGAGGGTTCGACAATATAGTCGGAAATGCCTCGATTTACCTCATATACTGGGCTAATGGCATTTTAGACTGCCAAGGATCATATGGCCAGACCGAGGACTATTGGTGGACAGAGGATGATATTGTACTCTACAGTATGATAAGTGGGATGGTGCTTGGCCTCGGACGATATGAAAATCGTGATGATTTCTGTGATGAATTCAGTGACGGTTCGTTTCAGCATATTGACGTTATGGGTCATAAATTTGTCGAAAATTTTCATAAGCTGACGACTGGGAAGTCAAGGTGTATAGACTTTTTCGAAACTCTCTTAAGCTTCGAAGGCGTCTTACCAGAACTCGATGCCGATGCGAGAGAGGTATGTACTTTTATGGTTGATAGTTACGCGGATCCAGACGTTGAGCTGGAAGTACCTGATGTAGAGGCTGGAGAAGATCTTACTCTGTTTATCATAGGCATGCTAGCTAAACTTCACAACAGTGACAACGTTATGGACGTGGCAATCGAATTCTGTGAGAGTTACACCGGCATTCTCAGCTACGTCTTCAGTGATAGGGAAATTGATGACCTATGTAGCAACATAGTGGAGGAGGATATCACCTCGGTGGTTCGACAATGCGAAGATAAGTTGATCCCTATTGTGTACGGTGATGAGTATCCTACTGGTCTGCGGCCTTTACCAGTTGAAGAGATTCTCTATGGAATGACGAGCGAATTGTTCGATATTGACCCTGATGAGGTGACATATGAGACCCCGTGTGTCATATTAGACATCGTGGTGAACGGTGACGACAATATCTTAGATATGAGCGAAGAGCTTTTAGATGTGGCATTGAAACAGACTGATACCTTGGTTCAGCGGTGCATGTGAAGCAAAAGACTTTATATTGCAGGAGATAATGAATGCCATAGAAGATGACGACTCCTACAGTTGGTCATACAACTGGTACAATTGGTATTCATACTCGGAAGATGGGGAGGTTGAGTACTTCACCGTAGAGGATGCAGATGTCCTCCTGGGTATCATCACCGGGAAGGGAAGTATCGACGCCGTATGTGAAGATATTACAAGAGCCAATGACAGAGGTGAAAATGCCATCGAATCTCTTGCCGTCGAGCTTCGTGAAGCTGTATTCGGTATCATCAACGACCCGGGCAGGTGCCGTCTCTTTGTGAATTTTCTCAACGATAAGGCAAAAGAGATAATACCCAGCAGTGTGGATGAAGAGGAGTCTGAATTCGTGCTGGAGTTCACATGGGTCACGGGATACACAACTGTGGAAGGATTCTGTGACGATCTTGTAGCTGCCATGACCCAGGATGCAGTCGGTTAGTGAAATGTTTTCGATTATTTCTGTTTTTAGTATCTCTCCGGTGAATGAAACTTCATAATTATATCGTTATATACATATTATAATTTCAACTGTCTAAGTTTGAAAAAAATTAGCATTATAAGTGTGAAGGTAGTTTACACATGAGTATTCAGCATTTTCATGTAAGTTGAATTATTATGTAAGTTACTGAGTTTCATCTTCGGGCTTTCTCATTTTGGTATATCTTTGGACGTCTTAAGAATACTTTGCAGATATCCAATTAATTTACGTGAAACGTATTCATTTCACTTTCGCATTTTTTTTTCGTTGTGTCACAGAGGAGTGCAGGGGCATCGAGGATTGTGCCGGCGTTTGTAATGGTGATGCCAAGCCTGACTGCGCTGGTAAGTGTAATGGAGGCACTGACTACGATTGCGCAGGTCAATGCGACGGGTCGGCCTACATTAACAACTGCACAGAATGCGTCGGTGGCAGAACTGGTCGTCCGTGGGACTTCGGTGCCGACAGATGTGGAAACTGCAAGGCATTCAGTGGTTACTACGAAGTGTGGGACTGTTACGGAACTTGTGACGGCACTGCCTACAGGGACAGATGTGGCACGTGCATTGGTAAGACAAATGGCTCTTACTTCTAATAATTATTTCATATTACATTTTTACAGTGGATATCATGCAATTTTCGTGACATATACAAAAAATAAGTTTCAATTGTTTCGATTTGTCTTATTAAGTCGATGTTCTGCATATCAATCAATAAACCAACTGATGCATATTCTATCAAAGTATATGCAAGTGTAGCGCGAGTCTCACGAATATTTTATTGGACTTAGATAACCATACTTTCAGTGAAAACATCCACCAAAAACCATTTTAATTGTTATAATACTGTGCCAAAATTTTAGGAAATCATTGAAGTCAACATTTTAGCAAACCTTTTTTTGTATCAAATGATACAATGCAGGTGCACACAACTCCTCAAACCCTTGATCTGTCGATTTTATCGGTCCAATCAATTTATTTGCGTGAATCACGAAGTCAGAGAAATCAATTTCTCCATCTTTATTTTTTTTTTGATAACTGTGTACACACACACGTTTTAAATTAATTTGAATATTTTCACCACTTATCCCCTTAATTTCTTGTCGGTTAGGGGGATTGACCGGACGAGACGAGGATTTCAACGAGGACCGTTTTGACTGTCGTGGTATCTGCAACGGCGGTTGGGAGGCAGATACCTGCGGATTCTGTGAACCAGCCAGCTTGGTGTCTTATGACGGAGGCAGCAAATACAAAGACTGTAGTGACACCTGCGTCACTCCCGGTGAGTGTGTATCATAGAAATAAATGTAGGACATACGCTTCCCTGGTATAGTACCATGTGTGTAACAAGTGGCGCCTACCGAGCACGCAGAAAACCGTATAGAGGTGTGTGCTTTCGTCGTTCACGCTCTGCTAAGTACTTAAAAGGTTGTGGGACATGCATCTAGCCAGGGGAACAGCGAGCGTTAAACAGAAGTTGCAAAATAAAACCCTGACTGAAAATCCGTCATGGTTGGAATTTTGTTTACACCTGTTACCGTTTTTGAGATATGACTTTTCAAAGTTTGATAAAATGAAAACAGATGACGTGAAGTGTTGTACGGTGTCAGTATTTCTTTTGTTAAGCCTATATTTTGCCTCTTAATCACTTAATTACTTCGTTTTACATTGATAAGGGATATCAATATTTTTGAGGGAAAAATATATGCTTCCCAAAATAAAACCCTGTGGGTATATAAAATTCCCAAATGTTCTTGAAATAAAGATTAAGTATACAAAAGATTTACATAAGCCATATCATAGTAGTCCATCTCTTGACGTCACAAATCTGCATACTTAGCCAACGTTCTATTCATGATGCTGCTGTGAGACACTCATTTGCCTGTAACATTGTCAGCCTTTGATGGATTTTGAAAGAAGATGTGGCTATTTTCAACATTCCATTGATAAGTGCACCCGACGCTCGAAAAATGTCATTTTCATGTCACACGACCTTTGAATTGCAACAAAATCTTTGTTTATTTCTATTAATTCTTAACCTTGCCTCTGTAAAGCTCCAGTCACGTCACCGTTCACACATGCGTTCCCCACTTTAACCAAAACGCCGGTAGCCACGAGCTTGGTTCCCCTCTACGCCCACCCCCCCCCCCCTCTACTGTCCTTGGCAAGTGTGGATATGGCTGGATTTTCACCTTACAAAAATGTGAGCAGCTTAATATAAAAAAAAAATATTGTTTTCCTTGCGATTGAGTAGTGTGGCATAGGCAAAGAGACAAAGGTTAATGATTTTCCATCCGTATCCGACAAGCGTATATCTGATCAGAGTTATTTTTCTGTTGACTACATTGATATCGTTCTCTGACGTCATAACATGTGACCTTACGTAAAGGTCATTGCTTGGCACATGCAGGGTTCTTGTTTTTCTTGACTCTTAAATGTCACTTCTCACTGCTTACATATTTACGAGAATTCCTGAGAAAATTGAGTTAAAGCTTTCTTGCCTTTCAAAAAAATGGATCAAGTGCATCGTGTAGCTGGTTCGTTGAAAATGGCAAAGAAAAAAAATAAAGTTATTCGGGTATGATCAGGTCAAACTATCAGTAAACTGAAACAAGAAACCCTGGTGATATTTTAGTGCTTGTGAAGTTATCGATGTGAACTAGATTGTTTAAGTTAGTTCATTAATTTGAATACTGTCGATTCTAATACTTTCAGGATTTTCGAGGGCTACTGAGAACGATTGTGGTGAGTGCGTTGGTGGGTCTACCGGATTAGCCGATGACTATGGATACAATGTCTGCGGACAGTGTGAATCTGACCCAGATGCCGACGAATCGTCTTGTGAGGGTTGCGATGGGGAACCGAACAGGTAACTACCCACCCACCCCGTCCCACCCTCATTCCGATGTCTTTACTCAGGGACAGATATCCCATCAAACTATCTATTGACTCTTTAAAATAAAACAAAAAGTTAGGTTCCACTTCCGACGAAGGTTTACGGCAAAATATCAACAAAGCTTGTACATCATTGTGTAGATTAAAACAACAAAAAATATGTATATCAAACATTTCAGTCATCACATTTCAGAGAGGAAATCTTCTAACTTTTACGGATTTCTTTGCTGAAATTATCACTCAAGTTCTCTTTTTTTTTTCTTAAGCAGACTCCAACAGTTACATTAATACTTGAAAAGAATCGTCAAACACTATTGGCCCATTACAGTCAGGTGACTGTGCATATTTCGTACGGACAATTTTAGAGGAAAATAACAGGCGGATGAATACAATAAAAACGTATATCGACATTGTTTTGTCGTCTACACTTTATACAAAACAATGATGGTGCTTTGTTTATCGCGTACGAACATTGTTGACATGTTGTGAATCGCGTTAACCCTTTTCTCGGGGTTCGTTTTCATTGAAAATCGGGTTTTTCATCAAACAAAATTTGCCTCTGGTTTGGTCGTTTTCATCTAAAGTTTGCATTGTATGGATTAATAAATTTAATCAACCTTGGACCAGTGAATTAACTAAAGGATAATTCACGATCGAGGGTTAATGCAAGCGATGCATCAGGGCGCATCCCGGGTGCATCCATGCAGCGATAGTATTAACGCAGAGGGTGTATTATCCTACTATTAATGTACGGTCCATCGTTTTATTAACCTTTCATTAATTATCTGTATAAGCTACAGAGAAGGTGACTGAATACCACATGTGACAGTTCTCTCACGTAAGGTACTCTGAATACGATGAAAAAAAAATATATGTATATATATATAATACTGTGATATACTGTGAAAGATATACTGTGATAAGGTATGTGCACCAAAGTGGTCAGGCTGCACGGTGTGTTGCGAGAAAAGGAAAAAAAAAGAAACCGTAGGGTGGCAATAAATAGCGTATCACCTCGGGAAGAATGACGTCATAAAGGTACTATCCCAACTTCGAGCCCCAGAAAAAACACCAGACACTTTAAATTCGCGTTTACAATAAATCGATCCATTTGACAGATTAAAGTCCAGTAAATCAGTTCTAAGGTTAATTCTTAGTCACGGATTTAAATCTGAACATTTAAATTTTGATTGTTTTGCTATAGGATAATTGTAATTATAATTTCTTTGAAATTATTTTTATTCATTTCTTTAATATCTTCTTTCTTCCCATTTACTTTTCTTAAATTGTTCAGTGGATTAGTATTCGATACGTGTGGTGTATGTGGTGGAGACGGTTCGAACTGCGTGGGAGTGGGTACCGTTGTACCGGACTACATCCCTAACAAATCTGTTTTGGTAAGCAAAGACGTTTCTGTCGTCTGTTTTGTTATATAAATCAATATTTAGAAAGGAAGGTAATTTGTGAACAAAGAAATAAACAAACTTAACTTTCCACAGCTAATGTAGCACAGATAATTGCCTAAGACTCAGCCTCAGCCTAACCTTATTATTTTCACGCATTATTTTTCCTCCATAAGTCTTCTTTTTTTTAAAACGATTTTTCCAACCCTTACACTATAATGAGAAACCTAATAGATTTCATATTTGTTTACAACAATCAGAACGAAAATATTTTCTTTACCGAAAGTATATTCTTTTTGTGATGTAAGGAGTACTGGTCAGCAAATTCCTCGGTGGCATTGTTTAAATATTCATAACAGTGAATTGCATTTTTTTTATTTATTAGAACTTAAGACAAGAGATGAGCCAGTGCACTTGTTTGTGACGTTGCATTTGTGTTCAGCTTTTGTTCGCTAATGCCTTTGTACCGAATTACAATGAATATTTCCAGAGAGATATTGTGTCACTCAGGCTCCTTTAATGACAGAATAGGTCTCGTCATGTTTTTTTTTCTTACAATGTTCCAAAACAAATAATTTATTCCACTTTAACCAATTAATTCCTACCAGGTGACAGTATTCGGGGCTGGTTTCACTGAGGGCTCCGACCTGACCTGCGTCTTCTATGACGAGAATGGAGATACCACAGATGGTGAAGTAGTCGATCGGTGGAGCAGTGTGGTAATAATATGCGAGGCAGATCTTGATCCAGGTAAAGTAAACTACATCCTCGGAGGTTTAATTTTACCTTCCTTCCAACCTCTGAATAAAAAATCCGGTGAAGGGATTTAAGGGGGGGGGGGGGTTAAGGGATACGTATAGAGGATGAGCGATGTTAGTCAGAGACAGAGGCAATAGTTTAACTAGATAAATTCCTGTCTACTATACTTAGAAATACCACTGCAAATGGGAGGGCAAGGGAGAGAGAAGAGGCAGTGCTTAAAGGTGGGGTCATGCTGGCCTCATTTAGGCTGTGACACCTATAGGCTGCATCTCAATGATTATAACAGCGATTCTTATTCGTAAGCGACGAAAAAGAAAATCCTCCTATCACTGTATATATCTGTATTCATGTTCTCTTAGTTGTCGTTTCGCTACAATTTTGACAGGCGAATACACTGTGGGTGTGAGACGAGATTCAGACAACCCAAATGATATCCGAGCCAACATCAAAGTATACGAAGGTATGGAAATTTTTCTGCAAATGTGTTTCGTTTTTTTTTTCTTTTGTCAAAAACTTTGCATTTCATCGGTTGCAAACAACTTTATTTCATTTTTTGGCACCTGATTTTTTCAATATTTTAGCAAATACTACAACTTTATGGATAATACAAAAAAAGGAACTAAGACATTTTTTTTTAATGTTGCTATCCTATGCTTTAGACTTGCTTCAATTATCTATGAAAAACCGCTTCAGAACTAAGGACTCGCTTTGATGAAATTTAAATATACTGATCTGAATCAATGCTCACCTGAGTTTGGTTTTACAAAACTAAACTTGGAAGTTTCATGTTCGAAAATGGAAACCTCCATGTAATAGTAATAAGTATAAAGTTATTATCATTATGGTCGTTATTATCATTATTTGACTATATTTGCTACGTTAAACTGAAATCAATTGTTATTATATTTTTTCTCCGCTTTTAGATGTGACGGTTACCAGTTTCTCTCCGACCGAAGTGGACATTGATCCATCTCTAACAGAAGAAGAGTTCAACATCACCATCACCGTCTCTGGGTCTCCGTTTACTGCCATGGAGAGCGAAACGGACTACTCCGTCGTGGCCTCACTCATCATCGAGGATGCAAGTGGTAAGAAGGGACAGCGCAAGTCGAATAAGGGTTTATTTTTTATTTGGTCTGTCCGGGCTGAAGAGGAAGCAAGATTTTTAGAAACAATACAAGAATTAATGTCTAAATATGGCACTCTTTGATTCCAGTGCGCATTGTAAATTGTCAGCGCTCATCACGATGATCATAATCAATCTTCTTTTTATCCTACTTAACGCTCTAATTAGTGAATTTTTTTCCGTGGCGCAGACGTGCCAGGTTGGTATCAAGTAGAAGAGAATGATGGAGGATTAACGACGATACATGCTAAATTTTGTTTTCATCAAACAACAGATCCTGCTTTAAATGATGGAGATGTAGTCAAGGAGTGGTAGGATAATCGGAGAGTAAACAACTCCCCCCCCCCCCCACACCTCTCCCTCTTCTACTTAGGTCTGATGTAGATGATGTTTACGCCTGTAGAAGAGAAAAGTTTTTTGTTCAGGTGGCAGGCGTGTCATTCCGATAATAGAATGCTTCCAGCAGTTTTCTTTTGAGGGAGAGGGTGGTAAAAATTGGTAACGGTGGTAAAGGGTGGTAACGGTGGTAAAAATTTGCCCTCTAATTCTATTGGACAGGATGGTTCATAATGAGAGTCTGAGAATGTGGGAAGTGCCAGATATCCGATTTACCCAATTATGTACCTGCTCGTGTTTTCTCCTTCCCCCTCCTCGACCCTCTCTTTCTACATTTTTAATTGCGCACGCCTCTTTTTTTATTTTTGTTCCTCGACAGGTGACACATTTGTCTTTTACGGTAAATTCATCTCCTCTAACGAGTTCATCGTCCCGATTAATATGCCGAGGATATCCGGACAATACACCCTCACCCCTTCCGTTAATCAGGTCCACGGTCTCGGTACGGAGAGTTTCACTGGGACAGTTTATTACCCGGCACCAGCCATGGAGGAAGCTAAGTTCTCTGATAACGGTGAGAAAAACATTTCCAAAAAAAAAAAAACAATTTTCATCGATGAGTGTACATTTTCCGTCTCCACGCTTTTCAAAACTCAGACACCATGGGATGAGCATGGGGGAGAAGGAAGCTAGGGATGTTGCGGTTAACAATAGGCCATAGAACGCCATATTTGACTCAAGGCCACACGTACTGTTTCGTATTTATCACTGTTCACTGTTTAGCCTATCGAAAGATATCGGTGCGACACAACTTAGTTGGAGTCGTGGTTACATTTATAAAGCATTAATAACTGACAAAACACTTCAAGAAGGGGAAAAGGAAATTATCCATGCAATACATGTGTCATACTTGTATGCTACTTGTAACAACACACTATATAATTTATTTTTCGTTTGCCAGTTTTGTTTTTAATTTAAATTGTCTCAGCTTAAATTTATTTAAGCTGAGACAGTTTTGTTAGGCGACGGTATATATCGCATACCGTACCGTATATCATTAAACTGCATGTATCGATACTATCCACTTAACACAATTTTGTGTTTGTACACTGTACCGTGTGTATGGGCACTATACGGTGACATGGTACAGAATACCAGTGGGGGGCTCACAAAGGGACTCTGTCACTCTCCCCCTTGTATCGATCTCTTGATTGTTCTCATTGACAAAGGCAGTGGACCTTTGAATCAATACACCTCACATAAACACACTGCGAATGTAGAAGGACATGTCCTTGTTATGGGTGTGTTTGTATGGATCGGCCATAACTATGGTGATCGGTCCTGAAAATTCAATTGTCCTCACCGCTTACCGACGTCATCGGCGACCATAGCATTTCTATGGAATAAAAAGAAACTGGTAACTTAAAGACATAAATCGATTAGCAGATGGACAAATGGAAATATTCAATCTATGTGCATGGAAGTGCAGTAAAAAAAAGGATACCTATTTGGAAACATGATGGTGATGAAAAGCTATGGATGACGGAAAGTTTCTCCTAAACAAGAGGATGTTGCTTTAAATGTTAAAGCTACGGTGGCATGCTTTAATTTGTCGAGATGTTGAGATGTTGAGCTTAATTTTCGTCTCTCCAGTTTCCACGAAAGTCTAAATGCGTAAGGTTTGCTTTTCAATATAATCCCATTGGAACCTATAACAAGCCCAAACGCATGATGCCTACCGGTACTAGGCATGAGTTTCGCATACTTTGAAAACTTTGTTCACGGAGTTTGTATATGTTCATACTGTTTGATATGTTCTCCTCATATTACAATGAGGATATTATACAAATAGGCATACATTCTACCCTGCCTAGATGGATGGATCATTGTGCCCCTTCCAACATTGCTTATATAGTTTAAGATGACCCATGAAATCACCATCCCCCCTCCCACACACACATCATCATCACCACTACCTAAAAAAATTGTACTGAATAAAAAAATCTTCATTCAATCTCAAATGAAATGATGTACCACAAAGTATTTATAAACAGATGCAACCTAAACATAATATAAATAAATATATAAATATAAATATAGAGGTAAATGAAAAATTCGAAAAATTGGGAAAATTGGAACAGTTCGAATTGTAGGAGCTCGCAATTTGTTTAATATTACATACCATATCTTCGTGATCATTGAGTTTTACAGCAGGTAACATGTCCCATCCTTAATGAGCTATGGTGTCATTGATCGTACCTGGGGTATGTGCAATTGCAACTTACCACATACTTAACGTTCAGGCCAAACTCACATTTAGTTAGCACTTCTGAATTTATACCTACCGATTTGGTTGTTACCAAATCTTAGTATGGTCGACATAAAGTGCAAATACAGCAGCATGTATTTGGTTTCATGTAGCTACAGCTATATATGGAGCACTTGCACTTCCACCGCCGTTCCTTTTATCGCGTGATGAAGATATCTGGATTTTTACGTTGACATATGCGACAAAAATGACGAATTTGCAAATAACTTCTCTCAAATTATTGAATATATTTCAACCAACTTTCCCAGAAGTTTTTTTTTTTTTTGTGTGAGTTGTCCTACTAAGTGGAGTTGTAACTTTGAAAGGAATACGAACGAATAGCTTATACATTACATCAGTGTTCTACGTGTGTTTCTCTTTGCTATCAAGTTGACAAAAAAGAGGCACATGTTCTCTATACATTGCTGTAGAGAGCTATACATAGCTGTACAATAACTAGTCTACAGACGAAATCGCGGAACCACTGTTACAGCAATACCATAATGTGGAGCTCTATGTTAGAATTGACTGCGCAACAGTGCCATGCATTTTCTATGAAGAGTGCCTATTAATTCGTGACGAGAAATTACACATTGCACATTGACTTGGCAAACACCATAAGTTTCCAATATTTTTTATCTTTCTTACAGGAGCCGCCGTTGTTGTTTACTTTGATCTCTCAGTGGAGTTCAGAACCATGACCGGATGTGACGACATATTCGATGACGTCAGCGGACTTGGAACAGGTGCCCAATGTTTCGCGATAGGTACCAAGGTATTGGTCGTTTTGTTCGGAAAATATTCCGGGACAACATTACTTGTACCAGGTATGTTTTGGTCAAATAATAATAGCCTACATGGTACTGTACACTGTACACTGCGTGTTTTATCTCATTCGTTGGTGCACACTGTAAACGTGCTCTTTTTCAACTAAGTAATTTCAGGCTAAACTTTTACCGGACACTTAGCTGGTGTCTTTTTCGGAAATATATTAATTAAACTCAACAAACTGATTTTTGCTTTATATTATCAATAGAGGTCACCTCCTATCTAAATTGTAAGCCATTCTATCATAAGCATCATTCGTGTAACATTCACAATGTGCAAACTTCTTCTGTAAATTTCTTTATCAATATTAACTTCAAGAAGCGCAGAGACAGTCGTTGAACATCTTTGCATACGTCTCGCAAAATCTTGACATAATTTTTCGTTTAATAAAATCAGAGTGGCCAACGTCTCTTAGAGTCTTAAATAATGATAACTTGAGCAGTAAACAGAGACGGTTGAAAAGAAGAAGTAAAAGTTATTTGTTTACAATGTAGCAGCTAACACGAGAGTTTCACCTTAGAAATCATTCATGTTTACTCATGAACTTAGATTCCACATTCTTGAACAAAAAGAAAAAAAGAACCAAAGTTTTAGCACAATCTTTATCAAAAACAAAGCTGTGTTGATGTAAAAAGTAAGTCGGCATAAAGTTTTGATTCTAGCAGGATAGTCACAGTTGCACCGGAGCTGATCGACTCGATCAGACGCATGCGCATTAAATACTCCTGCATGGAAAGCCACTTACACCATCTTTTGCCGATCAGAAAGCCGCATCCTTTATCCATACTTTAATGTCTAAGATGATGAAATAAAACCTGTAGGAAATGATCATAAGTCATCACAAAACTTTATGCTTGTCTTCTCATTTTCTACTTACAGGGGACTCTTTGACATTAAAGGCAGATTCCGTAAGGAGTTTCAACCAGGATTACTCCCGTGCCGGAAGCGGGTCTGAGACCATCCAATCAGCTGACTCTCCTCCGGAAGTAACTGCGTTACTGAGCGGTCCAGAGACGATCCCAAGCTGCGGATATGTCAGAATGGACGCGCGGAAATCCACCGGGTCTGGCGCACGCGCATTGACCTATTCGTGGTCTGTTAGTAGTTCGGGAAGCACTACGTCAGTGGATTCCACATTGTCTGATGCTAACGGTAAGACTACAAGGACTGTGCTCTTCATGAAAATGAGGATCAATCTAGACCATTGACGAAAACAATACTCTTACAAAAAACAAAACAAAAAAACACACACACACACACACGCTCAGAGGGTAGAGGGAATGAAGGAAAGTGGAGATAAGTGGGTTGACGAGGTTGACGAGGTTGACTAGTAGGGCAAGAAAGAGAGATTTTTATGGTATAGTGCCTAGACTGTGAAAGTAGTGTTCAAGAAGGGAGGTTCCACTGTTAAGGCATAACAACATTCTTTGTTTTTTTTTTCTTCCAGATTTAAGTTAAAACTATGTACGTATATCTATATGTATCTATGTTATCGTATAGGATAGGTATTGTTGCATTGTGAGAATTTGCATGATTGAAAGTATTGCCAGCATATCATTACTGTAAGTGCCTACACATTCTTTATGTCATCAACATGTTGGTGTGGCATCGGATGACTTACTTATCTGGATGACCACAGATATTTTGTTAGACAGTTTGTCCGTCTGGAACTGATCTTCGCCTCGGAGCTACCTCTAAACTTCTCCTCTGGTTAAGGAGACTGCGTGTCGAACGGATTAGGAAGTGCAAGTTATTAGATATATGTTTCCCCAATAATAGTTTCTTTCAAAAAGAACGGCGAAATTTCGTCCCGAGGAGCGCACCATGCATTGGTGGGTATCTTATACTCGACTAGCGAGGCGTTCTTAGGTAACCTCAGTGCATCATGTAAATATAAATGGCCGCCAAAAATTTGTTTCATCTCAATTATCTTTCTTTCCACTTAATATTGTTCTATCACTCAGCCGAGAACAGTGGCAGTGGATCCCCTGAGGTTGAGTTCGATGGTGAAGACATGGATGCCGGCACACCTTACACATTTACAGTGTCAGTGACGAACTTTCTGGGGGAGGCCGATTCCACCTCGCTGACGGTTACCCGTTCAGCTGTTGCTGCACCCGAGGTGAAGGTTATCGTCGAGGGTACCGATGCAGACGCCACCCTCATCGCAGACAGGTGCGCGGGTGAAATCCTTTCAGTACTTTGCATATAAATTATAAATGTATGCAAATATTCCAAGAATGATCGCAGCCGATTGGTGGAGATTCTGCTCTGTCATCAAATCCGAGAAAAGAACCGAAATCGGATGAAAAGAAAACGAAAAAAAAAATAATTGATGAAAAGAAACCAAGTTAATTCGTCCAAGTGATTGACAGTAAAAGCAACATATTCGCGCACTTAATGTGCGCTTTACTGTAAAGAGTACCCATGCATTTAACATTAAATAAGTTGAGATCATCGCTTCCAAAATGGCGTTTATTTTTCGAATCAAGTTGGCTACAGTTCTCATATGGTCTTGGTGAGAACCTCAAAAGTTGCGAATGGGTGTGCTAACTTTACGGAAGTCTTAAGGAATGGCATGGGGGAGGGGGACGCTCAAAGAAGACAACAAATAAGTGCTACCAGGTAGAAAGTCTAAATTTTGAATTATTCTAAGATTTGTAGATTTGTCATGTAGATACTTGAATAGTAGTAGACAGGGCATGTTGTTTGTAGTAATGCTGGTGCAGCTATTTCGTACTGGTTTTTGTCTACCCCGAACGGTTGTGTTTTTTTTTTTTTTTCATGTCAGCCCTGTCATAGGTTCATGAACTTGTTTATTTTTAGGGCTGGAGTTGGGACTGGGGCTGGGGGTGGATACTGAATGTTTGAGTCAACCGCCTTGGGCAAGTGTCCTCGAGATGAGATGCACCTCACCCCTCGGTACCATACAGGATGCAATTCGATGCTACTTATGAGTGGTTTATATAAAATAAACTCCAATACCGGAAAATTCCATGCTTTACGTTAAAAAAGTGCATTGTTTGAGGTCTCTCAAGTAGGCCCACTAAATAGGAGGAGTCCCGAGGGGAAGGGAAAGACCGGGGGAGTATGTACCAGTGACTCTTAGCTATATATGATACCATCCATTGTGCCGTAACAGATAAGCCTGCTTTACAAAATGTATTTCCTCTATTAACAGTTTCGGTCTGACGGCTGAAGTGACGTATTATTCGGAATGTGTCCCGGCCGGTGAGACTCAATTTCAGTGGTCTGTGAATAATTCAGATGTGCCTCTGAATTTGAAGACTATGTACACCAGAAGACTTTATGTTCCTGCTAATTCCCTACCAGGTCAGAAAACTTCATTTTTAACTTCATTTTTTTTCTCGCATACGAAGTGTTTCTAATAATTAGTAAAATCTAGCCAAAACCACCTCACCCAGCTTGTTAATGGAACCCCTACAACCTCTCCTGATTTTTTTTAACCTTTCCTTTTTGCTTTACATGGCAGGCGGTGAAATCATCGAGTTTACGGTCCGGGTGTTCAAATCAAGTGACGAATCTGCTTACGTGGAGTCCTCCGTTACCGTGGTTACGGTGCAATCAGATTTAATCGCGGTTATCGACGGAGGTAAGGAGTTCACCGTCGGACGGGATAGCGGTACTCTCGAACTCAATGCCGGTAACTCGATTGATCCAGACGAGGAAGCCAGGGAGTGGGAGTACGAGTGGCAGTGCATTCAGGTATGATACAAGATGAAATTTAATCCCTTCAAAAATACCTCCTTGACACATTTTATAGCCGTCAGGCCCTCTAAATGGTCAAGTATGTCATAACTTGATTGGAGGGATAGTCAAGTTCAAGAGGGAGGTCAACTAGTTGCCATAATCTTTTAAGATTTAATTCTGATACTCATAATTCAAAGTTTCCATTCTGCGATGAAAATCAGACGTTTTGCACCCACTTTATGTGAGGTGCATTCAGGGCACTAAAGTGGCCGCATGGTATCATGTTTGTGGTATTAAGTGGTTCCTGGTTCCTTTCATTCATTGCGTCATCTATCTCGACAACTAAATGCATAATTTATTCACTAAAGACTGATAAATTTATTGTCTTTTAATTATTTTTTCCATCATGGTATTTTGCAGAATACAGACAACAGTGCCTGCTGGTCGTTCAACCCTGACACCATCGGCTATTTAATTGTGAATGACTCCAACATTGGGGATTCGATGATTTCATTTGACGCCCTCTCTCTTGAAGCCGACAAAGAGTACATCTTCTCCGTGACGGTCCGTAAAAATGCCCGCTCGGCCTCCACAACTGTAACAATCTCAGCAGTCAATGGCAACCCACCCAAGGTATTGTTTCTTTTATGTATTTTTTTTCTTTCTGTACCACTGTCCACATACCCGTGGCCCTTACATATCAGTCTATTACCATGGCAAAGGCCGCGATGGGTGTCCACCAGATCTCTGAGTTTTTAGCACATTTTTTGGTGAAAACTCAGGATAGTATACTTCAAATATGAAAACTTACGATCCACTGAATGGTCCAGAGGCAAACTCTGGTGGGGGTCGAGGGGGAGAGGTCCTCGGAAACCCTGAGGTCTTGGCATATTTCTGGGTGAAATATTAAGTCTCATGGACTTTCTAGGTCAGAACGATATGAATATAAACAGGGACTAGACATACATGTATTTGTCAGGTCACTTCAGCTGAGTGGTGGTTGTGATGGTGGTGGGAGGGGGCAACTGGGGGACAGGTTCTGACAGGGGAAAATGTCCCCACCGCTGTCCTTAGTGCCGTCACTGCTGATCGGTCATAGTGACATTTATTTATTTCTTTATTTTTTGGTCCCAGGGAAGTCATCTAAAGCCTTTCCTATCTGAACTGACCTTGTCAAAGAAGTTACACATTTTGATCTAAAGTTGTTGAGTCGGTAGTCACCCGAAATTTGAAATTGTATTATATAAGCTAAAGGCCACACATTGTGTGGAGTCAATTAAAGTCGTGTGTTACAGTTTATTATTCTCCTCCTTTCCCCAATTTTGGGGTACAAGAGACTGATAGAAAGAAAAAAAAGCATTTCAAAGTTACAACAATTTATTTGTATCATCGTCAAGAATCCTACCCCACAAAGAGACCATTCTGTTCTCAATTGTTTTTAACTTCTTTGTATCTACTCAACTGACCATGAACCATACAGTTTGGGATACTTTTTTTTGTTAAGTTTGAATAATTGCGTTGCAGAAGTTTTAGGTGAAAAGCTTCAAGATCTTCAAAGTCACAGACTTCATAACTGTATACGGTAGAATTTTCTCATTACCAAAATAGAAGTCAGACCTCCGTCTTAACTTTCCCCCAGAATAATTAATTCCTATCGATTCCTTTACAGTAGTTATTAATATTCAACTTCCGTGTGACGTGAACAAGGTGATGAAAATCTATTTTTCGATGAAAACATTTAATAAACGGCTACGGTACAAAAAAAAAAATACCCTCAATATAAAAAAAAATTACCACTTTAATTTTTCTAATATTTTTTTTTACTCTGCAGATTATTTTAGAATTCTCCGACGAAGACGGTATCGTAAATGATGATGAATATGTGATTTTTACGGCTACGGTTACTCACGCATCCGACATAGAAGGCATAGAATGGCTGACTGCCGATACTGATCAAGGTAAAACTACGATGAAGCTGAGTGGAGAGAAATAAATGTGCAGGAAGGGAGAGAGATGTTTCTAACAAATATCTGAAGAAAAAAAATGAAGTGTATGAATCGATGAAACTTGACAATGCTC
This sequence comes from Stichopus chloronotus, assembly GCA_021234535.1. Lineage (NCBI taxonomy): Eukaryota > Metazoa > Echinodermata > Holothuroidea > Aspidochirotida > Stichopodidae > Stichopus > Stichopus chloronotus. The sequence continues at coordinate 6,839,253 of SFZH01000008.1, forward strand.
CGACTTGATTTCTCATGAATAAAATGTATTTTGTTTGCTTCTTTCTTTTTAAGGTTACGGATACATCGATTTCACGGACGATACCAGTCTTCTGTTCTCGCCTCTCTCATATTCTCTCTTCCAGGGATCAACTTTGGCTTTGGTCGGAATCGAGAAAGGTAATCACAAAAGCACCAAAAAACAAACGACAACAAAAACAAAACAAAACATCATCCTAAACTAAAGATCAGCCTATGAGGTCACAGCAAACCATTTGGTGAATCATGTGGACTGACGTTTTGCCGATATCCTGAAAGGAATATTCATTAATATAAAATAATTATTCATGAAACGGGGAGACGATACAGCCAGCACTCACATAAGTGTCATAAAAGACGTTTCTTTCGCTGAAGTTGCTGAACAGTTATTTTTCTTCAATATCTCTCCTGCATGACGTCAGAACCTGATACTTCTCCTGCTATAATTTTTTTTTCAATCCGAATAGCTTTTCAAGAATCTGTGAGGACTGCGATATATGAGTTAGTCATTGGAGATGATGTCAGAAAATTAATACTATAATCATTATCCTTACAAAAAAGAAGTTTTAAAAAATGTTTAATGTTCTTTTTGATCAACCAGGGGTTGTGAGCAGAGGCACCGAATATGCTATCACAGTAACGGTAAATACTGATGACGGCCAGAGCAGTACAGCCAAGGCATATTTGACAGTCAGGTCCGGTCCAACTTCATGTGATTTCACGGTGCCCGATCATGAAGAATTAAATGAGGTATAGGCAATTAAGTTTACCAAACCTTTAATTTAGTATAAAATATGCAGTGAAAGAAACGATACCTAATCGTTGAATTTATAGTGGACTAATACGGACTATGTATTTTTGCAATTTGTTTTCAATAACGGTGTGCAGAGACAGCACAGTATAGGAAGATTTGTTGCACATAAATGTCACGGATATAGGTTTTGTACGGGCAGAATTACACAAGAAAATACAATGTTACTTGCAGAATTTCGTAAGTCCAGAATTGCACTAGAAAACTTTGTACACGAGGTGCACGGTGTAGTGCTCGCAATGGCTCTTTGTTACTTGTAGTTGTCTGTCATGAATATTTATTAAATTCATAAATAATATTGAATATTTATAGAGTCAGGAGTCAATACAACAATTTCTGACAAAGATATCATGACTGTACTCGATTATAGCTCTTTTCTTTTTCTTTATGACAAATCATATTCGTCATCTCGTAACCTATTGTATTGGGCAAATCTTCTCTACGCATAATCTTGACATCAAATGAAAAAAACTGTAAAAAAAATGAATGTTGGTAAAAGACAGACGATTGAGAGAAATATTTTGTCACTTTTATGCACTTCAAGAAGCCAAATGATGTGATCCCTGTCATACCAGTCTCCTAATTTAATGTTCGTTCACGAAACTCTGGTCCAGCACCATGCTAAAATTACACGAATTTCCAAAAATTGCATTCCCTTTCTCAGGTCGTGTTCTTGATGGAGAACTGCGTGACGTCAGCAGATGCCTATCCACTCAGCTTTCAGCTATTTGTTGACAAGGGTGACGGTTCCTACGAAGCTGTCACAGAGAAGAAATCGGAACCGAGTATAACAGGAATCGGAAAACCGAAACTGGATTCCAGCGACACAAGGACATACCTTATGAATGTTCGTAATAATTCTAGCATTTATGTCACATTCTGGGTGTCCCTTTCAAGTAAACCATATTCCAATGCGTGCTTTTTGTGGCTTTGAAGAGCGCGAGAGGTTGACAAAAAAATATAATAAAAAGATAGAGTAAAACAGACACAAATGAAGAAAGAAAGAAAGATGAGCGAATCAATAAATAAATGTGGACTTGGCAGCACAAATTAAGGCCAGTGTTCTCAACGGTTGGTTTAGGGTAGGGTCACTGGTATAGTGACCGCCCCTAAAAAGAATCTCTCCCTTACAAAAAATCACCTCAGCCATGGACGAGAAAGTTGGAGTAGGCTACCGTCATTTCAAACAAAAACAACAGAAAAAGGAAAAAATCGCCTCTACGTGGCAGTATTTGCATCATTCGTCAACATGTCAATCATCAAAAATTTCTCTTGTTGAGGATGCCACCCCCCGACTCCTGCCGGCGATCACTTTGCAGTCAACGACCACCTTCATCAGCTGAGTCTCCCCACGAGCCTCATTTTGATATTCTTGCTATCGATTAAGGGAGTTAATTGACAATCAAGTTTCCTAAATTTAGAGTGTTATATGTTCATGTTATTTTTTACTCTTTATCGTTTTCACATTGTTTTCTTAATGTCAAAGGTGTGCGACAGAAACGACATGTGTTCGGAGTATGACGTCACGGCAACGGTCTCGGAAAAGACGTCCTTTTCCGAGTCCGAGATCAGCGATTTCAAAGCCAACAACGTGGATGCCAAAAAGTTCGCCGGGGATACGCTGGGGGCCTTGACCAATCGTAACATGCTCCCCGACGCCGAGGATAGTTCATCCAGACGGAAGCGACGTCGCCGAGCGGCCGAGGTCACCAGTGACGTAGTCAACGAACAGCTCGAGTTAGTCCAACTGACGATAGAAAACAGCGTCCTGGATTCAAGCAGCGCCTCAGCCTTGATCGATCAAGTGGAAATTATCAGTACATCAGACATGACCCTACAGGATCAAAGTAAGCCTAGTGTTAAATTTTAACCCAAGATTCAGCGTACAGTAATATGCGTGTATGTGACAAAGGAGTGGAGGGAAGGGGGGGGGGGGGTGGCCGTAGGTACTCCTTATACCTATATCAATTTTAAAATAAATTAGTTAAAGCAGTTGTAATTAGATCTATGAGATATCATTTTAGTCACATAATCATCATTTTAGTCACATAACTTTGACTCGTTTATGTTAAGGCTTTATAAATAAGTCAGAACGTTAATTTGTTATAGCAAAAATTGTTATCATTGAAAAGGCTATTGTGATTATCCTTCAAGCAGGCATCAATCTGCATGATTGTTCAGCTCCAAACGATGTTATGTACGACGTCAGTGGCAATATCAATAAATAGTGAATTAAGTATCCCAGGATATAGGTGTATTCTACAGCGCCTATGAGATGTGGGTCTCTAATTAATAGTTTGTTTTAATTTACACTTTTAGGTACTTTCTTGGGATATCTGGAGGAAATAATCCAAGTATTCCTAGACGAAGGAACGGCTATCAGTACCTCTGCAGCTGACATCCTCTTGGCGAAGTGCGCCGAAATCTCCTATGCTTTAGATACGCTCTATAATGCAAACATTTTGGAACAGACAAGGCAAGTGTGCGCATGCGCTCGTGATATAAACAGCTTGTCTTCTTTAGGCTATGATATAGGCAGCTGGACAGACGTGTGGGAACAACTTGTTCGCATTAGGAGTTGAACTCTTATTCCGCCTCTGATTATCAATGGCTCATTGACTTTCTAACTAAATTATGATATGTTGAGAGATTGTGAATTAAAACGGAAGTGATATCACACTCTAGATTGGCAGATACGAGATAAAATTTTCACGGCACCTTCAATGTTCCATATACTTAAGGACATGTATTTAGCCATTTAGGCATCCAACTTTCTAGTCACCTTATTCTTGAATCAGGAGATTAAAACAACTTTTTGTTTCTGGTCATTAAGTAAAACAAAAACATGCCTTAACTTGTCTACTGAGTCGCATTGCTTGACAAACTAAATGAGTTATTACAATCGACCTAATTAAAGGCGGGATGCCTTGGAGCCAGACAAATGGTATGCCAATCTCTGTTAGATGAATTACTGTAGGATTGAGTATATATCAGACCTAGAATATCCCTAATTCTGTCTCTGTGTGGGTATATTACAAAATTGCCTCAGGATTCCGTTCAAAAGTCCACATTCTAGAAGTATATGAACATCATCAAAGGAGACTTCCATTCATTTTCACCTTTTCTTTCCTCAGGACCGTACAACGGGCAGTTGCGCAATCCATGTCTTCGGATCTGGCAGTCGGAGCACCCTCTGTTGAGGTAAATAATGCCGACAGAGTAACCACCATTCACAAGACAATATTGAGCGGTTCATTTAGTTCAAAATCAGCAGGTGACGTCATTTCTATCGACTTTGGAGCAGATTTGCTCGCATTGTAAGTATACAACATTTAATATTTCGATGTTAACCTCAATCAGTTCAACCATCTTTGAATAGTGATAAGGAAACATTGTTGTAAAACATGTAGATGAGGAAAAAAAAAAACATTTGCGGTGGAATGAATTTGGTCCACGGAAACGTTTGGGGAGGTCTAGAATATTTCTTGAAAATTTGATGTATCTTCTTCAACTTTCTTTAGATCACACATGGAAAAAAAAGAGAAATGAATAATATTTTTAAGACTGATAAATGATGCACTACATTGTAAACTCTATCTGAGATTTCACATCTTCCACATATTTTATGCTAGTTCTAGACTAAGTCATCAGTTTCCAATGTTTGGATCCGAGTCTCCAAGGATTGGAGGTTTCAAAAGAAACATATACATAGCACATTCGCTGCAGTTCATCTCTCGTCACAAACACCAAGCCAACAAGATAACTCGTTTTAATTTTTTTTAATTTAAGGTTTGGTGCATCATGGAGTTGCGGTGCTGACACCTGCTCTGGTGTCAGTCTTACTGTTACACATTACGACACCAGCTACGACTACTTCTCAACCGACACGAGTGACATCAGCACTTATCGAATGACTGACGTCATCACCATTGAACTGGCCAACCCTATTACAGGTATAAACAATAGACCCCATTGATATATTAGCCTCAAAGTGATACTGATTCTAAGATTCGAAGCGTAATTAAATTTCAACAACATATTGGATGAATAAAAGACAAAGCAGTAAAAAAGAAAGAAAGAAAAAAAAACAACGTTAGCTTAGGTACATTCTTACAAGAAGTGTTGAAAAAGAAAAAGGGGGACGGGAAGGTGACGTTAGAAGCGATCGTTTGAATTACACCAAGCCATACAACTTTTTGGCTAATTAAAGTTTTGAATTTTTTTTCCAGCATGTATTACTACTAGATGTCAAATATTATTTACAGTTACGGTGATTGATCGTTTTACGTAATATCGTGTGACATCAGTCTATTCAAGCTGTTGATAAATCTCTGCAAACGTTACCAGCTGACGGTACTCTTTGCACCTACACCTGTGTACAGAGAATAATATTACTATATAAATATCATGATGGAAGAGCAGTGTATTAGCACAAGCGCTACCGATGTGCTACGTGCAAAGAGTGACCACATAGTGACGTCAGCAGAGAGTTATCAAGAAGGGACTGACGTCAGATGAGGTAATAATAAGACGAGCAATCACCTTTAAATTAAAAAAAAAATGAAAGGGTGACACTTCCAGCAATCAAGTTCTTCATATAAATGTCGACGATATACCCATTAGCCAGGTACACAGTAAAAATAACACGATTGAATAAAATCTGGACCCCAGAGTTTTGTTATTTTACTCTTGATAACTACTTTTTGCTCGGTTGTTTTGAACTGTTAACCTTTCAATTACCTTCTGTCCATCTGCATCGATAAAACTCTGCATAGACAAGAAAGTGAGCATACCTCCATCTTCCCCCTATAACTAAAGGCTGGCACTCATCACCGTCAACTATTAGTGCAACCTCTTAAGGTAGAGTCAGCTGTACCACATCAGTCTCCTCACTTTGAACACAAATCACGCGGGGTCTAGCTCAATATGAGAGTGATACCCCTTTCACAGTAGGCCTCTGATCCGAGGATGACATGCTCTTCATATTTTATTTATGCTAACCTGCATAACTCACTGGGACCAACAAGGTACAACTGCCTGGAAGTTCATTCCTCCCCCCTCCCCATTAAAAAAAGAAAAGAGCTGACTGTAACGCATTCTCAAGCCTTTTATTTCCCTTTTATTTTTCTTCAGAAGATGGCTTATGACTTTTTATTTCTGACGTTTGCAGGTCAACAATTAAACGTCTCCGGTCTCAGTAGTCCTATCAGTATCGGTTTCCCGATTACCCAGTCCGTCCAGTCGGTTACTCCTAGTTGTGTGTATTGGGACGAGGATTCAGACGCATGGTCTACGGAAGGACTCGCAGTCACCTCGGAAACCGCAACAGAAATCACGTGCTCGTCGGACCATCTGACCACGTTCAGCGTGGTAGGGGTACCCATCCCCACCACGGAGGCGACAGCCACCGAAACTGCTCCACCATGTAAGAATACTTTTTTATCCACCACTGCCATTTGGCCATTTGGCATTTGGCCATTTATTCGACATAAATGAACAAAATCTCCTCAGTGTGGACGCACTGAAGTTTGTTTAAAACTACCGTACAAGAGAAGGAATTTAATACCGTGGCAGGTGGGGGCCGAGGACATTATCCATCGGGAATATGAGAGCAAAATGGTCAGATTTTTTTTTTCTCTTTTTTAGGTCCAACTCCCATTTGGCCCCGTCTATTGCAGCACAACACTCATTTCATTTGTACTTTCCAACAGAGTAGAAATAAAGTCTTTCTAATTAATGCAAGCACTGCTAAAAATCAACACTGGGAACAGACCAATGCACAGGAGGGTTCACTTCTGTGAGGAACGTGAGGGAGTAACCTTTATCTAGAAACCTCGTTAATATCGTAAATTGTCTAGCAGAGCTAGTACACTAAAATTCATAGCGCCACTTCTGACACTGCACTGATGTATTTCTTTGTTCTTTCTCTTATTTCAGTGGATGACGGTCTAGAGGAACTGATTAATAGCCTTGCAAGTAAGTAATAAACCAAAACACTTTAGACGGAGTGCTAATAAGCCAGTTCAGAGTTACAAACACGCATGTTCAGAAGGAAAACGTGCAGAGTGGTACAAACGAGACAGTTACTCATTTACTGTTGTAGTTTTCACTCAAACCTTCCTCCAACACTAAACTGGCTTATTTTAATGGTCACATAACTTTTAAAGAGAGAAGACGGGGCTATTAAAAAGGAGAAATCATAGAGAAAAGAATACGAAGGACAAGTTGTGAAAATATGGATGAAGCATTCGAAACTAGCATATCATGAGAATTTGTCGAATTTTCCTGGTGTCTGTCTAGTGGCTGGAAGTGAAAAATGTCAGGGCGCTTCCAACGTTCTTCCTTTGTGGCAGACGTGACACCCATACATAAAATATACCATTTTGAGCGATTAAGTGTTACATAATTTGAAAAATCTATCGCCAGTCTTTTGTCTTACCAATCATTACATGTGTAGACTCTCATCGGGTCATATGGCGCTAGTCTCCATATCACGTTAGTATGTATTGTGGCGTCACGTAACTCGCTGGTTACAGTGTGTGAGAAACAGTACCGGTGATCTCACATGGTCGTGATCTAGGATTGGTAGGATACGGGACGATTTGAAACTAACCGTAAGTATGTACACCATGGAGTAAAACTGTCAACAGATTTGTATATATGTGTGTGTGTGTGTACGCGTGTGTGATATGTTGACCTCTTAATGAGATTGATTCAAATAACGCGTTGTGATCTTTCCTGCGACGTGAATATGCTGAATCGAGTTTCATATGAATAAAAATTGATTTATTCGACGTTTTCTTTTTCGATTTTTTTTTTTTTTGCAGCTATCATTGTTTTGGTTGCAGTTGGTTGTGTTGCTTCTTTGTTCCTCCTTGTGCTTCTGATAATCGTCGTCGTCGCCGTCTGCATGTGTATTCAAAGCAAAAACAACCTGCCACGCCCTACACCACAGGCTCAACAGGTTCAGAACCTGCAACAGCAGCCTGCATCCATCCCGATGCATATTGTCCAACAGCCGGTGCACACCGTGCATGTCTCTCATGTGGCTCAACCCGGATACTATCCTACTATTGCTCCGGGTTATTCCGCACCGTATGGAGCTCCTATGCCCCCACCTCCTCCATACGGATTGCCGGCTAATCCTTATGCCGGCGATACCTCCAGCGCACGACCACCACCGCCGTCTGTGACGTTGGTGGCGCCTTCCGGACAACTGGTCCAACAAAACCTCTTCGAAGGTAAAGCGGGCGGCAAGCAAGACAAAGATGGCGCTTACACCAATTACATGAACGCTGTGACATCAGGATTGCCGGGAATCAACCTTCAAGACAGTTCTTCCTCAGTTGGCATGCCTGGAGTTGAGCTGCATGAGGTATCACCAAGGAGCGGTGCCTCAGTTTCAGGGAGCAACTTGTCGTTGACACAACACGAGTAGTTACTGCGTAAATGGACCCCCTTGCATTGACGTCACGTAACAACCTTACATAATTCATACAAATTAATTATCTTACAAAACATCAAACAAGGGCGCCTTCCCTAGCCTAAACAACATTATATATCTGGTTATGCTAGACACGTATATATCGAATGGCAGAGAAGGAATGCTGACTTCGACTTGGGGGCTACACCGTATCACTGTAACGTCACATGCAAATGGGTCTATATATATAGATAGTGCTACATGCAGAATAGCATATTAAAATAAACGTTGTATCATTGAGTAGAACGAATTTGTGTAAATCGCATTTTTCTTCATAGTGTGATCAGTATGATAAATTAGATCCAAGTTATTGCTTCGAAACAGTCAATGAATAAAGTTGATCTTAATTATGTAATATGTATAGGCCTGTTACCTTTTAGAACAGTTTTCAATAGAAATTATTCATGCTGTTGTCTACTATAGCTGCTAAGTTTTCTGAGTCGTTTTCCCGAATTGTATAGCATGTTTATTTTCTTATGATTCTTGTGAAACTAATATTATTTACACCTTGTGAGCTCATTAGAGATATTTACCGATATTATTTCCAATATTACCGATATCGATGGCACTTTGGACACTAGAGTGGAGGGAATAAACATACAACCAAATGTTGTGCAGGTGAAAAAAATAATGTAAGGACTATGAATATAACGAGGCAAACAGGTTTGAATAGCAAGTATACGTACAGCTTTGAAACTCACAGTTAATTTGTCTTGAGACTGCTTCCAAAACTTTGGTGACTTGTTTGATCCACTGGTTTAGGATAAGAACATTCCATTACGCGATAAAGCTCGTTCAATATGCCAACAAAATTAAATAACATAATAAATCCCAGAAATGTCCTCGTAATATATTTCTATATTAGAAACGTTGATGTGCTGAATAAAAATTTGCGAAACAAACACAAAAGTGATTATTTTTGTTTTCTGTGTCTCGTATGAATCTTTTTTCTGACTGTCTTCTGTGAGAGAGATGATTGATTTCATTTTGCATTTTTGTATTTTAAGGTTGAATTTTTTGCAGACATGGACATTACCTTTTCTTGGGGGGGGGGGGGGGGAATGGTGATTGATTCACGTTTTAACATCAAAGCGAATTCTCACCATCGGTTGGCGTGTAGCGCGACAAGAAATTTTTTTTACCGGAAAAGTCCAGATTAAAGGAATAGATACTTCTCGGGCCTCATTAAATTGAGACATTCAGACATTATTTTGAACTCTCGCTGTTTTAAAAGTTTACTCTTCCACAAAGAAAGGTCAACGACAATTATATACGGTAAATCATTTGCTCATTTACCTTTGGGGGGAGGTAACATTTGTTTAGGTGGGGGGGGGGGGTAAAAATCCTAGCCCCTCCGTAGAACCGTCCCTGCCTAAATCTGAACCATCCTTATCTCTTGTCCCGTCTTCATTCCCATTCCTATATCAACCCTCCCCATCCTTGACCTAATCGTCTATCTTATACCAACTTCCCATAGTGTGACCAAATTGATAAGAAATTTTTGCTGATCAATGTTTGGATCGATTAGCAGTCAGCCCATTGTGATTAGCAGATGCATTCAAATATTCATTCAAATATTTGCCTGCAATAATTAATGTTGCTGTTTCAACTTGAGACAGTTCGAGAGAAAAGTTCAAATTACCAGTAACCAGAAAAAATATCGATTCGAAGGATACTGCAAAGCATGTACAGAAAACTGAATCGCAGATGGTCTTTCATATGGGTCACAAATTGCGATGAGAGCGCGATTGCTTCCTCAATTGCTCCGATCCACTCTCCATATTCACCACTATATTCCACATTCCATACCGATATAGCAACCCCTTTAAATGGTGCATGCATCTTCCCGCCTTACCTGGTTCACAACTGAACCACTGGTTTTGGCATTAATCAACTGGAAACAGGTCTGCCTATAACGTATTCGATCTGAAAGCTGGGAGAGTTCAAGAAGGAAGGTGTGACAGAAAATATTTTCCGGTATTTTTTGCAACACTTTCTCCGGAGAAATATTGCCTACCGAATATCCTTAATAGCTGGTATTGTGTCCATAGGACAGTTTTTCATTATTATTGAGTCAGAATTTCCATGCAATAGATGTCCGTGCCTGGTAACTTCTGTCACGGTGGAATAAACTTATGAAGATGACGCTAATTCTATAGAGAAACGTGTCAGTATCTCTTCTGTTAGGCTGTATTTGACAATTGCATCTTTTTGACTGTACCAACTTGCTATCAACAAAACAGATGGTTGTTTTTCTTTTTAATGTTTACAACCCCTGGGCTTTAAGATCCCGCGTTTGTGGATTATTGAAAAGGAGGGGTAAACTGTATATCTGCTTTTAGAGTTTCCTTTTGTCACCACATCTTATACGACATTCGAGAAATAAAATTGAAAGCCTCACTATGGTACACGATGAAAGCTAAGGAGGAAAAGTCTGTAACAAGTTGTCCATGTGCGTATAGGGTGATATGTGTCATGATGTGACAAACTTATTGGCAATGTAAATGATAACGATGGACATCGAGCATTCGAGAAGATTAAAGGGGTAGTCCATCCCAAAATTAAAGGGGCAGTCTATCACAAAAATTTTCGTTTGATGTATCATTCGGTAATATAATTCTGGCGTCTGGAGATGATCAAATTTCCTTACTTTATTTCTCACTGATGGAATTAAAGGGGCTCATTGAGTTGATATGAGTAAAGATTGCGGTGATTTTGAAGTATACTAACACACGACAATACTCACAATTAGCATAATTAATCAAGTTTCACATCCAATAATTACAAACGTAAAACGTAAAATTAATAGGAGTCAAGAAGTTGAGGGCGGTATTTTGATTTTGAATTTTATAACTGCACAATGTACGTCTACTGATTTTTCCATTGAAATTTGCCCCCAAAAGTTTCACTTCAACCACATGTGATTGTTGTTACTAGAGCTTCGTAAGCAGGCTTCACATTCTCGTTTACAACTATTAGGCCCAAAACGATTTTACTCAGAGCACGTACAGCCAAGAGATTTAAAAAAGAAATGGAAAGTTCAATGAAAGACACATTCGTCAATGTGCGCTAAAGCATCAGGCTCATCTAACCACTTGGATGACGTCGAAAACAGAACACAGGGGATACTTCAAACTTAAAACGCACCGATGAGGGCCATCAAGCTCCGTTTAACAATTAAATATGAGACTTAAGATGGTATGGCCCTCCCACCTGTTTGAAATTACTAAACTGCAACTCGACAAAAACTCGACTACTAAAAGAAAAGACCTTTTTTACAGAAATAATCAAGAGTAGGTCTAATGATTGTCTCACGAAAGATGATCTGTTTACTTCTAGACAGATACCACATTTATCGTATATTTGTATCGTGCGCGTTGGAAAATTACGTATTCAAGGCAAGACAAAACTGTCAATATGGCCAGAAATTTTTAGATTAGTAATATCGTGACGATTAAAGCGGCAAACAGAGATATATGACACTTTCCACTGTAGCGTTATGAACAATAGGACACCATTTTTTGGGAGTGGACCCTATACCTCGGGGTAAAGTGTGCGCACAAACGGAAACTCCCATGATCACATTTTCTTGCTACAACGGTAAATGTGACAGCTATAAATTTGTCACCATTTTCCAAATGGGTCGCAATGAAGCATACATGATGGAGACATAACGAGTACAAAATAACCTTACTAGAGCTGACAGCTTTTTGTCGATGCTACCAACTTGTTTGTTCCACCTAAGAGAGCTATGTACAATAACCGGCCATTTTGGTTGACCAGAGAAGTTCTTCGCAGGCAGCTAGGAGAAAGTGTTAACTTTAGCGTCGCCATTAGGCTAGTAATAATGCTTCTGATTTCTTACTCTTAAAAAATCAGGAACTGTCGGTAAAGAGCTTAGTTTTAGACGCCAAGGCGAACTTTGAGATAAAACTGTTGAGAGAGGTTAAAGTACGTTAGCCTAATTAAAAATATTTTCATGCATATGTCAGGTCACAGCAGATTGATGGCACCCCGGTTAGCTGTGATCAGGGTATGGCTGACTTGTTAAAAGTTTTTTTGTCACAGTTTTTACGAAGGAATCACTCCTTGCGTTCTCCTTCATTTTTTGATTGTCCGTTCACTTTTGATGACATTTTCCTGTCTGACGACTTGGTTGTCAATAAATTAAGGAGCCCCATGATTTTAAGTCCGTGGGGGGGGGGGGGGTATTGTAGTGAGCAAATTTAAAGGTTCAAGTGCACTTATTCCCCGTTTCGTTGTCAAACCTACTCAAATTTCCATGTTGACTCGATGTCAAGAAGTTAAGCTTTTCCCACGATAGAATTGTTAGTATTAGTGAATGGAAAAATCTCCGTTGTCAACTCCAGTTCTGTACACTGTTTCAAAGTTAACATTGACAAGTTTTTCTCAGATTCTGGTAGAATTTGATTGTTCCTTGGTGTCTTCGTGCTTTGGGTTGCTTATTACTTAAATTTTGGCTGGTTTCTTCAGGGCAAACTGAGCTATGGGGCATTTGGCCCTCCTTTGCATGCCCTTTAACTTGTTATTTTATGTTAACAAGTTTGAAGACCATGCACTGCGCAGATTCATCATTGAAAAAGTAAAGAAAACAGAAAAATGCTGTTTACAGTAACTGAAATGTTTTGAACGGTGAATCTGGTCACAAAATCTAGTTTTTTTACCCGAAATTTTGAGACAAATATCCTGAACCAGTTCGCAACTGCGTAAGGTGTGTGTGTGTGTCTGGGGGGAGGGGGTCATAGTAAGTGCGATGGGCGCACTATCGGAATTGTGAATTGTTAGTACCAGGCAAACACTTACTTGTGAACACAGCAAAAACCGTGTGTTCCATCGAAATGACAAGATGGAGGCATTGCTTAAACGAGAACTTGGCTCAGACTATGTGAAGAGTATTGGAAGTGCCGGTGGAGGTTATATCAGCGAAGGCGGAAGTTACGAGACGAACAATTTTGGCAGAATATTCGTAAAATCTAACACAGATAGTGGAGTAAGTCAACAAACACGGTCTTACAGTTATACCGAAGCACCGTACTTTACCAGTTGCGCTAAATCTCATTTTCTGTATGCACTGCCCCGTTTTCATGGTTAGGCAACTTAGGCGTAGGCCTAAGCTTGGTAAGTTAGTAGTATGGTGATTAGTATATCAGGTGTAATCTAGCACACTTGTAGCAGTTTGGTGAATGCTCTAGTTGACAACAGCCTAAAGCTTATCATGCTTACATTTTTGAGTTGCATAGGCCTAGCCTACAGTAGCATGGATGTATAAAAGTTCATGCATCTAACTTAGAAACATTGGAATTTCTAGCTGCTGGAAATTCAAAATCCCCATGAATCCAATAGTCTTGTTCTAGTAAGTCTGAACTTTCATTTTACTACAATTTGACCCAATCTGGTAGGAATGGTACCTCAAAATCTGTTATTTTAACCAACCTTTGCTTCAGTTAACGATACGATTAAACCTGCCAAACTTCACACATCTTACTAATGTTTGCACGACATGATATTCATTACATGAAGAATGTCCTTGTAAGCAAATTCTGTGAGTACATCTACAGCAATTACCAGTGAACAAACTAACAAAGAAAATGGTCATGAGCAAGTCCACCAAATGGTCAAAATTATGATTTGGAAATTTTTAGCATCAAGGGGCAGCTAGGATGCGGGAGGCCTAGTCATGAATCTCTTCTGTGCAAATGCAGGTCTGTAAAGTTGACTAATCAGGCAAGGGCAATGAATTAAACAGTGTTTCAGTTTTTTTAACTCATTACAAGATGTGATAGTCAAAACTTTTTCAAGCTGCTAAGACCATTGCATTTTTGGGCTCATATTTTGTAGGGGTGTGTGAAGTTTGACAGTGCACGAAGTTAACATATAATAGGCAGTATATACCACACTACCAGGGCTAATTGAGAACATTGTGGCTAATTACTCGATCTTCGGGTAAGTCAGGATGGCGTTCGTGGTTATTTACCAGATCAAGGTCAGTCAGTAAGTGCATGAGAATTGAGATAGACCACTATATTCCTGGATCCTTGTTTTAAGTCTGTGTACTTTTTCAGGGAGTGCCTTACTATTAAGAAGGGATTGTTACATAAAAGGCAATACAATCATCACATGTAACTTGTAATTTTTCTGTTGTGGATGTCATTAAAATCTACTGTACAGTATGAACACATTCATACATTGCATCCTGTTACTACATTACCATATTGTGGAGAAGAAAATAATACTGGCATTGTGTAATGCATAAGACAAGAAACTAAATTCTGAGCAGTGCATGTGAATTAATCTACAATCAGAACAATAGTAAAATTTGGTGCTAACTGTAGCATGATGTCATATTTTAGAGAATATTGTAGACCAGCTTTTCAAGGTAAAAAGAGTGCCACTGATGATCGAGTGTAGATAGAGTGTACCTAAGCGGCGTACAGTAAGCGCTGCCCCAATACTCACGCAGCCGACAATCAGATGAATATGCCTTTCAACTGTTGTACAGGGCAGGCGCTGCTGGGTGTAAAGAGGTGTTTACCCCCCACCCTGCTTTTCTAGAAGCATCCCCCTTTCATGAAAAAAAAAAGACTGCTGATATTGTTCCACACATATTTTTCACAGTGCCCCTTTTGAAGGTATCTCATCCCCCAACCGAGTGTAAGAGGGTGTTCCCTTTTAGGCATTTCCACCCTTCAACCGTAGGAGGATTCTGCCAGTTGGGAAATTTTAGCAATCAGTAAATGTGCATACAGTAGTAACAATGCTCATGGGTGTTGATTTGTTACTGAAAGTGTGAGTGGGGCAATCGACATCCAGCCAAAACTTTTTCTCCCGACAGTGGGTTGGGCATGGCGGAAGAAAAATATTTGTTGGGTGAGTGCCCACAGGATTATCTTAGCGAATCCCTGCCTCCACCGGTGGGTGTGGAGGGTAGAAAATATTGGTTTTACAAACATCCCCCTCCAATGGCTGGAAATGGCAATGCCCAGGTGTTCCAAGTTGCATGTACCCACCTTGAAATAAGGACCTCATGTCTGCAATTTTGCGGCAATAATGAGGGAAAATCAATCTAAAAAAGAATATTGATATATACAGTATTTGATGGGTTGACAAAATAGAAGAATCATAATTGACTGTGATTTAGCACTGCAGAAACACTGATTCAACCAACTGATGATCGGGTAAATAAGCACTGCAAAAATGCCTTTGCAACCGACTCTTATTTAACGGACAATCAGGTAAATAAGCAATAACCGACAATTGGGTGCACAGGCATAACTTCAACTCTTATTTAACCGACAATCTGTTAATAAGCAACACTGCCATCTCTATTTGCCTAACGATAGGGTGAATAGCTTCCACCAATTTAGAATCTGCACCATTTTAGTTGAATAATGACAGCTTAGTCCTAACTTCATTACCCTACTGCGTAAGATTGTAACCGTGGAAAGTTAGGTACAGCACTAAGCAAGTGAATGGGAAGCCAGCTTTAGGACAGTATAAAGCAATCTTATTTCAGTGCAAGGGGTTGCAGAGATGTCCCCGCCATTGCCAATTTCTAAATGTTGGCACATTTCTCAAACATTTTATGTAATTTTGCAAGTACCAAGATTAGTAAGGTATCCAAAAATAACATGGTTAGTTGACAAGAGTACTTTCTCTTATTCCAACCATGATAAACTATTGATTAGCTGTATCATTGCCCAAGGCCTATGAAGCTACTGTACAAACTACCTGCCAAGATAAAAATATTGTAGTTTCAAATTTTGAGTAAAAAGTTATATCCTAAGTTCATAGAGCATCTTTTAAAGATTGCAGTGCAGTGAGAGAGGAATAAAGATTCAGTTGAGTTTTGGTGGAAGTGTCCTTTCCACTTGAGCTAGCCTATGAGAAACTTTTTAAGCAAATAGTTAAGGATTAATGTATAAAAATAATTCAGTCCATGAACATATGAGACTAAGTGTTCACACAAGTGTGGATTATTTAATGCCCATACATCTGTTGGGTGACCAGCAACTGAACAAATTTTAGATCAATTTTGGTATTTTGCACAAGATCCGTTCAGATGGGAAACCTTGGAATATTCTTCAATGAACCACCCATCTTACAGTGACGGAGCTCACAAGCTTCATTGCTTTTGTCACCATCTTTATCCAAACCAGTCAAACAGATGTGTGAAGGTATAGGCTTGATTGATTCTCTTTGAAATAAGCTTTTACGGCAAACCAGTTTCAGATTATAACCAATTTCACATCTGTTTGATTATTGCATGAAAGACATATTGAAATGTTAAGAAAATTAAGTCCGTATTTTATTTAAATCAAAGATAATTGTAAAGTATGGACAATAATTGTGCAGAATTGAAACCTTCAGTGAAATATTTGTGAAAATATTAGTTAAAATCAAAGAGAAATAACGTTTGTGTGGTTAGCCTACTGTAGCACTTTCATAGTGACCTCAAGCATCTCAGGCACAGGGCCTACAGGTACAGTATGTCAACTTGAATATTTACTGTATGCAAAGTGTATGATAGAAAAACTGGTTATAATCGTATACAGTACTGTAGCTGGTAATTATCGCAATAACATTGTTGTTCTGGTGAAGAGAGCTTAAAACACCTAATCGTGTCCAATGAATTTAATAATTGTTTCTCCTCATTCAATATTTGTGTGATTATTATTATTTTACCATTTACAGGCTCAGAAGATGTTTGAAGGTGAGGAGGCCAGTCTTAAATCTCTCTTGGAGACCAACACCGTCAGAGTTCCAAATCCTCTGAGGGTTTGCCCCCATCCCGGAGGGACAGGTGCCGTTTTAATCGAAGAGCATCTAGGACATCCGATCTTTGAGAGGTCATTCAGGAAGACTCGGAGAGCAGTTAGCTAAGTATGTGTTACATGAACCCCGTTTCCAAATCATGACAGTAGAGTTGAGAGTGTTAAATCTGATAAGATTTCTTAGCATATTGCTCTTGACACTAATCCTTGCCTGCAATTTGATTGGATGAGTAATTTACTCCACTCAACTCACTTATTGAGTACTTTAGAGGTACCCAATGAAACCCTTCCATCTTTTTTACTACTCTCAATTCTGTCAACGCTTCTGTGTCCATCGCCATCGTTGAATTTTTAGCCAGATCCCTGGACCAGTTGTGATTGTCGCTATTCAACAAATGGCATGCAGCATCCGACAGATTCAGAGTTTGGAATGTAGTCATGACAAGTTTGTCGTATTACTGTATCAAAGAGGTTACCGTCTCATGGCGAAACATGACAAGAAATAACCCTCACAGATTTCTACAGAAATTTTTGCAGATCAACATGCATGTAATCATGTTTATTCCATGGGTCCTTTGACAAAATTGTTCTCATTTCCTCTCTGCAGACAAAAAAAAAAATTGATCAAATGCCCATATATAAACAGGTTCATGGGGTCATGGAAAACCTGATAAAGTCATGAAAATTTTGAAAATTGTTTCAAGGCCCAGAAAAAGTTTGAAATTCAGGGAGAATTGTTTGCAGTCCTAGAAATTCCTGAAATTGTTGACATTGTCTCTCTCTCTCTCACTCCTAATATCAAAATTTATTTTCGCTTCATCTGTCTCTTCAAATCATATTTATTCAGCCTTTGCTGTTATACTTGAAAACTTTATGTAAAGACATCTGGAGGAAGGTCATGGCGATATTTTGATTGGTGCTGACTCCGGATGAAAGTAATGGAAAAGTCATAGAAATTGATTCCCTGCAAAGTGCAGGAACCATGTACAAAGTACTGTATTTATGTACATTTCTGTGAGGGGTAATTTCATGGGATGATAAAGCTGCATGGTGCAAAAGCTGCACAAACCACAGAGTAATATTGTTGCTTCTCTATCTGTGCACGAATCCCTTTAACACTGCAATCTAGAGACAGGGGCAATTTATGCCCCTGTGCCCCCTTCTGAAGTCCAGATATCAAGAATACAAAGATGGGACATGAAAGACTGTAACTGATTTGGTTAAGTATTAATTTCAACTTGAGAACCAACTGTGAAACATGAAACTTAAACATGATGTTAACTTTACTAGCAATTACAAAGCTTTTTTTGAACTCACTCTAGACATTCATAAGAATCCTTGGAGGAATTTGTAGTTGTGTCATTCCTTGTCAAATTAATAGAATCTTTAGAGATGCATCGGATGTCCCGTCTGGCTGTACAATCCGGTGGGATATTGAAGAAAATCCAGTTCCGGCCGGATTTTCGTCAAAGTCCTGTTGGATTTTTCCTGCACTTTGTTGCAATTTTCAGATGTTGATATAAAATGTCAGAGCTTAGATCTCTCAAAGAATTAAAAAAAAAAAACAGAAGATGAACTTTAAGGAACAACATTGTAGAACACAATTTAACATTCAGACCATTTACGTGAATCGTGGTGGTAATGAAATGAATTGGTTTTAGAGTACATGATACAACGAAGAGCTTTTTTTCCCATATGTGTGTACATTTACTTATCAGGCTTTTAATGCAACATCATTTTTACAGAATCGCAAATTAACGCTGCAAGATGAGAAGCAATCTTATCATCTCACATAATGCATAGGCTTCTTAAAGGTGATCTATCTCAGATGTAATTAATTTTAAGCTAGCTAAGCAAAGTGAAATCTTTATATTTCATGTCAAACATTTCTGTTGTTAAGAAATTTACATTCAGATCTAACATGCATGATTTATAGTGGACTTGGCTGAAGTCAAGACTAAGTCCACTATTTAATGGGACTTGCACTTGGTCTCGACTTGGACCGCAGCTGGGACTTTTCAGAGGGCGGGGCGCAATATTTGGGGGATTAGAACTTTCAATAGGGGGTAGGGTTACAACTTTTGATGAGGAGAGTAGAATGAGCTCAAGTCCCATTATGGTGAAAATAGTGAGCAATGATTTTAGAGACAGGTGCGGTTGCTAGGCCCCATAGAATAGGTACGCCCTGAGCTTGGATCAAGGGACTCAGTTGAAGCTTTTTGATTCCTTGCCGAAGGCAGGCAAGGAATCTATGCGATGGTGATGTTGTGTGTGTGTGTATGTGTGTGTATGTGTCTGAGTGTGTGTGTATATGTGACGGCTTTGCTTGGTTACACGATATCTCAAGGAGGGAAAGTTGGACAGTTCTCAAACTTGGTACATAGATGCCCCATATTGAGAGGAAGAACCCTATTGTTTTTGGTGGAGGTCAAAGGTCATCTGGGGTCACCGGGGGTCAAAACCTGAAAACCTTGTTTACACGATATCTCAAGGAGGGAAAGTTGGACAGTTCTCAAACTTAAGACATAGATGTCCCATATTAAGAGGAAGAACCCTATTGTTTTTGGTGGAGATCAAAGGTCATCTGGGGTCACCGGGGGTCAAAACCTGAAAACCTTGTTTACATGATATCTCAAGTTAGGAAGGTTGGATAGATTTCATACTTGTATGTAGATGTGTTGTGGTGAGAGGAATAAACCTATTGTTTTAGGTGGAGGTCAAAGGTCATCTGGGGTCACGGGGGTCAAAACCTGAAAACCTGTTTTGCATGACATCTCAAGAAGGGAAAGTTGGACAGTTCTCAAACTTAGTACATAGATGCCCCATATTGAGAGGAAGAACCCTATTCTTTTTGGTGGAGGTCAAAGGTCATCTGGGGTCACCGGGGGTCAAAACCTGAAAACCTTGTTTACACGATATCTCAAGTTAGGAAGCTTGGATAGATTTCATACTTGGTATGTAGATGTGTTGTGGTGAGAGAAATAACCCTATTGCTTTTGGTGAAGGTCAAAGGTCATCTGGGATCAATGGGGGTCAAAACCTGAAAACCTTGTTTACAGGATATCTCAAAAAGGGAAACTTGAAAAGTTCTCAAACTTGGGACATAGATGCCCCAGATTGAGAGGAAGAACCCTATTGTTTTTGGTGTAGGTCAAAGGTCATCTGGGGCCACAGGGGGTCAAAACCTGAAAACCTTGTTTACACTGATATCTCAAGAAGGGAAAGTTGGACAGTACTCAAACTTGGTACATAGATGCCCCATATTGAGAGAAAAAATCCTATTGCTTTTGGTGGAGGTGAAAGGCCATCCGGGGGTTAAAAACCTGAAAAACCTTGTTAACACGACATTACCCTAAAATTTGTTTTCAAAAAGCAGCAAAGTCTTGCTAACTTCCTTCTGTTACAAGCTCCTCTAAAGACACTTTGAGCATAGCTATTACAAACAATAGGGAAACCAAGTCGAAATTCTCCTTAGATTTCACAATTCACAAGAATATTACCACATAATCGAAATAGACCAATCATGAGCCAGAGTAACGGCATACTAACTCTGATTGGGGTGACTGCATTTTCCCTTGATTGGAAAGACAAACAACAATAAGTATCAACATGGTACCTGTCAGTTGATTGATGTTTCCATCTCCCTGGCACTAATTTATCATATGGCACTTCACCGTCAAGAAAAATCATATCATTTCAGCACAAAGGAATGAGAGAATTTATCAGAACAAAAAGAGGTTCATATTTTGGGTTTAAGAAACTAAACAAAAATGCACTTGTGAGCCCTTCTTCTTACAAGTGTGAATCAAACAGATGTCAGCTTTCAAACTGCTGTGTTCAAAATGTATTTTATCAAGGCAAGGAATCACAAAGCCTTTTGGCTTTCTGGTTTATTTTAGTACACCACTTTCTAGCTCTTGAAAGATTTCTGTTAATGTCATCTACATGGGACATCACTTCAGTTAGCAATGACAATTCTGAACTGGCATGTTTTGCAATGTCATCTATTGAATAGCTGCAAAATGTACAGCAACTTTTCCACAACGTACACACTGGGGATATTATGATCGTTGACACACAACAAGACTGGCTAGTTGAATTTGTTTAAATTAATGGTGAAGTAATTAATTGTATATTCATTGAAGCATGATTTTTCATGTACTGTAGCCCATACTGTATGTCCTGTGCATTTTAAATATGTTGCATATGGAAACAGAAACTTTGTACAATTCTAGTTTTCAAAAGCATTGTAAAAATCCAGTCCAGCTGGATTTTTTCTGGCCAGATTACAACTAAGATCTGTCCATTCCTGTCTGGCTGGATCATAAAATTAAAATCCGGTGCATCCATAAATCTGGTAAGATGAGCAATATTAAGGATACTGTATGTGACTGATTAGGAGAGTGTCCCTCAACATGGAACTACATCTCCCAGAGATGTGGAAGTGAGGAGGATTGCAATACATTTGAATTAGAGCTTTAATAGTGAGGAATTATCCAGCTACTAGTAGAGAAGTTATACCAGTGGTGTGAAGTTGGCACTGACTGCAGGTAAGACAGCAACAAAGATGTTTGTGAACTTAACTGGTGCCCTGTAAGAATGAGAGAAACAAAAGATGTGAAGCTGGACAGATGGCCAGTGTGAGAAAGAGACAATGGCAGTCAAGTCTTCGTACCTTTTATTGTGACTTCTTAGACCTAGTCAAGTGTGACAATTTACAAAGAACAGTGTATGGTGCATGCTAAACAAAGCATTAATATTTCAGTAAGTGAATGTAACTAGCAATATGATCCTTGCTTAATCCAACATTTCTGAGGTACCTAACCTTTTTGTAAGCAATGTGCTACCTCATAGCTCTTTTCACAGAACGTTTCTCATACAGTGCCAAGCATCGCTGAAAGAGCTGTTTAAAAATTTGTGTTGTGTATTAGCCTCCTAAGAAATTACGCCTTAAGTGCAAAAGGAGTATTGGTCATTGATGCAATGATGGAGGCAACATTTAAACATGCTCTGCACCAACCACTGAATAACTTCAACTAACTTGAATTTTGAGGCATGCGAGTGCTGTCCCACACTGCCACTCACCTCAAATCTCTATGAGGAGTGGGATCTTTTGCACACCTAGATAATAATGGAAACTTTGATTTTTATTAAAGTTTAATGAAACTTCACCCCTACGGTACCACTCTTTTTAACTTCCTGAGGAGTGTAATATGTGGCACACCAGGGAAATTTGAAACTGAAGGCCTGGTGCCATGCTACCAGCTGCAGACACCATCTATGAAAAGGTTAATTGTAAAGGCAATTACTGTACATGATGGCCCATTCACAAAATGTCCATACATGAAGCATAGCTTCAATGGTATCAAGCAGAGCTGGTTGTTTATCATTTGTAATTTATGATTGGGTAAAGCAATTGCAGGTTGACAATTTCATCAAGAAGCATTCCCAGCTACTATACATCATGCAATAGTTGTGGCCAATTGATACGGCAAACCTCTCATATGCAGCTATTGAATGTACTGAATTAATGCAAACAGAATAAAATTATTATTGCAATGTTAGTAAAGCAAAGTTTAACTTTGCATAGGCTTCATAGGTGGTATGCAGCCAAGTATTTTTCTTTTTTAAGGTGATGGTTTAACACATGCACCACACAGTTCAAGTAGTGACAAATATGAGGTGATCAATTAAGATTGGGAGCATATGGCAAGGTATCAGGTCGTATTGACGCAGGCTGTGAGTAAGCGACGGCATGTGTGTGTTGATTGTTTCAGAGCTATCTGTACAATCTTTCTGATGTCAATCAGTTTGTTTATTCTTCAGTTTACATTTACATAACAAGAAACTGAAAGAGAAGGAAGCGAAGGAAGAATCTCGGGTCACAGGTCAGTTTGATGAGGACACAGGCAGCAGAAAGGAGAGCAGCTATGTTTCTGACTTTGGATTTCATACAACAACATGCTGTGGATACATACCTCAGGATAACAGGTGGTGTAAGAGTTGGTTGGTGAGCCATCTCCTTTAAGTTTATTCAGTGCTGAATATTCAGCAGTTAAATGTTTGCAGTTTGTAATGAATAAGCTCTAGATGATTAATAATGTGGATTGATGCAAATGGATTAAAGATCTGGAAATGTGAAGAATAGAATGCATTATCTTGAAGATTTTCTTTAATGAATTTGATCAGTTATGAATTATACCCCTCCACAGCTCAGTTGGTACGGTATGGGGGTTAGTAGTTCTATCATGCAATGTCTTTGCAAATTTCAAATGATTGAAAATTTCCTGATGCAGTAGATTAGAATGAAGCAATACTTAATGTTTACCATTCAGGATAAATCAGTACCAACCCAAAAGTCAATTCATTCTGCTACTATGTTGAAAACTCTTTCTCTGATTTGAAACTTTCCATATACTGTACCATTGAACAGTGCAAAAACTAACCTGTTAGCAACACACGGAACTTACCTGTCATTCAGTGACCTGGTGCTACCCCAAACCGATGATGTAAAGAGAGGCCTACAGCAAAGAGAAAGCAGGACACACTAATTTGTGCAGCATCTAGTTAACAAAATGTCCATTTGGCAATAAAACTATTACCAACTTGAACATATTTTGAATATTCATTATTATCATGAATCTTGCATATTATCCCTTTTTCCACTCTGTATTGAATTCAAGTCTCGAAAAGGCTTTTCCTGCATGATACAACATGATGTGATAACCAGATATACCGTCAGGTGTAGGATGTGTCCTCCTGAGAAGGCATAAATGTACATGATATCATGTTTAGAATTGCTGAGTCGTACCTTCTTTTTTCTTATGGGTGACAACTTCTCTATCTCCCCATTTCTGTTCTCTCTCAGGAATTCTACACGAACCAGAAACTTAAGCAACACATCGATATAATTGAACAGAAATGCGGCGACAGAGAAGTGAGAGAACTCTGGCCTCAACTTCAGAGGAAGATTCCACATTTGTTTGAGGGTTTAGAGATCGTTCCTGCTCTCCTCCATGGGGACCTCTGGGGTGGAAATGTAGGAGAAATAGATAAGGAACCAGGTGATGCATAGTCAAACACTTTCAGATCTAAATGCTAATACCCTGGACATTGCGACCTTTGATTACCTGTGCGGTTTAAGCTCCCAAAGCTGTGTACCTTACTCGGTTGCACCACCCCTTCCTGTTTCACCCTGTTAATCCAAAGAGACCTAATTTTTCACTTCGAGAATAGGAGATAGACAAGCGGGAAAGTATTCATTGGAATGAAGATGGATTGGTAAATTGTTAAAATGTAGGCTGTCTTGTGTAAAAAAGGATGAAGAAATTACTTGAAGCTATGGTTTTCCTAAAACCTGGCAAGTTGGGATGATTAACTAGTGTTTGGTGTGTGGATCACTCAGTTGAGAGTTTTCTTTATTCAGTGAATAATTAACCTGTTATCGCATCTCATTTTGCTGCACAAACTGATCAAATTTCTGCACAATTGGAACATTGTGTAGTAGTTGTTGTTCATACATCATTAGGCCTTTGGGAAAAAACTCAGGAAGAAACAGGAACATAAAATTGTCATTATGTAATTGCATTTTCTTATGGTTGTTTTGTAGTGGGACTGGTGTGCTTCATCTGTGTATTGACATTAGTAGATTGTCCTGTTAGGGATTGTGCATCGTAATTTTGACAGAACCAGTACTGCTGACAGACGTAGCAGAAAGTTTGTTGTGATCTTGACCGACAATAATTCAAAAGTGACTCACGGCTCTTCTTGTGAACAACACTCTTGGACAAACCTCTCTGGGACGAGCCACTCCCCCCTTTCAACGTTGGCTACAGGATTACAGTTGACAGAGTACATTCACTTGTATAGTGCAACATTGGAAAAAGGTGCGGGGTTTTGTTCCATTATCTTGCAAAAATTTAGGAGTATAGCCTCAAGGTATGGCAAAGTGTTCCAAAAGTTTTGTCCAAGATTGTCTGAAAATTTCAACAGGCCAGAAGCACGTGTGGGGATCAGTAAAATGGCTTAATTTGCAATAGGTTAAAATGGCAAAATTGGGAGGGGGCTGATATTCTTTTCATTGAGAAACATTAGCATTGCATATGTGGCATATTTTGGGCCTACGTTGAAGTTGGTTTACTGTAATAATAGTATTGTGTGAATGCTGTCAATGTTATTAGGGAGTAAATGGAGGACTAAGTCAAATCCATGTAGAGGTTTGCACCGAATGTGCTAAACAAAATACAATCATTGAGGAGGTAACATTGTAATTTCAATGGGTCTTGTGGACCAGGAAACTATTTTAAGGCATTTTGAATGAAACAAATGAGGTGCTTTTGGCTCAAACTTTGATATCGAAACTGACATCAAAGAATCAAAAACCCCCCCCAAAAAAAAAAGAAAAAAGGGAAATTACTCTAAGCTGTTGGTAGTCAGTTGAAGAAGACGGATTTGTATTTGTTATTTATTGAAATTGTTCACAATGATGACAAGGTATCTGGTATTAAAGTAATTACACATAACGACTATAATGCTTGACTTGCAGGTTAATATGAGTGACCTGTAGGCCTCGATATTTATTTTTTGTGATGCATTGTGTCCAAAAATGAGCAATTTTCTTTCAATCATTCTCTCGAAAATGGCTCGCTAAAAACTCAGGCAATCTCGGACAAAACTCCTTGTGACACCCCGCTCCCAATTACAGTGTTGGCTACAGGATGACTGTTTAAAGGGGAGGGAGGAGAGGTGCAGTGAGAGGGGAAGGCGAAGTATTAAACAAAAGTAACTGATAAAACTATCTTGATCACCAGGCTTATGGATACATCTTGTCAGGAAATGGCAAAGGGAATTATGGGTGGCTATTATGGTGGGTTGGGAATGTTTTCTTGAGGTTTTCAGATTAACAACACCCTCAGAGATTCAGATTTTTCAGTTTTGTACTTAAGGGTGAAAATTGATTTGTTCATTTTCCCAGTTGTATTCGATCCAGCTTGCTTTTACGGCCACTCTGAATTTGACTTTGGGATTGCTTCCATGTTTGGTGGCTTCTCCAGTACTTTCTTCTCATCATATCACAAGGTCATCCCCAAAGCAGCTGGCTTCTCAGAGAGGCAACAGCTCTACCAGCTGTTTCATTATTTAAATCATTGGTAAGTCTCATAAGGCTTTTGATGAAATGTTTCCTCACTTGACACACAAAACTGAATCAAAGGGGGGTAGTGTGTCACTTTTGGTTGGGCTATTTTTAAGGGGAATATCATGTTTCCTTTGCAGGAAAAAATGCACCGTTCTCAAATTCAATATTTATGGACATGTAGTGGTTGATTATTCAAAATATGGCAGAGTAGCCTTCTTTTCAATACATAAGTTTATAATATATGGCAGAGTAGCCTTCTTTTCAATACATAAGTTTATCATATAGATAGAAATTTGGTCATTTCTCGTTCAAGAGTAATTTGTTCACCCAAGGTTTTAAAAAATGTAAAAGATGCACTTTCTTTAACTCATTTTTTGCATTATGTGTGAAGGAAATGAAGCTATTGCTGAGGTTTATTTAAAAGGCTGAATGGCTTAAAAATAACAAAAACTGTTTCCTGTGTATACCATATCTCTGCATTTTAAACACGTAAATATTTCCCTTTAAAGTCAGCATTTACATTGATGTTGGTAAAATTATTTTCGTGCCATTCAAGATATCAGTTATTAGGTACTTCATGGAACTATTGCTAGCAGACAGAAATTATCTAAACAAGTCCACTGATAATTCCAAAGTATCATCCCTTTGGTAGTCCAAAGCCAGAAGCACGAACAAGAAGTTTGTAAATTAGTATCTCGCTCATGGTTGTTATCCCATGCGTCTGTAAGTGTGCCCTCTTTTCAATTCCTACCTCTCCTAACCATTAAAACATGTTCTAGATCACTGCGATTTTGCATTTTATTTTTCAGGAACCATTTTGGATCTGGTTATAGAAGTTCATCTATATCTATCATGAGAAAACTTGCTAAGTGAATGCTCTCGAGAGACAAGCCGCTGCTTTGCTGAGAAAGATTCAGAGAGCTTGCCACTTGTTTCAGAATCCCATCTTGACGTAAAGAGGTGCAATAACGGTGTGAAAGTAGAAAAATATAGCGGTGGGAGTACTTTGGAATGTTTGCTCCGTCTGCCTTCATACCTGTCAGTATTTGACATTTATATTGCAGATTGTACTTTGCGTATTCAGTGACTCCAGCGCAGCCAATCCTCACATGATATCATACATGTTTATCTCTTCTTGTGAGGTACCTACCCTAACCATTATGTTGTATCTGGCTATCATGTACTATTCTATCATGTAGAAATGGTCTTCTCAACACATGATATTAGCACATTATTGAAATTCTCTGAGGACTAGGTACTCTGGTGAACAACATGGTAAACCAGAAGGTTTGGAGAGTGCCAGACAGACCAAGGAAGGTAAGAAACCCAGAAATTTGGTATAACACTTGAAGCAGTATGTTTGGAATGACTCTCGCTTTATTTTGAAATGACTTCATTTCATCGGGTCATTCACTCTACGGAAAGCACATGACCAGAGTGAGTTTAAAACAATGAGTCATCAAACCAACTGTGCTCTAGACCTCTTAAAACAGAAACAACTGGGTTTGCCCGAGTTACACGCCTATATGAACTAGGACAGACTTGTGGTTGTACTGTGATATACCTTATTGCTTTCACATTTGTTACATCCTTAACTCTTCACCTCTTTTACACTAGTAGTGTAAGCTCTTTCATGTCAAGATTGCTCTAATGAACTTAGCTTTCGTATGATCCTACTCCTTCCATGATGCCTGTACAGTCATAAGCTATACTGTTGAACAATAAAATACAAAGACTTTCGCGCATTGCTTACATCGCACAGGTCCTTGTCGTGAGCAAAACAGATTACTTTTTGTGAAACAAAGCAATGTAAATATCAGCTCACTTTTATGCAAACCTTTTACAGAAAACTACTACTCACTTCCTTGGCGTTATACCAAAGCAAAATTATCAAATAAACAGCCTGATGAATCAGTTTTAATATCAAAAATAGTAAATACTTGCAGTCTGTGAACACCACAACCAGGTTGAAGTGTCGCTTTTGTTAAAATTGATTCAAAGCCAGCAACAATGATGGCAGAAGAACTAGACAAAACCTTGCACACAACACCAGTCACATGAAGACATTTGTAAACATGAGTCAAGTCATTGTAAACATGTCACTGTAAACATGAGTCGATGTTATTAATGGAGAGTCTGAAGCATCATGTCAGTCACATGACAGGAAAGACTCTTTGGCATATATGTGTCGTGGGTAATTGGAACGAACTCCAGACAGCTGTTAGTTGAGGTTTTGTGCGGTATCAACCTACAAATGTTGAAATTCAGCAATGAATTCCATTACCACCAGGAAGCTGCTTTTGAAAGAACTAACTTTTTATTTGCAGGAAAATTATTTTTGAGTAATTCTCTAGTGCTTAAGGAAAAGACTATACAGACAATTAACTGTTGCTTGATGATACAATAAATGCAAGAAATCTGTTTTACTTTGACATTTTGTGTATTTTGTCATATTTTTCTGATCTTTTCAAGTCTTCAGAATCTAAAACACCAGCATTTTCCAAAGTAGTTTCCAGAGACAGAGAGAGCTAGTGATCACTTTAAAGAATCCTTAAGTACACTGTGTACTACTTCATATCGTCAAAGGTTGTTACATGGCTTGACTCTTATCAGTTTGAATTTTCATACAAAAGTCTTCTGTTGTCCCAGGGAAACTTAATGGCATTTGCCCCAGTGCATCCTGGCAAATAACATCTGGAAAGGTGCTTCCCAACTACACTTCCTTTGTGGCTGCTTTAAATATGACCAGATATGTTTCAAACAGCATCATGAAACATTATGCAGACAGTCATAACAATACCATGCTGTCAGCGCAAACACACACTTTAATCCTACACTCCCATGTCCTTTGTTGGGGTTGTTGCAGGAGGGGGGTGGATGTGGCATGGTTGCTCCCTACCTGTAGGTAATCATATGTAGTGGATCAGACTTCATCAAATAATAGACAGGAGTTACAGCTGGTGGCATGGGCTGGCGTGATGGGCTCAGAAAGTGATAGCAGCATCTTCATGCAAGGACATAATCTTCATTAAGATTGAGTTCATAAAATTCTTTTTATACACAGGGGCAAACCGGCCTTGTTGTCATTATCTGGAAGATATGATGCTTATTGACTAGAGTCGTGAGATTTTTTGCACCATTGCTGCTGCTCTGATAGTCTTATCACTTCCATGACTGTACACATGATTTGGCAACTTTGTTTACAATGACAAACATCAAACCATACAACCCCGACAAGTCCAACTGATATGGTTAAAGGTTCTAAACAGATGTGCAAAGGAGAGCTTATTTTACAAAACTAGTGACTTAAGTTGGTCGGTTTGTGCAGGTTTGTTGTCTAATTTTCAACTCACCTTGCAGAGCTTTCTTAACACTCAGATATTCTACTTGTCTCCTCACACAGAAAATAATTTTTCGAGTTATGAAAAGTATTCAGTTAGGCTTGCAAGACTTCTTGTTAGATGAATCTGGATTTCATGAGAAAAACCGTCAAATGTACTTCAAATAAATATCAGACTGATGTGATGTCTCTGATTTGTTTTTCAAACCATTCTTAAACAAAAACCTGCCAGTTGGTTTCCCAGGTGTCACCATAAAAAATTTTTAGATTGACATTTAAAGAACCACTTTAAGTTTTTTAATCATCGATTTGTTTGATAATAGCAAGGCTGATGTATTTGATTAGGTCTAAAATTACCTGTGATGTTTACATATAGTTCATGTCGATAAGCAAAGACAAACTGGGACCATTCCCAAACTAACATTATATCTTCATTATCAGTGATTTAATTTTTTTTTCTTTGTTGGGTTTACAATCTCACCTCTGCCTCACCTTCGGCTTTTGGTTCCAATAAAATCGTAACCTCCTTAATCATGATACTGTTTGTGTGTTAGTCATGTCTTGCTTGTGAACACGGATGCTTCAACTGATGTCATACTTTTGACATATAGGCTCAATGTCGAGCACAAAAACCCCATTTTTTTTTTTTTTTATGGAGGTCGAAGGTTAAGTAACTTCAGCAAATGTGAAAACTTTGTAAACAATATTTCAAGAATGGAAACATGGACTGATCTCATATATTCTTCGTTGATAGATCACAAACTTATTGTTTGTTTGCTGAAGATCGAAGGTTATGTGACTAGACAGATAATGAGGTGAGGTCAAACTGTGAAAACCTTGTAAAATCTTGCAAGCCTACCATAGTCTGATCTGATATATGGTGATTCGATATAGTACATTGTTTAGAAAAACCCTTAATTTTGTTGGTTTTGATCAGAGGTCATTTGGGGTCAGCAGAGGTCAAACTGAGAAACGTGGGTAAACGTTACACGCCGCTGTAATGTGGCTGAATGGAAAAAGGTGGTGCCATTTGAAACTATGATGTCTTGCAACCGGGGGATTGCCGGGTCATAGTAAGATGGGTTTCAAGTCCAAGATTAATCTACAAGGTTTTCCCACCTAACCACCTAAATTAACGTCTAGACTGACTGTAAAAAATATACCAAATTTAACAACAACAAAAATGATTAGGTTGCCATGGTGGTCACCCGACATGAATTTTTGAGCAGAGTACTGCTGATAATATTAAGGACAACCCAAAGGCATTCTTTTCTTATACACTTCTGTAGGTGTTAACAGAAGGTTAATGATACTGTTGTTTCTCTTAGGGATCCTAACGCAGATATTGTAGTCACTGATAGTCAAGATCTCGCGAACTTTCTTATGTAACGATTATTTTGTGTCGGTTTTTAGAAGCTCCTGGTCCACATGCAATCTATCCAAATTTGTTGAGGTTATTTGCTCATTATCACTGTGTTCCACTGTCACTGGGTTTTTAGTGAATTCTTAGGTAACGTTCCTGACGACTGAAGGTGTGCTAACATCACCCCAGTTCTTAAGGAAGGTACTAAGACGCAGCCCTTGTTTGTAAGGTCATGGAATCTATTGTTAATAAGTCTATGATTAGTTCCTTCAGTTAGCCTCATTCGTTAATCACAATGTGTCACCATGGCTTTTGTCAGAAAAGGTCCTGCCTCACTTACATCTTGGAATTAATGGAAGACGTTACTAGTTCATTGAATAAGCAGCAGGGTGTTGATGTTGCTTTCCTAGATTTCCAGAAAGCTTTTTATAAGGTTCCTCACCGGTGTCTTTTGCTTAAGCAAAAACAGGGTAGGTATTCGCGGTAATTCACTGATCTGGATTCAGAATTGGCTCTGTGATGAGAAACAAAGGGTGGTCTTAGGTGGTTGTGCACCTTCGTGGCAGAAGGTTACTAGTGGGGTCTCCCGTGGGTCTGTGTTGGATCCTCTCATGCTTATTGATTTCATTAATGACCTTGATGCTGATATTGTGTGCAGAGCCAAGAAGTTTGCTGATGAAACGAAACTGTATTCTGAGGTCTCCTCTGAAGGTGATTCAAAGTGTTTTCACATGGACTTAGACAAGGTTTTGCTTGATCTCAGGAGTGGCAAATGCTCTTCAGTATTGATAAATGCAAAGTAATGCATAATCCTAGGTAGGCCTATTCTTACACTTTGCATGCAAGAGGTTTCTGTTGAAAGGGACTTAGGTGTCTGCATAGATTCTTCTTTACAACCATCTAAGCAGTGTGTTGAGGCAGCTAACGGAGGGAATAGGTTCTTAGGTATGGTTAAGAGAAATTTTAGTTTCCTTAAGCAAGATATTGTTGTAAGGCTTTATAAGCAGTTGGTTAGGCCGCATGTAGAGTATGCTGTTCAAAATCGAGCTGGGTGGGAGAGCTCTGAAAAAATTTCATTATGTGTAATAAGGACACTTTGTCAAGAAGGGTACGTACCTAGGATTTTTTTTTTTTTTGGGGGGGGGAACCCCTTTAAAACCCGCCGACACTGTTGTGCCTGTGTCGTAGTCTTTTAAATGGGGTACCTATTGCCATCAGACTTTTTGATGTCAGTATATCTGAACATTGTTTCGGAAAATACAGCAATGATTTATTGCTATATTTATCCAGACTGTAGAAGATGAAATTTCTCTTTGCGAAGGACTTCGGAACCACCAAATAATCGCCTTATCTTTTAATTCATGGAACGTGCGGTTGGCATAAATATGATTCGTGCACTCAACTTTAACCATAGGCACTTGGACATCCACACAGACTAAAACAAAAAAAAAACAGAGCAATAGTAGTTCATGATCTGTATTCGAAATGGGTAAATGCATTTTGAGAGGTCACGTTGTATTTGTTTCAGGCACAATGTAGGGGAGGGAAGGGGGAGTGGTCGGAATTAAAAAGAAGGAGGGCTTAGTCGGAATTTGTAATATTCAAAAGCCGTTTGGATGGAAAAGCTGAGATCCGATGTTGTAAACAGCTGAAAAATTCAACCATCAAAATGGGAGACCACTGCGGAAAGTTCATGGGGACAAAGGCTCTTGCTTGATTTCAGTAATATTAAGGGGGTAGCTGGCGTGTTCATCACTTAAAAGATAAAAGTGTAATATTAACACACCCAGAACATTACGTTGCATGAATCTATTTTTTTCATTTAAAAGGGAAATAAGACGTTTGTTTTACAGAAAACATCCATATTGTTAAAACCAATGTTTGTGTATGCAGAATGATAGATTATTCAAAATATGGAAGGACAGTAGTCTTATTTTCTAAGAAATAAGTTTCTCACAGATAGAAACTCAGTTATTTGTTGCCACACTTGTTTGTTGCCACACTTATTTGTTCACCCAAGCTTTTCAAAATTAAAATGATGCATCTTCCGTTACTCATCACCGTGCACAATTTTTTTAGGCGATGAAGCTTTGGCAGACGTTTATTGATGAGACCGAATGGTTAAATAATGACTAAAGCTATTTCTTTAGTATGTCATGTTGGTGTATCCTAAACGCCCTATTTCCGTTTAAGAAAAAACCAAATTTATTATTTAAAGCTTGTATTAAAAAAAAAACATGTCTTTGTGCGCTTTCAAGTTGTAGGTAATTTGCTATCTTATTTGGCTCGAACCCATGTTGCACATGGTGGGGTACTCTAAGCTGCAGGTGACCGAAAGTTCATGACTTATGGATTGTCCAAACGGTCTTTGCATGTGCGTGTCTAAAAACTGTTTCGCCTACGGAAATTGCTTAAGTCCTTATTTTACTGAGGGCGTTCTTCCTTTGTGGATTACAGAGCCATATAGAGATATACGGCTCTGGTGGTCTATGGCGCCGCATACATTCTGTGATTACATAAGCCCGATATTGAACCAAGCCTTTTGTTCTTTGTCAAACATACGTAATTATAGTAGCATTAATCGTAGAGAATGTCTATCTAAGGCTGAAAATATAGTAAATATAGTTTGCTGTTTTCTGTGTATACTACATGTGACACTAAACGACATTAAATAGGCATGACATTATGCCAAAATTTTCAAACTACATTCTTCCATTGCCTCTGTCCAAAATAAGCTCAAGGCAAGTAGTTAACTATAGTGATGAGAGGTATGCAACTCCTGAAATTGACCTCATTTGCTCAACAACACTGCTTCTAAGCTGCAAACTTACCGATTCTTGTCAAACTCTCTGATGAGAATGATTAGGCCTACCTGTGCTACAGTGTGTGTCATGCAGAATCCGGTAATTCTGTGCATCACATTTAACGTTTACTG
The DNA here is from genome assembly GCA_021234535.1 of Stichopus chloronotus. Taxonomy (NCBI): domain Eukaryota; kingdom Metazoa; phylum Echinodermata; class Holothuroidea; order Aspidochirotida; family Stichopodidae; genus Stichopus; species Stichopus chloronotus. The sequence goes on from SFZH01000008.1 coordinate 6,873,130, forward strand.
AGTGTTACTACAAAGTCAAATAAGCATTCTTGCCAGAAGAAGGAACAGGCACCCTGAGTGCCCCTTTGAATTGTTGTAAACTCGAAACGAGTGCTGAAAAACACATCGTTTATGATTGCTCATGAGTCCTGTAACAGGATATAATTTCCGTCACCTACACCCAGCAGCGTTCAATGCAAATATAATTCTTATACATGTGGGGGCTTGCCTTTCATGAAAACCATGTTACTCCCTTTGCCTTAAAGAAGGCAGTTGCTAGAGCAACTCAATGCTTTAACTTCAGCCAAGGAGGATAGGTGGTTAGTTGTGCGAAAAACTTCCCGTGCGGTATTCCTCACATTGAGATAAAAAGTGTACGATGACTGCGCTATGTCCCGACACACTTATATTCTGACAGCATCGGCTAAGTACCATGAACACGTAGCAGTGTTTGGCACCAAAGAGAAGGTGTATCACAAGGCTCCATTGAAGGAGCTCTCTCTGACCATTCGCGCACACATTTACAAATTACAAAATTAAGTGTGGTACTCTATGGGATAATATTTCATGCTGTTTGGTGGCGCTGGTATATTTCAACACTAAATTCTTGCAAACCATGTGTTGAAACTTTAAGAAAGCCCTACATAATATGATCAATGCATCATGACAAGACCGAGCATCATAACCAGGACCTAAAATGGCATATGACGTAATAGATACGTAACAACATATGAGTGTCGGAACGTATAAGGTGTCGGAACATAGGGGTGTCGGAACATAGAGCTGAAACCTATTCCTCAAAATGAGTTATAACATCTATCCTGCATAGTGAACAGAAAAATTGATGAAAAACCTCTGTTAAATTGATACGAACAGAAAGGTCAGAAGCACGGACTTTTTCATGTTAAGAAAGACTCCAGATGAAAAAAAAAGTACTTAAAATAACTGGGATCTTTATTCCTAACAAGTCCTTCGGGCGCGCTGCTATATCGCGTATCCGCTGCTATTGTTGAGACAGGAAATGCAGACAATGGTATCAACTTGATAGTGAGTGTGCGTGTGGGGGGGGGGGGGGGGAATGGATCAAAATGGGGGTTGGATCAAAATGGGTCCCTGGGGATTTTCTGAAGTTAAGTACAGTTACGTCTTTTTGTTGTTCTTCAGCGGTAAACTGTATAGAACTGTTTGCCACCTGTGGAGACTGAAGTAACTTTGTCATGGGAAGGGCTGATACCATGGTGTCACGTCTATAATTAATACGCGTGTAGTTATAATTATGATAATGAAAACAACAATAATAGAATAATATTCGACAAACGCAGGTGCATTCAACTTTGTTGCAAAATATTCGATATGGCGGTCACCTTTTAACACGCTTGAGATTTTCTTTTTCAAACTTAGCGTGTTTACCATATCGTGTAAAGTTATGTCAATATATTTGTTTTTGGCAGTAATCACAAGCAATCACAACTGTAAAAAGACATGTTCCCTCTATAATGTTAATTAAAAGGACGGTTGCTATGGTAACTGATGCAAAAAATCACGTTACTTATAATCACTTATAATCACACAAAAATTGCCAATTGCATTTCTCTAAAATAACATCACCGCGCATGATGACCACAGATCTGTACCTCAGTGCAAGGGTTGCCTTTTTGTCAGAAATTGCAAGTAACAGCTAAGTTTTTACCGGAGAGGTCTACCAGTTGCCTCTCTCTGATATTTTTCTTCCCTAGTCTGTCCAGTCTGCATGATCAACAAGATGTAACCTTCTTGAAGACATAGAGATTGAATTTTTAGACAAACGCACTCAAATTAAGTGAATTGTCCTAAAAAATTGCATTGTGTTGTTACGGAGATTGCTTGTCAAAATGATACGTCTTCGAACGATTGTCCTTGCCCCTCTATGAAGCATACACTGGCGACCAGTTATCTGAAAAGCTGCTCCTTGATATCTTTGTCTTGAAAGTTAAATAGGCTATTTGAACAATCTGTTTACTATCGTGGCTGACGTGCCGTTGATGACCAAGTCTGTGCTTCCTTCGCAATGAAACGTGCCAATCAATGTTGTACATTGTCAAAGGGGCATTAACTTGAAATTCTGACACACTCTGTATTACACCCGGCAGCCAAAACGTGACCCGTGATATGGGTCTGCCTACATGTCCACTTAATCGCCACGGTATAAACCAGCGGTATGAGTTTGATCATTTCATCTAAACATACAGCATATGGTGTTATGAGAGGACACTAGAAACAAAGCTACAGATCATACAAAAAAGAAAAACAAAGAAGAAAAACCTAAGTGAGAAAGTCAATACATTTATCAATGAGGTGAGTTTTCAGGTTGCGTATCTAATGGGGTCAACACAGCATGGACTTATTTAGTATTTTCTAAGCGGTTGACACGGAGCATACAAGAAAGAAGTTTGGCTTAATACGCCAATCAGATGACGGCAAACGGCACTCTCCGAGTGTTAAAAGCTGCACGTAATCGGCCTTAAAAGGGAGATCTCATGCATGTCTTTAACTTTCTCTCAACGCAGAAAAAAATCAATCTGTGGAAAATAGTTGTACATATCCGATTGGTTGAGATGATGTAACAATCTTAAGGAATTATGCATCCTCTTTCATTTATTCGTTAGTCCCCACTTTTTTTCATTGGTTTTTGAACCAAATGCCCAGTTTCTCACCTGCAACTGTTTTTAGGAGTGGGGCATTCGTGGATTGGAGAGGGGAGACGAGACGCAAGTAGCGCCTTTCATCACTTACATTCTAGCTAGAATTGTGGGAAGACCTCGCGGAGAGCCACATCGGTTGGCGCGGAGTGGAACAGAAATGTTTTTAATAAAAATAACCCTAGATCGCTGGAAATCGTCTCCCCATACTCCACGGTCGTTCTTTGCATTCTTGCTAGGAAAACAACCAAAACCCGTTGCTTTAAGATCATGACCCCCTTGCCCAAGTCCACGTAGCTCGATGCCGGGTTGGTGCAATAGAAGTGTAAACTTGCACAACGTCAGTCAACAAAATACAATTTTATTCCTTAATTATTATTAATTAGCGAAACAATATTTTAGTCCACCTTTGGGATGGTCCCGTTGCCTCCCCGACGCTTTTTGATCCGCCAGCCTATGATCTTAAGACTTTCGTCAGTCCTCGAATGAACGTAGAGCCGCCATTTTTAAGTATTGCGATATTACTGGAAGAGGAGTGGATCTCCTGAGGTCGTCACTGAACATTTCGACTGGGCGACGCTTATTGCCTCTCGACCGTCAAAGAATAAAAAAAAAAAACCTCTGTCTGAGCAAATGACTGTAAGTCGATGTTACAACAACAGACCTGTCATACGTCCAATGAGACGTCAACGAATGGAAGAAAGAATAACAACACTGCGTTATTTAATTTGGCGGTGATATAGTAATTTTAAAGTGAAGTACGTAAACACGAATTCGTCTACTGCAACCTTTGGTCAACGCTCGGCTGTTAACGTTCACTTAAATTTGTCTTTCAATCCCATCACCAGGGAAGCGCTGTGGGACGAATAGAATAATTTCGTGAAACGAAACTTATTTACCTATTCTCTCTTGTTTTTGTCAAATGTGTCATTTGTTTTTGTCAAATGTGTCAATTTTGTTTAGGAAAGCATTTAAAGAGAGCCTATAATAGCATCGCATCACTCAGACAGATCCTACTGCAGGCCAATTGACTGATAAGCAGCCGACAAATTGCTGACATCATAGGGATACATTAAAGTGTTTTGGAAAGAGACTATACAGATAAACAATAGCCGAAGTGTTCGTACAAGTTTGTGATTACTACTATGCCATTTCATCAGGCTAGTACTTCTTTTGCATACGGGGAATCAGCTACGACTGTCATAGCTTCTCTTTGAAGAAAAAAAAAAACAACTTTCTCCTGGAAAAACTGAAGGGGGGGGGGGTGTGATAAGGAAACTAAGACGCCTCCAATGTATTCGCCCTTGTTTTTTGCTTTTGTTTTGGAAAGTAGCATATCTATCAGAGCCATTGATGCGATTGTTTAATAACCAGAGCTATATTTAGCAAGAGCTTGTCATGACCTAATTAACTCTATACTAACTGCGAAGAGTTTGTTTGTTAGATCAACTCAGATCGTTTAACATTTAGCAACTTCATTTACCGGTAACGTATGGGGCAGTTAATTACTTACATATTTTATAGCTAAAACAAAAACACACCTTGAACACATGAGTCTCATTAAAAAAAATCCCCAGATCATTTTGCAAGCCATTTAATGGATACAGTAGCTCTTGTTTTTAATGTACCAGTTTTCAGAATCTCTATTTTGCAGGACTTGAACCGATTTGAGAGTGTCAGTATAGTAGTCATTCCTTAGGCCTCTTTACCAAACAGGATATTTAGAAAAACAAAATGAATAGTATAACTGAATGAGTACTTTACGTGTAGCTAGGTCCTGGCAGGATATAAATGTTATTGTTTCAAACAACAATATTACGACACAAATCGTAAATAGGCTGTTTGAATGATAAATGTCACATGATTCCATCACTGAAATAGTCTCATTCTACATCAACGTCAAAAACACAATAAAAGAGTACTCGTACAGTTTATATGGCTAGTCTGCAACCTATACATAAATGCAATACCGTTTTGGGCAACTCTGCACAGCAACCACAGAAACTCCAGAAAAAATTGACTCAATCGATAAAAGAAAGTCAGTTTCATGACCTCCTTAGCCCGTCCACGCAATCTTGAATTTTCATTTGTATAACCTATATAGTTCTGCGGGCATGCGATACACAATTTTGAGGTGGATTAACAATTCCAGATATGTGGTGGACTGAAAATGCTGCGAAAGATTAAGCAAATTATTGACTGTAATTGAACAAGAATTACATCACATCCTTCTTGAGTCAAGGTCAACTCGATTTCGACAGGTTACAATGTCAATATCTCCAGCACGAAAGACTGGAATCTAATGCACACTTCGCCATTATGCTTAATTCATACTTCTTTTAACCTTTTAACTGGTTAAAAGTATTTGACAGACCATCTGGGTAATGATAGGGATAAAAGTGGCGCCAACTGCTACTTTGCCAACTACTTTGACTACCCCCCTTGCCTACGGGTGCTGGTGTGTATATGCATTGTGTGGACGCATATATAGCTTTTGATGTTTTCCATGCAAATAAGATATACGGTTGGCTTTATCTTTAACTTCATGTTCGTCTCAGCATGTTCACATTTCTTCCAGTTTATGATGGGGACTAAAGTTCAAATCTATGCAAATCGAATTTGTCATAGTAGATACCGACGGAATTATCACACTTTCCTTGATAGATCCCATCGATCAAACGGATGTTTATTCGTCTTGAGTAGATGAATGTTTTGTTGTTTTGGACAATCCACGAATACTGATTTGCCTGTGGGTGGCGTCTTCTTGTTTACTTTCGTATTATCGTAGCACTCGTACGTATTTCTTATGTGAAAATTATTATGCCGTAAATGAAATTGTGTACGGAGGATCAGAAAACAACAATAGCAACAAACATACACACAAAATGCTTAATGCCAGAGATTACTACCTAATAAAGAAATTTCTTTTGGAGATGATAGACAACAGAAAGTAAAGTAAATGGGAATCACAACAGGGGACCAAAAAAGAATTAAACCAATCAGTAAAAGTTAACAATAACTATTTAGCCAGCTCTGTATGACTTGAGGTGAATAGCGTTCGACTGCGTAAAGAAATTCACTTCGGATCTAAGTTGTGCACAAATTACGCATCAGAAATTGTAACCTAGTTTCTGTTCAAGTCTGCGAAAGAATAATCGATATGATGAGAAAATGATCATTTTGTACAATTGTCTTCTCCAAAAGTTTAAAATACAATGTTAAAAATGATAAAATGAATATTTAATATAGCTAGCAAATTATAATGAATGTTGAAGAAAAAAGACGGCAAACATCAATTTAAAAAGTATTGAATGATTTGGTTTGTAGTGAAGATGACAATGATTATGTCAGATAAAAAAATGCAAATTGCGTCAACTGTAATATCGACTACACCTAGGCAAAGTAAAAATTGCCTTTTATTCTGGGGTCTTCCCTAGTGCAAACCCATGTAAACATGAATATCATACATCTGCAACTGTGAACATGAATTGGTGGGTAACATCAATCTGTGGTTTAACTAAAAAAAAAACACATTTGTGGTTTAACTCGTAAGTTTAATCTAAATGTACCCCAGATAAATGATTGAGAAATTTCTAGCTGGCCATTCACAGCATTTAGCATCAATACCATACCCAGGGGTGTCGAATTGTGACATTGTGTGAGTGTCGATGTTCCCAATTGTTAGGTAATGAAAGAGAGCTGCGAAATTAGGTGACGGTTAATTGAATTGAACATCAAAGTGGTGGCTCCCATGTGGACTGACTAATAAAAATACCAAGTACGCCTGTTGCTTTGTATCCATCATGGACTTGAGCAACCCAATATTTCTAGACAGCAAATTCCTTCCTAAGGGGCCAGTTGGTTACGTTGGATGTGAAGAATGGAACTGCGCTCTTTATTAGTTGGTGATTCGTTTGTGTTAGTGCATGTCTGTAGTAGTTACCAAAAACCAGGTGGTAGAGTTCAGACGTATTCCAACAATTAATGCATGCTATTTATCTTAATAGCTGTTTACGGTGCAAAGTCCGTTACGTGGTATGAGGATTAAGTATACGTATACTGTTGGCTACTTTTTCATTTAAGGGGACAGCTGAGCCTCAAAGACGTTTGTTACCGTCGAGGGGAACATAAATTTTAACGTGAGTTCAGTTCCACGAGACTTAAATTAAACAATAGGTATAGCAAAACAGAACACCCCAAAAGAAAGAGATTAGTTAGTATGCCACTGAAGTTTGTGCGGAATATGAGTTAAGGGGGCAAGGGTTTCGTTGAGAGAGATTTGAGATAAGGAAACCTTGCGTAAGGCTTTATCAGTTGATGGATACGTTTGCAGACAAATTACTGATAATCGTTTACTGCGATAGTTAAGCATAGAAGTTAATGATTCACAATGAAGCACGTATTCACCTATTTAATTTATACTTCAGTAGTGGAAGAAAAGGCACAGTGCACGGAGTTCTGATGAAGGTTGGGCATATACCTCCCACCCAACGCCAAAGACACACCTTTTTTTCTTTGCTGACTAAGAACATTTGCTGAGATAAGACCTCAGTTAAGTTAACTTAGACCTAACCTTTGTTTCTCTGAGATCATATCCCCACTGGAATCGTGAAAAAAACCCAGCGTTTTTCTTTCTTGGATCGGTCTGCCATTTTTTCTTTACCGAGCATTATATAACGGCCATAAATAGAGCAATATCTACTACAGAAGCACAGGAAAAATATTGTAAGCAAAAATGGAGGATACAAATATGCCGGACACCGAGAAACTCAAGAATAAAGTCCCAGCGGTGAGATAAAAATCAACATTCGTTTCGTTTTGTGAGATTAAAAACGTATATGCATTCATTTCGCAAATTTCTTCTCTTGTGCGGTTCATATTCGGTCGCATATTTACTATTTTTTTTTTCGAGTATTTTGTTCTTTTTATTTCTTGGAGAGGGATGGTATCAAATAATAATATAATAATAACGATTAAAAAAAAAACAGATTGCAATCAACAGAATTGAAATGATTTACACAATATCCATTGGTGAAATGGAAACGTTTGTATGGCGCGTATAAGTCCCATCTTCTAGTCACTGCTTGTCGCGGCTGGCATTATATCATTATTTATTATTTTTTATTACTCTTATGATTACTATTATTTTTATTATTGTTAGTATTATTGTTATTACCATCATTCTTTTTAACAATAACAATATTATAATTATAATATAGTATTTGCATTAATAATAGCGGTATTTTGTCAAACGGTATGTTTCATTATTGACTGGAGCAGAAAAAACGAAAAAGGTGACGGTTGATTTATTGCTGGAAAAATAGCCAAATCATAATTATCTATTACATTTTGGTACACTCTCTTAACTGAGATTTCTTTATTTCAATATTGTTCGTCTGAACAAAAGTTGCCATTTCTTTGACCAAAAGTTGCCATTTCTTTGAAGACTCCGCACGGCTTCTCCTAACTTCAATCAAAAGCTTCTAGTGTTATGCACTGAAACAGAATATAAACACATCAAATGTAAAGGTTTTGTTTGTGAGAACATGTGGAATCCGCCTTTTTAACAACAGATATGTTGGACAACCAATCAATCCGTAACATGATTTCATGCATGGTAATAAAGTTCGAGACACTCATTCCAGTTTAGGTAAAGTGAGAAACAGGTTGGGGGGGGGGGGAGGAGAAAGGACAATGTACTATATGCGCAATGCAAAGATCCTAAGAGAGCGGACATCACCAAACCATAAACTCACACAGAATCAGATGCACACTGCCGAAAATGTCTGTCAATAGCATTTCTGAAGGCAGTAATACTTTTAGACGCCCAAAAGGTATTCAGACAGAGATCTAACCTCTCCTGAAGTGTCTGTGGCTAACCTGTCCATGTGATCATGATATCAGGTGTGATAAACATGTCTCGAGGCAGGGTAGTAGAATCTTATAACATTACAAAACGTGAGAATTTCTTGGAGTGGCTGATATAAATATATATATTGTTGAAATGGAACGTCCTTGGGCTTCTCGGTGAATCTTTCATACCGCAAGAGCAATCGAGGCTAGAATTCCTTTTGCCGATTTTAATAGTTATTTTTGAACATTCCTGTACGGAAATTTTTGCCTTCCCTTACAGCTTGCCATCCAAAATTCATCGACAAAATAGACACATTTTTGTTTTGTTAAACGTAACCATACACAAAGACAGGGGCCGTGCTGAATTTTGTTTTTGGTATCGCTTTGAAATCAACTCACAACGCAATACTTTATGAATACAAAACAAAAACAAATATCGACCTTGATTTCTTTTTTGAGCTGCTGCTGTTTGTAAACGGATGACAAACCGCTCGATGATTTGGTTAATATGGCCAAATTGGTTCAAAGTTTCGCTTTGTCTAGTTGTTATGTTAATTTAAAAACGTCCAAAAAAATTGAAAAAAAAAATTCAGTGTTTGAAAACCAACATGAGGGTCACTCTTTGTGGGTTAAGTACCGTACATCTTTGTTATCATTGTCTCACTGAAAACTGAATCATATAGTACGAATTCCTTTCATCTTAGTCTTGAATTTTAAAAGTTAATTTAGTTAAAAAGTTTAAAAGTTAATTTAGGACGGATTCTTAAGACATTTAACGGGTTTTCTATAATTTTTTGAACCGACCAGTAAGGTCAGATCATCATGAACTGGTTCGTAAATGCGTATGCAACCTTGAACCAACACGGATGTAAGCAGTTGGCATATGTCATGGTGACCATGAAACAATCGTTATGCAACAAGCTACAGTCTTAGAACGTTCATCGGCTTCTTCTTCACATCAGGACGCTTAACACGAACAAAAATTTTCTTGTGTGCCATTACTGTCTACAGAGGTACATGTCAACCATTTTAGAAAAAAAAAGATTTCAAAAGTCACGAATGATAATGCAGTGGGTTAGAGTGATAGTCACTTTTCTAGTTGAAAGAGGTCGACTTGATGTCTAGATTACATCCAAGTATACATCAACATATAGAAGTCAGTGGGATAGGCTTAGTAGGTCTGAGTCAGGTCAGTATATCAACAATGTTGTTGTTACACAACGTCCTTAAAATTTCCACTTTTACGTAACATTCATTGTGTGAATATCCACAGGTGTGTACATAAAGGCTTACCGCTTATCTTCTTCACGTTTTTACCTAAGTCTGAGTCTCGGTATCCGGCCACTTAATATAAATCAATGTTTTAAGGGCAATATCGAGTATGTTTTACAAAAAAAATATAAAACCAATATGTGTGGACAGAGAACACTTCTTTTCAAGAAGCAAGTCTGTCACTAAACAGAGGAATTTAGTTTTTTGGTCAAAAATATTTTTGTATGTTTTTTTTAATGATATTTCAGCTTTTATGTCCTAGGTCATAGGGGTGGTCAACCTTTTTGAATCAATGGGCCATATTGCACGAATGGACCTTGTAGAGCTAAATGGAGGGTCATACAGGTTGTAAGCTTGCTTTTAATGTCCTTCTCTTACTATAGTCACTGTGATATTGATAGAAGCTAAAGTTTGCCATCCGTGGCTAACAACTTCCGGATGTGACTGTATTTTCAGTCTGTTATTAAATGAATAGTTAAAAAGAAAAATTACAATGAAACATTTAGTTAAAGAGACTGAGGAGTGATTACAAAAAAGCTTTTAAAAGCTCGTCGGTGTAATCACCCTTGGAAAAGAGAGAAATAAAGCTAAATCAATATACAAAAACAAAAGAAAAAGAGAACAAACAGCAAAGAAAACAAAAGCACAAGGAAAAAACAGAAGAAAAATGAGTAAGAGGTGAAATTAATCCTGTTTACAAACTAAATGGGTTTTACGCTTTTTTTAAAGTGTTCAAGCATTCTCTGTGTTGCAGGTAATCAGGGAGGGAATTCCACGACATATTTACACCTAGGTAACGAATGGTGTTTTGTGAAGATTTTAGTCTGAAAAAAAAAGTAGTTCACATTTTGTGTGACGAGCGAGTTTGGCAGGAATAAACATACACATGAAATTTAAATTAATGTTTGAAAATTGAGGGACAATTATTACGTAACCAATTATAGATGAAAATTGCAACACTATAACGGTTAAGATTTATACAATGTTAAGACGTTTCAATTTCGCAAAGAGGGGTGTGCTGTTGTGGTTTGCTCGTGATGAGACGCATACATCTTTTTTGGAGAAGAAACATTTTGGATCCTTGTAGGGAGAGCACTGCCCCAGACAATATTACCATAGGACAATTATGGAAGAATAAGGGTATTGTAGAGCAAGAGAAGAATGTGACGTGGTAGTATGTTGCGTAAGCGGGTAAGAATACCGGTTGCCTTAGCTATTTTATTACTTATGTGTATGCCGGTGGGAAGAAGAGTGGAGAGTATTGGTGTTATAATGACCCATTTTAAGCTTGAAAATATAGATGAAAATCGCGGTAGTTGGTTGGACATTACCTACTGCAACGAAACGTCACAGAACCCGATTTGATTTATTTTTTTTTTGGGGGGGGGGAGGGGGACCCCAGGGCAAAACATGAGCTTGTTGCATCAACCCGTGGTGAAACCTTTCCAACTTCAAAATGGAAATGAAAATGACGTAGTTTTAAGTAGTAGAACTGAAGTACTTTTAAATAGTACTATGACAGAATATTGGTTCGTATTAACCGTAGCTTTAGTTGGCATTGACAACCAATAATTTTTGGAGATTTTTGTCTTAATTCAAAGTTGGAAATATTAAGGAACATTGTTATTAGAATCCATTATATCGTTAATATCCAACTAAGGTCTTGATTGACAGTTCGGGGAGGTGTATTGCCAATGCGCCCTGAAATAAATATGTCGACTGTTCTGCTGTGGATCCTATTCCCCAGCCACTTACTCGTATACTGCGTATGAGGAACAGGGGCATGTATGGCCAATCGAAACCGAGAATAAAAAAAATCACACCCTATGAACACCATGTTTCGATTGTGTTGTTAGTCTGTTTCTTAGTTTTCAATGTCAAAAAAGATAACACTTGTGAAGCCCGACAATTTCCCATTCCCCCCCTCCCCCAGTCTATACAGTTCTCCACAACTCCGTCAACTTATCATCCCTCTCTCCCTCCTCTATTTGTTTTTTGCTCTCCTTTATTTTTGAATATCATCCATCGCGTCCCGAAAATTTATGTGGGGGGGGGGGGGCACTCTGCCCTGTACTCTTCCGCTGGCCACGAAACTGTGACTTAAGTGTTCCATACGGATAAAATGCTTATGTTTGTAAACGCTTTTTGTATTTGGCTTTATTTTGCATAATGTTGTGTCCCATAAGATTCCTATACTATGGCATTTTCAATTCAAGGGACTTTACTTCAATCTCTTTTGATGGTACAAAAGAATATTTTATACAGTTATTATCGTATACAAAATAAAAGAGATTGTGGAGTGACAACAAGAAGCTCGCGAGAGCTTGTTTACGTTGCCAACCCGACACACATACACAAAACAATACAAAAGAAGTTACATAAAGGAAAATAAACACATAAAGTAGACCCAAAATATAGAAACAAAAGAATTACCCTTAATTGTGATAGTTCATGATGAGATAACTTTTTAGATGTTTCTTGAATGCATAAAATGTTTTACTCTCATTAATATGGATGGGCAATGTGTTTCAGACTTTGGTCCCGACGAAACGGATGCCAAACTGCCAAGTCATAAGTCGGAATTATGGTATATGCAGGTTATTCTTACTCGCAACTTCCCGTTTCGTAGGATTAGTAGAATGAGTTTTCGAATATTTTGATTATTATATATGATAGTTTAGATTATTTTAGATTATTATATTTCCATTTTTCAAATACTCTTGACAGGGTCGGCTAACGGTTTGGTTGATCGCGGCGACTCTTGCGACGTCCATGTGCGGGAGCTTTCAGTTTGGCTACCAAGTGGGCGTCCTCACAGGACCATCAACTGTAAGTCATATTCACTACCGAATATGGGACGCCGGTCGAGACAAAATGATTCTTGTCATGTGTTTAACCGTAAAGGCATTAGATTCCAGTGTAAACGGAACGTCTTACAGTTCCTGATAATATCGGTGAGGGACTGGAATTGTATGGGGTGGATGGCAAAGACTTGAATACTTGAGAGAAAGCAGAGAGCCAAGTTTATCTGTTGAGAGTGCATATTATGACCATACCCAAGCACCGATTTATGTAACAAATACCACTGCAGGACAGGCTCAACTCTCTTGCAGTTGAGGATGGGGGAGGGGTACAAGACTGAAAGGCTGCTCTGAAAATTCACCTGAGGGGTAAACGTCTAAAACTGATTGCACTCTGGAAAATCTAAGTACGTGTAAATAAGGGCCCTTTCTCAACCAAAAAAAAAAAAAAACAGCCGTTTCTAGAACTTTGAGGGGGTGAATTTCCCCTTCTCCATCCCTGGTATAGTCGACCATGCATTAGTATACAATACACTGGAAAGTTCAGAAGGCATTCTATTTAAATTATCATTCCGTTTATCATTAATTTAGATCTCATTCAGATCTTCGTATTAAGAAGAAATTTTAGAATTGCATTTAAAGTTGGAATAATGACCGTAACATAGATCGATCGACTGTAAGATTATGATTGTTTACTAGTATCTAGCGAATGATAAAATCGTTCAGGACAGATGAGTTGCATTGTTCCTACTTTGCAAAGCTATAGACTGCATTACGCACACATTAACAAGTTCACGTTTACAGACATCGGAAAATGGAAGAGACTGTATAAAAAAAGGGATCATTATTACAATATTTCATTATCATCGTATTGTTTTTTATTTCTTCCGCTCTCGAAGATGATGCAATCTTTCTACAATCAATCTAATTACGAAAGGAGATCGGAATACCTCAGTGAAACCGCGGTATTGTGGCTCTGGTCGACAACAATTTCGATATTCTGCATCGGCGGTGCCGCCGGTGCATTCTCAGCCAGTTATCTGGCCGATATTCTTGGACGGTAAGAGAGAACTAGGCTTATCTACTTCGAACCCAACAGACTTTTGTTTCTTTTCCTCTTCCGTTAGGAAAAGGTAACACCTTTAGAGAAGTATGCACTTACATTAGAGTTTTACACTCGATATATTGAGATGCACTTAGCCTTTAACTGAGTGTATATTCTGATTTTGTATCACCAATGATGATCTGCCTTGGATGATATTCTTGAAAAAAAAAATGATAGACAGCGAAAGAGATTGAGACAGATTTTACGCAACTCTCGTTGGAGTGCAAATAGTTGCTAAGCAAATATTGCTTGTATAGACATTTTGATAAGAAAATCCTTTACTGAGACATAAGGCATTTCATTACGAGACCGACCCTCACAAAATGAATGCGAACATTTATTTCCGTCAAGGGAGAGAATTTTGTGCGTAATAAGTATTTAACAATAATTGAAAAAGAAAGAAAACTTGATAAATTGATACCAGCTTCTACTCATTCACTTTTGCATAGTGACTGTCATATGCATGGTTCATTTGAAGAAAGAAATATTTTCAGAAAGATCACGTTAAGTCTCCCATCATTTTTAACTACATATTCATCAACCTCGCATTTCATCTCAATCAAATTCTTTAATATATGTTGGAACTCCGCAGGAGGGGGGCTACTCTTATGGTCAATGTGTTTTCCATCTTGGGAGGTCTCCTGATGGGTCTCAGCTACGTCGCTAACAACTACGAAATGATCATCATTGGAAGGCTGGTCATCGGCTACTATGCAGGTAAGGTCACGTGACCTATACAAACTCGAACGATAACGTGCGTGGTATGACGTTCGGTTGTGATGTTTACATAAATATTCCATTCCTGTGTGAACCTTGACCCGCATAAGTACACATGGCTGTTACTTTTTGTTATTAATTCTGTACACTAATCAGCTATTGTCGATTGCTGTTCGTGCTAGAAGAGTGAACACCTATAGTTTAACCATGCAGGGAGTTCTTAGGACAACTCCCTGACTTAACGATGAAAAGTTATCGTGTTAGAATGGCTTCTCATCTTGACACAATTGGGCAAATTTTCTTCCGCACATGTCGAGTTTGCGTCATGTAGGTATCTCAACCAAAAATCAAAATTCTGTCTCTATAGCAAGTTACTTGTAACACGATAAATTTACATCTCGCACATACACCCCCTTATATCCACCGTAGGTGTAGAATTAACAGGGACGATTCCCATGTTTTGACGCCTCACTTACTTTCTGGATAGGTCTAGTCCTTATTTTTTTTAAAAAAGTAAGATCAACTGATATCATTTCAATGGCATTACAACAGCCCAAAGCAGAGACTGCTCCAAACGTATTCCAAATAATAATAACGTTAAACAGGCCGTACATGTTCTGGTCTTTGACAAGAACATTAGTCACCCTCGTTCTTTCCTCTCCCTTTTCCTATTTATTTATAAAAGTAATTTGGTGCTGTCCTTCTAATCAGTTCATTAAGTTCGGGACAACTACTTCTATTACTGTGTCACCGACCTTACAAAATAGCTCATGAAAACGGAAAAAAAAAATATTAGAATGTGAATTGGAATAAATCACGAATCTAAAAAGAATCTTGAACAAGTCTATACACGTGCAAATAACATTAAGAAGAATATGCTATTATCATAAAGTGCCACGGTAGTGAATATATTTTTATTTCATGTTATGAAGAAACAAGTCTTTTTATTTATTGACATACCATACTGAAGAAAAGTTTTACTTGAGTCACTGCCAGTTATATTCATCATGGCTGATTACAAGTAGAATCACTAGCGTAAGACAGCTCAGTTTCATTCGTTTTTCTCCCCCCCCCCCTTTTTTGAGTGATCTGGCATGTTCTGTGAATATTCATTTTATATTCATGAATAATCACTGTTTTTATTTTAAAGGTGTCAGCGTCACTATCGTTCCTCTTTACCTCGCCGAGATCTCCCCGATGAATCTTCGCGGAGCCATCGGTACAATCCACCAACTTATGATCACCGTTGGTATCCTCGTGGCACAGGTGAGTTGGACTGGAAAAATAGATACTGGGCAAATAAAAAAGAAAGAAAAGAAAACGAAATCCACAGCTAGCAACCCATACTTGCAACAAACAACTGTATACATGAGGTCATCGTTATCATGGGGTCACCGTGTTCCATCGTATCGATCAGCTGCTGCACCAGATTTCCTCACCAGTTTGTCATCATCTCGAGATCTAACGATGAGCCAGCTGGAAACTTTGGCCAGGAGGTTGATTAAGAGCAGTAAGAGCATTAAGATCAGACCTTAATCAGATCAACAGCTCGAGATTATCTGTAGAACACACAGAGTTACATGCAGTCTAAAATTTGTTACAGTGTGCTACTTGTGACGTTGAAATCATTGTGGTTTTTAGATTTTCATGTGGTCGTATTATTTTTTTTTTTCGTCTAGACGATAATGCAATATTTCCTCACAAAATGAAGGCAGAAAAGAATGCGTTAGGGACATCGAGGTGTCTTGGCTCTGGTCGACAGCTTTACTCCAAGTGGGAGACGAATTTTTACGTCCCCCCCCCCCCTTACCGCTACTAAAGAGGCTTTATGCAAGCTAATAACTACCGCGATAATATTTTTAACTTAGATGTTAAGATCAGATTTAGGTTTATTTTATCACGTTTTTTTTTTCTAGAATGTTTCTCTTTTTTTCTTTCAAGGCATTGGGTTTGTTCGCATTCGACTACGAAAAGGGCTGGCCCATCCTTCTCTCTTTGACTGCTGGGCCCAGTGTTATACAGCTATTTGTGCTGCCTTTCTGCCCCGAGAGCCCCAGATGGCTCTTCATAAAGAGGGGCGAAGAAGAAAAATGCAGAGAAAGTAATGTATAATACTCACATTGACCGTGTCTATGTGTTTAGTGAAAACTTTAACCTTTGGAGATGATCCACACTATCTTTGGTTAAATTTACACTTTTTCAGACTAACATTCCCATGAGATATATTTTTCTCCAACTTTTAAGCTTGCCTTTAAAATTCACAAGTTTAACAGTGAACGGGACTTAAAAGAATTTCTTTTTTATTGTTTCAACTTGTTTGTACAATGTAACCTTCAAAAAGTATACATAAGGAAAGTGTTATAAATTCATGTTACTTTTGAGGCGTTTATGTCGCAACGTCGTAAAACGTAATAATCCAAGTCATTGACTATATCTCTAGGAAGTTATCACGAAATTTCCATTTTGAGTCTTACATTATTTCTCCACGCACAATGCTGAGGTATTGAAATGATATATAGCCCCTAGATGAGTTTAGTGTTGTCTTCTTTATGCCGGGTGTGTGTGCGTGTGCGTGTTGGCCGGGAGGAGAGGGGAGGGGGGATTGTTGTTGAATCTGCACAAAATGTTTGCTTGTAGTTGAATTAGTCTAAAATGCTTTTGTAATTACTGTCTACATTATGATTGGCTCGCATTGTTGAATATTCATTTTTCCGACACAAGGACAAATCCGACTTTACGATTCAGAGAAGCACTGGCCAATTTCAATTTCTTTAAGTAATGAGTGGTAATATTTAGTAGGAAAAAAAATAGATGAAATTGGTAAAATTGAAAATATCAAACTTGCATAAAGTACATACTGTCAAAATTTCATACACACACATATACGAAACCATCTAGAGCATCAGTGTAAAGAGAAACACGTGACTGATTTTAGAGTCACGTAACTGTTTACCTTTCTTACTCTTCTCCTCTTCAGCGTTGATACAACTACGTGGTACACCCTATGTCGACGTAGAGATGGAGGAATTCAGAAGGGAGAAAGAAGAGAGTTTACATACAGAGCAAGTCGGTATCTTGTCCGTGTTGAGGTTGGAGAACCCGGACTGGAAGAAGCCCCTCATCATTTGCGTCTGTCTCCATCTCGGCCAACAGTTCTCTGGAATCAATGCTGTAAGATCTATAATACCGAAGGCACAAAGAATCACATCGTAGATGTTACTATCGTAGTAAGATGAACACTATCTTAGACAGGCGGGTAAAAATTACGATGTTTGGGAGCGGAAAAGGTGGATGTGGGGTTCTGCGGTGTCGGGTTGGGTGGGTTTCCGCGGGTTGGGGGGGGGGGGGCGATGCCTTCATTTTTGTCCTGAAATACTACTGCCTATTGTAGGTTCGGCATCGAATCATTTTTCACGTAGTTCTATCGGTATTCTACTTGACTGAAGGGTTTAAGGAATTTGACATGTTTTTTTTTTATATTTGGTTCAAGGATGCAGAATGAGTAAATTATTGTTAAATTTTCCGACTTTGCTCGACCTTTCTCTGAAGCAGTGGAGGGCGAGAGCACCTTCCTGTCACTCCACTCTGGGTGGATGTTGGACAAACTTTCTTTGAAACGACGATACTTGTGTAAATTGAACGTGATGAGTTAATAAAAAAAAATATGAAAATATATAACACCCTTTAGGTATTTTACCTCTAAGCAACCATGCATTTGACTCTATTGATCTAATTCTTAACCCATTCGTTTATTGTTTGCAGATCATGTTTTACGCGACTGAAATTTACTACCAGACCGGAATGGATGACTTGCAAGTAGCGTACTCCACCATCGGAACAGGCGGGATCAACGTATTTATGACCATCGTCGCGGTAAGTATGAATATTCATTAAACTTCTGAAGGTTATCGATAGGAGGACCAATCCTCGTAGACGTTTGTGTTACGTTTATATAAAACCCAGTTCCTCGAGATGGGCATTTTTTGTACATCACACAATATTATATAGCCAGAGGACATTCTGTCATATTTTGGATTTGTTGTCCGGAGAAGTAAACAAAACTTGAAGGAATTCATGTGAGAATCGCCCGACTAGGTGCACTGGGACAATTTCCCTACGCTATGCTGTCCTCCCATACCACGTGCTTCCCCACTCAATTGAGTAACAGTTCATGATCCATACTTGACATAAACATGGAAGAAACATGTTATTCATGAGTCTCGTACTGACAATACATGGGCTATGAAGCTGGACATGCAAGCATTATTTTTCAAAATGGTTGATCGTATACGCATGGTTATCCATATGTACATAAATACATGCCATTATATCTAATTATGTACCAGACGATAATATTCCTATGCATTTTCACCTCCTGGTGAATATTCAATAGTTTTTGTGTATTACCATGATGTGTCTGTTGGTAATTCCGTTCTCAGGTTTTTGTAGTAGAGTTCGCTGGTCGCAGGCCACTCCTCCTTTATCCATTTGCCGGTATGGTGGTTGCAACGGCCTTGCTGACGATGAGTCTTAACTTACAGGTTTGTACAGCGAAGTTACACCGTCACAAGCGATCCATTTCACATTAATTGCATCGGTATAACAAAAACTTAAGGTATTGGCCCCCTATCAAGTCTTTCATTGTCAAAGGTAGCGCGACTCCTTGTGACGTCATGTGCACAGACTCGTTTGGCTACCCAAGAATGTGGAAGTAACGGAGCGTCATTACCTGACAGTATTTCAACGTCGTTATGTATTTTGTAACTGATAATTCACCCCAAAAATTAACATCAATAGCGCAAACCAATAAATTTCGCAATGTCGCTATGACGTCATTTTTATCATAATGTAATTGTTTGTTTTCAGTGACGTCAATAGCAAGCATCGTGTGTACAGTCATGATGCCATTATGAAGATACGGTCAATGGTCAAGGGTTTTACAGAAAGACAGGAAGGAAAAAAACCCACACACATACAACTAAAAACAAAACGTGATAGTTATTTTCCAGCATTCCAGATTTTTGTTCTTGGACTTTAGTATTTCTATTGATTCTCATATCTGTATTTTTATGTTTATCAGTATTCATGTCAGTTAAGTTTAAACATCAAATTGAATTTGATAGGGATAGGAAGTGATACGATCACGTGCGAGCGAGTTTGCGACTAAGTGGTTCTGTTGTGAAAGCCTTTGGGGTAAGATAGGATTGATACGAGGTTTGCTCTACAGTAACATAAATAAAAAAAAATAATCGTATAAAACCTAAAACAAATAAATAAAGAGAAATAAACCTAAGAAAGTGACTTTGTTGTATTTTTTTTCTCCAGTCGTATGAATGACGAATGCAAGCCTTGGATAAAGATATTTCTCTATTTTTTTTAGTGTAACTGGAATACCTTGTCGATACAGTATTGTAAGACACACTACTCAGTTTGGTGAGAAATATTAAATATTCTAAATTTTTTTCGTCTTTGTTGTTCTAACAGGAAAAAGCGGATGGTTGGAAATGGTTTTCTTTGTGTCTTATCTACATCTACATCATCGCATTTGCCATTGGACCTGGTGAGTTAAATTAACTTTAAGAGCTAGACAATGACCGTAATTATTATTTCCTTAAAATATTGCAATCTTTTTTATCAAGTTTCGATCATTAGTATATTAACTGTTGTTGACAAAGTCCTAAGGAAAAAGAGTCTAGGAATTTTGTAACTGAGAAATGGCATAGTTTACAGTGGGTCAATACTACGATGGGGTATGCATTCATACAGACAAAGATAAATATTTATCCAAGAAAGAGAAAAGGAAAATAATTTTTACATTTTCCGCAAGTGCTGGTGCTCAAAAACAATAAAGAAAAGTGATTTTTTTCATTCAATGGATTTGAAATCTATTAAAGATAAACAGTGACATACTTGCGACATGCCTTGTACGTGTACTAAAAAACAACTTACCATTCTCTCGTAGGTTATTGAGACTTTATTTTACTCTGGAATAAAAACGAACACTTTAGAAACACTTTTAATGATGCAACATTTTGAGCATCAAATGGTAATAATATTGATAGCATTCAAGTGTAATGTTTGTTCTGCTCTTTCACGAAACGGAGAGGGTGTTAGGGTTGAACCAGTGTAGCTTTTTCCCTGTGAAAACCTTTCATTTGGCTATCCATTGTTGCTGCTAGCTTTTCCAGTTTTCGGTTTTAGACAATGTACCGTTTTCCTTTCCCTCTTACACGATTCCCGTCTTTTCATGCATATTCAGGCCCTATACCCTACGTCATAGTTCCTGAGCTTTGGGCTCAGGGGCCTCGCCCGGCAGCTATGTCCATCTCAGTACAGGTGAACTGGTACAGCAACTTCATCGTCGGCTTAACATTCCCGTATCTTCAGGTTGGTATTAAACGAGCACACTGTAAGTTTCATTGTAAAATGCGAGACAAACAGGAATGGGGGAGGGAGGGTGGTGGTGGTGGTGGGGGTTGGGGGGATGAAGGTGGTAGCAGGGAAAATTGGGCAAAATTACTGAAATAAGTGATGCAGGTGAAGGGCGTGGTTTTCACAATGCCTGGGAATCATCACAAACGACTGGACCAAGGGCTCCAATGGTTAAAAAATAGAGGGCGAGGCAACTCCCATGTACAGTTGGATAGGTGGAGGGGATATTTAAAGGGGTCGAAACCCACTTACAGTCGGGGGGGGGGGGACTATGATTAACGCGTAACACCATAAAAGTGAGGTCACACTTTGGCAAGCACCTAGAGGTGGAAAATACCATTACCACTGGTGGCACCGGTCCTAGAATAACAGCTTAGTTCGAGAAGTACGGACGGACGGAAGGACAGACGGACGGACGGACGAACGGACGGACGAACACACTTAATGTCAACCGATCGTCTCAGCATCTCTCATGAATCGAGCGAATCAAAATTCCTGACGTCACTTCCTTATTTTTAGTTTACCGATGTTGCCCACTTCGAATTTGTCACGAATAGTTGATTTGCATACGCAAGTACCGTACACACACAGTACACACGTTCAGGATTCATGAGATGACCCGTTGCCTTTGGGAGAGATGAGTTACTTCAGAATACTGTAAGATATACCGTACATTAAGAGCACCAAATGTGTTTTTTCTTTTCAGAAATCTGTGAAACTGTTTTGATTTGTTCTTATTGTTCCTTTTTTTGTCCCTCTCTCTAGGACACGGTGGGAGCCTATGCGTTTCTCTTTTTCATGTTCTTCTGCCTTCTTACGACGATATTCACTTATTTCCAAGTTCCGGAGACCAAAGGTCGCTCCATCGAAAACATCGTCTCTACCTTTGAAGGCAACCGTCCAAGCGAAGAGTCCGGCAAAGTCAACAAGGCATTTGAAGCTTCATAAAAAGGCACAACTATGGGACATATCCTGTTGGACATCCTTAACGAATATCAAAAAGAAAAAAGAAAAACAACTGGCATTCCCTCTGACGTCATCAAAGTATAAACTTTTTTGGCGCTTTTAAGTACTGTAGAACGATGTTTACCACAGACGGACAAAACATGAGGCAAAGCTAACTCTTTGGATTATTATCATGGTTGGCTGAGACATTGCCAATGATGCGTGTCCATAAAACATTGACGTGGGCAGGGTTCCGTGAGTGGGGGTGAGGGCTGCTGCAGATTTTGTGGCGTATTCATTTCCCCGATCGACATAAGAGACACCTCCCCCCCCCCCCTTTGGAATATTTAAGGATTAAGACGCAAAATGGTGAAATCAATTTATGACAAATTTCTCGACTGTGCAGAATAGGAAGTGCTTCATTTTCTCAAATTTTACATATTGATCGTTCACCTCGCAGTTTCCCACGACTGGCCATTTTCCCCTTTGGCCACGCTACTGCTGTAAATATGCATCATAGAGTACTTAAAAAGTAAGTCTCTTATATCTCCTTCATGAGACACCCATAGGAAGTTAGTCGCTAGTTAGTTTTTTTTAGTAAACATTCCAAAATACAAAATAAAAACCCTTATGGGTCCATTTTACCACCAAAGTGAATCTGCCGATAGTTTCTTTGTTTTGTTGACAGATGGTCCAAATTAACGCGATCCAATATTCGTATAAAAAATACACCAGAGAGTTCTGACGTCAAACGTTTGACACAACATACCGTAAAGTTTCACAATCCTATATGTCAAATATATTTCCTTGGAATGTCGAAACTTTCATCGTATTTCATAGTTTTTTTTATTCCCATATTTGGATGTACAGAATAACTGAACTTATCCAGTCGATAGGGAAATTTAATGGTTTATATGCAATCGACAGAACTGACAAGTAGTTAAACTTTAATAAGGTTCAATAATAGAGCCTCATGATCGGTAAGAACAGAGTACACTTGCGGAGTGAAGACAGGTAAGACAAAAGTGAATAAAAAAAGTGTACTTGGTACGTGTAGTATGCGGTACTGTATGTCCATATTACCTAATACAAAATGTTACGCATAAATGTAATGCATAGACCTATAGTGGTGTATACTATAGTATACGCAAGGTATAACCTACACGTTTATCTTACCGTGTTATGACGCGCACTGCGAACATCAAATGCATGTAGCAGACAGTAATGTAGCAAGCAGTGACACGCAGTAGACATGTGGACATGATGTATGAAATGTAACGATAAATCAAATCTGTAGATAAACAATGATGTGAATATAAGTAGATAAACAATGATGTGAATATAAGTAAGACAATATGATACATGCTGACATATATGCATATATATATATGTATTAACGCTATATGTGCCTATATGATAAAAACATGTGGATAAATGTAGACATGTATTATTTCTAACGATGTGTGAATATATGGGATGTGTATATCTATATGGGATCTATATGTGTATGGGATCTATTATATATATATATATATATATATATATATATATATATATATATATATATATATATATATATATATGATACATGCTGATAAATATACATATAGAGAAATTACACCATATTGGAATCAATGATGTTGACACGTGGGTATCTGTAGAAATATATATTTACTTCTAACGATGTGCTCACATATGGGATATGTAGATTTATGTCTAACTATGATATGGATTTATGATGTAGTATGATGATATAGTATGCTGATAAAACGCTGTGTGAGGAATAGATAAGTAAACATCTGTAGAAATACATATTATCTCTAATGAGATGTGAATACATGAATAAATTTATAAATGTCTTACCATACGTATATGGGGTAAATATGAATATATAAGGATACGTGATGATTTGTGCCACATCCAAAGAATTGGCAGATGATGTTAAGGTACCAATTTCACACGGAAGCAATATCAGTGACTACATCGTGAATGAACCACGTATAACCACATGATAACACGTGACTCCAGCTCCCACGCTTTCGAAGGTTTCACGTGTAATGGTTACACACGGAGAGTGTTATTTACTGTGCTGGTCCATATAGTAAGGCAGTTTGTATTGCATGTGAACGTTTAAGAAACAACAAAGAAGAAACACAAACACATGACGTACCTTTGATTTAGATTAATTTCCTTAAAAAAGAACAAAACAAAAAAACAAAACAAAACAAAAAAACAAGAATTTTCAGTTTCACGACTCGCCAGTCCCATGTAGGTTGGCTTGTGACCAGTTAAAAAGATTTTACATAATGTATATAACATATAAACGCTCCAAGTTTTATTTTGTTCGTTATCTTCAGTTGTAGACTGCTAATTGATATTGGTCTACTCAATGATGTAAAGGCCAAAAAAAAAAAAAGAAGAATAAAAATAATCTATTTTGAAATTGTAATCAAATTCAGTAAATTCTGAAATAACTTTTAAATGAAATTGAATGAGGCCGAATTTGTTCGAATTTTGGTATCTTACTGATTGACTAGATGACAATCTAAAAGGACCGATAGGCCTATCTTAGGGGGGGGGGGGGGATAGCGTACAGGAAAAATTTTGGGTTTTACAAACTCCACAGATAGCCGGAAACGGCGCGTTTCCCGAGAGTTTTGGGTTGCATGAACCCTGCCTTAAAAAAGGGATATCATGTCTGCAATTTGAAAAATAGTGTCTGAAAATACGGAAATTTTCAGCGAATTGTCCAAGGGAAAGTGGTTCACCTTAGCCAAATTTCGAAAAAAAAAACCAAACAAAACAAAGTAACAAAGAAGCTTTCATCGGTTAAACAGAACGTGAACGTGTGGAGAATGGAAACCACCAGAGCACATTACCAGGATCTAGTAATGGGGGGGGGGGGGGGACATATACGTCATTATACGCCTGTACGTCATTCATATGACATATGAGACACCCATCCAGAATTTTCAGGAAGGGGTGGGAGCACTGCATGGGAGGCATATCTAAGCGGAGCACCAACATAGGTTGGCACGGAGCGTATGGAAAATTTTCGACTTTACAACCCCCCCCCCCAAATGACCGGCAATGTCCGTGTGTCCTGGGTAGCATGTACCCAGTCTTGAAATAGGAACTTCTGCAATTTCCCAATTGATGAGAGACCATCATTCTGTCTAGAATATTTACACTAATTTACAGAAAGGTTAATGTAATAGTTTTTACTTTTTAACGATAACAGTTTTTATTATTTGTGAGAAATTTTCATTTACCAGGTAACCTCATACGAAATCTGGTGCAACAGTTTGCATGTATTGCCGTCGAAACTTTTTCCCGAGAAATCATAGTTCCAGAAAAGTTATTTCAACATTTTTTTTCTCTCTCGTACAGTTTTTGCAGTTTTTCATTCAGTTTGCTCGTTTCTCGTATCAATAACGAATTTTGTAAATGATAACCACATTGATGTTATTGGGATACAATAGGCGAGCCCCTTTGAAATCCGAATTAAGTAAATCTGAAGAGTTAATACCCATTTTCTTAGATTCAAAATTTTGGAGTGTGTAATTTACATTTTCACATCCGATATCACAGCCCAGCAGAGTGGAGGCGTCAAATTGCGTGTACGGTGTGTATGTGCAGCACCGCGGCTGCATGTGTTTGCGATATTTGCGTGCCTTCACGCTGTAACCTATGGGAAAAGGACTGCAGTAGAAACGGAGCCAATCACAGGCCTTGTTGATCTGCTCTGATGGTGGGGCTCCCCATAGATCGTCTTTGCACAACTGCTCCGTACTCGGTCTCTTTCTCTTGGTTCCTGTGGTAAATCGGGGGGGGGGGGGGGGGAGTTGGACTCTGATTTTTGTAAATACTCTTTTCTTCTAGTGTTCTATTTACTTGCTGTAATCATCCCCTTGGGATAAAACCTGGATAATTATTACCCATTTTCCTTGGTTTGCCCGAGGTGATACTTTTTACTTCAAGAAAAATTTGACTGGGTTCTTAAGCATGTTAACCACTAGATACATGCAGCTCAAGTACCGACCGGGAAGTGTTGTTTCCGGACATCTGGGGGATTTGAAAAGCTAATTTTTTTCCTACGCTTCGAGCCAAATAATGGTGGCGCTCCGCTTAGATAGTCCTGCTCAGTCCCACGCACTCAGTCCCACACACATTTTTTTTTGTCCCTCCTAACCTGACTGTGCCCTTTTCATGAAGACACCCCTCCTGTTATAAATTTCTGGATCCCTTCCTGATAAGATATTGGTAATGACCGAGACTGTCGAGGTAGTGCGATACTCAGTTGAAAAAAAGAAAAAAACATCCAGTCAGAATTGGGAACCTTCCTACCCCTCTAAAGGCTGACCCTAGCTACGGCCCTTCATGCACATAACAGGGGCATACGCTGAAATATCGACTGGCATTTTTTTCCATGTTACAGAGTTTACAGAAACCTGGGGGGGGGGGGGTAGTGTGTACCGGCCTCACACATTTTCATTGTGAATCACTGAGGTACGGTCTAAGAATGAATATCATCAAATCATGTAAAAAAATCACTGAAAAATATTCTCGAGATATTTTCACAATTTAGCATCAAATGTCGCACTTTTTTTTGCATTTAGACCACCCTACGTGAGCAAAAAGTTTGCAGAGGGGAGGTGGACACAGCCCTTCCCTTAAGACCCCCCCCCAGGATGAGCATCACTCATCTACAAGTCCTGAATAGTATTTTGGGAGTCAGATAGAAGGAGGAAAGTATGAGACGAGTAATGATTCTCCTGTAGGAGGTAATAAGGGATAACGTCTCTCTATCCCCTTTTGGAGAAACTTTGGCATCTTTTTGCCATAAAATGAAACATGAAAACTTGCAAGTGATAGGTATGTAAGCGGTATTTCAGGTTTCCCGACTATCGTCGTCCTAACATGTTTTTTTTTCTTTGTCAGGTGGAGGTCCATCCGTTGGCGACAGTCCTAGCTGCAGCTCTTGAGACCGATGTGGAAAAAAAAAATCAACAATTGTCTTTCATTTAGCAACAGCTTACAGAGTTAGATACTGTCACAAGTTGTTACTTAACCGAATGTAAAAGGCTACACTAAATACATCACGTTGTCCCTACCATAATCTTTGATCCGGATGGTATACGTTAGAATTATTCTTCGACACAATTGGAGACGTATACTGCAGAAGAATAGTCAAACGTAGGTTGCATGCTAATGTCGTGTTAGAGACCAGTAGAGGTTGATTGAAGACATTTCTAACATTCATGATGGTTGGTTGATACATATTCAGTAAGTTAAAGGGACTTTGTTAAAGACATATTTGGGGGCGTTCTTTAATGCTGGGGACACATTGGAATTATAGGCTTATACATCACACACGTATACCGAGGAAATGTGTTGTTAACATCTGATTAATACATTTGCAGCACCAGTCATAAACAGAAGCAGCGATCTTCACACATTTTCAAGAGAAGACACGGCAACACTTGAAGCTCGTCGGTGCACCATCGCCATTCGGCAGAACTATTAATGACAGACGCCCCCTTTTTCTATCAAAGTTCCCTATCACGCAACAACAACAAAAACAACAACAACAATAACAACAAGAACAAAAAGCAGCTGTGCGGACTTCGAAGACAGCTGCCTTTACGTCGATTGCACAAAGTTATCCTATTCTAGCATTTTGTGCAACCGTCAGCCACCGTCAACAGGCTAATGCTTAAAGATGAGAACCTGCGGCTTTCGTATGAGAATGTGACGTTTTAGATTTTGTAAGACTTTGTTATGATTACCTGTTTCTCTGAAGACAAGTCGTCTAAGGAGTCATATTTCCCTACTTCCAAATGTCACAAATCAGGAAGTGTATGGAGTTTCATATTTGGTTACCATTATGGTATGACTTTTCAGTGATAGTTCTGGATCCTTACGAGCACTCTTTTCAGAATATTCTACGTCAATAGATTAGCTATTCAGGAGGAGATGCTATTTTTACCGACCTTGCAATTTCTCGTAAACAAAGTAGATTTAATTGGAGTATATTCAGCTGAATGATCTTGTGCAGGATACATAGAAAGAAATGTTTAAGCAATTTGCAAATTTATTTCAGCTAATAATTTGTAAGAGCCGAAATCTGGACAAAAGAGTGAATATTGAAAATGTACAAAGGAAATTATTTAGTTACCGAAACAATTTGGTTCCATCGTCTCAAGCAAGTTGCGGTTGCAACTATGCAAGTAATGGTGCGTGAATATTCTTAAACACAACGAATATGTCATTGGGCAACTTTAATCTTTCTAAGGATGTATCACATTTAGTCCTTAGGACATAGCATAGTTTCTTTTGTCTTGACTGACTGATGAACTTTGACCTTTACTTCCTTAAATATTTTAGATATGATGCCTGACTTGAATAGGCAATAGGCAAAGTGCTGTGGAAACTAGTACCGCAATAGTTTATTACTACTACTACTACTATTATTACTAACTCTTCGCCAGAAAATGTACGCCGTTCTCGCAAAGTCGCCCACGAAAGGTTTTCGTGCATGAATGATTTTTTGAGAGACCTAGCAGTACCAAACGAACTGCTGGTTTCCCTCAAACTAGTCGTTCAACAGCATTTCACACTTTACTGAAAAAACTTGAAATTCTCTCATTGTCAACTGTCATTCCAAATTTCCTTATGAGACTGTGACTCACAGCACCCCATTGCAAAACTAACTAGGATGATACCGACAAATACAGTTCCTTATAATCTCACAAAGAATAGAACTACAGTAGCATGGTGTTTTGACTGTGCTAAAATGTTCAACAAACCCTTGCATAACTTCTGATACCTTCTGCCAAACAGCTCAGGAAAACCTATGGACATTTGATTGACACACCTAAACGACTTTACGAGATCGATGTTTAATTGATCATGTGGATCATCACAATATATATCAGGTGATAAAACTGACCTAAGGCGATGGGGATTTGCAACAAGTTTTACCTCACTAAAACAAAAGAATGTTGTGGTTGCAGAAAATGGCTTTTTAGTGTCGACAGCATGGAACAAGGAAGATAGCATTTTGCCATCGCAAGTCACTGACGGCATATGTCTATTTATCCATTATATCAATTATTTCCCAGCGACGAAAACATATCCATGCAGACGTGATGCGCATATTTTCCAAAGCCGTGGTCGTATCTATATAGACTTACACCTGTATGTACCTGATCCGCGACATTAAAATCTGGGGAGAGGTTGTATAACATTCTTGAATGATATGCATGTAGTGGTCAATTTCCGACATTGGCGTACAATCATGGGTGCATGTAACGCGTTCTCAGTATTACATCGTTACGACACGTTACGGTGCCCTCATGACGAATAATAAACACCGGTTCGAAGTGCATCGTCTGTTTTCAGTTCCTTCGACAGTAAACAAATTCGAGCAATTAGGAATGCTCAGCACCCGGGCTACATTGTGTCGAGATAAAGATCATATACATGTTAACCTCCGTTGAGAGAGACACCTCTTTTTTATATTCTACTTTGGACTGCGTTCAGATGTTAGAGTAAGATACGAGTGTTTTTTGTTGAGCAATAAAACTATTTGATCTTACTAGTTTTTGGTTACTGAAGAGGTCTGCTACTTCTGCTACATGCCTAGAGCGATAAAACAGTCTCGCCAGAATCTCGCAGAAATATATATGCAACTGTATGCGGCGGTCGGAGAGACTCTGTTGTCGACGGTTAAATTAAGTAGAAAATAAAAATGGAGTCTTTGGACGCTGATGAAAAGGTGAGTAAACTGATACCGTTTGTTTGTGTTGGAAACAATAAATGAAAGGGGAAAAGAGAAACAAAACACTGTGATAATTTTTAAGATTGTTTTTTGTAGAATGATGTCCATGACAAAAAATAGAAGAAAAGTCCAACATTTACTAATCATTTGTTGATCATTTTGTTAAATTCTACTCGTCAGTGACTCAGCATTATACATTTCTTCTTCAGTGCAATAATCAAACCTAATCAAAACGGTTAATTACCCGGTTTCGGTAACACAGTCGATTTACAGTGAAAACCTACTTGTGTGTACAATTTTATTGGCATATGTTTTGAAGCTGCAAGCTTTGGATGAAGAATGCAGAACCTACAGATTATTAAAGAAAAAATGAGAAATTTATTTCAGCTAAGAGCTTGCATAACCTTGGCAATTTCAACTTTACAAAATGTGACTATTGAGATAAAATTTAGTGAAATTTAAAAAAAATAAAGAAATCTAAAATTTTAGGGAAAAGTGTAATTTGACGATCACCGTAAAACGGATCTCATATTTTGTATGCTTAAACAATTTGATATGAACTGTTAAAGAATGAACGAATTGATAAAATGAATAAATTAAACACGTGTATCAATATTGTTAAGCTTAGAACTTAGAGATATATCGAATTGCTTCTGTTACATATCTTTAGTTTTTCTGTGATCTCTTTTGCTTTAAGGTTTATGTTGTGTACGGAATGGTCTTGTTTTGTAAGTGATCGTGACACTGTCTGTCTGTGGTCAGAGTCCACACATGAAGTGAAGCTCAGTATAGACGTGAGCTGGGCAAAGCAAATAAATCGATATTGTATGTAAACAAGGTCGTAGCCAATAGAATGTAGATAAGAGTTTACCAAACCAAAACCAAACCACCAGAAGTTAATTTTTCAATAAACATCCGTCATGGTGCAAAGGGAAAAAATGTCAGGGAAAATTGTTCAAATTTACTTAAATAAAAATCGTAAAGTCACCAAAGATTTTTTGAGTGCCAAAAACTAAATCAAAGCTTTAAAAGTACAAGTTTTGAAAACCCAGCGTCATTGGCCAAAACGACACACGTGGAGGTGCATGCACGCCAGACACGTTCAAGTGCGGAGCAAATAAATGGTTGCTGTTGATGGCTAATTACTTAACTGCTTGGTGTCATGTAAAGATAAGTGGGATGACGAACTTGTGTGGTACAAAATAAAGAAATGAAAATAAAATTAAACAAATAAGAAAGAGAGTGAGTGAGTGTGGGATAGTGGATGGAGGGAAAGTTGCCATGGGCATAGCCTATTCTTTCTTATATGAACGACATTAAGAAAATTACTGGACTCGTGCAAAGTTGCTTGTGTTTAGGTTCCGTTGGACAATACAACAACAGCTTATTTTTAAGGACTTTTGCAAATAATTCAGCTTTCTGTAACATCATTTTGGATTCTTTTTCGGTTTTGTTATTCGTTTATCCATGTGTTGTTTGAGTCTTTTGTCTTTGTGTGTATCAAGGTTGTTCATTATCGTCTGACAAAGAAGCTTTCCACAAAATTCAGAGAACTGTGAGGCAGTGCTAGCCAGGAATAGCTCGCCTGGTCATTTTTTTTTTAATATTTTGTTGCTCAACAAAATGATTAAGGCAGTCTCTTTGAAAATTGACAGCAAAATTACTTGTCATGTATAAAACTAAAATTCTTAAGAATTGAAAATAAAAACAAAAAACAAATACCTGTTACAAATATGATGAAAGAATAGGAGATAAAAGCTTATAATTTCTAATAAAGAGAAACAAGCGTCACATAAATATTTAGGAAATGTCGATATTTTTCATACTTTGTTTTTCCAGTGGCACTTCTCATGAATATGCAAATTACAATAGTGCTCTTAAGTTCCAATCACATTTTCCTTCTGGACATTCAAGACAAAACATGAAAGCCAGATTACGCAGTTGAGACGATGCACCAGATACTTTGGATTCATGTTGCTTTAAAGGTGGACTGTAAAGGTCGACTGTAAGATGTAAGGTAGACGTAAGGTCGACTGTAGACTGTAAGGTAGACTGTAAAGGGACACTTATCTCATGGATATTGTTTCTTTATATCTCTCCCCTTTGCACGTTTCACCGTTTAATATTTTCCAGCTTACTTTAAAGAATTGACATAACAATAAACTCCCACGTTATATTTCTCGGTTAATTGTTTTCCATGAAAACAAACAATGCAGCCATTGTACGTGCGAAAAGGTTGGATTCCTTGACTAAGCGTTCAAGTTTTTTCCTTTTACATTTAATATACATGCCAGTGACTTCCCAGTTGGAATTACTCTATGCCTTCTTTGACGATTTTTTAAATTTTATTTTCATTTTTGTAGGGTCGAGTGACGTTATGGTTGGTGTTTTCGTCTTTCGTGGCCTCCATAGCTGGGTCGTTCCAGTTCGGTTATCAAGTAGGAATGCTAACTGGGCCGTCAACTGTACGTTACAGAGCTCATCATTTTGTGAAAAAAATTCTTTATCATCTAAACTCTCTTCAAGTGAATTGTTTTTCTTCTCCAATTTACAGTTCGTCATGTGAAAGATATGTAAGAGGAATCCCAAAATAAATCAATAGAGTAAAAAAATATTGTATAAACACATGCATGTTTATAAAGACGATATTAAGGCATAATATAAAAAGAGATGTTGAGGTGGAACCTTATGATTTCTTAAATTGCTACCGGTCATACTTCATATGCAAATATCGATACTCTGTGAAATAAAATGCAGTTTAGTTTTTTTTTTTCCATGAAATCGAAATACACATGTGGCAGCAGGTTGAACTTGACAACTGTGAGTCTAACCCAAGAGAGCACGTCTCAAGAGAAGTTGACCTTGGACCAAAAACAAGGATGAGGAGGAGAGGGGGGGGGGGGAGTGGTTGGATGAGAAAATTGTGATATGCCTCTTTCATGTGTAGTATTAATTTTGCAGTTTCCAACACAGACTGAGCAATCTCATCGATAAAGTTGTGTCGTGGTTAAACTTGAGGTAAGTCACGTGAGTATCTTCGTAGTCCTTAAAACCCCGGACACCTCTGAGAAAAGATTAGAAAGGATTGTAAGCTAAATTTAAGATGACTTTATTAATGATTTCATTCTCAAGTTCCTATATTCAGGTTTTGGCTCCTTTTTTTTTGTAGCGGTTTCTATGTTTTTCAAAGCTTTTTATGAATGTTTTTTTTTTTCCTTACCTCTTCAAGATAATGCAAGGTTTCTACAATCAGTCGCAGTCAGATCGAAGGGACGAATTCCTCAGCGAAACAGCAAGTTTGTGGCTCTGGTCTACCACGATATCCATCTTCTGCATAGGAGGTGCGATGGGGGCTCTAACGGGTGGATACATGGCCGACGTTCTGGGGAGGTAATGAAATACAGATAAGTGATCCTACCGGTTAAGCACTAAAAATTGCAAACTTAACTAGTAATTCAATCAGTGTAAATAGAATAGTAGGTATGATAGCCTGGGGAAGGGAGGAAACGACAGACCAAGAGAGAAGGTAACATAACGACAGAGCAAGAAAGAGGGTAACATAACGACAGACCAAGGGAGAGGATAACATAAAGACAGACCAAGAGAGAGGGTAACATAACGACAGAGCAAGAAAGAGGGTAACATAAAGTAGGTCTGCGGTTCGACAGATATGTGTTTGAAACTTTTAAATTTGATAAAATTTGATCCCCCATTGGACGGAATCTTAGGAGAGACAATAAACTGGAGAATTGTCAACTTAGACAAATCCTTCAGTTGGCAGGAAATTGATGCATTGGCGAGTTCAACCATCCCTCACGGTCACACAATATTGATTTGTTTGACGAGAGAACGAAGGGATGGTAGCAGGTATGATAATGATAATGTCTGTTGTCTAAACGTTCAAATCCCAGCGTTTCCTTGCAACGTCCCTTTTAAGCTTCAGTACTGCCACGACATGTCCTGCATGTACAAGTAAGTCTGGTGGCGGGCAGCTGTAGTCCTTACAATCAAATTTGTCCTGGTTGTTTAAAAACTGTGCTGTCGGCACAAACGTGTTGAACAACCGTTTGTCATTTGACCAATTGTTTTCAAGTAATCCTTTTCAAAGGTATTCAAACTGACGTACACTAAGATACAATAGTCACTAAATTTAAGAGATGTATACAAGTATAATTTCATTCTCCGAAAGCCGTGTCACTGAAACCTTCGTATTTTAGACGACGTTTATGGACTTTGGATGTGTACGATATAGGCTAAGCTTGAAAAAAGGGAGTAATAAATCAGAAACCGAGAAATTATATTTACATGAAACGGTATGAAAACTTGATAACGTTTTTCCGTTTTTAAATTCCTCTCAGGAAAGGAGCAATGCTTCTTACAAACTGTTTCGCCATCCTAGGGGGTCTGTTGATGGGTCTGAGCTACGTAGCCAATAATTACGAAATGGTAATTATTGGGCGATTTGTCATCGGTTACTATGCAGGTATGTCCCTTTTGTGTATCCTTCTTGTTTTATTTAGATTCATGTATGCAGATAGAGCCAACATTACGAACGAAATAACAATATTTTGGTATGACACTTTGTCAACCACGCACTCAAACTCAGGTGCAGAGCTCACGTGGATTTAACACACATGAAATGTACATCAGCCGACAACGGTAATCCTATCAGTGGCGGATCCAAGGAGGTGTCGTGGGTGCGGCACGTGAGCACCTCCCACCCCCCCCCCAAAAAAAATTCCAAATTGATCAATTGGGCCTTTGATATTATATCGCTGACATTTTATTCTTGCTCTGCTCGTCACGGTTTTGGTGTAGAAACTAGACCACCATATTGAGCGTAATACTTTTTTTTATGAAAACTTTAGCCGGAAGAAACTCTCCTAAAATGGTTGAATCTATTTCAACCCCTAACGAATGTCCTGCATTCTCTCTCTGTCCTGCTCACCATTTAGTGAATAGACTTTTTATAAGAGCGTAGAGAAAGATTCTTTCCATGATTTCTTTGACACTAATGTAGTTTCGAGTACCATGACACCGTATTCGTGCTTTTGGATGGAGGGGAGGTAGGGAGGGGCGTAGTTATCGATTTCAGGTACACTAATTTTCGTCTTCGACTTGCCCCTCCCCCCCCAAAAAAAATGACAGGTGTAGAAGAAACTTGACAAGTTTACGAAAATTTAGTGAACTTCAAGAAACAACTCAATGAGCCTCTTTAATATGGATAAAAATAATTCCCTGTCTAAAGGATAGAATATAGACCTACCATGCCAATTGCACTTCCACGGATTTCTGATCTTAATATTAATTTGTAGGGCAACCTTCCTTTCCAGAACAGTAGCAGACGCACAACTGCACCGTGAACCAAGGTGGGATAATTTGGGAGATTCTCGACTGAAACAGCCTTAAATGATCCCGATACAGATGGATATAATTTTAAGAGAAATTTCAGCAGTGACATATGTGCTATTCCAAGTCAATTCCTGAGCACAGAACAACTTTAAATGAGCTACTCCTCCCGGAATGGTCGTGAATGATAGGAAAACATTGCCCAAATCTGGAGAGTGGTGGCTAAGATCAGAACCCTACCGTGCAGTAGCTGTGTGTTGATATGGGAGGGGACACAGTCTTCCCAGATCCGTTTTTTTTTTTGTGTTTTCTTTTTTTGGGGGGGGGCAGCGTGGGAGTCTCCGAAAAAAGGAAAGATTTCCGGCGATCCAACAGGTATTTATGAAAGAAATTCTAGTAGGCTTGTAGCTGCTCCGCTT
The DNA here is from genome assembly GCA_021234535.1 of Stichopus chloronotus. NCBI lineage: Eukaryota > Metazoa > Echinodermata > Holothuroidea > Aspidochirotida > Stichopodidae > Stichopus > Stichopus chloronotus. Next base: position 6,908,463 of record SFZH01000008.1, read on the forward strand.
AGATAATCTTCCCATAATTTAGCTATAATGTAAATGCTGACGAGTAACACTGGAGTGTAGCCCTTCTCCCCCTCCCCCCCCCCCGATGCACCTAGACTGATACTGTGTTTGCTTGCTCCATAATCCCATTATTGGGAAAGAGAGAAAATGGGCCAAGAACACAGCAAATACTCCGAGAAAACTGTGCGTATGACAAGAACTGAGGATGTTGAAACAGACCTCGGCTCTTAAGTTTACTGTAGAAAGGATTTTGGCAACGAAAGATCGACGCAATATTACACTTTACTTCCTTACTTACTTTCCTTTCAAAAAAAAAAAGAAGGAAAAATGAGAGACGGTATCGTAACCTATCATAACTTAACAAAGCATAGCGTAGTGTAACATAGCACGCCACAACATGACGTAGCATACCGTCATGACAAGATCTTACATGACAGAGCGTAACATATGAAAGGACAAGTAAGGGCATTGGAAACTCTCCATAAACTGCGCTGAGTCGCCCACTCAATATAAAATAGGCTAATCGTATGATAATGTATTCTGCATAACGACAATGTGTCGATGGTAAACTTTAAGACGATAGTTTCATAAACTTAAAAACGGTGTGCACCAATATTCGTTTCGAAATGTAACCTATAGCTTCGCTCATTGAACATTATTTCCATGTTGTTCATTAATTTAGATAACAAGTTCACCATTTGTTTACATTCGTCATTGTTGTTGCTGTTCTTACAGGGGTCGGTATCACCATTGTACCTATTTATCTCGTTGAGATCTCCCCAGTCAACTTGAGAGGGGCAATAGGTACAATACATCAACTCATGTTAACGATTGGTATACTCGTAGCACAGGTAGGGTACACACGTAAAGGTAAACTCACTAAATTTCGCTGTAATGTGCTAGAGCCTGTATCCTCAAAGGCGACTCTTTCGTCACTCATTCTTTCGTACACACAAGTTGTGTATGTACGATCAAGTTAATTACCTCATCCAATTCACTTCATTCAACATGGTGAATAGACAATTGGTAGTTAAAGGTCACTATGAACTTTTGATAAATACTACGAAAGTAGTCAGCGTTTTTTTTTTCTTATTTTATTTCTGTGAGATATATGTTCATAGAAAATAACATATTTTACTTTTTTCTTAGAGCAAATCACTTATATGGAAGTTCCCGCAAAGACTCAACCCGCTTGCAGGTTTGTGTCCTGACTGACGTCCTAAATGGTGCTACGCTCTTACCGTTGGGAGCAACAAATGTCTAAAAGGGCACTCTAATAAGATCTGAAAATTTGTAAATATAATATCGATAAGGACAAGGTAGGGTGCAATACCCAGGCTACCCCGACGCATCGGATGTAAAAGATGATAAAAAAAATGGTAAATTATAACTTCGACAAATTTAGTCTGTATAGAGCAAACACAGACCATGTGATAGCCAGCTATATTGGAGTATCATTTTGGCATAGTCTTTGAGACGTATCGTGGAGCGTGTCATCTTATTGCATTTCACAGGTTTTAGGCATATACGCCTTTAATTCCGAGACTGGTTGGCCTATCCTCGTTGGGCTCTCTGGGGCACCAAGCGTCTTGCAGTTGTTCGTGCTTCCGTTCTGCCCCGAGAGTCCAAGATGGTATTACATTATGAAAAATGAAGAAGACAATTGTAGAAAAGGTATCTAGCACAACGACAATCTTCTTTTACTTTTTACCAGTGCCAGAGGAATTCTACTACTAACTTTTAGTAAGGCGTTAATCACTGCCCTCATCAATATATATATTACGCCATGTGACAAAATGAAATGTGATTGACTTCATAATTTACAACACACAGTCACTGATCTTATTCTTAAAGATGAAAGATTTCATACGTTCCTTCACATTTCACTGCAACTATACGGTAGACCTGTAATGTTTTAAAACTGTAAGAGAAAATTAAAAACAGACATGTAGACCTATGCTGGTGAACAAATGATAAACGCTGAATCGTCTTATGTCCTGCTTCAATAAGAGTGAGGAACAACGTGATATGCCTCGCTTCTCTTTACTTTTTTTATTTTTACCTTAATAAAAGAAGTGCTTACATTTTCATTTAAGTAAATTTAAGAAAAGCAAATGTTTCACGAACTTTTTTCATTTGTAGCTTTGGTAATACTTCGTGGAACTGATTCAGTCGATAACGAGATGGCAGAAATAAAGCAAGAGGCAGAAGAGAGCAGACAACAGTCTGAGGATATTAGTGTCTTGGATGTTCTGAGGGTTAAAGAACCAGAATGGAAGAAACCATTATTAATATCAGTATTCATCCACCTTGGACAACAGTTTTCCGGCGTCAACGCGGTATGTATATATATGGGACCAGGTGCAGTCCTACGCGGGTGAGGATTTCTGTCTCTTAAATTCTGCTGACCCCCCGTTAAATGTCGGGCAGATAATTTGCATAAACTATCATTTACATTTATTTTTTTTCTGAAGAGTAAGATTTTGAAACAAGAGCTCTAAAAGTAAAGCATGTCTGGAAACTTTTAACGAGGTACCATTTCGTGCGATCAGGGAAGCCTTTTTTTCAAAATATTATTCTTGATACTTTACGCGCCACGCTGATCAATGGTGGAGATCCGGCCTCTTAAATGTAGTGAAACATTTATTAGCCTTTGGCTTAAAAAACTGTAATAGTAATGTCCATAGAACAGCGCCTTCATGAAACTATACACGTGTAGTAGTCCATTTGAATATGGAGGAGAGATTGTGGGGCAAGCTGTAAACGTACTCAATGCGATGAATTGCACTTAGCGTCCCATAACACCACTAGTCCCTCCCGTTAACGCTTACGCACTAAAATGGCAACTTTTGAGGGCTCCACGTTCGTACAATACACACTATATCAGAGTTTTCCCACCTATCACGAGATAACGGCCAGCCTATATTGGCATTCCAGATTTCATTGCGGATGTCATTCAGTTTTTGAGGTAGAAGGAAATTAAAGTTGTTGGAAGTGCTTCACCCCCCCCCCCCCCCCTTGAAACGTCTCACCGGCAGAAGTGTCACTACGACTCGATTTTCTAAGAGAATTTTAAATCCCCTCCAATTGTGCTAATTGTTACAATCTTCTATACTTCACTTGGTGCTCTTCAACATCTAAGTAATAACATAGTTATGATGACTGAAAACATGCTGCAAAAGAGATCTCCCTGGTTCAAGTTAGGCACTTTTCGGAGAGTTATCAAATTGGGCCGATTTACATAATCTATATGGTGGTATGTGACCTAAGTAGATTTTGCGCCATATTGTCTGTAGCAGCGATTCGATCACGACACTGACTTCAATAATTATCATACACTAGAAATATCCTTTGTTAAAATTGGTTCAAATTAGTGTGAGAATTAAGTGAGTAAAGAAAGAGAAGTACTGTTTATGCCTAAAAAAAAACACACACACACAAAGAAGAAAACAACACGTTTAATACATGTCATGCACAGTTACCCATCCATTAATACACATCTTTGAGGAAATGAGAAATGCAAGCGTTTCTTTTCTCGAGATAACTTGATAATATCCAGGAATAACTGTGTTCCACCATTTAGCTGTTTGCTAGTTATTTAATCAAACAATTTCCTTGAATTTGTGTTACGCGATTTGATGAGAACACCTAACAGAGTTTGGACTTCACTTATCGTTCCATGACGTCTCTATGGTTTATCTGTTTTTATGGTTTGGTCTTACAATTGCTCACCAGAAATTGATCTTGAAATGCCACATATGCCCAAAATGCGTCTGCAGAGAGTTCCATGCATTAAGTTGGGCAAGCCTTAATCAATTGGTAATTCCGACAACGACAGTAGTTAATTGGGTCCGGTGGTTTAATTTATTTCTATAACGTTGTTTTAAGACGACAACGTCACTATTGAAACGAAAAGGCAACATTACCAACAACAGAGAATAATATAAATTATCAACAAAGGTATTAAAGATTTCAATATAACCTTTCCCTTTTCTTATTATCCCATAATATAAAGATAACTTCAGTGACCATAGCAACGGTAGTCACCTGAGCATGTATACTCTCTATGAACCACATTACTTTGAGAACCTTACTGTGACAACCCTCTAATCGCTAAGGCCACCCGAGTCAGGTGCTCGTCAATCGAATATCCGACATAAACGGGTAGCCGCCCGTTAAATTCACTTCTTTCTCTCTCTTACAGTTACTATTTTATGCTACTGAAATATACGAAGACAGTGGTCTTAACGAGGACCAAATTGGCTTAGCAACGGTTGGTGTTGGTGGAATTAACGTAATCATGACAGTAGTCGCTGTAAGTATACGTATATCCCGAGGACATTGACATAATCGGTTATTCATCAGATATTCGCGACTGTTAATATCCTCAGCTATTGGTATATTTCTGACAAAGTGTTGAGCCTCTGAATGGGTTAGTTAATCGACCCGAACAGCAATACACGAGAGTATCAACAGTTTACATCCGACTTGTCGATGTTCCTATCCGTTACCCATGATGCCAAAAAAAAATACGAGGTATGTAATTTTAAACCTAAATGTTTCGTCTTTTGTCGATATATCTTAAATTCTTACAGTAAAAAAATACAAAGCTTTGTCTGAAATATTGTTATCAACTGACAAACTACAAACTGACTATGCTTAGAAAGCTAGATAGATTCATGCTTTTCTTTGTTGGAGAAAGCCACCTATTACAAAGGCTTATACGTTTTGAGCTCAGTGGTGTGCCTTACATGATGGGAAACGGACAATTTTCTTAAAAGGATGGTCCAGCAACAAATATAGCTTTGATATGTTGAAGAGTAAATAAATCTGACCATTATGGTGAAACTTCTATTCTGTTCCCATCATCCCATGTGTGGTTCCCAAGATATGAACAGTTGAAGTTGCCACATTTGTTACCAACAGTTGACTTGAAGCAAGCAGTAGTGATGTCATCGCCCCACATTGATAAAGCATTTCATGGTTTTCTTTAAATTTTACACCAAATTTAATACTTCAATATCTAGAGCTACCATCATGTGAATGTATGAGGGGTATAATAGTTTTGCAACCTTCACATAATCAGTACTTGAACTGATCACCTTCTGATTTCAAGGTCAAAAAAGTAAAATCAATAATGAAGAAAAACGAGACTCTTCGTCAATGTGAGGACATGATGTCACTCCTGCTTGCCTCAAGTTCACAGTTGGTAGCTTCAACTGATAATATCAAGAGAACCAGGCATGGGAACTGAATGGAAGTTTCACCAAAATGGTTAGATTAACTTTCTCTTAAATATATCAAAGCTAAATTTGTGGCTGAACCATCCTTTAAACGACATAACGGTGTTTCCTAATGGGGGCTCATCATTCAAAAAATGCAGACATTGAATGAGTGGGCATCTAATATGGTTTGCTATGTAAACTGTAACACCAGTGATTTCTTTTTTAGCTTAACCATTTTTAAATAGTAGTAATTAATATCAATAATCCCGAAGGGCAGAAATTTAATGGCAGTAAGCAACCACGCAAGTGTGGAGGAAGTTCCTGTTTAATGTAAATGTTAGCAACACGCAAATAATTTTTCCTCAGAAGAAAAATCTGAGCCGAATTTTATGTGGGCATGTTGAGGTATGGTGTATAACTTTTTTGTGCATATGACTCCATCATACAATTCGCAATAACGGCAGTAATGGAGTTGATATTCTTCGTGAAGAGGAAAAGAGTTTAGTATTTTGCAACCATCCTTCGTCTGTTTACATTGTTGCCCATTCCATCCTCCCCCTGATTTATTACCAATCAGTTATCACATTCTTTGACCTTAGAACTGGTTTCTATATTATAGAATTTATAAATGAATTCTTTAGTTCTTTACGAAGCAGAGTGAAAACCCCTCAACCCAGTTTTGTCCTGGATAACAGTTTACAATTCACCCATCGCGCCATTATGTCAGATCCCGACATTTTATACCCCCCCCTCCATTCAACAGATGTTAGTGGCATGCATCGTCGATTTTCACAAAATGGATTATTTTGTTTCGATCAAAAGAACTGTTGTTGTCAAACCAAACACAGCATACACGCACACAAGTATAACACCGTATAACACATGGCATATACTATACTCTATAGTTTCGTCATGCGGCTGGATAGTAATTCACGAAATCTGATGGTAGAGTCCTCTGTCACTTGTTTCTCCTAATTTTCGATACCCAAGAAATCTTCCTCATTGTAAATCGTCTCCACTATATGACCCCCCCCAAAAAAAAAGGAAATACAGTGCGATTCCAGAATTTTGAACAATAAATCTTGGACCAAATCACAATGCAAAGGTTTTCTGCTATAACTTCAGAGAATGGCTTGTTCGTTCGTCTATGTCTTTTCACAGAATGCCATGAGTTACAATTAAGTAGCAAGTTCTAATGTCTAACTTTGTCACAAAATGAGGACGTTGCAATGAGGTAAAATGGCAATAAAATCTTCAATTACAGAAGTCTGATCCTCTTAACTGTAGAAAGGGGTTGTACCTGCAAGACCAAACTTGAACAATTGAGAATTTTGGGAAACTGAGGTAATTGTGCCGTACATTTTCGTACTTTTTTGTTTTGCCTCAGGTTTTCGTGGTCGACAGAGCTGGGCGAAGACCTTTGCTTCTGTATCCCTTTGCCATTATAACAGTCGCCACAGGGATCCTCACCCTGTCATTAAAATTACAGGTAAGTCGTTCGAGTTAAAATAAAAAAAGTATAATAAAATAATCAATATTAGAACAAACATCGGTTATACCTTACTCAAGATATCCTCCATCTCGAATGACTTTCAGTTCAAAACAAAATCTAGAAAAGACTTCAATCACAGCATTGTTGAATAAAAGAACCAATGCTTGACCAAGAGAAGAAATAGTATGAATAAACTGAAGATCAGTTCTTGCTAATCAGCGCAATTAATCTTTGAAGTGGGTAGCGGTCAACTTATTTTGATTACCAGATGTTAAACAACAGATTGAGGTGTAAGTAATTTGACATCTCAACTCACTCAAGTATGTTGACTTAACTTATTCGTCCCGGAGAAGTTCAAAATAGAAATTTCTTCAAAATTCAAAATTTTTGCTATAGAAGTGTGGGATGGATGCAAAATTGTGCTACATTTGATACTAGATTTGACTTTAATATATCTTCAGGATTCCTTACTTTTTAAGTAATGATTTAATTTTTCCATCTTTCTGGGTGAATTATTCATTCTTAAACCTTTTTTAGGGTAATTTAGATTCTTTTCACCTGGCACAGTCCTTGCACCTCAGCCCACACCTCTGCACAAGTCGTAGTGATTTGTATATAAGGGTGATCTTGGAATGGCTGTCAATGGGGAGGCGGGGGGGGGGGACACCTCTGAAAAATTTTTGCTAGCATAGGGTGGACTGGATGTAAAATGTTGCTACATTTCAGATTTTAATTGAATACATCTTCAGGAATTCCCCTTTTAATTTTTCATTTTGCTGGGTGAAATAAACTTAAATCTTTCTGCGTAATTCAGATCTTTTTTCACACGGGACAGTCATTGCAAACTCAGCCCACAAGTCTGTCCAGGTTTCTTTGAGAAGTTGGCAAATACATGGCTGAAGACATAGGAATACCGACCTAGATTTTTTTTTTGTAGGGGCAGAGATGGTCTGAATTACCTTTGTGACTAATTAGCGACATTACTCTCTAAGCGGGACGCCACCATTAGTTGGCACAGAGCGTTAAAGAAGCGTTTTCCAGTTGTCAGGAAACGGGCCTTCCCGGCTGCACATAAGCTGCATGCACCCAGGCTTCAAATATAATCTTATGTATATACTTTTAACATACATAATCTTATCTATATAATTTATCACTTAAAGATAAGAATATTTCTCAGAAAAATGGTAATAATTTGGACTTATCTATAGACTTATCTATAACTAATCTTATCTAGAATATTTATGCTATTGTCATTTCCAGAAAAGTTACTTCAACAACTTTTACATTCTAACGACAACACTTTTTTCTTTTGGCAGAACTACCAGGTAACCTTAGACAAAATCTGGTACAATATTTTAGCATTTATTGCAATCAATTTTCACTTAGAAATTATAGTTCCAGTGAAATTCCAACAATTTTTTCCCTCTGGCGATTAGTTTTTGTTACTTTGCTAACAAGCGAAGATGATTACATGATAAAGTAAAAAGGTAGTTCTTGTACCGATAACTTTGTAAATGATAGCCAGCTTGATGAGAAAAACTGTTATGCAATAAAGTATTTTGATAGGTGAAGAAAACATCAGACGAGATGAGTGATGGTTGGCCTGAGAGAGGGTTTTAAGGGAGGTGTCCCTCATCCCCTTCTGAGAAATTTTTCACCTACGCAATCTAGTGCAATATTTGGCATATTTTGAAGTCATAAATGTCCTAGATTTAGATAGGAAAAAAGTTTCAACTGGTATTTCACATTTTCCGACTATCGTCGCACCTGAGGTGAAATATGAAAAATTCTGCCTGGCAATTCAGAGTTATTGAGAATCTTTTCAATTACCAGATAACCTTAAACACACTCTGACGCAATATTCGGCGTCTTTCAAAATCATAAAATCTGACAGACCGAAAAAGGAAAAATTCCAAGTGGTATTTTAGATTATCTTACTATCAACTCTTCTTCACTTCAATATGAGAAATTCCAACTGATGTCAGATTTATTGAGAAATTTTTCAATAACCAGGTAACCTTAATCACAATCTGGTGCAAGAGTAGACATCATTTTATGTCATAAAATGAGCTGGACTGAGTATGACAAATTCCAAATGGTTTTTCAGATTTTCTGACCATCGTCTCTCTGACAGACTTTGGGGGTGAGACACCCCCCCCCCCCACACACTCCCCGGTCGTGACGGTTCTGGTGTTCATATTAGTAACCACGGTAGATAATACTCCTGGTAATGCCTGCAGTTGGCCCAGGTTATACTGTGGTCCATATGAGCTATAAAATTATCAGGGTGCCAAAATTCTGGGTAACAGAACTAAGTAGCTCTTCAGGAGAGTACTAGCATTTTGAGGTCGAAAATAATGGTGTCAATGACACATCACATAGGCCTAGTGTGCTAATTGAATGGAGCTTTGTACTATTTTATGGAGTTGGAAAAAAAATCAACAAAAATTTTTGGAAGGCCGCCCTAAATCCTCCCCTGTAATCCGTGTTATTCTTTCTTTTACATTACCTAGTATTGCATGGCGTACATTATCTCGTATAATGGCGAAACTACATACATGTACGGTGATTCTGATTCAGTTATTATGCATCGCGGTCTTTTATTTTGTGTTGTAGGAGACAACAGACGGTTGGAAATGGGTTTCTCTGTTGATGATATACACCTTCATCATTGCATTTGCTATCGGACCGGGTAAAATATATTTCGAAATATGAACAAGTCTTATTTTCTTTATTCCCATGGTTAATCCTGTTGTATCTTTAACTTTGAATATAAAAGTTTCTGAATTATTTGCAATTTTATCATGATAAGGATGTTGAGTGTGATAGTGATGATGATGATAATGATAGTGATGATGATGAGGAGGAGGAGGAAGAAGAAGTGTAAGGCACTCGATATGATAATTAAAAATTAAAAAAAAATAGACCAGTGTTGTCGTTCCATAGAAACTTTGACATTTTTAAAGTAAATTTATGGAGAGGACCAGTAGTAGTTATTTCAAAATCGACGTATGGATGTGTTGATCCACCATTCAATTTACGTCTTTCGTTCATTCTCACAGCTCCACTGCCATTTGTACTTGTTCCGGAGATCTGGGCCCAGGGTCCCCGGCCCGCTGCTATGTCCATCTCTGTACAAGTGAATTGGTACTGTAACTTCATCGTTGGGCTGACATTTCCATACTTACAGGTGAACCAATTTATGCTACTTATCGTACTTTCGTCACTGATGAGGGTGGTGGAGAGTTGGAAAAGAAAGAAGGCAACTGCAAGCAGTAGAAATTTAAATACATAGGCTAGCGCAAATTCGTACATTCAGTCAACGTGGCTAGGTATGTAACAATTTATGCATTATCCCAACAAATTGATGTAGTACCCGAATGCGGAAGGGGAGGGGAGGGGGGTTAGGGGCCGATCACCCTGTGTAATCTGGAGTTCAGCTCCGGAGGGTAATTTAGAAGTATATTATGAGACGCTTGGTGTTTTGTCCTGTTTTGTGTTTAAACATTGGAGGGGGAGGGGCATATACATTGGCTTATCGGGACCCCCTAGATAAATTGTGTCGTCAGCCTTTACTGCATGTATCTTGGGCACTTGCAGGTCAAATGCGGTGGGTAACATGTTCCAAAGTGTGGTAAATTCTACATTGCATGAAAAAAAAGCCAAGTATACGGACCTGGTGACGTTACCGTGTGCCTCGTGTACCCAAGAGTATAATTTTCTCTCCTTTTTTGTTTTTTTTTCTCTTTAGGCTACGATGGGACCTTTCGCGTTCTTGATTTTCGGAGCTTTCAGTTTGATGACCACTATCTTCATCTTCTTCTTCATTCCCGAGACCAAAGGAAGGACGTTCGAAGACATCGTGGCCGGCTTCAGAGGACAGCCTCTTACACAGGAAAAAGAAGAAGGTTACAATAACAACATTTATGTCACAGACGGAACAGTAAACCAAGCATTCGAAGGGGTCTGATTTAACAACGGTACATGCAACAACAACACAGAAATTACCCAAAAAATGCATTTTTTTTTGTGAAGTGGTGCTGATTACTGAAAAAAATAATGGTATCTTTTGAAGAGATGCTCATACAAAGCAGTACTATTCGCCTAATCTTTATTCTATTCTTAAGAAATTGACGGATTACATGCGTGTATGTGGGTGTGTGTTTGTAAGAGTGCCCTTGTTTTCCTGTGGGATCGAGGACCGAAACAATAGATTTTAGGTCCTCTGTAGAAAATTCAATAGATTTCTCCCGTCCTTTCAAGATTAACAATAGACAGTCTATTGTTAAGGTTAGGGATGAGGAAGAAAAAACAAAAGGAAGCACAGTGAGGTCCTTGGTATGAATGGAAAACAAAGCTGTGTGTGTGTGAGTGTAATTATGTATTTGTTTTAAATTGAAACTGAGGACCTAAGCAATCGATTTCAAGTCCTCTGAATGAGATTTAGTAAGATATCTTGAGATTGTGTGACGGGGGAGGGGGGGGGTGGGCACTCTACACATGTGAGAAAGAAATCTGACGTACCCTGTGACACATGTCTCTAAAGTATAATAACATTTGTTCGTGTTTAAAGTCTTCATGGCAAAAAAAATGTTGAAAAAATGGAAGCATAACTGTTCTGAATAGAGACACAATTTATCAAGGTAGGCCTAAGTCATGAAAAAGTATTACAACATGCCGGTTACTTGCAAATTTCAAACGAGATTTGGAAAGGTCTTTTGACGTTCGCAGCAGCTTTTTGGCGAGTAACCAGTTTTAGAGCTGATCTCGAGCTATTCAAGATGCCATGACATGCAGACTGGTTCTATTTCTACAGATTCTCTTTTACAATGCTGATGCTTTGTCATGTTGATAGTCAGGTGGCACATTTAGTGTGTTCAGGAAATTTGGGTCCAAATCTCATAAAGAGCCCCACGGTCCATCTTGTCAAATACTGCAAAATACATCTTTCCTTTAATTAATTATAAACAGAAACAACATCCTACAGACGGCTATCACCAATCTTAACCATTTGTCATAATGATTATGTTAGTGATCTTTTTATGGTATTAAAGACGTTTTGGTCCATGGTCCATTGTGGACCATTTAGCCCATTTTACGAAATTCTGCCAAATGCTTCCCCTTCTACAGATTGTCATACATGACATGTGCACAATATATGGATGGTTTGTCATTACGATACTCTTAGTGGCAACTTAGGCATGCACCTAAACTTTTGGTCTAAGGCTGAAGACTTGGGCTCATCTTGGGCTTTGGACGCAGGATTTCTGCACACCCTAAAGTTGTCACTAGCAGAGTACCATTATGTCAAATCATCAACATTGTACAATAGAATCTGCAGGAGATCAATCTTTTGCAGAATTTAATAAAATGGGCCTTTTAAAAAATTGATGAATATCCTAAAAGCGCCAATAATATTGCACCTGAAAATATGAAGGAGGATAAAAATTTTGCACAATTTCATAGAGTTGGCCGTGGGGTCCATTTGGAATATTGTACCATTTTCAAAATGTAATAAGCATTTTCAATTATTGTGAAGAGATAGCTCAGGCATGAATCTGTTTCTAATATGACATCCCGTGACGTCATACAGGAAGAAAGATATTTCACGAGGGAGCTTCCAACTGTGACACTCAAAACTTTGATTGCATAACATGGGATGATATCACAAGTACATCAAAGGCGGGTTTGGATATCAATTTGTCCAAATGTTATGAAAAACCAATTTTACGGGGTCTCAGTCTAACTGTCACAACCTCTTTAAGGAAAATGGGCTGATCACTGGGAAGTTGACGTTTCATCTCCACAGTCATAACAACCGCGCTAGCCTTTTACACCGGTGAACCCCAACAAAGCTGGCCTATTCTTCACCTCTCACTTGCAAGGATGCACCGGCTAAAAAATTAAAGTCTCACAATTTTTTTTTTTTCACAAAGATTTTTTTCTCCAGCATGTTGCGTTTGGAATCTATGCATACTTTTTTGCAAGCACAATGGTGCATTCCATTTTAGGAAGTCTCCGATGTCAATACTTATCGGAAAGTCTAATGTATCTCTTTACAATATCGAGTTTCGAGTTAAAAAAAAGTTATATATTTTAAGAGTTGTGACATTCATTTTCACAAAACCATAATCATCTGTAATAAAACACTCTGAGTATAGGTTGTTTTGTATATTTCACATAGGTGGAATTAATCTTTATGCAGTTTATGATTTTAATGTTCAAAAGATTATAATTCCCTTGTTTGATGAACATTTTTATCATACATTAAAGTCTTATTTTAAGGAGAAAGAATAGAATTAAATATGTAACGTTTAAAGAACACGACCTTGCCATCAAGTAATCATATGAAACTGATTTTTAAAACTTTAGGCTTTACATATTCTTGTTTTACATTTCTTATTTCTTACAAGAGTTACACCTCCCTGTTTTCATGAACAGACACATTAATTGCTTGGCAATTGGTTCCAACTGGTTCCACCTGCTATTAAGTAATAACATTCTAGGATAATTAAGGGCAACTCTCGTTTACAAAAGTACAAACAAATACTGTGGTATCGTTTTAAATTGAAAATATACCATTCATTGTGATAACTTTCTTTTGAAACTAAGTCGGTCCCGAGGTGAATTACAGGAAGATAATTTATTTCACAATTCCAACTCTTAGGATATCAGTTCCCAGCTATTGATGGATAAAATTTTCCAAGAGAAAAATAAAGACACGAATGGCGACAAACTTAAATAACTCATTGTCTTGGTCCTTGTTTATGGGAATGGTTGAATTAATTTCGCTCGGTTCTGGTTAACCACTATCTCGTGGCGTTTTCCCCAGAATGCAGTCTTGGAAAAAACCATGCAAAGTCGTAGACGCTAAAAAGCCGTTTCCCGCAACCACCTCATTTTTTTTGTTTCAGTAAGGTTAAACTTGCCGAACCTCTCCGCCTGGCAAGTCAGGTAAATCATCTCATGTTGTGATGATCCATACGGTCAATTAAACATCGTTCCTATAAAGCAGTCAATCCAATGTCTAGGCTTTCTTGAGCTGCATGACAGGGGGTATTAGGTGTCATGTCCACAGGCAATAATCGAGCATGGAAAGGGTCTGTTGAATATTTTAGCACCGTCATGACGTCATGCACTGTGTGTTAAATGTCTGGTCAATGAGAGATAAAATTATCGCCATCATACGGAGTCGCATTTGTAGGCTTAAGATGCCACTCTGGCAGGGAGATACTTAAAACGTAAGAAGACAGTGGTAAACAGAAATACTCCAGGCAAGTTGGGGCAAGGGTGCTTGTTACCGGGGTTGGATGGGCAAGGCGCAAGTGGCTTTCATCGTCACTTACACGTGATCTAGGAACTTACGGGAAGACTGCATAAGAGGAAACTTACCATCACTTACAGTGGATCGTAGGAACAAAGCTTCCGAACTGATAATAACACCCCTAGATAGCCCGAAAAGGCCTTCCCAAGCTATCTTTTACTCCAACGAAATCCAAGAACCACCCAACCCACGGTTATCACCCCCACCCTCCGTCACAGACCGATGTCACTGAAAGTATATATATCTCTTCCTTTCTTTATCTTTAATGCGAAAATTATTGAAAAAATACACTAAAAAGAGGAACGTTGGTAAAACTCTGGGTAATGCTCAAATTGCAACCAACCATGTGAAAAGAGCGTCCTTCACCAACAAAATTTTTCAGTAATTTTGTCAAGTGTACGTGGTACAATACCAGTTGCAATTAACACAAAGATTCCAGCAGGGATCTCTCTTATATAACAGCTCTATGATTGCAGTTCACTTTTCTCACAACACGATATCGAACTGACACGATACACCTATTCCAGACAAAGGGTTTTGTCCAAACTAGTTCTCACAAAATACACATAATGTACTAAATTCACGGTTCGGGTATGTTCCTCTCGAGAAGGCATAAACATGTATGATATCATGTGAGGAATGGCTGCTAGACCACTCATTGAATTTGAATATTCAGCACGTCTGTTTCAGACGGTCTGGCCTTTCTATATGGTGGCATAATGGAAGGCAGTGTCTACTTTGTCTACTGTAGGGCAATGTATGCTGTGATTCAGCGGTTGCCATGCAACCAGTTTTGTCACGGCTCTGTAAAGAGAACAAAGTTACATACATGAAACAAATATAGAATCTCATGCAAAGAGATAAATAGATCTATTTAGGCCTGCAGAGTCCTAGGCGATGACGCAGGTCTAATTTGTGTCACATGTCCACTTTGACAAACTTTGGCAAACCTTTTACGGATGAAGTTTTTCTGATTACCGTCTTCGATCTGTCGTAGGAATGAAATGACTTCAAAGAATCTGCGCTGAATGTCTGAAACAACGAGAAAGACTTGACGGCATCACCAATTCGCCTAGCTTTTAACGCTTTACAAATGGACAGTCACAATAGACCAATCAAATACACGGAAATGTGATTATTCCATTGAGCGAACAGTGTATACGTCTACGCTCTTCGGGTATAGATCGAAACAAAGAGGTGCAATTGCACCTTTCTGATCGAACGTACACGTGCAAAAATTAGTTGCTTGGCTTCGCTGAGGGCGCTTCGCTGCATCACAATGAAGTGATATGTAAGTATTTATTGTCTTCGTTAGTTAACAAAAATAAATTTCGAACAGTTGTTGATCAGATCAGCCTGACGTCATTTAACATACAATTTTCTTATTTACTGTTAACGTAATCAGCGTTTTAAAGCATGCAATTCTCAAAGCAGTTGCAAGAAGACATGAAACTTTGAAGAAAACATTGATTTTTGTGTAAATTTACCAAAAGGATTTACGAATTAGGGTGTTGCTGTGACTGGGATTTATATTTTTTACCCTGTCTACATGTAAATGAAAACACTGAAGGTCCCCAAAGAGGTCGATGGTTCTTAGTAGTCGGGTCATGTATCAGTTCATCAGGAAAACTCATTCATGTCCCAGAAGTAAAATAAGAAAAAATACTCTTCGAACAAGCAGTCTGAGTGTGAACTGATTTGAATCCTTGTAATCGGTATCAATACATCATCATGTAACTATATCATCAGTATAAAGACAACAATCATCAAAATATAAAAATTGTCAGTACAGACCCTTTCAAGTATTTATCAATAACAACAACAACAACGTTCACACCAAAACCGTAGGTCTTTTTATTTACCTGTAATTACATTTACCCTATAAATCCAAGTGAAATGTATATAACATTTAATGTGAATTTTTGTAAAGCCCATGGTTGTGTAAAATAAGTTGACAAGAGGGTGAAGAAACTACCTTTCTGGTTGTACAGAGTCAGTGTTTTGAAGGTTGTCTGTAAAAAAGCATGTGTGTAAACTTACATGAAGTTTGAAATCGTTATTTCAAGACTGCTAAATAAACCCACGCAGCATCAGAAATACACAACCCATGCACCAATAGCAGATAGTTAGGCCTGCATGTGCTCATTCGCCATATGGCCTATACGATCGGTGAATTAACTTTTGTCGTGATAGTATTAAACAATCGACTTTTATCTTATAGATTCCTTGAGGTATAGCTACCAGATGTACAAATGCCCACTTAATTTTTAGAGTGTTATACTACAGGCACTTGCTATGTACTGTACATAATACACAAATTTGGTTCTATGATCCGGCAATTTTACTCTGGGCAGCATTTCACGGTCGGAAGTTTGGAAGCACAATACAGTGACCGCTATGCAAGCAGTCCACGCAGAGCTTTGTTTTTAACAACTTAACTAAATACAGATAGGGCAAACACCGAGTGTCAAAGGGTGTATGGAAAGGAGGTTTCTTTGATTGTTCTGACAGTAAGGTAGTCAAACAGTCAATGTCACTGTATCAGTTTAACAAAGATTTTAATCACCTCCGTCGGGCCGAAGGTCGAAAATACAGGACTTTTATGTCATCACATCTCAATGTGTTTTATCTTTATGGTCGGTTCAGTGGACGGGATAAATTCCAAATCTTAGCGACCACGATACATGTTGACGAGTACACAAGGTAACGTCCTTCAAGATGACAATATGACAGCGAGATATCGGAAAAAAAAATCTTTCCTCGCCGTTCTTTCAAGGTTCGGTAAAGCACCGGTAGATTCATTATCTGCGTAGCCAATATGAGGGCGACTCGAGGATAATGTTCTCATTTAACTGCTTTGAGTACCGTATTTTATAGGCAAAATTTATCTTTGAAGGTTATGTCAAGTCAAAATAACCCCCCCCCCCAGTGATCATTTTACGTGATAAGCTTACAAAGACTCTAAAAAGCAGATCATTAAATAGTGGATACGAGGTCCTAATGGATATTAGAGGTAAATATAACTGTATGCTTTGATCTCCTAACATGATCAGGTGGTTGGACTTCGATACATCAAAACAACACCGGCTATACAAGTTCATACAATAACATACGTTGTTGTCTTTCTCGCCAGCTACTGGAACGAGAACCGAATGATAAGTAAACAAAACGGTTTTTAGATTTGATGCATGCAGATAAACAGTATCAATGACCAAAATAATAACATCGGTGGTGTTCATTAGAACCAAAGCAAGTCTCTTTTGCACGGTCTCGGCTGTTTCACAATGGCTGACCTGGTGCTGACCGAGGAGTAACGGTCCTGTTGAGGTTGCTTTCCGTTTGTCTGAAGAAACGTCAGCCTAACATCAAAGGTGATACTCCAGGATCAAAATGGATGACAAGTATACCGTTGACGACCAAAAGACAAAGGTGGGTGACGTCTTTCCAAAGTATCTTCTTTTACATTCGTTAGCATGTGAATAGAAATATTCTTGAAGAAAATAATCGTAGAATATGTTAAACATAGTTCTGTTCTCCTCTCGTCGAAAGTAATCTTCACTTCAATAACTGTATTGAAGTTGTGTGACAACTGCTTATTTTCAATGGGAAAGTCGTTTCCGTTTACAGGTTTGACTGCAATTGATTTCTTTTGCAATGCCATTTTGGTTCATCACCAGAACATCCTACAAAATTAAGTTTGTCTCTTAACAGAAATGCTGCGATAATATTCACGGCAATGACAAATAGTTATTTATTCATAATCGTAGACTTACTGCTCTATTTCAATTAGATAAGTTATATGGGTCTACCCAAGGAACTTTGATTGACTTGGAAGTTCATAAATGTACCGGGGAACATACAAAGTTATGTGATAGGCCCTAAGTCCATTCACTGCCCTGGCTTGCTTATTTAACCTGTTTATGTACTTGCACAGGTAAGCTTATTAAACCAGCAACACGCACATCTTTACTAGTAATAATATTCAAGTCCTAGGTACTCATTGTTTTAAAGTTAGCCGGATAATCGTGTATTCGACGGTAGCCTTGAAAAAACATTTTACATTAGTGCAACGACCTTAACGAATATCGAAATGTGAACTGACTTGAACACATACGTATGCAATCTATGTCTACAGCAGTATTTTATTTGTCCTCGTTGCGTTAAGACAGATATCAGTCATTATGTATACGAAGAACTACATGAGTCAACTCTACCATACTGTCAAAATGTGATTAGCGCTCCATCATGATTGCGATCCATCCTTGGCAAGAAGTTCCAGTTGAAACTCAGTTGGAATATGTGGTTCAACTGGGCTGAACTGGATCACAACCAGGTTAACTATGTTCGTTCAACTGGTTATCAAATGGCACGCTCTAAATAGAGGTGAAGCTAGTGCATGTAATTTTTTGTGCAACTGGACTCAACTGGGTTCCAACCCAGGATAAAATGTCAATGTAAAGAAGCAATCAGCGCAATGAATATTAGAGTGTAGGAATACATCGTTATACTCTCTTCTCACTTTTTTCCGTCTCGTCTTTTATCTCTTCTTTTCTTGTCTTATGTTTTCCATCGTAAAGGCTCCCTTGACATTTTGGTTACTGGTAACAACATTGGTCACTACTTGCTGCAGCTCTCTCCAGTACGGTTATCAAGTAGGGGTGTTGACCGGACCTTCAAAGGCAAGTTCAAGTTTGCTCAAAGGATAGAAGTCAAGTAATTCAACGTAGTTCTAAGTATCAACGTTAATGGTCAAACAACATTTTTACTTGATTGTGTATATGATGTCTGATCTCCTGATATTTCGTAGTGTTCATATATTAACTTGAAAAATATATGGACAATGAAAGTCGTTGTGATAACACGATTTGTTACAAAATGAGACGTATAACATGTACTGGGGAGTGGTGTCTCTGGGTAATGTGTACTTATATATTGATCATTTGGAACATCAATGGTCTTAAGACTGATATCACATTATATTGATTCGTCCACCAATGAACTTAACATGTCAGTAATTCACAGATCACAATCGTTGACAGCGAATCCATATAAATGCCTAGAGCTGGATAAAACAATAGCGTGAGTGCTATATCGACAGCAGGGAAAAGTCGCAGTGATAAGTTGATCAATGTTGACGTAGGAATGGTATACGCGACGTCATTGGTGCAGATCAAAATCATTGACAGCCTGGATAAACCACATTGTAGTCGCTATGCTAGAAGTTTTTAAATATAGAAGAGAAACATGTGTTACGAAAAGCCTCGGCAGCGACACTGCAGTCACAATGAGAGAACATGACGTTAGTAGTGTAGTGTAAAATTTTAATCCCTGAAATAACGAGATCATTACACACACACATGCACGCGAGCACCGTCAACTCACCCCACGCAACTATTATCTCCATGCTCACCAACAACCTCACAAACGCCCTCACAAACGATAGCCATATATCCACTGAATGGCTTTATAACCAGATATAGTTGGCAAGGTGAAGTCATCTGAGTCCTTTCCAAAAACAGTATCGCCACTTTGTTTGCTGTAAATTGTAACATGAAAAGTCTCTGCTTTTGCTCATGATTTTTTATATTTTAAAGCTGATACAAAAATTCTACAACGAATCCAACGAAGCTCGCCGAGATGTTTATCTCAGTGATACTGCGTTACTGTGGCTCTGGTCAACAACTGTGTCCATCTACTGCATCGGTGGAGCTATCGGGGCGATGGTATCCGGTCATTTAGCCGATGTTCTCGGCAGGTAATATGCCTTGGATTTAGTCACATAGCCGAGGGGGAAACTTACTTTAGTTCAAAGTATACACTTGAGTTTTAAATTTATTTACTTTGCCAAAATCAGGTGCGCAGTGTGGAGTCTTCACTAAACATATAACCTAACAGGTTGACAGAGTCATTGACTGAACTGACATCACTTGAGGTGCATGGATAATTTAATTTTTGTGTACATGTTGTGAAAATATGGAAAATTTTAGTTCGTATGCGGAACGAGGAGTTTTCAATAGGTAATGGGATGAAAGGGGGGGGGGACTGGAATTGCCGATAATTCGACTAAGACAAGATAATTGCCCAACTGAGGAAGGAGTTCCATCGTCTGATTTGGTTGTAAGTTCCCTTTCAGAACACAACTGAAGTCATTTTGTTTCCATTTGACAGGTATCTTGCACACATTGTATATATTAGTTTCGCCATTGTGTTTGCACATTGGGATACGGTTGACGCAATACTCTGTGAAGGAACACTGATTATTTCCCCCCACTCGCCTCCCTTCGGCCCAGTGCGGCTTTGATCAAAGTTCACCGTTTAGTTGTAGAACTATATCGGGGCTAAAAAGAAAAAAAAAAGTAAAGGAGCTATTTCTAGGGTGGGTGGTTTAAAAAAAAAACATGTAGCTCATTTGATTCCAAGATGATTTGCATTGTTCAAGATCCAATTATGGTAATCCACTGAGAGCTTGTAGAGAGTGTAATCAAGAAGCAATGTAAAACATACAGCCACTATTTCAAAGCTTTCAATGTTGTTCACTTTGCCACAGAATTACATTTTATCGTGCTATATTCCCTTCATCTTTCCAGATTCAGTCGATAGTAGATAGATCAGTAGATAGACGGAGTGAAGTTCTAATTTGCTTTTGAAATAGCGAAATATCGTTATGATAAATGTTGCCCCGAACAATTACTTTACAGGAAAGGAGCGTTGCTGCTCATCAATGTTTTCTCCATTTTGGGAGGACTGCTGATGGGTCTTAGTTACGTCGCTAACAACTACGAGATGGTCATCATCGGCCGATTTGTGATTGGATTCTACGTTGGTAAGCTCGTAACTCCTAGGTTACCTTGTCTTTACTCTGTTTAAGAAGATCAAAATTATGTAAATTTTAAGCTTTTTGCACTTCTTGGTAACACTACCCCCGCAAAAAATGAAAGTTCTAGTGCATCTGTTAGGATTATAGTGATTATCCAGAGATGGTCTAGACTTGGTTTGGTATGGACATCTACGTTCTTCGGGGTTGACAGAGAGAAACGACACAAACGAGTAAAATTTTCAGACTGTTAAGTTCTTGATTTTCTTCGATGTTCACTTATTTTCAGATTGATAGTAAGTATTATTTGTTGATTTGGGATGGGACTGGAAGATGGAAAAGGGGAGGGAGGGGTTCGACAGAGGATCTCTCTAAATGGCAGAAATTGTGGCAAACTTATTAGCAAATGTTTTTTTTTTTTCAGATGGGCATTATCAATGAAGTCACTTTCATTAGCTGTCGAAAAGTTTTTAAAATGAGTATACTGTACTTTTTTGAGGGTGATAATGCATATTTACGTGAGTTTAAATTGTTTCTGCGGCTATGAATTACCACAGTGATAATTCTTATGGGATTGTAAAGTAAACATAATTTATAAACATGATTTGAACGAGTTACGCGTTTAGCGCTTTCCTGTGTTCAGGTATCGTAATCAGCTTGGTTCCGCTTTACCTGGCCGAGATTTCACCCGTCAGTCTTCGCGGTGCTATAGTAACAACACATCAGCTGCTGGTGACGATCGGGCTGTTACTCGCTCAGGTAATCATGCAGTGACCGGGTCAGAATCACCTTTTTGTCCTTCTGGCTCTTCCATTTGGTAACATGAGATATGAATACTTAAAATGAAAAGTCACATTTGATACGGATGCGAGGCCATTCAAATTGATGGGTAACACCATCTTGTAATTACATGTAGCAATAGATGTATAAAGAACATGAGTAATTTCATATGAAGTGCACGTTGCATATGTCTCATTTACATGTATTTTGTGTACTTCAACCTTATGTACCACTGTGAGACTATTGCATTGACGAAATCACCAATATTTTGTTGGGCAGGATAGTTCAAATGCCTGGTTCCGTGGTTCCGGTAAATATAAAAAAAAAATAAGAGCTGGGATGGTTTCTTGGATACTGCCGTCTTATGTGATTTTTCATTATACGGCTTGTCTTATGATGTGGTCTTGAGCCTTGAAAAAGAAGGTTGCAATGGGTCTTGCGACATACTGAATATCACACACATCTGTAAGTAATTGTTTTATATCTCGAAGTGGGTATTTCTTAGTGAGGAAAAAAATACACGTCAATTGTGTGCTTGTATACATTGTTTTGATATACTTTAAGGAATTATTGAAAGCGCAACAGAAAAGGTGAAAGTATGTTTGGATTATTGTTTTGTTTTTCCTTTTTTGCCTTGTGTATACCTAGCCTTGATTGTGCTGCGTTGCTCTAAGGCTTATAAAGACTGTATATGTTCAGGAATATTAAAATGCAAAGTTCAATAATTGCCAGTTCTTTCTCTTTCTTTATTAATTAGGTATGTTTCTTATTGACTACAACTAGTGTTATGGGTGTTAACTATATGTGCGGACTTATTCATATAAATGAATGCAAAATTTGTTAACCTAGTTATGTTTTCTCTTTGCGTTTAGTATTTGGGTCTATTTGTTCTAAACGATGAGACTGAATGGCCAATACTACTAGCCTTGACTTCGGCACCAAGCGTCATCCAAATAATTATTCTACCATTTTGTTCAGAGAGTCCAAGATGGCTTCTCATTATGCGAGATAACGAAGAAAAATGTCGACATGGTCAGTAACAAAAAAGCAATAAATAACAATAAGTTGGAAGTGAAATCATTACACAGTTTACATTTAACTGAGGATTTGAAAAACAAAATGGCGGACATGAAAAATATGAATGAGTTTGACTTCAAGTCTGAAGAAGAGAAAGGAACACGCTGATTTGAAGCCGTTAAAAATCTTTGCATTAGAAAGCGCCCTTTATTCCCACTGGCATTTCGATTTTCATTGAATCAAGTGCCGTTGTTATCACGGATATTGTCTCAATTGTCCTGAAATTCAGTACCACACATGACATTCCTTTGCTTGCAAAATTTCAAAAAAGCAACATTTTCCAACAGTCCCTCAGAGATCGAGATGCTTGAAATGAACTCATTTTGACTAATTCTGCACCCAATTAAAAAAATCAAACACTGAAGACGGTAAAGATGTTCCAATAAATACTCTTCATGCATCACTTTATCAATAACACGAGGAACAAGACCACTGTTTGGTGCGTGGCTGAGAAAATCTTGGTTCACAGAGGTAATGGTTACGTAATACCTAATTGATTGAAAAAGATATTAGTCCGTCAAAGGTGCGTCCGAAGTCAGTGGCCTCGAAGACACTGCAGTGATGGAACTTGACGGATTTTGACGTGTGTTCTTCGTACAACACTAAGACAATAGTTAAGTGTGTCATATTTTGTTAGCAACCTCATTACCTTATTCACCACCACTTGGTAATTCTATCCATAATCAAGAAGCAAATAATATACTAAACAATAAGGTAATAAGGCATCAAATGCCTAGGTTTTTGAGTTAAAGTTCATATACGGGCGGGAATCTTAGTTGTCAAGCACATAGGCAAAAATGCATTATTGAAAAGGAAGCTGGTTTGCTGGCTAATTTAGAAGAAAGCAGGATTTTAAGCAGCTTTTATTCATCTTGATCTATGTATCTGCATTGCGTGTTATTATAGACCTGATACAGATAGCACGTATGGTGGCGGTTTAACCGTTGTCCACCACTAATATGTCCAACAGAATTACAGAAGCTGAGAGCCACCGATGATGTTAACGATGAGATTGATGAACTACGAAGGGCGGCAGAGGAAAACAAGACAGCCGAGAAAGTTGGTATATTGTCCGTTCTGAGGCTGCAAAATCCTGCTTGGAGAATGCCATTGATCATCTGCGTGTGCCTCCATGTCGGTCAGCAGTTTTCTGGTATCAATGCGGTTAGTGTTTCGTCTTCATTTCCATATTTTCTCATCTGGTCAGTTTCGAGACCGCAATGTACGAACGTCTCTCATGAGATACTTTGTCATGCAGGGAAACTTTTCTGAATAATGTGATTCTGACCCAAAATGAGTAACCTCTATGAGAATAAGTCGATCATATATTTTCTGTCTAATGGCGTACAGGTATGATGTACAAACACCTCCAGTTTCCAGGCACACTTAATATATTCCTTGCGTCAAACGACGATGCTCTGCATTTCTCTACATGTTGTCTATTGGCGGATTGGGTACATCTTTCATGACAGAAGGACTCACGTGACACCCATCTTTACTTACATGCTATAAGTGTTGATGAATTCATGAGCACAAACCTACACTCTAAGGACAAAAGTGAGGCATTCATTCCGAAACGAGTGTACAGAGGGACCACTGAATATTTCACTCCACGTGTAATAGATATCGTTCTCTTTGAAGTGAAGTTCCACACCACTCCCGGTGAAATTCACTGTTACTACGAGTGCTCGATCTGTACACTCTTTTTAGAGTAAATTTCACTCTTTTGTTTTTCGAGTGTAAATTTCAGGAGGGGAGAGAAAATATTCAACACCCTTTCTCTCTCACCGGAACAAGCCACGCCGTCGCTGTATTTAACAAAATCTGACACTCACCATCAGATGCGATTGTCAACATTATTCACTTAACTGGGTCGGTAATGACTGGTTTATTTTTAAACAAGGTGATGAGTTTGAAAGTGATTTATGCAGATAGAGTTATCAGGACAAAGAAGAAGGATTAAAATGAATGATTATCGAACACCGGGGTATCGAAGGATGAACCAAAGTTTCACCATCGAACACAACCGAGATGTCACGAGTGTAGGACAGATACCGTAAATTGTAAGAATTTTAAAGGTGCACTATAAGGGGCTTTTACTTGCGCTTTCAATCATGAGTAATTGATTAGAATTGAATTTAATCAATCACTGATCAGAGGTTGCCTAGATTCGCCAAGCTTCACACTTCGAAATGTTAGCATGTAAGCATAAACCTGATTTACCATGACCCCCTCCCTGTATAGGTTGATAAACATCACGAGGTCAAGTGATAGGACAGATAAGTCGATTAAGATCTGTAAATCAGATCTTAATCTGATTAGGCGGTTGAGATCAAGGACGAAGAATCCTGAATCGTAATTCTGGTTGCAATAGTTATAAGCTATGTTGCAATGTTTCAATGTTTATGTCTGCACATGATCTGTACATTTGAGCATGAATGTCCATAGGCCTTTGTTAACGATGTCATTCTTAACACTGATTATGTTCTCTCTGTACACTGTTAAAATGTAAATTTACAGAAAATAAAATAAAGAAATACAGAAATGTTCTGGTAATTAGTTTCCAGACAATTTTTGACCGTAATCCTTATTCATTTCTTTGTTTTATTTTCTGTAAATTTAGAGACATTTTTTACCGTGTATCGAAGTGATTATCTCTGTATCGCAGTAATGGCCTGTAGATTTGCTGGTGCAAAGTTAGCTCACTCCCTAGTGGGGAGATTGATAACTGCTGATTTACTGCTGGTTTCTATTTTCTTTCGTTCATTTTTTTTTGTACTTCGCAGATAATGTATTACGCAACTGATATATACTATCAAAGTGGAATGGAAGAGACCCAAGTGGCCTATTCAACTGTAGGAATAGGACTTATCACAGTCTTGGTAACTGTGGGAGCGGTAAGCATATTTTTTTTACGTAATAGTCTATAAGGAAACATCAATCGGAGGTTTTCCTCTTCGACTTTAAAGATCACGTGACACACGTCTTGAACACACGACTTAACTTGGAGGTTGCAGAGGGAAACCCTGAATGACATGTCGTTAGATCTGTGTGTCTATCTATATTATTGTTTTTGCGATATGGCTTTGTTGAAGTTGAACTTTAAGTTTGATGAAAATGTAAAACCGATGATGTGAAGTGTTGCACACTAGTGTTAGTACTTCTTTTGTAAGGCCTTTATAGATATTGTCTCCTTATAACTTAATTACCGGGTTTTCACATTCGTGAGTGATATAAAATCTCTCTAGCGAAGACAATACATACTTCCAAAAATAACACATAAAAAATTCTTTGTTTACCCAACCTTTATTTATAGGACAATCGAGCATTTTATATTTTCTATCACGAATCTGTTGGAAATATGCTTTTACCGATTTAAAGGGGTTGGGGAGTGCAAAAACGTTATATGAACAGTATTGTCATAACTACCTATCCTCCTTTGAGCTGTTCCAAGGTGTGATTTGTACGAGGATAACGTAAATTTAATAATAATAATAATAATAAAAAGAAGTTGGCTTTGCCTCCTATAGTCGTGTAGCCAATCGAGGATAAATAGTTGTTCACCATGACGTCACAATTTTCAAGAAAGGGAAATAGGAGTTCTCCTCTAAACGGACAATTTTTCTGACAGTCCATGGTAACCGATTTCATTTGGAATCAAAACAGAGCAAGAAGACACTGTCAGTTAAAACAATATATATGACCTACGAGTCATATAAGCTCTGACAGCAGTGAGGTCAACCAACCCGTGTTTGCCTTCTTTTTTTTGCCTTTGTAGGTGTATGCAGTAGAGAAAGCAGGTCGAAGACCGCTGCTTGTGTATCCATTTGCCGTTACCACCATCTGTACTGCCTTGCTGACGATGTCTTTGAGCCTACAGGTCAGCGAGTTACACTAATCAAGGAGAATCAGTGTCACTTACTTTAAACGACACTGATCTAAAAAATACAAATTCCCGTAAATGTTCAGCTTCACATTAATACACTCACCGTATTGGTCCAATGTATAACTTATAGAGACGGTTCACATGATGAACCGCGCAGTCATGTTTGCTGAACGACAATTACGTAATTTGTTACTCATTGATATGCAAAACAACCACTTTTTAGCGTTTATTTTCTTCGGGGAGGGGGATTTAAAATTAGTGCTGACTCGCTCACTCATGAGGGTGTCGTCAAACACAGGAAAAAGAAATTCTCATTGAATAGAATTGAAACGTTGGTGATAAAAAAGCAACACAAGGTACAACATGTGTGGACCTACTTTCGGCAAAAATTACCTCTTTTGTTCACCTCTCACAGCTTCAATGGATTAAAGGTTATTAGGAACTCAACGTAAAAGGTCCAGATAGTCATTTCCGTTGTAAGGTACCGATCGGAGCAAACATGGAGATGTTGATTATGATAATTATTCTGCATTTCAAGATGTTTCCTTGCCTGGAGGTATTTATTTGATGAATGTGGGTGAGAAACCACCAGAGGTGTGACATTGGTCATTTACAAGAAAATTATGCTTTTGTATCTTACATCCCTACCTTTGGCTCATTTTATGAAATTCCACAAAATGCTTTTCCTGCTACAGATTCTCTTGTACAATGTTGATGGTTTGTCAGTCGTACCTACACGGTTTTCAGGGATTTGGGGTGTTCTAGGATTTTTCATAACCCTACAGACTCTTGGTTGAAGGTATGAGCATTGGTGCTCTATAGTTGAGGCAGTGGTTTTGAGTTGACTGTCGTCAATGAACCTCGCATCAAAGTTTTTGCTACACAATCTTTTGCAGAGATTATAAGCAGGTGTGAATGAAGATTACTTGGATGTCCCTAGAAATAAGATACATCACACAAAAGTAAAACGGCACTCTGAGCTCCCATCCCTTTATCAATTTAAAATTATCACACCGGGGAAAATCTAATAGAATGAGCATACCTTAACCTTTCTGTTGTATCTCCTTTTCAATTACACCTCCCTGGTTCTTCTAAGAAAAAGGCACATTAAATCACGGTGTGCAAACTGTGAAGATAAACAATATGCGCGTTGCGTTGCCTATTATTAACATCATATCGTCATACCATTTAATGTCACTTTTGACTAAATATTGTACTCCATCTCCTTTTAATGGTCAAACATGACACCAAACTGGTAGGCCATCTAACACCACCACAGAAGAAATTCAAATACGTTCCTTGGGATATAAACCTGACAGGGAACAATTTGTTTTTGTCTTGCTGCAGGAGAAAGCAGACGGCTGGAAGTGGTTTTCACTGTTAGTCATATATGTATATATCATCGTGTTTGCAATTGGCCCAGGTAAATTTCCTTGGATCTTTTATAATACTTTGTTTGTCTGCTCTCTGAGAAAATCTCACGGAATATCTCTGTGCACAGGAGTAATGCATTCTAAAAGTAAAATATGCGGTCTCCCTTTATTTTAGAAATAGAACCAAACAGTTTCCTCGTAATAGACGTATATGTATGCTAAAGTTGCGTTTCGAGTAAAACAACGAAGAGTGAATTTTTTTCATTTGAATGTAACAATCTTTCTCTGTGTTCTTTTCAATAATTTGCTAGTTATCACCAGGATCGGCTCGTTTTTCCGGAATTCTGGTTATTCCGAAAGGTCATTATTCCAAATAAAACATTTCCGAAGGGGTTCTTTTCCCAAAGGGTTGTTATTCGCTTTAAGCTAATGAGTATTCTGGAAGTAATTTGACAAAATAAGTTGATTAATATCTCCCTTTGGTGCATGGGGAAATGAAAAAAAACCCTCAAGTTCTCAAGGAAAAAATATTGTTTCGTTGTCCGTATATCTGTCTGTTTGTTTGTCAATGTGTCACATGTCTGCAGGCTGCCTTGTTTTCCTTCTTTACATCTTGGATCATTTCTTCATAATTACTAATAAGAGTTAATAGCGAATGACGTAAAAGTTAAACATAAAAGTGCAATTAACTTAATCACATCGTTTATCTCTTCCACACTCCAATAGGTTCCATACCATTTGTAATAGTACCGGAGCTTTGGGCCCAAGGTCCACGGCCTGCGGCCATGTCTATTTCAGTGCAAGTTAATTGGTATTGTAATTTCCTGGTTGGAATAACCTTTCCGTTGATGCAGGTAAATTTTTTTTGACGATTCATGAGTAATAACAATTAATTACAGCCGTAGAAATTTGCTCTAATTTATTATACAAAAATTAAGTGTGATGTAAATATGTTCAACGGTATTCCAATATTCGTAATTTGAGTCATTGCACGTTATCTCGCTATAGCAAGGGTGTGAAACCTCTGCCAACACCCGGCTAAATCACATTGTTGTACGTAACCCTTGCACAGGTCGCAGTGGAACAAAAAGGAGTAAATTGCGGTACCGTCTCACCTTCATCCAGGTTGCACACCCCTGCCGTAGAGTGCTATTGCCAGCGCTAATGTGAATGTACATCAATCAACACTAAGTAAATTGTTAAACAAAAACGACCTCTACTCATGTGTAGTTAGCCACTGGCTGAAGGACATCTTTATCACTTTAATATGCACTATAATATGTAGTTGTTATGATTTATAATTAGTTGATTGTAATAGATAGTACAATGTACTTCTGTAACAGGTTATGTTGATGATATTCTTTTGTGGGTAAATGTCAAAATCGGCGTCACATATTGTCTCAGAAGACGAAGAGGACACCTATTCCATCACGGCCGAAAGAGGATAATTTCCCGATAATGGTGACATGGTATCATCGCTACCTTATTGACTTCATTTCTTTCAACTTTGTCTCACTACTTATCGTTATGTGTTTGACGCACCGGTTATACCCTCCTTGAATTCTGCTTAGTCATTTAATTTTACTAACCCTGTTCTTTTCTGTTTCATTCCGTTTCAGGAAACTATGGGGGCGTATGCATTTCTAGTTTTCTCGTTTTTCTGTTTACTTATTACGTTGTTCACTTACTTCTACGTGCCCGAAACTAAAGGACGTACTTTCGAAGATATCGTGACTGACTTTAAAAGTAAGCGAGAGGTTGAGAAGAAGAACGCGGTGTACGTTAACGGGGGCTTTACCTCTTAATGGTTAAAGGTGGAAATTGTTATGTTGCCAGGAAAAAAAAATGAAGAAAAATCAAAACCAGGAAATTCACGTGGGATAGTCATATTATCATTAACTAAGTTTCTTTCAACAACTGAGAAAAATCAAAGGAAAGATTCGAACCGTTCGGCTCATACATGTCTTACATCCTCTCACCCCCTTTAAGTTGAACATTTTCATTCAATCTGTTACGATTGTTGACTGGTTGATAACCTCTCCAGTTGAATCCATATATCAAGTAAGTTTTAAACAATTGCATTAGCTTTCATGTTCGCATGAAAGGGTCCATGATACGCTATTGTTGAGAACCATTTCCATCTGCGTAACTAGAGACTATTCACTTCTTAGTATGTGCTGAAATTTTCGTTGGTGTAAAACTGTGCACCTCTCTTCCTGCCATCATGAATTTGCAAATGTGTAAATACTTATTTAAAAAAAATGAAATCCCATTGTATTTAAAAATATTGTTTTCCTTACATTGTTCGATCCGTTTCATTGTTATTTCAGTGTTGCCGTCTTCTATTCGTTATTGTCTTATTATTTCGTAATTTAAGGGTAGCAACGCACATAAGCTCTGCTGAGCACTCCCCAATCTCTCATGCTCACATATCGTTTGTTTTTCATCTTACAATCATGTTCAAAGAAATTGAAATAAAGCTCAAAATGTTATTAGTTCATATCTTTTGGATATTAAAGAGATTTTGCACTGATTAATATCTATGAAACACTGCAATATATATCGAATCATTAAGCATTCATATGCAAATATGTCAACGATTTGCTGAAAGTTGTTTTCATACAGTGCCTGATATTCTCACTCTCCACCGGAAAGGTATACAATAAACATTTTCTCGTTCTTTATCAATAAAAAAAAGGTAAATTAGAAACCCATTCAACAGTCTAATGACCTCAGATAACCTTAACCTACGACGCATTAGCTTATCAGTGTTTGACGTAACTATGTAAAGTAGGTGCACATGCATAGGGCGTTGATTCCAAGAGGGTCCAATATTTAACAAAGGGGGGGGGGGGGGGTCTATGTTATCATTGCCATTGTTACACTCTAAGATGCCTATCCGTGTATACCTGAAAGTACGTTTTATTCTTTACTTTCGAACGTGATCAGAAAGTGTTCATTTAGAAACATCGAATAAGGTTTCTCGGAGACTTGATCAACCTCCACAGATAAAGAGGGGTTACCATGGAACCATGTACAATTAATTTCTCATCAATGCATAGTCTCATGTCAGTAAGTGACATATTGTATGTCAGCCATTATAGTCTAGTCGATCTGCGACGAAAGAAATATGTCTTAGCTTCTTAAGTCTCGACAAAGTGTTGATAAGTCCAGGCTGTAATCGACTGTAATCAATTTTTTTTTTTTTATCAAAATGGTGACTAAATTCAAATTGGGGGATGATTCTAAAATTCGACAGTCTTCCCTACACGTTTTGCAACCATGGTTTTAATATTTTAATGTTTGGGTAAGCTTTTGACCAGATTATAAACACATTTTGTTAGGCGAGGAATACATACAGTTTACACACTCCTGAAGACAAAAAACCGAAGGTGCAAATCCTATATTTGCAGATGTATTTGCAGTTGCACAAACTCATCTTTTTGTCACCGTGTACGACAGTACTTTTTTTATCTTTTTCGATTTTGAAGATGTACCCATGCTCTGTCATTTTCAATGAAAACGCGATTATCTAAGAAACCCAAATTTTCTTTCTTTTTTCTTAATCAAATTTTCTTTGTGTATGAATGGACAAGGCTAATCAAAGCCTAACCTGTGCATTAACCGAGAAATAACGCTCTCACTGGATGCACTCTGGTTGCGCCTTCGCGCATTGTTTGCCTTAACCCCCCTCCCACGCCCGACCTGTATTATACTGTAATAAATGCAAGATCCAGCATAGTCTTGGTCAAGTGTATCTGTCTGGCCCTACTCCCACAATCCACGACCACAAACATGCCCACAGTACAATAATGATAAAATTTGAGGGTGCCTCTCGTCTTACTTGCATTTCCTCTGACCGTTTCCACAGTTTGGATAGTGGTGTGAGGGCGCTCTGTATGTACAACATATACAACTTATGCATGATTCGAGCCTTTTCCATTTACTGAAAGAAAAGACCTACCATCGTCTTATCACAAGACTAGGTCCAGGATTGATTAACCTTTCATTACAAACATTTGTCAAACAGTTTGCAGTTTCACACCGGGTGAACAAAGCAAAGCGTCCCGAGCGTTCTGCTAGCGTCCAGCTCAACCGAGGCATAACTTAGAATATCTACGTCGAGTTACCTGTGCAAAGGACTAATATAAGAACTGATTTGGTTCAGCCTACTGTGAAACATGAAGATCTGAGCAGTATTCTAATTTCAACGCATAATTAAAAAAATGGTTGTCTCAAGTTCACTACAGTAATAGCAACTAATCTCCGGTTCGCAAGAAGAGTTAAACGCTGGAAAAGGCTGAGCTTGAGCCAAGCACGACAATCTATTTTTGTCATGATTTTGAAGATATTATCAATCTTCGTTTCCCTGGAATAGTAGAGAACAACAATTAAAAGCACGGACGAGGTGAAAATTAGAACGATGTAAGGAAATAAGATTGACGTTTTAAAAAAGTAACGGTGTCAAAGTGATATTTCGTTTTGAGAGGCTTGTCAAGTGCGGGGATCACTAAATTTTCACCCTTTCTAACTTAAAATCTGAATGGTCGGCATTAGGAAATTTGTAAATACCATGATTGGTCAGGCTTTTAGATGTCACATGATACCCGAGGGATGCCTGATATGGCGTACCCCGCGTCAACGAGGGACCCCTCGAATGTCGCTATTTAAGAGTGTAACTAAAGAAAACATTGCAGAAGTTTTTTTTCGGCTTTGTGAAGTTTTGGGAAGTGCTTTGTCATCGTGTAGTCAAACTCGTGGAAATGATATAAGAGATTCGAAAGGTAGCCTTATATCACCCAAACGTACACAAAATATCTGCATGGGTCATGTACATTTATAAGCGCAATATGTCATTTACACACCCACATTTTCAGATTGGTATTGGTCGTTTTATATCAAGGAATTGTGATCTAAATTTAATGTATTTTGACTCAAATCCGCATATGCAACCGCGTTAACTAAAATGAAATTGATTTTTGCGATACACACTATAGATAATTATATCAGAGGTCATAGGTCAGATCTGCAAAGTTGGGAAATGATATTGCATTGCGCACAGCTCCTTTCTTCACTCATTAACAAGTGCCCATATATGGGAAGCGATTTAGCATGATGTCCCTATACGGCAAGTGTAGAAGAGAAATAATGATTGTCGTATTTGCGGAATTACGAATGGCAGAGACGAAGATACCCAACCTGGTTGAATTGCCTGGCCTGCTTTTTTACCTATTTAAAAATTGAATAAAACGACCAGGCACTCACTTTGACCCCCCGTCCATCAAAGTTGCCGTCTTTGTTTGCGTTTCCTGTCTTAACATTATAGTAGGGGATATGACCTCGAACAGCGCGTTTGACAGGCCTTTGTTTGAGTAAGTAATCCCATTGTTTGAATGAGACCCCCAGTAAACAATCCCATTGATTCAATGAGACCCCCTTGTAAATAATCCCATTGATTCAATGAGACCCCCATGTGTTCATCCCCTGTAGCGGCGTGTTCGGCTGTGATTCTCGTTTCCTGCTTTCGCAGTTTTAACCCAAACTTTTCGACTCTTTAGTGAATCGTCCAGTATATATTCCATGCAGCATGCACGTTTAATGTCGCTGAGAGCAGGGAGCTGTATACCGCGTAGAGAGTAATTTGAAATCTTCCTCCATAAATACCTATCCTTTTTAAAACAAAATATTTATCACTCTTGAAGACTAGAAATTCAGTGCTGCAAGAGATTACTGCTAGTTTTCACCATATTGCTAACATGATGATGAGACGCTTTCGTTACACTTTGCTAAAGTCCCAACCATCAACAATTTTTTATCATCCTGAAAATGGAATAATGAGGATTTCTGAGGCATCCTTACTTGTCTTATTGAGGGAACATCACAAACGTCTCCTTTGATGTTAGAAACGTTTATGGTCTAAAACAACAAATTTGTGACGTCATGATCAGGTTCCCGAATTTCCTTATCAGCAGGATAAGGTTTGAACAACTAAAGTCTCTAGAACAGTGAAAATTTTAACCTTTGAAACAACTTGATGTAGGAATTATTTCAAATTTTGCTGTGAATGCAGACAAACTTGTTTCAAAAACTTCAAAAGAATCCATGATTTTTGTGATAGCTCATCAATCCTTTGTGTGGAATCTCAAGACACATTTTAGCAAAGACAACGACTAGAATTTTCTCCAGCGGCTAGCAATAGCTTAGGTGATTAAAAATATCTGCTCCTGTCCTGAATATTGTCGTGAACAATACTCTTCCAGGACTCCTAACATCACAGCGGCAACGTTAAGAGGCATATTTCAAACACACAAGTACTCTGGATGGCCTATCACAGGAAAGAGTGTTGGGTGTGAACTGGAGATTTCGAGAAGTTGGAGAGAGCACCTTGCAAACGTCAAAGTCACGCTACCGTGAAAACTATAAATTGATCAAGACTATCCCCCTCTTCGCTCTTCGAAGGGGATAGGAGGGTATATACTGAAAGTCGCTTAATGAAGCATATATGTCAATTGTTTCTGGAAGTTGCCCTGTTTCAGTTCTTTAAAGTCTGTATTCAGCTTATGAGTAGCCAGCAGCAGTTAAATGTCCTCTGTAAAATCGACAAGTGAGAAATATGACGCTAAAGTCCAGCATACAACTGACCGTAGCATCTGCTTTAGAAAGAGAGAGATGAAATACAGAATCAAAGACAATACATTACTATACAATGTTAGTAAAGGAAACACGATATCCTATACTATCTAAAAAAAGTAAATGAAAAACCTCTTCTTTGCATTTAAGTATTTTTCCTAAAAAAAGAAGATGTAGTTAACGTTCACAATCAGTATTGAACCGGGGGAGGGTAGGAGGTGTATCTGTTAGCATAACCATGAATTATCTCAAATTATAACTTCCTTCCTACTACGTACACCAGTGGCCAAGAGTGGCCAAACGGCCCACTGGAAGGCATTACGCAGTTCCTTCAAAAAAAAATGAAGGGGAAAAGTAATGAAGGTATTATCCATAAAAAAGCTTGCGATAACGAATATTTTGGGGTCAAATCTTACCCTCACTACATATGTCGATAGTGCCGCAATTCAAGATGTGTGCATGCATATCACTACTTTTTTCATACAATTTTTAAGTCTTACTAGTTATTATGGATACGACATTTTTTGTTTAGAGATGGTAAAGAGAAGGATATAAGGTTGGGACTTGGCCTGTATGGCCTGTGTGCTGGGCAATGTCAACGGTTGGAAACCCGATGAAAACTGTTTCACAGATTCTGATTGGATAATCCTTCCTTAAATGAGCCTAATTCTAAATAACCACAAAGGATGACTTTGCCATATTCATGCAATGTTAGATTTAACATCAGACATACTGTATTATAACCCACAGTAACGTCACCATTCATGCAGTGCCGTATAGGTACACCTTTAATGCAACCTCTGGACCAAGAACATTGATGGTCATTGGTGAAAACGTACTTACATGCTGCCATCAATATGTCAGTACACATTATCCGAACAAGTCAGTCCCCTGTGGGTACATGTTATGCATCTCTTTACGTTCATTTACAACCAGTCAGTAATCAAACCGACATTCCAGGCATATAACCCTTTCAAGACTTCAGGGAAGAAACGTAATTTTAAGAGATCATTGACCGTTAATGTTAGCACTTTAAGAATGACGAATTACACGACTTTCATTTAAAGGGGAATTCTCGGCAAGGCACACGCCGTTTTACTTATTTAAGCCATTTCAAACCATTTTCGTTCATATTCTTGACGTTTAGAAATGAACGTCTCATAGACATCACGTTACGTTCAAACTTCCCGCCCAAACAGAGTTTCTAACGCTATGCGTAGATATGAAGAGTGCGGTTGTTATTAGGCTATGTGCTTGACCGTGATCTCCGTGATTTGTGACGTAGTCGACGCCCAGCTCTGATTCACGACAACTAACCTTAGTTCTCTAGATAATGAGTAATTAAATGATTTACAACCCTGTATTTGGAAAGGATTACTTTCGAATCCTTCGTATCTGTAATAAAAATCACGTTTTCCTTATTTTCGAGCTATTTGTCTCATCGTCCTAAGCTGCGTAATGCTGTCTTTGGAGGAGATATTCCCTCTTCTCATGTGTTCAGTTGACCCATTCAATTTCGTGACAGTCACATTGTTTTCCGTACTAATGATTAAGGGAAATCAGGTTGGTCGCCCTGAATCAGAGCTGGGCGTCGACTGCGTCACAAATCACAGAGCTCAAGGTCAATTACATAATAATTGCCGCACCCTTTGTATACATGCGTAGAGTAAGAAACTCTGTTGGGTGGGAACTTTAAACATGTCGTGTTTTCTATGGGAAGTCCATTTCTAAACATCAAAAGTAGGAGCGAAAATCGTTTGAAATGGCTTAAATAAGTCAGAAGAGATGTTCATTGCCCCGAATTCTCCTATTTTAGGTTAAACTTGCCTTTGAAGGTCCGGTCAATACCCCCAATTGATGACCATGCTGGAGAGAGCTCCAAATAGTAGATAGAACCTAGTGTTGTTACCAAGAAACTAAGAATTGACGTGGTGGTGCAGGTGTTAAAAGTTGGACCCTCCCTCACTGAGAAGGAGGGTTCCAAATGTTGTTAGCACGGTTTATGTCTAATCGATTATTAACTTAGCTAACAGAGACTTGGCATTTAATTTTGGTGAAGCTGAGCAAGTCGACACGATTGTTTTGGTAGGGTATAGTGAGTGATAATCGACTTAACCACGATATTCGACACAAATGGCCAAATAACATAAATTAATTTAGAAGTTACACTCATACTCGTTCTTCTATATTTATTTGATAAAGGTGTATGTGTTCCCATTTACATCGGTCAAATTTACGTTTGTTGCGTTACAATTTATAGTCCTTTTCCAGTATGGATGTGTCCAGTGTGTGCTGATTGCTAACATCGAGCACATCTTCTAAAGAAGAGAGCCAAGTTTGTTAAGACTGTATTACTTGAAATGGTTCAGTAACATCATTTCAAGAATGGATAATTACCCTTTATTAGTAATGCTTCGTCAATCTTACCGCTGTATCATTTTTAATTTTGATTCTATCTTCATATTTTTTCGCATTTATTGACCCCGTACGTGTGATGTGTAACTCCCATCGACCAGACATAACGGACTTTCCATTGTCACCTTATTCAGTACTCATTGCATGTATACGATGTTTTTGCATGGTAATATCATAGTAATGAACTGTGATGTATGTTCTGGTGACATCTTGGCTACCTTAAGTAACTTCATATTTTACTTTTAAGTAAAGTATTTTGCTCATTTAGAGTTTATTTTTCCTTTAACAGATCCTCGGATCAAAGTACGTCACCCTTATATCTCATCCTGTATCACGAAAGGATGTCCATACAGCCGGTGGCTTAGGAGGACGAAATAATCCGTAACTTGAACAATCTTCACATTACTAATGTTTCCATTTAGAAGTATGGTCGGTGAATCGATTTTATAGAACTCTTTGTCTCACCTTAACTTATCTTAATTTCTTTAATTATCTAAAGTATTCAAATAAATTAAATATCATTGTTAATGTGTATGAATTAACTATCAGCTAAGCCCTGCTGTGTATTCCTTTAAAGTGCGTGTGATAGTACTTTCACTTTTCATTTTCGTATAATGTCACTGACATATATAGGCTTATGTTTTTCACGGTAGCTACACTGTACAGTACTTCCTTGTATACTATCTTTCATTCACAGTACTACATGTTAGTGCGTGTAATTTGTTCAATATGCCGTACTCATACAACATAGATTCTATACCGGTACAGGCTTATTTATAGCAGTGACTCGTTGTGAACTTCTTATCACCTTCATCATTACCGATATCATGATGTGCAGGTCTATGGTCCTAATATAAATATATATATTAGTGCCTTATAATTAATATTGTTATATTTCAATTCAGAATGAAGCGTTGTCTTACTTTTGTAGTGTAATTGTTATGAACAAGAATCGTGTAATACATCAACAACTGAAGTTACAGGGTATTACACACAGAAATGTTCATTTTGATTATTTGACTTAGGAAACCTCGAAGTTCATTGTTCTGGTAGGAACAAAGAAAGAATTTCCAAGCTTTCATGAAAATAACGATCTGAAACATTTCTAATTGCATTACTCTTTGAATCCTAAGAAAATCACAGTCAACGCTGTCTATTTCAATATAAATTCCTTGCTTACTCAGCCATAAAATCACCAACTAATTTCATTTGCCGGTCCTACAAATTGCAGTATAATGCCTTGAAACAATGAGAGACATTGGTATTTAAATGTAAGAAGATAATCAATCAAACGTTATTGTCAGTTTAAGAAGTCATCTAAGACAAAGACCATTGAAACCAAGTTATCAGTTAACAAAACGTTTACAAAATAAAACAATTCATTTTCAGATTTTTCCACTATATATTCTAAATTATGTTCAAAACACGTATGATCCTCATAAATCTGAGGACAATATTGTAACACAGCAAATTTTATTACGTCTGAAATCGATAAGTACAGTTACATATTACGTTACAAGAAAGCATGGTAAAAAGCAATAAAGTTTATATACTCATTGAAGCTAACAGCAAATATTTCGTAGGTATTAGCGTGGCATCCCCAACAAAATTTCACAACAAAAAGGAAAAAAAGGATAATGTATTATTTAGAGAAGTTTATAATTGAATTGCGTGGTACATAATCAAAACTGAAGACGTTATGTACTCTTATGTTGTATAGATAATATTTTATCTCAGTCATCAAATGCAATTACTTTCCTTTATTTTTATAACTTCTCCCATCACTAAAATATACTGTTCTAACACATGCTTCCATCTATGTGATTCTTGCTGTCAACTAACTTTTTTTAATTGCACACCCTGAGTATATTATGAAGGGTGTAAAACATTTCCATATGGTGAAAGAATTAACTAACTCAAAGATACGCCTTCATTACTAAAGAAGAATTAAATATCTCAAGTAAATAGTTGTAGTTACACTACAATTATCTAAGATAATTTCCTTCATTTGAAGAGGATTTACTATGCATGGCGAATTAATTCGTATATCAAGACTGAATCACATATCAATGAAAAATATGTAAATACACACATTAGTTTTTGTTAAGAAATACATCAACATGCACTATTTTTGTAACTTATTATAGCGGAAGTTAAAATGTTCCACAACCAGAGTTGCCAAAAGTTTTGTTATTGTTTCTATAGTTAAAAGTTAGTTTAAATGTCAGTGTCTATTATTTTACGATTGCAAGTGTAATTGTCTTGTTCTTTGTTTTTTATTACAAAATGAAATAAACTAATGGAAAAAGACAAGTGTACAAGAGAAGCAGACAATAAAAAAAAAAAGAACTGTATTATAGCATGAATTGTGATAAATTAGTTATTGTAAGTGAGTTTCATATCACTTTTCATGTGTATCATAGCTGTGGAAAT
Source organism: Stichopus chloronotus (assembly GCA_021234535.1). NCBI lineage: Eukaryota > Metazoa > Echinodermata > Holothuroidea > Aspidochirotida > Stichopodidae > Stichopus > Stichopus chloronotus. The sequence goes on from SFZH01000008.1 coordinate 6,947,912, forward strand.
CCCTGAAGTAATGAACAATTGACAAAAGAAGCACTGAAATGATATTTGCTGATGGCGTTTAGCTGAAAGATCCTTGGATAAATCAACATGTCTACATAACAACATACAATAAGAACTGCAATATGGAAAGCCAACATGGACTGAAATGTCTACATAACAGCATTCAATAAGAACTGCAATATGGAAAGCCAACATGGACTAAAATGCAGTTCAAAATTAAGTAGTCCTCAGTTTTATGTAGCTAATAAAATAGTATCACATATTGGCTAAAACTGAACACGTCTTCGTAACAATTTCAACTTCGCCACATGTCCAAAAATATTTTACTGCCAACCTACATAATGACTCAGGAACTACATGAGTTTGTACTGTTATTCTGTCCGTTTTGGCTTTCCATAGCACAATGCCAAAAAATAACAGATGAGGAAGGAATAATTAAAAAAAAAAAATATTTTGAACAGTCTAATGATCAGAAACTACGTTATTTCATTTTTACTTCCCAACATGATATATGCGTTCTGAATAAGTAGTTTGAGTTGTATAGGGGGCTTCAATTGATGTATAAGTAGTTTGAGTTGTATCGGGGGCTCCGATTGGTGTATAACTAGTTTGAGTTGTATCGGGGGATCTCATTGGTAGATACATCGTTGGCAACGGTATCTCGTATGAACTGTCGGTAATAAGTTTCTCAAATATCTGTGATGAGAAGGTAAACAAAAGAGCTTACAACTTGTGTCATATATTAAGTGTAATATGATGCAAACTATGTTGCAAAATATGTTGCAAACATTTCTTTTATATAAAATGATTGTTATCTTCCAATGGAGTCAAAAGAGATGTTATTAGCTTTACAATAATAAACGTAAATGGATACTTTATTGGAGAATATCTAAAGAGGTTCGACATTTTAGTTTTAGTAAAATATTATAATGTTAGATGGTGACATTCTTCATGGGAAGCCTTCATTATTATTTTTTTCTTTTGATATGTATTTCCTTTTTTATCATACCTCTAGGTGTAAGCGATATCACAATCACCCTTTTATTTCTTAATGAACTTAAATGATTTTTGTACAAAACTAAAATCAGTTAAGACATAGAGTAAATCAGTTCTGTTTACAATAACTTATTATTAATATTTGCACATATGTCAAGGAACACCTGATCCTGAAAATATGACGTCGATATCTTAAAAACAATTTGATTTCTTGTAAGATCACATTGCATAAATGTAAACTGTGTTTTTGCCTGTTAAATATAATTCAAAGCACATTGCATGTGAATTAACAGTTCGAAAAAAGAAGCTATAAGAAATTTATGATGAGAATTCATGCCAGATTATCCACTGTGTTCTCCTTATGTTGTTGTATGACTTAGTCGGCAAACCTTCCAACCAAGCAAAACCTTAATACTTATTTACTAAAAAAGTAAATATCTTCGGTTGAAGAGAGGAAGAACAATTTAAAGGAGTCAAAGTTAAAAATTTATAGTTACAAGGATTACTATATTTGAATTGGTTAATCATTTCTGTCTGGGTTTTTCATAATGTGTAACTTGAAAGTATCACGAAGGTGTCGATTTGAGGACAACCGTGGTATATTCCTGTAACAAGGTGGTTGTATCAAACTCCAAAGAGACGAACTTCAAGGTAATAGTTTTCAATTACTTACCGCCACAAACGTCCCTCTCAAATGGTGGATGGAAGGTCTAAGAGTAGCGTTGTGATTCCAACATTCGAATAGTATTTTGTCTCTGCAGTGGAGACGAAAACTGAGTCAGGTTACCCTATACTCAAAATCCTTAATATAAAAGAACACCGTGGAAGACTAATCTGTCTTTCTTCATAGTTTTTACCTTCACTGATATTGTCTTCCTGCAAAGTGTATATTCTAATAGACGTAGCAGTAACGATACATGTCTTTCCAATGAAGGTAATAGTTAACAAAACCAGTAACTGTGGTTTTTGTGACACAAATTGAACAGACGATAATATTTGACAGACATAACACGACAGTGTCTGTGAATGTTCTTGTAGAGAGCCACAAAAGATGTGACGTAATAACCACGTGACCAGTCGCAGCATTTGGGACAAGTAAACAAGCTATATTAATTGTGTAGGCTGTGGAACATCACGGCAGTGGATGTACACGACATGTTACTGTTGCATAGCATATGCTGCATATAGTCTTCCTGAAGGAAAACCTTTAGTGACGTCATTCCAATACTGCAATATGTAAGGATACACTGCGCATTTTATGTTAAACATTGTAGGCCTACTCGTCACTAAAATTTTCAATAATTGCAGGATAGCACATGAGAAAGTTGACAGGTTGATGCTGCTCACTTTATCTGTAAGTACTTGTCTGGCCAGGGTGTTGAAGGAGTTGTCGCATCCTTATCAAACCCAATCTCTTGCTCTTTTGGAAAAGGTGGATTTCCTACCGCATGAAAAAGAAATGTTGATGTTAGGATGAATGACACAAACACACACACACACACACACACACACACAAAAACAAACAAACAACAACAAGCAAGCAAAACTAGACGATCAACAACATGTTGAGAAAAATACCATGGAAGTGTCATCACCTTTCAACGGCCTACAAGAATGGTAATATGACTGCTAAAAATATCAGACATTTGACGCTCAGTGATACCTTATGATCCACTAGAGATATACTGAGGGTGGAACTTAAATCTGTCATTTCATGAAGAATTACAGAAAAATAAGAGGAGAGGGGTGAGACAGACGAACGTTGTCGATAAAAAATGTATAACACCACAGAGGGATGGGGGGGGGGGGCAAATGAAATGTAAGTGTTACGAAATATTGCACTTCCCAATGCTTTCTTGTGTATGAATTCGTTCTTTGAATCTTATCTACAATTCGGAAGAGTGTTGTATATTAAAAGAAACTAATTTGTTTATATAAGTTTACATCAGGAATGCATTAATTGAAATTATATTCTAGCATCAGGCTCTCATGTATGATTTTAATTTAATTGTTATTTAGAGCTTTTTGTGCTCATGAAGTTGATGATAACAACAGTAATCGTGGAATATCTTGTATACTTGTATATACAAATAAAGCGATGAATGGCTTAAAAGCCCGCAAAATGTAGTGTATTTATTTATACGACGTTTTTACATATAAACGAAATAATAGACAAATCTGAATTGCATTAACTGTCTCTGCTAATTTTTTTTCACTGAATGTGTAAATTAATGATGTTAATTATAACCGTAACATTGTTCTTCATGATTACCTGCTGCCATTATCTCCCATATTACTACCGCAGTAGACCAGACGTCACTGGATTCTGTATATTCACCCAAAAGTAACATTTCTGGTGGAAATTCATTCAAAGTGACGCGATGCATCTAATATATATGAAGAGACCAATAATATAGAAAATTCACATTTACATGATCATCGGCAATGGTTTACAGAATACATTCAAAAGATTATTTTACTTTTCTTACGTTGGTAAAGAAATGCTATATTCCACTGTTCCACTACAAATGCAACCGCTATGGAATACCCTCTAGTTTTTTTAATAATCTTAATAAATGTCTTGATTTTTTTTGAATATGTATTAATCTACAACATAAATATAATTTTGCAAAAAGAAGTGTTTAGATGACTAGATAAAAGAAACAAGATATAGATATGAGTTCGAAGCAAGACTACGGCCTTTGTCAAATTTGGATATTTTTTGCTAGGCAGCCCTCATATTTGGTCTATGATAACAAGCAGTTGATCGAATCTCGATCCACGATCAATAGTTTTTTGGGCTTTTTTTTGCACATTTGTTCTACAGTGGTGATCCTTTTCCCTTACAGCTACTAAAGAATGGTGGCACAAACACCAGTTCAGCAAAAAGCGGCAGTCGCCATGACAACTAGCTCCTACGTGCGAAAGTCTGTACGTAGGTAACTGCTCACATTTGAACTTGAGTCACTTTGATTCACAGAACTTTTCGATAAACACTGCAGGTTGATCGTGAATTGCATGGAGTTTAATTTATCTCCTTTTGTGAATAAACATCTCTACATCTAACCTAAACACTTTTTTCTCTTGGCAATGTGGCGGTCATTATGTGATTAAGGATTAGGATAGACCCGGTCTCAGAGACTGAGTGTAAAGGGAGCCTGAGACTGGGTCCAGCCTGAGTCTGAGTCTAGCCGAAATACCAAACTCTCCCAGTTCAACTGGAATCAAAGTAAATACAAAACAAAAAGAAGGGGACTCGAGTGCTAGAGCCGACTCGAGTCCTGTAACTCTAATATACTAAAATCCAATGAAAGAAAGGGCATCAATGGCAATTTACTTGTGCCTTCTTTAAACTCGCTATCCTCGGGGCATCAACAGCAAGGCAGAAGTCGTATAATTTCACTAGACCTCCTTTGGTTAATAAAATATCTTTGGTAGTAAAGCCGGGATGAAGGAACTGTGGAATTAGAAGAGAAAAAAAAAGCAATGATAAATGGCAGATTCTTTACAAATGTATGAGAAATTTGAAAGTACAAACGAAAAATCGATGTATAACAAAAGAGGACTTTCAAGTAGATGTAATCCTAAGCTTAAAAAAGTCTGATGTAAGAGATCATTTAAGATTTCATTTCGGTTTGTAAAATATTTAAGCAATTCATGCAAGGACATGCTTTATAGATTTAAGCACAGGTTTTCTATAGAGACTTACTCCAAATGTCTTGAGAATGTCCATTCCTTCCAGGACACCTGCTACGTGTTTGATGACCTCAGTCAATGACAATGAACTACAGCAATAGTAATCCCCTTTTTCCTTAGTATCGCGTGACAACACACTTTTAAGGTCTTCACACGAAAAGTGTTCGGTTATTAAATATAGCTTACCTGAAATGATGAAGACAAGTCAAGAACGTTAGTTACGTGTATTCAAGGGTATTTCTCTGATTGCAAGATAAACTATATCAGAAGCACTGTAAGTCATTATAAAAAATTGTGATTGACATATTAAAAAAAATCTTTAAAGAAAATATGGATCAACTCACTACTTTGGATAGAAATAGCTTCAATCTTCGCTAGATAATTCGACGCTGGCAATTCCAGAGATTTTCTCAGAAATGTTTCCCAGTGGACCTCTTTCTTTTTCATAACCCGTTCTGAAGTAAGCAATATATCGTCAGTAGTACATACACAATAATATAATAACGAAAATATACCCAAACAATTGCCAGCCTTGTATTCCATCATGGGAAAACTTTGAGCACTGATTCTGTTAATTTTTCTGTTTGGTGCATTCACAACAGCTTAATCAAAACTGGCCCGTGCATTACCTGTAGATAATACACTATAGGGGTTAATATAAGCGATGTACAAGGGCGCAGGCCAAGTGCATCCAGCGATAGCATTAATCCCCGAGAATGAATTATCCTTTGATTTAATTTGATTAACCTTGTTCATACATACAAAACGAGATTTTGATTAAAAAAAAAAGACGAACACGAAAAAAAAATATGAGTTTGTGAACACCTGCATTTTTATTGAAAACGAGTGACGAGAGAAGGTAAACAACGTTAATAACATGTCATCAACGCTTGTACGCTATATATAGACAAAGCACCACCACTCCTTTGCGTAAGGTAGCAGACTACAAAGCACTGGCCGATCTATGTTTTTATTGTATTCATCCGCTGGTGAGTTTACTCTTTGATCCACGGTGTTTTTATTGCAAATGTAATGCACGGTCACCTGACTGAGATGGGCCAATAAGAGTTGAGGATTCTTATCAATTATGCAGTGTATGAACGACACATAGGCCTACTACTGTAAAACAAATACTTATTGTGAAATTTAGGTTCTTAAATATTTGATTACTGCAAACCATACATTGTCAAGAATTTCCACTTACCTGTAAGAGTTGTTAAGACAACACATTTGTTGGCTTCGTTAGCTAAATTGACGGATCCCATCCATCTTTTGTATATTTTTCCCATTTTAATATTCATGATGATTGAAATATCCTTCTCCGTCACTATCCTTGGATCTTTACCCGGAATTTCATCTGCCGTGGAATAATAATCTGAAAAAAAAAACATTATTTGATGAAAATAGTCTATACGAAAAACTTCAGTGGAGCAGCCTTAATCAATATTCTCAGAGACGACCTTACACATGCTAGCTGAAGCAGTGGCGGTGCCAAAAGGAGGCAGGGCGATCCTCCAACTCACCACCCTTGCATATCCACTAACTCTGATGAGAATCTCATTCTAAAAATATCAAAATACATCGTTATAAAGGGTGTGAAATAGAATGAAGGCATTTGCCGCAACAAAATGTGCCTAAAAATGTTTTTTTTTTTTAATTTGAGGACACCGTAACGTCTTAATAATATGAACTGTCGGGATGAGTTCCTTTTTTGTTGAAGAAGAATACGTCTCCTAAATATCTAATGCAGATGTATATATGATCCTATCTCTTGATCTCTTGATTTCATTCATTACTACCCTTACTTTGTTCACTTTCTCCTGAGTTTTGAGAATCCTCTTCTTCAGTAGGTATCTTTGGCAGCTCTTTTCTGTAAAAAAAAAATAAAATTATAGAAATTATCCCCAAGAAAACGTACTTATTGACTATTGTCGGGAACAAAGTTTGCCCACCTTTGAAAATATAAAGGGACTATAGAAAAAAGGCACCTTTCTTAAAAAAAACAAAAACAAAATAGTGTTGTCATACTTTTCGAAATAAAAAAAAGGCCAACACATGATAATAATTAAGTAACAACATATTCACAAAACCTACCTTACATCTTTCGGTGAGATAGTCTTCTTGACTGTGAACAAAGAAAATTAATCAGAAATTATGAACAGAACAAAGAAAACAATTCTTGTGTTTGCTTTTATAAAGAAACCCATAAGTTTCCTGTGACACTGTAGGAAATGATTATATGACTATGTAAAAAACGAAATATGATAAAAAGTAAAAACATAAAGGAAATGCAGAAAAATATAGAATTAAAAATCCCATATTTTCATACTTTGCTAACTACTAATTAATATATAGTGTAATTAGTTGTAGTTAATTTATTACACATAATTGAATAATTATTACAGCAAAAAGTAACTTACATGACTGATTAGTATTTGGGGCCCCTGCATCAAGTATGTTCATTGAAACACCACCGGAAGAGATATTTTGATTCCTTACGATCAATACAAAAGTCAGTAAAACAATGAATGAATGTTTAAATTCATGAATGAATGAATAAATCCAATAAAAAAATGAGCCAGGGCCATTTTTTAGTATACTTTAAACTAAAAAATCAAATGTTCCACTGCATATACCACACTAAATGAAAATAATAGCATAAAGTAAATAATAAAATAAATAAAACAAAACTAAAAAAATAGAAATTATATTTCACAAAGTAACAAAGTTGACAACAGGAGTTACACTACAGTGACTGCATTAAAGTGGCGATAAATGGAATACAAAGTTGATTTGATAATGACCTGCGGACTTTGGGAAGGTGACATTTAAAATGTTCTGGCGACTTATTATTGCTACTTTTTGCTAAACGCAAAGATCATGTCCTTTCGAGCACCCCTCCTTCCTCCAAATAGAAAACTATGAGGCATAGCGAATAACGCATAATTGTATTTTGAAAATAAAATCACTCATAGAATGGAAAACAGAATAAAGAAACAAGAAACAAATCTCCAAGAACCGACCGCGAAAAAAGTAGAACAGCATGTGTCTCTATTTTATAATATTGTGGTGGGTTTGTTGGTAAATGTTCGGAACACAGGTCCTCAATAAGTTTCAGTGTATGTATTGTATTGTTTTACACGATTTTGTTGCATTACATTGTGTTACTGTATTGTATTCTTCACATTGAATTAGAATCATATTATATTGTATTACTCAGTGTACATTGTATTATATTATATCTTGTATTATATATGTAGCATATTGCATCATATCTATCCAATCATGGTAGTCATATTTTGGTCAGAAGCTAAAATAGTTGAGAGAGTAAATAATGCTATAACATTAATAAACATTATTAAAGTGCAGAGTGAATGTGACGTGCATCTCTAGGAGAATCAATATTAAAAGACATTTGAATTGAATGCTAATGTATATTCTCCCCTTCAGCATGAAGAGTGCAAAGATACGCTTTTCGAATGTAATCATATACTTCACTCACCCTTGTCGGTTCCGTGCTCTCGACGCTGCCAAGAAAAAAGAAAGTGTAAAAGACTTAACTTCTTATAAGACAAGTTATCGCAAACTCCCAATAACGAAACAAAAAATGTTGCCGACTTCAGCTGGTATTGAAGATATTCAGCAGACAATGGTTTAGGTTGCAAACACAGCGTTTATAACATTTTGAAAAAAAAATGCACATAATTTTAATGGTATTTAATTATAGCAATACTTGAAATACCTACATCTACATTTTCTGACTGTGAAACAAGCGACAACTAATAGAAAACTGCAAATGACCCCGACCGCACCAGTCACAATCAACCAAAACTGATATAAAGATTTTGGTAGAGAAATTGCTGAAAAAACAAGCAAAGAAGATATCTTTGTTCTCTTGAAGGAAGTTAATGGATTGTCTTTTTTATCGTCAGGACAGAAAATAACGTTTAAATGCGGTGGGGAACAGATTTCTGGAATCACTTTCCAGTACTTCAAGGATTTGCTAACAGTTGTACACAGACTAACATTTATCATCATAATTTCTTTCGCTGACTTAACACTCTATGAAAATTGCAGTTTCTTTTTCCTAATATAATTCTAATGAAGTAGATATTATAACATTTTCTATAAGTGAAGCGAATCCTATTCCAAAGAAAGCGTAAAACTTTTATAAAGCAAGAACATCGTGTGTATGTGTTAGCATTTTACAGGGAACAGAACACTTGTTCAAATCCAGACATTGTATGTATACAATGTGATTACTATGACAACACTAAATGTGTGTTTGTCAATGATGTGTGATTATAACAGACAACGTGGCTTAAAGGGACACGCAACTAATACACGGTGCACTTTGATATTGTAATACCAGGATGTTGACACAACACTGTATTAGTTCAAAATATACATTAACTATGTAAACTGAACAATTCCGTGTGTAAAATTTACATGTAGGAGAAATATACTAGCAATGGAAAAGCTTGCGGTTATGATAATATACTTAAATCAATAATTACTTGTCATTTTATCAAGTTGAACAGTAAGTGTTGATTTATCGGTTGTATAATCCAACGAATGATATGTTCAGAATAACTTTCTGCAGTAATTTATGTATCCTAGCCCACAAAATTAACTATGGCAATTTTAATTATGCGAAATACCGTACATGCTATTTTAGAACATTTGTCAACTGGATAATTTAATTTGATATTAGTCGAAAAGAAACCGGTGCCTATACCGCTGACAGGCAGTATTGGCAACATAAGCCTCTATTTTTTCTACTTGTTCTTGATAGTTATGTCGAAATCAAACTGACATGTCGAAGTGAAAATTAACATGTCGAAAGTGATCGAAAACTCCAACATATAGATGTCGAACATTGTCCTCTTAACTACAATTCTTTGAAAACATTCCTCCTAAATGCATTTACCATGGAACAATATCTTCGATAGAAGGAAGGGTTTTGAGGAAATGTTTTCAAGTACATTTGTTGATCAATTTTTCATTAAAGTAAAACAATAGGCTGGTGTATGTCGAATGCACGCCATCTAGATATGTCGAAGTAAAAGTCCATATCGTTAGTACCACTTTTTAATGAATTTCACATACTCTATAGACTTGAAAGGATATGTGAATGGCATTTCAAACAAATGTTTACCACCTCTGATTTTTCCTAACTTCTTTGCAGAACTCTCAAGAATGTATAATTATAAACTTATTGATTGTCGAAAACGGGTGTTGAATCTATGTCGAAGTTAGCAAACCATAATTGTCGAATTCTAAATAATATGTCAAAAACTAAAGGAATTCTTTCCGTCTGCGGTAGTCGACTTGGCAACGCATGTGTCGAAGTTCGCCTATTGTGAAGGTCGGAGTTAGCAGATTATGTCGAACACCCCATAACGGGAGAGCTAATCTATTTGTCATCATTGAAAATACACCGATTGTCGGTTGCTGGTGGGAATATTGTTTCACCTAATCCTCATTGTCTATCTTACAAGAAAGCGCAGTAAATTACATTTATACATCATAACGATTGATGATGACGTCAAAACTTTAAAGTGATCGTAAAGTACTTACGGCACCCTACGTCGGGTAATATGGGGTTCAAGTATCGGATATCGAGTGACATTTGTATGTCAAAAACAAACCTCAATAGAATGAGGTCTTATGAGGTATTTTCGCATTAAGGGACAATCGAGAAACTCAATGTTTTTTGTGATCTAGTCACATGTTGTCACATGTTACCTTTCAGGTCAGTTAGAGGTAATTTGGGTTACGTCATTCCCTGATAATAACCTCAAAACAGACTCTCTGCAAATTATTTCTCGATTTCTGTCAGTTGCAGTAAAACCATTTGATTCATAACTATTAAAAGCAATATAAATTTATGGAGCGTTGAAAGCGGCATCCATTATAGACAATTTCATTAACACTCTGCCGCTTGTTAACTAAATTAAGGTCGCTGCATTTACCATGTAATGGAAGCGTCAATATCCGTTGAACCGAAGCACCCTGGAAAATGTTTGGTCGAAAACACTTCCCAGGTCAACAAAAACGTGCATTTTCCAGCTCTTTTTATCTGTTTATTTTACGCCTCACCCCTCATCTAAAAGTGAGTATAATTTAAATACGTTTTCAAGTACACTTTGTTTTGGGTCAAATTATGGTGATGGTGGGGGGGGGGGAACACACGGCACATGCCCTCGGTTATTATAGCCCCCCAAAAAAGTAATTTAGATGTCTTTTTGGAACTTGAAGAAAATGTAAAGCCTTCTTACCAATCGCTAGTAATGAGCCTGCAAGCTTATTAGGTACTTAAACGGCGACGGGGGATGAAGGGGGGGGGGGGGACAGGATCAAGGGGTAACGAATTCTCCCAACTATGAGAGTAGGGATCCGATTTGTATTGCATTGCACCATGTATATACGGTGCACTTTGTAATGGTACGGAGAAATCGCTGAGTGAGGGTCCCCCATGTAAGTTTGAGTTTATTCGTTACTGTTGGTCAAGTCCATTTGTTCTGAGGATGTCCTTTCTTGGAGTACCTCCTCACTTGTTTTGATTCCCCCCCCCCCTCTTTCACGAGTTTTCAAAAACAAAAAAAAAACAGTATGGATAAAGAACCATATCGAATTTTTTCAGCCCTTCACCCTTCTCGGCTTCCGTATATGACTGCCAATTGCAGGAATTCACCCCATGTAAGTAAGACTATACCGTCGGGATACTGAAGACTAGTACCATAGCACGAACGTACATGATCAGTGGGACAGTCTTTCGTCCAAGTTCCTCATGCCGCATGGCCACCACCTCCAGTAGTGTCACAAGGATTGTTTGCAGGTGAAGGGGGTCAAGAGACTAGACGTGCGCTCCGGGGGGGGGGGGGGGTTAGCTAAAACAACTTTGTTTTGGGAGGGGACTCGAACATGAATGAGGGAGTCTCAACAAGTGTGACAATGTGCAGTATTCCTCTACTGCCGTGGAGTGCCTAGAACTCTACCGTACTTCCTATCACAATCAGTATTTACATACTTCCTGTTACAGGTAAGTAGAATCTCAAACAAACCTCAGCTTAGGGTGTCGATTAATTTTAAGACTTGGACTAGCGGTGAACTAAAAATTGTGGGAATACTATACCTAAGAGGAGCGCCACCACCAATTGAGGCCCAGCCCACTAGAAAATTTACATACCCCCCTCCTCGTAGACGGCCGGAAATAGACGTTCCCAGGATCAAAATGGCAGTGTCAGTATTTGCTCTAATGGAAAATCCCTCTTCTTATATTGCTGGAAGTTTTCTCTTTTTAGATCTAATAAAAGTTGTTTATTTACAATTGTAAAAACTGACATATTTTCCTCAGTAAGTGTGCAACATCATCATCATTCCCTGGAGTAGATGGCGCTAAAAGGAAAGTAAAGGCAAACTGACATTTTCCTTTACCTTTTCTTGTTGTAATTCTTTGTCTTACTACCTTTTTTACTATTATTTTATTTTTCAACGTTATGTTGAGCCTCCAGAACACCTCAGGTGGTATTTTAAGGAAATATGCAGTCGCCTCTACTACATTTTGAAAAATTATCAAAGTTTTGCACTTCTCTTCTCATTTCTCCAAGTATTTTTCTTGATATTGCTGAATAACGGTACTGCATAAGCACAAACAACAAAAAATAATATCACATAACAGTCTATCCGCAACCACACCAAAAGGGCTTCCTTCTCTTACATTTTATGCTTGACTTTCCGTGACGTCATGGGGTTTTGAACCCTCGTTTGAACTAAAAGAGTTGATTTTTCAAGCACAATATCTCAACATTTAAAAACTATCAAAAAATTACAATCATGAAAACTATTCGCTATAACATAAAAGTACTGTTGATGGGCACCTCGGTGATCAAGGAGCAAGGATGTGAAAAAGTAGGAATCTGACCCTTCTTATGGAAGGTTTATAAATGTTTTCCAATACCTAGTAAAATGATCAATTATTACATCGAGACGTCGTAAAATCACTCAGTTGGTATCAAAGTAAAAGGAAAATGTTATCTCCTATTCACTGATATCAGTTTTGTACCATTAAATCTTGTAAGTGAGTAAGGTACTCGACAAATATAAGACAAATCAGTTCCGTCCCCATATACACGTGCATGTCAGGACCATTTACGCCACAGTAAAACGATGGCAAGTTCACGACCACTGGTGACTACTCCTATGGGTATAGGCTAGATCCAGTACATACAAAATGTACAGCGAAATCGATGTATCCTAAATCTTTGATTATAGGAGATTGTGTCAATTAAACTTCGTAATTTTTATGTTACGGTAAGCTTATGTTGCCATCTGCAAATATCGATTGAAAGATGTCGAATTGATTCATTAAACGAGTCAGGTACTCGCAAAGTTTGAAGACACTGTTCGAGAAAATGGGAAATAAGTCTCTCTCTTCGATTGTATTTGTTTTTAAATAATCTTACATAATACCTAAAAATCGTTCATTTCCAAGGAGATGGAAGAAGTCTACCTACCTTGCTTCAATGGAAGAGAGAAAGCCTATTTTGCAGTATTCAACAAACAGTTGGCCATCACTTATCAGTCTAGTTCCGCCACATGAATTCATTGAGACTTTCCAGTGTAGGCGAGAATGTAAGAGAATGGGTCACGTGATCTAATTAACTCGGCGGTTGCAGATAGTCTGATAATGCAAAAGGGTCATTAATGAATTAGCATATAAGGTACACTTATACAGTTTGGAGTGACTGCCTCTTCCCTTGTGAGGGATTGCCGTTAATACTGAACCATAACATGATCCGCCGATCACCATTGTTTGTCATGTACTCTCTTTCTCGAATTAAGGTTTAAATTTTCTACGGGTAGTTCACCCGACGAGTCCTATAGCCCCTGAACTATCCTAGTTCTCTGAAAGATTACCAGTTACCAAAAGGTTACAAAAATGCCATGTAACAGCGGCAAATTACTGGAAGAAATCTCTGTTGGTTTTTCAATTTAATTAACGCTTTGAAATTGTACTTCATGATACTTTAGATTGGATATATTAACGGCTAACCGGCAATTATTTTGGACATTACATTGGTCACATCTCTTAAGCTATCGTAACGTTCCTTTTAAGAAAGTCAAATTTATAAAGAAATACAGAGGATGTTCAAGTAATTGTGCCTGTGTGACAGCACATTTTCACCATAATGCATTGTACCATTTTGAAGTAGATTCTTATTTAAAAATAGGTAACTTCCAAACGGAACATGCTATTGAGCTATTGTTTTCAATAGTAAAGAGAGAAAATATTTCTAGGTTTTACTGAATGATATGATACTGCCATAGCCATAGCCAAACCCATAGCAACAGTTGCCATGGTAACATTATGTATACGGTTGATATATGAGACATGGGGGATCTAACCTGGTATGGTAATTAAAGTGACCTGGAACCCTCCCCCCATTAGAGTAAGGGTCAAAATGTGTGAAGATGTGTGTCTGTCCGAGTGTGTGTCGTTTGTGTGTATCTGTCCAAAAGAAACATTCAATTTCAATGTGACTTTCAATGTGACTTTCAATGTGATTTAAAAAATACAATGTGACTTAATATTTCAACCTATGCAGCCATGTTTGGACTGAGCAATTATATCTAATAAGTTGTCATTTTACATTCTTTTGGTAATACCCATATCCAATATGTTTTGCTGTTACATGTCGTGTATACAATAGCCAAAGAATTACGTTTTGCTGGGAAAAGAAATTAAGTGATGCAAATGATTGTGAGGTGCTTCTGAGAACTATTCGAAAACGCGCAGATCTGAGAAATAAAGGAAATCAAAGGATAACGTTGACGCACACGCGATCTGCATGGGAATATGTGATTTGACGCGCACGCATGACTGCTACATTTAAGCAACACTTGCGCTTTATCTACCTATCCATGGTCGAGTGTGCTACGCCTAGCTACGTGTACCTATGTATGTACGTGAATAATCTAAAGCATGCACTGAGAGTTCAATCAGACTCTTGATCTACTTTAATACAGACGTGTAAAAGAGCGAATGATTATGGACAACGATAGGGATGAGATGTAACTCAGTGGATTGCCCTCTTTTCTTTAGAGCAATTTGACACTGGTGAAAATGCAGCTTTGGTATATTGTAGATTTACCTTAAAATATTGAAGAAATTTTAGTCACAAATATAAAATATTGTAATGTTTCCTGACGGTCGGAATTATAAAGAAATACAAAGGATATTCATGAAGTGGTCGAGTCGGGGTGACATCACATATTTCTCTCATTGCAATGTACCATAATTTTGAAATAAATATTTCTTTAAAAATTCATAACTCCCGAAACGGAACATGCTATTGGGACTAGGGTTAGTTTACCCACAGAGAAAGAAAAAATATCCCTAATTTTTATGAAATATCAATTTTCTTCACAATGTCCAACCCCTTAAGGCTACTTTTTTTTTACTTAAATTGGAGAGGAAAAGTACATCTTTATGTCCAGCATAATTAACATTAGAGTTAGTGTTAGGAAATGCACCTATCCATTAAGTATAGCCCCTATGAATCATTTAAGTCACTTCCAAACAAAAACGAAATGTTGCAAATTGACTGAAATCCGTGGCAGTCGAAATTCCCCAGGAACTAACAACTAAACTTGCAACATGTTTACTTCCATGTGTTGAAGGACAAACACAAGAATCGGTCTGCTAGCTGGCGGTATTCAAACTGATTTTCGCAACTGGGCTTTTTCCTCTCAAATCTGGGTGTTATCATTAAGGCCCTACTTATTTAGGGCCCGCTAGTGATGACTCAACGTGGATTCGTATCAATTTCCCATTTCCTTGAAGTATCTTGGATGGTGAGCAACAGTGTTGTAAATGGACGGATTCTTGAGGGCCACAAGAAAACAACAATGAAAATCGATAACAGTTCTCAAATGATGCGAGACCCGTCCTCATGGTTGTTGCCATGTGAATAAGAGAACACAATAGCAATCAAGTGTTTACCTATCCTAACACAACAAAGTATTAGCACTTTTACCATACTCTGTACAATGTGTGCTCATATATATCGCCAAAGTACATGGCAAGAAAGTGAAGTTTGGAATACCCCATGGTAGCACATACACCAACTGTGTGAAGTAGTTGGTGGAAACATTAGCAGGTGGATAAAATTTCAACTATTTTGCGCTTCACCAAGTGGAAAAAATTGACACTTTTTGATTTGTATTATTCGACTATACTGGGCTTCCAACGTGAGAGAAACTTCGGAGTTACAGGAATCAGAACCAACTGTTTTATAAACAAGATATGGATTCGAACGACAATCATTAAATACAACAAAATCTTCGTTCACTAAAACAGTAAGTTTTAAAGCAACGTTACATTCATTTGTTCATTAATTATAGTGCAGGTTGTAGTGAAAATTAATTTCATGTAATAAAATTTTTAGCCTTAAAGCAAAGTGTTGGATTTGAAAGAGGGCCTTAACGAGTGTGGAGAGGGGTGGCTGAGCCTAGGCCAACACTCCATTGCAAGGCGACAAGAACATATCCCAATATATAAAACGTCCTTCCTTTTCCTTGGTTTACATCATTTACAGCCTAACGCCTAGCCAATACCCACCCCCTCCCCTTTCCCAGTCCCAGACATACTCGATCTGCCTCCACTATACGCGGTGTGTAAAGTAAAGTGTATGTAGGCCTAGGTATGAGCAGATCCGTTCCTCATGTAACTTATATGGCCCTAGGGGGTCGGCAACCTTTCGGAGGGGGGGGGAGGGGCCAACTTGCTCTTCGACGAATTAGCGGAGGGCCGAAGGGGTAATTGAAATAGCCTAAAGGCGAGGCGTTTACGGGAATTTGATTGTTGAAAGTATTACAGGAATGTGTGGCTAGGCGTTCTCGAAAGTACAGTATTTCACATCGTGCATTTTGTGTGAGAGTTAGACTGATACTCGGGGGGACGGATTCTTGACCCTGTCGGGCCGGAGGTGACCATCGGGCCATGGGTCACCGACCTCTGCCCTATAGTCAAGAACGTAATTTTCACCCAACGGTGTAAATTTACTAATCATTATTACTACGCCGGCCTGGTTGATTCGAAGTCTCCGAATTTCCTTAGTAACATTTTGCCTGCACGGTAGGGTCGACGTCGATTTTGGGACGGCGTCTACGTTGGTCATCCCCTGCGTCGCCGTTTGTAAAGCCGATCGACGTTGGATCAACGTCGCCAACTGAGACGGCTGTCTGACGTAGTTTGGACCCAAAGCGACACTTCCATGTTCATTTCACGTCTGTTTGACCTAATCAAAAAGACTGTCATATTTTTTACTTCCATCTGGCCTCGTTTTTTCAGTCGCAAAGGGAATGTTCCTTAGTTACCTCTGAAAACTAACCGACCTCAATCCGACCGATTGCACCAAATACCGACATCTAGCCGAAGGCAAAAGTTTAATTGCACTTAGGTAAAGCTAAATGCACGTGGCTACGTACGTACGACCGTTTACTAACCGATGGCTGGCATGCGCAAAGTTTGAATTGAATTTGAAAGTTGATCTTCAGGGAGCCCCGTATTGGTTCACAAAGGACCCTATATCATGTTGTTCCCATTTTTGTGGGAACATAATACTATCCTCTCCACTATAGACCCACTCATCACAAGGCCAAGTACATCCCCTTTAGACCTACATACCCACCCTACCCACATAACATATCAACCCACTAGACCCACACTGCCTATACGGAACTACCCATCAAACCGAGGCCTAAACTACCAACCAGACCCACCCTTTTATGATGTTTCAGAAGTAAGAATGTTTACATCATTGAAGTAGAGTTAAGCACTCTCTACACTACAGAAGAATACATTTGTTTTGTTTATTGTTTGTGATTCAACCATGCACGTTGATTATGTTATAGCGATTACACATGGCTCTACTTGTATTTCTAAGGACGTTCTATACGTCATCACTTGTAGAATCCTTTACGTTGGCGAAAATAAAAGGGGGGGGGGGTGCAGTAGCTGGGTTACAGAGCATTTACAGTAAGATCCATCAAAAGTAGGTTTTCTGGTTTCCCCATATTATCCCATTTGAACACTCAATGTAATCTCAACGCGGATGTTTCTTGGCGCTTTTTTGTCTGCAGAGGCTCTGACCATGATCGTCTCACTGCTGAAAATCGATTGATCTTCAAACTTGAAACTATCACCCCAAAGGCTTAAAAGATTAAGCTAGACTCAGTACAGATCATCCTCTGACCTCCTTTTGCCTTCCATTTTTCGCTGAAAGTTTTACTTACCTCTTACACTGTTGGTTTCTCCTTTGACATTTGATTGACCACCTAGTAGAAGGGTCAATATCCGACCCTGTTTTTACAAATACATCTCATATACTGTATGCACCATTTTATCACATTATGTTTTCGACATAACATACATATATAAACTCATACAATATATATAACAAATAAAATTACGACATATTATGTATACATATACATATATATAGAGATATAGATATGTAAATATAGATAAGAATAAAACATGTTGCGCAAATATTTCAGAAAAACACACCTTACATTGTCAAGATGAATAGCAAACTGAGTGAAAGTATACAAGTCGATTCATTTAAATAAAAGCTGTTACAGAAGTTAGTAAGTAACACCAGATTAGAACAGTTGAAGATTAAAACTCGGGACTTTTCTATTTATTGTTGGTTGTAAATCCTTAATGAAAAGGGACTCCATGATCTTGCGTTTGTGCCAGGAATTCTCTATGTAGAGAGCAGCTGGGGTTGGAAGTTTATGGGACGCCGTTTAACATGATTGTGTATGGAACTTAATTCTCTGAAATAGTCAACGTTCACATGCCTTTTAAATCTGTCACAAAGCCTGAATTTGTACTCTCCAATGTAATAACCCCCCCCCCACAAGTTTTGCGGAAGTGACGTAACGAATTCTGAGGAGCACAATTCATGAGATATGATGAAAAAATTCGTTTTCTTTAACATCAAAAGTGACTAACAAGATAATTTTAGAAAAATGATGATTTAAAAAATGAAAAAAAAAAAAGCCCAAAACAAAAACAGAAACAATTGTTCTATTGGATTAGCAGATGAGTAACTATAGTATTTCTCTTGTTCTCCACCCACAGGTGTTGTATATTTACTTTAAAAAATGGCTAGCGGGTCGCAGAAGCGACTTTCGCTCAACTATTTCGATCCCGAAGTTCAGACTCGAAGTCCTCCACCGCCGCCCAAGAAAGAAAAGAAGCGAACTTCTATCTTAGAAATTGCCCAACGGTCCCATTCGAAGCCCGCCGAAGAAAATGCGTCTATTTTTTCAGGGGTCGAAACCAAGAGAAGGCAATCCAGACTTAGGAAGTCAAAGGTCAAAGGTCACCCGGGCTCGAAGAGCGTCGACTATGCCGTCTATAGATTGGACACTCCTAATTTAGCTGCCAAGGTCAACCAAGACACGGATATCGATTTGTCGTTTTCGGATTTAGGTTACCTTGCCCATCTGTACAAAAATTCCCTGAATCGAAGTCACCTTAACAACGACAACATCGATTCACCGGCTACCACCAAAAGGAAGTTCCGCAGCTACGTTGGTCACTCGGAGAGGTCTCTAAACCCGGACTTATACGAAAGTGTCAATCATGACCTAATGCAAATACCCAAAGAAAGGAGGAGAAAGGATAGTCTGTTTGTTCAGTCTCCAAGAAAGTCATTAGCAGAAGAGGTAAACAACAGACCAAGTATCTCATTAACTCCTAACTTAATTGTTATGAAGAAATCTCCAGGCTCACGTCGCAGTTTACCTCCAACGAAGCGTGTCAAAGGAGAACAAAGGAAAGTTAAGAAAAGGAAGTCAAGTGACAATAGAAAGCTATCAAAGCATAAAATTGATCTGAGGGACCCACTGCCAGCCGACAAGAACAGCGTCCAGTATTTGGTAGAACCTCCACCACCAAACTTCGTCATCGCGAAGAGAGACAGCAGAAAGTCGACGGCCTCTTCCAGAAACTCCGTTCGTTTCTCCGTCGTGGAAGATGCAATGGAATTAGCGGAACAGTTGGACAAATCTAAGAAAGGCAAGAAAATTAAGAAAGGAGCTGGGGAACGCCGGAAATCGCAGATTTCATACACTGAGGCAGAATTTGTGGAAGGAAGCAGCGATAGAGACCAAGAGATCGAGGCTCTGAGGATTCAGCTACAAAAGTAAGTAAAAGTATCACGGAGTGGAGGGGGGGGGGGCGGACGGGGGGTAGGACAGGCAATATGAAGGCATAAATAGTATTTGCCAGAGAAAGAATCCTCTTTTATGTTTCCGATTATCTTTTGATTTCGTTACAAGTCTTTATTCCTTGTGTAAGATGTCTATGTGTGTTAGTAATGTGGAAATATGTGCATTTCTGGTTATATACCTTCAATGTTGGTAATGTTGTTTATATATATATATATATATATGTGTGTGTGTGTGTGTGTAAACAAAACAACTAAAGGTGAAGTATCTTAAAATGTTGAAATGTTGTATTCATTGTAAACTGCTCAATTGTTAATGCCGTCACCACACCTCACTAACACCGACGTTTAACCTCCATAAGTGCGCAGTCCGTAACCTATTCTCAGTGACACTTCTTTGTGCTCAAACGCTAAACAAAAGGTAGACTGTATTACTCGGAATTTCGGAGACAAAAATAAGGGTCGTTTACTTTTCCCTACAGTGTATCCCTGAAAATCCCCCCGGACATGTCCAAGACAATTCGTCTCACTCTAACTTTTACCCTTTCCCTGAAGGAATTATCAAGGGGGGGGGGGACCTGTCCGAGGGAGAATTCTCCTGGTTGGGAATTTCTCTTTAGAAATTGTTAGGGGAGGTTGTCCTACGGGGAATTTCCCTGGGTAATTTGTCGGAGGGAGGGAAAATTTCAGTTTGGAGTTGTCAAGTCATTGTCTTTTTGTATCTCAATAGATAGATAGTCGTGATGTACGTGATGCAGTTTCTGTAAATGAGAGCTGAATAATCAGTGAAAGCTGTAATTGTTTAAAGGGACTCATTGAGTTGACATCAATAAAGTTTGTGGTGGTTTTGAAGGATATAAACACATGACAATACTTACAATTAGCATAAGTAGTCAAGTTTCACATCCAATAGTTATGAAAACTGTCAAAATTTTCAAATTTTTGACTGTTAGTTGCACTGGTTGTGTGCGTGTGAATGTAGTACTAGTATGAAAAGTGTCTGGTCACGAATTTTCATAAACCAAATTAAATCGTTAATTACTTACTCATTAATGTTCCATTGTATGTGAAACATTGGGATCCTCTTAGTTTGCCCATTTGTCACTTGTATGTGAAGGAAACTTGACGGGTGTAGGTAAATTTAGTGAATTTCAGGAAACAACTCAATGAGCCTCTTTAAATAAATAGAATATGGCGAATATAACATACTGTATACTACATGGAATAATCTGCTACAGCCACTTAAGGAAACTACTACCTGAACATCATCTAAACGAAAATTAAAGACATTTTTTACTGCAAATGGTGTGACCCTTTTCATTCGTCCGTTGGGTTTGGAAACAAAATCAGTTTCAATCCCACAAAAATCTCTAAAAATCAATCTTCAGTTTCAAAACTTGAAGGCGATTGGATGAAACAGGGCTTTTACTTAAAAGAAGCGCACTGCCTTTCATTGCACGCACAGTAGCTATGCGTAAGATCTGTGCATAAGATCAAACTTACTCACAGTGATGTATAAACTGAAATAAAATGAAAATTTCCACAAAACGTTTTATTTATCTTATTTTTCGAAATTGACTTTTACAAAACTTAAATTACTGTACGTGTGATTTTAGTCAAAAATTGCTGTGATGAGTTTTTTTTTTTTTCAATGTGGTTAGTTGACATACAATAATGAAAAATTATTTGTTCATTTGGATTATCACACAGTATTAACCTTCTTTGTCTTCTCCCATTTTAGGAGTCTCGGGCCACATCCTGCATCTCGAGACATCTCCCCAGATTCTGATTACATCTCTAACTCCTCAAATCGTCACAGCAGAAGCAATTCTTCATCCTCCTCGGGATCATCATCTGCATCTTCTTCTGGTTCATCCAGCTCTGAGAGTGATAGCCGAAGTGGCAGCTCCAGTAGTAGCAGCGGCAGTAGTAGTAGGAGTAGCAGTCGTTCGCGTAGCAGTTCCAGTAGCCGCAGCTCTCGCTCCTCTTCGAGTAGTCGGTCGGAATCAGATCAAGAACGCGGCAGAAAGAACAAATACGAAGTCAAAAGTCAAGACAAGCAAACTAAAGAGAAACACGAAGATGGTGAGGTGCACGATGGGAAAGTGTTGCTAGGTGAAGCCAGTAAACCTCGCACGAAGACGTCTGTAATATGCGTGATATTGTGAAAACTGCAATATGGTCAAATGTATTTGAATACAGTAAATCTTGATGGGGTGTTTCTACCGACTATTTTTAAGTTAAACACAACCATGTTTGAAAGATTTAGAAAAAAAAACTGAACATTGCTTTTAAAGAAAACAATTTCACCTTAACTGTAGAAGTCTTCCTACCAGCGACCTGAAAAATCCAGTTCATAGAAATTTCTCGGCCTTCAGATCTATAGTACATCGACACGGGAGTAATATGAGAACACTGTACAGAGTGCGAACTACGCCGACCAGTTAGACCAATATTTGTAACTGGGGAAGGTGGGGGGGGGGGGTATATTTGATGCTTACGCAATGGAAGCCATGCACCCCATGGGTTTTATTCACCATCATATTAATTCCAAAGTATATATAGGTCGATAGCCCAGTACCTCAAATACGTCGCTAATGTTATTACGGCATAATCACCAGACTTTCATTAACACAGAAATTGGAACATCATACACTTACTATGTTATGGCGAGTTGTCAGGTTTATCTTTAACAAATAAAGCCTTTATCTCGTTACCTCGTATAGAAGTGTAAATAACATATATGATATACTGTATTTTTAAATTATTTTTTATATATATTTATATTATATTTGGTTGAGGTCGCACGCCACCATTAGATTATGTGCATCTGGTGTATTTGCACACCGTGCTCGAGAATAGTGCCTAAAATAAGCCACGGCAACCCCTCCATGTTAGCAGTCATCATCACTATTCTTTTGACTGAATCTCGAGGAACACCAATTAAAGTACAGATGATGCGAAAAGTAGAGCGATTGAAGGAGATCTAAATTGTTTAAGGACATCAACGTTTAGCCCAAGAGACGGGGTGAGTGGGGGGGGGGGGGGGCGGTATCACTCTTAGCCTCCAACTCTTCTAGCTTAAAAATCTGAAAGGTCGACATCAGGAAACTTTTAAGTGCCATCGTAGACAAGTCGTCCTTACCTGATAGGTAAGGAATCCCTGAAATGATGAATATCACTTGCATGAACGAGGGGTCTTGTAGAAAGTCGCTGTTTTATTGAATATAGTCTCAATTCGATTGGTGGGAAAACGTATTTTATCTTGCTTCAATAGATTATAGCAATGGGTTTCAGTTTTGATGATTTTCACGAGTCGCAGTCATACTTAAGTCTCCTGTTTTATTTCACGTTTGCTTCGGACAGATATGATACGTTCGTTGACATTGAGGTCAATGACGGTTGCTGACGTCATCATCAGTGAAAAATGAGGTTTCCTGTACAAAATATCGATTCACGCGGTATTACGTACGTACGTGTTTTCATTTTAGGGCATCATTGAATCAAAACGTAAAAAAAAGAATTAACAATGAAAGCGACAGCACACTTGTTGAAAATAACCTAGTTCCACCTCAACAGCCTATTGTGGTTTACCGCCACCTAATGTTCCAAGTGTTGATATGTACTCTTTCGAACTGTAAACCGTGACGCCTGCAAAGAATTCACTGAGATTGATCTCACCTGAGATCAAAGGCCTTTTATACAGTATTTATTAGACTTCACTGTGATGATTGGATGATTGGCTCAATTAAGCATGAATATTTATAGTGCATAACGTAAGTATTCAGCGTATTCAAGTGATTACGTCTGTAAGGCAGAGGTTCGTACTTCTAATGCAATGAGAGGTGTAGCATGAAAATCACACGTCCGTTGTGCGGGGCTAACCGCCACCTCACCCATAGGGCTTAAAGCTTAAGAGTACATGAGCAACAGAAACGTTATTTTTATTAATAAATGTAATATCTGCATGAAAATTTATAAAAAAGTGTGATAAGATCAACATAAAGCCAGGTGGGTCTGCTGTAGCAATATCTGCATAACTTCATCACTTAAGTTCCAGTATCCATGGATCGATGTTGGGAAAATGTGATGAGAGTCGGCAACGCAACTTGTCGGATTCTTGATGGTTTAAAAGTCTACGTCGATAGCCTCCTCCTCACTCATTCTGTAAAGTGCAATGCTACCACAGTTTATGGCACACTGTGTGTTGTACATACCGGTGTCATATAATGCCGTCATATTCAACCACAAATTATTACGCATTGCTTTCTACACATTTGACCATCTCTTGCATATGATTGCTTTGGGACATTGGGTTAATTCTTAGGTCATGTGGGTTTGAACGACAGTAAAGTGTTGGTCGTTACAATAAATATGAATCAAATCGGTAAATGTAAGCTTAATGTGCTTGCTTAAAACTGGGAAATATTTTTAAACATTTCTCTTAACTTAAACGATTATGACAATTGTTAACGTTTCTTTAACGAATCAGTATTGTGGAAACTTATGATCGGAATTTAAGAAGAAATAGGTGTCACTGTACTGTTTACAGAACCACACACAGATGAACTATATATTGACCATCGTAATCTACATTCTATCAGTACACTATCAATTGACCCAGCAGTGTGTACTTTATCGGCTGACATAGGCAGTGTAAAATACGGATGCCTATTAAGGCCACGTTAAACTGGCTTTTTGTTTATTCTTTTTTCATCTCGTCTCAGCCTGTGGTAAAATCATTAGCGATGATTCAGTTCACATCAATATAATTATCTGCAACTTCATGTTGTACAGTAAGTCCGAGCTCTCTGCACCCAGAACTGTAGCCAGGTCAGACTTCCTAGGGTGACGGACGGCATAGAAACAGGGGGAGGGGGGTCCATCGGCACGTGTGATAAAATGTTAATTTTTATTTCACCTTGAAAAATTCTGAGGAGGATATGTTTGTGGAGCGGGGAGGGGGTGGGGGTCGGCCTTGTCAGTGTGTACTTTATCGGCTGACATGAGCAGTGTGCTTGACCACGGACCTGCTTGTACATTACAACTGATGAAGTTCTTCGAAGGTAAACCAAACAAGTCGTTACACTTAAACACGTGGAGCGTGGGCAAGAATAACAGAACGGGGTGGGGGAGGGTGGGCAGGGTTGTCTCTACAGGAGAAAAGGAGCAGAAAAAATGCGAGAAACAAAGAACCATTGACAATTAATTAGCCTTATATTTGTTGTGATCAATCAAAGTATATGGTTTGAGGTGGCTTGGATGACCCGCGAAATATCTACACATTTCAGTTCTGCCGAACTCCAAACTGATGTTTATCTGATATTGATCTCCAAGTCTGGTCACGTGATATTCAGCTTTCTTCACCCGAGTTCACGGACACTATCCAAGCGTTTAACAAAGACACTTTCAAAGCGAATGAATCCTAAAGTGCATGTCTCTATATCTGTCACAGTTACTTAAATGAGCGCCATCCTTTCTTCTTTACATCGGTGACTTATCTTCTCTCTTAGCGTCCTCTGCTTTCCGTCTCGTCATTCCCGTACGTAACATCTCCATCAAAATTGCAACTTGTCATGAAGAGCACTTGCAGTGGGTCTATATAGTGCCGCGTTGCTATACTGTAGTACTGAATTCAGTCTTGCTAATGTTTACTGTTGTCATTTTCTGATCTGTCGCTAGTTTACTAATTGATGTGACTGAGGAGTTGAAAGTTTACTTAACAGTTTAGATCGTTTCCCCATATGCAGAAGTGTTGCTACAGATTTTTACTGGCTATGCACTGCGAGCTCAAATCTGTACCCCTAATCGTTGGAAGATAACTCGGCGCATAGGGAACAACTACGGCGGAGTCAACCAAAAAAAAAAAAAAATTGATCGATGCTGTCCTCGCGTAAGAGCAAACAGACTACTCAAACCTAAACAAGATTAACCTAAAGCTTGATAAATTTAATCAAGATAAGAAACAATTCGAAAAGAACAAAGTTCAGTTAAATGTTAGTTAAGCCAGTAACGTGCAGTTAGTTGTTGAAGTTTTCGAATTATCGTTGGTGCGTTAACAGATCTTTGTAAACATCCAGGGATGGATGATGCATCAGCAGTTTTCTCTCCTTTGGTATAGCTAAAAGTTAGGGTCCGCCGTAACTTCAATTTTCTACTTTAACTAACAGTAGGCCTATTTTATTCAACACAGTGCACGCCGACGACTAGAGTTTTTCAGCCCCTTGGCAACCTTATCAGCATCAGCAGGGCGGCATGTAGACACTGCCGTAAGCGAGGTGGTACGTAAGTAATTAGAAGACCTCAGACAACAGAACCTAGGAAGCTGTGCATATAGCTATTACTTATTTTTTTCACTGTCCATGCGTTTTCAGTCTCAAAAATGGAGAAAGCCGAAAATCATCAGAAAGATACCGAGATAAAGAAGGTAAATTCATTTTCCTTTTTTTAAAAAAGAAAAAACAAGAATGACATCATTTTAATGAAAAAAAAATAATAAAACTTCGCCTGAACTACGACTGCCCACGAAAAGAATTACAAAACAAAGTCATTGTAGTTTTGTAGTCGAGAAGGCGTACGTACGGTGTTGTTGTTGGGGGAGGGGGGGGGGGGGAACGTAAGCATGAAACGGTACATGGATGTATGTTACTACCGGACACAGTCAATTAGGAAGGTTGAGCACTAACGTACAGCTCATGGTATATTCATTCATGAACCACATGATTTTACTGAGCCTGGTGACTACATGGAGGTACAACAGCGTAGCTGCGATTCCATTGAGACACATAATTTTATTTTATTTTTCTTACTCCAGGAGCAAAGAGTTGTTTATATAGTGTGCAATTACTGAGGATATAAGGTACCGTAACTTAACTACCAGTCCCACATGTCCCGTGTCATCTTATCTATGCATGCAATGCGGAATACCATTTGAAAATGTGCAAGGTAACCGGAGTTAGCCAACGATATCCGCTCCCAGTTCTTTAAAACAACTTGGAAAAAGTAAAACACACGCACAATATATACACAGCATGACATATACAACTGGGGACACCAATCTGAGCACATATTACACTCATTCTAGACAGGTAACTACCTGTGACTCCTACATACCACCCCTCCGCTCCCCACCACCTTGGTGCTTGCTCCCTGTTGCACATTATAAGTTGTTTTAAGCAATCCATTCTTCCCTTCTTGCGAGTCCAGTTCACTGAACAATTAACAAGATAAAGAGATCTATAGTTACGTAAGGATTTCATTTATTATTTCAAATTTTGTAAGATATCAAGGCAACCTTGGAATAGGTACCTGTCTTATTTGCCAGGCTCACAGTTCACTTTTATCTGCTCAGATTTTGTCAGAAAGTGCCCCCCCCCCCCCGCGCAGTAGAGAGAGAGAGAAAACGTTACTTTTTATGTTTTCTTTTGTTGACGTCTCATAGATAATATTCATGATTTGTGTTTTATGCGCCGCCATAGCTTTGAGTATGTTATATTGTTGGGTGAAAGGTTTCAATGTTTACCTGAATTGTTGGGCCAACTTTCTTTCGAATAAAATGATTTATCCTTTTAACTCAACGTAAGACGATTGGTAATTCTGCCCGTTCGGTATTTACAGGCCTACCCTTCCAGCAACTTGAGACTTAACGTATACGGGCATTCTTCAACTCGAGACAATAAAAAACAAGAGAAGACGATTTCTTTTGTCTGACCCAATTCTTTCATATAAGTAATCGCCCCCACCCCCCGCAAAAAAAATCCTCAGATCTGTTACAATCCTGTTAAAATCTGTTAAAATCCTTGGAATCGTGTCTCTGTCCTTTACCGTGTTCTAGATATTCACATTTTTCAAATTTTGATGAAAATGCAAATAAGATGACGTATAGTGATGCGCCGTGCCAGTATTTCCTTCGTTAGGCCTATATCTCTTATCGCTTAATTACGTGGTAACTGGGCTTCACATTGGTAAGTGATATTAATATTTGCAGAAAAAAATATAAAAATAATAATGAACAAAGGTTACAATAAGAATTATCATGGGGGTCCCTTTCTTGACGTTACAAGTTTGCATATTTAGACAATGTGCGCTGTGTATGACGGGAATTTGCGTGTAAAATTGTAAATGTTTGATGGATTGTGATGGAAATTTGAGGCTATTTTCAACATTTTTAACGATTAATACAGCCAATATTCCAACATGTCATTTTCATGTCACACAACCTTTAAATTTCTCGTAAGAAAGGCGATTTGCATTGTGAGAGATTTAAAAGGAAGTATCTTACAGAATAAAAGAGCGATAGTACAGTATATAATATGTTGTACGAGATTCTATATCCCAAACCCGTCGAGATGAATAACGCGAGATATGTCTGCAATATAATCGTAAAATACCCAATTGATCAAATTTACATGTTTTACTTTTTATTTTATTTTTTCGGGGGAGGAGGGGGGAGGGGATACACCTACGGTACCTCCCCGGATCCGTCACTGTCTACAAAGTTGTGGTGATATCTTTCTCAATTCCAAGCTGTGAAAAGTAGCGTTCAAGTTTAAGAATGGATTCGGAAGTCTCACTTACAGACAGAGACTCATCGCCCCACATATGTTCTAATTCTCCAAACCACTCGTACTAGTCAAGTCCCCCCCCCCCCGACTGTCTGAAATTCCTTAACATGTGTAATCAAATCAATGGGGCCCTGTGTGTGTGTTGTGTAATATGAGCTGCCTCGCATCTTTCAAATTTGCTTTTAATCAAAGAGCTGAACCAATTGAGAATTTTGCTTTCCCCCAGACTGAGTCAAAATTGTCCTTGGGGTGATGAGTGGCTGCCTTTAAGTGGGGTGACGTCACTGACGTTAAGTATTCACCGCACCTTTGTGGGTGTGGGATGCTGCGGATATAAACTGCACAGTTAGACTTTTTGATATCCCTGTATTGATGTTACAATCGTTTGTTTCTTTTTTTTTTATCTATGTCTATTTTATATTTCCAGCGATCTGTGACTGCGCCTTTGGTATTTGCTATAACTGCAGCTGTTGGTTCGTCTTTTCAGTTTGGTTATAACACCGGAGTTATAAACAATCCTCAATCGGTGAGTAGGAATTGGTTCCACCAAAATTACGAAACAGTGTAAAAAAGAAACATATTCACTGTACGTAATAAGTAAATATAAATATAACTGCAGCATTGTCGAAAGGTTTGAAATAATTATAGTAGGTCTAATTAATATTCGGTTTGTTGAAAAGTGCGATAACTTCAATTAAATTATTTAAAGCTAAGTACGTAATGTTAATTCTCCACTCCCAGTGGCTATACTACCCGATCACGTGACTGACTTATTTACATGTATAATAATTAAAACCCTCTGAGAAAGATGTAGCTTACATCTAAAATAAAAACTGAACTTTTATCATAATTTTATTAAAATGTGCTTAAAATGATTTCTGCAAATAAGAAAAAAAAATTACATGTTGTCATTCTATAAGCCTCTTATAAATCTCGAAAATCTTCTCAACAGTGTTTATGTAATACATATATTGAGAGTTTTCGTAACTTCCGTCAATGGTTTCTATTTTTTATTGACCAGAAGTGAATTGATTTTGTAAAGTTTTTTTCTGTCGTTCTGATAGACTAGCATACGCTGGAACATATTATTTGGCATGTATCGACCAATTTTGCAAAATAATAAGGAAATATAAAAATGGCTCATGTGTGTTCTAAAATCAATCGGACGGTTTTCTGTTATTTTCATTCCTTCAGCCGTAAATCACTGAACCATCACTGACTTAGATGTTCTGATTTCGATTTGGGTCATTTCAACAAACAGACGAAAATTGGCATATGGAGATATAAATAATGTGGACAAAGTCGATTAATTCAAGCACTTTGTAAAAATTGTGCAATAAATTTTCTGCAAACCAAAGCAATTTTGGTTGGCAACGTATAGCTCAGTACCAGTAAAAATTGAAATGGTCATGCGTGGCTTTTATTCAGGCAGCTTGCTATACATGATGCACCATGCTGTGCGAGCGGCAATTAGTAAACAGTTTTACAGCCAGATAGTTCTGATACTTCAAATATAGTTTTCCGAACAACAAGACACCATTCGGTAGTACAAAAAATTTACGCCCAAGAAAATATGAAGTTTTTATTAATATACATTTTATTCACTTGCAAGTCGCCATGTTGTTGCGAAATTACATGATTCGTGACGTCACGCATGTCACCTGTACATGTCACGTAGTATTGCCAATGATTGTGATAAGTCATACATTTCCAAAATGGCGATACGCTGTACAACAACGGCGGGAAGTTTGAAGTTTTATTTGGAAAGAAGTTATTACGAAAATAAAACCAACACTGTCGTGACTGTTCGTAAAAATGATGGGCACCAAGTGTAGATTGAAATTGAAACACCCACTACAGTTCCTCTTCGCTGCAATCACAGATCAATAGCCTTAATAGGGACACATCCTTTTTATCGCACTATTCGATTGGTAGGTAAACGCGTGTTCACGCCTGGAAGTTATATACATTCCTTCAAACATGGAACCCTTTAATTCACAATCTTAATAAAGTGCGCCTAAAGTCAAATATTTCAGAGACATATGTGACGGAGTTTAAAAATTGAATTCAAATCGTTGGACTCTCTTCTTTGAAGGACATATCTGAGCTGAGTTACAAAATGTTGAAGTATAATCACACAATTTCAACACTGGGCAATGATTTTTAATGTCATCCTTGTATTACTCAAATTAATTTCTTTGTTTTTCTTGGGTATTTTTTTTTTCGAAAGCCATTGCACCTTGTCACGAAATGTGATCACTGTCTTACTGTTGTCTGGTGACTTGGCGATACATTTCACAATTTCAAAAGGAAGCAAAAACAGGTAACGTGAATTTTACGGGAAGGACATCGCAAAATCATAACGCAATGGATCACATGAAATTGAGGGAATATCCTTCGACATTTTAGATCGTAGCAATGAAACAAGCTATGAAGAATTGGGATTTATCTTCCAACATCTAACATATATTTCTAGCAATTTTTTTAATTTAGATACCCTTTAAATTGCGCTAAAGAGGAACCTGTTACACATGCTATTACCCTGTGTGCAACCAGGGAGGTGCAATTTGCGGATGCAACGCTACACAAGCTAAACGGGCGCCGTTCCCTTCACAATTTCAAACTCAATCAACTTGAAAATGAAGGCTTTGAATAAGGGCTCTTGTAGCCTCTGAGTTACTCGCTTTTAGTGACAAAAATAGGAAAAATAAAAAAAAACATGGTTATCCAACAAACTCCAGCCGATAGGCCTAAGCCTATAGACAGAGCCCCCTATTTTTTTTTTAAAAAAGAAGAAATTGATAGCTCAGCGGGAGATCTCAGAAAGCGTTGTCGGTAGCTTATTATTTTGCTACTATGTTAATCCAAGTGAAATTGTACTTTGCAGGGCTGTATTGATGTCTGGCCTGCTATTGCTGTTAAGTTAAAAGTTCAGTCGGGATCAATAGAGGCTAAACTCAGATGATCTTGCCCTGGGAGGCTATCAACTAAAGTAGATTGGATTCATCGTCATAAGTGGGTTGGAGGAAGTCTTAACACTCAGAGAAAAAGAGTTTCCTGTTTGGTTGGGCGTCAGAGGTCATAGTTCAAAGTGAAATCCGAAAACTCTGTCGACATGATAACCACATTATTTAAAGTTGGTTTTACAGCACACGTTGGTCGTTGACTTAGCCTGTTGATATAGTGTTTGATGATGTCAAATATTACTTTGGGGTCGCAGTAGTGAATATGTGGACGATGTGTGTTGGAAATCTAAGTAGGAATCTCATTGCCACATATTTTCAGGTCATCGAGCAATTCTTGAACGAAACCGGCAACCGAAGGACAGGAGAATGGATGGATGAGACCAAAGTCAACTTTTTGTGGTCAACGTCGGTGGCCATCTTTGCTGTTGGGGGTATGATCGGCTCCCTCTCCGCCGGAGCTATCGCTGACAAATTCGGAAGGTTAGTGACGATATCCACATAAATAGGATGTGGATACATACGTGCAAGCAAGCGGAAAATCAGGCATGATGCATGCACTACTCACGTATTTTTTTACAGGGGTGCATCCTTTACACAATCAAATTCATTTCGACAGATCGTATGTAAAGACGTTTGAACAACCAACCGTGGTATATTGGATTGAAAGGTTTTGATTGTTCTCTCGTAGATCCGAAATCAATGACTAAGGTGACTACAGTGACCATGGTTTTGTTGTGAAGCATAAAGGTCATGTTACTGTGAAATTAGCCCACGATAACCTTCTATCCAGCACATTACTCTAGACCCCCTACACCTATGATAGAAGCTACAATGATGATAAACCTAGAAAAACATGATACCACTAGTTTTCGAAACATCGGCAGATGAACCATCGAGTTTGGTTCAAGTATTATTGCCAACGAGCATGATAGGCTAGTAGATCAGTGCCACCTGCAAGCACATCAGGTGATCCTCCATGCCTGGTATAGTACATGGTTTGTAGTAGCTCCATGGATGCATGGCGAGACTTCCAGATATAATAAATTCATTGTATTCCACACATGACGTCTGCATGTTATTTGATGCACCCACAGTTCTTTTCTCCTGGCCGACTGTTTAGTTGCCATTCTCTACACATACTCATACCCTCACCTGTCGTCGGCTTTGGGATTAAAGTTCATTGGTTTGTGCTTCCATGGTTTGCACTTTCATGGCACGCAATTAGTGCAAAGGTTCAATGCCTCGAAGTCCATCTCTATACAATCCAGTTCCCATGACCACGTCAAGAGGTCCGTGACCCAGAGCTGCAGGGAGCTGGCCCGATATAGGGAGGAGAAAAGGAGCGGATCGGCTAGAAGGAACTGTTGACTCACAAGAATAGATAAAAAGAAATCAGTCTGATTTTTCCTAAGAGTTAAACAATTAAAAGGGGTCCATAAACAATGGAAAGACTATGATCGATGAAAGTTGTTGCAAAAAGCTCCCAATAAATGGTGCGGAGGGGGGGGGGGGGGAGGAATTAAGTCATTTCAGAATTCATTCGAAATGTTTGACAACTTGTAAACATGATGATTTAATGCAGTTCTGAGCGAGTCTTACCTGCTTATGATAGGGGAGGAATATAGACCTACTAACGCCCCCATGATTTCTATTCCCTACTTAGTTCTTGAACTTATGAATGATACCGGAAGAGTGGAATACATACGTACTTAAATAAAAGACTTTGGATTAAGACAATGAGAAAGGAGTGCAAATATTGCATATACAGAGTCAGAATACAACCAAGCATAATTCAACTGGAGTTGTGAAATATGAATTGAAACACTATTAAAGTGATTCTGAAATGTTTGACAACATTTTGCTGATGGTATGGGGGGGGGGCGTGATCGAGGGTGGCCCTACTCACGACCATTCCCCCCACGTCTCCTTTTCTCTAAGGGTATAAAAGAACCGTCAAACGTTATTCGAGTAGTCAAATACATTCTTTTATAAGAGAGACTTTGAATGGAAGTGATATCATTGTATTAGAACAATGGAACACGAGTGTAAATAAATCGGTGTGGGGGGGGGGGGGCAGCTAGATCAACCACTCATGTCAGTCCTTCAGATGACAATAGATTATCATTGCTGATATCGGCATGTACAATAATTGATACCCTTTTATTTACCAGTTTAGTCTTAAAATTACATTAAAACAGATAAATATGTGGCGATATCTTCTTTTCAAACAAAGCGTTATACAGCTTTGCACTATATGTAAGACGTCTCATGATAAGAAGTGGTAGTTTCATACATATTAATTTAGTGTAGCAATGAGCAATACAATCACTGACATCCTAAAAAAATAATGATTAAAAGATAAAAGCTATTTTTTTCTGATTGCGTAGTTACAGAAAGGATGAGGTGACACGTGAGATAGCCCATTCCCCCCTCACAAAGCCTTGCTCCAGGTGCCCTACTGTAGAGAGGTTTGGAAGTACATTTTTACATAATGGTGGTTCTATAAGAGAGGAAGAGAATGTGCCTCCAGGAAAAGTTTGTGACCCTCCAGTGTCCCCTCCCCCATCACTCAAAAAATTATGTCCACCCCATTGATACTTCGTTTTTAAACAACTGATATCTTCATAGTCAATATATTGATGTCGTCTGTATTAATAATGACTGATAGTTTCATACATGGCTGATACCTAATTGTGACTGACTGAGACGTTCATTGGCAATGACTGATATCTTCATTGCAATGGCTGATACCTTCAGTAGTAATGACTGATACCTTCAGTGGTAATGACTGATAGCTTCATCGGAATTACTGATAGCTTCATCGAACTGACTGATATCTTCAGTGGCAATGACTGATACCTTCAGTGGTAATGGCTGATACCTTCAGTAGTAATGACTGATACCTTCAGTAGTAATGCCTTATGTCTTCATCGCAATGACTGATATCTTCAGTGGCAATGACTGATACCTTCAGTGGCAATGGCTAAAACCTTCAGTAGAAATGACTGATATCTTCATTGGTAATCACTGATGTCTTCATCAAAATGACTGATATCTTCAGTGGTTATGACTGGTGCCTTCAGTGGTAATGACTCACAACTTCATTGGCAATGACTGATACCTTCACATTCAATGACTAGCACCTTCAGTGCTTCAGTAATAACATATTCAGTCACTGTTATCACATCATGCCATAAAATATAGCTTTATTCATCGTTATTCATTGTTAAAGTTATATTTCATCACATAATCATTTTCGTACCGTTATCTTACAGAAAGCGTGGGTTGTTATTTAACAACATTTTAGCCTTCGTCGCAGCTGTACTCATGGGTTTCAGCAAAATGGCCAATTCCTACGAAATGCTTATCATTGGCCGATTAGTGATTGGTGTAAACTGCGGTAAGAAAATCGTGTTACTGTAAACAACGAATAAGAAGTTATCTCACACGCAATGCTTCATACGTGCTGTGCAAATTTGTATTTATACCCAGATTTACAAGAACCGGTGTTGTATATGTCTCATGGCCTTATTTCATATCATTTTATTCTTCATTATTTACATGATTTACGAAGTTCATAATATTTTTTGGCTTGGACGCATTCATGCAGGAATCAATACCGGTCTCGCCCCGTTGTATCTTTCCGAGATATCTCCGCTGAATCTAAGGGGAGGAATCGGCGTACTTCACCAACTGGCTGTCACGACCGGCATTCTTATCTCTCAAGTGTTAGGGTTACCTGTCGTGCTGGGTGAGACATCGTTTGTTGATCATCAGTTTCTGTCTTTTCTTACCTGGGGAAGGGGTGTAGGGCGGGAGGAGTCTGTTGCCTGATGGTACGAGTCACTCTTTGTTATGTAACTGTGTTGTTCATATTTGTCTAAATATAAGTGTGAAGATGAGTATACAGCTTGGGAGGAGCATCCTTTGTAATACTTGTTCAGAAATTTGTTTTCAGCCTTTATTGATCCTTTCTTAAATTTTATTTTACGACTTTAAACAGACTAAAACTATGTTATGTATAACGCCAATGACTGTTAATAATTGACTAATGAATGATTCTATTGACTTCACACATGATGCGTTGAGAATGAAATTAGGCATTAATGGTCAAAACTAGAAAATTTTCGGTCGAAGTTATCCGTGGTTTTTGACCGTGACGGGTGAAAATAAATATTTCCTCTTTTACCTAACGAAAGGGAAAATATTGCAAATCAAACAAATCACACTGCCGTTGTCGCAAGATTGACAGGTTTTGGTTGAAACACTTGTTGCAGGTACGAGCTCGTTATGGCCGGTTTTACTGGGATTGACCTTGGCGCCCTCTATTTACCAGCTCTGTACCCTTCCGTTCTGTCCGGAAAGCCCTCGGTATCTGTTGATAAGTCAGGACAAGGAATTTGAGGCAAAGAAAGGTATAAATACTCATGAATATTAATCATTAAACATACTTCATGGTTCCCGCTAGCACTCGATGAATAACACGATATCATGCATTTTGACAACCCTTAAGACTTGTATCTGCACGAACTATTCCTAATTTCTCTGACCATAACCTAACATTTCACGTACATCGGATATGATTTACATGTCCGTCAGACAAGGATGTGAAACCTAACGTAACAAAACTGGATTTGGTGCCACCTATGGCGGCTGTAGCGCTTTGTCAGCGTAGTGTAAGCGCTGTCCTGGTAAAGGGATCTTATGTGACCTCCTCACATTTGGATTGTATTTTTTTTCTCAGATAGAATAATTATGTGGAGACAGCAACTGGTGCAATCTTTTCCACCGTATTTGAGCTAAATATACACAATTTAGGTGTATTTGTTAGAAATTGGTCTATAAAGTATTTTAAGTAGGAAATGTGTGAATGTAAACCATATATACTTGCAATTTCTTTATCAATTACTTGGACTTCAGCTTTGGTGTGGTTGTGCAAAGACGATGACGTCAGTGACATACTTCAAGACATGAAGTCGGAGCACGAGGACGAACAAAAAGAGGAGAGGATGAGCATCGGCAGACTCTTAACGACGAGTTCCTTGAGACTGCCTCTCATCATCAGCATAGTGATGCAACTATCACAACAACTTTCTGGTATAAACGCTGTAGGTCTTCATTAATCTCATCAGAAGTTTCTTTGCGTCTTCATTGTTTTTATTTATTACCAATAAGACAAAAAAGGTTTTAGGATAAGATCGAATTACTAACTGGTTCTGATCGTTAAGTTAGAATATCCCTCAAAGTCAAGTTCATGGTGAAACTCTCACAGCATCTGTTTGGTGTTCATGCTGTGTGTTTTTTGTAAAACTTTAGTGGCCATCAGGTCCCCCTCCTATTAGCATTTGTCTGTTTATTGACACTATTGTGATGCAAATATGGCGATGCAGTTTTAGCATAAATCTCGGTGGGTTCCGCTCATTAACTCTGCCTACCTGATCATATCATTAGCTTGGTGATGAGACTATAAAAATAGCTCCCTGAAATCAACACTGAAAGTTTTCATACAGCAAAATGTAGGCGTCGTCGTTTGATTTCAAAGTGAATCACATTCGCTAATTGTCATGCCATATTGGAATTTCGACTAGGACTGCACAATAGCTAACAGGTTGAAACACTGATCATACACACTGATCACAGCAATCTACCGGTGTCAGTGTACACAAGTGTAAACGAAAGTAAACGCTAAACTATAAAGATAGTTTTCTACTCTTCAGTATAAAACTATCTTTCTGGTATCTATTCTCTAAGTTTGATGCAATAAACCAAACGTATGATGCTGGTAAGGTGTGTGTGTGTGTGTGTGTGTGTGTGTGTGTGGGGGGGGGGGGGGTGCCGTTGTGAAAAATCCTTTCATCATCGGTGAAGTGGAACTAGTAGAACACATCCATCGTGGCGTACATGAACCCTATCATCTTCAATCAGGCGGGTGGCAAGGAATTTGTCAATATGATGATGCAATGACTGTAGTGGTGTTGACTATCCTAACTATAGCGCCACCGTCCACCGTTAGAGGGACGCCAATACGGAAAAGTTTGGACGAAAAAAGCCTTCCAGATCGATGGGAATGAAACTTCCTTGTAACCTTCGGAATCACCTGAAAACAATGGCATATCAATGACATATTTGTCTTATTACGAATGCAGTTGGCAGGACAGTTCTTGAGTAATACACATCCATTGTGGAGGTGTCATTTCCCAGGCCTTGCACGTCGCATCTAAACATATAATACAAGAAAAAATGTCAAGATCACACGAAATATTAGCAGACACCAAACATATGCTCAAGATGCTTCCCCTTGACTTGAAACTTGTAGCCCTTTAAAATTGACTCACATCGTCAGTAGTTGTTAGGCAACCATCTCAAACTTTGTGACGCTACCATCACAACAGTTGAGGGGCAACAGTTGAAACCTTTATTGAGTCAAAGCTCAAAGTTACCGTAATGAAAAGGCAGTGGTTATTGTTGTAAGTAAAAATTAGCGGTTAGACAGCTGTTAATGCTATGTTGCCACAAGGAAGTTAAGCTGGAGCATCAGGACTCTTTGTCATCTTCAGCCCTTATCTGCTACATAAGTTATGATGCAACTGTTCTCGCAGTCGAACTCGCACTAGGCGGTGCGCATTTTTGTCTAACCGTTAAAACGTCTCACATTTAGCAATTACACTGAATGCTAATTGATTTAAAAAGTTGCCCTTCGTCTATTCTACCCACAGGTTCTGTATTATTCAACTTCAATATTCATAGAGGCAGGTGTTGACGAGGATAAGAGCCCCTACGTCACTCTCAGTACAGGAGCTATCATGGTCATTATGACTATCGTATCGGTAAGCAAGGGGAACCGGTTGACATACGCCCTCACTCATTGTTGTATATGTCCATGCATTCTGTGTGTGTCTGAGAAAACGTAGTTACATTTTGTTATTGTTTTCTCTTCCGTAGATTCCATTGATGGACAGGTTAGGCCGCAAAACTTTGCACATGTTCGGTCTCGGTTTTATGCTCTTCTGGGCAATATTTCTGACTGTATTTTTAGCTATTTCGGTGAGCTTCTCTTTCTATCATTTACCTTATTTTAATGTGTCGTGACAAGTGGCTCATGAATAAATTCTTGAAACGGTCATCAGATGCCGTTTGTAGCTGGCACTTACTTCAATTTCTTTTAAGTAATTAATGTTTTTGTTAAAATTCGTTGGTGCAACTGAATATAACTACGGTGTTTTGACAATACTTTGGCACCATAGTTAATAATTCCTACGTAAGGAGACCGTGGCTCGTATAACTTAGGGATTTGCACTTGGTCATTCAAATTGCGAAGTTTCTTCCTCAGTACTCAGTACCTAGTAAGGTTAATTTTGCCATTGATTATCGGAAAGTTTTGTTGCAATAATGAGGCATCAAATAACAGTTCACTGCAGCTCGGTGATGTAACTCAATTTAGTCAACCCCCTCAACTGCCCATCTTAATATTTAAAAAAAAAAAACATATCTACCAGAGACGTTTCCACGGAAGGAGGATTGATGGAGCAGAGGACGTTATAGCCGCATATTTTGGCTAGTCTCCCACAATTGGACAAGCAATTTATGTATCAACTATCATTCACCTTTATTTGTGAAGAGAAAGCTATTGGAACATACAAGACTGTTTGTACGAAAGCCTATTAGTGCCATCTATATATTTTAATCTGTAATACCAAATTAATAATCTGTAATTACAGATTAATAATCTGTTAATACAGATTATTAATCTGTTATTACAAACTAATTTTTTTTTAGATGGCACTAATAATCTTTCGTATGCTTGCAGCAAAAAAAAAGAGAAGAAGATATAAAACTGGCCTTAGCGCGCATCGGGCCAAGGCACTCAGGTGCGGGTGGATAAACGTTTCTCGTATGTGTAAGAATTTTTTATCATAATTGTTAATGTAGCCTACTTTTATTATGAAAGCAACATAGCTGCATACTTGTAACTTGTAGTTTCCTTTGATTTGTGAACCAGAAGATGTCAAAGTAGGCAGCCCAACCTTATACCAGATTAGGAAGACATGTTTGAAACTTTTTATCTGTTCTCCAGTATTTGGAGGTATTTCCTTGTATGGTGTCTGTACCTACAGCTAACATATGTTTAGGATATACGCGCGATAAGCTGTCTGCTCGCTATATGCTTGTGTATCTTTTTTAATCTATTTCTTTCTCTCAGTGGTCTGGTGCCGCCTACGGGAGCATCGTCTGCGTCATGCTCTTCACTGTCGGTTTCGCTATCGGACCAGGTTAGCATTTTTATCATCTCGTTAGGATGAAATATTAAAAGGAAAAATAATAAAATAAAAAAAATCATCATTTCCCATTACGCACTTTGATATTCAATGGAGACATAAAACGAAGGATAGAATCGATGAAAAGTGCAATGTGGATATACTCATTTGATGCATATAAACTCATCTCAAGCATAATGTTGAGATTAAGCCACTACTACTGTTTTATAGTTAAGACAGAATGATTTAACAATAGTAACAACAATTTTCCTCCTATATCATGTTGGTGCATTTTAAAGGCAACATTTCTCTTTAATGTTTACTGTTGTCAAGGTTTTCTCATCAAATTATTGATGTAATGTTTGCGATGTTTTCCAAGTTGGTGCTGCTGGTGATGGTGATCTTCCTTTCTGATGCTGTTGCAGGTTCAATTCCTTGGTTGATCGTCTCCGAGTTATTTTCGCAAGGTCCCAGGCCTGCAGCTGTCAGCATAGCCTTCATGGTCAACTGGGGTGCTAATTTTGTCGTTGGACTCGTGTTTCCATTTATGCTTGTAAGTGTATTGCTTCTTTCTGCTAATTTCACTAATCACTTCATTTCACAGATCACAGCGGTAGGAATACGGCGTTAAATTAGCACCGCCATGTAATGGCTAGTTTTTCGATAATCTTCTAGTAAGTTATGCCCACCTACCATGGTACTGAAGACGGGGAGTTGTTTCGACTCCCTGTTGATGAATATGCTTGCCCTAAACATGTGGACGATGTAGAAAATCGTACGGGTGACCTACTTCACAATATGGACGACAAAAATGGCGGACAATGCAAACGATAACAACGACTGAACACGAAAGATTTTTAGGCCTACATAGCCAAATGATTGCAACTGATCTGAATGTAATTCAAATTAATAACTCCCCCCTTTCATCTCCATGCCACACATCCGCTCCCAGACAAGATTAGTATATCAGTTTTTTTTTTTGGGGGGGGGGTTAAATTATTTTTGGAACTGCATGTAGTTCCGTAAAGACCAAGAACGACCGAGGAAAGACTAAGTGCGACATCATTGAGAAATACGAAACTACGGTCTGAATCGCTCGAAAAATGATTATGAAATTAAGCAAACCAAATATGCATGATAAATGACCGAAAAGATAATCGATAATTGCTGATAAATCGATATTCATTTTACTTCATTGATTGATCCCTTTTTCCGTATAGGACGGGCTGAACGAGTACGTCTTCGTGATCTTCATCGTTTTACTCGCTATATTTTTCCTCTTCACTTGGAAGTTCGTACCGGAGACCAAGAATAAAAGTTTCGAAGAAATCAGCGCCTCGTTTAGAAAAGACGGCAAATCTC
Organism: Stichopus chloronotus; assembly: GCA_021234535.1. Lineage (NCBI taxonomy): Eukaryota > Metazoa > Echinodermata > Holothuroidea > Aspidochirotida > Stichopodidae > Stichopus > Stichopus chloronotus. The sequence goes on from SFZH01000008.1 coordinate 6,988,999, forward strand.
ACTCTGAGGACAGTGTTGACATGCGCAAGATTTAATTTTTCTTTCTCAAGTTCACGGCCGTCTGCGATCATCACTATAACATGAGGACAGTATCCCTTTGGCTTGAGTAGCTCTTGCTGATCTTTTGGGCTTCGATCGAATACCGTAAACTGGGAAGCATAGGTTTGCTTCCCGTGGGTGCCCGAGGCTTTGAATACAAGTCCCGGGTGGTAGAGGTGGATGTGTCCAGGGAAAAATATGACACATCATCGTTAAAGGAGATCAAAACAACCTTAGAAGTTATAACAGCGAAAAAAAAAAAAAACAATTTGGAGGCTTTTCGGGTGTGAATGTGGAATATGTGTGTGTGCCCTTGTTTTCGGGTGGGATCGAGGACCGAAACAATAGATTTTAGGTCCTCTGTAGAAAATTCAATAGATTTCTCCGGTCCTCTCAAGATTATCAATAGACAGTCTATTGTTTAAGTTAGGGCTGAGGGGGAGAAAAAACAAAAGAAAGCACAATGGGGTCCTCGGAATGAATTGAAAACAAAGTTGTGTGTGTGTGTGTCAGGGGTAGGCGTGTGTGTGTGTGGGGGGGGGGGAGGGTGAGAAGCAAAGGGGGTGGTTTTTGGAAAGAGAGTGACTGGTGGAATTGTAACTCATTTTCCCCCCATTTCTACCTTTCGTGGTGAAAATTTAGAAAGCTGGTGCTACCATGGTTCCTGACTTTTTCTTAGTGTAAGAACATCTAGTTTTTGTAGGGTCGGGACTTCTTGCAGATGGTGCTATTTCAGAATGAATGCATTCCGTTGTGGAATCTTCGGCAGCTGCGTCTATCAAGGGAAGAAATAGTCGGAACAAATCGACGAGTAGTTTCGGGTCATCACTCGGTTAAAATTTGCGGCCAACCCATTTGTAGGCAGATATTAAACAAAGACTTGAGTAATCTGAAAATTTACTGTATATGTGCCATAAGCAGTTAAAACAATCCCTCATTTGCAATAAAATTCACTATTACAAAGGACATATTTTTGATTCCACTTGAAAATGCCAATTGAAATCGGTTATTTGGTCCCTTGCTTATATAGTGAAGTCTTCTATACGTTCAGTCACGGTCATGTTTGGGCATTAATAGCTTGCAGTGTTACTGCATCAGTACATGTTGGGGACACTTACATTACAGGGGTTTCTTTTATTTACGGGTGTATGCATTTCCGTAAGTGTATTGCGGAATGTTTAGTAGACTATGTTGACCAAAGACATTACAACACCGTAAGGCGCAAGACCGGGTACTCTACTTATAAAGCCGTAGTACGTCCATGGGGCGAAGCAACCGCCATTTTAGTAAGCAAACTATACATCGGCGCTGATGTGATACGATGAACTGTGTGTACGTATACGATCGGGTTGTTATCGATTTCCACGTTATGGCGTTGGGGAAGAAAAGTTTAGCTCACTGTTCTTCAATAAATTGACGAATTCTCCAAAGTAAAAGACCTAACTTATCATTTTTCAGATTCACCAAGAACAAGGAGAGGTATGAAGATGCTTTATAGGCCATACCATACGATACCTCAAAGTTGCTTTACTAAAATGGCGGACGCTCTGCTCCAATTGCATACTACGCGTAGTTGTGTACAATTTCGTGTGAGTGACCGGTCTTGCGCCTTACGGCGCTGTACGGTCTTTGATGTCAACCAATTGCAGCGAATCTATTTGGAGTCATCGTGAAGTTGTATATACTGTACAAGATGCCATGTAGTACCGAAGTAAGGCATTGTAACGATGAATGCAACATTTCAAAAAAAATTGTATGGGACTCCTATGTAGTGAAAAGCAATGTGGGGATGTTTATGTCACGTTGTTTGATTCTCGCAGATTGAAAATCCCGAGACACCGTGTCGTGAATGGCACGGTCAGTGCCCGTTTCATGATGGAATCACCGCAAATATAAACACCCACAATCCCCGGCCAGAAGCCAAGTCATATTCCGGAGGGGGGTGGGGGGGGGGAGGGGCGAAGAAATTAGGGTGCGAGCTCTTCGGATTAAGTGACATAAACGCTAATAATGTCTTTCACACCAAAAATGTCTAGGGGGTGAATTCTATTGTGAATAATCGAGTTGAACTTGAGGGGAAAGGGTAAAAGGTGTAAGTAAATGCGTTTAGCTTGAGGTTTAAGGGTAAAGAGAAGAAAATTCTCGTAATAAAAAAAGACTTTCTCATCGTTTAAGTTTCAATATCATATTATTATCTTACTGTCATTAATAAAATATTTCATTCGACAAAATATGAAGTTTTTTTGGCAGTAGAGAGGAAACAGAGCAAGTGTTTCAATCCTCATGGAGAAGAGATAAATGAAAAATATTTAAACCAATAAAAAGAGAAAAGAAGGCACAATATATCACAATGCTACGGTTCCAGAGTTAACAGCACACAATATTGTCAAAACCTCCTTCTCAATGGAGTAACACAGATTTGTTGTAACTAGACGCTCCATTGTGATTGGCTGCTGGACTATTCCATCGCAGAAACATTTTCATCTTTCTAGCATGGTAAACTTAAAAGTTATTTCAGCAACTTTATTCTTTCAGAGGGATGAAATGGTTAAATAGTTGAAGAGGTGTTTCAAGCCGTAAACATAGCTCCATTAAAGCCCAAAATCTCACGGATGGAGGTAAATGGTGAAGCACTTGGTTTAAAGTCTGTAATATTTCAGGTTAACAAATGCAGGAAAAATATCAATTTAATCATAAAAGTAAAACAGCTGCAACAGCAAGCTGCAATAAGTTAAGACAGATAGTGCAATCTTATAAAAGTTACGTAAAATATTTTGCAACATAATTTTTTTTTTGCAAGTGAAAAAACACGTTCACTCGCTACTGATGTTTCATATCTACTTGCAAGGAGTAACTGTAAAACTAATTTGTGCCTTCTGCAGACAGTAATCAAGGAAAGGCTGACGTCACAAGAGATATTAAAAATATGACCAATCGCATTTTAAGTGTGAGTTACACTCTACATCTCTTTGTAATGTGAAATCAAATATATCACTTGAGGACAAATTAGGTAAGTTGACAAAGTGTTTTCATTTTATCCCTTCGTTTGCTTTAAAAAGTTCGTAAATGAGGAAGCTTTTAAACCTAAGGAACTCCAAGCCCCATGGGATACTTCACTGTTGAAGTAAGAAACAAACTTTGAAGGGTGATATTTGAGAACCAGACTGCAAAAATGCATTGTAGCTACGATGTACTCATAACAGTTTTTTTTATTAAGCTTGTTTCTCAAATATAACTCTTACGCTAAGAATCATGGGTTTATTTTTGGTGCAAAGATTTGAGGTCATCACCTGAGGTGAAACACTGGGAAAACACTGGAAACCTTGTGCCTGTCATATTTCAAGTAGAGAAGGTTTCATACCATGTGTTAAAATACCTTACATTTAACACAAGAGTATCCATCACTCCCATCTGGAGATATCATGTGCACACGATTTTCACTATTTGACCTCTGGTGACCCCAGATGACCTTTGACCTCCACCAAAAACAATAGTGTTCTCCCTCTAAATATGGCAAACCTACATAAGAAGTTTCATCAGCATCCAACATTCCTAACTGGAGATATCATGCACACAAGGTTTTCACTATTTGACCTCTGGTGACCCAAGATGACCTTTGACCTCCACCAAAAACAATACGGTTCTTCCTCTCAATAAGGCAAACCTACATACCAAGTACCAACAGCATCCAACATTCCTTACTGGAGATATCATGCACACAAGCTTAGTGTCACAAACACACACACACACGCACACATACACAGGCCATCACGATCGCATAAGTTTCTCTTTCATCGAAACTGAAAAAACTGACGGTTCTAAATCAGAATTTGTGCTCTATGGAGTTGCAATACTACCAAAGAAACAAAACGTGTCTGCCACTTTAACAGTTCAACTGTGGAAACGATGGAAGCATGATTTCAATGAAATTAAAAGGTTCACTGGATGTACCTTGAAAGGTGTACCTTCAAATCATAAATCATCTTGTCCACGTTTAACTTAATGATGGTAGGTGGAACCTTACCATTCCCCTCATACCTGACTCCCCTCCCATGAACCTCCTCAGACACACACGTCACATTGATATATGGTAGGGAGAGACATAAAAACTACATGAGAGTGAAGATACATGTGACAATTTCCATTTTCTCACCATTTTACCCAATCACAATAGCGGCTACTCACTTTTCAAATTAATATGAGCAAACTCATAGCAAAACAAAAAGGGAGAAAAGAACACTGAGCTGGCATATGTGAAAATTTGATTGCTTAAATACAACAGTGCTTTCCCTATTTCATACAACTGCAGATAATTTCAAGAATTCCTGAAAAAGAAAAAAATCATCACTTTCAACTTAAAAAATTTTGATAAATAAAAGGAGAGAAAGAGTAAAATGGGATGAAACAAATGCAAAAATACTTATTAGAGTCCCTCTCCCCCGTGAGTAGTGTTGAAATACAGAAAACAAGTTTGATAATGTGAAGTCATATAATGTATAGTTAGAGTTATATTTTATAACGTTATTAATTCAAGAAGTGGTGAGACATGTGTTCAAATACCTTTAAAACAAAATACGAAAATAAACAATAATAATGATAACTAAGGCAAACGTAACACTTTCTAATCAAGAACTTTGAATCAAAGACAACAAGTGAAATACACAGAAACACAATGTAAAAACAATGTCCATCTCCCCCCCCCCCCCCCCCCACGCCCGCTGCAGGTGCTGAGGTAGTGCTGTATACAGATGAAATAAGTGATAATGTAGAGTTATATATTATATAGCTATCTATTATACAAGTACAGGTTATCACGTTACTTCAGAAAAAACAGTCGCTGGTCACGTAACTTTGAGAAAAAAAAATCTTAAAAAAATCTTAAAATAACAATAAAAACTAGAAGGCAAATCACTTCTACCTTGCTAATATTATCACTTGATATGCCTTCTGATTTTAATCAATTACAGTGTGTTGGGAAGTTCCTTCTTTTTCTTCTGTAAAAACATTTGCTTTCTACAATAAAAGCACCGACCAAATTTGACAAATGGCTTTGAAAGTTGAGAATAGAGATGGCTTTAAAGATTGCGCATTTTCTTCGTGCGACTCTTGGTTAGAATTCTTCACTCTCATGTAGTTTTTATGTCTCTCCCTACCATATATCAATGTGACGTGTGTGTCTGAGGAGGTTCATGGGAGGGGAGTCAGGTATGAGGGGAATGGTAAGGTTCCACCTACCATCATTAAGTTAAACGTGGACAAGATGATTTATGATTTGAAGGTACACCTTTCAAGGTACATCCAGTGAACCTTTTAATTTCATTGAAATCATGCTTCCATCGTTTCCACAGTTGAACTGTTAAAGTGGCAGACACGTTTTGTTTCTTTGGTAGTATTGCAACTCCATAGAGCACAAATTCTGATTTAGAACCGTCAGTTTTTTCAGTTTCGATGAAAGAGAAACTTATGCGATCGTGATGGCCTGTGTATGTGTGCGTGTGTGTGTGTGTTTGTGACACTAAGCTTGTGTGCATGATATCTCCAGTAAGGAATGTTGGATGCTGTTGGTACTTGGTATGTAGGTTTGCCTTATTGAGAGGAAGAACCGTATTGTTTTTGGTGGAGGTCAAAGGTCATCTTGGGTCACCAGAGGTCAAATAGTGAAAACCTTGTGTGCATGATATCTCCAGTTAGGAATGTTGGATGCTGATGAAACTTCTTATGTAGGTGTGCTGTTTCTGCATATTCAACACAATGACTGATCTAGACATTTCTGGCAAGAACTTTGCAATGTTTATTAAAGTAAACTACTATTTTAGTTCACCTTCTGCTTGCTATCAATTTAATGATATTGATAGGTACTGATGTTCAATGCTTTTAGTCACAAATTACAACTATAACAAATGTCACCAAACGTCTTTGAAGACGGCAATGTCACTATCATTGAAAACTGGATCACTCATCAAAAGCAGACAAATCCAACCTTAGGTGCTCATTTGGCATCCCTTATGCACGGATCTCAAAGATAACATGGAACTGAGAATGCAGTAAACAGATGTGTCAGACTGCCGCAGTGCTTTGATATTGCTCTGTAAATGATACCATTTTGTTCTGTTTTTTTTTCACATACTGTATGTTTTTTCTCCTTTTTTTTTTGAAAGATGAAGATGCTTAAGGATTGAAGTGATTATGAAACTGTAATACTCCCTGAGATTAAATGTACTTTCCACATGTGGCATAGAATTTGAAATTTTACCAAGTTTTCCTGAGGTTGATTATTGAAACCCTCCTGGTTCCCACATACAAAAATGTGTTGCAAAGCACTTTGACAAAAATACAGCAGCTGTGGGGCGAGATGCTAAAATATAACTTGTAAATCCAGAAGCCAAATCTCACATGAGGTATATTTTTTGAGTTCATCCTCAAGGTGGAAAAGGTTTGGCACTTTCAGCTGGTAGAGGAGACCCTCCTGGTCATTCTGAGACCAGGTGTGGAAGTCTATTGCACAAGCAAAGTACTAAAACTTTTTTCATGAAAAATTAGGGGTAGGGGGAACTCAAATGCACTTTTCCTATTAATGTCTACCATAAACTAAGTAGTATTTAGTATCATCAGAAAGAACTAGATACACTCTATAATTTGATGCCCAGCTTGCGACGTCACGGATGCCATCAGCAGAAGTCAAAAGATTGTTGAACTCGAATCCAACAACAGTTTTTTGGCTTCCAGAAGTTAGTGAGTTAGTCTGCATAGACCAAAACTTATTTAGATACCAAACTTGACCTTAACCCAAATATTTGAGAGGGAGAGTAATATAAAATTGTAGTATGAAGAATAAGTTCATCTGTTGAATCAGCATGTTGTTCATTTGTCCTTAGGGTGAGTATTGAAAAACAATATCAGAAAATTGATTTTCATATTCTGGTGAAAACAATTTCTTTCTCAATATATGGAACAAAATAAATTAGAAACTATCAATGCGCACCCTGTTTTGCAGACGTCACCGACTTACAAGAGGATATTGTAAGATATAACATGAAGATGCACCTAACATGTATGCCCCTCGTATACCATTTCATCCACCAAAAAAATGAAACCATAGCTCATTTGTGGCTTGATGGATACATAATTTATCCCTAAATAAGCTTAGTATTAAAAACAGGTCACGTCCTTTCATGAGGAACTCTTTGCTGATAATGCAAAAACTGGAGATGGCACTGTTCCATCCATTATATCCTATAGCAAATTAAGCTATCAAGTGTTATCAAAAATTAAATACTAAGGCTAGTGTCATTCAATATCTTAGTATTCCTATGATCTGTTCACCAGAGGTCAGTAAGTAATCTTAATTGAACGACCTGCAAACATGAAAATTTACACAGAATCAAAATGCACATGCACACAATTGTTTTCTTTTCATGACAACTGACGAAAATATATGTTTGTTCTCAATTGCTTGTGACGTGTGAATTCTGGATGGGCTTACTTGAATACACATCTGTTGTCGTTCCCACTGATTTTAGCATTTTATCATTACAGAACTTGATTAAAGTAATGATCATTGGACATTGCATGTGACTCTGACACCACCCAAATGGTTATCCAAATATTTCTCCTCTGAGCCAGGGGTCTATGGCTTATATGGTCATCTTCATAGGGAAAAGCTTATCAACTAATGAAGATATACAAGGTTTTGTTTGCTGCTAAATGCACTGGAGTGAATAATGTCATTTTCCAAGACATCATGTTCAAGTTCGTAAAATAAAAATCAGAAGCAAAATATGTGCAGTTTTCTGACATTTTTCAAATTTCTACCCTCAAATTTTTAAGCTATTGATAACAAAGTGATTCAATATATATTATCATTCCTCATTTTAACAATTACTATAATATCCCCCTACAATATATGCAAGTTTGGTTTCAAAAATCGTCAACCAATGCATACTGACACACCTAATTCAAGAGTATGCAAAAAGTTTTCTTTACCAGGCTTTCAATGACAAGGTGATGGTTGTAAAACAAGTTTACAAAGAGGTAGCTTTTTAGAGGTAGCTTTTTAAAGGTTACATCAGTTTTCTTTTATTCTAAATGAAAGCCAAAGTTTCATTGCAAGGAACGAGTAAGTCAACAGTGAACCCACATATTTCATTCACTGTGCATCATATTTAACTGCTAGTTGTTAGAATGCATGCAAGGACACTGATTTCAATTTTTAAGCAGCTGACGACTGACACCCTTTGATTTGGAGGGAGCCAGAGAGAGCTTTTCTGCTGTAAAAATGGTAGTACAGTACAACACCATAAGATAATGCACATCGACTGAAACAATGAACCACGTTGGGGAAAATTGCCTAAAATGAGTGACAGTACAGTACATAACTCTATCTTTTAGTAAAATGCAACTTCAACAGAGTGTCATGAAGCGAACCAATGTTACTCGAAATTACCATGGGAGATATCAATGTGCAAATTATATATGATATGAAATTGAACTCTTTCTTAAACTTTGTAATCAATATTTATGCTCACTGATAATTGAATACTCATCATTTTTTTTGTTTGATTGGGAGTTTAAGTTTTTCTGAGATATCATCTGATCTACATCAAATCAATTGATAGATAACCATTCCGGTGAAATCAATCTTTTAAATCTAGTTTCCAAAGGAACTGGGGGATACATACATCGCTGGACATCGTAGTTACCTCCAAAACAGACCAATCAATGCAAAGGACCCAATACTTACTGCGCCCACTTACTGGGTGCTGACTCGAGACCAATGTTCTTAAAAGACTGGTATCGGTCTGGTAACAGGATTTCTAAGGCCTGGTTCAGCATCAAGGCAGAAAGTCCCCACACCCTGTGTTCACCTCCCAGAAATGAGGGAAATGTGAACCCAGGTTTTATGGTGAAGTAGGTATAGAAGCGTTTATCCGGGTCACAAAGTTGACAGAGTGTCATTGTGAACACAGATTCCACCTGCAAAGACAGTGACTACAAATAAACGTACGATATATACTATACAGTATTTACTCTAAAGAAATCCCATCTCCCCATGATTTTTTTCCATCACAGTGCTTGTGGTGAAAATGTGCATTCACAAGAGGGCACGAAATGAAATACTGCACAGGAATGAATACTTCATTCCCACGAACCTCATCATGTCCCATACCCTGCGGATAAAAAATGTTTCTGGGAAATTTTGGTTGATATCAGTCATGCTAATACATACCGCGAATCTGTACTGCTTCATGGGGGGTCATGTGTGGCAATTCGATTTTGTGGAAAAAAAAATATGCTATTGCCTATTTGATTGGCCAAATATGAAATTCTATATCACAAGAAAATTTGACTTTGATAAAGGACCCCTTCACAAAACTTTCAAGACTTGAGGACTCATCCCAGGGACATTTTGAGAGTACTGTAAATACGGTAGTTTTAAGCTAAAGAATCGAATGTGCAGTGCTCATACCATATGCAAGGAGAAGCATCTCATGTAATTCATAAAATGACCCATAGCTCCCATCAAGACCTTGAAACAAAAATGACTGAAACCCAAAAGAAACACTAAGTATCTTTATGACAAGCCTATAAACAGGGTTCAATAGAACCTGTAGAAACGGTTCTCTTATTTCACAAGAGACACATTGAATACTTCCAAGTATTGCTATCATTAATCAATATGACAGCTCGTCGACCTTAAGTGAAAGAATCTGCTAAATAACAACCATCTTGAATGATTTGACAAAATGTCCCATGCACAACAATTGATCAAACCTTCCTGAACACTGTGAAAAAAGTCACTATCCACAAGCTGATTATTTTGCTTTGCTTGTAATTTTTTTGGGGGGTCTGAGGCATATTCTTTCCTTTAAAATTGTAACTGATTCTGCATACATGCAACAACTGTGAGAGCCAAAAGTAAAAATCATATGAAAATAAAATGTTACAATACCTCATGTGGATTCTTGCGAATATCCAGCGATTCTATGGGCCCGATGAAACCTAGAGTGACATAGATCACACTGAATCTCTATCAATGACAAGAGAAAAAGGGGGAAAAGTGAGCTCTGTATATGTAGGAATGCAATGTACATGCATGTATAGGACATGCAATTCATATGTAAAAATTGTAGCCTACAAGCTAGAAAGCATGAAACAGTGAAAAGTAACTAAACCATGAAGCTAAGGGGGTGCACAACTGAGCCATGAAGCCTTGTTGGTGTACAGTTGAGTCATGACGCTCTGACGATGTACAACTGCCGCGAGCCATGAAGCCCTGACGTTGTTCTGAGTCAAAAGCCGTGATGGTGTACAACTAAGCCATGAAACCATGATGGAATACAATTGAGCGATGAAACCCTGATGTTGTACAACCAGTCATGAAGCCGTGATGGTGTACACCTGAACCATGACACCGTGATGGTGTATCTACTTTTCTTAGAAAAACTGGCATTGTTTGTTCTGCATACATTAATGTATAGCATTTTATACATAGCATATTACAATTTAAACTTTTAAATTGACTTTCTAACATTTTACAGTACATTATTTAAGGTGACAAGTAAGTGTACACATGTACCCTTGAAAAAGGTTCATGCTTGTAACTACAACAATAAAGGAGGAAACACCAATAGCAAGCCTTGAATTCTGAGGCGTGCGAGTGTGATAGCACACCATTACTCGCCTCAAATCGCTGTGAGAAGATGTTTTTGCACACCCACCAAAAATGGGAACACAGACAATTTTTATCAAGTTTTATAAGTTTTATAAAGTTCAGACAAGTTTAGACAAGTTATAAAGTTAGACAAGTTTTATAAAGTGTTATTTGTAGCACACCTGGAAAATGTAAAACTCAAGGCCTGCAATAGGCAGAGCGGGCAGTCTCCCGAAGAAGTGCAAAGCAACTAGATAGAAGATCTGCTTTGGAAGATTAATGGAAGGAGTGTATCTAGTTTGTAAATGATACAAATTTTCTATTGTAAAAGACTATTCCAAGTACAATTTAAGGGGTTTTAAATTAAGATAGCATTTTTCTGGCACTGGGATATATGGGGTGAAAGTTTTACCAGATTGCTGTTTATCAATAGCCCAATTATCTCCCACTCTGGCACATTTCAGAGTGAAGAGTAACTGTACGACCTTCACTGGGGCATTTTTATTACTGCAGGCAGTGCAGAACTACTGCAGCCAGCTCAACTGTAAAATCAAACTAACAAAAGTGGAGACCTTGGTGATAAAGTGTATCAAATGAGGTCAATCCCGACCAGTTACATGTATTTGGTCGGGTTCAACATATGCCCCAAACTTGGAAGGTAAGGAAAGATGCTATGATGAGCAGATATGTCCATTGCAGGCACTACAAACCCTACACAATATCATTGGTAACTCAGTATACAGCTGTTTGAAGTAATACAGCTCTGGTTCTGAAAATTTTCCAGGTGACTCTCAATTTTACTGTCGTTACAAAATGTCATTGGACATGGGCAAATTACTACATTAAGTCTGTGCTTCTTTAACCTTAAAGTCCGAAACCAGTAAAAGGTTTAAATTGGATTAATTGTAGATTGACCTGTTGTGGAAATTAAGTTTACACATATAAAACTGAGCATATATGTTCACTGCAGGCACTACAAACCCTACACAATGTCACTGGTAACTCGGTATTTCGCTGTTTGAAGAACCACACCTCTGGTTACGAAAATTTCCTAGGAGACTCTTAATTTTACTGTTGTTACAAAATGTCATTTGACATGGGCAAATTACTACTGTACATTAAGTCTGTGCTTCTTTAACCTTAAAGTTTGAAACCAGTAAAAGGTTTCAATTGGGTTAATTATAGATTGACATGTTATGGAAATTAAGGTCACACATATAAAACTATTGGAAAGTTCCTTCAGAGACAGTCAAGTTTACTTTACATGGAAATACAAAGGATATTCAAGTAGTTGTGTCTGCGTGACATCACAGACTACCCATAATGCAATATACCACTTTGAAGATATTTCTAATAAAATCTATAACTTTGAATTGGAATAGGATACTGTCGTATTGAGATATAGTTTTCAAATGTAAAGAGAAAAAAAAATATCTGTAATTTATTTTATCATAACTGGTAAATAGCAGTTTACAATATGTCCTTTCACATGTTTAATATTGATAGCACATGTAACACATATAAGTAGAGAACAAAATTACATTTTGAAAAAAGGTTGAATATTTTGAACAAAATGCTAGACAAGCTACTGCACTGGCAATCCACATGAAGGTGAGAAAAATGTTTAAAATTTAGGGCATACCCTGTCCACAACAGGAGTCAGTTCTCCCCAGACGTCGACATATGAAGATGGTATACCTAGCTCTTCCTCCATTTCTCTCACAGCTGTATGGGTGCTGTCCACATCAGTGGGGTCTATACGACCACCTGGAAAACTGGAACAACCAGACAGAATAGGATCTCAAAGAACATGCAATTTTATGTTTTACTGTACGTACCAAAGTCCCGCCAAATTTCTGATGGCGTCTCAGAAGTTGACATATAATGGAATAAATTGAAGACCACACAAATACTCACTACATATGCCTGCCAATGTGAACAGAATAAAACTCAAGTTAGGAAAGGTACATTATATATTTATTCATGGGAACAGCATATCAACTGCATACTGACGTCGGTAGAAATGGGCGGTAACACACCATCCACAAGTCTGGTAACGAACTGTCCCCATATTGCTTTAATATGAAGATCAGAAACTTTGGGTCACTGGTGTCTACATCCCAAGAGAGATCACCAAGTACACTATATTAGATTCTGTTCCACATAAAGGCTAAACCAAGCACACATATAGCTAAAGCATCTCATAGTGTACACTGGGCTTAGGAGACACTGCACAGTCGAACACTCACTGCCGTACATTTTGAGCAGGAACTTCTGTATCATACTGCACCTGTGTAGAGGACCCAAACAGTATTGGCATGCAAGACTTGGGCTTCCTGCTAAACTTTTGATGTAGTTGTTGTAGCAACTGACAACTGTTAAGCATGCATGCAACATGATTTTCATTGATGCTTTTCTATAGTTTTAAAAATTCCACAGGCAACATGACTATATACAGTAGACAGCGGAGTCAGGGTACACTCCTTCCAAGAGTTGCGACTCTGGAGTACACTTGAGTGAATTAATCAAGCCTGTATAGAGTGTACATCTTCAATTTTCCTTCATTCTCTGTAACATGGTACTGTACAGTAAATCCCTTACACCAAAATACATACGTAAAACAAAAAGGGAAACTACAAGGAAGCTCTCACTCAGCACTCTCATTCTGGCAGCATTGGAAACATACAAATATATACAAATACTGTACATACTGGTGCTATGCTGACATGTGTTTGTCTTACCCAACTTGTGTCCTGTGACTGGTAACATTAGCAGACCTGAGGGTAAAGAGGACGGAAGGTTCTCCATTAACCAAACACAACGGCAGGAATACTGCTGACTTGGGAATTGTGGCGTCCTTCTCAGCCTTTCTGACGTATCTGGTAGCAGACTTCCGAAAGTCACCCTTCACAAGAGCCGAGATGATTTCTTCGCGATTCTGGGTGTACATATCAGGAGAGATCTGAACCGGTGAAGGCTTTGAAGTTGGGAGAGGTTTTCCATCTTCCTTAAAAGTGTCTGCATTAGAACCAGGTCTGCGTAAATGAAGACCTCTAATAAGAGCTAGCAGCTGCCACTGATGTAGATTGAAAGAATGGTGATGTAAACATCTCCTTGTACTCGTTGAATACAGCACGGCACAATCACCATATTGTTTCACATTTGTACAGAGACTTCGTTGAACTTCTCTCCTTTGTGTCACACTGATCTGTTCAAGTAGGCCCAAACACAAGCTGGCTGTTAATTTTCTATATGGGACGAGGGTGGCATACATCATGCACATCATCTTCTGTGTAGGGGAAAGTGACAAACTGCCTTCATAGAGGGCTTTGTAATACTGCAGAGCTCATCACATCAGGTTCATCTTCCCATTATTGAAGTCATCTTCACAGAGGCAATGTTTATCAATGATGGGCATGGAATATCGACAGCTTGGATGATGCACTGTATGCAATTGCATGTCTGTGGGGAAAATGCAAAAGATGAGAAAATGGTGAATCAATTACCACAGAGCATCTACCAATAACTGAAAGGACAGTTTGTTTTAATAAGACCCAGTTCAGTACACTGCAGGGATGTCTATCAGCAAATGGTCTAAAATGTCGGCCTGAGCATGCATAACAGTTAACTGTAACTAATTACTTAGTTTGATTTAGAGCTTTACTGTTACATTTTTTGATGTCCTAGTTTGCACACATACAGTACCAGGGTGTACAACTGAGTTAAAGTTACTGTACAGTATGAATCATTTACAGCATATCATATTTCCTCCTCTCGTCTGTAATGTCAAAGCGCAGTAACTTAGACTGTGCATGGGTAGAAATAGTTGAGCTTCTTAACTGAAATTCAATCACAAATGGGGCAAAAGTTAGTTATTCTGATCGGCAGGAAAAGGGGAATGTACTGTACATTACCACTTTTCAGCTCATTTTTGGTTCACTATATCAATACTGTAATGTCTCCCAAATCGCAGGAAACAGCACTTCTCTTTACTTCCAGACTGAAAAAGTGTTTGCAATTGTATGCCACGCCGACAGCTGTATTTTCCGCTCAGCTGGAGCAGTGCAGTACAAGTCCGCCACAATAAGTGGCGTATAGCCTACCATTATTGGTAAGTACACTTGTGAAGTGCATCCATGGATGCTCCTAGCCCTACGCCCCATTGTATCACATGATGTATGTATGGTTGCTGACCCTTGCAAGCATAGGCAAACCCGTTAGGCCTAAATACATCCTAACCCCAGTTCCTACAAGTATAAACCTGACCCCCTATCCTAACACAGCATTAGGACTGCTGGACCATTCTTCTGAAAAATGTATGACAACATCTGTGCCGGCAACGGAGATGCAGCGAAACCTTCTGTTAGTGTTACAATGGGTGATAAATCGCAGAATTGGCTACATAGGCTACGTACAGTACCACACGAGACATTTACGAAGACCATTTGGTGTGAAGTTTGTCTCTTACTGTCTTAGTACTTACGAATTAGGCCTACCCCTGAACACAACGTGGAACCATCTCTTAAACGGCCACATGAACAACTTCAGAGAGCAAATTATGAAAACTAGTCTACCACTTTACGTCCGTCATTTCTGAAATGTCTTTGTGCCAACCAAAGATCATCATAGATTTCATAATTCACGTCAATATGGTGTACAGTGAAGTGTAGGCTACACATTAAAATTACAGAACGTACACCGGACATTGTAAATTTGATAAGACCGGTGCATTAAACGTGTGACCTTTGACCATGTGGTAATGAAAACATTTAACCAACCTGGCACCCCTGGCTGAAATTAATGGGCGGAGTTACTGCACATGCATATAACATAGGCAGGTGCACATCCCTGATCGAGATTTAGATCATCAGATTTAGGCACGGCGAATGAAAGTAGCCCCACATAAAATCTGCGTTACATTGAAAAAAAAAAGAATGCAGAATGATAGCAATTGTTGACATGATGTAGGTGAAAGATTTCTTTTTGAGAAAAATCTAGGAAATAATTCTTTATCGCAAAGATAAAATATGGGAATCCGGTAAAGATGCGTATCTGACATTTCTGTTTGTTTTGTCTTTTAATTCGGTACTAGAAACTGCATGGGAATGAAGGGCATGTCTTTCCTTCCTCAAAGTATGCTATATTATGTGTGGCAAATTTTCCTTTCAGAAATTGATAAACAGTAGTTCCAACTTTTCAGACAATGAGTCCACAGATCATCAGAGGCTGCATCCGCCTGCAGCTACCACCAGTGGCAAGTGATGTATGCAGTGTCTGAGAGGCATGATGTTTCCAGGCGGCTCTGGATGTTACTTCATGAGAAAGAGGGCGGTGAACTAAGAGGGCGGTGAACTAAAGAGGGCGGTGAACTAAAGAGGGCGGTGAACTATAGAGGGCGGTAAACCCTACAAAAAAAAAATGATCAAAGCTTAGATGAATTCAAATGGACCAACTCCGATCATCACAAGCTGATATATGTATATATATATATATATATATATATATATATATATATATATATATATATATATATATATATATATATATATATATGATGGAGCTTAAGTGGTAGATTATGCATTACTGATTTGTGATTACTGTACTTCTCAAGTTACTTTCGTTTTTCATTTTTTTTTTGAGCGCCATTGCACAAGTTGTTATGGAAGGTGATCACTGTCTTTCTGTTATGAGGTGACTTGCCTATACAAACCTTCTTAATACAACACTCTATGCAAAGAAGCAGTGAGCTAAGATAATTAAGTGAACATATTTCAACATTTTATATCTAATCAATGGAAGCTATGAAGATTTGATTCGGATGAATAGGATTTATTTTCAAACCTAAAAAAAAGAAAAATATGTTTCTTGTTAATTCTAGACTTTAGATACATTCTACAGTAATGTGAAAATTGGCACCAGTAGTTTCTCTTGGAAAATACATTTCACATGGTATGGACGGTTTCTCCACTAGACTTGCCACAAGAACTGAACGCATGATACTAAATGAGGTAGAGTTGAGCTGCTATGTCAAGATCACTGATTTCATGAGGAGGGGGGGGGGGGGGAGGGGTTGAGAGTTAACCTTCACAAGAATTGACCACGAAATTTAAGATAAAGAATCATACAATGCAAGAAAAGTAGAATGTAAGGACACTTCCCAACAGCTTGAGTTCAATTTAATAAGGACATCATACCTCACTATAAGACTCGATATAAATGTCTCGTTTCAGATCGGCCATTGGACTGGCCGAAATGGAGTACCGATTTTTTGATAAGGGAAAAAATGATAACGTCGTTTCAGATACCTTTACATGACAGCAAATTCATTGAAATGCTCCCCCGTCCCCTTATTAAAAATTGCCTTATCTTTATATTCCTTTAATAAGCATACCAGAACACTTGCTAAATCATTCTAAAAAAATGTCAATATCTCTCAAATCATTCGATTTCTGGCAAGAGGTGTTTCAAGGAAGAAAGGACTACCTAGATTAAGTCATCTGCCAGACTTGTCTAGCACAGAGACCAATGAGAATGTGTTCAGTTGGTTAAAGGAGAATGAAACCATGGGAATATCTGTATGAAACAATGTAACACATGTGTTTGACAAATATTTCTCAAAGTTTCATTACAAATAATCTTCCCTTTAGTTATGCTTTTTTCAAGTTCAGAGCAGCGTGCTGTTATTTTTGTCTCAGTTGAATGTGAACAGACTTGAGTAAGTCGAACTATGATGTCACACAACCCCTGATAGCAGACATTGGACGTCTTCCTTTGTTTTCCTTACCTACAATATCCATGAATGCATACACTTGTATACAATTTTGTGTTGAATTACTGAGTCGTATCACGCAATGATCACAATTATTAATACTTAGATTTGAATAGATGAATAACTGTTAAAACTATTTGTGAATACATTATTATGTAGGAACGAAAGCTTTTCAAGGACAAGTGGTCAGGTTATAACATCAAAACGTCAGAATTGTAGCATCCTGATAGATTTTTTATTAATTTCAAATTGCAATATCTTGAAAAGTAACATATTGCACATGAAACTTGGTGATGGTGATCACCCCGTGTTAGTCATGTAGATTATACAGTTCTAGTGACGTTTCATTGTCAAACGATCTGACTTTCATTCCCCTTCAATAAGTTGCTTGTGTAGTCTTATAATTTAGTCACAGCCAGGGTTCTAGCCACACCGGCCGGCAAAGACCAGTTGTAAATGGTTGCTAAAACAAGGAGGATTATCTTCTCACATTGGACAATCTAGCCTTCAAGTTTGAAGTTCTAACAATTTTCCCTCACTTAGATACCATGTTTACATGTTTTCAAATTATGGCCTCTATTAACCTCAAGTGACCTTTGACCGCCATAGCAAATGACAGACATCATCTACTCATCAACAACTACTAAATTTGAGAATTTAAATTTCCAGCAACATTCAGTTGCTGAGATATCTCTCTTCATAGGTAAGCTCTGGTGACCTCAAACGACTTTTATTTAACTACAGGTTCAATTGTAGCAACTTTGAAGAGTATTCAAATATCTACGATATTAATAAAAACACCTCCCACAAAAGCAAACTTTGCCACAACTTTAATTTCAATAACTGAGCTCAATTCTTGACAAATTTAGCTGCCCCCCCCCAAAAAAAAAATATTGCACCATCTGCCATCTGAACATATCTGAAAGAAATCACCCCTCCCTTTAGACCCCCAGGACAGGATTCACACTTCACTGACAACCACTGCAGCAGCCACTTAGAATCATCTAGCTAGAGCCCTGTTTATAACTATCAAATTAGAGGGAACTTTTTGTTCAGCCTTTGAAAATATACTTTTCTGAAACTGGCGGAAGGGAGGGTGAATGTTTTGGCCATATTCTGTATGACATACTGTACGTATTTTGTTTTATATATTGACTGGACTTTCTTTAAAGGTGTCGTACTCCTTTACCCAGATGTGACAGCATACGTGTACTCAAACATGTATTTGCTCATTCGCTCACATGCAAATTCTGCTTCAAGTTGCAGTGAAAGAATTGGTAGACTTAAAATGCCTGTATTTACAGAAGAGACTTAGAGAGATCAGAACGTACATAAATATTTATTTATGGAGATGAGGGCTCGAGTTTTACTGATTTCACCTTGAGAAAACTGTCCTGAGAACCACTTTTTCATTCCTTGAAACTAATCCCTAACTAGATATATGTCGAGTCATTCAGCTTTCTTGCTTTTCTCTCAATTAACAACAAACAGATTACTTCAACTGCTGTGACCTATCAAGTGTTGATAAGCAAATGATCAGAAATCCATGTTACATAAACACAACTTAAATGTCCTTTGTGTTTCTGTATAATCTTGACTGTCTGAGAAGAAACACTGCAACAGTTTATGAGAGAGACTTAGGATTTCCACAAACATTTTTTTCGCTGGTCTCAAAGTTTAAGGTTAAATAATCTCTTCAATTAAAAAAAAATAACAAAGATTTACTGAAGAAATTTACTGGTGGTGCATGACATTTTGTAACCTTAAGACACATGGAAATGTTTCTTGACCATGGAGCTGTCCTTCTTCAAATAGGAATGTTGTGGGTTATAAAGAAGATATTAGCATGGGGTTAAAAGTAAATGCAGTAAAAAAATATGCTATTCCACTTAACTTTTATCAAACATGTCATTAAAATATTTAATTAGTCTTCTAAATTTAACAGGAGGTTGACGATACTGACGGCACATGATAAAGAAAAGCCAAAACGAGAGGTATGTATTGATAATCCTCAAACAGACCAAGCAACTTAAAGGACCTCATACAATACTACGTCCATTTATTGGGTGTTAAGTGAAGACCAATGTTCTCGAAAGCCTGGTATTGTGTTGGTAATATCAATCTTAGTGCCTGGTCAAGCATTATGGCAGAAAATCCCCATACTCTGTGTTCACCTCCCAGAAACACAGGAGATGTGTACTGATGTTGCCTGTCAAAGAAGGTATAGTAGCGATTGCCCCGGTCACAGAGTTGGTGGAGGGTCATTGTAAAAACGGATTCCACCTGCAAAGACAGTGATTTAATTAAAGAGAGAGGATTGGTACACTATTTGTATAAAAGAGAGCAAGAAAAAAAAAAATTGGTACACTTTGTCTGTGCAGACTTCAAATATGCATACTCCCAAACTGTGTGACATTGGTTGTCTTGGAGTTCAGGCATTCCATAAATGGAATAGGATGGGTATGAAGTTGCATATTTACATATTTTAAATTAATTTTGTGTCTGTCCCCTCTGCAACATACACTTGCACAACATGTAAGCCATGCAATTGTAATCTGCAGTGATGCAGCACTGAGTAACCTATGTTTACTTATTTTCAACTAACATGCTGTTAATTTTTGTGTTCCCCAAAACTTCAATGAATCAACTCTCTTGTTTGTGAAGCAATACTGGTTTATACCATGTCTTGTGAAGAACTTACTTTTATCCCCGCTGAATGATAAGATGCAATGTATACTACCTGTTTTGAACAAGAAATACAACCTCACTGAATGAAACCTCTTACATGCTGTGTTTCATGTTTCACAGTCTTGGTAGTTCCTTTGTTTTATTTACATCCTTGTTAATTGACAACAGTAAGAAAAACACAGACAGGAACTAAAAGGATGATAGGGAGTTGGGATGTACATCTTCCATGTCCTTCTTTACTTTGTTCTTCCATATCAAGTATAAACATATCTCCTTAACAGATTTGTGGAAAAAGTGATCTGGCAATGGCAAATTTAGTCAGAAAGTACCCAAGTAACAGGTAAAAGCTATTATTTTTTACTTTTTTGCTTATGTTGATATCCCACACATAATATTCATGAATTTGTGTTTCACGCCTCTCCCTAACTTTGATCATGGACATTGTTGTGTCTTCAATGTTTACCTGAACTCGATCTTCAGGAGAGACATTAATGACCTTTAACCAAAGAAAGGTCCAAAATGATGGCTTACTGTACCTCGTTTGGATTTCTTTGTATATCCAGTGATTCTATGTGTCCGATGAAACCCAGAGTGACATAGATGATGCTGAATTTCTATCAAATAAAAAATTAAAGGAAAAGTATCAAAGGCTATCAAGTTCATAGGCAAAATTATCTTCAAAGAGTGCTCTACTTGTGGGACGGAGCAATACGCAATGAACACTTGAACAAGAGATAAAGTTTATTTTGCCACAGTAATTCCTACGAGCCTGTTTCAAAGAGATGTTTAAAAATGACTCCTCCTAATTGGGAATTATGCATAATCTACCTTGTAGGAATAAATGCAGTGAATATAAACTCTAACTAGCATTTTATGTGTAGATATTCGAATATTCACTTTGTACATCTCCTAATTCTGAAACTAAACCCCACCAGATCTGATCAAATTATATTTTCCAGAGAATGTAGAATAAAATGGAAGTATTTGCAGGAATAAAAATATGCTTAGAAAACAGAAATGGTGCCTAAAACATTAGGTCCACTAAAGGTAGACTGTTGCCCTAATGTAGATTTTAAAAGCAAGGTGTACATTTTCCATAAGACCCTGATGTCTTACCAACGGGGCCATGAAGCCCTAACAGTCGGGTGCACAACTGGACCATGAAGCCCTGAATCCTCTACTTTTGGGCCATGAGCCAATAAGCCCTGGGGTGCTACCAACTGAGCCATGAAGCACTAGTGATGCTCTAACAACCAAGCCATGAAGCACTGTTGGTTTATCCATTGTTTGAACTTCTAGAATGAGCAGCTACTTTAGTTTGCTTGAAGGGAACTGGCATTGTTCATTCTGCATGTCTGTGTACATATATATATTGTGTACAAGTCAACAAAAGTACATAGTAATGAGCAGTTCAATGAAGTTTGGGTCATAAACACCAACAAGGTAGCCTACATGCAAGTGAATCAAGGAAGAATAGAACAGCACCTAAAGGGAGTTTAAAATGCACCAAAATGGCATACAAAGAAAATAGCTTTTCATCATTGTTAAAACATTCACTCTAACCAATAAACATCTTCAAAAGCTTCATCTCCAAAAAACATTTGACATAAGTCACAGAAGATGCTTCACTTGAATTTTCAAAAATTTGGGTGAACAAATTTTTTGAGCAACAAGTAACTGAATTTCTGTACATGAGGAACTTATTTCTTGGAAAGGTTTACCATTCTTCCTAACTTTGAATAACCTTTCCTTGTCTCCATAAGTATGAGTTTTAAAAACATGATTTGTTTCTGTAAAACAAATGCCTTACTTCCGTTTCAGAAGAAGTACACTGTACTGTAGATTGGTACCAAAAACAATAGCAAACTAATTCAACCAAGAAGAAATAGTACCAGAATTTAAATCCTGTGGATGAAGGGTATGCACTTTGCAAATCAAATAAGACAACATTCTACTTTGAGGTAATTGATAATGTGTCCTTTACAAGACATAAGACATGGTACAGTTAAGTCCAAAGCACTCGAAAGTTAAAATTTGATGTTACATATGCTATCACAAACTACAATATGCCACTAA
The DNA here is from genome assembly GCA_021234535.1 of Stichopus chloronotus. Lineage (NCBI taxonomy): Eukaryota > Metazoa > Echinodermata > Holothuroidea > Aspidochirotida > Stichopodidae > Stichopus > Stichopus chloronotus. The sequence goes on from SFZH01000008.1 coordinate 7,011,222, forward strand.
AATTGAACAGGCTTGTTTAGCTTTAGTTCTCCTGGAAAATGCTGACTTGTCAGGTGAAATCTTTCTTCATCTGACTTACTCTTACATTCGCACTCTGTGCACAAGTAGAAATTGAATGGTTTGCACTTGGACATCAGTACTTAGTACATAGTAACAACCTATTGCATCCATTGTATGATGTACAAACCATGAAGCCTGTTAGGTAGATACAAGAGTATCTCGCAGAAGACAACACTATGGCTACATCTAGCTATTCATTCCTAGCTGCATGGACCACATAAAGGTGTGTTTAATTTTGGGCATACTGTACCCTGCCAATGACAGGAGTGAGTTCTCCCCAAACATCAGCATATGAAGATGGTATTCCTAGCTCTTCTTCCATTTCCCTCAAAGCTGTATGGGTGCTGTCCACATCAGAGGGGTCTACACGACCACCTGGAAAACTGGAGGAATGAGACATGATAGAATCTTGTATCAAAAGAACATGAATATCTTTGCTGTACATACCAGAGTCTAGGCAAATTTCTGATGACATCTAAAAAATTGAGCTTTTTACGAAATTGAATATCACATATATACTTAATTAATAAATGTGAAAAAAATTAAAAAGGGGAACAAATTCAGACTCCACTGAGGAAAGATGCACCTTCATAAAGAACAAAAGAAATGATCTACTTATCAATAGCTACAAATGTTCAAAGTGTGATGTTTCAGCAGCATTTTTGTACTTCTTGAGATAGCTTGCTGAAAAATTTAAGAAACTTTGATCTCTAGCAACTAAAATGACCTTTGGCCTCCCTGAAAACAATAGGGATCATCTACTAACATTGGACTACCTACCCACTAACACTGAAGTTCAAACAAATTTCCTTCCCTGAGATATCATGTTTGCAAGCCGAGGCATCACATACACAGGCACACCGACACACATCATTAAGGTACCATCTACAAGAACATTTCTTGTACAGTCAGAAAGGAATCATAAAAAAGTGAAAACTAGAGACACACAAAATCTTTCTCATTCCAGCATCATTGCATGCATACAATTACTTTATATGACTGGCTAACAGTTTACACAGATCAACACTAGTGTTATACTGAATCAGTATTACTGATATGAATTTGCAGTACCTAACTTGTCCCCTGTGGCTGCTTAGTTTAGCGGACCTGAGGGTAAACAGGACGGAGGGTTCTCCATTAACCAAACATAATGGCAAGAAAACTGCGGACTTGGGAACAGCAGCATCCTTCTCAGCCTTTCTGACAAATCTGGGAGCAGACTTCTGAAAGTCACCCTTCACAAGGGCTGAGATGATTTCTTCGCGATTCTGGGTGTACATATCAGGAGAGATCTGAACCGGGGCAGGCTTTAAAGTTGAGAAAGGTTTCCCATCTTTCTCACAATTGTCTGTGGCAGAGAAAGGTCTGTGAAAATGAAGGCCTCTAGAACAAGGAGCGAGCAGCTGACACTGTGGTAAATTGCATACATGGTGATGTAAATACCTCCTTGTATTCGTTGCATAGAGAAAGAAACAAACGCCATCTTTTTTAATAATGGTATGGAGACCTTGCTGAAGCGCTCTCCTTTGTGTCGTGCCAGTCTGTTGAACTAAACAAAAGCTGGCTGGTAATTTTCTGTAGGGTACAAGAGTGGAATATTTCATGTACAACATCGTCCTCGTTGAGAAGGTGACAGAAACTTTACAATAAAGTCAAAGGTGGCTCAAAGGTCAAAGGTGTAGGCTCACTATTTCTGGTCCATCTTCTCATCAAATTCATCTCCACAGAGTCTCTATTCATCACTGACAGGTATCATATATATATCTTTAGTTCTGATGTAAGTACTTGCAGTACATCTGTGGCAAAGATTCTACAGAAGACAAACAAAATGGTGAATAAATTACCATAAAGTAAATGTAGCAATAACTACAGAGCAAATGTAGCAATAACTGCCAGGAAAAAAAAAAAAGGACATGGCCCATTCCTTTCTAAAACTTGGAGATACACTAAATGTGCAACATAACGTAGACCTTTTTGGCACCCTGGTATCTAATAAACCTAAAACTGGAGATGAAAAAATGCCCCTCCCCCCTTCCCATTTCCTCACCTTTTAACATGTATTATACTCAGCTATTGTCCTCAGATTTGAGATTCAAGAAATTCAGTAACTCCTCACCCAGTGTGCTACACTTAAACATTACCAGCAATAAGACAATAACACCATGCTGTGACTGTCAAGTTTCGCAGGTTACTGTACAGGTAAGTCAATTTTACTAGCTGTAGGCCAGCTTTGATATATAAGCAAATATCTGGCCATCAAGGAAGTCAAGAAATGCCCTTTTTCAAAAAGTGTTATAGCCTATATGTCATGCACTTCAATGTGAAGATCTTCAGCATGAGCTCTGACTCTTTCACTGTGTAGTGGGTATGGAATGGATACACCTTGATATGTTGGCACAGACATACACACAAAAATCAGCCTTGGCATCTTGTGAGACTTACAGTAGCCTAATTACTGCACATTTGGTACTACGAATTAGCTCCAAGTCAAGACTACAGCAATAGAATTTTCTGCTGCACTTTTGCACTGAGCTAATTCAACACAAAATTTGATCATTTCCCGCTAAAAAGGAAAGAATGAGTGTAAACTTATGCTGTATGGATGAAGCACAATCATCATACAGCAGATTATGCTATGTTATGAAGTGCCTGTACAGTACATATAGTAAACTTCACCTGCATTCTTCTGTTGGCATGTGAACACTAACACCTATGCATTACTTCTGCATCAGCATTACGTGGAATACGCCCAGGCCCTACACTGGATTGACTCATGAGATGGCAAATACCCGGCTTGACATGTATAACTGAAACTTAACAATTGGCAACTTGGCATACCATCGTCAGCCTACCAGCTACTGTACATGGCTTACTACCAAATTAAGTCACACATCCTGAAAACCAGACCTACCCCTTGTTTCCTGTTCTCTCTACTCTTTAACACCCAAGGGTCACTTAACAGGTTCTACAACCCTACTTGTATTATACTTTTTTTTACCCTGACATATCATCAGTTTTGGTCACGTCACTGAGTTGAGTTCTGGAGAGCCTACCAAATTTATATTGAATTTACTGCTGCTCGTAACTGTTACACAGAAAATAACTTGGTGAAACTGCAAATAACCTACTATCTTGGACAAAATATTGGGACACTGTGTCATACGTTGCAAATATAATACTGAATTTTAGGTGAGAGGATAACATGAAACCCCACACCCCTTTCCAATGTTGCGCTATAGGAGTGAATGCACACTTTGAACAACAATCGTACAGCCAACATTGAACAGGGGAGCTGAGTGTCCCAAGGTATTTTGTCCAAGATTGTAGCTTCTCCCTAATGCCAAAGTCTGAAAAAGAAAGTATACCTGGCAAAAGTGGCAGGTAACAACTACCATGTACGGCTCACAAAATAGTGTGCAAAGCGCTAAATACCATGTAGTGTACTGATAGACTGTAGTGTACTGATAGACTGTAGTGTACTGATTGTGATTGTCCACAACAAACGGCACGCTACAGTAGGTGATAATTTCGCAGAATAGGTTCTGATAATTTGAACATAATGGACTAACATAGATTAGTATATAAATATGTTACTCCTGCTTACTGCAGACTACCAGGTGTTCACAAATTCATAATGGACTTACGAAATCCTGGACACAAACTTACCATTATAGCCACTAAAAGACAATTATGAGTGAGTCAACCACAAACTTTAAAGTACGACAACTTGCATGCATCACATTACTTTAGCTGACCGTTTCTGTCATGATCTGATATTGGTAACTAAAAACCAGTCTGAACCTAGCACAGGAATCCAGCACAGGATTCACCATCACAGGATTTCCAGCGCAGGATTCGCCATCACCAGCACAGGATTCGTCCAGCACAGGATTGCAGAACAGGAAATATAGCAAAATAATTCGACTTTTCAATTCTTCACTTGCGGAAAGGTAGCATCCTGCAAGTGATCATCATGCATTCACGGATCATCGACGGTGAAAAGAATCAGACATTGATCTTTTTCGATATTTTACCACATAAGTTGGGTGCCTCTTTCCTGTTCACTTGTTTACCTACAATAGTAATGGTGAGGCATATAAAAACATGTGCCGGTAGACCAACTGGCGAACTTGAAATTGCACAAAACTGAAATACGGACATAGCCTACGGTATCCATATTTTTAACACGTCTTGACGGCCCATGTGGTGATTTATTTTTTTTATTTCAGCTTTACTTATTTCAGCTTTATTTCAAGAGGGTGACTTGGTTAGCCAAGGCTAATCTTCCCCAAAGAAAAACATGTACATAAGCAACCAAACACTTACAATGAAAAATTGACTCTCGCCAACCCCCCCCCCCACCCACCCCCTTCCCCGAAAGATGCACCAACGCTGCAGTGCGCAGCCATTACATGTACTTGCTTGTTTGGAATTTGTCAATCGTTCCAAATTGCTATGGGGCTCCCCACCACCTTAATCTGGCCAAAGGCAGAGTAAGTATCCGCTGTGTACACTTTTCACTGTTTTCGTACAATCTATCTGCCACTCATGAAAGCTTCCATTCACTGCCTGATGAATATTAGTCAAAGTCATCTTTCGCTTCATTAAGGTGAATTACACACAAAGGGCACCACTTTAGCAAGTTTTAGTTGTGTTCAAACACTCACTTGGAGAATATTTGTTTGAAATTAGGACGAGTTCGCCGTGAAACGGGTTTAATAGACAGACCATATTCTCGCCATTAAGGATTTCTTACATATTCGTCACATACATGACATTAACGAGTGTAAACAGTTGTGATACGCAGTTGGTAACTGTTACTGACGATTGGGCCGCTGCCTTGGATAAAAATAAACAGGTTGATGTCTTTATTTTAGATTTTGAAAAGGCCTTCGATACAGTTCCTCATGAACTCCTCAAGACGAAGTTATATTCTTTAGGGGTTTCTGGTCAAGTCGTTAACTGGGTGGATAACTTTCTTTCTGATCGCTCACAATCTGTTGTGGTAAATGGTACTAAATCTGATTGTGCTCCGGTTCTTTCTGGTGTTCCTCAGGGTTCTGTTCTGGGACCAGTCCTCTTCCTGTCATATATAAATGATATTGGGGATGCTGCTTCGTCTGAAGTTAGGTTATTTGCTAACGATTGTGTTTGTTATAGGGTCATTGAAAATCATAATGACTGTAAAGAGCTACAGAGAGACATTTCTTGCCTGGGCCAGTGGGCCAAAACCTGGGGTATGAGATTTCATCCTGGAAAGTGTAATGTTATGTCTGTTACTAGGAAACACAATCCAAGAGTCTTTAAGTATACCCTCAATGGGGTTGATCTGACGAGGACAGATTCTGTTAAGTACTTGGGGGTGACCATAACCAAGAATCTCAATTGGGGAAATCATATACAGTCTGTTTGTAATAGAGGGAACAAGGTTCTCGGCTTGTTCCGTAAGAACCTCTCTTTTTGTTCTAAGGAAGTTAAATTGGCTGCCTATAAAGGTTTACTTAGGCCTTGGAGTATGCTTGTTCCGTTTGGGATCCTTATCAGGCGTCTCTTAAGGATAAACTTGAGGGAGTACAAAGGAGATCTGTTCGGTTTATTGCCAACGAGTACTCCCGTGAAGTTGGTTCGATGACTACCCTTTTGAAAGATCTTGGTCTCAACACTTTATCTGATCGCCGTAGGCGTTGTAGGCTTCAAATCCTGGCTAAAGGTATCCATGGTCAAGCTAATATCCCCCTGTCTGGCCTTTGTAAACCCACTCGCATTACTCGCAACGTGCATGCTTTACACTACCGCACCCCCTGTGCTAGGACTAATTGCTACAAATACAGTTTTAGACCAAACACTATTCGGGATTGGAATGATCTTCCTGGCTGTCTCATTGAGAGGGCTGTTGGTCACCATAAGCCTATGGAGTTTATTATAAATTCACTGAGGGTTTGACCGACCTCACGACGCGTACGTGGTGTACCAATGTTCTCGGATGTTTCACCATTTTTCAAAAGAAGAAGAAGAAACTTTTAATGACTTTTGAGAAATCGGTTTGGTCACTTTTCGGAGCCAGACAGAAAGCGTAGTCAAGCTGCCAGCTGTTTTTACCAATGAAATGATCGCCTAATCTGTATTCGGGTACTGTATAAAGCTACCAGATCCAGAAAGGACCCCTCACCAAAGAAAATGTCAAGTTAGTGCTCTTGAAGTGCCACTGACTTGTTCAAATGGTACATGAGAAATGGTCTTTGTCGGCTACACATGCAGTGGACTGTCATATTTTATGTGGAAATATTTGTTACAGTGACCGTTTTAATGGTAATTTGATAGTCTATAATTAGCATTTATATTTGCACGAAGACCATTAAGTGACATTTGAAAGCTTTTGGAAAACTTTCTTGTCTCTTAAGGTAGCATATAGTTTAGCAGTTAGGAGACTTCTTCACAAGTGATCAGCTTGTGTTCACGGTTGAGGGAGAGGCCTTAAAATCGATCTGTTTCGACATATTAAAGTAAATATTAGAGTAGGTTGGTTGAAGTGTATGTAGTGTAAACATCGTGGCAATTGACGCAATTCTGACAATGTTGTGACCTTTTACATAGTTTCAGGCTGAGAAGGAAGACAAAATTCACTCACGTCGGAAAGTTTGTTCACCTTACCTCCGGCGCAAAATCACAACCTCACTTATAGGGTACGGAAAATTGAGAGAACCATGCATGGTCAAAATGTCATCTTTCCATAGAGGGGTATAGCATTTATATGGCGAAAATTAATATAGCGCTTTGAAAACTGTATAATTGTAGTTATTCGATTTAGTGTGTAAGTCAATGTGGTAATTGAGAGGAGTACGCTACCGCAAAGCGAAGGCCGCCACCTATTTGCAGGTCCTTAATAGCATATCTCACACCACGTATGAAAATCCGCAGGATTTGTAAACCGTGTTCGGCCGGAAAATGCCTAAAATGAGTCCCGGGGATTGTACTTTTTTTGCACGTTTTCAGTTGTCATCGCTATTTTTAATTACTTAGATGTTGTTGAATAGCATGAATTAAAGTACAGACGATTTGAAAATTAGCTCGGTTGAAAGCGATTTAGATTTGTTTTAGAAAATCGAAGGTGGAAGTAAAAGGATATTTTCTAGTCACCGTGTGCCCCATCTGGTTTACATTGCCTTCAAGCAGAACCCTTTTTTACTTATATAGTCTTCACGTTTTTATTGTATTGTCGAATGGAAAACGTGCTTTTCAAGACTGATATACTGCATCAAGCATTCCAGTATTTTTTAGTTTTTAAATGAAAATTACGACTAAACAAGGAAAGGTTTGTCGTTTGACATTGTAGATGTCTCGGATTTCACTTTTAATAAAACAGATGCCATGGAAATAGGCTGATTATCATGATAATTATCTTGAGAGAGAAAACAAATACAATCAAACATATATACATATAAAGATTATGTTTTCTAATTTGTCTTTCATTGTCGCGGTTGCTGAGGGTTCAAAATTGTCTGTGTTCATGGGTTGGGAAAACGGATTTAATTGTTTGGAGTTACTCTAGGGATTATCCAGACGGCAAGTAACTTTACTTCTTTATTTGTTTTTCACGTCGCAACCCTCAATACCATTTTTTAATGTCCTCCCCTGCGGTATTGTGTTATACTCTTCTCTTGTATCTTGCCTCCAATCTGCCATAGTCTTTCTAATGCAATTTCTCACAGTGAGGCATTGTCGCTGCATATCCATTTACCGTTTTGTTATTTACACAGCAAATAAGTACTATCTACCCTTGAAGATTCTTGTTTTCAGAAAACATGTTTCGAATTCACACAATATTGTACCCCCAGCCATGTCAGAAGTAAAAGTAAACTCCAGCCCTCCTCTTCCTAATTTGTAAAGGTCGACACAGAGTTCTACTCTCTTTATTTTTCAAAATAGGTATTCTCAAAACAAAAAACATAAACAAAAACAGCACTAACCATTCGTTCAACCAACTCCCACCCGATTTGCATACATATGATATTTTTCCAGTAAGAAGATGCTGCGGATGGGGGTGGGGGGTTACGGGAATTTTTGGTCATGTGTCTTTTAGATTGACGATTTGGGGGGGGGGGGCATGGGTGCGACGAAAGCAGAAGATTATATGTACACTAGTAACTTAGCTACTGTATGCTGCTCCTTTGTTATTCATGATTGTGTTGTAGCCATGTCAGAATCCTAGGGTGAGGGGGGGGGGGGTAGACGAAAGGGGCAGGCACACTTGCGCATGTGATATATCAATATTTTTCACTCCAACATTCTGGGGGTGCAAAAAAAAAATAGGGGGAATTAATAAGGTATGTCTGTGGTTGTCACAGTATCCTAAGCAACTCGAAAATATCATCCCGCTTTTTCAACATCTGTTGGTCTATTAACACTTTTCCCCCGCAGAACCCCTTCATCAACTCCAGTCGACCGCCCTCTCAGCGATGCTAACGCCACAGTACAGAAATTTATACCAGTGAAGTCTCTAATCACAGATTGAGAACTATGATTTAATTTTTATTGGTCCAAATCGCGTGTGAAGTATGATGTCATTGTCCCAATCCGTTCAAATCCTTTATCACCCCAGTCTTCCTTTTCCAACCACTCAATGGCCCTTTGAAATAAATACTTATTCATTCTTTGTGAGATATACTGACCAATAAAATGGCACTTGAACATGTTTGTTTTCAGCAAATAAGTTCAGATCATGCTTCACCGTTTGACTAACCTACATGCACGTACATAAAATGCTCTCGCATCTGGACGCAAAAAATCAGTTGTCGCAAGCCTCTCGATAAAGGAACCGTAGTGCCGTCTTTTCTTAAAGTTGCCAGATGAGAATGGGAATTATTGGCTACAGTCGTTGACAGATATAAACATTTTTATTTACATCGATTTGAACGCGGTGTCCTACGTCTCGGCTTAGACGAGGCAAGCAGACATTTGGATTATTAAACATATTTGCTCATCAGCTCACATTCATGCTCATGTAGTCTAGCCTTAATTTGCAATGAAAGAATAAGTAAACATGCCTGAATTTACAGAATATATTAGATAGGTCAGAACGTATATAAATATTTATTTATGAAGATAAGAGCATTGAGCTTTATTAGTTTCACCTTGCGCAAAAACCATTGCGAAAAGTGGGTCTCACAAATAAAGCCCATCCAAGAAATATATGAAGTCATTTTTGCTTTCTTTCTTTTTCTGGTTCAGACGGATTAAGTCGATCTTTGGACAAAAGCGTTGGTTTACAAACAAGAGCTAAACTGTGAATTAGAACCTGCAGTCCTTACCTGAAAGACCTTTGTCTTGAAATCTGCTCAGTCATTCTTGTGCCTCCTCTGTAAGCAATGGACATATACGTTAGGGCTACATTGACCGTTGGGACCAATCCACCAGTTTTCTTGCAAGATGAAGAAGGCAATATATTTGCACTCTCATTCTCTGTAATGACATGAATTTCAAATTCGTTAAATCTATAAGGTCACACTGGACGTGTAAATCGTGCTGAAGTAAAGCTTTAAAGTTTATCAGATATGATCTCAGATTATAACATGCTTTTGATTTGAATTCCTCTCTTTTCTTTACAGAATATTTAAGTCAATATTTGTAACTGTGGTCACCTCAGTCAGACGGTTGCTTGTAATTATCTCATTGGCCCATAGAGAATGATATATCCCAGTTACTTTGCAAGTTAAATGCTAGTTTGCTGGTGTTACATGTTTAATCGTAGTGCCCCATTCCTAGGTCAGAGGTTACGACACGTGCACTTCGGAATCACAGGCCGTGGAGTAATCAATCGTAACGCGAGGTAAGTCTATGATTGAGGAACTTGGTCCAAAATTGGCTGTTTGGTGGGTGTTTGTTACTCCCGAACCTCTGGCGGATTATCTTTAAACCAGCTAATATGTAAATTAAGGTGCCCCAGAACCCCGGTACGCAACGTTGTGTAACAGATGTCTGGGAACTGAAAGGAAGTTCAAATATCAAATTGAACTGTTGTGTGACGCAAGAGATTAAAAAAACTTCCAACTTATGGAAGCCATATGCCATATGATACAAAAAAAGGAACTTTTAAAAGAAATGGTAATAAGAAAAGCTTAAAATTATGTTTTCTTTTTTAATGAAGGTAGGGCCCTCTAACAATATTTTTTGTTTACAGGAAGAGTCATCACCTGATCCTATTTTTTTTTTATGAAACTATACTAAGACGAAAAACGGGCTAACAACTGCTGTTATTTGCACGAATCCAAACCTGAACGTAAACGTTGCCCTAATCGCTTTCACTGATTGGTTAACATTTCGTCTGAGCTGACGAATTTGTAAAAGGGAATGAACGCTTTCTTTTTTTACATCGGATCGATAAAAGACTGGACCCGAGGAGACTAGTCTAAACGGAAAGATCATTTCAAAAACTAATCTGCCTTGCGTTCAGACTGAGTGTTGCAATCGCGATTTGCTGGAGCAGATCGTGATCAGGTCGAGTGTTCATACTGCTCCTCTCGTCTGAAGATTAAGATCAACTTGGTTTGATCAACTGGGGTTTTGGTCAACTACGTTTTGGTCGACTGGATTTAGGCCTATAGGCCAACTGGGTTTCGGTCATGAACTGTGTTTTAAGTGGGTTCAATACCTGTTTTTGAAACGTCCTCTTATACTGGGTTTTGGGGTCTTGGTCAACTGAAACTGGGTTGGTGTCAAATGAAATCACGAAGCCACTCAGTAGCAGACGAATTGGCTGCAACAAAATTTCCAAACTGCTTTTCTCACCGTGAGGTCCAGCATTCAATAGAGTACCGGTATGTGCTCTGTAACTGTTTGGTATATTCTGGAATTACTTTGAAATCATTGGAGCTGACTTCACAGCTATTGAATTCTATTAACTTGATATGATTCTTGATTCAGTTTTTTTTTTTGACAAATTGGTGTTCCAAGTTGGATGTTATTCATTTTTTTTTTATAGACCTAATCAAGTTTTGGTAAAGAGAGGACGCGTGGTTTATGATGAGGGTTGGCTCCTTAGTAGGATCTCACTAAGATTGAATTTATCCAAGAGCATTCTACCGTTTCTCCATCTGTACTGCCCTTGTGAAGAGGAGCCAGAAATTTGATATTAAAGTTGTTGAGAGCGATGCCCAGACTCGTGAAGATGATAAGGTTTAAGTCGCATGCGTCTTCCACATTTGTGGTTGCTGAGCATCGTACAATATCTCTTCGAAATTCAGAAGTCAAACTACATTTTAACAACAGATTCGATCTTTATTTTACAAATACACAACTCGTAGGCGCAACTAAGTTGTTGTGGTGAGTCCGTATCGAAAACCGCAAGCCATCTGCGCATGAGCAGCCGGTATGCAAAATTGAAAACCTCAGTGATTTCACGTTGTCTATGTGCAGACAACGAGAAGACGAGTCTGCACATAGACAACCATCTGTCATATATGTTTCTTTAAATGAATGTGAACATTATCAACAGAATAGAATGTGATCCCAGGCTAGGTAAACCTACCACTGTAGATATACCAAACATAAACTAAATAGACTAGACAGAAGTACGGCCAGTTTTATTACTTGTAGGCACTATATTGACAAAATGCAGCCAAACACACGTGCACTACCGACACGTTATAACAGCTGAGCAGTCTACCCTTATTTGGAATAGCTCGCAATTTTCGAATCAATATAAGCGATAAACAAATAGATTAATGTCTTCAAAGTCGAAGAATCAGCTTCCTGATCAAGTTCTACAAAGTCTTCTCTCGCAGAGGAAAAAGGTTCTCCTGTAAATTTAAGGAAAAACTGAGGAAGACCAAAGTAAACACGATGACGTCACACGAATGATCTTTTGGCTAGTTCGCATTGGTCGTTAGCATAGTGCGTTTCTTTTCTACTATAACACCCTGTTGGGATTCCAATATGAGAAATTGACTAAATAATGGTGGAAATGAAGATGTACTATATTCGGACAGAACACGCAACTTTTTCTCCAAACTAAGATGAACATTTGAGTTAACGCCGTGTTAAAAACGACAGTATAAGTATACTTGATATGCGGCCGTTCTTCAAAGAAGGGGGGGGGGGGAGGAATAGACTTCAAAGGATTATGTCAAAACATCGACTTTCTTATGAAATGTCTAATTAAACTGAGAAGGTCAATATGCTGACTTTTGAGAGTTCTATTGTTAGAAAGGGAAGATGCACCAGATGTAAAGTAAATGATTTGGACGTCTTTGTAAAGTCCAAAGATAAACCAATAATAGTCTTAACATCATTCACTTTGGTGCATGGCTTCTGTACCTGGACACTGCTCAAAAGATTATGCAACTCGCAGAGATCTTTAAGAGTCATGCCCTTTTTGTTGAAATAATAATATTTGATTGGAAACAAATTTTCATGGTTTTATGAAGGCAACTATATAGTAGGTATATAGCTGACAGAACGTCAGCCTGGAACATTTTCTCTTATTAGCTATTCATTTATCTCAACCGTTATTTGCTGTTTTGATGTATGGGTATTCATGGTGATAAGATAGCGGGAGTTATTGCCCTGGTCTTTCAAAAATTTATTCAAATTTATTTCAAAAGATATACAGATGTTACCCAATCCATCAAATTTTGTACCAATGCATTCCACATGTCTAAAATCTCGTTTTTTAATCATTACCGAAAAGTAGTGTGATTATAAACCCCGCAAATGCGTTACAGGGTGTAGGGGCATGTTATATCTTTAGGGTTCTCGTCTAATGTAAGGTGGTATTGGGGTTGTGTTTTAAAATCTGGCTACACTTGATTTGTAATGTACATACTATTACACACCCACTGAATACTTTTTTTTTCATTGGGCACACCCCTTACTTTCGTCGCAAACCATCAGTTTATGGGCAAGAAATCATTTTTCATCCCAATTTAAGAGGATTGATACTTTTGTTGCAAATATATGTACACGGCTGATAGCGTTTCTGGGAGCTGCGTGGCAAACGTAGCAGGATGAGAAGAATTGTTTTTATTAGTGTCTATAGTTTTGACGTAAATCTCGTTGATGTGGGCACCATTATTTTGGGTAAATTACCTAAATTATGACATCACACAATTTTGAAATGGCAAAAAATCATATGTTTCTAATGAAAATCGGCATCTCATGAGTTGCTTACACCTTGGTATATCATTTCGAAGCATAACCGATTAGCCTAAGCTTACCTTAATCCGAAAAATTCAGAAATGATCGTTTTGTGTACAGAACTTTTCGGTATGGTCACGGTTCCGCCATTGGTGTCGTGATCATATACCGATATCAATACCAAGACTTAAGATGACATTGTATCGCCATTTCTCATTAGAATATAGGACCAAACACTCACCGCCTTTAATTCTCATTTCTCGGATAGGCCTACTGGGGATAAGGGTGTCAAAAAAGAGAGTAAGTGACGTCAAAAGTTATAAGTAAACGTAAAGGTACCGGAAACATCGTTCCAAAATCTTTTCTTAGATAAAACACAATTGTTGCATGTATCGAAGGACCATTTGAAAATAAACTTATTGGTGTCATCTGTGACGCAATAGAGATGGTACTCGGGAAGAATCCTCAACTCCTATTGGCCCGTTCCAGTCAGGTGACCGTGGGTTATCCGCTGATGAACCAAGTGAATAAACCACGGTCAATCACCGGCGGATGAATACAATAAGGCAGTACATCGACAGTGTTTTTTTCACTTTCGCTTTTTATCTTACACAAAACAGTGGCTAATACTATTACTGGTAACTAGTGAAATAACGTTCGACTTGAATTCGTAGAAATAACGTTCCCTAGGCCTAACGTTAGGGCCAAACTACCTCACAGTAACACAGTGATACTGTCAGTGGTAATTCTTCTGACGTACGCTAACCTTACCTCTCTAAATTTCAAAATTGTGTAGCCGAAAGCTCATTTTGAACACCTTTGAAAGTTTGGTTGTACCGGAATTAGCTTTCCTTCTTTGTCCATTCTACGGAGATGTCCAAAAACAATTCACTATGCAATAAAGAGGACTAAGGACTGCAATCAATACAACCGCCGGATTAAAATTAATCTGTTATATATTGATATAGATGGCAACAATAGGCTTTCGTACAAACTAATTAAAGCAGGCATTGTTATTATTGTAGGGCGCCGCGCTACAATCTTGTCATTATCGGTTGAAATTCTTTTGAGCCTTGTAGGGCCCATAACGCTATCCTGTGGGTAACATAACTTAGTTCATACAAATATGCAAGCTCGACCTTTTAACAATAGCAATAAATGCGAACTATGACCGTCTTCAAACCAAAATCTACTGTGGACAAGCAAATGCCACAACTGCAAGAACGATTCAATTAGTTAAAGAGATGAGAGAGCCCTGCGGATAAATTTTGAGACAACGCCAAACGCCATGAAATGTGGTTCGCCCTTTTTCCACTGAGGTGATAAATCTGGAGTATCAATTTGTTTTCCAAATTGGTGTGCAATACAGCGCCATTGTTTGTATGGATTTTAATTAAAAAAACGAGAAAGAAAGGAATTTGATTCTTAAATAATCGCATTTTCATTGAAAAGACACCCCGAGAAAAGGTAAACAAGTTTACAACATGTCAACAATATTCGTGCACGAAACAGAAAGTAACACTTAAACAAAGAGAATAACAACTAGAACTGCATTTGCCTATATACTCAGAATTGTAGCGCATGGTACGCAAGTCCTTGTGGTTTCGAGTAAGCCATCCTTCCTAATCTAATGTTCTGTGTCCACAAATATTGGACTTAATTTTATTCTGTGAAACAAACTCCCTGTTTCGATTTTATTCGTGAGCTATTATCTATTAGCTTGTCCGAGTACACTCTAACCATCTAGTGCCAATATACGCTCTCATAGATTATCGATCGATTATACGATTATCCGATCATCGCATAATATATGAACGAAATAATCAACGGGATTAAGAGTTTGAAATCTGAAGTTTTCATGTCCATATACACAGAGGACTAAATACAAAATTTATTCATTGTAAGAAAAATACCACGTAACTACAAACTTAAGAAAAATGAACTGATTTATTTTAATCTAATGTGATGCAGACAATTATTCCTAATGTGAGAAATTTATTGCATGAGGAGATTCATAATAGACATTTCACACGGAGGCCTTTATGCAGGACGCGCATATGCGCCTGTGTTCCTCAAGTGATGTGAAGTAAGTGACTATTTGATCCCCATCCAAGACTATCGGGTATTTTTCACCATCTCTTGGTGATGTAACGTTTGCGGGGACATCATCGTTAATGTAAGTGAATAATCAGCCAGTGAGGTACATAGGTCTAAGAAAGAAATTATACACACGAGACATAGAATGAAATATCGAAATCAAAGTCGGAAATGCAAATTACTTTTATTGCGATGACGTTGACAGAGGAAATACTGCCACTCGAATGAATCTTATCTCACGTTAACCTGAACTCGAAATATCTGGGACACCTGTTAATCATTTACATAAGAAACATTAATACCAAAGAAACACGTAAAACGCATACACTTAAAATATCGCAATAGTCTGACTAGTACAGTCGTTCCTTACACAGACTTGTTACTACAGTCGTTTTTACAGTAGCAAATAAAGTGGGGTCATCCTCATATAAGAAGATCGAAATTCTCCAAATTCATAGAAGTCTTTATGTATAATTACAACTGGAGTAAGCACGATGCATTGATCGTATACTGGGAAACGATAACGATTTCCCATTAATAAGAGACTTCCTGAGGGTCAAAGGTTGTAATGTCAATAATCTAACATCTGACATCTGATATATCTCTGCTTTAATTTTCAAATAAACACTTCAAATGGTTGAATATGAATTAGCGTCTAGCGGTAGCTCTCTTATTCAAGTGTTGTTATTTGGTTTTCGAGTAGTAAAATTTCATAGAATGTAATATATGCTCTTTATCTATGTTCGAATCTATGTGTCAGACGTTATCATAAAAAAAACTTTATCAGTTTCATCTTTGAAACAGCAAAAGGTGGGGCTTGCAGTCATAGCTCTAGTCATTCGAGTGTAGATTATGATGATGGTTTGGAGGAGTAAAACTTAATCAAATGTTTTACAATCTCACCTATATTCGATTCCGTGGCGATATCAAAATAATAATCTTATCAGATCGTTATCTCTTCTTTTTCTCGGCTTTTGTTTACCATTGTGCAACGGTAATCGAAAAGTTGTAAATGTAGTCACTTCGTAACTGCCATAATAATGCCATAAAAAACCGACCTTCAAAAAAGGAGGTGATATATTTCAAAGGGAAGCATAGAGTATACATTATTTATATACATTACGGATCTCAAGGAATAAACAGCATAATGACGACATAATACAAAGCTGTACCGTTTGATCGTATACGATCACATAGTCCCCAATACTGACACGGTGAAGACCGATGTGAAACTCCTCGCGCGGAGGCTTTTGTTTCAAAAAGATAATTACATTAATTCTTCTGTGATCTGTTCCCGATTGTATAGCCGCTCTTCAAAATGGTCACCAGCGGAGACGAGGTCGGGACGTTTGATACCGTTGATTATGTGGTGTTGTCTCTCTGCCTTGCTATTTCTGCCGGTATTGGGGTTTACCATGCCTTCGCAGGAGGGGGACAAAAGACCGCCGAGGAGTTTCTCTTAGCCGACCGTAACATGCATCCGTTCCCGGTAGCCGTCTCTCTACTTGCCAGCTTCATATCCGCCGTTACGGTACTAGGCACACCGGCCGAGGCCTATGTCCACGGTGCGATGTACTGGCTTTTCGGTATTGCCTACTGCGGCGTGGGTCTATGGACCGCCAGGGTGTTCATTCCAATGTTTTACAAGTACAAAATCACCAGTGTTAACGAGGTAAGCAATCTAGACGTTTTTTTTTTTGTCAAGAGACGAGTACGGTGACATATTGCCTTTTGATCTGTTAAAAATACGCTTCATGAAGTAGTGGTATACTTAAAAAAAAATACGTTTTATGTTCCGTTGCAGTGTTAACTCCAATATGTCAACAACACTACGGTGTAAACTTTGGAACAAATAACTGATTTGTGCACATCCGTAGTTTACGTGTGGGTGCGGAGAGGGGGCTGGCGGGGGTTGAGGTCGCGTATCCCTTCAAAATAGTGTTCACCTCCCAAGTACTTTTTAAGGTGAAAAAGTGAAAACAGTAAGTCATATAAGCCAGTTCAGTGGCTCTCTTTTTCTACTCAGGCCACCTCACCTCAGCCCCCAAAGAGGGGGGGGGGGGACACGGGCTTGGACTTGTGATTTCCTTGCCAGTTAACATTGGTTGCTGCACAAGACAGAGACTTATTTGATGTTCCGTTATATGACTGATATAGGCTCACAGATAGCCACTCATCCTCTCAGAGGCAACCGACAATATGGTGACGAGGTCATGGCAGCAGCCGTTTTGCAAAGTAAGGGATTATGACTAGGCCAATGATTTTAATCTATGGCCTGTTGTAATTGAACCTTAAAGAGTACAACTTATAGCCTTGCGAGGGACTCGTGGGTCACAGTTTTCTCCTCTTGAATGATAACGGTACCCCATACAAACATTCTGTGAATAAACTACCCTAACAGCAGAAGGTCCGAACTAAAAAGAAAACTTTGTTTTTAAGGTTTGTTTCTTGTTATTTCCCTCAAGTTTGGGACACACGTACAGGAAATCCATTTTCTGTCATTTGAAAGAAATGTTTGCCAAAGTCAGGCTTGGCTTTTTAAAGTCAGCATTCCCGTTTTCTTGTACACAATAGACTTCACATAAATTCCACAAAGACTGTACGCAGAGACGATTGTCTTTGGGACAAGAGGGCATTTCTACCATGAAATCCCTTGTAATTAAAGACAACAGTTTACCGTTGTCATAGTGCAACAGCTAAGGAAAGCACGTAAAGTTGAAACAAAAAACACTTTTTTAAAAATGAATGTCTCCAAATGTACAGTAGGCCTATAATCAGTTTAGTAGTTTCTCATCACATTCGAGAGAATTTCATGTCATTCATATACTGTGGCCAAAGCTCTCTATATCATGCAGCTTCGTAGTCCACTAATTGAGGATAACATGATCTTGCGCAGATAAATTCTCAAATATTTTATGCATCATGAATCCGAGTGAGTTCCACACGTTTTTGTCTCTCACGTTTTTCAGAAAATCAGGAAATCTTCCAAAAATAAAGTTACAAGTATCCCAAAGTTCTTTAAGACCGATCGTCCAATGGATACTGAGTATTTGGTCAGGTGGCCAAACATCCAATCGAAAACTCCACACTGCATCTCAAAAAAATCTAAATAGAGGGCGCTCTTTGAATGAGCTGCACTTTACGTAAGAATTAATTATCGTGCCTGAAAATTTTGTGGAACTTTTTTGTTTGATGATTAGGTACCGACAACTTAAAAACAGTGGGTTTTCATGTTGCTCCCTTAGGTGGACTACAGAACTTGAGATAGGAAGGGAATTTAGACCTATTGACCACAGTCTATGAGGTGTGATCCACCCTTTCATACCCCCCAACGAAAATGTAAGCCGCCGACACTATCTTGTGTTTCATCTTCTAGGGGCAAAAGAAAATCTAAAGACCTCTAGCTCTACAAAGTGGGATTTTTTTCAACCCACGAAAATTAACTCAAATTTAGAAAATAAGAAAAGACAATGTAATTTGGTATTTACACAACAGTAACATATTACCTTGTAATCGCCAGAAAAAATACAGTTCAAAGCAGGAAAGAAGTCAGACCGAATTCCCAGAAGAGGGGGGGGGGAAGTTAAAATAATAGCAACATAGTGTTAACATTTTTTTACCTTTAAAAATGGGGGGGATAGGGGATTAGAGGCAAACCCTTTCCCCTCATACCTGGTTCAACTGTCAATGTCACCTTAATAGTGTGCTTGGTAGTCGATGCAACTTTTTGAGTGTAAAGTTTTTGTTTTCTATGAAAGTTGAATTTTTGTGTTTTTTTTTTCATTGTGCTGTTAATTTTTTAATTAAATTTCTTACATTCTAAGTAATCTGCATACTTTGTTTTCATATGATCAAGGCTGTTTGACTCAGGGACCACCCCCCTCCTCCAGGGAAAAGGTTCTGAAAATCCCTGTATATTGTAGTATAGTTTCAATTAAATAATCGCTTGTGGACTTTTGTGGCCAGGTTATATCGGGCTTGCTTATAGATCAACGGAGAATGTGTACGTGTGTATATAGTCTCCCCAAGTTTGCGTTTAACCAAAAACAGTATATAGTAACTCCCCGATGTAACCTTTGTTCTGAAAGTAATAATTTGCACGGGTTCAAACTTTGAACTGGGTTCCTTGAAAAACAGGCCTTTCACAAAGTAGGCCTACGCGCAATGCCTCGATTTCATTTTTTTTTCCGTGGCATTCTTTCACGAAGCAGTAACGTCAGTACTTCACATTGTTATCGCCGAATATGAGTGGTTTACCTCCAAAAGTCGAGATTTTTGGCTTTCAAAAAAAAGAAAAAAAAAGGACTTAACGTATTGACTTTTGTGCTTCTGATATTTGCTCAACTTTTTTCCCCTACCCCCCTTGTTTCTCGTTAAACTTTGTTATCTCACGATCTGCATGTTTTTAAGGGTTCACAAAAAATCCGATCAGTTACCTTATCTATTCCTTGTCGATAAAATAAATAGACGGACAGTACCTGATAGATGTACCGTCACCACACCAACCGACTGTAATCAGTGGTATGTTATATGGCTAGGGTCACTCCAGGGATCGTTGCAAGTGGACGAAGAAGGTATTAGCCCCAGATTGAGGGCCTATGTTTTGAATTTTGGTTTGCTTTTGCATGAGTGGTTCGGCTTTGGGGTTCAGTGCCTCACTGGACGTTTGCTTAGTCGGAACGAGGATTTTCACACATTCGCACTTTCAACTATGTTATTTTTCTAACCCTACCACCAACGTAGACGACGCAATAAATACTGATACAAGCTACCGTCGATGTATTTGGCTGTACGTCGTGTCGTTGATCAGTTATTTAAAGAAAACTAAGAAAATAAAATACGAGTGGAAGTTTTTGAAAGTTGATTTGACAAAGCGATAAGAAGGGAATAACTACCAAAAAAATGTATGGTCTTTAATTGAAAAGAAGACACCGAGACAAAATACGAAAGCCAAAAAAAAAAAAAAAAAAAAAATAGATCATAGAGGGACAGGGAAGTGCTATGGCGGTCGAGAATGTAGAACAGTTTGACGTATATGACTACGTGGTGTTAGCTGCTTGCTTAGCTATATCGGCAGGGATTGGGGTTTACCATGCGTTCGTCGGCGGAGGGCAAAAGACCGCTGAGGAATTCCTCCTAGCCGACAGGAGCATGCACCCTTTCCCGGTGGCGGTCTCTCTCTTGGCGAGTTTCATCTCCGCTATCACCGTCCTCGGTACCCCAGCGGAGACCTACGTCCATGGGATTATGTTTTGGTTCTTTTCCTTCGCTTATATCGGTGTCGGTATCATGACTGCCAGAGCCTTCATTCCTGCCTTCTACGAACACAAGATAACGAGCGTAAACGAGGTAAGTACATAAAAGTACTAGTAAGTAGTTGTGAATCATGTCAGTCATTCTTTACTAGACGTGAAAGTGCGAGTACAAAATCCCCAAGTAAAGCCATGAATACGAGTATACAGAAGGATGTACTCGAAAACAAATACATTTGCTGAGTACATTTGGTAAGTGTGTTTATAGGTTGGAGTAATATACAGAAGCAGCATATAACTATCTTCATGGTAATTAAAATAATTCGTTGTTTTAATTAAAGAATAACTGTCTTAAATTGTCCCCCAAGGTTGATATTGGAGTTGGCCTGGTGATCTAATTATAATGACTTGCATTCTAGAGGTTCCTGGATTAGATCCCAATGGGTATATTTGGTTGCCTGACAAGGAAAGTCCCATTCAACCAGTCACCTGCTCTGTTTGATTTAGCTGTCAGCCAGTGGGACAATGAAACCTCCACCCTCTCAGCCTTTGGGAAGTCGCTAAGTTTTTGAATGGGGATACACTCACGTCTGCCAGATGGGATGTTGCATGCATGCGTCAGGCTTATACGGAGCGATCAATACATGTCTACCTCATTAACCTCTGAGCACTAGTCAAAAGGAGAACTGGGTGAATCTTGTTGGTGCTCATCACTCTGGTTTGGGGTTCCTGATGAGCCAAGGGACTAATTCTTGATCATCAAATGTTAAACTGTAAATCGGTTTGTCTGTTTGTACACCTATAAAATCAAAACTTAGTCGTGTACCTCACAACATGAAATAGTAGTGAGTGACTTAACCGGCAGATGGAATCAATGAAATGATACCTGCGGTGTACTTATGAGCTTCGTCTTCTTCATGTTGTCTTACCGTAATCAAAATATTAATTTCGGGTTTGAAATTGAATGACCAACTTGCAAAAAAGTCCATTTTCTTCCACACAAATCACAACTTACAATTCTGCTTTACAGCGAAAACTTGATTGCACTTCATTAGAAGGAATCATCATCATTGCATACTGATCAGTGGTACTTAGATTTAAACATCCATCGGTCATTTCAACGGTATTGCTTTATTTCACAGTAACTTCTCTGAAAATTATTTTGATTAAAATGTCTGAAATTGAAATTGTCTGCTACAAAACATCGTCTTCGAATTCAGTGGAGGGACAAAAACTGAAATTTATCACAGAATAAAAATAAGCTAATTGAGACCGAGCCCGTAAACTAGACTGAAACAGGTTTAGTTTTCAGTGAATTTTGGCTTGTGGTCTCACTTGGGCTTGTCACTTTTAAAGGTTTTAGCAATTCGTCCAAGTAGGGTATTCCAAAACTGGTCGGTTTATATCATTTCAGTTGCTAAGGTGCACCGTACAGTATGGCATGGTCTCCAAATGCAAACAGATCAGCCAGTCCCAAGTCTTTGATATTGGATGTGCACATTTACCAGCAACTAACGGTATAACATCAGCTGAGTTTTTAAGCTTTGAAAGGTTTTTGGCTCACTGAGTAACAGTGATCCAAGGTAGTTTCAGACACTGCAGTTCTAGACTGCACCAATGCTATAGATGTATTATTTTTGAAGATGGGACTGAAGTCCTTATATGCATAAGAAGATGATACTTTTAAAGAGTATTTAATACCCCTCAGCGACTTAAACTGTAATCATGTCTTCATTTTGTTCAAAGATATTGTTCCTTGTGACCCTTGGTTACAAATCCTTACTGCTCCTTGTAGCAGCATACCGCTTCCTATGTTGGGATAGTATGTGTTGATCAGCACAGGAAGCTGTAAAAATGACAAGTTTTTTTAATTAGAAAGGATCATTGACGATTAAAAATATTAACATCTTTGACTGAAATTTTGTACTCATTCGTCATTTACGAATACAAGTCCAAAATCTTAAGCAACCCACAGTACCTGTACGAGTACGAGTACACGTGCCCGAGTATGAGTACGAGTATATAAAACCATAAGTAGGAGTATGAGCACAGAAAATTGTACTCGAGTACAGTACGAGTAGCGACTTGAGTACTACAAATCTGTTCTTTACAAACCGATATATACAAAATTAAGGAGGACACTCTCAGGGAGCTGCCATTTTGGAGGAGAGATACGGTTCTCTACATCAAAGAGATTCATCTCCTTCTCAAATGACCGCCCCCTGATAGAGTAGTATATCTCTGAAAACTATAGGATACCAAAAACATACTTTGGCATTCGTGCAGTCACAGAGAAATGGAGATTTCAAAGTCTACTCATAAACGAATCCTTTTGGAGTGCTCACTCCCTTTTATTTGTACGATATGGGGATATTGATTCTAAAGTGTTTTTTATTCAATGTATATCTGGCCAATTAACTGATAACCTACACATACCTTGACCGGACGAAGTTTCGATGGATATTTTGTTAACTATTGCAAGCCGAAAGTTATGACTCATGTAAATTCAACAATTTGAATCCCGATAACATCAGCACTGAATAGATTCAAACATTCATAAATGGAATGAAAATATTTCGTTTCTACAAAATGCCAGGATTTTCATACTTTGCCAATTCATTTTTTTTTTGTCAGCTTCGTCGAATCAATATTTTCTTATCTTGCCCGTATGGGATTACAAGTATGTAGGTCAAATCTTCCCCTAAAATAAAAAAAAACAAAACTGAACTTTATCGATTAATAATAATCGGATTTATCATTCAATAACACTTTCTTATCAGTCGATAAACCTGCCTGGTTATCGATAAATCTCGATTATTATTGAAAACTCGGTCCGTGTATAGGAGTTTCGAATGCGGTATCTAGACTATCGACGATAATTTAAGATTGTCGGTTAATAAACTAATCTACATCATTCGATAACCACATATATATATCGATCGATGAAGTTGGATCAATTTGTCGGTCGATATCATTTAGGTTGTCAAAATTATTTAGAACATCGAGAACTCTCGCACCATGAGATTACCGACTAGAGACTTTGACAATCGAACGACAAACCTTGTTTTTGCAACCGAAAAGGGATCAGCTAAAGAAAAACCGTTGTACAGCGTTCAAGATTGTCCTGATACTTCAAATTTAGTTTGTCAAACATAAGACACCATTCCGTAGTACAATAAATTCACATTCACTAGCGAGTAGCCAAATTACTTGTTCGTGACGTCACACATGCACCTGTAAATGGCATGTATTATTGCCGGTGAATGTGATACGTCATACATTTCCAAAATGGCGATCCCCTGTACAACAACGGCGGGAAGTTTGAAGTTTTATTTGGAAAGACCTTTTTTACGAATATCAAACCAACACTGTCTTGACTGTTTGTAAATAGATGTACATTAAGTGTAGGTTGAAATTGCAACACCCACTACGGTTCCTCTTTAAATTTTCTTTCGAAAGATTACGATTATAGAAAGTGTAGAAATAGTTTTGTAAGAAACCTTATTTACTGAAATTAGATTGATAAACCTGGATGATTGACTCACAAAAGTCGATTTCCTTTGATAGTTTTAGTCCATCAAACGACAGGGTCGTCCAGGCTTAGTTTCGATGATTCTAAATTTTCGTCCTAGTGTAATCCTTCGTCATCAAACCGTGGCTCAGTTAAATTCCTTATTATCGTCTGATTCACCTGGATAATTAACTGATAATAATATTTGATTATTTATAGGTAACTTGAACTTTTAAAATTTGGAGCTTATTCGACTTGTCATGGTTTTGTTCATCGCCCCTCGATGTTCTGCGTTGTATGATCATGACGTATGACGTCATGAATTAGTAAATTCTGCCAAAAAATAAAGTAAATATTGTACACAAATATTTTTGAAAATCCCTCTTAGTCAATTACTTGCGTTTGTAGTTCCTGAGGTAATGGATATACGTACCGTCACTACCTATTGTATATACTGGAACACAGACACACAGAGAAGAAAAGTATCAAGTATGCAACATATTGGACCTAATGTGCACAAAGCTCAAGTAACTGACGCTTCAGTAGATGAGTGGTGTTATTAAGGTGTCAAGTATTCAGTACCTGAATCATTTACTGAAATCCTCAAAAATCGTGTGACATGACAATGACCTTTTCTAGTATTGGTTTGATTAATCATTAAGTATGTTGAATTCAGTTACACATTCCATTAAATGCATCAAGTATTGAACATTCTTCAAAACAAATTCTTATTTTCTCGTTCACAATGAATAAAGAAGTTCTAAGTATGTAAGATGTCAAGGGGATTCCGAGGGACTAGAACATGAGATGTCTTATTATATTATCTTTTGTTTTATCCCACATCATGACTTTTCTATAGGTAATCAGGTCTGCTACAATTTTGAAACTGAAAAAAAGTAAAACGAATAGATGTTGCTTACGAATTGTAATAACTTTAAAAACCCGTTCCAAAGGATTTTTTTCAACAGAGGTTTATTAAATTAAAAAAAAAGCCATATTTTTCGTGGTTACACGTCACACAACCTTTCACATAAAAGGAGGAAAGTTCACTGAAAGTTTAGAACTGTAATCCCTCTCTTGCTAGGGTATGAAAATTGTCGAAACTACCATGTTTCCAACTTAAACTGATCAATACGAAATATGAACAAATTTTCTGACCTCCTTGCTCGTTCGTCAGGAGTAGAGTAGAGTGTGCAATTTTGCTTTCATAATGAGATAAATGGAAAGACACCTTAGCTCTTTATTCATATTATGTATATACGTGTGAGCCCAGCTTTAGAAGTCAGTTGTTTTACAATAGAACCGTGGTTGTTGTTTTTTTAACTTGGCCGTTAATATTGTACATAGAATGAACAGACATCATAACTGTATCTGTTTATCAATTTGTATGTAATCAGAGATAACGGCAGAGTGAGATACGCTTGATGTATATCTGTTCTGGATTCTCTGAGCAAAAGTCTGAAGTCTAATATGGTTTTTGAGTACAAAAGTCAACCAACCAGCCTAAGCTTGTTCAAACTGTGCGCACGGGGGGCTAACTGAAATAACTGCAATAAAACTCTCTCTCACTGAAATAGCAAAGCAAAGAAAGAAAACAATAGGCTAAGTACTGCTAATCTATTTAGCGTCATTTGTTCTCGAAAGTTGATCTTGGTTGTTGAGTAGCTCAAGAAGTGCAAACTTATTTGCTACTGGAATCCTTTAATATTGTCCACGGCATCGTCCCTGTTTGTCCGCATTTCACGTAGGTTTTAAAAAAAAAAATACAGTTAAACATTTCGAAAAAAAAAAAAAAGGAAAAAGAAATAAATAAACGTTTTACAAAAAAGGGGCGATAAAGAACGAAATAGTTATCCTACAGACAATGTCTTCAGGAGAGGTGGTGGAGCAGTTCGGAACATGGGATTACGTGGTTTTGGGGGCCATGTTGAGCGTTTCCGCTGGAATCGGGGTTTACCACGCCTTTGCTGGAGGTGGTCAGAAAACGGCAGAAACGTTTCTTCTTGCCGACCGCAACATGAATCCGATTCCAGTGGCCGTTTCGTTGGTAGCCAGCTTCATCTCGGCTGTCACTGTCCTTGGAACGCCCGCGGAGAATTACATCCACGGTATAAAGTTTTGGTATTTCTCCTTCGCTTACGTGCTGGCGGGGTTAGCTGTATCGAGATGTTTCATTCCAATCTTTTACACCCACGAGATCACAAGTACCAATGAGGTAAGTGTGACGTCACGGGGGGTGAAACTGGGGGAGGGTCAATGAATAGCCTAACGTAAGTAATTTTCTGAATCGACTTACAAAATAAAAAGAAAAAAAAAGAGAAAGAAAAAGAAAAAGTAGTCCCACTTACGTACAACCTTCTAGTATACAATGTTTTCAAAATATGTCTTTAACTTTCGATTTTCACCATCACGTGATGGCCAAGAGAATCTCGCTCATAGACCACATAGCATTGCCCTTACATTACGGCATCACGACATAGATTATGCTTTACAGCAGGATCGGCTGTTACATGAGCCTATTTTCACAAGTCTATCTTGAAATTTCTAAAACAGTCTACCTCCGACTAAAGCGAAAAATGGTAGAGATAGACAACATGCTGTACAGTTTAATCGTCATTACGCACATTCTGGCATTTTTCCCCGCCGGTTAGCATTTCTAGATACTGTGCGATATCTTATTGTTTAGTAGGCAACTATATAGATCATCCTGTTGTTAAGCAATGGAAACTTCCAGCATTTGCGTAACAAGCTGTGACTTCTTTACCCGATGTATGCAGGGGCGAAAGCCGAATAATAATTAGGCCCCACTATGATGACATCGATGCGTGCTAGCATGAGATAACCTTTACAAAAGAATCTGAAGTAAATATGCATTTTCGTAATCAGAAACAACGTGTAGTCATCAACTGAACAATATTTATCCAGGAATATAAATTTTACAAAACATGGAATTTGGTTTATCTATTTTAAGACGTACAGTTAATTGTCTTCTTATTTGAAGCAAATATACACAATGGTGCTGACAAACCAAAGGCGACACCGTAATTTATACAGCCAAAATACGTGCTTCCTTTAACACAGTGCTCGCAAGCATGGATGTCATCATTGTGGGGCCTAAGAATTTTTGGTGATATCCCGTCTACAACACAACGCTGACCTTTGTTGTCTTCCGGTTCCATCGGACACACGGCTAACTGGACCGTCTATCGAAAACCTACCGTGCTGCGTATAAGTCACACAAGAATTATTTCTGTATCGTCTGGAATCTTTGATAATTATAAACGAACATTCATTGCGAATATACATAAGACAAAGTTTTTGCGAAACAAAGATGGCGTTTGCAATTACGAGGTCACGGCACTCGAAAGTTTTTTCGACGTGGCAATTGTTTGTTCATCAATATGTACGGTAGGATATATTGCTACATTTTAAAACTGATATTCTTTAGCTGCAAAGTTTGAAAGTCTCTGTCTGCCTACTTACCGCTGTTCGAAAGAGGTTTCCACAAATAAAGTCTTATAGTGATTGCGTGGTTACGTAAAAGGAAAAAAAAATATCAAAATTTCATGTTGAAAAGTTTAGTAAAGTAGGTCTCGTACACAATTTATACAATTTGGGAAAAATTGGTTTCAGATAATAAATGCTGCCTGCCAGTGTGATTTCTGCCATATGAATTCTTATAGCATTGCAAAAAAAAAATGTAAATAAATACGATAATACAGTGGTTGACAGTGTTTAGTCAACTTGAAGTGATTGCGTATTAGTGTACGCAAACACATGAAGGATGAGATTACGTTTGAGTTTTTTCTTTATTGTCTAATGTACACACAGAGTTGTTCGTGGGTGGAAGTATGTCACGGTGTTACCAAAACTGACATAAACGACTTTGAAAAGCAACGGAAATAAAAAAAGTAAAAAAAAAAGTACGAAACAAAAACCATATTTGAAAATTAACGTTATTATTAGAAGCGCTTATACACTGAATATGCAACAGCAAAGGTCTCACTGGTGTATCGAAAACATGTGCTACTCAAGCCGTTGCTCATTGATCGGTATCAGTCGGGAATTGTAGTATTTAGCGAAACGAACAGTATTGACGAATAACCTACAAACCGATCAAATCATGACGGTGTCATTGATCAGCTATTTCCAACAACTGAATATTCTCAAAAGTGGAACTGTTCATTTTTAAGTATGACTTCTGTATTTTCTATTTTTTATGCCATTTCAGTTTTTTAGCTTTCCAAAGAAGTCGCTGCCATTATCGTTTATTGGATGACGCATTCCTGCCACGATCAAACCCCTCCCCCGTGTACGTTTATAAATGAAGAAAACATAAAGACCGAACACTATCTTGTCTTCTTTTGGTTTTCCCCACTGATACGTAATCACTTTAAAGATCCACGCACCCGAAAAGTGAGGGTGGTGTACGCTTCATTTTCGTTTTAGATATAGCGGGATACGCCATTGATTTACATTACGTTTTGTGTGCAAGATGTTCAGAGAGGATTCTCCTGTAAACTGAAGCCGACACCGCGATGACTTACTGGACGTTAATGTTAGAACCAACAGTATTCATGAATGTCATAAAACGATTCATTTACTAAGTATAGACACTGTAAAGACAAACAACATACCCAAGTGCCTTAGTGTGCAAAGCAGAGTCAATGGCTTCCACCTTTTAATTTTAGCGTCTCTTTTAACAGACGTATAATATTCACAAAACACCCCCAGACTGCGAGGCAACTTACTTATATGCCGCAATTTATGGGCCTCAGGTTATAGTTTATTAACAAAATTCTTCAAAAAAAAAAAATCTCCACTTATCTAATCATCTACACTCGTGCTTTTTCATTGCTCCTCTCGATTACGTAATACTCAAGCTAAGGTTACATGCAAATGACTCGAGTGGCGAGTGCCCTAAAGGACAGTGACGACGTCCGCAAGACAGTCCAAGTAAAGTCGGGATTGTCGAATTTATTGATGAATCGATTGCCAACTCTGCTTCCCATTTGCTTTCTGAGTCACCATTTATTTACCATTTCCTCCTTTGCCATGTGTTTACACTGATCCATTCATTCTGTTACAGCCTTTACTTTGTTTTGTGTACACACTCGATGCCTGTGTGCGATCGAATGTTCAAATCCGGGGGCACCTTAAGTCACTACATTTGACCTGCTGCCTCCAATCTTCATCAGATAAATCATCACCCTTATCACTTTGATTGCATGCACAGCCAGACGTTTGTGTACGTTAATGACTGATATGATCACCGAAGTGGAGTGTGCAATAATATATAACAACATGATGAGCTGTAAATCCGAGGGGCCCTGTCTACACCCCAGTACAGTGATACTCCCACAATACTCCCATACCTCAAATAGTACCAGATCGACTTGTGAGATAGCTTCACAAATATACATATAGCTAACTGCCTGACCTGTACAAAGGTAAGATGGAAAGGATGGGGTGAGAGGGGGGATGTTAATGTAGCTATTTTTTTTTTTTACTTCTGACTGTTTATCGTCACGCTTCCTTGTACGCATGTCACGTAAATGTCACAATATTTCGTGGGTTATTTTCTGATGTTTCATACACGGTTGATTTGGAGATATGTAATAACAGTATTAACCTTAATGATGGGACGAGGAAAGGTTTTTCTCTCAGACTGCTTAAAATACGCTAATGGCTCGAGTTGCAACAAGGTCTTTCAAGCCACACTTGTTCTGTAAGTACGGAAATGCTGCTATCCATAGAGGTCTACGTAACAGACTTGCCTAAAGAAGTACACAGCTAGTGCAGGATATTTTGGGCAGATTTTTACAATCGCCTGCAGTGTTCTTCACATCTTTTCAAGAGAGGGAGGGGGAGGGGGAAGGGCGTCAAGCGTTTTCCAGATGGGGAGGGGTTGAAGGGATCGACCTCACCTCCAGAATGTTTCATAATGTATTCATCG
This sequence comes from Stichopus chloronotus, assembly GCA_021234535.1. Taxonomy (NCBI): domain Eukaryota; kingdom Metazoa; phylum Echinodermata; class Holothuroidea; order Aspidochirotida; family Stichopodidae; genus Stichopus; species Stichopus chloronotus. The sequence continues at coordinate 7,041,229 of SFZH01000008.1, forward strand.
TTACTTAGAGACGATTTTGATTTTTTGAAATGTTTGATACAGCAGTAACCTATTTTCTACTTTTATTCAGGGCAAGCCTAGCTCTTATAAAGGGGTGGGAATCATATTTAAAGGGGGGGGGGAAGGTTGATCGCTATTTCAGGTTTCACTTGGGACGTGGGTGGCCCTTTTAACACCCCCCTTGCGCTGCACTGACGCAATATACATTTTTGTGCAACAAATATGTCACGTGGTGTACTTTAGGGCAAATACATCACTTTGAGGACAGCGGTGATATCATACACTTGTCATATCCTATACCGTCGTGCCATTCGTATGAAGTTTGGTGAGATAAACGGTCCTGCTGTTACGAGGTTGGTTGTATTCGAACTTGAGGGTATTCCGTGCTAAGCGATGTATGCATGATGAATATAGCCTTGCACAACGTCCTACAGGCGACCCACGTGGCATAGGACGGAAACATATAGCTCACAAGGAACCCTACGGGATAGCGCCAGGTACTTCGTATCTAACTTGAAAATCTTTGTTTTGGCGATGTTAAAGAATATACCGATAGCCTTATCAAACACCCCAGATCTCTGTATAAAGGTCGCTCGTTAAACTCCATCTCTATGCTCTCGTATAAACATGGCATCACTTTGAAATATCGATATTATAATAACAAATAACCAATATTTCTTGATTCTTTGTGACATGAATGAGTCAACTATTGACATAATGCTGCCTTCTGTCTGATATACTGTGGACGACGTTATCGTTTCGAAGTGATTCCGTTAGAATGTGGCACTGCATCGTTCATAGCAAAGAAGTGACTGGCAGCCGGCCTTCAGTTATAAAGGGAAATCAAAATGATCATTGAGCCATCTGAGCATTGAATTCGCACTTTAACATATCTCAAAGAAAAGAAAAAAACAAAAAAACAAGAAAAAAAAAACACTTGAATGTTAGATATCTAAATTGAAGTAAGAGAATGAAAACAAAAAATTCCAGATATCTGAAATGCAATTAGTTTTATTTGAACTGGTATAATTTAAAATATCTAAACTTTTCTTCAGATTATCTGAAAAGGTGGATTAAATGCCCAAATTGATTTTCATACGTACCCACAATGGGCGCCCACTTAAATGAGACACAAACCCCGGGGTTTTAGATTGACCTCATGAAGTACAGACTCATATTCTTACACCAGCAGTGCAAGTACTTGGCCAGTCTACCCTCACGAGTGTCTGAGTTGTTTTCGTATACTGCCATTTTCAAAATTCACAAAAGGAGGGCACTTCGAAAGTGACGTCATGGCGCCACTTCACAGGTACTGCATACGTATGTTCATCATGGTTCTTGGGTGTAGTATTTGAAAACTGCTTGGATTTTGGTATAACTGGTCCAACTGGGAATTGTTTCAGCAAAGGCTATTGAGAAAGTTAAAATGTTTTACCCCCTATAAACTCTAAAACTCGAAAATGTTTTACCCCGTAACATGCCCTCTATACTAGGAGGGGAGGGTGGGGAGGGCGGCGGGAAGACGGTATTTAACCCCCAAAATTCTGGATACCTCCTTTTTTTGGACAAAAGTGTCCTCATTACACGGATGTTACGATGCAACACTCATTGTTCCGATAACAGATTAATCACCTTAAACATTAAAACATGATTACCCTACGAAATTACAAACATGTTACTCTCAAAGTTGATCCTTTCTGAGAGGAACAAATCCATTATCTCTCCCGGTCATCTTTGTTTAGTCCGAATTAATACACTCAATTTTGACTGAAAACTATTAGCTATTGTGATTCAATTTATGTTTTTGATCCGTCTTGCCTCGTTCACTTCATCTTATTAGTTTTCTTCTTCTTTCAGTATCTGGAAAGACGTTTCTCCAAGTTTGTAAGGTACATCGGGACGTTTCTATTCTTTTTACAGATGGTGAGTTAACGGCCTTTTTCTTCAGTACATTTACTAACCTCTCCTTTAAAACCACTCAGAACTGTGTCAAACTTTTTTCCTGCACCTCACCCAACTCCCGATCTACCTCATCCCACACTCTCACGCCTCCTTCCCTCCCCCTCCCTGTCTTCCTCCCCCCCCCCTTCGCGCACATGGGGTAAAATGGGGTCTACATTTTCCCAGTTACCTGTTATTTGTATTTAGCTCTTGTTACGCGTGAACGTCTGTACTCAACTCCTTACGCTCTGCCTTAACTCACTTATGCAATCCGAGTTCATTCAAACCCTCCCCCACTCCCCCACCCCACCGCTTACTGCTTACAAACAGGAAAAGGTTACATTCAAGTATAAAAGAAACAACCTTGCTTTGTGGCTTAGGCTATATATAGATTCCAAAATAATAAGGGATCTGTTTAGTGATATGGTTAGATATCATCCTTGTCTGTATATTGTGGTTATACAGTGCTCGCCTAACAACTACCTATACGAAAGACAAATGTGAAAGACAAAGCAATTGTTTCGCCGTTATCATAGCTTGTACGTGATCGTCGCTCTTATACACAACATCACCCTAAACAAACTTGTTACTCACAGCGGGTCATAGAAGGTTGTGGATTTTGGACTAGGTTTTATGGCTTTTTTCTCTCCAGCAAAGGAAGGACGTTTTGAAATTGTTTCCATTTTACAGTCAAATAGTGTACCGAGAACATGATTGATATGTAGTCATGTCACTGATACCAAATGTAGAGGAGACCGTATGAATCGAAACCCAGAAGTAAATATTACATATGTATATTTTATGTTTTTTTTCAAATGTAAACAAAACCAACAAAACGTTGAAAGAAAGAAGCAAATATGAAAACACACCGAAGTCACAGTCAAAGCCACGAACAGGAAAAGGAACAATCACAGGTGGCTTAACTTTTACAAATCTTAAATTTTGTGGGTTTCCCCAAGCCAAATGATCATTCAGTCAACAGGTTATTTTGCTGGCTAATGTCTTTTTGATCATTGAAGCGAAGTCTCTGACCAGTGAAGGATTAATTAATCCTTTATCTAAATTGACTCTTTCACCTCTCTTTACCTAGTTGTTTTCAAAGTCAATAACAGGAGCATTATTCCATCCAATGGCATGTCCTGTACTGAGTACGTGTTTAGCTATCACTATTAGGTAACATTTCACAGCCGCACTAGCTGATGGAAGGCCGCGGTGAACTATGTAGGTATATGTATGCGTGCTGTCACGAAAATGGTGACAGGAAAGAATGGAAATAAACTATGTCGACAACACAAGTTTCAATAAGTGTGTAATTACTCGTTGAGACTTAAGGCCGGCAGATTTGGATTGCAATGTACAAGTTTGATTAGGCTAAAATGATAAGGTGTTCAATCAATTGGAGCTTGACAATTTGACTTAATTTTTACTGTATCTGCTAACTGTTAGTGGTTACACAACTTTGGATCTTGTGATCATCCGACTGGGATAAGTTAAGCTATTGCGACTGAAACGCTAAGGACAGCGAAGACCACAAAACTGGATCATACACTGCAGGCTAACGCTGGCGCAGAATGGACTGGAATTTATAGTCGAAGTCTCGAATCAAATGGCGTAGGCTACGTAGGCAGACAGCACCCGTCAGATAATAAATTGATACTTAGGCTCCGGCGATGGGGATGGTCGGTAAAATAGTGTTCCAGAATATAGGAATACCACACGGCGAATGTAGAGTCAGGGTGTAGGCTAGACTGACGTTTAGGGATGAATACATCATGTCAGTGTTGGCGACTATTGTGTAGGCTGAATTAAAGCCTGTGTACTACACTATTAGCATTTTAGGATACATTGATGGACACATGTTGCCGGCACACCTGGACACCGAACTTTTGTCCTTGTAGATACTAGACACATGTCGCGAACACATGTTGCACCATTCTGGGAAACAAATGTCCGCAACACTAAATTGAGAGAGCAGTAAGGTCCCAGAATGTAGGCTACGTATTTCCTGCAGCGAGGCGTCGTAATTTCTGACACGGATGATTCAATGGCTATACATGTGCAGAAGCTTGGAGGAAGGTCTGGAAACTTCTTTTAGTTGGCTACATCGGAAGAGGTCGAAAGCCATGAAACGCCAAGATGGTAACTTACCTACAAGTATGAAATTATGATTGAGCACTACCCTAACAGTACCCTCTCCTCCACCATGCAAATTGGGATTGTGTTTTTTTTTTTTACACCTATGCGTTTTTGCAGATTCAGTTGTAGCACATTGTCCTAATTCGACTGCAAAAAGACTTAGTGTTAGAATTATGTATGTTTTTCATGATTTCACAAAGATCATTGCGTGCAACAGTTGCAAGCTGTTCAAACAGACCTTCTGTACTTTACACCAAAACTGATTATGTCAAATAAAGTTGCCTCACTCAATGTATGAAAAAAATGAAGACGCTTGTTGCTGGTGTGAAATTGACCCCAGTTCATCACGTAATGACGTCTCAGAGGTTGTTGCCTCGTTTACCTACTCCAACGACGGTCATGTGATCACATCTGCTGACAGCAAATTAGCTGGCCCTGCTTGATATCATTCTTTAATCTGAGAACCTTGTTGAGTGAAACAGTGTGACTGACATGTGAGATTCACAAACCGGGAAAAGAGCTTTACTTAATTAGTCTATATGGAGCATGTTTTGTGATTCATTTTTGGAACTGATAAAAACACTTTTTTAGTCGACTACGTTTAACTGCAGTGACCGTTTCGACTAAATTTAGGACCAGTACAGCCCTCGTTTCAGAGCAGCATATATCAAGAACGTATTCCAATCCTTTGGTTCCAGAGGGATCAAATTCTCTGATTCATCTGAAGAAACGTTGAATACAACAAAAGTTTGATGAATTACCTCTGTGCGGAAAATCTGGCTCAGATTCCTTGTTCCGTCACGAACAAGTGAGGGAACCTTATAAGATTTGCTGAGATTGGCTGATCACAGTTTTGTTTTAAGTGCTGTGATTGGATACTTCTACCAAAATCGGCAGTTCATCTTATTTTTCCCACCAAAAGGCCAACGATTATCATAAACATCGACATTTTACTTAGTCGATTTTGCGATCTTACGATGTTTTGATTCACTGGAGTGAAAAATATGGGCAGTCACCCCATGGTTATTTATTTTGATGGAAATATTGTTCCCACTTCTTAACAAGCAATACATACATTATCCATTGCTCTACAATTATTTTGAAACTTGGGATTTCAATAAAGTAATTGACAATAGTTCTGTGTGGTTTTTTTTCACACTGCTGAAGTCACGTGTGGTCACATGTCTAACTTATCTGTTACCATGACACTTTTAAAATGTCAAATGTCAACAGTAAGACCTACTTCAAGATTGTTTCGTTCATGCAAGTGTCATCTTCATCAGAGGACTTTGAGGGCCGGAAATGCAAGTTAGTAATGTTATGAAAGTTTTGAAAAAAAAATGACACGGCAACTCATGTCCTAAATAATACTTCCGTCCAAACGACAAGCAACCGTAACATATAATTTCTAAGTTGTACTTTTTATTTCTTTTTATAACAGATATTATACCTTGGAATAGTTATATACGCACCAGCCTTGGCACTCAATGCAGGTAACAAACTGCGGTATTTTCCTTTGTACGTAGTTTGCAGAAACAATTCCATATGAGAAAACATGAAATTTTGATATTTTGTTATATCACAACAGTGTTTGGTTTAATACACTGAATGACACTGGATATTTTTACGACATACGGCATAATTTTGCCATGGCCTGATTTACATATTTATACGTTAACATTCCACATCTTTTAAGCTGACGACTAAAGAGTAGCATACACAGAGCATGAAATATTCTTATATACAACTTCTTTTACATTTTCAGTGTGGCGTCACGTTCGAAAATGACATTTATTATGCCTGATAGTTACTACTACCAAAGACATATGTAAACTAGTTTTAATTTCTGAAAAGTGTAATGAATACATTAATTGCCATAACATCAAACGGTAGAAAGCAAATAATATTCTTTCTATCACCATAGAGAAAATATGAATTTATAATTGTATTATAATGTTTTCGATTAATTTTCTTTTATCTTAAAATAAATTATTTATAAATCAACGTAAACTTTAATATTTTTTAAAATTTTGTTTCCCATTTCTTCGGGCTTACCGTTTGTCCTATAAATGCATGTTTTACGTAATAATTACATCGATAAGTAGAGTATTTTGTATTCTTCGAGATGTACTATCAAGGTGGGGTGTGACATGATTAATTTGAAGAAACCATGACACTTTGAAATGCATGAATCGAAAGTTAAATTACCATGTGATTATGACTAATATTGATTTTTTTTTTATGACTTTCATTTCAGTGACTGGTCTTAGTCTTTGGGGCTCTGTGCTAGCGATTGGTTTAGTCTGCACTTTCTATACAACTATCGTAAGTTTTCAGTCACAAAACCATTCTTTTCTTTTGAAACAAAGTTTTCCAAAATACATTCAGTCCATTCCAGAATTTTATTCATGAATCAGGTGATAGGTCGTTATAAGAAATACTTGAGACAAATCATAATGACGTCTTTCTCAAATAGACTAGAAACATGTATATAAAAGGAGTATGAACGAAAGTTGATTAAAAGACTTAGAGTTTTACCAAGCACATCGTTATTCGACAGGAAACATGGCTTCATACCGTTACTCGTAGGTTAAAATGGGATTCGCTTCAACCTCACTCCTCTTTTGTTCTACTGAGGTTCAACTTGTTGCAACTTTTCATCGCCTTAGGTCAGTTTTATGACCTCATGCTGTGATAAACCACACGGTCCATTAAACATCGATCTCCTAAAGTAATTCCTGTGTGTCAATTCAATGTCTAGGCTTCCTTGAGCTGCCTGGCAAGGGGTATTAGGTGTCACGTCCATGGGTGATACATGTGTAATCAGGCATGAAAGAGGGTCTGTTGCACACTTTGGCACGGTTGTAACGTCATGTATAGAAGGATTGGTAATTGTGACAAACATCTTCCGTACTAGTTTGCACTTTCTTCTTCCAAATCTTGTATGAGCATACTTCTTCAACAAATTTGTGGTAAAGAATCATCTACAAAAGTCAAATTCAGTAAGAAATTGCTCGAGTAGAGGACAACAAAATCTTTAATCTCATGTTAACGTTTCATGATAACATTCATGAGGATGCGTCTTATAACTCCAAACGCGTTCAAGATCTCCCCTTTAGATCAATACATAGGACTTATCTTTGACCCTGGCTCATTTCGTTGTTTAGTCTAAAATCTACACTGAAGTAGACGATTGGATTGAAAGAGTGGTTTAGTCTGCAATGCTGATCCAGACAAGGGCAGGCTCAATCTCTAGATTTCAGTTAGCATAACATATCATTTGCACATAATGTCTGGTTAAGTATATTCAGCACCCACTACAGCGATCTTTCCTTCTACTTTGTCCCTATTTTTTTTAGTTTTTCCATGAATTCCAATAAGTTTTTTTAACGATTTAAAACTTTGGTGTGTACATAATTAATATATTTCTATTTCGTATACAATTTCTGACTATTTTTTTTTTCACTCAGGGGGGAATGAAGGCCGTCTTATGGACCGACGTCTTTCAAGTAGCTGTCATGTTTGCAGGATTCTTCGCTGTCATCATCAAGGGGAGCATGGAGACTGGAGGTTTAAGAAACGTATGGCGCATTGCCGGGGAAGGCGGTCGTCTTGAATTCTGGGAGTAAGTTGAAAGTGATTTTTTCGAGTCCTGATTCTGGTTATACGACAGTCGTATACCAACTGTGGTAGTTTACGAACTAGGATTTAATTTCGGTAGAATACGTTGGTTTGATACAAAGAAACTGAAATGACGTACGGTCAGAAAGTGGCAACTGCGAGAGGATATCGATCTTGAGCAATGTACGGTTATGTCTTCAATTTGTCGAGTCTGCTACATCATCTGCAACAATACTGATAAGGACGGTGAATAGGTGAAAGATATACTCTACCTGATTTGATAGTCCCTACTTAAAAATTACATACGTCACGTAGGGAGTAGTGGCCACCTCCACCCCGCATTTTTGTTGGTAGGGAAAAATCGGAAATCAATAAAGATCTATGGAAGAAAGGTAAATTTAAAACCAAAATACTCTTTTACCCTCCGTCATGTGTGTGTAAAGTTGTGTGCACCACGAAACTCAACACTTTAATAAACCTATGTATGATAAAGATGGTAAAAGGTGCAGCTATAAGGCGGATGGCGTCTGGCTAGGCTGATGAAGCTGGTTAGCCGAACTGTAACAGATACATATCGTAGTTATAATGTTTTATGCGTTTTTAAAGTTTACAAGCAGATTAATTTCAATACGTTTTACTTTGGTCAGAGCTTTGATAACCCCTCTCGGCAAAATCACTATGACGATGTCACTGTCAGAATGTTAGGACCAATCAATTGATTGTTTAAAAAATGAACCATGGGTTTTTGGCCAATCACAGATAGGCTTTGCGTTAATCTGGTGCCGATGTTATTGAATGTACCTTTGGAGTTAACAATAACCAATACCAATAGTCAGTGCCACTGTCACCTTATTCTGTGCAGATACCGATATCACTTTTGGGATTGGAAAGGGGATCGTGGTGCCAAAGTAGAACGAACGCTTTGTAACATCCATCAGGATAGGATTTAAGCATAGGCCTACAAAGCACGTTCTGTGGGCCTATCAAAACGTAACCCCACAAAATTACACTATGGATTATTTGGTTTAATTTATTTCAGACTGAATGCGGTGGTAGCCACAGTGAGACACAAGGTGGGGGGATCTTACATTGCGATTATCCCACTTTTGTCATTAATAAAATTGGAATTTGTGGACATTGACATATACGTTAGAAGCAGAGAGTGTACTCCCAGTGACCACAACCTTTGACCTCTTTTCACGCATTGTTAAAGGGAAATAGGGCGTATGGAATACACCGATATGACATGAAAAGAAAATAGCTTTTATCATTGTTAAACCATTCAGTCTCATCAATAAACATCTACCAAAGCATCATCTTTTCAAAAGATTATGCATGTGATGCGTAAAGGAAGATGCATCATTTGAATTTTGAAAAGTTTGGGTGAACAAATTAGTGTTGAGCAACAAATAACTGAATGTCGATCTGGGAGGAGCTTATTTCTTGAAAAGAAGGCTACAGTCCTTCCTTATTTTGAATAATCTATCATTCTACGTCCACAAACATTGGTTTCAAAAATATTGATGTTTTCTTTAAAACAAATGCCCTATTTCCCTTTAAAACGCTGAAAAGAGATATAGCCGACCATTAGATGGCACTCTTTTGATGGGTTGCATGAGTGTTTGCTTAAATGCGTTCATAACATATTGCACGATTGTACTTTGTGGAACATTCTCTTCTTTTAAATAACACCCTTTCTATCTACATTTCTCTCTTCTTCTCACGATACACTCCTAGTTTCAGACTAAATCCAACCATACGGCACACATTTTGGTCCGTTGTGATAGGTGGAACTTTTACATGGACGTCCACTTACGGCGTGAACCAATCGCAGGTGCAAAGGTATTTATCGGTGGGAACGCAGAAAAGAGCCAACTGGTGAGTGACGTCATCAGATAATCATGACCATAGAGAGCACTCTTAAAGTGTAAAGTAACATTTGACGGGTATTTACTATTTTCAAGGTCTTAAGTGTGCTGCAGAGGTTCTTGGGTTATTCCTCCTGTAGTAAACTTCATTCTGTCCCTCAGGCTGAGCTGTGTACACTGGTAAAAAATTCTGTGAATTGTGAGAACAAACAGATAAAGAACGAAAACGGCAAAAACTCAATCAATTTCCGCAAATTGACAGCACAGTTTTCTTCTTTTGTTTCCTTATTTTTTGTTCTGTAATTCTTCTGTAATTTGTTCTCTAATTCTACAGCAGTCTGTAGACATTATATTTTTACAAGGTAGTCTTACGTCTGTGATATCTCTGAATCCCCCTCTTCATTCCTCAATAAATAGATACAATGATCGCTTTCATATTTCTCAAGTTTTTCTGACTGTTTTATATGTTCGTTCATCTTTTGATCCAGGTAATATGTAATTACCATTTGTTGTTTTGTCACACCTTCTTTTGTTTGTCTGCCTGATTTTTTTGATGTTAGTTTATCAATCTTATTTTAATTTGTCCCCTTTTTAATTGGTGCACTTGAGAATATGAGGATTTGGTGTCGTATCTTTATATCCTTCTTCTCTCTTCCTCTCTCCCAAAGGGCGCTCGGTATGGCTATTTGTGGGATGGTATTAGTCGCCACCACTGCCTGTTTAGCTGGCATTGTAATGTATGCTCATTATGCTACCTGTGACCCGTACACGGCAGGATACGTCGATCAAACAGACCAGGTAACAACCATAGACTACCCTCTAAGAAGTTTTGGTTACAAGAAAATCATTTCTTGAAAAGAGTTCGTTAAGCCCAGTGGGTGTCAAAGTGGTCCCTACCCCCAAGTGTAAGGTGGGGGGTCGTTGGAAACCTCAGGTGAGCGCTACAGGGTAGGGGAGAATGGGACGTCGGCACTGATTTAGGGGTCACTGATATCAGCTCACTGCATCGATTTCGGGCACAGTAAGAAAACACCTTAGTTATTTACTATCCTAGCTGTTTATTTGAAGCATTTGAGCAGTTCAAATATAGTGGAAGGGGGCAGTACTTAAAAAAGTTTGAGAACCACTAGTGTGGCATTATGACATATGGCATAATTTGAGGATTTTTTTTTTCTATTTGACACGAAGCTGTATTTTTACCTCAGTGACCCTCGATTCTCGCACAGACAATTTAATTTGCCCATGTGGTGTGAATATTTTTAAGTCCTGTTTTGTATGGTCCGCCTTGACCTTACTGAGAGTTTGATAAGTGGCATCCATGCCAACCGGAACCAAGGGGTCGATTAGATTTTGAAGTTGAGAGATGGGGGAATATCTGGTCCAAAAACCTCTGACATGCCCTGGTGAGGAGTCTAAGAGGGGCCCAGATGAAAAGGTATCAAATGTTTTCATATTTGGGGGTATTGTGAATTTTACATTTAACCGTCTCCCAATTGGGAGCCAATAACGTAATCTCTGACTCATTTTTGTCCTGTTTGTTTGCAGTTGATGCCGTATTTTGTCTTGGACTTATTCAACGAGTACCCCGGTTTGCCGGGACTATTCACTTCGTCAGTATTCAGCGCTGCCCTAAGGTGATTGCAGAATCTATACGAAGGGTGTGATTGTCACAGACACATTACATCAAGGGAGTGGAAGGAGGGGGGGGGGGGTGAATGTTGGGTTTTGAGATTTTTTTATGTTGAGGTGGGGTAAGTGGAGGGAGGCCCTTGTCCATGCAAGGCTCTTTTGCGTGACATATTCCCTTTGGGTCTTTGAACTAACATTGTTTTGTGTCTTCGAACGTCGCTAACAAAATAATGCATTTTAAAGTTCCATAAATAGAAAAAATATTGTCAAAGAAGCAAAACAACAAACATTGAGGGCAATGACTGGCACATTGCTACATTCTGCCACAGTTCCTACATTTTTAGTGTAGTGTAGGTGCAGAAAGCTTTCTCAGTCTCTGTATGTGAAATTCTCACAATCTCTTTACTGACTTGTTTTTGCAATTTCTGCAGTACGGTGTCATCTGGTCTAAACTCTTTGGCAGCCATCACCGGTGAAGATATCTTAAAATCTATTAAGCCTGACATCAGCGAGTCAAAATACGCGTTTGCGACCAAATGCTTCGGTAAATACACACATCAAAACCCCGATGTACATAAGTATTCAACATAATTTCTATTTGTCCTCAAACTGCTAAGATGATAAAATGTTTTTGCTGTTGATCACGAAACCTGGGGCCTATCGTAAGACAGTCGTTACCACTACCCCTAAGTTTTGTCCAAGGAAATCCAAGCGATTGCATCTCCCTGCAGGTCCAAGCTTGGACTTGCACAAAGGATTAGCTCCCTGTCGCAAAAGATACTTTTTGCCTCAACTATTCTGCAGAATTGCTACTTACGTAATTGATTATGTACATGAACCAGCAGAAGCATGCATTTGATTTTGTTATGCTCTTTAACAGATTTATTTAAGGAATTCTAATAAATTGAAAGAAATAAAAAATTGTATTGAAATCCAAACATTTCCTTGCAATTTTGAAGTCTTGTTACATAGTCACAGTGAGGACTCTGTGGATTGCGACGGACAACATATAACCAAATCACTAACAATGAAAACACTGGTTTGTGCAAAAAGTTTGAAATCTCTCATTACTCTAATCCAAAAACAATATGTTAACAAATTAATGTACGTCCACGCCTTAAATGATGTTCTCTAACAGCGGTTTTGATAACGCAAAAAGTATGCAGCGAGATTTATGAGTAGTAGCACCAATTAATTCTCCCACTGATCTTTGACATTATTCACTGTTTTCCTCTTCTGTTTTCAAATTCCTTTTATTAACCAATTTTTCTGTTCCCAGCGTGCTTTTACGGAGGTGTTTGCATCCTAATGACCGTGGTAGCGTCTCAACTTGGGGGCGTCCTACAGGTAATTTACAAGTAAATGTTGTTCATTTCCGTGGTAAATGCCATTGTACGAATGCTCATCGCCTTCTAGTTTTTTTTTTTCCGTGGTAGTTACAACTTTTTGCTGTCGTCACAAGGTTACTTCCTGTACAACATATACAGACATGCACGGTGCATTTTAAGTAGTAGCGTACAGGTCACCCAAAAGATGCTTCTTTCATTTCAGTCTCTACAAAGTGAAGATCACTCAGGCTAAACATTATTGTTGATATTCAGTAATTACTTCAGTAATTATCAGTATTTTTTTTATGATGATGATAATGATAACGATGATGATGATGATGATGATGGTGATGATGATTGCATTCACTATTTGGGATATCAAACAAATAATTTAGACATAGATCAGTCAATAATGTGACTAGGATATATTGGTAAAATTATTGTAGGCAAATCGATGCATGATTTCTTGATACTAGCAATTACAAATGTTGATATCATCAAATGTTAATGATGTCATCAAATTATCGCTAATATTTATGTATTTACTTAGCTGATGGTGATATCAGCAAATAGAAAACAAATTCTGAAATACTTTCCCTACGCTTTTGATAAAACCAGCCGGCTTCTTACTGGTAAGAAGCTTCGAAACACTTTCATCATGCATGAATTTCAGAACATTCAAGCCTTTACAGTGTTATTCAGTTTGCATGAGGTTTTTTTTTTTTGCAAAGGGGGACAAAACAGGAACTATGTTGCTATTCTAATACTACTATGTCGAAAGGTGCATAGTAAAGTTTGGCTATGAAAATAAACCGTTACATTCTTTGGAGTAGCATTTTGCCTTGTTCTTCATTTTTTCCCTGCCCAATTCTTTTGTCAGAATATCTTGTGCTAGTGGTCAACAATCCACTCCCACAAAGAAAAATACCCAACTTATATAGGTCTTAAACAAAAGAAACGCCTTCATCGCTTTTTTTTGTACAGGATTGTAAAGTACAACACATTAAACATCGGAAAGTTATTCACCCATGAATGGCAATTATTCATAGCTATAAATGAATACATGTGTTAATTTATGGAGAGGATTTGCTTGCTTCCAAAGTGCAACCGTGTCATGTTGCCTCCTGGATCCACCCATGTTAAACAATGTACTTTTTAAATGCACAGCCCGTCATATGAAGTTTGGGAGGGAAAGTGAAACTGTATTCTCAATGCATGTTACTCTTTAGTCTGACAACCTTCTTGTTCGCCAATTTTTTTTATTTGTATTTCACGGTAACTGAATGGCTGTGATGAGATTAGGTTGCTCTTGTGGGCCTTCTATCCACCTGCCAATGAGTCGAAAATAACTTCTTACACACATACTGAAAGACAAAACCAATACTTCTCTGCAATGATACATATGTCATAAAAATATGAAGGATCCTCACCGCTCCCCCTTCGGAAAAGGACCAATCAAATACTCGGATTTCAATCATGTGACGTTATTCTAAAACGAAACTCTTGAATGTTTTTTTTTCTCTTCAGTTTTGACTCGGAAGAATGAATGATCATGTTCCATCTTCTTTGGGAGAGGATGCCGTGACTATTTTTATTTATTCCCTTAAATCCTGATTTTGAGAGGAATTATGTAATACTTTGAAAAAAGTACAAAGTGTCAATATCGAAGTGGGAATAAGAACTGAATGTGCCGCCGCCAAACAGCGCTGGCTCACTGTCACGTGACACAGTGAATCACCAAAATGATAAACATCAAAAACATGATCTTTAACAACTGTTGATTTTTTGACAACGATGTTTGTTCTTATCCAACCTTATCTTGTTTAATTCTCTTTCAGGCTGCTCTTTCAATATTTGGTATTGTAGGCGGACCTCTCTTGGGTTTGTTTAGTCTCGGTATTTTCTTCCCCTGCGCTAACTCCAAAGTACGTCACATCGTTATTATTATCGTTACTATTACTATTATATTCAATTTGATTGCTTTCGACTTACAGTCATGATCTGTTTCACTTATAGGCCTGTCCAACAATTACATTTACCCCGCCATATGATTATGATTTCAGGAACTCTAAAGCAATATAGTTCTCTTGTTTCCTTTTCTAGACAAAATATGGTTTGGATATATAGAGCAAGTTTTTTCTAGCCTCACTCACACACTTTAGTTGTTGTCGTAATGCTCATATTCTGTTCGTCTGAAGTTTACTTCTGCTACGGGGTGGCAATTTTATTTCCTATAATGTTTCTTATCCTACAATTATGAGATACCTTTTGTATTAATTCCCTAGAACTTCCTTTCCTTACCACTGTCATGGGGAGTGATATACGTTGATAAAATTGCAAAGATTTATTCAAATTTTCTTTTGTACCTGCGTGTTATTCGGATATGATGCACTTTATGCTGAGAAAATGGGTAATCAATAAATGAAGCAGTCGCCTACGTATGATATAATATTAGTATTCTACTTTATTGCAAAACGAAAAATGTAGGCAGAGAAAAACAAAAACAGAAAAAATTTAAATTTCTTCTAGGTAAGACATTCAAAGAGGCTTTGACTGTTACTTTTCCCTAAGTTAATTCTGCATCATGTTAAACAAAAGGAACCACGACTACTTTGTATGAATCTAAAAATGGTGCCACGACTATTTTGGTAACTGTATGTGAAAATAATTTTATACAACTCTGAGCGGAAATGAAAAAAAATGAAAAATAATTTACTTCTCTTCGATAGGGTGCTGCGGCGGGTACGTTGCTTGCACTCGGAATGGCGTTTTGGGTTGGCGTAGGGGCACAGATCTACCCACCAGATTCCAATCCACCTCCTTTAAACGTAAGCGAGTGCGTAAATTACACCGCTCCGAGCCCCGGACCAGAAGAGGATGACCCGTAAGTCAACGACAGTAATCATTGTCATTCGTTGTTAAACGTCATAAATCGTCGTATTTTATCATAACAGTCAATACACGCGTCAGTGGTATCCACAGAAGACCGATACATATTCGTGGGGGGGGGGGGGGGGGGGGTTTGAGCACGCAAAAAACCCTTACAGGGTAGGACAGCGATCACTTTAGAGATGTATAGGGAAAGAGATTTTCCTTTACGTCCAGAAATATCTTTTAGGTGAGATGCAAATAACGTGAAATGATTTACCTTAGAGATAATTTTGTTCATTTGAGATGGCAGTAGCATTTTGTCATCTTGTTCTCTTCCGACAGGAGCTTTTTAGGGTGGGGGTAGGGGGCAGGGGCGGGGGGCAGGGGCGGTCACTTTTTTAGGGGACTGCAATTGGAGGATGTTCCACGAAACTCCCGTGGAGAACGTCTTTGTGTGTAAACACCATGTCACAATAACAAACATAAGATAGACTTGCGTTAACCTTTCAATGCCATTTCCACCACTTTTGTAAGAACAAGGATATATCCAGGACATAAAACAGGGACGGATCCAGGTTACTTGCCCTTGGGATGCACTAGCTTCACGTACCCAAATATCAAAGAGTGTTGGCCAGCTAATGAACATAGATGAATCAGGCAGCTGGAGGACATAAATACAGTGCTTCCAATATAATGTACAGGTTTCTAGGTCAACAATTTGAGAGGAATAGCAAGATCTCTGATATTGAATATGAAAGGAAGACAGGGAGTATTAAAAGTACGTAAAAATACTGTTACTGTGTGTTCCTTGATTTGGGGCGTACATTTACCTAAGTCATCCCCTTTTGTATCATTAAACTCCGCCATGTAAATTTGCCTGCTAAGACTGAAATGTATAGTCTAATTATTTTTTACCCATCACGAAAGTTAAAATACAGAACTATACATGTGTACCTTAATTCGTAACTGGCTTTTTTTTTGTTTCCAATTTTCCATTGCAGACCAAAGATTGCCAAGTTTTATGCGTTGTCCTACTCCTGGTACAGCCTGTTTGCTTGGTTGATAACTATCGTCTTCGGACTGCTAGTCAGTTTTGCGACAGGTAATGGGATATATGGGACGTAGAAATCAATATATGGGACATATGGAGTAATATGGGATGTAGAAATCAATATATGGGACATATGGAGTAATATGGGATGTATGATATAATATATGGGACATATGGAGTAATATGGGATGTATGATATAATATATGGGACATATGGAATAATATGGGATGTATGATATAATATATGGGACATATGGAGTAATATGGGATGTATGATATAATATATGGGACATATGGAGTGATATGTGGGATGCATGATATGGGGATATATGGAGTAAAATATGGATTAGAAAAAAGTGATATGGTACATACGAAGTAACGTCTGGGACATATATGGGATGTATGGATTAATATATGAGACCTATGAAGTAATATATGGGATATATTAAGTAATGTACTGGATATATAATATTATATATATAATATATTGGATGTATTAAATTATATGTCAGTCACATAATGAATTACCTTATGGGATATTAGTGTGTTATATGTGATTTATACAGTAATATATGAGTTACACGTGCTTGAAATAATATATAGGGAATAGGGGGGGGGGGGAATAAACTGGATTTGTTGAGTTATAAAGGGATATTAAACACGAAACCCACCTCTTTGAATGTATTAAGCACAAAGAAACATTAAACAGAGCAAATGTAACCTCCTAAGGACAATAATAGAGTATGTAAGGAAAAGGGACCTATCAGTAGCTTGAGACGAGAGCCACGAACCTTTCCTCCAAGGTGTGACGGGAGGGGATTTTTGAAGAAGCTGCCTTATTCAAAGCTCGAAAAATTTTTCTGTTTTTGTGTTTTTGAAGTTTGAAATTTCGCCTTTGATGTATCGTTTCATGTAGGCTATGTAAGTTTATTTTTGCATAATTATTTATTGTTTTGTAATATTTATTTCTCTCCCTCTTTCTATCTTCATGATGAACCAGGACACCAGAATCCGAAGGATGCAGACATAACGGTCCAGAGGTCGCCTGGCGATGCCTTCTGCTGCTGCCTTTCACAAGAGAAGAGAGATCTCTGCCTCTGTGGTGTACCCACGGAAGTGGAAGAGGCTGACGAACTGAAGGTAAGATAACAAGCAAACAGAATCACACTCATTTTTTCTCATTTTTTTTCAATCCTTCCCGGCTGATTCTCGATCCACCTCCGGCTGATCCTTGATCCCCCCCCCCCCCCACTTTTCTAACCGTTCCTTGATCTGCTTCCTGATGATAGTCTGAAACAGCTTCCTTTTTTGCCTTGCAACATTTACTACTATATGACTATGTTTCAACTTTTTCGGATTTCTAGAAATAATCTCGACTAGTTTCCTTTAATTACCGGTCTCTGATCGTCCTTCAAAATCAAAGTAGGATCAGAGACGGGGGACTCTTGTTCCATGTCCACGGTCCATGTACACAAGCTACATTTCCAGACCATTTAAAGAGTCCCTGTCCTCGGAATAATGTAGAGGCGCTGTTGATGAGGAATGCATACAATTCCCCAAATATGTCCCCATTGCCAGGACAGGTCACTGCGGTAGCTATATCATTCATTCTAACGGAGAGGAATGTTTTGTGTAAGTTAGAGACAGATGTGATGAGAAGTGGGTGGAGGAAGGAGGGAGGGGGGGGGGGGAATAAATCATAATACATGTAGTGGTGGTGGTACAACGAGGGGGTTGGTGGGCTCGCGGTTGGACGTCTGAAATTTTGCAGTCGTTTTGTACACAAAATCGAGCTCTTCGCCCCTTATGCTGTAAACGCGCTTTGCGGCAAGTGTATGTATATATTACACAACGAGTGAAGCGCGTAAAGAAATGTGGTCCTGTTGGGAAAATTAATTTTTTCTTTTCTGTCTAGTAGCTACACATTTGGGGGTAATTTTGTAGGAAAAAATATGACTTTCGTGGGAAAATAACAAAGCTCTTTTAAAAGCTTATTTAAAAATTGGGATCCTTTGTCGGGGATCTCACCCCACCCGTTTCACTAAGATATAGCTGAAATGCTCAAATGCAGTTCCGGTTAATTATGGAAGATAACACCTCTCTAAAAAAATAGAGGGAGGTGGGGAACAACCCCCCCCCCCGACAAGCCTCCAAAGGTGTCTCCGCCAGTGGTTGGAGAAAGTGATAGTCAATTGAGTTCTAATTTTTTACGAAACATTACATCATTAATACTTTGATAAAATTGCACATCCCAACTTAAAAATAAATACGTTTTCTCTGTTTTATCCTTTTTTTAATGAAATTGGTGAAAAAGATAATCACTTCCGGTTCGTAAACCTTTTCTTCTCTCCTTCTCTTTACAGGTTGAGCCTCGCGAAGACGAAATAAAGGTAAAGAAACAAATCATACGCTCTACGTACTAGTTGCTCCTTTCTGACCGACATCATGAAGACTTCCACACAACTCATGGCCCATTATATTCCTGATCATCGCCTCTCAACCCAATTTCCATCCCTCACTCTTATTTTCCTTCTGAATCTCTCTAATCCTCTTCCAACCGACTCAAATCACGCACTTGTTCTATATTGAATGAGAGAGAAAGAGAAGTAGCTAGGTGGTAGGCGTGGGGTAGGGTAGGGTATAGTGAGAGAGAAGTTGCTTCTATAATTTCCCAGTATTGGCTACTATCAGTTCAAGTGGAGCATCATTTAGCAGCTCTGCTGTTTTGAAAAGAAAAAAAGAAGTGCTGGACAAAAAGGCTAAATCCTCCCCTCTCAACTAGGCCCATCAGTCTCTCGCGATATCGTGTGCACTTCACACGTGACACCCCTCCTCTCAAAAGAACACTGTGATCAATAAACTTGCTCGATTAGAGTTAGATTACGGGATTCGAAATATTCGAAAGGTCCTCGTTATATCAGGGAGATAACAGCATGCTATAATCAGAAAGCTTACAGCTTCCTGAATTATAGCTTGCTGATGTCGTAAACTGAGCAGATGCTTAGCTTCTCTCTACATAAGCGATCTACACAGGACCAACAAGAACCAAAAGATCATTTTTTTACAACCCAAGTGTCGAGTTTTCAAAATAGTTCTCACACAAAAAAGCAAAGTAGAATAACCCGCCAAAGAGACTACATGTAGGTCTACATTGACTTCTTTATTGTTATGAAATTAATTGCTTATTTTGAATTAAGTTTGTATCAGACAATTAACACTATAATTAACACTGATTTCATATTTGTTTCGTCCCAATCAAAGGTACCACCGTCGTACGAAGAAATTTCATCGGACAGGGAAAAATTGGAGCAAAAGACAACAAATGGAGATTTGGCGTTCACTAATCCGACTCTAAATCTTGCTAGTGAAACTACAGAACTTTAAAAAAAATGAAAAAGGTCAAGTTTTTTTTTGTGTTCTTTATCTTCATAATGCTGCAATGCAGTTGCTCTAATTCCTTTTTCTCCGGTTACGCTCTTTCAATCAGTCACCCAAGGCACTCCCTTCTAAAATATATCAAAAGTTACACTGGAACTCTGGACCCAGTATACTGAGCGTTAACCTTCCGTGCGGTCTTTTGACTTATACAAACCTATACAAACATATACAAACCTATTATTACGGATGCAGTCACAGCTTATGCATGAGTGATACACGTTCATTGTCCTGGCTAATAGAGCGTTTGTATAACAGTTTCGCGAATAACGTACGCAAGTAGGTGAGTATACCCTAAACTGGGTCTGCTTACCTCCATCGTATGCTACGGTTCAGTACAGATACCATATTGTCAGAGCATCCGCCTCGAGGAGTCATCTTATACAGAACTGTAATAATTAAAACAGATACTGGGATGGATCGCCGATCAGTAATTACCTCATGGGAAAGTAACTCACTGATTAATTAGCCCCGGTTGTACAAATCACTGCTCGAACTGTTAGCTCCCCGACGTGATCAAGATCACAGAGATAGCAAGAGATTATTATCCGAGTATTTTTTTTAATCCCGTAAACCGTCAGTCATTCTCCATAGACTGTAATTCTTCGTTTTCCGTTAAATATCTATCTCTAAATTTTGTGTTGCTGCCATTTTACCTTTAATCATATAATGCATGTAATGTTTTCAGACGGTTTGTCTTTACCGTATGGTTTACAACTTGTGATTAACATTATTTCGTTTTTAAAGGTTAACAAGAGTCGCTGTCCCCCTTTTTTCATTCGCTTTAAAATGGTCGAAAGGTTTGGACGTGACAAATATCTGAATGTTCCTCGAATGTAAATCGTTCTTTTGGGTATGATCACGTCATGACATCGTCGACATTAATCCTTTCTGGTAAGAATTCCCAGATATTCTTTGAGAAATTTGTTTATACTTTAGCCGGAAATAACCATATCAAAATAAACGTTCTGAAAAGACCGAACTACACTTTAACCTCCTCAAATTTGACAGAAGAGGTTAACTATGATGGTTGGTAGCAGAGGCCATCTTAGGTTTGTGATTATGTTCTCGCATTGAGCCATGTAGTGTTTCTAGGAGATGAATCTTAGGCTATGGTCTGCTCCATAGACTTCGTTATCCAGCCGTTTTTCTTTTTTCTTGTCGATTTACTCCAGCTCTCCAACTTACAAATCGTAAATGGAGTGCGGACTTTATTTTGGTCATTTGAGAATCTTTCTGGAATTAACAGTGTCGGCGAAGATAATTACCGAGTTCGTTTCCTCAAAACACTAGGTTACCAATAGTGTTCCTATACAGAGAGGCCCAGTTACCAGTAAGGCTGCTACATAGAAACCTACGAGCGCCAAACAATGCCCTCTGTATTATAAGATAAAAAGAGACAAAAAACTACGTCAGTAGAAAGAAACCAACTGAAGGCTCTAGAATTCCCACACAATACACTGTATATAATTATCAGAAATGAAGAGATGAAAGTGTCCCCACAAAATCCTTTGTCACGTTCTTAATATCTTGTTTAACTTGGTCATTTTCAGCCATATCGTCGTTTTTTGTTTTTAAACCACATAACTGGAAATTTTCAGTCGAGCGATTACCGAAGAGAACCCCGTTAGTCAGAATATTCGAGATAACGGAGTGTTCACGAATGTCGGAGGCAGAACACGTTCTCTTGTTAGCCCTTCTCAAATTGCAGATTTGGAATGTATGTTGTCTGTTCTTACCACTGCTTGTTTTTAATAATACGTCACATACAACTTCATTCAATGTTTGTTTTGCTCAATGTCGGATTTCCATGTTGTTTGACTATAGGAAAGTATAGGTGGACTGCTGAATTGGTGGACTAGTCCGCCTAGTCCGCACAAAATACTCATAATGTACTAAAATCATCTCTCGAGAAAAGCTTTTCTGCATGATTGAACATGACGCGATATCCAGGTATATCATAATGGTCGGAGTATGTTTCTCTCGAGAAAGGATGAACATGTATGATATCATGTGAGGATTAGCTGACTAATCTGTGTGTGGCAAAACCAAAAGAATGTGCGAACGTTTCCCTTCAGGCAAAAAAAACCTGGTTGTGCATGCATCATACCGTTAGTTGTTTTCACTTCAATTGACTTTTAGTTGCAAATGAAAATTACTTCCTGAAAGAATTCTTTAAAATTATATTATTATATTGTAACAGTTATTTCAAAATGATACTACTCTCTAAAATGTTGAGTGAATTTTGGCACACACGTACGACACCCATTTTTACAAGGCCTGTTTTGATCGATGTAAATCAACTGTATGTACCTTCCGTCACAGATTAAACACGCCAACATGTTGTGGGTTATTCTCCTGACAGAGAATTTCTTAAATTTCTATGGATTGTTATATAGGTTTTATGAGTTATGTCTTTGAAGAAACTAGAAACAAATAGTAGAAAAAAAAATCAACCCACTAACTGTCACACAGTTTTCTGAAAAGAACACCAGTAAGTGGATTAAGCAATTTCTTAATAGCCTATGACTGTTTTCACTTTACTGTTCAGTACTGTAGAGTATGTATGACATACAGGAAATGTAAAGATTCCTTCGGCAACTTCGTCTTTTTTTTTTTAACTGTCATCAACAAACGAAGCCAAGAAGAATAGATTTTTTCATAAATTGTCCTAATGTTAAATGTCTCCACATGCAGCAGGGGTCAGTTTCCGCCCTGATGATTGGTGACACCTTGAGGTAATGATGACATAGACTTTACGTCAGTCTCTTGGTCTCATTTTTCGTCGGTCTTTTTTTCCAAAAACACACCGGATTTTAAAAACAAACAAACAGGCAAACAAACAAAAAACACGCTAACATCGTCGCAGTCTCTTTTATCTTTGTATAGCTATCACACGCAGTTCTTTTCAAAATGAGATTTTCAAAGACAGAGAGAGAGAACGATGGGTAGGGGGTGGGGTTGGAGAGAGTTGGAGAGAGATAAAAAAAATGAAAAGTTCTCGTACAACTAATCGCGTATCCTCTCTCATAATGATTTGTTAAATTTCGCAATAACTAAGAGTAATTACCGCATTTCCGAAGAGTTTTAGAAAACAGTCCGAGGCTTCAAAATTATGAAGATGTACATTTTCTTTACTATTAGTATTTGCTATTTTAATGTAAAAACATCAGAGTTACATGATTGATACCAAATGAAACGATCACATCCATTTATTATTTGATTTACTTTATTCTTTTGAGTTTAATGTCTGCAGTATGGGTTTTCTTTTTTCTATTTTTCATTAACTCATGCCCTACCGTCATTTGACACGTTTTGATACTGTTTTGGAACTCAAGTCACTTAATGCAAATTTAAGGTTTGGAAGTATGGTGACCTGAATAACATGTACACTTAACATGCTTTAAGTACTATTTTATAATGATGAAGTCTTTCAATTTTGTATAATAAAAGAAAATCCACCATTTATATAGCTTTTAGTTTGTGAACAAATAGTAATGTAAAAGAAAGGATTTATAGTACCATTGTTTACATTGGTGAATAATATGAACGTAATAACAATAAAATGTGATATTCTGATAATGTTGTAAAAAAATATTTGTCTAAATTTATCTCTCACGTTGTGTATCGCAGAGCAAGGTTTTATAACACCGTCACGTATATCTGATACTAATGTAAATATATGAAAACCTTGGTATAAATATTTTACAATCAACAAATACCAAGTTAATACCCTCGAAGTAAGTTAACACTGTTGTTCACAAGTAACTCAGTCGGGATGAATCCTACCCTGCAAAGAATAGGTTTGTCTCGCTATGTAGAAAGAAATGTTTTATCTTCAGTTCAATGTTTATCGAGTATGAGATACTTTCGAATTACGTATTGTAAATTGTGCCATTAAATTCAGTCATCTATTTATTGTCATCAAAATGAGTGGTTTTCACTGTTGTTTGTAGAGAAAATGGAACTTTTACAAATTAGCAAGAGGAAATGGAGCTTTTACTGTTCGACGCGTGAAGGAAAAAAAAAAACACAAAAAACAAAAAAAAAACAAACAAAAAAAAACCCCACGAAAAACACGTGAAACGACACTTCACTGATGAACTTAGTGAGGGTCACAGAGGGATATAGCGTTTTAACGTTTCTTTCCCTTGCAGACCTTCTCGATGTTTTGCAAGTCATTGACGGGTTTCAGTAAGACGCTGTAATATGTATTAACTTACGTATACATAATTAATGCTAACAGTCTTCACAAAATGGGGACACTTTGCAAACAAAGTTAGGGACTCAATTCAAGAGTTTAGTTTTCATCTTTTCTCCGATATAATGAATTGTCCTATGGCCACAAAATTGAACTGATCAGCTATTTGCTTCCGTACAAAATTTGTTCCCTCTGGATTACCCAGCAAGTATAGCCTACATGGCCGTTCCACGGATATATGACAATAATCGCTACAGGCAGATCCCCATGAAATCGCTCCACTTCCGTCCCAGGTTGTGTTGTCTTATCCGCTTACTGTATCGCACGAGCATTCTTTAATAAGGACCATTCTACATTGACTTTTCCACGTAGGATATTTCGATTTCACCTCTAAACGCCATTTTTCTCTTTACTCCTAGGCGAGGCGTTAGTTTATACCAGACAAGTAGACATTAATTTAGACGAACATGATTGATAGCGGAGGATTTCTTCTCTGATGTGGTGATCAGAGGGCTCAGAAAAAAAAGAAGATATGTATGGTACTACTGATGGACCGTGAGGAAAGCAATAAACATAATCGAATCCACGTGTCATAAGTATTGGAATGCATAGTTAGGTGGTGATTGTGCAATCAGAGGGAGTGTATGTCTTAAACATTACTTTGACGCCTCTGAATGAGGATTTAGAAATGAAGCAAAGCAAGCATAGGATAACCACAGCAAGTCCAGACAAAAGTGGTTGTGTATCAAAATCAACCTCCGAGTTAAATTCGACAAAAGTTTGATACTGAGGTCATGGTTTGTATCGTGAGCCCTCTGAGGTTTATAATGTTTTTTATATTGACTAATGTGTTGATTCTCGTAGATGAATCTCGAATAATCTGCGATACACTGCGTGTTCTGGCCATCAGTTTCTCGTTTTGGAATATCGTATGGAGTAGTTGGGTGATCATTTGAGAACTGCTTTTAGTTACAGAGTCGCGTCGCTAAGGAGAGCATTTCCTCAACATGCGAGGTTATCAGCTGGAAGGACAACCCAAGTTTGTATCTTGGTGTAACTACATCTGCCACAAGAAACCAACGGTTCCCCCTCAATAGGCAATTGCATTTATCAGCAAGAGAAGTGTGTCGAGGAAATCAACATTAGTTTTGTTCACTGTTTTATCAATTTTTGTCTGACTCTTCCACAGAGATTGAAGGAAAAAGCGCTGACTAGGTGTATTGCGTAAGTGAAGAGAAACACAATGTAATGTGAGGGCGCTTTTTGAGACGAATAGCCAGATAACGCGTGCGTGTTCATACCGTAATTTTCTTTCAGGGCAGTGTATATGATATCTTCATGTCTCCTTCATTAATTTGTGAGAAAGTTTACAGTAAATAGCAGAACACAATATTTCCAGCTCATTCCAGCTCTTCTCCAGCCGTAGGTGAGGGAACAATGTGCAAGAAACTGTCTAAATTCGATTTTTTTTTTCACAAGGCCGCTCATGAAGTCATCCTGAACTTATCACTTACCTGAGAACACACGATACGTCACGTCATCTTAATTCGAGCGGAATTTGCTAATTTCGAAACAGTTAACAAAGTAAATGTCCAACATATGATGCCCACTATATCTGTAAATTAATAATACAATAATAGTAACATTAATAATAGCGGATTTTTTTTTTCATGTGGTGAAAATTGAATTTGTCTGACTTTTATAGTAATTTTATCATTACAGAACACAGTGCTTATAGAGAGATCGTTGCCAAATCAGATCCCAAGCTTCATAAGAAACTAAAGCCTGGGTGAGAGGACGCAATTAATGGAGAAGAAAATGAAATTAATTCAGTATTTGTTTAAAACCTATCACCAGCATAATACCTCATCACAATACTCTGCAGGATATGGCCTTGTATGGCGCACTCATAATTTACAGTGAGGGTAAATGTTAACATTTAAAAAATGCAAAAGGGAGAAAGTAAAGCTTTCTGTGTCATATACATCTGCGAAATGGTTTGAAGGAAAGTTCCACTCTTAATTGATCAAATTTTGATATGGAAATATGTAATGTTGGGACCCGAATTCCGATGAATTTAGCGATACTTTTTACATATTTGACAAAAGTCGAAAAGGTACTCCAAATGATAAAGAAAATACTTACTTCAAAGAAATATCAGAAACATGATATTTGATGGAATCTCAGGTTGGTGCTATTCTTTTATAATCAGCTAAAGATGTCATAAAAAATGTCATCAAAATACGAATAACGAAACACCCACCACACATTTATGCCATTCCAGGCATTCCCACAACCTAACCTTTGAAAAGAATCGATTTATCTTATTTCGTTGTCGAAGGAAAAGTCATTTTGATGTTTTTACCCGAAACGCAACATTTCCCGCACAACACAAAATAGAAAGTATCATCAGATAAGGACACAGACTATTATCAACAATTTGCATGAGCGCTTCTATGTGATATGTTGTGTATGTGAACGTAGAATGTTGTGAATGTTGTTTCACGAGGGAATGTTCTTGCACTCAAATATGTGTTAACCCACATATATTTCATTTACCTATTATTAAAGCTTTCACAAAAATGAGACCAGTTTGCGAACATAATATGTGACAGTACGAGAATTTTATTCACCCTCGATAGAATGGATTGTCTCATGGTCACCGAGTGTGCATACAAACGAGGAATATCTACAACTGTTGCCCCGAATCTTAAAATTAAGGGGCTTTCACTTACAGGTATGTCCTAGATAAAAGGAAAATAAATGATCTAGAATCATGATAAAATGCAGCTGCGAAAAACAAACAATGTTGTATATATATATCTTAAATGACGATATTTCATGGCGAACTGTAAAATTACAGAAAGGTACGTTGAAAACGTTACGTTAAAGTACGTACTGAACCGACAAAAACAATTATAAGTAATGGAGATTAATGAAAGTCTTTATATCTTAATCAATTTTCAACCAATTTTAATCAATTCTGCCTGTCTCAAATGAAATGAAATTCTTAAGGCAACACCACACTCGCATGGTATAACTGAAATGGTATCATTCTGAAGTTCTCATAAATGCTTATTCAGTTGATGAGGTAATTAATATGATACTGATAAGCGGGACTCATTATATTTGAAATTTTCAAACAATTTTCAACTTGATTTAAAGAAAACTATTTCTTTATATCTGTAAAATTCTCCCATTTAAAAGAAAAAAAGATATTTCTTAATTTCTGTCAAAATATCCCAAGTGATTCCCTGGTTTGCTTAAGGTCACAATAGTAAGATAAGGTCACATACATGTTAACCATAACAATTTGGGACGACAGCCTTACGTTCCTTCACGTTACATTGTTCTCTGACTTGGTTTGACTTCAGATTTAAAAAGAGAGTGATCCGAAAATTGGGGAAAAAAAATTCAAGCTGCAGTGAAGGTTATTACTATCTTTCTTATTATTACTTCAACCACAAAAATAAAAAATAAAGAACGTATATCATAATGAGCGTTTTCTCAATTTCGATTTGCACAAGGAATTGTGGGTTGCACACAAGATGCTGAAGTATACCGTACTGACCATACGAACACTAACTTTGATAGATTATTACACATTTTGTAAAAGGAAAAATTCGGTCTACACGTTGTTCAGGAAGCGGCCCTATGGAACGCCGTTTTAACATTTATTCAGGAGTTTCAGATATCTCGAATTAATTTTAGATATCTCAAATTATGCACTATTTTAGATATCTGAAATACAATTCGAGATATCTGAAATAGAATTCGAGATATCTGAATTAGAATTTTAGATATCTGAAATTCGTGGTTATTTCGCGATATCTGCAATTATTTTAAGATATCTGCAATTATTTCAAGATATCTGCAATTATTTCAAGATATCTAAAATTCATTTCGAGATATCTGAAATAAAATTTGAGATATCTAAAATTAATTCGAGATATCTGAAATTCCTGAATAGATGTTAAAACGGCGTTCCATACGGCCCCGAATTATCCCTCTGCTTGTTGCAGTTGATCTCAGTAAACAGGAGGACTTGCATTTTTTGGATAATCCCGGTGGTGTGGTACGTATTGAAGGTACGACGGTATGTTTGTTTATCTTTTGACTTGTGGATGTGATTGAGAAGAGAAGAGATTGATACGTTGGGTTGAATCAGTTAGATTCGATGTTGTAGTAAAGAAAGTGAATCAGATAGAGTAATCATCGGAGGGAGAACGCGAAAAATGCAGAAAATCTAAAAGAATGTAAAGTCGTAAAGGAACCACAAAGACCACCAAAGAATGAATGTTAAACAACATCACAAATTTAAAATTGTATACGTAATCAGATTTGAAAAGTTCTTATGTACTTTAAAATTCGTTTGATTATTGAGATGCAACTTAAAAATAATAAGTTCCTATTTTACGTAGCCCCCCGCAAAGCATTTTTTATTTCCCTAGTCTTCTCAGACTGCAGACGTTTAGGTAAGAATATGACGCCACCTCTTACGAGAACACAATATGACTTATTGATTCTACGGTTTCAGCTCGTATTGTCTATAAGTTTCCTCTTTGTTTTTCCTACAAATTAAAATACATCCAATGATGATCCAATTTAATGCTGAAATTTTCTGAGCCTTAGTATCATTTTTTTCTTTGCTTTTAATAGAGAAAAATAAAAGTGAAGCTGATGGGATAATCAAAGTGAAGGATTGCGTGGTATTACGTCGTTAACGATCATTCCTGTCCTTTATTCAATTCCTTGATGTTAGTCACAGGTACCGGTGAAAGGATCACAAGTTCCACCACTACAATCGCAGTCCATTTTACAATCCGCCCCGTATTTAAGACTGCCACAAGCTGCATGACAATATGAAATAAAAAAAAAAACAGAGAGGCATTATTTCAGAAGAAGGTCTCTGAAACAACAACAACAACAACAACAACAACAACAACAACAACAACAACAACAACAACAACAACAACAACAACAACAACAACAACAACAACAACAACAACAACAACAAAGGCAAGAAATCTATTCATACAGAATGGGAATGTAAAAGAAAAATCAATATCGCTGAGGATGTTTTAAAGAGACAGTCTAAGTTGGTTGGCAAAATTTCACCTTATTTGGGTGTAATTACGACCATTAAATTTTCATGGGGATTACATATAAGAAGCACAGCATTTTTTTTTTTAATTTCTCTTCTATATGAATTGCTTTCTCCTCCTGTGAAAAAAGGCCTATATGTTAATATTCCTACATGGATAAGGTGATGAAAGACGAAGGGGGGGGGGGAGGGGATCGATCAATAAAGATCCCAAGAGACGATGGTATGTTTGCTCAGTTATTTTGCCTAATTAAATGGAAAGTGTATATTATAAAATCCTGTTACTCAATAGTTGTTGTTTTTTTTATTTCGTCACGTTATCTTGCATTTATCCAGATCCTTCAGTTTGATATCAAACAGCAATGGAAAATGGTAACTTTGAACGCATTTTGTTGTGTAATAACATGCCTTTCATGCTAGCATATGGCCCCGGAGACGTTGGTTTTCCTAACTGAAATCAAATTTCACATACCTCTGTGGGTGATTACCTACCTTGGTCGCAGTTTTGGCCCATCCAGCCACAACCGCAGGAGCAACCGTAGAGTCCCCCGTAACAGAAGCGGAGCCCTTCGCAGTTGACCCTGCTATTACTGGAATGCAGATCTGCGCACGCGTACCTTTGATTTTTGCCAAACGTATCAGGGTATGCTGTCAGAGGGGGGAAAAAATAGGGATCGGTAGACCTATTTCATGCGACGTTGCACCTAACCAATGTTAAGTGGTATATTTACGTGGTGTTGCATTAACTCAGCTGAAGATAAAGGATAAAGTCTATCTTAAATCTAGAATTAAAAAAACGTGATACTTTTAGGGTTGGAAAATGAACCAAATTCACTCAGCCTCGATCTTCATAAATTGTCCTGTTTCTGAGATAAAAAGTGTTCAAAGATATTCCTTTAATTTGAAATAATTAACTAGGGGATACTCTGTGATGTCTTCTTAAGCAACCCACGTTATTTGCTTTTGTTTCTTTTTGAATTTGAATATATTTGTAACGTGTACTGTTTTCTTGCAGGGCATGATGTGTAGAGATGGCCTGTATACTCAAGTCACCCAATAAAAGTATGGCAGTGATCACATTTCGTGACAAGGTTCAATAGCTTTCAAAAACAAAGACACTTATTTGAGTAGTACCAAAATGACATCACAAATTATTGCGCAATCTAGTAAGTTTAAGTTAAGTAAAAAACTTCAACATTTTAGACCTCTGTTCAGGAATGTCCCGAGAATGTGGGATCTGAATTTAATTTGTAAGTTTTGTTATATAATTTTTGATATCTCTGACTTTAGATGCCTTAATGAAACTTAAGCCAAATAATATTACGCAAGCACAAAATGCTGTAAGTAAGGATGTATTCACCTTCATAAATACTATGAACGTACCACACACTGACCAATTATATTTAGCTACAATTTAATTGTACGTTGGGGGATTAAAGTACAATTAAATTTTGCTCAAGTGAAATGTAATTCCACTGTAAAGTTTGATAGTGTGACAATGATAATATGATAAACACTTCAAGTAAAATAAATTCTGTTCAAGGAATATTGTCTTGAACAAGACATATACCCTGCGTTTTTGCAGCCACGGTGACCTCACAGTACTGAGCGACTAATAGGAGGCCAAGTTACCAAGTTAACATTTCACTTACCGTCTAACTTAGGTGAATTTAAACGTTTCCCAACCAAGAGAATTATTTCAGTGTTAAAAGACAGGGTTGTGCCAGCCAGTGTGTATTGGGGTTGTATTATTATTTTTTTTGTTTTTGTTTTTTTTTTTTGTTCTTGTGTAAGTTCTTTACTTGGTAGTTTGCTTTTCAAACGGAATGGATGATACCTCGTTTCTTGATCATCTCTGCTGTATCTGTTTCCATAGTTTTACAGATAATGATTACTCTGTAGGCACCTGTTGTATCTGCTCTTCCGGTATTAAGTGGCACAATCACTGCCCAGTCAATCCTATTGTTAATGTATTGAATGATATTCCTTGTGCCACCTGTAAAACTGCTTCTAAGCTTGGTTTCACGAACAATGACAATGATTCTCCCTTAAATTCTGTTGATCCTGATGTAAATTCTGTGCATGATTCTCAAATCGACAGTTGCAAGTACTATAATTATGATTTCTTTAATAACATTAACCCTTACATTTGGGATAAGAAATTAACTTTGTTTCATGTTAATGCTAGGTCGCTTAATAGCAACTTTACCAACCTCTCAATTTCTCTTAGGTCTATTAAGCATAAATTTTCCCTTATTGGAATTACCGAGACTTGGCTTAATGATAATGAAACACTACATACCGTCTATAATATCCCAGGTTACAACTTAGAACAAACCCCCAGAGCAAGACGAGGGGGTGGGGTTGCTTTATACATTAATTCTGAACTTAGCTACAAAGCCCGTCCAGACCTTAGTATTTTCGTGGATGGTATTTTCGAGTCTATCTTTGTGGAGGTCTATAATCGGCAGTCTCCTGTTATAGTAGGAACTATTTATTGTCCAGTTGGTATTAAGGACGGTGTCTTAGACATCATCTCTACACTACTTGACTGTCTGAATAACGAAAGTAAGACTTGTTTCCTCATGGGCGATTTCAATTGTAATCTTCTTAATCAGGCCGATAACAGTTGTACCCAATTTGTCAACCTTTTTTATTCTTACTCTTATCGTCCACTTCAGAGTATACCCACTAGAGTTACTTCACACTCTGCCTCACTGCTTGATGTAATTTTCACCAATAGTTTATGTTTAAATTCTGTTTCTGGTGTAGTAGTTGATGACATTTCTGATCATTTTCCAGTTTTCACGCTTACTGATTTAGGTGTTGCTATGTTGAGAGAAAATTCAATCTTTTTTAAAAGAGACATCAACCCTGTTAGCCTTGACCAATTACGCTCCGCAGTTCAAAACGAATCCTGGGCAGATGTCTATAATTCTTCTGATGTTGATAGCGCCTTTGATAATTTCAACAATATATTCTTAAATCATTTAAATAATTGTCTTCCTTGGGTAGCCCATACCAAAAAGTGTAGTAACCGAAATTCGAAGCACTGGATCACCCAAGCCATACTGAACTCTTGTAAAACAAAGAATCGTTTATTCAAAAGGTACCTCCGTAGTCGGTCTGCTGATGCTTTGAACGAGTATAAACGATTTCGAAATCGTCTTACTTCTGTCATCAGACAGGCTAAGAAATTTTACTTCTCTACTTTGTTCAGCAATACCACACAGGACACGAAATGTACATGGCGCTCAATTAATACCCTGTTGTATGGTCGAGGTACTGATTTTACTGCTGATAAATTAAATTATCATGGAACTAGTGTTTCGAATCCTTCCGATGTTGCAAATATCTTTAATGATTATTTTACTGCCATTGGTCCTGCTACCCAGGCAGGGATTCCCCCCTCACACTGTAGTTATAAGTCCTATCTGTCCCATCGGGTTGTCGACTCTCTATTCATTAGTCCAGCATCATGCGAGGAGGTGTTAAATATAATATTTTCTCTTAAAAATTCTGCCGCTGGTTTTGATGGAATTTCCTCTACGATCCTCAAATATGTGGCTCATTCCCTGTGCACCCCACTAACCTACCTTTTTAATCTTTCGTTAGAGAAAGGTATTGTTCCTAGTCCTCTCAAAATTGCACGTGTTGTTCCTGTTTTTAAATCTGGTGATAAAGATTCGGTTAATAATTACAGACCTATTTCAATTTTACCATGTCTCTCCAAAGTACTCGAAAAACTTATGTTTACTCGATTATATTCTTTTTTTGTAAAGCAAAATCAATTGTATGAATACCAATTTGGGTTCCTTCCTGGGCGTTCGACTTCGCATGCTATTTTACACTTCACTAATAAAGTAACAGATGCCTTCGAAAAAAATCAGTATGCATCAGGCATTTTCTTGGACCTGTCTAAGGCTTTTGATACATTGGACCATAGAATCTTACTCAGTAAACTTGAACATTACGGTATTAGGGGTACAGCACTGGATTGGTTTAAAAGTTATGTTACTGATCGTTACCAATATGTTGGCATTAACAATGTTAATTCTATCCGTAAGCGTATTACTTGTGGTGTTCCTCAGGGATCTGTTCTAGGTCCTTTGTTGTTTATTATTTATATCAATGATCTCCACAGGGCTAGTAATAAATTGCATGTAATTTCTTATGCTGACGATACCAATCTTTTTTATTCCAGTAATGACCTCAGTTGTCTACTAAATGTAATACAATATGAATTTATCTATGTTCACAACTGGTTTTGTGCAAACAAGCTATCTCTCAATGTAAAGAAAACCAATTTTGTTATTTTTACCTCACCTTCTAAGCAACTTAATCAAGGTGTAAACAACATACAACTTTGTGGTACTAACATACAGCGTTCAAATGTTACTAAGTTTCTTGGTGTGTTTGTTGATTCTCATCTCACCTGGACTGCTCATATCCAGTATGTTAGCACGAAAGTTTCAAAAGGTGTAGGGATACTAAACAGATTTCGACAACTTCTTCCTAGGAAAATTTTGGTATCCCTGTATAATACCCTTATACTCCCTTATCTCACTTATTGTAATATCATTTGGGGGAGCACGTATGCTACCAGAATTAAACCTCTCTTTATTTTGCAGAAAAGGGCCATTAGATGTATATGCAACGTAGACTATCGTCATCATACTGCACCTCTTTTCGCTAGTCTTAACCTTCTTAATATTTATGATTTAAATCGGTATCTTACCGGGTTGTTTATTTTTGACTGGTTATATAACAGAACCCCGTCAATTTTTCGTGCTCAGTTTCAGTTTCGTGATAGCAATTACCCTTATCCTAGTCGTGCTTCAAATCAGTTTATCACTCCCCTTTGTAGGCTTAGGTCATCTCAATTTGGTCTTCGATTTGTAGGTGCAAAACTCTGGAATTCTCTCCCCTTGGAAGTTACAAACTGTAAAACACAATATGCATTTAAAAAGCAGCTTAAAGTTCATTTCATTGCAAATTACCTTTGAACTACCGTCTTTTTTGCATTTCTGTTCTCTATTCTTGTTTTTTTTTTTTTTGTGTGTGTGTGCTTTTCTTTTGTTGTCTTGTATTTTCTGTCTGTCTTTAAGGGGTGTCAACACCCACAAGCTCCTAGGAGCTTTCAGTTGCCACTCCTCAGTCTCTTACCTTTTATTTGTTAAGTAAAGTAATTATTTTATGAAGTGTCTAAGCATGATGATCCTTATATACTGTATTTTCGTTACTTTTTCCACTCTCAGAATATTGTTATGTCTTATATTATAAGTAAGAGATTGGAATAAAGTCATACTGAACTGAACTGAACTGAACAACAAAGCATTTTAAAATCGAGACAGCTCTCTTGGTTGTCAACATTTAAATTCGCTCATGAAAGCTATTGAATTGTATGTACTTGTCACAATATGTATGAGAAAGCACAACTTTGGTGATTTTAAACCAATTTTAAACCCCAAATGGCAACTCACCCTCTAGAATGACAGTTTCACATATTTATTAATTGCTATTAACGAATAAAAGCAGCATATACACATTCCTTCTTACGTGTACGCTGTCACAGAAAACCCCACCATTGCTCGAGGTGGAGATCCTTCTGAATCTTCTCGGTGTCCTCCACTCCCACTAGTACCACACTTCCGCACCCATACCCAGTCTGAAATCACTCTGCATTTTGACACCAGGAGAGCTCTTTTCGTTTCGGAACATTTGAATTTGCCATAGCTAGTAAGTGAATTCTATTCGGTAAGATATGTGATGGGAATGTGCACAAATTCTAAACAATCCTCCATCCGTACTGTATACGCCCCAGTGAGTTACTGTGCCACGTTTCATTGTATTGTAACAATTTGAAGGATTTTCCTAAAGACAAAGAGTGTCAATCGGCCCTTCTACTAAGTTGAATTAATTTCACCAGCTCAGCCAGTAATGTAGCAGCACTTACACATTACACGGAGAAACCATGGTGAACATATGCCTTTCGTTTGTATATATATCACTTTCAAAAGCTTTCAAAGGGAAAATAGCAGCCTACACAGTACAAGTAAACAAGCAAAGGAAGAATTTGAAAATGCGAGGACAGGTAGATTTGTTTAGTTACTTTACAGAAGGTGTAAAAAGATTAGTCTCTGCTGTAAGTATCAGGTCACTGTAAACCCTGTTTTGTATCTCCTTAAAACTTAAGTTGTATTGAACGTACCTTTAAATAATTACGTCTTAAGTTTAATCATCTACAGTGAAAACCTTGGCTAAAACGTAAGGGTGTGTGTCACAGCCTCATGTGAGGAAACATAGGCTACAACGTGATGGATAATTAAACTGTGAGCATACACATCACGCACCTTCCGTGGAATGTCCCATTATATGAAGGAAATTTTATTGGAGCAAATATCGAAAATAAAAAAAAAGGAGAAGAAAATGATCGAATGCAACCCTGTGTTGTTTTGTATATCATTTGTTTTAGGGCAAAGTGGAAAAAAAGCTCTATGGACTATTACATTTTTCTTGAACACACCAAACAAACATGTATTCGATAAAGTTGTGACCCTTAACGGGATAATCAAAAGTTGTATCTTCTTTCAGGAAAGTAAGCAGTCGTAAACTGCAAAAATTGTCTGTAAATTTGCAGAAAATAAAACAAAAGAATAAATAAGACTTACAGAAATTTTCTGGAAACTAATTACTAGAACATTTTAGTATTCCTTTTGTATTTATTTTATTTTCTGGAAATTTACATTTTGCATTTTACATTTCAACAGTGTAACGAAGACCTCCGACAACTTTCTCTGCACTTTTGCTTCAGATAGGTCAGAAACATCAATCTCAGAGAAAGTGGTTGAGCAAGCAGTAACCTTTTCTTGTACTGTTGTCAGTCAAGTGAGAACAACTTTAACGAAAGATTCCTCAGTCTGTAGTTTTAGCTTTTACTTGATTTTTAAAAGCGTGTAGTAAATGGTCCATTTGGGGAAACTCTGCATAGAATGTCTAAGATCTTTTCTGATACTCATTAATCATCGATAATCATTAATGCTTCAAAGCTATCTTTGTACAATCTTGGTAACAATCGGGCACAGTATTCAGTTCGAATCTAATTTTAAACAATTTTGTGCAATCATTTCTAATCTAAGCTCTAGAACCTTAATAGTCGATGATACAATCATTTTACATCTCAGGTTTAGGGCTTTAATAAGAGTCGGTGATACAATCGAGTCGACTGTGAGTTTAACGACGACGAGAGTCAGCCATGTCAATTCGAATTAAAGCTTGAGGACGGTAAGATTCTACTAGCGTCATCAAATCAAATATATATATATATATATATATATATATATATATCATAAATGAATGTTTGGGATGACCTTACCAATGACCTTAGCATCCAAATCTCACCTATTTCGCACGTTTCTCCAGAAAAACAGGGAGGACACCGACAAGTTCCGTCAAGCTCACAGACTCCTCCATTCTGACAGGTAGGACAGGTTTGTGTGCAATCCCCAATGTTATCCTTATACGTACCGAATGGGCATTCTTCAAGAACAAAAGCAACAAGAGGGTAATCCACGGAGTTGCGTATTTCATCGCCAACATGCACATTGATTTCAATACAGGGCCTGCACATGGGAATTTGTAATAGTTTATTGCTAAGTACTTACAAAACGTTAAGTTACTTGGTTTAATAGTTCTCAAGATATGCTGGAAATACAAATTTTGGGCAAAATTGGTTTTTTTTTATCAAAAATCAGCAAATTTCACTCTCTTTACTACAAAAGTGGTATACCTTGAAATTTTTCATTCTCAGGTAAGTTTTTGCAAAATTTTACATTAAATGTTCAAATACTTCTCAAGATATGCTGGAAATAGCAATTTTGGGGCAAAATAGACTTTTTCTCTCAAAAATCAGCAAATTTGACTTAATTTACCATACAACTAATACATCCTGCACATATTGGCATCATGCACAACCTTACCAAGTTTCAACTTAATCGCGCATATGCTTTTCAAACTATTCTGAAAAAAAAAAACCACAATTTGGACAGGGTTCGGACGCACACACACACACGCACGCACACGCATACACATACCAGTTAAGGGCGCCTATTGGGGACATGGACTTTTCCTCACGTAAACGGTGATATCCCAACTATGCACATTATGTACCCACTTTACTGATATAAAACTTGTATGTATCCCTGATTCACACACGCACACGCACACACGCACATGCACACACGCACAAACATTGGCACGGACACGTTTTCATTTATACCACCCTCAGGACCCTCCTGTACTCATAGTCACTCTACCATGGGGTACCCCTGGGGTGTCGCTACTCATCCACTCAAAGCGTTTCCATGGCAACCATTCTCCCATTGGTGCACAGTACAATATATAGCTCCACTAGCCAAGTGACTACAATATCTCATCTAGCCCCTATAGGGCGATGAGATAATCAATATGCCATTTAGCGAAAGAGAGAAGTGCTTCAAAAATGATAACTACAGAATGCAACTAGGTACAAGGCTGTAGCATAGTGGGACTCCCGATGATGGGGGAGAAATAGTCCCACACATGTGATATAATATTGATAATCATGATCGCCAATATCAATAAATTGATCCCCATGAAATGGTAAGGGTTTCCTTGACTACATGAATGGCAAGGAAATACATTAAGTTAACAGGAAGAGAATCTACTTTTTAAGTGGACCTTTTTTTTTTGTTTGTGCATTGCATTTCTCATTCACTGATGTATGACGTCAATTTCCAACTAACGTTGTGCCCTGGTTGTTTTCGAAGAATACATAAGTGGATTGTTTACACATACGAAGAAAACAATACCACAATGAACTCTGAACACAAATGAAACATTTCACTACTTTCTTATAGCAATGACCGTGATTCTCTATACATCGATTAAAAGATCCCTTATACATTTCTCACCCCCTCAAAAAAAAAAAAAAATGTACACCTAGAATGTGGAAATTTAGACCCCATCATTTGCGATAAGTGCAGTGTAGGCTACTATTACAACAGGAAGTCTATCCAGAGCTCATGGCGCATCGTCGACTTTAAAAGGCCAGTCTCTGTTTAACCTCACCATTTCTTTGTTTTAATGAGGTAAGACTTTGTGCAAAACGCCATCACCTTAGGTCAGTTTCATCACCTCTCTGTGACCAGCCACATGGTCCATTTGAACATAGAACTGCTAGCTCCTGTGTACACTCGCCGCATCTCTTTGAACGTACTAGTTACAGAGTGTCAATTATATGTCTTAAGTTTTCTTACGCTGCATGGCAGGGGATACTGGGTGTCATATCCATTTACAAAATGTGTGTTATCGAGACTAAAAAGGGTTGTAGAGCACAGTCATAACACCATGGCAAATCTAATCCCTATCGTTTTCCACAGTCATTCGATACCGATCATTTCTTGTACTCGCAAAGGGCGCCGACTTGAATAGATCATCAGTGATTCAGATAGTTCATTTTTGATAGAACTGAATATTCAGAACTATCTGAATAATATATTCAGATAGTTCATTTTTGATAGAACTGAATATTTATCTTGTTCAGAGGATTCATGTAATTTGGGCACCAAGTATGCGTCGAAAGGTTCCTGCAAATTCCTGCAAATGTATACACTGATGTGCCCAGAAATCGCCCAGTATGTGTGGATAGCATCCACGAATTGAGTACCCGTCGAATTGACGTATTCCTCAGATCGGGAAGCGCTGTCACTCTTTCGGCTGTGTAATGTACCGAAAAAGCGTTGTTCTTTCTTCAAATCTCCACTCTTTGTAACGTGTATATGAGACTCAGTATATAAAAATATACTGGGTGAAGATACTACCAACGCATGGAAAATGTCATGGCTACCAGAAAATCACTGGACACTATATGTCATGTTCGAGCACCTGTTTACCAATTTTGAACGTTATCCGACTCTCTGTGTAGGAGAATTGTGATACAGTTTAAGGGAATTTCCCCATTTTATTGTCGACCTCTTGAACTTCATTACTATTTTTAGAGAAATGTTTGTATCATGTACTTTACGTATATGGTAACTTCATAACTCTATGGCATTGACACATGGAGATAATGTACTTTGTTATTTTCATTTCCAGTATAGCCCTTGATATTTGACCTGCGACTTCATTGGTAGGACGGACACTAAATTCTGTACTCTGGCACGTACCGACCAAGTAAGAGCTTCACGAGACTTACGTCTAAGAGGAGATTGTGACACACTTTTTCTACACGAGCACGCACGCACACACAACCACACGCACACACGTGTTGGCACACCTTTTCATCCCTTCACCTAGTCGGTAATCTCATCCATGCCCCCAAAAGTATATGAGTGACTCAGATGGTAAAAACTACTTCTCAGAGTTCGCGTTTGCAGTAAAAGCTTTCCTCAGATCCACACGAGGAGTCGACCTGGGACAAATTTTGACTTTTAACCTTTATCTTTGACCACTGTATTTAACCGTCGACACGAAAAGACACATGAAAATAGTTTTTAGGTGAAACATTACATACGGTTATGTAATAGCGAATAACCATTTTGAATTGAGAAACACAACTGAAGTAGGAATTTCACTAATTTGACCTTATGTAAGTGCCGACTTTTGGTCTCCTAACTTTTTAGCTTAACGGGAGGAAAATCATGAGTCATTTGTTATTGTAGTGCGCCGCACTACAATCTTGTCATTTCTGGTCGACCAGCAATTTCTTTTGTTGAGCCTTGTATGGCTCATAACGCCTCACCTGCGCGTGATGTAACATAGTTCATACAAATATGCATGCGCGACCTTTTAGTAATCGCAGTAAGTGCGAGCTATGGCCGTCTTCAAACCAAAATCTACTAAGGAAAAGCAAATGCCACGACTACAAGAACTATTTAAGGAGTTAAAGTGATGAGAGAGCCCAGCGGATAAATTTCCAGAAAACGTGATGAAATGTGGTTCGGCCTTTTCCCAATGAGGTGATAAACGTGGAGTGTCAATGTTGATTCCAAATTGGCGTGCCATACAGCGCCATTGTGTTTAAATATGATGTCAAAGAATCGTGTGCTGCTTCACTGCTTCTTAGTGGTTACAACATGACATCCTTCTACAGACTCATGTACTGCTCTCATGTTCTATTTCAGTGGTGAAACAGAAAGACAGTTTTGACATATATACAGCTAGTACTAGAGTACTCTTTAAAACTCAGAGCAGTACAGGCTTGGACGACATACGGTATATAGTAACGAGAAGCTTTGGCAACTTTACAACATATGAGAGAGATCCAATGGAATTTTTGTTTTGTCCAGCGATATATATAAAAAGAATGGATTGGTAAAGGGGTCGACAGGAAACGGCACTGCCTTACCCAAAAATGCTAACTCCTATGAGGAGACTGGCTTACTCCCAACAACAAGGACTTAGCCTACCACGCACTACAATTCTGCGTATTTGTGGGCAAATGCAGTTCTAGTTTATATTGGATTTCATCAACACTACAGTCTCGCAGGAGTTAAAGACGCAAAATTTTTAAAATCAAATGTAGACCATTGGACCTCTTAAAATAATCATTTTGTACAAAGAAATACCATTTGAAAAACGAATTTCTCTAATTTGACTTTTGACATTTGAACTTTGACCCCTGATCTTTAAATCTGATGGGAGATTTTTTCAAGCAAACAATCACACAGTAATATTCACACACGTTATTGGTCCCGACCCATTTAGTGTCCGAACCAACATGACTATCACACCAGACCCCACGTATTAAACATCAGCGACACGTAATGTCACCAAGGGAACTATTGCTATGGCAACTGAGAGAGCCATACTTCTGTCTAACCATCAAGGAACCGCAATAGCTCATCCTATGTCTTACATGTATAGAGATTGGCTAAAAATAGAAAATGCTTTAATGTCTTTACCCGACACTATTACTTGGATCATAACAAAAAAGCCGCTGGCTTTGTTCCCGCGATGAATTGTGAAGGTGCCACTCGCGTCTTGAGTGGTACTGACGGTGTATGTAGGCTCCCCTCGGTTGGGCACATCTACGCCGTCTTTCTCGAAAACAATGTTCCCAGTACAACTAGATGTTGTGCTGACACTCAATGTGAGGGGGCTGCTAAGCATAGTGCTGTCCAATGGATCGGGATAAACTGTAATGGTTGTGTACGAGACATCCAAACAATCTACAGAATTAAAAGGGTAAACAATCAAAAGAAAAAAATAAGCTGAAACATGGATTCAAAGAGTCTTACAAGATTACTCCTGAGTATTGGAAATGGCATGAAATGATTGAATAGTAACGTACGCGATATATAAGTACAGGTACACCATAACGTACAACTTACGTCCAAGAAGGACTTTAATGAAAGGCACATAACTGTATTTACTTTAGGCAATGGGCTAACTTTATGTCAGTGGGCCATTTTTTATACTTTACTTTGAAATGAGAGATATTTATCATGTATGTTCACAGGATTCATAAGAAACTATGTTCAGAATACGAATCAGCCACAGGGCAAGAATGTGATGTGATGTTTCACACAATTTCCCTGGTCTGATCAGATCTTACCGTTAATTTTAGATGACCGTT
This sequence comes from Stichopus chloronotus, assembly GCA_021234535.1. Taxonomy (NCBI): domain Eukaryota; kingdom Metazoa; phylum Echinodermata; class Holothuroidea; order Aspidochirotida; family Stichopodidae; genus Stichopus; species Stichopus chloronotus. The sequence goes on from SFZH01000008.1 coordinate 7,083,030, forward strand.
GTCAGTCCGTAACGTTAACGGTAGATATTCAAACAGTGTTGTGTTCTAGAAAATGGTAACACAGGTTTGACGAGTCGGCAGATATTATTGCGGTAAGTCTTGGCTGTAATAATTTATACAACCCGATCTTCCGTGTGCAGTCGTGGCGCAGTGGGTTAGGGGACAAGCTTAATGATTACTTAAGTAAGTGTTATAAGCATGAGTTCAAACCCAATGAGTACTAATGTATCTTTCACCAATATTCTCTCTCCTGTACAGCTTCAAGTAAAGAAAATATAGTGTATTAAGGTCAAGAAAAGAAAAAGGCAAAACCTTCCGGACAAAAAAAAAGAAAAAGGGAAACGCAGCAAACGTAACTCTAAATAGTGGCGCTATCCACATGTACGTACCCCAAAATGCATGCCCATTTCTCTATGCTCACTAATCAAACAGAGCGCCCTCTTTTCTTGTATGACAGAGAACCTGGCTGTGCTACAAGTTACTAACTCAGAGCAGTTTTTACTGTGTAATGATGTTAATTTATTTGCGGTTAATACTGTAGCCTGCTAGGAAAATTGGCGAGATGTGAATACCTTTCCCCAATAGGCTTACGTCAGTTCTTCGTAAACGACTTCCTGTCTATTTGAAGACTCCATACAAGCACATATTAATCCTACACATATGACATGCAAGTCATAGTCTCCTTCAGTTGACTTTTGATGATTTTACACCATATATAGTCCTTGCCGTACCATAATTTACTCGATAACTAGACCGCCCTGTCCCGCATAGTAGCAATAAACACCTAAAAGTTTGTTAAACGCCCCATCTCTTTGGAGTTTCTCTCAGTTGCTCTTTTTCATTTGCTGAGCAATAAATATCTTGGACATAGATTTTACATACCAGTTTGCCAGTTTAAGGTCATCAAACGCATTTTGCTTTTGGAGGAAGCAGGTGTCAAAGGTGAATTTTATTAAGTTTTCTTGTTCATTTAATGCCGAATAGGGAATCGAGTAGATACATATCAGTGTAAATTGTATATATAATCTCAACTGTGATCACCGTATTAACTATAAGAACCTTTATTACCAATTGCTTTGATTGGCGTGCACACTGGATAGCAAAATGATCCGAGATCGATTCCGTGTGTAGTTGAATATGTGATGCCATTTTCGTATAATAAATTCTAGAAAGAATTTAGGATCTTGCTATAGCGAAAACGTAGTGGAGTCCAACGAATATCTTCATTTTCAGTGTGTGAATGATGGCTAGATGAATGGATGGAATGGGCTTACCAAACTCTGGAGTGATAAATGCATCGATGATTGTTTGTGATCTCAGGCCGATGATATATTGGAAATGTCCAAGGCGTCTAACCGGTAGCCTTGTTGTGGGCTGGTGGGTATAGTTTACTCCGTGCGTTGAGCCTCCGAGTACCAAGTCCAGTTGTGTAGTAAATGGTTTCTCAGAGTCAATCTTCCTCCATCTTACTCGGAGGTCCTCGAAGCTGTAGTAAAATATGTTGACGTTAGCGTTTGAGTCTCTAGCCAGTTCCGGTCTGTCAATGATGATAACATTATCGGGGCAATCTAATGGTCAGGAAGAATAAACAAAGACAGGAAATTAAATTAAGCTTAGCATAGCTATACTAAGCTTTGCATCGCTATTGAATGAACCATCCATTCCTCACGGAAATGAGGCGCTCGGAAAGGGTATAGTTGTAAGAACAGAACAGCAAGTACGGTAGGACCACTGAACTGTACAATGGCAGCCAACTAAAATAAAATAAAAAACTTATTCAAAAATATTTGCTTCTTACATCAGCTATCATATTCCCTCATCAACACAATTTAGTATTTAAGTTACCATTTACCTCTACCTCTTCTGTTTTCAATTTTTAATAATCATCCCTCTCTAAGTGTACATCAGTGGAAGTGTTAAGTCCTGTTTCAACAACATAATAGACAAAGTTCTCTTTTAAACATCCTGCATGTCAACCTCCTAGTCCCACCTCCCCCTCTCTCTCCTTCTCCCGCCCTCCTCTCCCCTAGCTTCAGCTCTCCTCTTTCCTTCCCTTCCCCTAGCCCCGGCATCCGTCTCCCGTGCCATCCAAGTGCTTCTTCCTCTCCATGTACGTTTCCCTTGTTTTTCCCTCTCTCATCCCTCATATCTCTCTGTTTGTTAGACCCTATCATTTTCCTTTTCTGGAGTTTGCTACATTATGATAACCCACGTGACGACCTCCCTCCACGATTTATCTAAGGGTTTTTTTTTTCGTTTACCGTTGTCAATGATTCGAACGGTAGCTGTCGGTGTCGATGTTCCTATTCCAACTATCGACGAGGAAACCGACATCAGGACGATTTCAAACTCTTCTAACGGTTCTTCCATCTCGTCATTTACGATCGGGATATTGAAGTCGACTGTTGTCCGAACTGGAAATGTGGACGTACTCTGTGTAAATGTAACAGACGTTACGCTGCCCATAAAGTCCACCGACGAAGTAGCTGACGTCGCTGTATATCCTATCTCTGGAAAATAAAAGGGCAATGTCTGTAAGGTAGGTCAAATTTGTAGGGACCAGACTTAACATCACTCGGTCGAAAAAAAAAAAGGAAAAAAGAAAACATGATGAAGAGAGTAAAGCCTGTCGCATGGCTGCATATTGAACATTACTGAGTGGAACGGCCCCAACAGTGCATTAGTCAATATTGTGAGGCATTTTCGGTAAAGGTGTGTATTGCCAGATACTAAAAATACCCGTTTATACGTCGGTTCTATCAAAGACTTCTTACAGTACCTCACCCTCCCCAACCACACTAAAGGGAAAATCTTTTAAATGTTTGTGAACTGTCGTTACAGGTAGTTAACACAACTTGTAATTGTTATCTTTCAAAATATGCCTGTGACATACGTACCTATGGTTCCGCTCTCCGGTATAGGGTGCGGTGTTCCCAAATAGTTAAAAACAACGGTGACCGTTAACATTCCATCTGCGACGTCCTCGTTGACTTCATAGACGCTGCTGCTAAAATCAATCGACACTAATGTGGTATCTGCGTGAGAAGAGATAAAGAAGAATGTTGTTTAAGTAAAGGATAATAAAACAACAGAAGACAACGATAAATTCTGAGGATGATGTAGACATGTTAAAAACAACGTTCTCCTGGATTTCATAGAAAGCTAAAATCGATCGATGGTGATTCAGAATTTGAAGGAAAAGCAATGATCTTAGGGTTTTCGCGGTCAATATGGTATTTATACACACAAATAATTCCAAACCATTAGTCCAACGTTAGTCCAACTGACTTGGCGCAACATACCGGGGGTATCATTAATGGTTACAGTGATCGGTGGAGAGTCATCGGCCGCTGTACTAACAGCTCCACCGATTACCGAATTTGATGCATAAAGTATAACCGTTTCCCGATTTTCCATGACTAAATCGTCTATCGTAGTGATCACGGCAGTTCCCACTGTATTGCCATCCGGTATTATGCACGGATATGGTTCGACCATCACGAAATCGTACTCCGATCCTTCAGTGGCTGTGGAAGATGTATCTACCAACAAACCTGAATCACAGATAATAATAATAATAACAATAATAATAATAACAATAACAATAGTAGTAATAATACATAAGTAGGATGGACGCTACAAGAAGATGGACATACGAAGTACCTACAACAATAGACAATCGTTATCACGTCACGGAAAGGGGCCTGAGACAGCCTTGGAAGACGCAAAACAACTCCTCAGTATACAAAAACACACAACAGGTAGTACAAGGGTACTGGGCTCAAACTCCTCACAAACTTACATGACAAAATAGCAACACAAATTTGAGATATCAAATACCCCCAGAGAGACCTGGACGTCGCAGTGCCTACCAGATCAACCTACACCTGAACACACAGCAACTACTTGCATATAAAAACAGAAAGAACCACGAGCAGGAAGCCGGGGAACGAAAGACCAACTACTGGTGGACAAGATTCTGACCTTGGTCTCAAAGAATAAGCAGACTAACTTGGCAGTGGGATGGATAGACTACAAGATAGCATACGACCGCAATCCTAATTTTACACATTATGGCAACGAACAGGATAGACAAGTTTCGAATAATATGCTACGATATATATTGAGCATACACATTAATCTTGCTGAGTTCCATTGCAAATATGAGCAATTTGACGCAATCTTTAGGCTGAATTCCCTAAAATAATGAACCCACGTATTAAAGGTCGTAACTCTGTACTTGTGGTGCATTTCGGACATCAACATTATTAGTGGGTATATATAGAGGGTGGGTGGGTAAGAATTGGACTATGGTGGGGTGATAGACAAAGTTCTTACCCACTCGTGTTTCTTCAGAAAGTGCCATTTCTGCAGTGCATGTTACTGTGAAACTAGACCCCTCGGTCACCGTCGTGGGAGAGACCGAAAGAGTTATCAATATCCCTGTGGAAAAGAGACAGAATAAGTTAACATTCGTTAATGAACTTGAAATGTAGGCTAATGCAGACAATAAATACTGCCTGTACTTATCCCGTAAATAAATGAACTAGGCACTGTAGCGTGAAAACAATCACCCAGCACATTGGCATTTACTTCAAATGTGCTAACAGAAAATTGAAAAGATTTGTAGATACGAGTAGAGAAAATTCAAAATTTCTTTACAAAAAAAAAAAAAAAAGAGTTCACATCTCCCAATCCTCGGGAAGAAGTTAATTCGCTGCCAAAGGAAACATATTTTGCTATTCCGTAGTCGCTGATGAAGTCCCTTAGTGATATATGTAGAGGTTAAACTTACTGCTACCAAATATAATTAGGATGCAAAATTTTATCGTTCGATTTTGCTGTTCGAGTAGAAATGTGAATGAAAGGCTCACGTCTGTTACAACTGGTACCAAAGAAACCACTCCCGCATGTGCAGGAACCACACTGTCCACCGTTTAAGCACGTGTCGACACACCCTGTAGGAAAGACGAGACAACGTACTTTACAATGAGAGAGATGGTTAAGTGTATGTGCTGAAAGAAGAGTTGTACGACGTAGTGGAACACTGATATTGATTTGAATTACACTTGCTAAAGAGAATTAACTGGCCTTTCAAGAAAATATTGAATTGAGGACAACATAAGATTAGTTTGAACTATATTGTGAAAGTAACGATGAGGTTTCATTCCGCCGGAACTACTGACGACATTTTCCACCGACAGGACCAGATTTTGCGAAAATTATTGTTTGGCTTAAAATATTTTAACGAAATAACTAGTCGCAGGGCCATTTGAAAGACTTATCAACGTTGAGTGTTCATTAGGCTAGGGTTAATGTGACCTTGTAATTAGGCATTCAGTGACAACACAGTTGGCGTAGTCTCACTGAGCAGTTTTTAAGGCTGTAGCACCGATAACGTCCACCTTGTGATTGAGAACTAGCTGTTCAAGGGGAAAAAACTCGCTACTGAATTCACAACAGTTTGAATATTTCGAGTATTCAGCTCTAATGTCTGAAAAAACGCACCCTCTTGTTACTGGGTAATATATTAGTAAAATGATAACCTGAAACAATTAAAAATTCCTTTTTCACCGCTCAAGTATAGTCAAAAATCCTTCTCACTTTTACATTTTTGCCTATGTGCCTGACAGCTAATATGTCCTGCTACTACATGAAAAACAACTCAAATACAGAAAACTTGCTGGAGGCGTTGGATGTCTAATTGACTTTGTTATTGTTTCCTACCTGAGTGGGATAAAATTACCGCGATGTGATAAAAATGAACATGAACAAATAGTACACGTTATAAAGATATAATTTTTACCCATAACGAGAAAAAAATGACATTGCTAATTTTTATGGAATGTCAATTGTTTTCAGTGACCAATGAAGGGATGAGGTTCTGTTGGTGGTAAGATATACTGTACTGATCGTTTGTCTTGGTACTGGCCTTACATCTCTCCTAAACTTCCTAGCGTGATGAGTTACATAAATAGATCATGTATGGATATGGGTAGGACCCCTTAAATTTACTAAGACACAAAGCCACACTTTTCTACTTTTTTTATAGGTCGGAGTTTTTCTGAAATAAAGTTAGAAAATGACCTTTCTGCTTCCTCAAGCGGGAAAATTATTTGATGCACGTCGAGACCAGCTAAATTCAATCGATATAGACCGATCGACTGAAAGCTAATCTGAATATTTACTCACTGTTATCGACAAGTCTAACTTCGAAGCTAAATCCCTGATTTGACGAAGAAGTTTGTACTCCTAATGACATCTGCAGAGCATTTCGCGGTATTGGTATCTCGGTACCCACGACGGCAAGATTCTGAGCGGTTGGACTGCTTCCGTCACTGAAGGGCAGCGACGTCAGAGCCCCCGTTATCCGAATCGTTCGACTGACTGCGGCACCTGGATTGATGGTGACGTGGTCTCTATCCCCAAGCTGAAAATCACGAAATATGACAACTAAATTCGAGAATTCCGGACCTTGTATAGTCCATTGGCAAGCATCCGTATCGGTATAACCACCGGAGTTGTAACCGGGTGTTGCAAGGTATGCAACGGAGTCGGCCTCAGTCCAATCTAAGTTGATGGTAGTGCCACACATATCATCTTCAGGGGAGCCTGATATTGGAGCAAAACCACCTGTCATCATGAGAAAAAAAAGAGCAAAACATCAGTTAGTCTTGTGTTTAGACGTTAGCGTTCTTCCAGTAATTTATTGATTCATCCCATTACAGTTTTGGAAACTCATACATAGATCTGACTCTTACCACCATATACGAGTCATTCTTCTCCTTCTGGAATGTTCACGACGACGTGACAAGTTTCAATTCACGCATCATATCATCGACGTACTTCGACGTACATCGACGTACTCAGATCTATTTTATTGTGCGTTCCATATTGTCAGTATGTGATTAACACAACGTGGATGACGTGGACGCATGGGCTGTGCCTCTCGCTGCTACGCAAACCCCATCTATATACAGATGGGGTGTAGGTAGCAACAAGATGCGCAGCCCATACGTCCACTCTTCATAAGAGTTGTCCAAGGCTTAGTGGACGAAAGAATTTTGAGGATGTAACAGCATAGAACGGTACATAAAAGGTGAAGTGCACGGGAGTAAGTGCTACCAACAGAAAACATGTGGGAATGTGGAGGGAGGGGGAAAGCTCCACTATCTTGACCAGAACATTAGCATGAAAAAAAAAGCACCGATGTGACATGAAAGAAACGGCTGTATGCTGTAATGTGCTGTAATCTTAAATTTCTTTACACACAAAGTGATGAAGTTTATTTTTAAGGATGTTTTTGTGGCAGTTTACTTACGATTTGTTGTTTTTTGTTTATGTTAGAACAGGTACAAAAGTTATCTTAGCGTAAAATACTGTGGATCAGTCCAAACCTAGTAAACCTTTGAAACCGATGTAACCAATTTGAGTGCCATCAGCTAGTGAGTGTATCCCTGAGATAATATCACAAAGATATTATCGTTCTCAGATTCCTCTCGAAAAAGCTCTAGAACGTGAGATATATATGTGCTTCATAGTGCTGGAAATATTTCGTTTTCTAATTAAATGGTATGGTTCAAGATAACTTACAGCTTACAGTAATTGTATACCGTAGCGTTTTTAGGAGTCGTGTCACATGGGAATGTTTAACTTCCAATCGAGTACAGCAGGATCGTTTTGCGAAATTGGTCTCTGAGATCCAGCGATTGAGGTACTACGTGTAATCATGTTGATACATTTCAGTGAAGCTCGTTTCACGTTCATTGTCAGCATGACGAGAGTTTTTCTCTGTCCAGTAAAATTTTACCGATGATTATTTGGGGGGAAAGACAAGCTTTAGACCATGTGAAATTATTTGACAACTGATACGGGGTAAGAACCGTAGCGTGTGTCGTCGGGATCCATTTGATGAAAACGCATCTAATATCAGCGATTCCAATAGGAAATAGACAATCTCGCATTACGCAATCACGAATTTTTTTTTCTAATCCGTACATTGGATTTACCAGAAATTCATCATGACTTAGGACTCAGAATTTTTTTTTTTAACTATTCCTATCGTATCGTCAGGAGATTGACTTACCTGATATTCCACACTCTGCATCGTCTGCGGAAGGTACCGACGAACAGTCACAGACCTGACAATCCTTCCTTTCTGCCAATTCTGGGATAAAAGATAAAGAGGTTTCCAATGAGTTTCGTACAGAATAGGGCTACATAAGTCAACAACTAACTATCGGTTAATGAATCGATAGTCATGTGAAGTGTAATGTAAGTGGTATTTGTTACTCCGTGCAAAGTATGCAAAAACAATGTATGATAGAGGGAAACCTGTATTGCCTTCGAAAAGCTTGAAACATGAAATGTAAACGTGTTCCCTTCGGTTGAGCGACGTATCGTATATCAATGCTCTGGACTTTAGACTTGGTCAAGTCCCAAATTTATGGGAATTTCAATATAATATGGAATATATTAACCACGTTGCAGTACGGTACTTAGCTACTCCTTCCGAGATAAATCATCGACAGTAGTCTTGAATACGCAAAATGATACGGAACGATTTTCCTGACTATTCCTTATGATATCAGACAATAGCATGCCGATGGTAGAAATTAAGGACAGTTCTCATACTGGATATAAGTTGAAAAATATTGTCCTTAAAAAAAAAAATATTGTCTGTAGGACGGAACGTAGAAAAATAACCATATTTTCTCTCTACCGGGCAGTCTCCGACTGAATTTGTCATTTCTAGATCATTTTGTATCTGTTAAATTGATAAGCTTACACTCGATTATTAGAAACAAAGAGCAAAACGTTATGTCAAAATGTACATCGCAAAACTTATCCTCCTTTAAAGGGAGATAAGTCGAAGGACAAAGAATAATAGATTATTCAAAATAAGGCAGGACAGCGTGACCTTTTAAAGAAATAAGTTTCTCACAGATAGGAATTCAGTCATTTGTTGCTTGAGAATAATTTGTTCACCCAAACTTTTAATAATTTAATTCATCTTTGTTACTTTTACTTATAGATACTGTTGTCAAGAGGTGAGGCCTTAGTACAAGTTATCGCTGGACCTGAATGAGCGAACAATGGTTAAATCTACCGACATACAAGCAACATAAGTTTACCGACAGAGGGTTCGAAAAGCAAAATTCAAATCACGTCGAGTGGAGCTCACTGGCGGATAGCTGACGGTCTAAAACTCGTAATTAAGAACTATCACATATCAATCCTGTTTTGGGGTGAAATGTTATCTGTACTTATCTTGTGCAGTCTTGGTCACGTGACTAAGATGAGGTTGGATGCCTGAAACATTTGTGCTCATTTATAGTACTGCTTGAGTGCTGTAAACTCAATACGTTCACTATCTATGGATGGTGACCAATTTTTCGGCCTATGTGCAGTTTCTGAAACACATTTTTTTGTTGTTGTCTTGATTCATGGTAGAATTCAAAGGTCCGAACTTTACACCCTTGATTATCATATCGGCTTTTTAGAGCGGAAGTTTAGGACGCCAAATTCGGTACGTGATCTGAATGTATCAACAAACAGTGTCGGCTTAGTAACGATTTATGAGTCTTCATGTCTAATACTGTATCTTGTATGACGGAATTTATTCAACTTTTGAAAACAGTTTTTTTTCCAATTTATTGAATGTAGTATCAATTGCACCATATAGTAGTATCATATATATATAGTATCATATAGCATCATATAGTAGCATTATCAACCCGCAGTCAAAATGTGACCATAGGCCTCCCCGTGTGAGGCCGACGTAATTTTGTAATTTCCCTATTCGCGGCCCTTTCTTGCTATTTGATCTAACTTGAAGTTGATACCTGGTTCAGAACATTATGAAAACAAAGCATTCATTCTTCATTATGGAAGTATTCATTCTCTCTTCAAGATTGCATTTTTACAAGTTTTAACGAATCTTATGTCAGTGTTACTGTATCACGTTATTGACGGTCTCTTCTTAATTTGTGTATTACCAGTGGTCTGTCAATAATCTTCGTCACTGTTGTGTAACTCACAGCACCGGGGGGGGGGGGGGGGTCGACTATCAGGGTAAAGTGTGAGTGTGGAGCCACCCCCTCCCGACAAAGATTCAAAACATTATTTAAAGTATGTAAATTCCTAGAGCTGACGCAATAGCATTAACTGAAGCACTATTTTGCATTCAGTCCACCCTATCAGAATCAGAGGTGAACTCCTCTCGTTAGGTGGAGTTCCCTTTTGTTGAGAAAGAAATCCCCACCAAGGTGTACAATGAAAAAAAATTGAATAATATCTAAATAATTTAGGAATTTCTAGATGTATACTTAATCCCAACCTAGGATCAAACCTTAGGCGACTTGCACCCAGCTCACGTCAGTTATGATGAGTTAAGCAAAATGGAGATTCCCCTAATACCCCTCCCCACAACAGCAATCAGTCATTAGTTCCACCATATCAAAGATCGCACCCCTTCCAGGGCCCCCCCCCCCCCCGCCGTCTCGTCCATCCTACGCCTTGAGCACCAGTACTGTGAACGAGTGTTGTTCAACTATATGAAATGGACAAAGTCACAAGTTTCTCAATGACGGAATTCCCCGGATGTAATGTGACATTTTCACGTTAATCATTTATCGATTTAAAAATTACGAAATTCACCCGAAGGATGCATTTTAAAATCTGAAATACCGGTAACGTGTTTGTTGACACGAGGTGGTAGCGTTAATGTGACTGGACAAATTTCGCTAACAAAATTCCCCTAGTCCAATGACTAATGGCTCCTGGGCTAACATTTACAAGGGACGGTTAAAGGGGAGGGGGGAGAGGCAATAAGTTAAGGCACAACCTCATATACTCTTCTCTGTCAACGTTTTCACTGTTGGCAGTATACCGCAACATACTTTGAAAAAACTAAAAGGAAACAAATCCCAGGGTGCCTAGGATGAAAAGTCGTAATATACTTCTCACATGACTCTTTGCATTTTCCACTTCCAAAACAGGTATAATCATATCTCCTCAACAGATGTACGTCAATCAATGATTTGCCAATGGCTAATTCAATCAGGAAGTGACTGTTATTTATTTATTTTTTTCATGTTACAGTCGGACAGATAATATTCGTATTTGTGATTTATGCTTCTCAGTCATGCAGGTTAAACTTTGCAGATGGAATGTTGTTGGTTAAAGGTTAGCAACATGTGTATGCATAATTTAGGTAAACATTTATGACCTGCTACCTGTTGACAGGGTTAACAATCCATCTTTCATTATTCAACTATGCCCCCCCCTTTTGCTGTTTCCGTACACATACAAAAAATAAACAAACAAACAAACAAGGTCTAAAACTAAATTTTGCATTTTTATTTTAGCAAACTTACCCGACATTAATGTAAACACCAAAAGTACACCGAAGTCTTCTCCGTTAGCTCCTAAATCTTGAAATGAAATATGTAGATTGTTGGTCCCAGAGTGGAAGCTCCTACCCTCTAAGGCTACAGATCTCAGTCTACTGGTTGCCTGTGCACGTAAAAGTATCGGATCAGCGCGGTCGGTGGAATCATAGATTATAACATAGTCCTCTAGGCCTCTCAGGTCGTTCGAAATGTAGTCCACTCTTATCTGGCTCTCAGAAGGGCTAGTCACGAAGGTATAGCAAGAGGCCCCACTCGGGTATGCAATTGGGAAACCGGGCGTTGCCAGAGCCGCAGAGGGGTAGTCGGTGGACAAGGTTAGTTCGAGGGGTGAACCTGGTGTACCACACGCGGAGGCTTCGTCTGTAACCGAACATGAAAACGAAAAAAAGAAATTACAAATAAGAAATGGAAGAAATGTCTGGAACTGTCCATTGTAGGTTGATTTGTAAATCCATGGCAGAAAGCGGGATGTAGGACTACTGTTATACTTGCGTTTTCACCACATAATAATAGAGGCACAGCTTGAGTTAACCAGGGAGTTACCATTCAGAAAAGACAACTCCCTGATTGACTAAAAGTGTGACGTCTGGTAATGACCTCTCATCAGACGGTTGCTGCTTCCATTTAGATTTCACCGCTACCCTCAGCTGTGAAAGCACAAAAAGCGACAATATTGTGATAATTCGTTGATCAGTTTGTCTGGTACACTATTCAGATACAGTGTACCCATCTGTAGTTCCTGTTTGCATGTTTGTCTTTGGCAACTGGCTACAGGCTTGTACCCTTGGCCACCGATAATGTTAGCGCTTACTTCTGAAACTGCTCCTGTTTCATCCGGGTGCCTTCTTTACATGACAAAACTTTTCTAACACACGACACTTTCATTGTCATGACAATAAGTGAGATAGGCTGCATTTGTTGTATCATTATTATATTATATTACATTATATATTATATTACAAAGCCAAAAGAAAAAAAAATCATATTAAGACTTCACAACGAACTCGTAGTCCAGCAGCCGGGAACTGAATGTGGACTTCGGGTACCCGGATGCGGAGTCAGGAGGAAAATAATCATGCCGATTATAGGTGTCGCTCCGTGTCGCGTATCGCAGTATCTCACTGGTTGTATGTAAAAACACGAAAAGGAATACATGTCTGATTTTTCTTCAAACCTCAGGAAACTTCTCATTATAGTTGTCAGCAAATTAGATTGCTGCCTCTTCAACTCATTTGTAGGCGATCTTCTATTAAGTTAGATTGTACTCATTTATTTGAATGAAACAGTCACTTCGAGTCTTATTCCGCTTGCTCGTAGAATTTTGAGTACAAACCAACACATCAAATAATTGCTCTGCGCCAGCTACTTGTATTAAGATTAGTTGACTTAAATGATTTTGCTCTGTGAATAATAGTAAGCTGGACCATCCGAATAAAGGAATGAAGTACCTTTTATGCCAATTACACGGCCTATCCCCACTGGTTTGGTGGCTTTTAAACTATTCTTAGCAATTCAATTTTCCGTTTTATCTATATCTATATCTATCCCTGCACTGACACACTGAGGCAAGTGTGGAGAGTGGGACTTAAAAAGTTGTATACTATGCCTCCTCTAATGGTGTTAAGGATAAATGGATGTATTAAAGGGAATCTTACCTATAGCATACATCACTACTCTGAATGTGAAGCCGGCAAAGATCGTGTCCCCGTCATTGTCAGTCGTAAACTCTATAACCACTTCATCAACTTCTCCATCACCAGAAACTCTTGGCTCTATAGAGGCTGCATTGGCATTACTGGTCAATGTAGCCAAATTCCCGCTGAATTCTAAATTTCCGCTGCCACCATTCCTCGATGTCGTCACCGTGATCAGTATCGCCATCGTCGGCGCCTCCGGAGCGCGATACGTACACCGTGATACCGGGAGTAACCGACTGCAAGTTCATCAAGCTAATCGTCCACGTGCATGTATCGTCGACGTAATTCTCCGGTATGACTATGGACACTTCTTGGCAGGCAGCTGACGGGTAATTGGCCCAATCAATGTTGATCTGTTGATTGGCGCCCGAACAACTTCCCCAGGAAGTATCATCTGATGGACCTACGGACAATCATGAAAGTAGATTAAAGTTAAGTTTTATACAGACTGACAACATTTAAATGGACAGAGAAAAAAAAAACAGTGGTAGTGGTTTCCTCTAGTAATTAATTGCATATGGATAACTAACACATATATTCATGATTTTCATACTTGACTTGTTAGTCCCACACAACTTATTAGGACTCCATGATGTCATATTTCACAGCTCTCTTCCCTGATTGAAACGCAACATGGAAAAGTAAGAGTCCAAGTTTCTCCTTGATCGTTTCCTTTCAATCTTGTGCTCCAATCATGTCCTCATGTCCTGCGAACGATCCCCCCCCCCCCCCGTATATAGATGCAGATACTCTGTTGCATGGCTGCTCTCATATCAATGTAATTATTTATTCATTTAATCTATGTCTTCAGTACGCATTTATTATTTAGTTACTTATGTTTTAATTTCTTTTTTTAATATTTCCACATTTTTGTAAATATTTGTGTAACCTATTGAAGAGGTGGCCTCATGTTCGCAGGAGTATGTTTATCCCATGTAAGCCCCATGTTTTGATGGATGGATTTACTAATGTGCAGTCAAAGAAAGTGTAAGAGGCGTTGAGAACTCGTTAAAAACCACACCAATAAGTGCAACACTGAGAAAATCAAAATACGTATAACAGTGTTTGACATTAACCATGACTTTCGTCTACATCAGTTTGGATTCAAAGCATTTACTTTCCTTTCTAATGGGATGGGACGGACTGAGATATTTGGATGCAAACGATGAAAAGAAAATATTCACTTTGGATTCATGAGGGGAACAGACAGTTTCACATAAAATCGAATATTTTGTAAGATTTTACCTCACTTCTACGCTACTCTAAGTTTTTGTTCTTCGTAACTCTCAATCACTCCCAGGATATATTGCCCTGATTTCAGACTATCACAAGATAGGTAAAAATGACGTAGGGTATTGTTTTTGTACAATTCGTCCTCTATAGGATACAATAGAGGTTTGAAATAAAAAAAAATATTTCTGTTCAGCAACTTAGGTCTAACCCTTAGCCAGATGAGAAAAGAATGCTTGAGAAGATTTTCAAAGAGAAGCAATTGAGATAAATTACAAGTACCTCCTTTATTGTGTCATCATTGCCTTCTTCTACCTGGCACAGTTTGGCGGGCATCCTCAAAGTACACCGCACTAATAACACTATTACTAACAGTAGTCAAGAACTGAATCTACCTTACATCACATTACGATATTGCATGGAGTTACAGTGAGATCGCTTTATTTCACAGTTGGATTGGGAGGCGAAAGGATCTCTCAAACTATCGTTCCTTCTCTAAGAGTACATGGAGACATTGGGATTTGATTTAAAGTCATGCTCCCTTGTGTGTCTTACTATTATGCAAGTTCAGAATGAGCAACCTACCCAGGTAATTGTTATGTTAATGGTTATCTATTCTTTTGCATGCTTCGTTACAATCATATAACATATTTCATGACTATGGTATCGTCATACTTTCCTCCTGGAAATTTACACACCCTACTTACACGGATCTGGTACAAATTCACGAAGAGAATATAAACTCAGTGTACACAGGGTTGAGGCTAGGACGAAAATCAATATTAAAGCGAATGCGATAATCAACTTGCTTCTTTCAATTGGCTCTTGTTGATTCTTTCAAAATGACTACCGAGTTCAATTTACGGAAAAAAAAAAAAAACACCTGGAAACACAACACTATTGATCTTTTGTCATATAAAGTCACTTGATACAGCAAGTTGTCCGTTCAACATGCATGCCGTCCTAGAGTAGGTAAGATCCTCAACAAACAAACAGTAAGGGGCAACCTGTTAGGCTAGGTTTTTTATTCTTATTTGTGGATCCAACATCTATTGCATTCACTGACAAAGTTCACAGCACTACAGACGTATATGGCTATTAACAAATTTGCTTGAGAGTACAATAATGTTATGTCGTTCAGTAGACTCAATTGTGCTACTAACGTGAGGTTACTTGTATATTGAATCCTGGCTTAGGCCGGCTCACTGACTAGTAAAGATTTGTACCTGACTTAGGCAGATTAATAGACTCAATCCTTTCGTTCTGAAACTTTCGGTAGACTTCATTAACGTGCAATCATGAATCGGCTGTTCTAACAAACTATCGGAGCTCTGACCTCTTCAGGTTCAACGCTACAGTGTTCTCGATAGCGATTGTGGACTTGATTTTGTCAAGGTAATTATCTCTGCAGAGCCCATCTCTTCTCCGTCGGGAGACGGTACACCAGATAAAGAAGAAAGCTGACATCTATTAGTCGCATTAAATCACATACAAATAAACATGAAAAATGTGGCAAAACAAGTTACTGCCTCAGAGCAAGCATCCAGCAGGCACCTGGGGAAACCTCTGGGGGAGGATATAAGTGAGGGAAACTGAATTTTTCTAAAATATACAGATTATACTTTAATATAGAGATACTGAAGTCTTGTATGTGTTGACAAAATGTGCTCTAACGCTACAAATAAGATATAAGGGGAGGAGAACATCTTCAGTGCTAATTTAACTAATTTAGACGATTTAAATAATCGGGTGTCCCAGTGCATGTAAAAGTTGCCAGTTTTGGACCACCCATTAACAAAGAGAAATTATCACAGCCATCTTTATAAGACCCTTATTAAAGTGTAATAATCCATACAAGTTTCCGAACCACGTACGGTAAGTCAAGCTTAGATGGGGATCATTACAAGACATACCCTCACAGTAGAGACATGAGAATTTCTACGAATATACAATCCGTGAATGTGAAAGTAATGACTGCTCTGATAGTCAAAATAAACGAAATTCTCCTTGCAAAAGTTGCAGGTGATAACGAAAACTATAATGGCTCGGCCTACATACTATCACGTACAAGGTCTAGTTTGTAAGCATGCGATAAGTGAAGCGGCCACACTAAGACAGGAAAGAAGACAACCTTAACGGGAACATCCCTATTTTCAGAGATCGCCTTGCTCCGACTTCCTCACGTTCTGACGTCTCCATGTTTCGACAACCGTATGTTTCAACTTCTCTATATTCAGAACGACCGATGCCGTTCCGACGTTTCTACATGTCGACAAAAATTTGCTACTTGCGCAGGGAAAAATGTATTTTCAGAGTACTTTGTGGCCGAGAAAATTGTACAATGGCACTAAGAAAAGTGTACTTTTGTGCCGAACATAATGTAATGTGGAATCGAAAATAATGTACCTTATGGTCAAAAGTGATATATTTCGGCGCCAAAAGTTTATTTTGGCGCAGAGGGATATGTACATTGGCGACGTGAAAAAATACACTACATTTTTCGAGGCAGCGTCAAAGTTTACTTTTGTTAGCCCAAATTACAAATTTTTACAAAGTTCATGTGAATACCTGCGCCAATGTACATTTATTTATACGGCGACAAAGTGCATTCTCTGTTGGGAACATACAGATGTCCAAACATAGAGTTGTCGATATGTAGAGGGGTCAGAATATAGATAAGCTAATCAAGTCTCTATATTCCGACGTCTCTATTTTCCGACAAAAAAAAAAAAGAACATTGCTGACTTTTTGTCGTAACATAGAAAGGTCGGAACATAGAGATGTAACCAACTGACAAGAGAACTAGACGGAAAAATTGAAAACAGGTTGATTATTCTGGCATGAGATGCCGTAATATGTGAAAAAGTGCATGGATACGATATAGAACTGGACCTTAAAACCACTCAATTACGATTTGCAGAATATAGCCCATGGGGATAAAGTGAAAAAAATAAAGTGAATAAAGTCACTCAAGTTCATTAAAAGACAGCTTTCTTTGAAAGTAACACTTACTTGTGAAAATTTCTCTTGAGGAACCTCACAAATTTTTCTTCATTCTAAATCCTAATGGGTTTGCACGAATAATACTGAATTTAAAAAAGTGTGAAAGAAGATATCACGTTTCATCACTTTACAGTAAAGAACCGGTAGTCGGTAGGCATTTTATTAAGTCACACCGCGGAGATACCTCATACCTCCATGGTCACACTGACTATAGCATCCACAAATCATAAAGATCCATAAAGTATCCCTAAATCTCAACGATGCTATGATACACAATGGTCCCAATCACTTTTTCTAGTACAAACGTTTCACGATTTGCATATCGAAATCAAATTTTTCTGCCTGTTTATGCTTGTCAAATGACTTGATTGCCGTCTACCCCCCACCCCTACCCCTTAACTTAAGACAGATTTTTACAATTGCGAAAGCTGTACCTGCTTCATTAAAGGTGATTATCGTTACCTTCAGAACAAAAAAAGATAAACGTATATGCAATTGATGCAATCCATCTATTTCAAACGTCTCCCAAAGAAGACTGTCTTTGCATCAAGTTTATAATCCACATACCAGTGGGGGCTTTATTGGATTAAACGCAAATGATTTTTAGGCCACAATAAGCTAGAATACACGAGGAAAGATTTGTCTACGAAACAGCTAGGCAAGGATCACCTATTTAACCTTGATTTCCAGGCATTCGATAGAGGACGGACATTAAGTAAAAGTACCAACAAATAACAAATAGATTTGATGCTCCAGCCGTCCTGTTAGTTAAAGAAAAAATATTCAATAAAACTGACGGGAGAAGGATCTTTTAACAGCTATCAACTCAATTGCTGAAAAGCTGTTTCATATATTTATCAGACCAAATGCCTTCCACCTTCCTTCTGACATCTTTGGAAACAAAGCCAGTGGTCAGTGTAGCATAGACTAGTCATAGCAGAGAAGGAGAACCATAGCAATATACTAGAATCAATTGAATCAAGTTTTGCACTTAACGTTCGATGTATACAAAAGGTAAGAAATAATGACTAATAGCAGTACTGCCAACTCTTAATGTATTCGGTGGATCTCACCTCGGTCGTTGTAGCAGCATTGCCGAAACAGGTTGGCTGTGAGACTTGGAAAAAATAATAACTGATAAATAAAAAAAAATAATAAATAAAAACTTTGCATATGGCATCACTTTTCCATTGTTGACCAAACAGCCCTGGTAAACGAAACCATCACGCACGATTACATATACTTCAAGACGTTTGTTATTTTGAAAATGGGTGTTATCATTTCCATGATATGCAAAGGAATCAAATCCCCCCCCCCCTCTTTGTCCAAAACTCCCAACTTACGGTACATCATCCCTTGTCGTATGGAATTCGTAAAACCACTACGCAGTGTCGGACAATTTCGCTTAAATTCATGTTTTGCAGTTATGATTCTTCAAATATACTGTAACAGCGCTCGACAGCTGTCCTAGGTCCATCTGCATAGGTTATATGATAGTGACTTCAAACTAAAATTGTTTTTTTTTTTTTGGTAATTTCTGAGTTCGTTTTTCTTCTATCGTCCTCCTCCTTTCACACCTCACTCTCTGTTTGTTCAGTAGGAGACTTGTCGGAACCCTCCGCCAGAAGCTTGAGGTGTTGCAATATTTTGAAATAGTCACAGTTAGTTTACGTGGAAGGTATTTACTTTTTGACTTGAAGTTTGAGGGCAAAATAACTGTTTCAGAGTATGGACCTCATGTAGACAATAAATCTTTTCTTAAGGATGAATGGATGGAAAGAATTAAGATATTGTCATAGTAATACCACTGTTATGAATAGTAACTTCGATTGTGTATTTTTGTTTGATGTTTTGATATGGTAGCTAGAGGATTATCCTGGACAAAGTTCAAGGCCAGAGAAGAACGATTGATTCGTGTGATGATTTTTAATCTAGTAGATAATTGGAGGGAAAAGTTGATCTCTGAAGTTTACACTTGCCGTTCAAATACTGCTTCTGGGTTTCATATTGCAGACTTGAATTTAACTTGACAATTATTCGTAATTTGGTGCATAACACAGGGAGCTGATACTAGAACAAACTTTGACAGAAAATTTAGTCACTGCTAATACTTTAAGACCCACCAAATCGAGTAAAGACAAGCTGTTCAAGTAGCTCAAAGGTATTTCATTACTTTATAAGGCGAATCCAGTTCATGTTAGCTCAACTAGCATGTAATCCATGCAATACTTAAACAATTAGCACGCCCTGAGCAATGCTTTGATCCCAGGTGTTTAGCCTCCAACATTTTCAGAGAAGGTGAAACACACAATGAACAACTATTCAATTGACATAAATGAATACATTTGTCATCGTTGTTAACTAGAAATCGCATGCAAATGTATTAAGAACTTAGGTAGAAGTCTATTATCTCGTAAACATGATGAAAGGTTTCATAAAATAGCCTAACCAGAGATTCTTTTTCGTATTTTGACATAAGTCTTATACTGTCATACGCGACAGCTAGGCAGAATAGTTATTTCCTTTTGGCGACAGGCAATGTTGTTGCAGTACAGAATCCTAATTCAAACCGTAACTGTAGCAGGCGACTGCGTGTACCATCCATATTGTGTTGATCTTTTAATTTTGTGAAGGATCCATAGAAATATCAAGAAGAGTACAAAAGAAAGATTATTGTCTGACGTTCAAGTTGGCCACTGTGGGCATCTCCTTCTAATAGCAGCCCACTGCCGAACGTTGGCAATGTTTCTTTTGCATGTGGTATGCAATCAGATCATATTTATAGCAGTCTGTTAAATTCACTGTTGAGAAAGAACCCGGGTTATTGAAAAAAAATCACATACCGTTTTTCAAGCATTCTTTTATTTCATTAAGATAGACTAATGATATTCTACTACTCGATGAGGAAACTCTCCTTTCTGTAAACACTCCTATGCAATGAGAGAAACTTTTATCGACGTTTCGAATGGCTGCTGTCAGATACTCAAAACAGAAAATAGCTTTCGCCCCTCCCCAACGTAGTTTTTGCCCCTCCCCCACGATAGAAACACTTGCACTTTTTCACACCACTGAGGGAAGGTTGATCTGTAATCCTAACGCCTGAATATGAAGAGGGCACTTTGCCAACCATAGGTTCAAAGAAATTTAAATAGTTGTATGACACAATTATTACTACCATGTTTTCACAAAAATGTGTGTCAGTTAATAAACCAACCCGAATGAAAACGATTTTCATTACTAGGAACAAGCCTAGCAACCTTACTGTGTTCCAAACAGAAATACTACAGCGGAAAATTGAATGAATGTTTCTGAACCAGGAAATATCGTAGGGAACAGTGTCAAACAGTGTTTACGTGAACACTTCTAACACGACAAGATCATACTAAAGAACGTCTTCCATTTCCTATGGTATCACAGCATGATAGTACCCATGCCGTTATTCGTACGTTAAAGTGGGATTGACTTCAACCTCAGTCTTCTTTTGTTCTACTGAGGTTCAACTTCTTGCAAATTGTCATGGCCTTAGGTCAGTTTTATCACCCCATGCTGTGATAATCCACATGGTCAATTAAACATCGTTCTCCTAAAGTAATTCAGGTGTGTCAATCCAATGTCTAGGCTTTCTTGAGCTGCCTGGCAAGGGGTATTAGGTGTCATGTTCATCGTAATACATGTGTAATCGGGCATGAAAGAGGGTCTGTTGAACGCTTTAGCATGGTTTTAGCACGATTGTAACGTCATGAGCATTATTGCGTCATCATTTCAAGTGAGTCCAATGGTTTCTGCAAAGATTGTTTGACAACCCAGAAGAGGACATATTCCCTTACACCGAACAACCTCGTCATCGAGCTTTCATACTTCAGGGTATCGATTTCGAAATGCCCTCATTTGTCTTCGAAAAAAAGTAAGGAAAGGGGAGAAAACGGTATGACTCACGGCTCCAAAATGTTTGCCAAATGCTCCAAACAAATGAAAAAGGATGCATCATTCATTATAATTCTTCTTTCAACTCAAGCCATCTGATATGTATTATCAATTTACATAGGTGGATCTTTGATAACTTATTGATTAAGAAATTGCAGACGTGAGAGCCTATTAGAGCAACCAGTTTATAGAGCAAACAAGGAAGACCCGTTTCCGGCCCCCGGGGGGGGGGGGGAACACATATATGTCTGTGTTTCCTGTGTGCTATTGTTGACAAAGACAAAGAAGACTTGAAGATGGTTGAACGCACACTTTCTTATGTTAGCATGATGTATAAAATACATGCTCATGTTGATTTTCTTTAGTAGCTCTTTAGTTCTTGGTAAAAAAATTAGTAAAAAAACGTTTGGTCTAGGGAGTGCGGTGGGGTGCGAAGTCCGAAATATATGCCCCCACTTTGATAATATTTCCCACGACCATGTCTAGTTTATGGGGAAAGGGTTGAACGGTGAACATAAACTTTTTCCTTTCTCGCGTAACTTAAGTTGTCATTAGTTTCTGTCCAGGCTCTCCCCTCGTAAATCCGACCCTGTAAACAAGTACGCTATACAGTTTATGCAGGAAGGTTAAACTAGCGTAATTCGTAACGACGCCTAAGTACGTTTTTAATGGCGCCAAGGTATACTTTTACGGCGCCAAAGGACAGCTTTGTCGGAGCCAAAGTCATTTAAAAAGACACCTAAGTACATTTTTTATTGACGACAAATTACACTTTTTAACGGCGACAAAGTAACCTCGGTATAGAGTTGTCAGTAGGCTGTTTTCGCAAACACGACGGAAGTGCCGAAAGTACGCGGAATTAATCAGTCGTGACGGTATGAGTACTCGGACAGGCGTCGTTCATTTGAACGGTTTCGCATTTTATGAACGGAGCGCTCAGGATGAAACATACCTAATAGCATGTGGTGACTGGCCGCGCGCACCAGTCTAGAACGAACGTTAATTTGCCTGAGAACGGTTTCAGATTTCCCCAGGACGGAGGATATTTGCGTGGTCACTATGATGACTCTCCAATTCTGCACACTGCACACTGGATTCTACGTCAGCGTCTTGTGTGCGAAAACAGCCTAGTATAGAGGTGTCGAAACGTAAATCAAGTCTTTATATTCCGCAGTCGCTATATTTGGTCACAAAATGTACTTACTTTGGTGCCGTTTTTAATACAGATATGACGGAATTATGAATAAAGAGATGTTGAACTTAAATGTAACCGCTTAGTAAACCGCTAAACCTCAGACTCAAAAGGTAAGTTGTTGACACGTGGGTCAAAGGTCACTGAGTTCTACTTCCGCGTTTTAACATTTATTACATTTGTGGTTAAAAATTAATACATCTACGGGAAGAGGGTTAGATTATTATATCATGTTCAAAAATTACTTCATTTATGGAAGAGTCAACAATTTACATATATGGATTACATTTATGGATTGCATATGTGGTGTTTCTTACGTGAATGGTTCAAAAATTATTACATTTCCGGTGGGGGTCAGATTATTAGATTTATGTTCAAAATTTATTGCATTTATTACATTACATTATCACATCTAAGGTAGGTGTTACATGTATGGTTTTATAACATTTATGAGTTACACACCCATCCGTTATATGCGTTTCTGCGAAGACGTCATAGGGATGGCCGTTTGTTCCAGAGAAGACTAATATATTTAGTGATTTCTTTTGTAACTTTCGTCCTTGTTTACATTTTACCCATGCCATTTCTAATTCAGTTACATTTTAGAAGAGACAGTACAGAATATGCTGTTTACGCTTATACTTTTAGGACCAGTCCAAATTGAGTGAAGGTAAGCTGTGTAATGAGCTCAAAGGTATTTCTTTCCTTCAGTCAACATTCCCAGTTCAATGTAATTCACCTAGCAACATCACATAAATCAGCTAATCCTTAAAGAAGATGCCCTTTCAGAACAATGCTGTAATGGGTAGGTTTGTACCACCAACATGTAAAGAATAAATGGTATAAAACTCCAAACGACTGTTAAAATGAAATGAATGAGCACCTTTAGCACATTTTTCTTAAAGGGAAATAAGACCTTTTTTTTACAGAAAACAACCATATTTTTAAACCAATGTTTGTGAACATAGA
The DNA here is from genome assembly GCA_021234535.1 of Stichopus chloronotus. Taxonomy (NCBI): domain Eukaryota; kingdom Metazoa; phylum Echinodermata; class Holothuroidea; order Aspidochirotida; family Stichopodidae; genus Stichopus; species Stichopus chloronotus. The sequence continues at coordinate 7,106,459 of SFZH01000008.1, forward strand.
ATGATAGATTATTCACAGTAAGGAGGGACAATTGCTTTCTTTTCAAGAAATAAATTTCTCTTTGATAGAAATTCAGTTATTTTGGTGCTAAACAAGAATTTTTTCATCCAAACTTTTCAAAATTCAAATGATGCATCTTCGGTTACTCATCACATGCATAGTGTTTTGAGGAGATGAAGTTTTTGCGGATGGGTACTTATGAGGCTGAGAGGTTTAACAATGATTAAAACTATTTTCTTTGTTTACCATTTTGGTATATTTTAAACGCCCTATTTCCCTTTCAGAATTTATGACAATAAGTTACTGAGGCAAAATTCTAATTTTTTGCTAAATAGCTGAGAAGTCTCATTAAATTTCCAGAAATGCCAAGATACATTCTTCTCATATTTTGATATTAAACCTTAATGTTGGATATAGTCATACTCGTCACCGCGAGCGTCGAAGGCCGAAAATATTATTTCTTTTTTTAGCAGTGCCGGTTTTCAATGCTGTAGCAGTAGGGAATATCAAAATGAGATTCTGTAACAGTAGCAGACCACAAATATGTTGCTGTGATCACTTCTTAATCAGGTATAGACCTGAACGATTAAGAACAGATGACAGTGTGACCTGGGCGGTGTAAACCTCTCTTCAAAGCGAGTACACTCTCCACTCAAGAGTAGCGCCCTTGCGCCAAGATAGACGTTCAACCCACGGATTCCCCAAGCTTCCTGCTACACTCTTTCAAATATCGAAAACTCTGTCCTCTTAACTTAAGAAGCCAACTAAAGTGTTCTAAGCAGAGCTGATCAAGTTTCAATTGACTTTATCATATAACACACACTCACCTACACACGCAACCACCCACGCACACATACGCACACACATAACATATAATCTAACAATATATGTATATATGTATATGTTTGTATATATATATATGTGCTTATGTAATATATATATACTTTCGTTGCAGTAATGAACGCGGAAGGTACCTTACCGTAATGGTTTCGCCAGTGAAGGGCACTTGTCATAAGTCACAACCGAACAAGGACGTCGATTTTGGAAGGATCTTTGAAACCTTTCTGTCTAAGTAAACACGTCCTGTTTGCTGTGAGAGCGACACCATTGTCAATAACATAAAGCCAAATACTTTTCTTGTACGGTTCACACCCATTAGGTCATAAACATACCGAATCTTTGTTTACTGCGCAATTCGGGCGTCACAGCGTGTGTACCTCTATTGTTCACCGGTTTGTGGTGATAGCGAAAGTTGATTGAATGCTTTACACTTCGGACTGAAAATGAATGCACCGTTTACCCCCTCTGGTTAAGAAAATAGTTCCTTTTTGCCTTGTTTAACAACTTGGTACATAGGACTAAAAGTTGGATTCAATTGAAATTCAATTCACAAACGGTATCACGAAATGTTACTTGAACAACATATTGGTAATGTTTCTGGTGTGTTGAACGTGCGCTGAGTATATGAGAGATTGACGATTCATCGAAGTGAACAAAAAAAAAAAAATGTTTTGTAAACTGTAAATTATGTGTCATTTAAACATTTTCAGATCTGTATAAAGTTTGTAATGAGAAAGAAGGAACTCAAAGGCAATTGATACTAGGAAACACCAGACACGGCGTGTTGAGGGTGATTGAGGGCCTTTGGTGATTGGCAATTGGCATCCAAGTTGGCAGCCATTCACAAATAAAACTGAAACTATCAGCAGACGACCTTGTGATACATAAAAGCAACATCCTTGTAAAGTCAAATGCAAGTATTTGTTGACCAACATTAACCTAGATTTTGCTCATTGAGAGGTTTTTTTTTTCTTTTCATTTATTCCTGATTTTTTTTTTTTATTTATTCCCGACTTCATTTTTTGTCGTCACACGTTGCGAAAATTTTTCGAAGATTACTTTGAAGTGCGAGCTTTTGCTTGTTGAAATTTGACAATTAGATAGGAGAGGAAAATTGTGTAAGATGCATGCACCCCAGACAAGTCGTCTGCAGCTAGGACTCTGGTACATCCTGAGGAATTTAAATATAATAGGCTCATTGGTCAACATTAACCCTTTTTTGTAAGACAAGGAGGCCAACTGCAATAAACGCATAGCTACATTAATGCTTCATTACTTTAACTGTTAAGGTTTCTACAGTCCTGTTAGGTGTTTCTGGCATATTCCTCCTTCCTAAAAGATCACTACTTTGTTAACAATAAAGATGATATTTTAAACTGTTTTAAATTATAAAGTTGTTGTTCTTTGTAGCAGATTGCGTACACACATTCGGTATCAGAAATATAGTAGGAAGCTTGAAAAGAGAATGTTGTTTTGTCAAAGGTCATCAATGTTTATCTGCAGGTCAGGTATGAGCTTTAACCAAACAGCATTCCACGTACAAGCGAGACAGAAGGATAAAGCAAGTCCTCATGAATATTAACTATATATGACGTAAACATCTGAAAAATGAAAGGTAACGGGGTTTTTTCACCACTGGTTCACTTTCTGACAGAATTTGTCACTGGCAGATAATTTTTCACCACAAATCTGTTTAGGAGAGAGGCTAGTACAAAATTCGCAGAAAGTGAGTGCAAAATACTGAAATGTAAATATGGATACAACAAACTATATATCCCGGCTCATTCAAATGCTTATATACCAAGTTATTTTGATACCATCCAACAATGCAACATCTTGACCCTTCAAACAAACTCGACGCAAATACTTGTTACCTTGGGAAGGGCGTGGAGGGGGGGGGGGGGTTAGTATTCGCCTAAATTCATCCAAGACTCATCCAAAGTACACAGTTCAGACGCAGAATAAGAGTTCTCCGTGTACACAATGTGAAACACTGAGTGATATTAGACATTAAGACATATAATGTCGCCTTATCCAAAGCAGTTCAGAAACTGTTGATGGAGTCTCTTTTTCTATTCTTTTGCGTACTTTGTTCCTTTTCTAGGTTTTTTAACAACTTTAAATTTAGTTATAACGCAAACTATCTAAATAACACAAGAAAACAGTCAATTTAATCCCTTGGAAAGGAACGACAACTCAAGAGGATGGTTATACCTCTTTAGCACCTCCCAGGTTATACTACACTTAGGCTACTGGTTAAACAGGTTTCCAGATGAAGTGGTTCGAATTAAGTTTTTTACAGCATACAAGCACTAAGCAAAACAAAACGATTATCTTAAACTGAGGAGAATGCGAAGGCTTGGGCGATTGATCAGACAGAACTCAATAAGGTACGGTAGCTCTTAAAATGACGTCAGTTGCTTTGAAAAAGAAAAAAAAAAAAGGTTTCATCTGTTGGCAGTATAATTCGAAACTTATCCATCCTGATAATGCACGCTCTGTCCAACAATCCAATTGAATATTCTGTAGGACTTTATCAGTTTAGTGATAGCATTGCATTAAAGTAGGTTTAGGTACGGTGTCACAAAATTTAGTTGTTTTTTTTTTTTTGTCTAGTGCACATAAAGGTCTGACATGACAATGACTACATTACGGTATAAAGCCCTACCTTTCCTGTCCTGCACAACACAAACATTTTATTGAGATTTAGACGTACTTACGGTTTGTGTCATTGCATACTTATAGGTCCCCAATCTTCGACAATACTGTCGCACTTCCGATGTTAAGTATGAACCCCTATACCCCTTGCATTTCCCTATGTTGCAGGAAAGTAGTGAACTCGTATGCTGTGAGCAGTAATCCTCCCTCAATTATTGAAAAGGTGTTGTACAAAAGTATGATTTGGTATGATGTTAACTTTAATCCTGCAGCCAAAGTGTATCAAATGTAATTTTGTCTAATTCATGGAGAAGACTCATTGAATCATGGTAGTATTTTACCGAGATTTTCTCTAAACTGCACGTGACAAAAATTGACATTTTGATGCTCTTAAAAAAAAAGAAATACAATTCGTACATGCAAATTGAGCAGCGAAAACAAGATCACACGTTTGTCATATCCTAGGTACGGTGACTGCAACGTTGCAAGAGAAGAAGAAAAATAAATAAACAGAAAGAAAGAAATAAAAAGGGAAAATCCTTGGTAAAAGAGAGAGTAAATAAGTCAACTTGTTCATAGTTAACGTATGCAGCTGAGGCTTATTTCAAAATGGACTCAAACAAGTGGATCAGACAGGGAACAAAAGGAGAAAACATCGAAATTTCCGTCACAGATAGTGTTGTACACTTTGAGGCATTTGGAAAGGAGATGAGACGGTACAATGCAAAGGCGCACTCTTCTACAATTCAAAAAGAAATAAAAACTCCAAGGGGGGGGGGGGGGGACTTGGGAAGACATATACAATTGTTAACGCTTTGCTTCAAGTGGCTGTCTATATAGTGCATAACTGGTGGTGTTAATTGTCCCTCTGTGTTTCGCTATCCCTTTCAAGACTAAAAAATATCAAATTGTGAAACTGTTGTTTTTATATCGGGTTGGAATGACCAATCTCTGAGACTCCTTGTTGTGAGATATATTGTTAACACGCCCGAGTCCCCCCCCCCCCCCCCCCCTCGTTATCGCGACTCATCTCCCTTGCGGTGTCCTTTGAAGGGGTGTTTTCTGTGTTAGTAGAGGAAAAGTAACAAAGAACTGAGTTAAAGATCCAAAATAGAAGTCTCCGGGGGTTATACAAAAAGTGAAGTTTTAGGGGTTCCCGATAGAGAGCTTTTTCTCCTCTCTGACGAGCAGTTCTAAGATCGCCAGAGACCAAGCAAGACTATAGTCCGTGAAATTTGTGTGATTGCATTGTAACAACGTTCCGACAAAGTTGTAACTGTAAGTTTTGATATATTCTTTTAAACGTAAATGATTTAAGTCGTAATTGATGTTTCACTAAAGGCTGAGACAAGATTTATAATTTACAGAGTATGATCCTGCGTTATTCCAAATTGTGTAATTTGTGGTGATAACTTATCGCTAAACTTGCTAAAGTTATTCGGTAGTTTATGAGAACACCAGCTTATGAAATTATTCATCTTAAATTTGATGTAAAGTCTGTACGGTTAACTTACATGACCCAAGAAGATTACGATAATGCAAACTCCTAAGATATAATTTGTTCCCGACCGATAGTGATTTTCTAACTGTTACTGCTTTGGCTCTGTGAGCGAGGCAAAGTTGAACTTAGGCCGTATAAGAACGCTTCGTTACCACGCTGCGTTACGACGCTGTGTAACGATGCCGCGTAAGTGCGCTGCATGACTGTGCTGCGTAACCCTGTGCTGCGTAGTTCTACGCTGTGTATAACAATCAGATTGCTGCAGTAAGCTATATGTGTAACCTTAAGATGATTCCCTAATCGTTCCGAGATTGGACGGAAGAGACAGAATATACCTTTTTTCAACTTTACAGATCATCTCCAGTGTCATTTCTTTTGAGTTTCTTTCTCCCGCGAAACCTAAGGTTCGCTATTGCAGCCGTCACTAAGCTGTTAGAGATGTGAAGTTACAATATCATTAATTGAATACTGTTAATTGGAAATTTTCAGGATTCTTTCTTATTATAATTTCGACTTTGGAAAAGTTTTAGTTCCACCTTCATTCCCCGTGAATGAAAGTTACTCGTGGTAAAGATTTTAGGAACTGTTCTGTGAGTCACATGAGGTATGTACATGCATGTTGAAAAGACAACGGGTATCAGCTCTTAAAACTTTGTAAGTCAGTTCTCCCAGTTAACAGAAAACAAGATATAAATTGAACAAAAAATATGGAATTCTTTTAATCAGACAACAATCAATAACAAACTTTATACGAGCTGTTACTTCCAGGCTTTGATGTTTTCGTCAGCAGGTCTGCTGTGGTATAATCAGCTTTCTACTGGAAGTCTCTGCCAAAGGTATGTTTATGGTTCATTATGAGAGAGACTGTGGGGGAGATTTGTCTTTCGGCAGTAATTGTAACCAGGCACTAACCTATGGCTTTCATATTTCAAGCAGTCGCTGTAGAGTCTTTAATCCCCACCGTCAAATTGTAACTTATCGGCACAGGCCTAGATGTGCGATAAAATAATGCACATAAAAACTAAATCGATTCAATGAACAAGCAATGATTATTGTCTATAGACGATGAAAAGAAAGAATATAATGAAGGAAGATGCATTTAATTGCTGCTCTCTAAAATTCTTGCGATTTTGAAGAAATGTCAACCGCCGACTACTTGGTAACCACGGCATATTCGCATTTCACGGGTTCTGCATGTCGGCCCAGTATGACATGGACTGCTTGAATTCAAAAGATCAATGACACCTCAAATGCGTTCCTAACCCACCTACCCCCCCCCCCCCCCCCCTTATTTGTCACAGATTCAAGATTGCATCGGACAGACGGTAACGCGACATACATTTAAAGTGATTGCGTATGTATTGAAAAAAAAACTAAAAAAGATAAGATTATATTTGATGTTAAGTTTTCATTTTTAAATGTACACGTCATGCGCTACAACAGGGATTTTCAACTTGGGATTCCTTGAGCACCTTCCAGGGGGGTACACGAAGATCTTTGCGAATATGCATAAAATTGTTGTATAAGGGTTGTCATGTATTTTTTCAGTTATTGGTAGGCCTACTGGTCTATTTGAGAAATCGCAACGTGTGTGTATGAACAATTTGTGACATATATTCGTCTGGTAAACGTGAACAGCGTAGCGACCCCGTGCTTAGCGTACTTTATATAAATAATTACAAAACAAAAGCAAAGAAGTTACGTACAGTCGTACACTATCGGTCAGCAAACCTATATGCTGTTGCCGTAGCATAGGGGCCTATTCACAGGGCACATTCGTTCTCGTTCTGCATTGCGTTCTTGTGTCGGTTGTTAATGAATCGTCTACTGCTGCTAGTATGTTGTCATTTTCGTGTCTGCACGTAAGCGGTTAAGCTGAAAATCATGTCTAAGATATCCGACTTGAGAGTGACCTACGTGCCGCTTTATCCCAAACTCTACCACGGATTGATCGTTTGGTGGCCTCTATACAGCCACAACCGTCTCATTAACAGTCTTATGTTCAAGACGATAGGTAGGGAATTTCTTTGCATGGTGGCTAGTTATCTCCATTTTTCCTCATTAAAACCATTTGTGTATTTTAAAATAATCGTATTTTGTCTTCGGTTTGTGAAAATTGTGAATTATGCATCAGAGATTATACATCATTACTTACATACAGCTATACATGACTGTGGTGTATTCGAGAAAAATGACGCTTCCACCTCCAGGGGTGCGCAGGTATGGCCAAGGGGTACGCGATTGGAAAAAAAAGGTTGAAAACCCCTGCTCTAATAGGACGAACTACATCTTTGAATGAACGAAAATGACAGTAATTTCTTTGAAAAGCAACGAGATTGGTATAAAAACAATCAAAAACAGAAATCATATTTGAAAACTAACGGTTCTTAATATGAGTGCCTTCTTAATGAATATACAACAGTACAGGTCTCACTAGTGTATCAAAAAACATACTACTCAAGCCGTCGCTCCTTGGTAGGTATCGGGAATTGCAGTATATGACAAAAAGAAACACTGAAGTGTATTTACAAATAACCTATACCGATCACATCATTGCTGCGTCAGTGAACTTGAGTCGTTTTGGCTAAACTGAATATTAAACACTAGTACACTTCCAATTGGCTTGTTCAGGGAAGCACACGGTTGATTTGAAGAAAACTGTCAGCCACTACATTATCGTATTTTAAACATTTTGTCCTTGCGTTCGAAGACCGTTCATATGGAAGAATTAAGTAACTGAAACCTGCTAACTTCCCAAATAGTTTGAATGAAGCAGTTATAAGCTTTACCAAACTTTTGGACATGAAATTTCAATCTTTTCACTTTTTACCTACGCACGCAATCACTTTAAGTAACTGATCTATTAAAGTATCGATTTATATTTTCAAACGAAATGAAAGTATTGTCATAACGAGATACTTACATTGACATTGTCCACTTGCAATGAAACAAAATACAGAAAGAAGAGCATATTCCACTTGGAAACCAGAAATCATGTTTACCATCCGTTTGACTGTTAATTCTAAAAATCGAGTTCAAATTTAAGACACTTTGCGAAAAAAAGTTTACTCAACCCTTCAGACCAGACATGATCTCACAGCCAGTGAATTTCAAGGCTGAAACGGAGAGGGTGAACTTGGCATTTTCACGGTTTGGTGGTTTTACAAAGTGTTCTCGACAAACGTCTTATTTACATTGGCAAGAGTAAACGATTTTAAGAATAGGCGAACTTCTTGCTTGGCACCTTGCAATGTGAAAATCTTGAAAGGCGGCAGACCAAAGTTCCATTTCCTTTATGGTAGTCGACATCAGCTTGTCATGTGGTAAAGAAGAGGTGGGTGGCGGTTAGGCTCCTTTCAGGCTGTACACTCCAATGTAAATCTCAGCACAAAAGTAATCTATACTGCCTCATACTGCCATTAATGTCGTCGCAAATCATTGTCAATTATAACAAACTCGGGCATTTTCCCCTGTATACTATACCTCTTTGAATCCTATACTTCAATTTAAAGACTGTGGGTGCTCGGTTTGCCAATGTAGAGACTCTTGTTGAATCAGCTCTTGGCTGAACCAACGATCAAATTGTTTGCTCTCACCTTTCCGTACCCCGCCCCACATACACACACACCCTTTTCACCCTGCACACTATAGAATTCACTCAAAGATATTGCTCAATTTGGTCAACGGTAGCAAAATTTGATTTATCTTGCAATGCACGATACACGGAAAGGAGGATACAGCATCACTTAAAGTTTACTGTATTCCATTTCCTTTCCCCGCCTTAATTCCAAGTACTTAACAAGTACACTGTGACTTGTTGACTACGTTTAAAGTTTGTTCTCATAAAATTCCTTCAGAAAAAAAAAACATCCTGGTAAAGCTGGCTCTGTGACGTACACTGAACTAAAAATTATCGCTGAATATGTATGAATATGTGTAACCTTCATTCGAAAGACATAAGTATAGGTATCTACGTGATTACTATAAGTCAATATCTGCAGTGCATTTGGTTAGTAATGCTAAAATTTACTTTACCAATCTTGTGATTTAATTATTGAGTTTTAATGAAATGAACTTATGAAATTCATTCGATGAAAAAAATCGAATGAAACTATTTTGATATTTTTTTTTTTGCTTTATGATCATTTTCAATGTTCTTTATGATACAGGATGTGCTGTTTGAAGGAATAAAAATAGCCTTTACGGTTGATCTTCCATCATTTTCTGTCATTTGATACCAATGTGGATAGTAACATGCTATGCCAGGTTTCTTTCATTAAAATTTCATTATTTAGAGCGTTAATTACTGTAGAAAGAAGAGCGATTTAGTTTTTTCCGGTAAAAAGTTAGCGAAACTGCACCCTGTGGTAAATGTGCGGCACTTTCATGTGAACACTGCTACAACGAAACCCCTATGCAAATCCATTTCCTTTAGAAATTAGGCTATACGTGGACAAATGGACCTCTGTACATGAGTTTTTATAAGTTTTTGCAACTATAAGAAGTGTAACCAGTCCTTTGGTGTACTTTGGAAAATGCGGGAACAACAGCACAAGGGTCAAAATACTGTCTTGAGTGCTCAATCTTTCGATTCACCATCACAGTTGTAGTCCCATAAACAAATAACAAGAGAAATAACGCTATATCGAAACTTGACTATGAAGGATAGAGAACCATGTTTATTGTTATATCTAAGGCTGCTTTCTTTGGACCAGAAATCCCATTACCTTTTTAACAAGTTATTCAGCATACTTATACTTAAAATTATCGCTGTAATAACATTAGACAAAAACATAACCGGTTACATATAATTACATTAGCTTAATCATTGTTTATAATGAAACATAAATAAATTTTCCATAACTATAAATATAAAACAGGGAAGAGTTTTATGGTTGTTTTTCTTGTTGGTCAATCCATTTGTTTCCTTGGTGTTTATTGTATTTTCTTTGTTTAGTGTTTGTTTTGTTTGGTGTTTGTTTTGTTCTTTTCTTTGTTTGTTCTTTTTTATTAGTTTTGTTTGGTGTTTCTTTCATTCTTTCGTTTGTTTGGTGTTCAAGTTGTTTTGTTCCTTTTTCCTCTTGATCTCAATTGTCAAAGGTCTTATTGTTTACGTTTCTCAATGTGAATTTAGAAAACACAAAAGGCAGATCAGAAGTCACGTAACAGCTCATTTCGCCTTTGTCTCCCATTCTTATCAGTGGAAAATAAGTATCGCTGTTATTTTGAGATTTTTTTAACCCCCATTCCGAAATCAGTAGACAAGACTGACCAACCGAAATCCTAATGTAAACGTCACGTTGAATTGTAACCGAAATGCAAACATCTTAAAGGTACCTCTCTTGACACCTTGTCTTTTTACCGTTCCTCAAGATGGAGTCAATGTTACCTTGAACATCTTCAGAGATTCATCGTCGTTACGGAAGTACCCGGGTATGACAATGATGTAAACTTAGACATAAATGCTGAATAATGTTCAACCTGAGGGGAACGTGTAACATTTTCATTCATCTTGTCACCCCCCCCCCCCCCCACAAGGTACGCTAGGGATACTTTGTATCCTTTTAGTAATTTTCAGCACCAGGCTCTGACATCGTCGGCCTGGTACTTTGAGTACTCGGTGCAAACACTTACATTAAAGATATACCAACAAGCAGATGGAAATAATTGTACAGATGAAATGCAGCGTAACCCATCGAAACCCAATGCAATGAATATGCTGTTCCAAATATGACACATCTATAACACATTCGAGGTTATAAAAACGAAACAGGAGTTTCATGAAGGGGGGGGGGGGAGGATTGAATTGTTGCAAACTGAGGTAATTTTTATGAGGTCATACCAGCCATTTTCGATGAATAGCCAGAATGAAAAGAATAACACCTATAGATTTGCATAACCTGTCTGGCATTGTTGAGAAGGACAGACAAATCGGGGATGTTAACTCAGCCATAAAAAAAAAGAAAAAAAAAAGATCATGATAGCTTCATGATCACAAAACGGAAGAGGAAGATCCAAATTAAACTAAGATGTGATTTTTTTTCCTAATTCGAGATTCTAACCCTAAAAATTCTGTTATGCTTAATAGGTTATTAATTTTTGTTATAAGTATGAACGGGACGTTTTTTTTTTAAGAAGATGCGTTATAATTACTTTACTTCGAATGCAAATGCATATGAGAATGGAAATGTATATAAGATTCGTAACATTCCGCTCTGCTGATGTTGACTACTACATTAAAATAAGAACATAGCGAGAGGTATAGTGTACCCGACAGACAGCTAAAGTAATTGGTTAGTCTGACATTGGACGACGTCACGTTGAGGACATGGCCCCGCCCTTCTCTAAGGACAGCCAGTGAATCGGTCACAGAGTTCGTTGGCACAGTTGCACGTCTGCTTACAGTCTGCTCCGTAGAACCCATCATCACATGCTTCAAAACGAAAGGACACAAAAGAAAAAAAAAGAAAAGAAGAAAAGAAACTTTTAACTTTATAGAAATATCACACTTTCTGACATTTTGTTTGTTCGAATTAGTTAAAATAATAACGAGTGGCAGAATTATAGCACGCTTATGACTATAATTTTCCTATCAACAATTGATCAACAGAATTTTTTGGTGGAGGGGGGCCTTTTTTCATCAAACTTTAAGAATAATACTACAATTATACTGAAAGAATATGCAAAATAAAATACGGTAACCCCTCGTAAAGTTTCATCTGGTATCACTGCTATTCACCACAGAAATAGATCATCAGTACACCCTGTTAACAGATGGATTAACCTTTACGGTTAGGTATTACCGTAAAGTTGCTCAAAAAATTACCCTTCTTTGGGTATAGCGTTAGGCAGCAATGGGTAATTTTTAACCTACTTGGGGTATATGCTTTTTTTAATTAGCAAAGAGGCACACGCATCCAACCGATTTTAGAGTATAGTGATCATCACGTGATATATTATACCGTCGAATTACGTATATTATCATTTTCTACCTCCGACTGTTCAGTGTAAATACGATGATCATGTACGGTAACGCATCGTCCCGTAAAAGTTATTAATGTTGTTGTTGCTTTTTTTTTTTCATGAGGAATCGATCTCACTGAAATAGTCAGCAGACCTCATCCCCTTTTCGTATTCTTGCCAACTGGAATGACAGCTCATATCCTTGGCCATGACTTCAAATGCAGTGCACGGGAATCTTTGTTGATGTTACATTGCCTTTGTTATAGTTCACAAACCAGAGAGGGGCAGAATCACTGTGAAGTGACGGAAATTTTCTCTGGCGTTAGGATTTGGTAACAAGAAATCACACAATCAGACAATAAAAAGGTGAGATTTCGAACACCGGGTTTTCTGCGTCTTCAACCCGGCTTCCCGTTGACTGCACTGCAAATGGTTGTCCGGTTATAGTTATCTGCCGCTTACATATCTGCCGCAGTGGTCAGCGTGTGATGTAAAGCTAGTTGTCAGGGTATGTCTTTCACCCCCCCTCCCCCTTCCCCTTATCGTCCCTGTACTGTAGGTGTGTGTCAGTTTGCGTCCCGTGGCATCTATTTTCGTCGTATAAAGTCGAGTGCACTGTTTGTTCAATCGCGTGTACAAATGTAACGTCCGACCTTTCTATCATAACTATTATTGTCATCCAAGATTAACTGGACTGTGAGATTGATTACCTTTGACGGTAATGTAACATGTCTTTTACCGTAATCTACACTCAGTCTATGGTGTGTCTTTTGTGAGCGCCCCGTTGAATAACCGAACCCTTCCACTGTTGATTCGATGGGGAAATATGATTTTCATCTTTTGTAAGTTATTAACGCTATGCCATTATATTGAACTGGTAGCACTGGAATAGCCTTCATACAATCATCGAGCTATAGGTCTTGTTAATTTCAATTCCACTGCAGAATCCAATTCCATGCCCTGCCTTAAAGGGTGATGATGGTATAGCGTAAGGTCTTCAAAGGATGAAAATATTTGTCAAGATAAAAAAGGTTCTTCTACGTATGGTTTAGCAAGTATAGCGTACGCATAAATTCATACTTAGGTATACTTACCACTCCGGCAATCACGTCCGCCCCAGCCACATCCACATTTACATCCGAATTGTCCCCCTTTGCAGAATAGAAGCCCCATACAGTTGCTTCTACTTGAGACACTATCACCCAAATCTGAGCACAAAAATCGCTGACTTTTCCCAAAGGTATCAGCATCTGTATACTCTACAGATCAGAAAGAGGGAGAAAATAGTTTTATTATATATATATTATATATAAATATTACACATTAAATAGTTTTATTTGAATCTGATGTCGTTTGTTTGATCTTGTTTTGTTTTTGTTTTTTTTTCGCGCAGTTTCCGCCTGAAATTCCCCCAAACCCTTGCCACAAGATTCCCATGCCTCACCAGGTACCTGTGAAGGGTCCAAATGTGCCGGTAGGTCAAACACAAACTAAAATCATTCCTTTCATCAGTCTGAGAAAACTGGGAGAAAATACCTTTCTTGATAGTTATAGCTCTGTGAATGGAAGACGGAAAGTTCGTTGAGCATTTAAACCGGAAGAAGAGCAAAGAAGTATACATAGATTGTCCGGTATATACATAGACTACTAGCATGCTAAAAACAAAGAAGCCCTCAATGGCAGGGGACGAGTGCAAATTAGACTACAAAAAAAAAAAACTATTAAAAAAAAAAAGAAATTTTTGACATATGCTTTGAGTGTACATTATTATGCACTTCAGAAAAAATAGTCGTTGAGTTTAAGATCGCTGAGACCACTTGTAAAATATTCACTAAATACTCGCATAAATTAAATCTCAGTTTGTGAGTTAATCATTGATATCTAGCTAAATTATTTAAAAAAAAAAACAACCCCCCAAAAAAGAAAAAAAACGACCAAAACTCAAAAGTCAGTAATTAGAATCAGCCAACATTGTCCGATAGTGGCCATTTTCTCATTTTTGAATCTTTCACTTCTGCACAGTGATTCGTCACGGGGAGATTAGGGGGTACTTGATTAATAATTTAGCCTAGGCTTGCGTATCACGCGGTAATGGCATCACGACAAAGAGCAAATGAAACGAGCTTGACAAATTCACGATTATTTTGTAATCGAAATTACTAAGAACAGGAGCAAATGCATTTTTTAAGTGATTTACCACTGAAGCAAATTGATGTCTCATAAGAAATATAAAAAAATTTTTCATATCTCAATAACATGTTCCGTTCAGAAGTGCATTTTTAAAGAAGTATATTTATTTTTAAAAAGGTACCTTGTTTTACCAGAAATTTGCGACGTCACCCATTTTCAAATAATGAAATATCCTTTGTATTTCTCTTGATTGCGTTAAAAGAAACATTAACGTACTTAAAGATATGTGATCTTGATTTCCACAATATTTTATAGGTAAGTCTACAGTTCTTCATTTGTGCAAAATTTCAAGGTTAAATGATGGCTTCTATTTCTTCCACTAATATTGCACTGATGCTTGGCACTTTGGTAACCTTGAGACAACTGGTACTCTTTTTCAGACCAGAGAAGTCTTTCTTTACACAGCAACGGTCTCGAGTAAGGAGCAAGATATTGTTGTGGAGATTGAAATGCTTGCTGTGAAAATTTATTCTCTTGCATTGTAAGAGCACCTTATAAAATGTCAGTAGGGTATGCCTTTAACGTAACTTCAACAGTGAAATGATGCGATGGCAGTGTCGCAAAAGGTCAATGTGTAGAAATTATTACTTTCTTTCTTCCGTACGTACTTAGCTGACAGAATTCACCGGTGAAGCAGGATGGGCAAGTACAAGTTCCATCGTTTTCCTTAACGCCGCCATTTTGACATGGATTCTGTGAACAATCGTCCTGGCAACTACTTCCGCAAAGGCCAAACGGGCAATCTGTGAGAGAGAGCGGACAGAGTTAAAATTTGACGATTTGCCCTGCATCGATGGCAAATGCAAGAACCAAAATTAAAGATAATACTTTAATAGGTAAACAAGAAAGCCACGTCATTTGATGGGGGGGGGGGAGGGAGGGGGTTGGTTTTAAACTGGTGTTACAGTGATATTGGAGAAGTGGTCTAAAGGGAGGGCTGTCCATCTACCCTTTGAGAAAAATCTACAGTTGAATGCTCTCAAATAGAATTGTGCCGTTCATTTCCGTTCAAAAAACGTTCTTATACCTAAGGTAACACATACTTTTTATAAGCACATTAAATTTTTGACTATCTCTAGATGTTGCCATGACCCCCCTGTGGTCCCCCTCCACATTGGATCCATCAGTGCATGAGAGCAATCTTCAAACTTCTTCAGCGGTTTAACCATATGTTGATGGTAATCTAGAAATAAGCCAAACACTTAAAAAAAATGTGGACGAACAATCTTAAAGCAAAGCCACCGATTAGGTGACATTGCTCCATAGGGTACCGTATACATCTTTCTAAGTTACTCCAAAGAAAAAAATGTCCGAGGTTGGTTACCCAAGTTGGTAACTTTAAACCAAAGTTGACCAATGAGGGTAATTTGTTGACCAATTTTGCTTATTTTTTGACACAACACTTTCACAGAAGTCATATACGTAGCCAACCTGGGTAAGCGTTTTCGCAGCTGCTTTTAGAGCGATGAGTTCTGCAGATTAAAACAAGTAGATCGACAGTGAACTGTATAACAATTGAAGAAATAAAATCATACATATCTCAACATGTATAATCTCAGATTAGAAACGTATAGTATCGATAATCATAGAACACAGGGACCAATGATATTAATGTATTCTTCTTTTTACTCTGATGCGTAAATTCTCTAACTATAGAAGCTCCGGACATGAGAGTATTTCCACGTTCCCGAGCATCTCACGACAACAGAACCGTTGCGTATTCAGTATTCGGAGAGGGGAAACTTGCAGGAGACGGTTGTTACGGAGACAGACGGAGGGGACAAAGAGAGGGAAGGACGACGAGGTGGGGGGGGGGGGGGGTGACCTGATGGTATGTGAACATGAATGGCTATTTTCTCCCTGATCTGTTGCGTTCTCACCTGCCACTATCACTTGCCAGATCTCGAACCAGCCCTCGAACTCTCGTCTTCGGCGACGACTTACTGTGAACACTCCGTCTGCAGCTTCGGTTTGCGTGATCGTACGAGACAGACGCCGAGTCCTTAGTCTGAATCTGTTTCGCTTCCATCTCAAGCTCGTGGCGCAAGTGGTTAAGGGGTTCAGACCCAGGTCAACCGACGTCTTCAAAGTGCTGGGATCGCTCAAGCTAGGATATACTGTATACGTGGCGCAATCATCCGCGTTTAGGCAAGCTGGTAAAATAGGGAATATGTTAAAAAAGAAGGAAAGTTCGTGAAATGTAACAATTTTCACATCAGATGTCCTCTTTGATAACAGAAGGGACCATTAATGTGTAAGTTACATGCAAGATGCGGTACTGTTGATATCACATCAAACTCCATTCAATCCCCTCCAATCTACGCCTCCCCCCTCCCCACCTTAAAAGAAAGAAGTACATTTTTCTTTCCATACACACGCATGTCTCACTTTTGCATCGCTGAACATACTTACCACTGTCTGGAGAAATTAAGACGTCGGTTAGTGATCTGCCGTTGAATCTAACCCTAAAATGGCCCAATCGCCGTCCACGTTGATATCGTGTCCGAGGGAAAGTGACGGTGACTCCACGGTCTACACCATCGAGCACCAAACTGGACTCAAAGGCGAATGGATTTATCCTGAATGGCTTGTTCCACCATACGGGCAAGTTCTCTGCGCTAAAAGCGAACAGGTTTATATCGAAGGGAGAATTTCTATTAATGTTCGGCCAGTCAACGATCACCATGTTGTCAGCTACATCTGTGAATGAAATAAAAAGCCATATGGTCATTTTAAGATGTCATTATTACAACTCACCATCTTTTCCATCATACCATTGTTATTTTCATGATTCATCATCATCATCATTATTATCATCGTCGTCATCATCATCATCATCATGATGTATTAACAGCATCATCATAATCATCATCATCATCATCATTAATATCATCATCATATATTAACAGCATCATCATTGTTATTTTCATGATTCATCATCATCATTATTATCATCGTCGTCATCATCATCATCATCATGATGTATTAACAGCATCATCATCATAATCATCATCATCATCATCATTAATATCATCATCATATATTAACAGCATCATCATTGTTATTTTCATGATTCATCATCATCATTATTATCATCGTCGTCATCATCATCATCATCATGATGTATTAACAGCAGCAGCAGCAGCAGCAGCAGCAGCAGCAGCAGCAGCAGCAGCAGCAGCAGCAGCAGCAGCAGCAGCAGCAGCAGCAGCAGCAGCAGCAGCAGCAGCAGCAGCAGCATCATCATCATCATCATCATCATCATCATCATATATTAACATTATCAACATCATCATCACCATCATCATCATGTATTAACAGCGTTATCATAATCAATATCACTATCATCATCTCCATCATCACCACCGCCATTTTCATCATCATTATCATCATAATCATCATCATCGTCATTATCATCATCATCACCACCGCCACCACCATAATCTTAATCATCATCATTATCATCACACCATCATCATCACAAACATTATCATCATAATCATCACCATTATCGTCATCAAGGTTCATTACTCTTACCATCGTCCTGAATTCGAATTGTTGCAGTTGATACTGTGCCCTCTTCGATCAGTGTTGAGGTAACACTTAACGTTATCGTAAATATTTCGGTGTCCTCGTCCAGTAAGTCATCCGTGATTGGGATGCAGAATTCAACGGACGACGTCGGAGGAGTAGTGCTTTGCTCGTAATCGACTGTTGCCTCTTCCGTATAATCAGAAGGATTCACGGCTGTATCGTCGGTATATGCAATATCTAGGGGACAAGAAGCCACAAAAGAGGTCATTCCATGTTAATCATCGAAGAGGTATATATATATATATATATATATATATATATATATATATATATATATATATATATATATATATATATATATATATATATATATATATATAAATAGAACGATGTTATGCAAGTAACGGCCAGAGGAATCCTAACCTTTAAGTGGAAGATTCGCCCAATGGGAAATTGACCCCAAATTGCTTACTGTAGGAGTCATACCTCGAGATAGAATGCCTCCAAACTAGCTAGCAGTATGGCGAGTGTCAGGGTTTGAGTTTTAAAGTGATTGCGTGCGTAGGCAAAAATTAAAAACATTGAAATTTCATCTCCAAAAGTTTGGTAAGGCTTTTGATTGCACCATTCAGACAATCTGGGAAAATAAATAGGTTTCAGTTGGTTAATTCTGCCATATGATTTCAAATTCGTCTCACGTAACGGCAAAAAGTGTAGAATACGATAATGTAGTGGTCGGCAGTTTTCATTTACATCAATGGTGTGCTTCTTTGAACAAGCCAGTGGGAAGTGTACTAGTACTAAAGATGCAGTTCGTCAAAACAACTTAGGATCACTGACGCCACAATGTTGTGATCGTATGTTATTTGTAAAAACAGTGCTTCCGTTCACCAAATACTACAATTCCTGATACCGACCATGCAAGGAGCGACGACTTGAGTAGTTTGTTTTTGATACACCAGTGATACACCTGTACTGTTGCAGTAAGAACCGTTAATTTTCAAATATGATTTATGTTTTTTTTTTTAATTGTTTTATGCCAGTCCCGTTGCTTTTCAAAATAGTTACTGTTATTTTCCTTCATTGAAAGACATAGTCCGTCCATGAACAACCGAGCGGGGACATTTAAAAATATAGAAAAAGTTAAGATCAAACATAATTTTATCCAACCTGGTTTTTAGGTACGCACGTAATCACTTTATCAATATCAACGGTAATATCAAAAGACGGGCACACCGTGTACACTGCACAGCACTAAAATACTGACTGAGACATTTTGTCAGTTGTATAGAGGGACAGTCCAATGACTGTGCGTTTCAAAAAAATTGTCCTGTCTTGTAATAACACTTTATTTCATACGACTAAGGTAGAATTGTAATCTTTTATACAACCAGATAAGAAGTGACAAAAAAAAAATAAATAAAAGAAACGAGGATACACTTTCTCCGGTGACGACTTGCCTATATGCTCCAGTCCTATACTTTAGCTGTTAGGATACCGATTTCTGGGTATGGCTCTTCACCTACGTCACTAAGATGGCATCTCTTCGTCTATTGTGACCAGCGCGCTTCTATCGTGCAACAGTTGTAACTACAGCCTTGTCGTGCGCGTCTATCAATAATAAGACACAACAAATTTCATACGGCATTTTTGTTGTTTAATAGAAAGTGTCGTCCAGGTTTTTTATCTTTACATACCAGTACACCAAAAGATCTGAGTGTTTTAGGTATCAAATCACCGATAAGGAAATACTTAAAAGCAACACTCTTAAATCCATTACATGTTAATGTACAGGCTTACCAAGGAATGAGAATAGACCATGCGACCATGCAGAAAAAAAAAATAGGTACTCGGTAGAAAACAAAAATTGCGAACAGTTTGTTTTTAGACATTTTGTTTTCTTCGTTTGGAAAGTGTTTCTGTTTTGAAATGAGTTAGTTTTATTGCGTCTTTGTAACAAAGTCCAAAGATTTTAATATCTTGAATGCATTTCTGTGGTATCTTTTTTAACGGCATGGTCGCATTAGTCTTAGGTAGATAAATGGAATCCTTGTCCCCATACAAGTGACCTAGAGAAAGGGAACAAAGAGGTCATAACTTTGACTATTCAAGGTTAATATACCAATCACCATTAAGATTACAAAGCAAGAACAGTTAACATACTGATTGTGCCACTTTCTGGTATCGGAGTCAGCTGGCCCATGTACGTAAAATCGATCCACACGGTCACACATCCATCGTCTTCGTTCGCC
The DNA here is from genome assembly GCA_021234535.1 of Stichopus chloronotus. Lineage (NCBI taxonomy): Eukaryota > Metazoa > Echinodermata > Holothuroidea > Aspidochirotida > Stichopodidae > Stichopus > Stichopus chloronotus. The sequence goes on from SFZH01000008.1 coordinate 7,126,397, forward strand.
TCGTAAATGCTCTGACCGAATTCAATCGGAACCAGCAACACATCTGTTCTCATCGGAGATTGTGAAAGTGTAACGAAAAAAAACTGCATTACTCCAAATTTCAAACAATCTTTAGGTATCATACATCGTACCCCTAGGGTGGTTTACTTACAACTATTCCCAAGTTCAAAATTGTAACCATCCTTGTGTTCCTGGCATCATCATGATCATGATCATGATCATCATCATGATCATGATGATGATCATGATCATCATCATGATCATCATGATCATCATGATCATGATCATGATCATCATCATCATCATCATCATCATCATCATCATCATCATCATCATCATCACACTTTCACTGGTCTTCTGGGATAACTACCAAGAGCTCAGTCTTTCACCTCACTCGCGGAAGTATCCCCTGTCAGTTACGCAACCAGAGCTCGTCTGAAACCTTCCAGGGTAACTTAGGTAATTTGAAGACATTGTATAAACGATGTTACGGTACTCGTACCTGCATAACCACACACTCACAAAAGCACGTAGATATTTCTCAACAGCGATAAACCAAGTTGAGAAGAAGAAGAAGAGAGAGAACCAGACAGCCAAAAGGTTTTGTGATTCCTGCCGACATGATTATATTGTAACAAATGAATTATCCACATGACAAGTGTGATACCAACGACAGTTATTGATCTTGAAACACCACAGTAGCAAGCCTTTAACCCAAAATGACCTTTTTTTTCTTTGGGCCTCAAATGACATTTGACTTCTACCAAAAGCAATAGGGATCACCTACCCAATATGGCCAACCTATATATCAAGTATGACATCAGTCAACACCACCCTTCTGGATGTAATGTATTTGCAAGGTTTTCACAGTTTGACCTCTGATGAACTCAAATGGTCTTTGGCATCCACCAAAAACAAAAGCGGTCTTCCACTCACTACACACAATCCACATTCCAAGTATCATGCCGTTATTCGTACGTAAAAATGGGGTTGACTCCAACCTCAGTCTTCTTTTGTTCTACTGAGGTTCAACTTCTTGCAAATTGTCATGCCCTTTGGTCAGTTTTATCACCCCATGCTGTGATAATCCACATGGTCAATTAAACATCGTTCTCCTAAAGTAATTCAGGTGTGTCAATCCAATATCTAGGCTTTCTTGAGCTGCCTGGCAAGGGGTAGTAGGTGTCATGTCCATCGTAATACATGGGTAATCGGGCATGAAAGAGGGTCTTTTCAACGCTTTAGCACTTTTTTAGCACAATGATAACGTCATGTGACATCAGTCACAGTTATCCTTCTGGAGATATTGTGTTTACAAGGTTTTTACAGTTTGGACTCTGGTGACCTCAAATGACCTTTGACCTCGACCAAAACCAATAGTGATCATCTACTGAATATGACCAATCCACACACCAAGTATGACATCAGTCACAGTTACCCTTCTGGAGATATTGTGTTTACAAGGTTTTTACAGTTTGACTCCTGGTGACCTCAAATGACCTTTGACCTCAACCAAAAACAATAGCGATCATCTATTCAGTATGACCAACCTACCTGCCAAATATAAGATCCCTGCGAATTGCCCTTTTTGAGATATCGTGTTTGCGTTACATACACATACACACACACACACACACGACATCACCATCGCATAGATTCCTTGAGCCTTCGGCAATGAATCAAGAAGTTAAAAAAAGAATATTCGTCTTGTTTCCTTTTTACCTGAGTCTGCAGAGATGGTGAAAGGGAGCTCGATTCGACATGTATGGTCTGCGGCGTATGGATCACCTCCGCCTAAGACTTCATCCACTATAAGTGTGAACGTCTCTTGCGGTTCCATAAAAACATCGTCTAAAATTGGGATGTTAATGGTACAAAAATTACTGCCGGCTTCGAACACGCAGGGATAATCCGACAACAGCCCAATGTCCGAGTCTTCTACGACAGTTGAGGTGTCTAGTCCAAACACTATCAATATAATCACAATGCATAAGGGTTAATTATTATTATTATTATCATTATCATCATTATTATTATTACTATCACTATTATTATTATTATTATCATCATTATTATCATTACCATTATTATCATCAGTATTATCATTATTACCATTATCATTATAATTATCATTATCACTATCATTATCATTATTACTATCATTATTATTATTTGCTTTGTTTGTTTTGTCAAGAGGTTAATGAAACACTGGAACATCTGTTTTGGGACTGTGATTACGTTTAGACTTTTTGGTCAGAGTTAGATAACCTATGCTTAAAAAGCAATTAATTCATACCGTTATTCGTACAGTACCTTTAAAATACACATATTTACCTGCATAGTAGGCTTATACATTGCAATTATAACTGTTTAGCACATGTTCATCGCAAAGGTACAAAAGTGAACATAACACTGAGCAGTAAAATGCAATTGTCAAAGCATTTGAGCTCCTCTTGGGGAATTTGTCACACAACTGAAGCCATTGTTCAAACAGCCAAGTAACTCCATGGCTCGTCAAATTTAGCCCCCACTTCGAGGTGATAGACTGACCCACTGTGTCTCACAGTCGTATACGTTGTATAACGCATATGCGGTAATGTATTTAGCACCTATGTGCATAGACATTAAAAAAAAAAGATCAGAAGGATTACCCGATGGTATCGTGCGAGTGTAACATAGGCCTATAACAAAGTTGAAGCAATGTGTTTGTATCTTACCAACCCAAGTTTCTTCAGCGAAAGCCCGATCCGAGTCGCATCTTATATCTATGATGTCTCCCTCATTAATCGTTGAAGAGGAGGTGGTGGTGCAATCAGTAATAGAAACAGCTGTACATACACATAGACACATAGAGATACAACCATGAGTGAAATGACGCAGACAGACAAACGCAAGGCGCACTAGCCTCGGTTACTTCTTGCAGACATTACGCCATTGATATCTAAACCATTACGATACGTTTGTAACGTTCGAGGAGATAAAGAAAAGGAGGGACGGTTCTACTGAATGATTGCCTGCGGGGGATGGCGGGGGGTGGCGGGGGGGGGGGGGTTGAGGAGGAGAGGAAAGGCGAGAGGGAGAGATCAATGAAGGAATGGATATTACGGAAGAAAATGGTACAGTTAAATAGTGGATACGACTACTGTTAAACTTTTTATCAGTACATCTGTTTCAGTCGTCCTCTGATTGGTAGAATGTGATGAGTCACAAGTTTCAAATGGCCTTAACGTAGTTTGCACACATGACGTCATACTAATGAATAGTTATCCGACGACAGTATATGCAGATGAATGGAATGCTTATATTATCAAGCTACATCAATGGCAGAGCAATAAAAGATTCTCACCAAGATGACATCGGCTTCCATAGTAGCCGCTTGCGCATACACATGAATCGCACAACCCACCGTTGATGCACCGCGTTCCACACCCTAGTGACGAAAAACAACACATGTCGAATATTACAAACTATACTTCATTAAGCGCCCCATCGCGTAAGCAATAAAATTACCAACGAAGTGTGGCAGGTGATTTGCACTACGTAAAGGCTACCAAAAGAAAGAAAGAAAGAAAGAAAGAAAGAAACAAACAAACAAACAAAACAAAAGCAACAAAAAACATAATCAAATAGAAAAAAATATGAAGTAAACAAGCATGACCTAATATTGTTAATATAAATCATGGCCTTTTAACCTGTCGGATGAATTTTGATATGCAAACTCATAACCAACTAAAGAATTCAGTATTCTTTTTGTGGCTATCATCTCAATCGATGATACTAATGGATTTATTATGCAAACAGAGCCGTTTTCCTGCTGTTGAGAGAGATTCTTATATTACTTGTATATCTGTCGACACTCCTTGCCAAAATATCACAACCTGGAAAGCTGGAGAGAATTCCGATAGAGTCCAAAAGCCTTCAAGGGACTACAAATACACACACACACACACACAACATTGTTTTCCATTCATTCCGAGGACCTCATTGTGCTTTCTTTTGTTTTTTCTTCCTCAACCCTAACCTTAGCAATAGACTGTCTATTGTTAATCTTGAGAGGACCGGAGAATATATTGAATTTTCTACAGAGGACCTAAAATCTATTGTTTCGGTCTTGGATCCCACCCCGAAAACAAGGGCACACGCACACCCACAAACAAACACAAAAAGACGTTATGGCCCTCCCCCCCCCCCCCCCATGGTAGGGAAAAGGCTGCAAAATGAGTACATAAAAATGATAGACAAACTTATACGAAGAGGAAAACTTCATTTTTCCAAAGAAATTTTGAAATTTAAAATTTTTTTTTTCGCAATCGAGAAAGGAATATTTACATCTTTGATGTTGTTGCGACGTCAAAGACCCACAGTAGTAGCCTATCACTTTTAACAACCTACCGTCCCTCTCTATTCTTCAATGGACCAGCTGCTCAACTTGCGTAAACCAAATGTTTGCTAACCTTCCACATTATCGTAAAAAATTATAAGCTTTTTACGGTAGCAACGCGGGAGAGGGGTGTTGCGAAGGGCGATTTTCCTCTACAATTTGCTGCTTAAAGAAGAAAAGAGAGGGAAAAAAAGGCGGGGGGGGGGGGAGAACAAATGTAAGGAGAAAATAAAAAAGAGGAAAGGACAAAAAGAATGATAAAGAGAATGAAAAAAGAAAAAGAGGGGGGGGAGGAACGAGGTAGACCTAAATCTGATACATTTTTTCTACCCATTTAGAAAACAAGGAGGCATGCTTTATCAAATTTGGCAAACAAGTGATATCGTACTTACATAATATGCACGACCTTCAACTCAAAAATGAAAGCTGTCATGGAGAACACTACGCGTATGCCGCTCCAAATTTGGCCTGCAGTTTGGGACGAAAGTCCGCTAATCCCTTCTTTTAGTATTAAACAAAAATTACAATCTTAGTTGCTTTTCAAGGAACAAGAAATTGTTTGACTGGCAACCCAAACGTCACCCCATTTAAAAGGAATCACTCAATTTAAAAGGAACGTGTCCTTTACAAATTGCACACAGCCTGTTGCATTAGATTGTCTGCTAATATTGTTCTCAACAGGGTGGCTATTATTTACCAACGTTGATTATCAGTCCTAAAACTAGCTCCAAATTGTCAGAACTTATAGTCATTTGCCTGGATGGAAAGCATAAGGCTTCAAAAGATGCAAAATATTGCACCAGATTGTTTGTATGGTTTACATTTAAGTTGGCAATTGAAACCCCTTTAGACTCCCCCTCCCCCACCCAGATCGGTGATCACGCAGTTTGCCCCTCTGTCAAATTACCACAGCCCCCTATTCTGTTCTGAACTCTGAAGGGAGTAGCTTAGATGGTTTGAAAAGTGCCTGTACAGAGAATCTAGTGGGAGTCATTTGTTCAATTGATTTGTTCATTTCGATAAAGAAAAAAAAAGAGTAAATCTCATGGAGGGGGAAAAACAACTGTATATATTGAAAGCAGTAGACGAAACTTACTGTTGTCGACAAGTCGAACTTCGAAGGAGGCGCCAAGTCCTGTCGTCCCGCTTGGATTCACAAACGTCGCGACTAATCTATTAGCGGGGATGTGGATCTCTTCTCCGATGATTGACAAGGTCTGCGAAGTGGTGTTATCGCTGAACGAAAATGTCGACACCGTAGAATACAGTCTTGCGATTCTGTCGAATCCTAACCCCGATGTGAGAATTAAGTTGTCTTCCGCGCCCAAATCCAACTCTTGAAATATTACAACGAGTTCGGAGTTAGACGGTGACGTGATGGTGATGCCGCAATTAGATTGATCATCTGTGTACTGATTGATGCCATCGAATTCAGGGGTCGCCAAAAATGTGTGGCTACCGGCTGCCGTAAAATCAAGAGCAACCGTCATTCCGCATTGAGTATTGTCGGGCGTGGCAGCAGCAGACAGAAATGCCGTTCCTGGGGGACCAGAATCAGAACAGAACATCAAAAGAGTGAGTAAACTGTGACAATTGAATTTTGTTCGCCCTTTGTTTTAGGGTATGCCCAAAATTATTAGGCTACATGGTGAAGACAATACGCCCATACCGCTATTGTATAAACTAAAGTCACAATACGCTTTGGAAGATTGTACATCTTCAGCGGGCCACAGATTTGCATTCACTAAATCAGGTGATCTAGAGGGTAAAATATTGCACTCCGACGCACAAAAAAATTCTGAATGAAATTTAGACAAATCGGCTGAGACGTAAAAGTAACAGATTAAGCCATTCTAATACCAGAGAAAGATATCCCCTGGCATTGGTAAAGTAAGACATATGTGTGTGACAGATGCAGATGGAAATTTTTTTATGCTTTGACCATCAAAATAATGATAAAACGTTGATTCTTATTATTCAAGTTGATATAAAACATGTCAACTTCCCTACAAAGGGGTGCTTTACTTAAGCATTGATTTTGTATTTTTGTCTTTTAAGATCAATATAGCAAAAGTGACACTGAATCCAAACTTGTGGGAGAACAGTTACAGTGACCTCAATAGTTTCCGAGGTCTACAGCTAGGTTCAGTGGTTAGGAGGTTATGTTTGTGATCCTAGAATGGATAGCGGTATGGCGCCCACGTAGAGTAAAGGGGGAAAAAGCAGTTTTGGTTCTCTCCCATTTATCTTCTTAAAACGATACCATACTATTTAATTGTCGATATTTTAGTCTATTTTCAATTAGACCTTGCAACTGGCAAAACTGACAAACAGTAAGGAATGCCTCAAGAGGGAACTATGGATGGACAGAACTCATGTTTATCATGTGTCATGTCTTTTTTAGTATCTCAACATTAAACATAACGCAACGTTTTTTTTTTTTCTTTTTTTTTTGCACATTGTTCACTGATACTAGGTAGGCGGTGCTGTACATTTCGCATGGTTACATTATACTGAAACCACATATTACAAGCTGTCACTCTGGGTGTATACTTACCAGGATTGCCGCAATCGGATGTCACTCCTGTACCGGAACAGTCGCAAGTACCAGCACATACTGTGTCAACCACGGCTGCAAAGTATGACAAACATGACACAGAAAGATAAACTAAGTTATATAAATAAAAGTATACGTAAATAACAAGAGGGAGTGTATTAGTCTCGTGACTCAGTGAAGAAAGTGCCAAACCGCTAAATATTTTGAAAAAAGAAATAGAATTAAAAATTACAAAAAAGCATAGAAATTATAGTTGCTTGTGACAGAAAGTTTCAAGTGAATTGAGTCCCATAACGCTTGCTGAGTTATTTCACAGAATACATGTCAGAAATAATGAAATATTATTATCAAATGAGAGACTACCATGTGACAGAAGCTGACAGTGATTTTCTGAATATGTTTTTAAAATTGTCCAGATATTGCAAGTTGAAGTTGCATAGAAAACTTCAATCATGAAGATGCAATTATGAGATTGTGATCTCATAAACTGATCAATTCTAATTGAAAAGTTTTTTTTTTCTTTATAATGTATTGTCAAATATTTTTTTCAACAGTTATGCATTAATTCCTGCCAAAGTATTAATTATTTGATCACTGCGTGATACATCTCAACAGGCCAACGCCAAATTAGTGCATGTGCATAAATATGGGAATTATAGGTAAAGATATCAAATAGATACATTAAATTCCTAAAATAGGTGTTATGTGACATTACTATTCAACCTAAGTCTGTTGACAACAACATTGGCAGCACCTTCCTCTTAATTTCTAAAGTGTTTATCGTGGGGGAGAAAACATTATTTTTGAATGAAACTTCGGGATAGATGTTTGTCAACGCTTATGCTTTATGTGACGGGTGTTAAAAAAGTTGGTGACTTGGAGATGGCACACTTTTGAGCTGTACACTGGGTAAAATTTACATGAGGGAGATGACACGTACGTCGCAAAAAGTATCATAAGAGTATACGTCAAAGTCACAACGAGAATTTCAAGTGATGCGAAAAAAGAAATTGTAATTGACACTGAAAAAAAACCCGTCAGTTTTGTTACCCTTATCTTGCTCCACAATGTTGTGTGACTTGTAAAGTTCCGACTTCTCCTGACTAATATGATTTCAGTGTTTCTTTATCACCACTCAGTGATTTTCTGCCCGTTGGTCTCATTCGTTCGCTGTCCATCATACCTCAGGCGGATAAACTTTCTTTGTTTTTTTTTCTAAAGCTTATGAAATTTTAAAAATCACAATTAGTCGACGATGAAGAGAATGATACTCTCCCGGTATTCATCGTCTGTGCTTTTATTTTCGTTAAAAAAATTGAAGATCGTGGGTCCGGAAAGTGACAAATATTAACGATCAAGAGTTCTTTAAACAACTAGTCGTGCAATACAAGTACTTTGACTGGGTGTCTTTCGATTCTATCGATAAATTTACTAAACTCCTGTCGGCACTCCTCTCGTGGTAATTGCAGTTTTAGGAGGATGTCACGTGACTTGATCTTTACACCACATAATGCGGTGGTTCGCTAAGTGATCTCCTTCCCCTCCCCGGGGCACTGGGTAGTCTCAAGTGAGAGCATACACGGAGAAAGGGAGGGGGCGTTGCCACTGATTTCAGGTGTTTGATGATTTCGACACATCACTGCAGCGATTTTAGGTATACCAATACATGCAGGTGGTCTGTACCCTCCGTAGGTCTTCCCTTCTCTTCTTTCTCCATCCACCCCATCCCTCTTCAACTCTGCCACCACAGAATAAATTTTGTGACTCGAAGTTATCTAATTGTAGAAATTTAAGTAACTCCCCTCCGTAAATGTCCAATTTTGTAGGTGTTTGGATTGTATTGTAGCAGAGGAATTTCTTCCTGTAACTTATAAAATATTGTTGAATCTCCTGGTATGAATGGCAGAACTAAGGGAGGGGTAAAGTGAGGGGGGCATTGGGACATTTCAAGAATGTGGAAAGTCTAAGAAAGATTTAGAACCACCGATACAATCAATGTCAAATGATTGACTTTTGTGTATCTTTGATGGTGTTTGTGTATTTTGTTGGATGGTGAGATTTTTTTTTTCCCATTCGGAGCCTTCGAGCTGATGTGGTAACATGATGGTACATCTGGCTACACTAGAAGGGATGGTGAACTTCACCGAAAATAAAAAGTGATTCACTGTCCTAAAACTGAGTCAATTTGTCCCCATAGTGACTAACTTTATAAAGAGTGAGTCACTACGGGGACAAATTGACTCCGTTTTAGGACAGTGGCTCATTTTTTATTTTCTGTGTTGATTACGTACAGCAAAAGGATAACATGGCAAAAGTCTAGATGCTAAATGAGATATACAACTATAATGATTATGCAAACCCAATGCACTTCCGGTAACCACACTCGCACCCACTTCTGGTAACCACATGTTTCTCCTCTCGAAAGATCATAATTATGTAATGAATCTCAACGTTAAGTGATTGTCGTTTGTTTACATTTGATGTCGTTTGTATTTTGTATCTTATAATTTAACTTTATGCCGTGCCGTCAACGTTTACTATACATTAATGCATTCGTTCCATTCAATCAATCAATCATTCATTCATTCATTCAGTCAGTCAGTCAGTCAGTCAGTCAGTCAGTCAGTCACTTAGTCAATCAGTCATTCATCTGTTCATTCACTCACATGTTTTCTTCATTCATTCATTCATTTCTTCATTCATTCAGTCAGTTAGTCAATCAGTCATTCATTTATTCATTCACTCCCATGTACACCCCTAAGTTGCAAAACGTTTAAAATTGAATTTTTTAATAATACAAGTATGATTGACATTAAATTAATCTTCGTATGACTCTTCGTAATAGAATTCTGGTTTCGCATGAACGTGTAATTTGTTTGTCATGATGACTCTTGAAATTGTTGGCTCCTTTACTTGAAATCACTTGGTGTTCATGTGAGAGAATCATCCGATGGGGGAGTGCGTAGGTGCGATTGGAATCTTGTATTGGTAGACAATGGGACAATCAATAGTCTGATACATGAATATTCAATATCAGTACGTGGGAAGTGAGTAGGTTCCTTGCCCTCTCTCTACCACTTTCTCTCACAACGGGGCTAACGATCCTTATATACACTTGTTGAAACAGAAAGAAAACAAACGCTACTTGTCATTTACACTTTCTGTACTGTGTACATATTTCACACTTTCATACGACGTCTGTTTCTTCAAGGCACAAGATTATTACATATTCTACCAAAATGGAAGGTCATTCTTGCAGAGATTTTTTTTTTTTTTGTTTGGCTGTCTTTGTCAAACATTCCATTGATCCCCATACTTCCAACACTAAAATTAGTTCGACTTGCAAACAGTAGTGACGTAAATAGAAAAATCAAAAGCCTGTCCTAGGCGTGGTAAAACAATCTTTTGTGACATCTCGCGGAGACTTCATGAAATAAAGTTTTGTCTCACAAAAGCATATCCTTTGTCGATCACTGACTTAGGATTTCTTTCTCTTTGAAAGCTATTCATGTGTAACGGTCAAGAAATCTTGCAAAGGAAATAAGGTAAGAGTGGGGGTGTTGCCGAAATTCTGTGTATGCTTTATATTGTTATAGACACGCAAGACAAGAGGCTTGAGTCCATATTGCGTAGTAAGAGAATAGGGCTGTCAGTAGTTACAATGGCCATCAACTCACACCATATACACGGTGCTTCACGAGTGAATTGATCAAAAAGAATAGATGCTATGCTCTTTTTGACAAAAAGTGTCCTTATTACACGTAATGAGGACTGCATTGTTACTTCAATTTTTCCCGACTGTGAGAGCGTTGAACTATATCCCATTCCACGTCGCAAACTGGGGAGGGTATTGCATATGACCTAGACTATTTATGCGCAGGGTACAACACTCTTGCAACTGTGTAGGTGCAAAGTAATTTATAGGACGGGATATTGTATGCACTGTACATTTCAGCGATTCGCAATTATACAGTGATATACTAGTGCATGTAAACTACGGGTGCGCTGCAAGGAAAAGACCTCGCGGAAAGTAGATATGATAACACGCTAACAGCCCGTAACCGGCAAAATACACATTTAAACAAAAAATGGAATTTAACCTCTTTAAAAATGGTAAAAATAAGAACAGAGTTTCCTCATCATAAGTTGACTGAAAATCGCATTTCCTGACCCCTACGGAGTTCTTCTGGGGTATTCTGACCTATATAAGCTCGCCTGGTAAATCAAATTTTCCATGATACGATCTTTCGTAAAAAAAAAAGTTGTGCACAAATATTCTCATAAAGAGTGATCTTAATTTGGGAACTTCGGGCATTGGTTATCACGCAGCTGGTATAAAAGCCATTCTCGTGTTATTTTTTTTTCAAACATGCAACGTAAAGGAAAATAAGGCGTTTGCTTGACAGAAAACAATCATAGATTTAAAACCAGTGTTTGTAAAGGTAGAATGACAGATTATTCAAAGTAAGGAAGGACCGTAGCCTTCTTTTCAAGAAATAAGTTTCTCATGGATAGAAATTCATTTATTTGTTGATCAACAATAATTTGTTCACCCAAACTTTTCAAAATTCAAATGATGCATCTTCCGTTACTCACCACATGCATAATGTTATGAGGAGATGAAGGTCTTGCAGGTGTTTATTTGTGTGACTGAATGTTTTAATAATGATTAAAGCTATTTTTATGCCATGCTGATATATTCTAAACGCCCTGTTTCCCTTTAAGTCACATTAATTTGTCTTAATTTGCTACATCTTTTTCCCCTCATGCAGAGCCTATTCTTCAAAGAGAGTTTAGCAATCGCGGTGAAAACTTGCGTTGGAGAGAGGGAATTAAGGATGGCTTAGGGCGGTCATCCAGCATGTATCTAGAAAAGCGTTACGAGTCAGTGTTTTATCTAATGAATAGAGAAGACCTTCTTTCTTTACACATCGGATTGTATGGTTTAGAATTTTGATACATGGTGAAACTTTCTTCAAGTTTAACTTTGCTTTCATCTGACACAAAATTGACTCCGCGTTGAATGAAGTCGTTGCTTGAAAAAAATTCTCCAAGCGGTATTCGCAGCAATAGAGGCTACTTGGCAGAATACACTCACATTCTATTCACGACCGAAGATGGCCGACCAGCAGCACTATAATAACGAGTCTCGGTTATGAGATATCCTGTTGGAAGCACCGTTTTATTTTCTAAAAAGAAAATGGTGTTTTATCCGGTAGGCTCCATTGCAGTTAACACGGGTGAGGTTTCGGAAGTAGTATTATGTGAACATTAAAATTCTCAGTTGGTATACTCTTAAACGGTTAGGTGCAAAAGCCTGAACCCAAGTTGTTAAAATCTTGGTGAAAATTTTTAAAAAGTACCACTTGTTACAGTGGCGCAACCAGACTTTTCCATGGCGGGTAAGGGGAGGGGGGTTGAAGTAGGGGTGGTGGTAATGACACTATCCTAAGATAATTATCTTTGACACAATCTGAAAAGAGCGCCACCATCCGCTGGAAATTAGCATGCCGAGGAAACGTTTGGAAAATGAAATGCCTCTCAGATTGCAAGAGATGGCACCTTCTAGTTTCTCTGGCCTTGTGATTTCAGCTTAATACTTTCTTTTTTCTTCAGATTTTCCTTTTGGGAGAGGCAAAATTGGGTCAGACATTTGCCAGGAAGATTGCCCCCCCCCCCACTCCACCCGCTGGTTATGCCACTCAATTGGTGGATAATGTTTCCCCTACGCGGGAGGGTTATTTTTCCCCAAATTTTTAGTAGGGGGTTATCCAGTCCAGTCCAGATTACTCACCTGTTTTAAGAGTGTATCAAGTTAAAGTAGAAACTGAGCAACTATATGACTATATCAAGATAGAGGAAAGATGACCGTGGGAAAGGACCAACCAGTTTATCAATCGAGGTTGCAAACACTTTATACAGCTGACACTGGCACTCGAGAGTTGGGGGGGGGGGGGGAACTTAATGAGATGTTAAGGAATTCTAAACTACGTACTATCTGCAGGTAACACTTGCCATAATTAAGATATTTCATCAAATTGTATTGTCTGGGGATAACTCACCTAAAACTGCCCTGAACACGACCAAGATTCCTGAACGTTCTAGCGTACCGGAGTCTACAAATGCAGTTTGCAGTGTTGAGGTTTCTGCTACGAAGCTCCTGGCATCCAAATGATCAGCTGTGAAGGCTGCGTTACTCTCTGCTCGGAGGAGCACAGGTTGAGACAGGTCAGTTGAATCGTATATCAGGAAGTAGTCCTCCAAGGCTACGACATTACCGGCTATGTATTCGATGCTTATGTGGTAGCCTTCAGGGCATTGGATGAACGTGTAGCACTCGCTGGACATTGGGTAGTTAGAAGGAAAATTTGGGGTCGCCAAGGCAGCCAATGGGTAATCTTCTGTCAGCCATATGTTCTTGGGCATCGTAGCAGAGCCACAGGTAGAAGTCACGTCTGTGAATAAATGCCATTTATAAATGATAAACGATATAATGTTCATGCAAAGTGGTCCTGGGTAATGAATGAAATTCAAAATTGAAAAAGCGCGTTTGCTGACTTCCCGCCCACATAACAACAGACAAGGGCGCCATCTTCGAGGGCAAACAAATGGGACAGTATATTGGGTATAGATCAAACGGCAGTGACGCAACGAACACGTGTTAAAGTTGTCTTCTTCACTGTATCACTGTGACGTCAAATGCATGTGGATTACTTCTCTGAATGGACTGAAACAAAATAATGGTTCAAGCAGAATGTGCTGTTTGATGAAAAAAAATAAAGCCTTGTCGTTAATCTTCGGTCTTTCAGAAGTTGATATTTCTATGTTTCAAGTAAAAATAATGTGTCAAAAGTTTTCGATTTGTTGAGCCTGACTTGTACTGGCTGCGTTCATATGAATTAGTCAGGGATTTAAAAACCAAACTGAATCGTTATTGACTCACTCATTAATTTCTCTTTTGTTTGTGGCAAATGGGGATCCTCTTATAGTTTGACCAGTTGTAATTAGTACGTGAAAGAAACTTCCTCAAAAGCTTAGGACAATTTAGTGAGTTTCATGAAACAACTGAATTAAAACCAGTATAAATATCAAGTATTCATAAATAGGACTAGTAAATTAATAACGACCTGTAAAAGAAAAAAAACAACAACAATTTTGTCTTGCTAATACCGTGTAGCAGATTTCATAGCTTTTACAATTGAAAAAAAAAAAGTGTAGCCCGTCCCGCCTGTGGTGCTCCTTTTTTAAACCAGGAGTAGCAGCACATCCAGCTGTAAGGACATAGAACGAGCAAGATCATAAGGAGGGCGGGGGGGGGGGGGACGAGGGTCTAAATGTTTGAATCAGAAAAGGTTTTTTACCCAAGTTGACAGGGAAGAGGTCTAAGATAGGATTCCATAAATCCTGAGACCTGACAATGTTGGTGGGAGGACGGGGGGGGGGGGGGGGATGAAGAAGGGGTAATCGGTGGTCCTGTGGAGGACTGCTTCACGCTTGGGGTGTAAACTTTCAACAATTCTTTATCAAAGTTTGTAGTCCTTGTGCATGCGCTGGCAGATTTTGGTTTTTCTAAGCTTAATTTCTCAATTTTGGCTTTTTCAGCGCTAGTGGGTTTGGGAAAATCTGCTTTTTGTCAATTCTTAATGAAATGTTTCCTTTTTCTGTCCTTAAGAAAACGCTCATTCTTGGTTCCAAACATAGTGAATCCGTCAAAGGGAATAGTATGCCAACTCTTATAAATGAGATGTATATTCGTTGGTAAGAAATTGGAAGATTTGGTGCAGAAATTCACTAAAGATGGACAGATACTAATTACTCTAATAGATAGATGGATGACATGAAAAAATGCCTAAAGTTTAGGTGCTTGCCAAGTCTAACTACACCGCTGCTGCTTAGTCAATAATCATTTCTTTTTTTTTTTCCTTTTTTTTTGGCCTCTTATTAGGCCTGGTTAAAATAGAATGCCTTCACCAAACGCAACACAACTCTATAATTAGGTTTATACGAAAAAGCATCGGTAGGTTAGGACTGTATGTGACTGGTTGTTCAAGCTAATTGAGAGAAAGATACAGTAAACAGTATATAGTGCCATACAACTGTGATTGCGTTTTTCCCTGCACAGTAATTTATTTATTAAACGACTGTCGAATTCGAGGTTTTGCAATGAATTGCTATTTTCCTTACCCATATCATAAGCAACAACCCTCATAGTAAATCCCGTTTCTCCTCCGACGGCGCCACCACCTGAATTGAATGAGATTTCCACTCCGTCAGCCGTGCCTGATGGGGAAATGGAAGCACGATGGGTATTGCTGTAGAGGGTCTCTAAGTCACCGGAGTATGCCGCTGCCTCGGGCGTACCACCGTTTTCGAAGGTGATTTCTATTGCGTCTCCATTTGGTGCCGTTCCATCGGGTAGAAAATGCACCGTCAAACCTGTCGTGACTCCACCTGGTACATTGGTGAGTTCTACCCGCCACGTACATGTATCAGCTGCGTAATCGGCGGGTATGAGAATTTCCCATTCCTGGCAGGCAGTGTCCGGGTAGGATGTCCAATCCAGTTGCATCGTTACCGTACTACCGCCGCAGGTGCTGAATCCACAATCTGCTTCGGGACCTGAGAAAAGAAAACAGGACATTAAACGACAGTAGTCCTCCCGGTGCCCCCGGCGGACAGTGATCTCATCAGGCCCGTATGCAGCTTTTTCAGTGAGGAGGGGGGGGGGGTTCGATTTTACCACAAGTGGAACATTTTACCAGACAATTATGACCGATTAGTGCCGAAGACACATGCAAAGAAAGGTTACATGTAATGAAAGGTTACGTGTAATGAGATCTTTGCAAGCGTCTTGAAGTTGTAAAGAAAAGTACGACGTGCTTCATCCTAGAATCCCCTGCCAACGAAGTCCACATGTATGAACTGCATGTTAATTAATTACAAAATAATAAAGCTGTATATATGCCATGAATCGAGAGATTTAATTTCAGGTATCTAAAAAAAGAAAAAAAATTCGGATCGGATTGGGTTAACATATAGTCGTTTGCCGGACTGCCTGTCAATTTCTTGTCTGTCTGTGTATATATCTGCCAGTGTACTTAAAAGTTTAAATAAAAGTTCCTAGATTGCGAGTAACAATGAATAGTGAGCAACCCATTGATACAGTTAAGGCCTGTCCACACAGGATGCGTTGCGTTCCGTTCCGGATACGACACGGCACGTCACTTTTATCACTTTGCTCGTAAATCAATGGAGCCGTCCACACAGCATGCGTTGCGTTGTGTCACGATCGATGCGGGGAAAAAAACTTTCATGAAATGCAATTTAACGGGATATGGATGCAAAATGGTACTTTGCTTGAGCTTAAAATCACAATGAAAAGCCTTTAAAAGAAGTAGGAAAGCTCATTTTTTGGCATTTTCTCACAACATTGGGAATGTGTACTTAGGCCTATGATTCTTTGGGTACCCACTAACCTTGCAATATTATTGATTTCGGTAGTGGAAAAACAGTTGTATTCATTGTTGGGACGGTGTAGGCAAGGGAAGTCTGGACACTAAACATGGCTGGACATGGGACATTTCACGGCACACGAGAAAATATAAATATACAATGTAGTGTATATAATCAGTGGCGAAGCTTCGGGGGCTTATGGGATCGAGCCCTTATAAATCGTTGCGCTCCAAGCTTCCCCACAAGCGATCTGGGCCAAAAAAAAAACTTCAAAAAACTTCACTCGACTGGGCTCCTCAACTTGATAATGATAGACTCTGACTGTAGAAAATCTCCATCCCAATCAATCCACTGAAATCAGTGGTGTGACAGGGGAAGGCCGTTAAGCCATTTCCCTCACTGATGCCGATTTGCTTTTGTTTCTAAATATACGCAAACTTTTTAACACAAAATTTTACTTCAAAGGTAGCTAATGTGACATCAGATTGCATGCAAGGACACCTAATTTTTCAAACGCCTTCAAAGGAGGAAGGGGACACCCCTCCACTAGGACACCTCCCCCAGGCCGGCGATCACGCGACATACTGCATGTCATTACACTTCCATGAGAGAAATCCTTGGTACGCCACTGACTGAAATCCATCGAGGTGAACCCACTTTGAATAATTTTGTACAAATTCGGATAAATTTTGACAAACTGAATGTGTTTAAGAATAAAATAAAATGAAATTTCACATTTTTTTCACAAAACTGCATTGCCATTGGAAACTACACACTGCATTTCAAAGTGACGCATCGAAATTGATGTAGTAAGAACGCATCCTGTACAGACAGGCATGAGTCTTGATGTATCCGAAATCTTTCGGAAAAAAAAAAACAAAAACTTGTGGTATCCGGAACGGAACGGAACGCATCCTGCGTGGACAGGCCTTGTCTGTTAACCGAACGGTAAAGGAACGACGGTCTATCTTTCTACAGAAGTAAAACTAAGCAGGTGAAAAGTACTCTTTTTTAAAAGGTACATTTGATTACCCTTCACGAGCTGGAAAGGGGGGAGCAATAAAAAATTTTGGCCCCAATATCCCCCCACTGTTCCTGTACATTAAATCATGAAATATAATTTACGTGTAAAAAAAAAAAGCTTAAAAAACTTAGAATTACTGCATAACTAGTAAACTTAAAGCCAATTAAGATTAGTAGGTTTTCTTTTGCTGCGAAAGCACTGTTGATCTTCTGCAAGTTAGAATGGGACAGAATTCAGAAGAGTTCGACATAGAGTTTGCTATTTAATGTAAATTTCCCTAGTGATAGAATTTTTAACGTTCCCCTAATCCTCCTCAAGTAAGGTTTCCTTTTCCCCTCTACACGTTCCATTCACTATTGTTATTTTATTTTACAGTTTAAAAAGTAGCCTTAGTTTTACGGAGAAATTCTAGACGTCATTTAACCACATATTTTTCAAGTTTTAATGACCCTATGTGGTACTATAAATGGTTAATTACGAGTCGGAGAGGTTGTAATTTCGTACAATTTTGAGGCATGGTAAATTTCCTTGGCAATATTTCATTCATCAAAGTTAGAACTTGTCCCTGAGTAAAGATGTATCATCGTTTGCATACCGGGATATCAGAGGAAGAAAACGGTATTGCTTTCGTTCTATTTCGTTTCGTTTTGTTTTGTTTTGTTTCGTTTTTTTTTTTTTTTTTTTGAGACGGGTGTTGTTTGCTTCAAGGTCGTGTGATGATGAAAATGACCTTTTGGAGTATTGGGTGCATTAAGCATTAAAAATGTTGAAAATAGCCACAAATTCCTTCAAAATCTGTAAAATATTGACAAATTTAACGACAGATTAGTGTCTTACGGCTGCGTCATGGATAAACATTGACTAAGTATGCAAGTTTTTGACGTCAAGATATGGACTCCCATGATGTGTCTTATGTTAATCCTTTGTTTATGTAACCTTTCTCAATTGAGAATTTTATCCACAGAGGGTTTTATTTTGGAAGCATGCATTTTTTCCTTAAAAATATCTATATCACTTAAAAATGTGAAACTCATTAATTAAACAATTAAGAGGCAAAATATATAGGGTTAACAAAAGAAAAACTGACAGTGAGCAACATTCCACACCATCTGTTTTGCATTTTTTTTTTCAATCTTTGAATAGTCATAACTCAAAAATGATAGTAGATATAAACAAAATTCCGACGGATTTTCACTCAGGATTTTACTTGGCAACTTTTGGCATAAATGGTGCTCTTTTCTAGAGGCATGCCACACAATCTTTCAAGGCGGAGAGTAACTACGGAGAGAATACAAATAGAGACATCGAGACCGAGTGAGGTATACTGAGGTCATACCTCATTTTTGTCACCCGTCGTAATTACTTGTTCGTTTTATTTCTGCGGAACTTTTCTTTGGCGCCATGATCGAACCTCCCTTTTTTTTGAGAAACTCTCTTTAATTAATTTCGAAGATATTTTTAACTAAGATACTCATACTTTAATGTTTCAAGCAACTTTCAGCTTACTGCCTATACCTCTATTGTCAGACTTTTTATACTTAACACAGCCATGTTTTTAATACTAGACATAACTCTGACTTCTTTATCCCCTTTTACAAAACCAACATAATATTAGTTGTACTGAACCGACTGTATGGAATGACTTACCATAGTCAGAAATTACTACTTTAACATGTCGTTTAAGTTTAAAGGGGAATAGGGCGTTTGTTTAAGAGAAAACATCCATATTTTTAAAACCAATGTTTGAGGACGTAGAATGATAGGTTGTTCAAAATAAGGAAGGACAGTAGCCTTCTTTTCAAGAAATAATCTTCTCGCACATAGAAATGCAGTTATTCGTTACTCAGCACTAATTTGTTTACCCAAACTTTTCAAAATTCAAATGATGCATCTTCCATTGCATGCATAATGTTTTGAGGAGATGAAGGTTTGGTAGATTTCTATTGAGGAGACGGAATGGTTTAACAATGATTAAAGCTATTTTTTTTTGTATGTCATGTCGTGTTGTGTTCTAAACACCCTGTTTCCCTTTATATTAAATTGAAGACATATTTGCTGCGATACTTTTCATTCTGACTTTAAGTGACACGTAAGTGACTTATGTGTCACTAAGTTACAGGGTCTAGAGTGATTATTATTTCAAAGGACGATTTAGAAACGTAATCAAGGAGTGACTTCACAATGGCACACTTAGTATATATTCCATTGTACAGATCAGTTTAATGAATCATATTAGTGATAATAATTTAATAATTATTAATCATTACTAGAATTATTGCGTTAACGTTATACAAAGCTGGCCTAATATGAATGGGCTTAACTTTTTCCCTCTTCTTGAAATATAGGCCTAACCTATATAAATAGATAATAAGGAAAAGTATAAGCAAGCACAGGCCTGAATTATCACTGAACGCCTGTTTTATTAGACAATTAGGAACAGATAAAAAATGCAAAAACTTCAATATTTTTATGACACAAGAAATGGATTTTCTTTGTGTCAGGTAAGTTTTGGACTTTCGGTTTATGATCCAGCATTGCGTTAATAAAATGTGAACTGTTTCCAAATAGTGCAACACGGAGAGATTGGGAAGTATAGTGAGAGGTCCTAAGACACTTGTTTTGGCACCGGGTGATGACAAAATGATTAATAATGATGAAAACGATTTTGTTTCAATAATGTTACTTACATATACTTGTTACTCCTGCAATTAGAGAAAATAAGCAGACAACCAATGTCAAAAGATGCCTTTCTCCAGCCATGTTGATCTCCATGGTTGTCAAGAAGGCAATTCACCAGTATCTAGTACCGAAAGCTGGTAATCTTTGTTCTAAATACGTGAAATAAACCAAAGTCAGAATTGACTGCGATACCAATAAGGTGTGTCCCGGCTCGCAAAGAATTTTATCTTGCAAGGTCAAATTGTGAAAGTAAATTTTCTAGAAGAGTTTCTTAAAAGAAATTTGCTTAGTTACGCTTGGGCGAGGTTGTACACTCAGAGCCAAAGAATGAAATTAGGTCATTCTGCTAACAAGGACAATGCGAAAGTTGTAGTTGCCACTTCTTTCTGAATAAATTAGAAAGGGAAAAGAATCAGAAACGCCTCCCGGACCTATTGCAAACATAAATATTAAGACTTTGGTTTGACATACGTGCATAACGTGCCAGAAACAGTCTTAGTGTACATTGATGATGTAGTAAGATGACAGTTGCTTGGTGTTGTCGCGCGTTACTGTAGACACTTCAAGTGATTGCGTACGGTGTAGGCAAAAATACTTAAACATTGAAGTTTCATCTCCAAAAGTTTGCTAAGGCTTTTAATTGCACCATTCAGACAATCTTGGGGAATAAATAGGTTTCAGTTGGTTAATTCTGCCATATGATTTCAAGTTCTTCTGACACAACGACAAAAAGTGTAAGGTAATGTAGTGGTTGACAGTTTTCATTCAAATCAACTGCGTGCTTCTTTGAACAAGCCAATGGGAAGCATACTAGTATTGAATATTCAGCTAGTCAAAACAACTCAGGATCACTGACGTCGTAACGTTGTAATCAGTTAGTAGGTTATTTGTAAATGCAGTGCTTCCTTTCACCAAATACTATTCCCGATACTGACCATGGAGCGATGACTTGAGTAGTATGTTTGTGATACACCTGTGCTGTTGCATATTCATTATGTAGGAACCGTTCATAGAAAGAACCCTAATTTTCAAATATGAATTCTGTTTTTTACTGTTTTTATGCCAGTCCCGTTGCTTTTCAAAGTAGTTACTGTCATTTCCCTTCATTGAAAGACGTAGTACGTCCATGTACAACCTCGCGTGTACATTTGGAAATAAAGAAAAAGTCTTGATCAAACAAGCTTATTCTGCTAGTTTTTCAGTACACACGCAATCACTTAATACCATATTCGGCGTTCGGAATGTTTACGTAGTCAGGTCGCAGACTTTTGGGTAGTATACCCCCTATTAGCCTGATTTCCCCATTGACTTACACACTAAATTGCAAAAATAACGTGGTCTCTGAAGCCTTGTAGACGTTTTCAACCGATACACGCTACCACTCTTTAGCAAGCTGACACATTGGCTATTCATGGCTTTTTCAATTTTCCGTACCTTAGGGGGTTAGATTTTCTGCTAGAGGCCGTCGAAGTTACTATACCTTGTCACTGGAGCAAATCACACATCTCCTCGAATAATACTGCTTCGCCAGCTCAAAGCCCATAATTTTTCCATAATTGCTTCAATCGGCACCATTTTCACACTTTGCATACATCAACTCGCCTGCTTCAATACTTAATCCACAAAAGGCCCTATCTCAAAGCATAAAATACCAAAAATGCGCAGGAATCTCCAACTTCTATATAGGGTAAGCCTATGCTACCTTCGAACACTGCTGTATTTTTTCATATATGTTATCCAAGCGGTGACGTCATGGCGAATTGCTTACTATTGAAATGAACTATGTGTTTTTTGAAAGATGGTAGATCAATGCATTGGCGAAAACATTTCATTTCCATAAAAAGGGTTAAAAGACAATTAAGAATGTTTCTATAGCAAAAATGATGAAAAACAAAAGCTGTGAAACAGTGAATTTCGAGGCTTTTTCCATTGACCTCAAAACGTTGTCAGTTGCCCTGTTCAATGCACTAGCTTTAATTGCAGGAGGAACAAATTCAAAGTATTTTGACATCAAGTAAAAAATAATTTTGTTATCTATCTGTTCATATCACTTTGAGGGTACAATACCATGTCAATGGAGCAGGTCCACGGCAAGTTTCCCTCGGGTTCACTTCCAGGGTCCACCTGGTGATGCGCTACCTCAAAGTCACACTGGCAACGGTGTACCTGACAGGGATCACGTACTAACGTAACCACTGTGTAGTGCCAACGACTTAAAAAATCATGGTCTCGGCCTCGGTTCTCTGGTATACCGCGTTGAAATACTGTAGGTATTCATACTGGTCGACCGGTGCATTACTAGATCATCAATTAATACGTTGTACCAATGTTAAAACTTAAGGTGAAATTAAATTTTCAGAATTGTTGCCGTACCAGCTATTTGTGTCAGAAATTTAAAACACGGTTGTCAATTACAGCAATGCACACAACTCCAATTTCTGCCAAAGATGTAGCCATTGGGCATATGGGCTATACCATGCATGCCTGGATATGTCAGCATAGTCCAGAGCATGGTTGCAATGCCTTTCGTATCCTCAAGTAGTACATCAAACCAGGGGTGTCAATGCATCTCCCTGATCAAACCTCTTGAAGAGTAACGGTATACTTCCACCCGGCTCGACCCCATTTTAAAACTTCCCTCTAAAATGCTTTGAGGATTGCCAATGTAGTCTACATGGAACTTAAACCGTTAAGATCCAGACAATTGCCATGGAAGATATTCACTGGGTTCATCATGGCGGTAGCATGATTGTCAGTTGCACGTGAGCCTTGAGAGAGACCAACGTAGGCTATCTGAAGTTCAAAGAAGCCATGAGCAAGGCCTATGTCCACAATATCAACTTTCATCACTTCATGGGATTTGCAAACAAGCTAGGCGGTCTGTATCATGGGTGTGGGTCTGATGGATTCATTTTTTGTTATAAATTGACAAAAAAAAGTGAAAGACATATAGCTGAGGTGCACTCATCTGATTTTATATCAAATTTTATACTTTTGATTATAAATATTTTCATTTTTCACAAAGAATCCAGTTAAAACAAATAAAGCTAACAAATGTTTGCCCAACAAGCTTGTTAGCCCACTGAACATTAAGTTGGCATGACCAACGAGCAGGGCCTCTAAGACCTGATATAGAGGGCTGCGGACTGACCGCATATTACGAAACGTGTATGTGTATAGAGGTTTTGAACGTGACGTCATAATAAGCAACTGTTGTTAAGCAGGCTGCCATACCGGATGGAATGAATTTTCGTGTAACTAGTACCAGGACCGTACTGTTACGGTGTCAGTAGCACTACGTGGTGGTCATTACGATATTTTCTTAGTTTTCATAATATAAACGGTCACAGAATACGGATGGTCCTTAACTGCGTAGCTGTAAGCTGTACGACTAGGAGATGCAAGAAGCTAACGTTCCACCGATTTCCTAATGATGAAGAAAGAAGCAGACGCGCCTGTAGTTAGCAGTACATCACCGTGAGTATGTAGGGTATGGTACGGAGCAGCTGCATGTATGTAGCCAGGCAGCTGTTTTGTTTTCCATTCAATAAGCCGTTTCTATGGGAACGTGACGTCACTGCAAAACCTCTAGAGGAGAAGGTATAGGTGAAAGAAATCCCACGTTCTTCCTGAGGGATTGATCTTTGAACGGGATTCCATGACTCCGTGTGATGGTTTAGCCCCCCCCCCCCCCACCACACACCCCCTTCTCATCACCATATTAAATCTCCAAATCAGAAAAAGAGTCACGTGGGATTTCGCACCGGAGGGTCGGAGGGCTCGAAAATGTATTGTCGTGTAATTGTTTCCAGAAATTATGAAAATCGTCATGGTAAAGTTATGCAAGTACAATGTGTATACGCTTAGGGCTGTGTAGGCCTATATGTGAACTAATCTGGCAAAATGACCGTGGTTCATAACCTTCCTTGGGATTGCTGTAAATGACTACAACGCGAAATATAGAAGGCCGTTAGAAATAATTTTCATTGCAAGTGCAATGTGTGAAGGTTATACTTTGCGTATGCATCAAGCTATGTTTGCGAAAGGCTGACGAAGTCACGTAGCCTGTTTTCAAATATATACCTAACGGAACATTTGTTTGTTTTTAGCAAATCACGACAACATTTTACTTCATGGATGTGGGGAAATCATAACAACAAGAAATGAATGTGAGTTTACAAAGTGCTTTGATAAAATACTGACGATATTCCCAGAGCGTTTCAAATGTGTTTAAGGATATAACACTTTACGGGCATACCATCCCCTCATGAAAGGAGGCCACGGTGCTTGCTACAGAAACAACATGCTAATGCGAAGTTAACTTAAAAAATACTGACACACTTATAGAGATATCATACCAACTAACCCACATCTTGAAAATATTTTTACATAAAAATAGAAAATACAAACTGCCTATATTTACATGATTAGTTGGTAACAATTTTAGCACTATTCGCCGGATGGATATTGGCCTTTTGGGTATAGAGCATTTAAAGTGATTACGTGTGTAGGCAAAAAGTAAAAACATTGAAATTTCATCTCAAAAAGTTTGGAAAGGCTTTTAATTAAACCATTCAGACAATCTGGGAAAATAAAAAGGTTTCAGTTGGTTAATTTTGCCATATGATTTCAAATTCTTTTGACATAACGACAAAAAGAGCGGTAGAATACGAAAATGTAGTGGTTGACAGTTTTCATTCAAATCAACAGTGTGCTTCTTTGAGCAAGCCAATGGAAGTATACTTGTATTGAATATTCAGTTAACAACTCAGGATCACTGACGCAAGGTTGTGTTCAGTTCGTAGGTTATTTGTGTTTCCTTTCACCAAATGCTACAATTCCCGATACCTACCAAGGAGCGACGACTTGAGTAGTATGTTTTTGACACACTTGTGAGACCTGTACTGTTGCATATTCATTATGTAGGCGGTTATAGTAAGAACAGTTAATTTTCAAATATGATTTCTGTTTTTTACTATTTTTATGCCAATCCCGTTGCTGTAGTTACCGTCATTTTCCTTCATTGAAAGACATAGTCCGTTCATGTACAACCTCGCGTGTACATTTAAAAATAAAGAAAAATTGAAGATCAAACATAATCTCATCTTTTTGGTTTTTCAGTACACACGCAATCACTTTAACCTTGTTCTCCTCGTTTAATGATTCTCAAGTTTGACATTTAATTTAACAAAGACATTTGTCATTAGATTCATGCTCGAATGTATTTTTGTCAAAGGGATGAGAGGTCTTGGAACCTCTGTGATCTTTCTCTTTTGAGTGGCCACGAGGGCCTCAGACAGATGTATAGCTTAATTTCCTTGAGTGAAAAATTGTAACTGCTCACTACAAAATAACCGACCACCAGAAGCTTCTGGGGAAGCATGCCCCTTGGACCCTTACAGGGTCTTTGCCCGCCTCGGGCCCAAAATTGACCTAAATCCAGGTCCCTGGATCCCACGCAGAACTGGGAAGGGGCTACCCTTACATCACGAATCTTGACACTGCTACTATGGAATGGTTATTATAAAGCTGTACCGATACGTAGAATACATATATGTGCACTTAGTTCATTAATTACACAATTCAATAGGTTTATCACGTTACTTCGTTCAAAATGGTAAAACAGGTTACAGTAAGAAGGAGTGCTGTCTCATTTCTCACGCACATATGCAAACATCAGGAAGCCAGTGAAGGAATTGTACTTTAGGCGAATCACATAACATTTGTCTCCCCCCCCCCCCCACGCACACAGATCAAGTCTTATTTCGTGGGCATAGGGTGATTTTGGTCCCTGTAATGATGGGGCAGAATTTTTGTGTGGAGAACCCGACCTATGTATGGGAATTTCCGGGTTGTGGATTTTTCACTACTCACACAGAGATTGACTGCCTCAGGTAGAAATTACACGCTTGGGCTGGCCCAGTAACTTTGGTCAATTACCTTTGCAATCTTAGCTGGGATATTGGTTACTCCATCAACACACAAGTAGGTCTGTTTCTAAGATGTTCATAGACTATATCCGAATTTGTGTTCTGCATGCTTTTTAATTAATCTTGGTAAACTTTCCTTACTTTCTGTGCAGAAATAAGACAACAAACTTATAAGAGGAGCAGAACAAGGAATTTGTTAAAACAAAGAAAAGAATACATGGCCCAGCTTAAAGGGAAATAGGGCGTTTAGAATACACCAACATGACATACAAAAGAATATAGCGGTAATCATAGTTAAAGCATTCAGTCTCATCAATAAACATCTACCAAGGCTTCATCTCCTCAAAACATTACGCATGTGATGGGTAATGTAAGATGCATCATTTGAATTTTGAAAAGTTTGGGTGAACAAATTAGTTTTGAGCAACAAGTAACTGAATTTCTATCTGTGAGAAGCTTGTTTCTTGAAAAGAAAGCTACTGTCCTTCCTTATTTTGAACAATCTATCATTCTACGTCCACAAACATTGGTTTCGAAAATATGGATGTTTTCTCTAAAACAAACGCCCTATTTCCCTTTAAGTGAGTGTTGACTAGCCACACAATTACAGTTAGCTTAGAGCTTAGAAGATAATGTTTCACACCCTTTTACCCCTGAAGGGAGAAGGCTAGCAATGATGGTTATTGCCTAATTGTCCATGAACTAGAAAGATGTTATCACAGTGAAGGTATGTTGGAGTGAAAAAAAAAATCTTGCCCCATGACTACTGGGGACAGAATCACGCTATGGGCAAAGAAAGTAAAAAGGTAGAAGGTGTTAACATAAACAGTCACTGCACCAAAGGAGAACACGTCACCAACGTGACATCAAGTTGATACAAAAACCCGAACACCGTGACAGCAACAACAAAAAAGTCCTCGACATCACACCCACAAGTCAAATGATGGGCATTGTACTGAGACGAAAGGAAGTCTGAAGAAAGGAAATGTAAAGTGAACGGTTTTCTAATATTTTAAGATTCTATTATCATATTACGAAAAATTTCCACGTCCAAATTGCATCGCTTTCGATGCTGTATATGTGAATGTTCAGCTCTCCCGGAATCACTCAAGTGTTATTTAGTGTAGGTTATCTGAGAACCATGTGAACAGACTGACTGACTGATCATGGAAGTGCAGTATATCTCTCCCAAGTGACCCTGTATTGCGTGGGTTAAGGGTTTCGTCAGTGGAAATGCAAGATTCAGCATGGGAAAAGGGGAAGTGTAAAGATTTTAAAGTTTGAATACACATCGGCAATTGCTCTCAGAGTGAAGTTGCCCCCCCCCCCTTACTAGTTGTTCCCTCCCTGAAATGTTCCATTAAGCGCTAGATTCACAAGGGTAGAACTGTCTTCCAGTTGGACTTCAACGTGGAAAAGAATGTACAACTGTCCCGTCTGGTTTCAAAAATGAATAGATGTTCACGATTTGTCATTGACATATATGTTACACGGTGTGAAGTCGTACCATGACACATCAAAGATTTGATAAAAATTATACTAAATAAATGTACAGTATAATAAAGGTTTATGCTTGTCATGTAGTGTTGAAACACACAAGCACAAACACATACAAATAACGTACATACATATTTAAGGATACATACTTATGTGATTGCATTGCCAAACTGCATTATAACCCAGGATACGAGTCATTCTCCTCCACCCCCCCCCCCTATACGTTGAGAGACAATTCGTGGGTCCAGAGGGGTGTGAGGTGACTTGTCATGGAGGGCTCACGTCACTGCGATCGGTCCATTCCGTTTACACACTATTCGAGTAAATGTTTAACGTTCAGTGACGACATGAACTCAAAATGAGGGATGGTAGCGCAGGATTTAAATGAAACAGCGTTTCATTCTCTCTCGCCCTCTTCACTAAAACATTGTCAACACCAAATCGGTATCCGTAAAACTTTAATTGACACACATTGCACGTGCTGTAATACGCATAACCTGGGGCATTTAAAATGAACACACTATGCAGAGTAAAAATGTAGGACAATCTGTGGATCATTCGTACACGCAGTCATGTAAAGGAGAAAAAAGTTCAAAGTAAATATCTCCAAGAAAGAGGTCACTAGGCCCTGTACCGTAGGGCATAATACATTGCATGTGCAATCACTGAAGAGGGACCTATATTCCATTGTTTTTGGCAATTAATAGAATATCCCAAATGGCGATTAAACGGAAAATTCCACCAACAAGTGGAGTGGCTATTAAAGGGGCTCTTTGAGTTATTTATTTTTCCAAACTTGTCAAGTTCCCCTCACATTCTAATGGATAGGAACATTACTCATTGAGCAATGAAAGATTTAAGTCGGTTTTAGAAGTTTGTGATCAGACACTTTTACGCATAAGTACTAATTAAGTGATATTCGCACAGCCAGTATGCAAACTAGGGTCACAAATTGAAAAGAAAAAGTGTCACTTGATTGTTTTCAAAACTACAGCATGTGAAACTTGAAAAATCATGTTACGACGAACAAATTACCATGCATGCGGTTTTACCCTCCACAATCCTAACATATTGATCGATATCAACTCGATATGCCGCTTTTAATAGAAGTGAAGAAATTTTTCACTGAAGGCATTTCAAACCGCGTGCCAATATTTTGCTAATAACTCAAGATATTGATGTTTGGAGGAACACTCCTCCGGTGAAGAGCGATTTGCACTTCCTCGAGGTTACAAAACGACCACAAAACAACCGCACAAGTTATTACATGAACCGTTTGTTTTTCTTTGGAGCCGAAGCGCTTATTCATCTCATTCTCCACATGTAATGTACGGGATGAGATGTTTTAATTGCTTTGGGACGTTAAAATGTACTAAGGCTCCCTCAGTTGCCGTAGCAACAGTTGCCATGGTAACATACCATTGATATATGAGACATCAGTGGTGTCTACCCTGGTATGATACTTTAGGCGACATGAAACCCCCCATCAGGGTAGAGGTCAAAATGTGTGAAAATTTGTCTGTGAGTGCGCGCGAAAGAAGAGTTCAGTTTCAAAAGTGCGTGTCCGATACTCCTCCTAGACCAGAAAGCCGATGAGGGTCAAAGTTGGTAGATAGGTGACCCATGGTCTGAAGTTGTGTCTCCTGTCAAAATTTAAGGTCAGAGGTCAAAGGTCAAATTAGTGACAATTTTATTGCTGCTGGATTTCTTAAACCAAAATGGCTATTAACATGGAACCTTGAAATATGTGACTGGTATACAACATTTTATCCAAAAATCATGTTTGCATGTGTTTTGAGGCCAAAGAGTCAAGTTAAGAGGTCAAAGGTCAAGTATGACACCAAAAATTGGCGTCCACAACTCCATAGGTCAATAGGGCACATAATATAGTACGGTAGGTTCTGTTAGCTGCAAGGTGCAACATAACTTATTACATCGTTCCGTCTCCACACATATTGCAACTTTTGCAACCATGTTTGGACTGAACCATTATTTATTATAACAATGTCATTTTCCATGCTTTTGGTAATTCCCCCCCCCCCCCACTCAGTATGTACATGTCGTGTATACACCAGCCAAGGAATTGAGTTGTTTACAGTGCGTTTTGGCGAGAAAGGCAAATGATTGCGACGTGTTTTTTAGAAGAGTGGCGGCGAGCTTATCTGAATCTGAATCAGAAATCAGAGCAAAGAAAAAAAAAATGAAAGGATTGCCGTGATGCACACACGATCTGCATGGGAATGTGTACTTTGCGTGACTGCTACATTTACAAAACACTATCGCGTTATGTACACATTCATGGCCGAGTGTGTTGCGCCAAGCTATACCTGCGCCAAGCTTTACTTATGTGTTGTGTATAATGTAAAGCACTGGGTGTTCAACCAAACTCGATCGACTATTAATGCATACGTGTAAAAGAGCGAATATTATGGACAACGATAGTAATGAGATGCAACTCTGTGGATCGCCCTCTTGTTTTAGTATTGCAACTTGACAATACAGTGAAAAAATGAAATTGACTTCAGGACTGTAAAGTCTAACATGTGAAGATTAAAACTAACTCCTCTAACAGTACCCATAATGTTCCTTTTAAGACAATCAAGATTACACAGAAATACCAAGGATATCCAAGTATTTGTGATGTGCGTGATATCACTGGTTTTACATAATGGTATATACCATTTCAACAGATATCCTTGTAAATCCATAACTTTCAAACGGAACGTACTGTCGAAATATGGTTTTCACCAATACAAGAATATAATATCACTAATTGTAATGAAAAGTTCTTTTTCTTCAGTGGACAATCTCGTTAAGAAGTCCTTTAATGAAAGCGCATACTTTTTCATTTTTTATTCCAGTCTTTACTTTTTTGTGTAAGCACTTAACGTACCGCATCACCTTTCCTTCTTTTCAAATCAAGATATACAACAACTGTTTGAAGAAAGACAGCCCTCTCCAAGATGTCAGTGTAATAACTGCGAATTTGTTGTTCTTTGAAATTCAAGTCATGCTTGTTTAACCTTGAAATATGACAAGGGGGCAGACTTTAGATTAGTTTCAGTGTTCTAGGTTACACCTAAATTTGTAACGGAAATTTAAGGTAACTTAATATTTGAAGTTATCGTAATCTTTCAAAACTGTCAAGATTATGAAGATTTCCTACGAAAATTCAAGTAGCTGTGACCTTGTGACATTACGACTCTTCCCATGATCAACTACAAAAAAAGATATTTCTTTTAAAATATGCAACTTCCAAATGGGATATGCATACATGGTATCCGCCAACAAAAAGGAAAAAATATCCCCATTGTTTGCGAAACTTTAATCTTCCTCATTTGCCGATCTCATTTCTTTAGGCAAACTAGACCGATCAAACTAACATAGTGAAGACAGGTAAACATAACCCCAGTTGTGCCCCCTCCTTACCTTATACAAAGCGATATTTGGATTCGTTGTCAACGGGTAATAAGAACGGAGGAATACCAATTAATGTTGAAACCTCATTAGGTGTTTTACTAAAGAATTTGGACAAGGGTAACAACAGGCCGGGCATTTCGTAATAACCAAAATGTGGGTTAACTCAGAAAAGATGCTAGGTTTTAAGGAAGGAAAATCTTGTATCGAGGATATGAGTTTATTGCTCAGTCCCAATGTTTGCATCAAGTTTCTTCGGTATACACTCGTTGTGACCAACCATGATAACATACCTGTATACTGTATATTCATAGCAAAATTGTTCATCGTGGGAATGTGTGTTTTACAGTCCTTTGCAATGTTCTCTAATAACGTAATTCTGTTCTAGAGTTTTGAGCAGCTATAAGGAATCCTCGGGAAAACTTTGAGAAAGTTTGAATTAGCTAAACATTTGTAACCATGGCGATCTCGACGTAACAGAAAGTACCGTTAAATAATGGTGTCACATTTACAAAGGAGGGTGTTGTTTCAGGCAAATATTCTGCCTAATCATCGACTGTGCAAACTGACGTAACGAAATGTTGACCTGAGTGTACACAAAGGACTTGACGCAACCTTTAAGGGCGTTACATATTCCTGCAGGCTGACCTACAGTGTGGTAGTACTGTATGTACAGAATACGCACAGGGTTTTCTGTGATATCAGCTATAGTAAGAAGTGGAGTTATATTTTCAGTTCAGGGATGAGAATCACTTTACCTTCATCTAGACAAGAGTTAACTTATAATCACTGTGTAAAGGTGACACCTACCTCGACCTCGACCGTTACGACACAAGCAGCTTTGCTTTGACATAGACCTACATCGCCCAATTAGACGAAAATTTTTGGACTATTCATTAAACAAATATCACAAAGGTCTCAAAAGTGATGTTGAATCGACCTATCTTGATCTTATGGAAATCTGGCTTTTCCTTCTTGATTTGACAGAAAACAGCCACTGAAAGGGTACAATGAAAACTGTGCCGTTGAACAGCAATGAAGTCTTTGCATAAAAATTGTACGTCAATTAAAGACTGTGAGGAGGAAATCATCTAGCCTTATCGGCATATTTTGGTTTCATGACGGTTGCTGAGTATTTGATTCTTTAAGTTATATATAAAAAAATAAATATATATATATGTGTGTGTGTAAATGTGTGTGTGTGTCTTTGATTGTACACTTGGAAGAATCAATCATCCATGAGTTATCTTGAAACAAAGCACTATAAAGTATAGGATTACTTTCAATTTCTATAGGATAATGTTACCACATTAATTGAACTTTCTGTTTTGAATTATATCCGTAAGGAGCATGCATCATGATATTATGAAAGATCCCTATCAATGGCTTTCAATGGATTATATGATTATATTTCATTCATTAAAATAAAACAATTCTTGAATCATACAGTCATCCCTCAAAGTCAATCTGCAATTACGTCGGTAAACAGTTTCCAGCAATCGCAGTGCTCTTATATCTTCTTCTTGGAGGCTTTTTTAGATCAAACTTAGAGCAATTATGTTTAGGATACTGCGATTGTTAGTTGTCATAAATTATCCAATGTTCGTGTTGGGAGGAATCACGCTATCGTTTAACACATCGCACAGCAACCAGACGGGCTTCTTCACCACTTTGGGTGTAACTATCAAATTGTCTTGTACCCTTCCAGACGGAGCCAGTGATGTCGTTATCTTTAAAGGAAAAGCGGGAAACTCGACTATCGTGGTCGAGAATAGAAACGCGACGTCACCTCGTTACAAGTCGTTAACCATATCCAGCAGCAGTTACGATGTCGTGATTCACAACATATCCCACTTTGACTCGTCACGGTACACTTGTCAGTGTCAAGTGAGCTACTGGTTCCCATGGTTCTCAACAGAGGAAGAAGCTCTAACGTATCTGTACGTCACCGGAACGTCTACTGAAGATGAATCGGGTCTGCATTACGCATCGGGAACTCCAGCACCACCGAGAATAGTTACCATCGCTGTCGTCACATGTTTGGGGAGCATCGCTTTTGTGATTCTTTCAGTGGTCATTTTCTGGGTATATATGAGAGGCAGCGAGTCACATCACGAGAAGAGCGAAAGCAGAGAGTCCATCGCAGAGAAAGAAGATGCTAGTATGCCGCAGCCACCTGCGTATTCTAGATCTATAGTTGTGAGTGGTGTCGATACTTTTGATGACTGGTACGAGGTTGTCCAATAGCATGATATGGCATAGATCTAGGATTTGTCTTCTGGAATTAACAGGTAAAAACAGGTACTTTTATGCAATGGGAATCATAATCTCCGAAACCGTAAAAAATTTAGACAAATATGAATACCTTCCGTAATGTAATGCATGAATACATGAGGGGGGGGGGGTCAGGGGGTTCGGACGAACCCCCCCACAAGATCTGGAATTCCGCTCAGCCTATGATAGTATAGCCTACGTTAGCAACATATAAAATGAGTTTTAAGTTGTTGGTCATTGTTATCGGGAAAATGTTCCACTTGTGGTAAAATCGAACCCCCCCCCCCCACTAAAAAAGCTGCATACTGGCCTGCAGACGGATTGAATGATAAACGAAACTGGTTTCCACGTTAAAAATTGTCAAATAAAAAGTTTCAAATAGTAAAAATGGAAACAAAAGTAAAAGACAAATAATTACTGTTGATAAGTTTGAAAAGGGTGGCCATTTAGCAAGTGAGGAACGGAAAAAACTGGACTGCGTGGCAAAATAAAATTAATGAGGTGTACCATGCATGAAAGGATAATTCTTATTTTACGTAGTGTCGTCACACAGTGAAAAGTTGTCTACAATTACAAAATTCCCTAGTCTAGAGAATAGCAAACAAAATACCGTCTTTAGGAAGCATTTCATCTCCTCCTCAATGATGAATGTACTTGCATGCGTTTTTCACCTTTTGGAAATCATAAAAATGATAACAAAAATTTTGGTTCGGTTGATTCATTGACGGTTGCCCAGCATATGATTTTAAGACAGACTCTCCCAACTATTTCGTGGCTAGTTCGTTGGATGTCATGTATGAAACGTATGAAAAGCTTTTCGCACTAGAACCTGTCCGAAAAAGTCACGTCAACAGCTCATTTATAAAAGAGTATTTGGAAAACCATTTTGGTGTATACCTTATGCTATAAATGCTATAGAATATTACTTGATGTAAGTTTTAAGTTCTGTGCATCAATTTTAGCTGCATGATTTTTTTTGAACTACAACACTGACCCTTTCAAATATCCGCTGTACAGTTGCTGACCTTCACAGTAGAGCTAATCTTCTCTCAACAAAGTAGTTGATACTCTCAACTCACAGTGGCAGATCTTCTTACATGATGGCAGCTAATCTTTCCACGTCACTGTAGCTGATCGTCTTACATCACAGTAGAGCCTTGTTCCCATTTGAGTGAGCGCGGTGGATCATGGTTTTATTGCATCGAGTGGTGTCGAATAACTTGATCCAGGACCGCGTTCCCATTTGAGTGAGCACGGTAGATGAACATGTTACATGAACACATTGCGTAAGCACGAAATGGTCACCAACGTTTACAAGTCGGATATCGCACACTAGCACTGTATCACAAAAATGTACATGTGCGCGTGTTGCTAACTGCATGCACACTACAACAGTAGCATAGTATTGGTCATATCATAATTTTGCAGCTTAGCACTAACTTTGGGCCCACTTCCACGACGTACTGAGGAGCGTGAGGTATTAACACATGTCAATAACGTCGTTTGTTTTTTAATATGGAGGTAAACATTGCTGGTTTGGCAAGTTTGCTTGTGGTTCTATGTCAGTTATGAGTTTATTACATCGAAGGCAGTTGACCACTTGACGAATGTTGCTACTTGTTGCAATAAACTGCCATTCGGCAGTTTATATACACTTTATATTAGTGGTTCAATTTATCGGTAACAGAGCAGATGTAAGAAGAAATTGTTTTAAAAAGCAACATACCGAAAATAAGTCAACGAACAGACCAAATTTCTTATAAATTATCAGGGCGCAAATTTAAAATCTGTACCATATGAACGTGCTCGCTAGCTCTTTTAATTATACCTGATACCTTGTCCGATTGCTACCGATTCTAAATTAGTACCATTATCAGAATTGCAGTAACTTAGCCCCTTCTCGGTCAATCGGTAGCGAAATACATGCAGAAAATGTGCGCTGTACATGTACGCTACACTACTGCACTATGGTGTATACACTTGCTCTACTAGCGACGTGCCCAGCGAGGCTTAAGTTAGAACTAATTACCTGCGTTTGCCACCGGAAAGCAAATGCGTGCCGCGAAGGAATAAACCGGAGATCCAGGGTCACTTGATCTACCGATGTGTTCCCATTACGAACTTTGATCGAGCGCGGTCGATCTGATCTACCCCGATGGGTGCATCAAAATCGGTGGATCTTGATCTTGAGTGAGCGTTGTTGATCCGCGTTCCCATTAGAGTTTGATCTAGCGCGGTAGATCTTGATCCACTGCGCTCACTCAAATGGGAACACGGCTTGAATGATCTTGTTATCTCATGGAAGATTAATTCTTTATATCACACTACTGATCTTCTTACATTACGGTCGTTGATCCTCTCACAAAACAGTGCTGATCTTCTCCCCAGAGTGCTGATCTTCCCACACGAAAGTACTGATCTTTTTACATCGACTTAACTGTGTTGTGATTATTATCACAAACCTAATCCTCTTAACATTCAAGTATAAGCTCAATTTTTGATGACTTTATCTTGTTTTTCGGAGAAAAATGCTTGCAGAATGCCTTCAGATTTATGCAACAGATTTATAGCTGATGTCCATGTTACTATCATTCCGACATGTCAAGGGTATAGTTTAATTACCATTTCTCTGAAACGAGTTTTTCCCGTAATATCAGTTTGAATAAATATGTTATGAGAAACTGTATTTTACCATGTTTAACAGATACCGATGCCTAAACCTCGGTCGTACCGTGTAAGCATATCATGTGCCCTGTCATTATTACCACGTACTTGCTTGCGTGGAACTTATTCTCAATTTGAGGGGTAGTAACAATTCAAATTTGTCAGAATATACTAATGTTAAATACAGTTTTTATCCTGAATGTGTAGAACGGAAAAGGGGGTCAGCTGAAGCTGCTAAAATCCGTCTCCTGAAAATGTCTGTTTTCGTAAGACAGTCAATCATGTCTTACGGCTAAGCCACTAACTGATGGAGATGCATTTTCTGTCACTGTCACTCTCACGGGCGCACTTGATATGTTCATAAGACAGTTTTTCATATGAATTATCATATTGCTGGCTATTAATAGTACATTTCTGTGTCACACTTGGCCATTTCGAAGCGACTTCATACGCTTGTTTATTTTTTTTTCACCGAACTGTTCGTATCTTAGAATTTTCACTGAAAATGTAATCGTAAAGTACAAAAATAGAATCGTGATAAACATATGTTCAGGCTAAGTATGGCCAAGTACTGGACTGACAAACATGTATGGAGGAAGTTTGTGGCATATATATAACGACCAACTGCAGAATTTTTAGATCAGTTTTGGTATTTTTTCTTTTTTTTTCATATTCATATATATTTCACATGGTCGTTTCAGATGGGGAAACTTATACCTTACTCTTGGACGAAAGAAACATCTTAATGTGATCCGGCCTTGGATGGGTGAATCTCTTTGTTAATCATTCCCCCATTCCATTCGGCCACAGCATCTTACGCTATTCGCATGTCCTTATGTAGTTCGACTGCTTCACCGCCATGCGGGTTTGTCTCTTCTTTTTTTTCGTTTCGTTATAGGTGGGTAGCTACCTAAGGATACCCAATTGAGTTCATGAAATTTGACGAACTGTCCTTAAGTGAGGACGTCAGAGTATCAGATACTTTTGCGAAGCCGAAAACATTTCTTAAACCAGGGGATACTCTCCTTCTCTCCGACGCATACGATACATCATAGTTCCATTGGCTTTAAGAAGTTGCAATTCTACAAAATCATAATGTGATCGTTGATGCCAACGGAGTGAACTGTACACAACTTGGTTTTTGTGGCATTGAGTGACACCAGCATTAATGGGCCTGAATGAGTCAATGTCAAGAGTGTTTGTCTACTGTAAATTATGTTTTTAGCTGGAATTACATTCCTCATATTTTATCATTATTTCTTTTTTAACCACACCACTTTACTCAGTGTCATTGCTTCAAATAACTATGCTAATTTGAAGTTATCGAAATGTAACGTCACTTCGGAAAAGTGCGTCCCGTTGAATTGAAATAAACTTTCACTTGAATGACACAAATCGGTTTATTTCCTTTTAGTGAATCAGAGTGTGTCACAACTGATATTCAAGGTACGCTAGAAACAAGTAATAGGCAATGCTTTGTTCCCCAAAGCGAGGCAATTACTTTGGTTTCGACGAAGGATTCATTCATCAATACAGTTTTCTAATCCTACACATGAAAAGTTTCTTTTTACCTCCAGAAAATGAAAGTAAACCCTGGTTTTGTTAAAAAAAAATTCAAGTGTATGCCTTCTCCTTACTCGAATAAGATAGAGAGAGACTAGCCGTCAGCTTTTTGATGCCTTCAAAGCCTATCCTTTGCTATTTGTTAAGCGTTATACTCAGGACCGTCAGGACAAGTGGGAAGGAGGGGTGGCATGTCTTACCCCCCTAAAAAAAAAATTGTCGGAGCGAAAGTCTGAAATACCAGTTTATATCTTTGTCTAACACGTTTTATGGCACAAAGAGGTGCCTAATATTGCTCCAGATTGTGTGTAAGGTTACCTTGTAATTAAAAAATTCCTCAATAAATCTGAAATATCATTTGAATTTCCCATATTTCAGTCTATATGAACGACGGTAGTCGAAAAATCTAAAATACCTGTTGGAATTTTTCATATCTCAGTTAAGCACATCTTACGACATAAAAAAGGTAGACAAAATATTGCACCAAACTGTGTCCAACGTGAGTTAGCGGGCAATTAAAAAATAAAAATCTGAAATCTAAATCAATAAATATGAAATACCATTTGAATGCCAATTATTTCAGTCTAGGAGCAATGATAACGAAATACCACTTGGAATTTTTCATATCTCAGTCCAGAGCACATTTTGTGACTTCCAAAGACTGAAAATATTGCACTAGGTTGCATGTAAAATTACCTCATTAGTGACAAATTTCTCACAAAGCTGATTGTGGACACTGCTCATGACACTTGGAGCTAAATCCTATCCTGCAATCATTACCTCAGGCTTTCTCTAACCTATCAAAATTCGATCACATGACACTTTTGTCTCGTGAAGGTGTTGTTGTTTTACAGTCTTACAAAACTTATCTCTACAAGAACTAGCTCTTTGAGAAATCGACGGTTATTGCAAAGTAAGTCTAAAGACTGTAATCGCCAGAAAGTAAAACTTGTTGGAATATTTTTTTTCTGAACTAGAAATTCCAAGGGAAAAAAACTTATCGCGATAGATGCAAAATATTAACCAGATTTTATCTAAGGTTACCAGGTAAAATTTCCAAAAGGGAAAAGAAAACTGTGTTTGTTAGAAAGTAAAAAAAAATGTTGCCTCAACTTTTCTGGAATTTTGATGTACCAGTTAAGAATCTAAATTATTTCAATTTTTCATAGAAATGTTTTCCTTATTTAATAAAAAATTGCAGACATGAGATTCCTATTTTAAGGCTGGTTACATGCAGCTCGGGACACGTGGGAAGTCCGGTTTTAGACCATGGGGGGTATACTAAACAACCGACGGTGGGAAATCATGGGATGAGAGACGGTTAGACTGTGAGAGGATTGTAAGAGGAGAAAGTTTCCCTCAACGTTTTGAGAAATGGCACATTTTTCCATTGCTGGGGGGGGGGGGTCGGTCGTGAGGCGAGATAAAATAAAAATGCAAGAGTGACGAAAATCTGAAACATCAGTTTGAATTTCTTGTATCTCAGTTAAATACAGTTTATAACAATGACACAATTTATTTCCATCCACTTGGAGAACATAGCATATAACAGAGAGACAATGGTAAATGCAACATAAATATTTACATAATACATATTTTAAGTCTGTCTTGAACTTATTCGAGATATGAAGGAAAAGGAGAAAACTGAAGTATAATACTTATAGATTGTTTTCCCCTCATAAATTATTTACACGATAAATAGAAAAGAGGTTTAATAACAAGAACAACAACACTTATCACTAACACCAATAGAAAACACAAGAGAACAAAAGGAAAGAAAGAAGAAAACTGCAAAAGGAGGAGAAAATATAAGCTAGTAAGGCTATAATAAGGCTAGTACACTCTTTCAGAAATCATCTACATAACCAAAGAAAGGA
Organism: Stichopus chloronotus; assembly: GCA_021234535.1. NCBI lineage: Eukaryota > Metazoa > Echinodermata > Holothuroidea > Aspidochirotida > Stichopodidae > Stichopus > Stichopus chloronotus. The sequence continues at coordinate 7,165,713 of SFZH01000008.1, forward strand.
GATATAGGTTAATTGTGAAAAATTTGCGATGACAATAACTTTTGCTCATACCTTATTTTAAAAAGGGAAAGGATTTTACTTTGTTTAATACTGTCATCAAATGAATTCCATTGTTTGACTGTTGAGGTTGAAATACACTATTATTTTCTCTTTGTTCTTACCTAATTTTGTTTAAAGTTGTTCTTTTGTCTTGTGTTATATCTGTCATTTGATGCTAAGGAAAAAGGCTTGTAGGGTCTTAGGTAATAACATATGGTACGCCTTAAACATAAATACTCCAGTGCTGAAATCTATAATTTGCCATAATGTTAGGGCTTGTAACTTATGGAAAAGTCCAGCCGTGTGATCTAAGAAATTTGCTTTACATACAATATAAATCACCCTTTTCTGGTTTAGAAATAATGGGGTAATACTGGATTTGAAAGTACTTCCCCATACTTCAGAACAGTAATTGAGATATGGAAGAAATATGGCACATTATAATGTATACAATGCCTTAGTATATACAAATTGAGTGGCTTTATAACTGATTTCAATACTTTTAGAAAGTTGTCTGGATATGTGAAGAATATGCTCTTTCCAATTAAGATTATGATATATATATATATATATATATATATATATATATATATATATATATATATATATAAAGCAAGCTTGACCAGTCGTGCATCCCTACTCCGCCCTTCCAAAAAGAACATTCAACGGAAATACCCCCTTGTCTTGGATTTTAATCCACATCTTCCTGATATCTCCAAAATTCTACACAAACACTTTCCCTTGTTAAGAAATTGTACCCAGGTCAAAGACCTCTTCCCCCAAAATTCTATCATTTCCTCTTATCGTAGAACGAAGAATCTCAAGGAGATTCTCGCCCCTTCAAAAATGCGACCCCTTCCCTCTACACAGCATACCATCACCAAAGGGTATTTTACTTGTACTAAGAAATGTGATCTCTGCAAAAACTTTTCCAGCACATGTTCTTCATTCTCAAGTTGCACTACCGGTAATTCATATATGATCAAAGAAAATATTACTTGTACTTCATGTAATGTTATTTACCTAGTTACTTGTCATAAATGTAACATGCAATATACCGGCTCAACTTCTACTGCATTCAAAGTCCGTTTCCGAAATCACAAATCTGCCATGCTTACTAACAAAAAGACATGTGAGGTGGCTATTCACTTCAACAGTTCCCCTCACAGCTTATCCGATTTCGTTTTTACCCCATTCGAACAAATCCAAAATACAAGCAATACCAATAGAAATCTCCTCAGACGTGAAATCTACTGGACAGCACAATTACAAACTCTTAAACCCTTTGGCCTCAACAAAAGAAATGAACTACACTCTCAAAAACGCATCAACTTTAGCTCTTAATCTTCTTTGCCCTTTGTAACTTAAGCTCATTTTTCCTCTTTACCTCTTGTAATCTGTCTTTATCTTGTTCAAGTTCAAGTTCAGTAACTTTCTGACATTTTTGCTTCTACAGTCATTGTACTTCAAACTCCACACTGAAGAAGGTCGAACGACCGAAACGTTTGTTTTTAATAAAATTTTGGAGTAACAGAAGTTCAGTTTCTTTCCTGTCACGTCTTTTTGCGTTTTTATTCTCTCTCTCTCTCTCTCTCTCTCTCTCTCTCTCTCTCTATATATATATATATATATATATATATATATATATATATATATATATATATATATATATATATAAGCAAGATCCGGAAAGACGACAAACAGGACATGTCCGAATGAGGGTAGGATCACTAAAGATGATACCGTGCTACACAAAAAGTAACAGAAAAGAAACGTACATAACACAAACTACCCTGCCAAGCTTTCGGACCCTCCGCGGGTCCTTCTTCAAGGCTGTACAAAGCACAAATGAAGAAAAGTAAAGAAAGGGCAGCAGAGGAAGAACAAAATCACCTACTCGGAATGTTGAGATCAAGAGGGCGGTCTGTACACAGGGTTTCTATCCAGAAACGCTCCTTATATAGGCGACGAAACTTGGACCCAGAACCTATTAGACTTTGCAAAGTCTTTCTCGGCTAATGAATTCTCCTCCTTTCCTCACAATTTGAGCTGCAGCCTACTTATACCCAACCGAGGATATGTACTCATCTAGTAATAGGGTTCCCCTGTGATCACCGTCCACCGGAAAGACTTTGGACACTCGATATAATTATCTACAAATGAATAGTCACGTTTGACATTAGGGTTAATACATATTAAAATACTACGCGTTGGTCTAATGAAATGAGCCAATAGCAGCGATCGAACAATGAGAGAAAATAATGGTACCTAGGCTAACTTTCACCGTATCACCAGATTTGCCTACGGCAGAAATAGGATATCGCTAAGAGAGGCCTCAAACAGTTGAAGGAGAGTAGAATATTACCATGATAGTTACGTAACTAATCAGTCGTATGTCCTTTCCCCATCATCACTCCCATCATTTCTCACGATGGCCGTGATTGACTTCTACCGAATTCGGTAGCGAAAAACAATGGTGTTAGTTAAAAGTTGTGTGCATAATTAAAACGAGTGTCCAGAGTCTGCGAGGGCAGCTATCAGTGGGGGGGGGGGGGGTAAACACTCTTCCGGAAGAACAGTACAGTGTGGCAGAACCAAGATTTACAGAAACTTTCCGGCCCAGGCAGACTCTGCAGAGTCTAAGAACCCATATGATCAATAACAATAAGTCTGAGGTTGTCAACCATGTGATCATTGGTGGAAAAGTGAACCGCCACAGGTTTATTCCTATGTCTCACCGAGTGCTTAATATTTGCACGGTGGTTGTTCATCCTCTACCTAATCTCATTACCAGTCTCACCCACATATTGAATACCACATTTATTACACTGTGTAAGATATATAGCATTCACCGACCTACAGCTAGTAGGACGGCGGATATCAAAAGTAACACCCGTAACATGACTCGTAAATGTAGCGGTAGCAATGACATGTTTACACATTTGCAAGATACATTACTACACTTAGCGCAACCTATCTCCCCAGGGATAACGGTACCGACGTTATCAGGGGTGCGCGGTACCGCAGCGCGAACTAGGATATCCCTCAAACTAGGAGGGCGCCATATATATATACACACCAAGAAATTTAGTGGCATACACTCTATCGATATTAATGTCATTTATAGTGATTACCAAGTCAGAATTGATATTATGATTGGAAAATAGCATGTAATTAGTTTTATTAACATAAAGTGATAGTTTATTCACTGCAACTACCATACATCGACTTTAAGAAGTTCATTATCTATTGTCCTGCATAGCGAACAGATGGCATTATGAGAACAAAAAATGTCATCTGCAAAGAGTACAAATTTGTTGTTGAAGACATTGCAAATATCATTGATGTATAAAATGAATAACTTTGGTCCGAGGATAGATCCTTGCGGTACTCCACAAACTACGTTTTGTAATTCTGTACTTAAGTGATTAATTTGTACCTATTGCATTCTATTGTTCAAATAACTAGACAGCCAATCATGAACTATCTAACGGAAACAATAATGCTCTAATTTCGTAAATGATGGTCTATGGTGTCAAAGGCCTTCTTTACGTCAATGAAGACCCAATGGTTGATTTTTTATTTTCCAATGATGTATTGATTTTCTCATCTAACTCTAATAGTGCCATGGATGTAGAACGTCCAGACCTGAAGCCATACTGCAGACTTCCCTTAAGGAGACTGAATTTGGAAACAAAGTTTTCTAGTCTTTTAACAAATAACCTTTCAAGTATTTTAGGAAATTGTGGGAGCAAAACGATTTATTACAGATAAAAGTGGAAGGTTTTACAACTGACGAGATAATACGTTTGACCAATGACATGCTTAAATCATCGCTGTCTCCAGACGTTTTGTTACTTAAATTTCTAGCAATATCCAAAACTTCACCTTCAGTAGTGTCCGCTAAAAACATGGAATGTGTATTCACCTCATCTAGGTTATCATATACAGTACCTGTGCTGGTGTAGTTGATGCTAAATCAGGTCGAATATTAGTGAAGACTTTATTCAAACCGTCTGTAATATCTTTACCATGCACCTCCTTATTATCTACTCTGAAAGTATCAGCATAAGCATTACTTGTCTTCTAATTACTGCCAATAATACCATTTAACACCTTCCATTAATATTATTTTTATGACTATCTATAAGTTTTGCATAGTAATCCTTTTGGCAAAAAGTCAACACAGAAGTAAGTTTGTTCTTGTAACTCTTATACCTTTGGTCACCTCAACAATTTTTCTTTTTACATGCATTTATCAGACCTTTTGTAATCCATGGTTTGTTACTTTTCCCAACGTTTAGTTGATTTTTTGGTTACAGGACAACATTCATTATATAACTTAGTTACGATATTAATAAAATGGTCGTAAGATTTGTGAACATTTGTGGCAGTGTAAACCGAATCCCATTTTCCTGAACTAATTTTTGTTTGAGAAGTTGAATAGATGCGTCATCTTTCTTCCTGCGATACAAGACATGTTGCACACTTGTTCTATGTATACTGTAATCAATTATGCTGAACACTAGAAGATGGCCACTTACATTATTTAGAAACATTCCCTTCTTCATGTCCATATTCATGACATTGGTAAAAATATTATCAATCAGGGGAAGCTGAATGTTCAGTTATAAGAGTAGACTTGTCGATTAATGAAAAAAAAAAAACCTAAAGTGAACATTGCATCGACAAAGTCTATGGTACCATTATTATTGTAATAGTTAAGGAGATTTAGTCTAAAGTCCTCACATAGGTACATGTCTGACTTTTTATGCATATTCATATTTTGTAAGGAATCAATCAATTTATCAAGGGCAGAACCAGGTTGTCTGTACAGACAGCTAATAATGACATTCTTCTTGTGGTCTAGACAGTTCAACAGTAACACATTCCAACACATTGTCAATTGTAATGCACATCTTATCTATAATCTTGTACTTGACATTTTTATTGAGATACATAGCTACTCCACCTCCTTTTTTTTATTATTGCGATCTTCACGACACATATCATATCCTGTGAGATTATACAATTCAGGGCTTGAATTGAACTCAGCCATGTTTCACTTATAGCAATTATATCAAAACTACGGTAATTTGCTTAAGTAATCTCTCAGATTATCAAAATTAGCACTAAAGCTTCTACATTTGAAGTGAACAATAGAAAACCCTGTCTCAGAATGAGTGTAACCTTTAAACTGGGTATCTGTAAAGTATCTGCAATCTAAGTTTACATTATTATAAAAATTATTGTTAGCATCGACGTCAATCTCACAATCGAGTGAGTGGCAGTCAGTGTAATTAAATGTCTCAAAGTTAGATTCGTCATCACTACGCAAGCTAGCATCTATGGCAGACTCTGGATTTATCGGAGCAACATCAACAACCACCATAAACACTATAAGAATGTGTAGTATGAAGAACAATCATTTGCATTGTAGAATGTGATACATTGCACAGTAGTTGTGTGCTGCCTAAAAATGGAGAGATAAGAATTAAAAAATAGAAAAGTGAAAAAAGGGGGAAAGAATTCAAAAGCAACAACATCATGCATAAATAAAGGGGAGAAAGATCAAGTGAAGGAGCTTCATTTAGGACAACAAATATACTAATTGAATGAAATATCACTATGTTGAAATTTTCATGAGATCAGAAAGTCTGCTTATGTTCACTTTCATTTCTTGCTCACCATCTGTTTTAATGACTCAGAGCTGTTATACGCCCATCTAGTGTCCAGAAGTTTGTGACCTTCTCATGTTTCCGAATTTCATTTAGAAGTTTGACATTTGTGTGGGTTAAATCGTCATTTATGACAATGCAAGCAGTAGACTTCAGTTTGCGTCTAGATTGACTTATGTTCTTCTTGTGTTGGTAAGACACGAATTTGACTAAGATGGGGCCATGGTTGGAACCAGGATACGATCTACCTACTCGGTGACATCGGTCAATAGAATAGTCTTCTAAATTGATACCCAACTTGTCTTTGGCCAATTCCTGGATGATTTGGGTTATGTTTTCATTTTCACTTTTTTAATACAAAAAACACGAATAATGTTTCTTCGGGAATACTAATCCACGTCATTCATTGACTAGTTTTAAATCTGTAGTTGCGTTTCCCCAATTTCCTTGATTTTTTTTGGTTTTAATTCCATATTTTTTTTTATCTATTACAACAAGTTTGTGTTCCAAATCGAAGCATCTGGATTCAAGTTTGTCTACTACTTCCTGTATGCTGTCTATCTTTTTCTCGATTGCCTTTAAGACACACTGTTTAATTGTTTTGAATTCATCACTGAGGAGCAGTTCAGATGTAACAGGGGTGGCAACTTCCAAAGTCAGCCATGCATTTGTTTGTTCAACGTCTTTGCATGCATTCTTGTGAGGTCACAGTTTCTAGTCACGAACAATAATTCACAGGAATGCGCACACTGCGGAGCGAGTATACTGAAATCAGCTCACAACATAAAGAAGTCATCAATTATGTAGCAGCACGGTAAACAATTACAAAATGATGGCGCTGTTTATATAAAAGTTCTTAAGATAACTAATTTGAACTAGAACTGCATTTGCCTACAAATACGCTTAATTGTAGTGCGTGGTAGGCTTAGTCCTTGTTGCTGGGAGTAAGCCAGTCTCTGTGGATCCACTCCTCATCGGAGTTAGCATTTTTTGGGTAAGGCAGTGCCGTTTCCTGTCGACCCCTTTCCCAATCCATTCTTTTTTTTTATATCACGCTGGGCGAAACAAAAATTCCATTGGATCTCTCTCATAATGTTGTAGAGTTGCCGACGCTTATCGTTACTATATACCGTATGTCGTACACGCCTGTACTGTTCTGAGTTTAAAGAGTACTCTAGTACTAACTGCATATATGTCAAAACTGTCTTTCTGTTTCACCACTGAAATAGAACATGAGAGCAGTACATGATTCTGTAGAAGGACGTCATGTTGTAACCACTTAAAAGCAGTGAAGCAGCACACGATTCTGAGACATCATATTTAAACACAATGGCCCTGTATTGAACACCAATTTGGAAACAACATTGACACTCCACGTTTATCACCTCATTGGGAAAAGGCCGAACCACATTTCATCACGTTTTCTGGAAATTTATCCGCTGGGCTCTCTCATCAATTTAACTCCTCGTGGTCGTGGTATTTGCTTTCCTTATTAGATTTTGGTTTGAAGACGGCCATAGCTCGCACTTACTGCTATTACTAAAAGGTCGCGCATGCATATTTGTATGAACTAAGTTACATCACGCGCAGGTGAGGCGTTATGAGCCATACAAGGCTCAACAAAAGAAATTGCTGGTCGACCAGTAATTACAAGATTGTAGTGCGGCGCACTACAATAATTAATCTTAGTAAAAGTCGCACTCCGTGACGACCATAAAAAGTATATACCTTTACTGTAGGGTAGCATACCCCATACAGAAGGTGGTGATTCCTGCTCATTTTGTTCATCGTCGATGAAAGTCTATCAGGGACATTTGGGCAACTTTTTTTGGATTTTATCCTTTGAGATGGGTTTTTTCTTGGACTGAATATTAAAGTAAATTGAGGTATACATGGTGGGAAAATTGAGCCTATTGAAGCAATTGTGGAAAAGTTATGGACTTTAAGCAGGCGGAGCAGTGTCATTCGAGCCGATGTTTGCCCCAGTTGCAAGGTATGGTAACTTGGACGGCCTCATAGCAGGAAAATCTAACCACCTAAAGGTACGGAAAATTGCCAGAAAGTTAATAGGAGTAATTAACAGGGGTATGGTACCTTAAATTATTGGCAAAGACAGCAAAGACACAAGAAATATGTAGGCTAATAGTCATTGTATCTATTTCGCTTGCTCCCGTTTTATTTATGCTAATCTACAATTCTACTTATTGAGAAGCTGGTGTCTGATTCTACACATGATATGGGCAAAGCAACTGAGAAAATAAGAAAAATATATCCGAGGAGTATTACCTTGGCCTCGTTCGTAGGAAACGAATTTTTTTTTATTTATGGTCACTGTGGTCATTTAAACAAATGGTGGTCGCATACCACCATTAACCATTGGGGAAAAAGTGCCTAAATTGAGCCTTAATGATCGAGTTTCGTCTTTGGTTCAACTATCATCGTTACTTTTTTTTTCCATTTGGGTTTTGAAGATCACCACAGATGATGTAAAAATTTGAGCGATTGTAGAAGATTCAGAGTGGAAAATGAAAGTTAAAATGGAAAGTGCCGTACTGATATTTCTGTCCGAGAGCTATGTAAAGAGAGCAGGAGCGTCTCAAATCGTCCGCACCTTTTAGCGCAAACTTCTGAGTGGTCGACATACGGAAATTTTAAATGCCACGATAGGCCAGGCCGTTACCAATCACACGATAGATGGGAAATATCTGATATGGCGTATACCGTGCTTGCAAAAGGAGCCCTCATAGGCCATTATAGGTATTTCACTGTGTAAGACTACAATTACGCGTTGTGTGGAATAGGGTTTTACGATGTGGTGGCGCTCGGACATTTTAAACTAACTTCCTATGTCCAAAATACACGGGCTTTCTACGAGAGCCTATTAGGGTCATACTTGTGAACTTTTTCTTTTTAAAATGTCCAATTTTAATTTGATGAAACACTGAACTTAAAGCCCTTATTCATTGGAAACCACAAACGTTGGTACATTCCACATTAAAAGATAGAGCATAGCACATACAAATAGAAAATGTCACTTTCCACGTCACTTACAGGTTTTAGAAAGAAGGAGAATGCAACTTTTACCCACGTGTGGAAATAAATGCCCTGGTGAACGAAAGATATTGCAAAATTCACAGCCCGATTTGATGACGTCACAGAATGGTGAGCGTGCACGCGAGAATTATATCGAACTATGTGTGTATAAGTTCGTGTCTATAAGTTCAGTAATAACGCTGAAGTCTTTTGAATGCGACAAGAAGAGTTGTGTTGGGGAATAAAAAATGGCAGAAGATGCATGGGATAGTGACACGGCACAGAGCGGAGGTTTCATCCATCTGTCCACGATATGGCCCGGTAAAATGCTTTCAGGCTGTTTCAGGAAGATTCTTCTGACTTTAAAAATCCTGGATCGATTTCGTGAAATGCCAGTTTGATGTAAAGGATGCATCGAAGGCAGTATAAACGAATCAACATCTATACCGTTCACTTCACCCAGGAATATTTTGACAAGCACCATATGCCACGATGTTCCAACGAGGAATCCGACCCTTGCGCCTTGTCTACGCAAAAATGGCATCCCAAGACATTGTAAACTAACCTTGGTTCATTCTAGAGGCGATTAAATCACCTACAGTATTGTGCCGCAGGTCAAGACTGATTCTTCACCATCAGCCACCGCTAATTTTGACCGTCTTTCTGTCTTTTCCAGACTTGGGGACTGGCTTCGCCTCGTGCTGGAGGCAGTTTCGCGAAATAACAACATCTAACGTTATTAACACTAAAGCCGTCTAACTGTTCATAACGCTGTCGTGGAAAGTTCGAGTACCACATGAGCAAGATGTGTCAATAGGTTACTTTGCTGAATTAGACAATCAAGTGTAGAAAATTCTATGACAGAAAAAAAAATTGGCTAACAATGGCTATTGTTATGAAACACTAGAAAATTTAGTGGCTACCGTATTCCAACTTAGAAAAGACATTCGCTATCTCGAGTAGTCTTACAATGACTATAATGCGTACTGTATTCTGTATATATATTCTGTATGTATTCTGTATATATATATATATATATATACATATACATATATATATATATATATATATATCAACTAATCTTTTCGAGCTTCTAAGGGGTTGCAATTTCATACCAGATTAAATAACTTGAATTTAACTAACAGGGTATGAAAATGTGACTTTCCTGTTCGGCACACGTTTCTCTTTGCAATGATACTAAATTAGACATGGTTTAGAATCAATAAACAGGGGCTTTAAAATTTGATTAAAACAAAGTAATAACTCGATTAAACAAATCAATTAAGTTAATTCATCAATTCAGTAATTCGATTAATCGAATTAATTGATTTGATTAAAGGCCTGTTTTACTGACAATTGATGAGGTGCTTGAATGAAAGAGAATCATTTTTCACTGAAGGCATTTCAATTCGCATGGCAGGATCTTTCTTTCCTAACTCGAGATATTGCTGGTTGAAGAAAGACTTCCTTGTTCTCAGTGAGAAGATTTCCAGGCGCGACAAAGTTACCAGCATACCACGTAACGGTGGGAAATTGCTACAAGAAATTTTTTTTCTTTGAAGTTGCATCCTCAGTTCACCTCGAAATTTGACACTTTTGGAAATGCAGATTGGGTACATTATCGAAATTAATGTCACATCTCTGAAATTATTGTAATGTTTCTTTTACGACATAGTGAAGATTTATAGCGAAATAGAGAGGATAGTCACGTGGTTGTGCCTGAGTGACATCTGGGATTTCTAAAAGTGCAATGAACCATTTTGAAATAGATAATTCTTTCGACTTCATAACTTCCAAACTGAACATCGCCGCCCTACTGAGATACATTTTTTACCAATAATGAAAAAAAAGTCGTAATTGTCATGAAATATCAATTGTCTTTAGTAGCTAATACAAATTAACAATTTGATTGAAGAAATTTAAAAAAAAATAGCATGGCCCTAATTGACTTTCGTACGTTTCTCAATACTTTATGACCAAGATTGATAAGACAAGTAAATGATTGTTCACTTTTCTCATTTTGAGCTGGTGTTTAATGACTCATCTTATATATTTACTCGTGAGGTTAATCAATACTTCCAAATTGTGTGTGTGCCTGCCTGCATGTGTATTTGTCTGTGTGTGGAGTCTTCGCTACGCAACGGGGATAAATTTGTTTTGTTCATGTGTACTGAATTGTAGAGTTCAAAGTCTACTTCATTCTCGTATATATAACTGTACATAATGACGCCATAGATGCTGCTGCAATAATATGCACTGAAAGCTCAGCATAAAGAAGAACGAAGTTTCACACGCGGTGCTTTCAAGTTCGTTTTGGAAGTCTTTTGTAGGACCAACAATTTTATTGGCAATGTACAAATGCGGAAGCTTTGCCGTAGCGAATGCTATACCTCTCAGTGTATGAACTTTCGACCACAACAGACCACAACGCCACGTTTGCTAGTAGCTGCATTATTAGTGGTTGCACTCACATATTGCTGTGTGCACACATACGTCAATACATATAACACACGATTGAAAGGGTAGTTTTTTAACATACGGGATTTCAAGAGCATCAAGAAGCCTACGGATATTTCTACCCTTAAATGTAGCGTGCTTGCAGGGATAACTATTTGTAACAGACTCGGCTGAACCCGACTGTGAGGTCTTAAAGATAGTTTTACAGTGACCCAGTCTTGGTCCCTCAGGTATATTCTGGGTTAGTCACCTACAGTGAGAGAAGGCCAAACTTCAGCAACATGAAGATATATCACATTTCAATTTTCCTTTTAATTCACTGCTTGCTTTCCGTAAAAGCAGACGATGCATTTCTCTTCGATCCCCACCTCTATCAGGAAGGAGACATTTTCTTCGTTCAGAACGGTACCAACACAACTTTGACTTGCAAGTTCCAACAATACCAGTCGCCGACAAACGTGAGGATCTCGAGGCGGATGGAGGATGAGCTTGTCACGATCGTAGAATACGGTGAGGTCACCAGCGAATTCAGTGAAGAAGGGAAGTATTCTTTAACGACAAATATCAGAGAATATCGACTGACTTTGACGGATGTTTCCTTTGACGACGCCTCCGATTACCACTGCTCGTATCAAATCAACAACTGGTTTTCCTTCTTCCTCTCCCGTGGATTGCGCTACCAAAGACTATCGGCGCAACTGGATGTGATCGATGCAGTGAGTGAGAGACCCGACGGTGACTGCATTCTGCTCAGCGACACCGGCGGTATTTACTTCATCGGAGATAAGATTGTGATCAGTTGCCCTCATCGGGCGATCAACGTCACGATCGAAGGTCACGCCGATTTTAAAATCTCACAGAAGCAGATCGCTGGCAGTGGTAATTACCTCCTCGTGTCGTCTCCGTTGGATGAATCTTACGATGGAACGACTTTATCGTGTCTGTTCGGGAATGAGGAAAGCGCCGGGAACTTCTGCGAGAACTTCCCGGCAATTACCGTATACGACGAGCTGACGGTTGATGTACGCTCTTCCGGCGTACTCGATACAGAGGACGGAGGCAGCAAAATAGAATGGAGATGCAGTAGCAATCTCAACGAGGTGGCTTCATTAGAATGGGAGATCTTTAACCCGGGTCACTTGTCCTTGATTGGCAACATAACTACCAACGAAACTGCCAACGGAACAATCCTGGTTATGACGAACAGCCAGTTTACACTTTCCGGCCAGCAGCAGTTGGTGGTGGCCCGTTGTAGTGTTTCTTTTGGCCTGAAAACCGCACAGGCATATGCAATTATCAATGGAAGTGAAATCGAAAACACAACCCCGCGACACGAGGAGGGTACAACTACGTCTCCAACTCGATCATCCCCTGTTGACGGTCATCTATGTGTAGGAGTCGGCGTCATTGTTGTTCTGATGCTAGTGACGGCTGTGTTATGTTTCGTGATTGCTTTGCTACTTCACTTGAACATTTCGAGGCGATGGCAGACGAAACACCTACGTCTCGACGACGAGCACACACTTATGTGAGACTTCATTATGCAGCGTGATTGTCCGTCGTTTCTCCCAATTTACAAAAAATGACTATCCTGATTAGAGAGTACGTATTTTGCTGTCTAAAAAAAAGAGTTGGAGTTTAAAAGCATAAAAGAGTTACAAAACAGTTGGAGTTGATACCTACAGTAGGCCCATAATCGTCTGATATTACTAAACCTATGTTAGACTGCATAGAGTGCATTGTAGAGCACATACCGTAGTGGGTAAGGCAATTGCCACAAGAAAAGGGGCAACCTAGGTTTTTATCCTTGCATGGATCTGTCGTCTGTGCCGAGACCGCCCTCACTTATTGAGGTCTACTGTACCTTAAACACTAAGTTGTGATGTCTAGATGGATGGAAACCACGTGGTAATGAGATCGACGCGTATAAGAAGGAGATGACTGGTTACACCAATGGAAGTACTGTAAACTTGTCCATCCGTTTATTTTGCTAAATAAAGACTAAATAATTTATAAAGCAGACCTTATAACGTTTCCGCCACCGTTCAATGTTAGTTCAAGACTGCAGTTACATGTGTGACCTATTCACATTTTGATATATGGACATCATAGGTGCGTCCGGTTCAAAATGCCAATGTGCCCCCATTTCTTCCTTTATTTCTTTTCGGATTTTTTTTTAGGAAGTTGTGTAATATCGAGCTTAATGAACAAAAAGAGGGCCATCAATTTATCAGACGGCATAAAAAAAATGTATTTCGGTGACAAACAGGCTCGACGAAGATAAGTTCAAGGTATGCTAGTGGTGGTACTTCATAAACTGAAGATTCACATGTGCATCTACATGAGCTGCTTTTTATGAACTTATGTGTATCCAGATATTCGAAACCGTTGTCAACTTGTAATTAGTCAGAAAAAATGAGACACAGGACTAAAGAATTAGAAAATTGATAGGTTTTTATTTTATGCGATGATTCTACATAGCTCCAGCGTGATATGTTCGGTGTTGTAAGAGTTGCTTTTTCCGAATAGCCTTGTCATACAGAGGACAGCCGTAGATATACTTTCCTATTTTGTCGTTAAACGTAATTCAATGACCCTGGTAGGCTTAAAAAAACAAACTTCCTTCTTTTCTTTCTTTGATAAAGAGGCTTACTTACTTTTAGTACCTTTTTTTACGGAAGAATAGACATATGTTGAAGTGTATAATGTAACACAGAGAAAAGAACAAAATTCCATTCACTTTTGTGGCTTCGTTGTTATTGATCAATATATCTGTGCTCTTCGCGTCTGCGTAATAATGTATCGAGATATTCTGGCACCTTAGAAGTCTTGTTGTTTTACAGACCTTGGATATCGCGATTCCGCTCTCTTTTTCCGATTACGAATGTTACGGTGAGTTTACGAGTGACTGTCGCATACCCTCGGCAGACTTCATGGAATATTTGCAGGCTAAAACCGCGAGACATTACACTGTAGAAAAGGGTCGAGAATCTTGATAAGTGGAATGCAACTTCACCACATTGTGAAATTTATCAAGATGTTCTTCAGTTGCTGTATATGTAGCACAGTGCAATTCAGTTTAACGTACATGTCCATCTCCCTACGATATCATGTCCATAGACCCGCTGAATGACAAGAATGGCAGGAAGTTTTCTCTTTCAAAATTGATGGAGAAATTACGTTTGCCGTCAAAAGTCCTTAAAGTGATTGCGTGCGTAGGCAAAAGGTAAATACATTGAAATTTCGTCTCCAAAAGTTTGGTAATGCCATTCAGACACTCTGGGAAAATAAATAGGTTTCAGTTGGTTAATTTTGCCATATGATTTCAAATTCTTCTAACATAACGACAAAAAGTGTAGAATACGAAAATGTAGTGGTTGACAGTTTTCATTCAAATCAACGGTGTGCTTCTTTGAGCAAGCCAATGGGAAGTATACTAGTATTGAACATTCAGTTAACAACTTAGGATCACTGACGCTGCGGGTAAGGTTGTGTTCAGTTCGTAGGTTATTTGTAAATACAGTGTTTCCTTTCACCAAATACTACAATCCCCCATACCTACCAAGGAGCGACGACTTGAGAAGTATGTTTTTGATACACTAGTGACACCTGTACTGTTGCATATCCATTATGTAGGCGGTTATGGTAAGAACCGTTAATTTTTAAACATGATTTCTGGTTTTTTCCTGTTTCTATGCCAATCCCGTTGCTTTTTCTTTCATTGAAAGACATAGTCCATTCATGTACAACCTCGCGTGTACATTTGAAAATAAAGAAAAAATTAAGATCAAACATAATCTTATCTTTTTGGTTTTTCAGTACACACGCAATCACTTTTTAAGACTTTAGAACTTTCTAATTAAACCTTCAAAATTAATTCCGTTGCCAAGACTCGTATGTTATGTTTACTTGTGTTACCGAAGAGAACGTCAACTAATCTCCACCCCCCCCCCCCTGCCTATTTTAATCTCCGCCTTAAGTACATTTCCGTCGTCTAAATACAAACGCCGTCTAAAGACAGTATGCTGCCTAAAAAGGTCATCTTGCACTATCAAGGCGTTAGACCGTCAAAACTCCTTTTGTGTTTCGTCTCGAATCGGAAGCGACCGCACACCGGTAACAAGACTGTTATGTATTGTGCTACAGCGCCATTACTGATTAAATGAGCTCACAGAGGGAATCACCGTAGTGACCAAGCGCGTGTCTTGTCGTTACGGTATACAAAACAATAAGATAAGGTCAACTTGAGTGTGTGCGTCGGTGTGTATGTGAGTATTAAACGTCAGTGTTTCAGAATAGCCTCTTGTAGGTGTTGGATTTGAAGATGGAGCGCACCAGAGGTGATTTCCTTCCTTTGCGTTTGGTCGTAAGGTAGGCCTAGTGCTCATGGTTTCCTAAGGAAATGCCTTTAGTGGTATATCCGACAATTCTTCTGTGTCATACTTGCCCAGTAGACGTTCGGTTTGAAATTTATTCTCTTCTCAACAAAGTCTGTCTTCTTGTTCCTGAGGTACGTACTGAGGCACTTTTCTTTTGATGGAGGTAGCAACAAGGATGCGCAGTAGTGGTGTGCACGGGGGGGGGGGGGGGGGCAACTAATCCCCCATCCTAGTGTCCAGTCGGAGGAAAATTACCAGTCCGACCAAGAGTGGGATTGATAGACTGTTGTACGAGATATAGCAAAACAAAATATGTAAATCGAACAATGGACTAATAATTACCGTAATATACACCATCCCCCCATTATACCCCTAATCCATGTCAGTCGGGGATAATGGATACTCTCCCCCTCCACCCATCGAAACCTGCCCACTTCACGGATGTGAAGAGCTTCCGCTGTCGAGGCACCGACAAGTTTCAGTAGGTTTTGTCGAATATCCTACAGTCACAAGGTCATCAATTTGGCATGAAAAAAAAATGAAACGGAACGGCAGTTGGAATTACGGTACTTTTAAAGAACAGCGCCAGCTGTCGGTGGGCGTGTTTAGTTCACAACCGTGGGACTTTGGAAGGTCACAGTGTAATGTGGTCATTAAAATGCTTAGACTCATTGTGTGAGTTACTAAGAAACAAGTGAAGTTAAATATACGTGAAGTTATATTTCCAGATATCTTTTTTTTTTTAAAATTTACTCTCTTCTGTAGGTAGCACTCAAGTCTTTGTAAATTGCTATATTCACTAGACAGCATACATTTCATTATGTGTCAGCTTTATCCAACTAATTTTATCGTACGCTCCGCCCCAACCGACGGTGGCCCTCAGCTTGGATAGTCTTTCCACAATTCTCAGTTCACTCCTAGTTCAAAAAGTTTTGAGTGTACCCCTGCAGTAGGCGCAAACTGTATTTGTGTAACGCACTCGTTGAGGCCGCCTTATTCATCCCTAATGCCCGGCTTGAAGAAACTTCTACCTACACCCCTAAATGAAATGGTACTGTGAGTATTTTCCTGTATGAAAACCCTTCTTCTTACACTTTTGGACGTGTTTTTGTGTTGCAATAACAGTCTGATAAAATTTATGTTTCTGATAAAGACTGTAGCTTGAATTTTGAAGGCTGAATACATAGGCAAAACCATCATCATTCCCTGTATGAGGAGGAGGAGGCTAAAAGTTGGATCTACACAAGCTTGCATTATCCTTTGCCTTCTGTTTCATTTTTTTTTCTTTTTTCGTCTAAATGTTTTCTTTCATTGTTTCTCTTGCTGTGCCACTGGCCGTCGACTTTGCTTGACTCATTGCCTTTAAATATACTGCCTCTTTGAACTTGCTTAACAAGTGATGGCGCTGTATCACAATTCATACTGCCACATCATCCGTGTGCGCGCGTGTGGTTGGCCAAGGAACGCTAACCAACTATGTGACGACTCTACCCCAATAGCTTCAGACACTATAGAATACGTTCTCAGGATGGGGCAAAGACTTAAAGGAATGAGTGTCTTCGAAAAAGGGTATTATCAGGCGAAACAAACAAGGGGGAGGGGTGAGTAACGGGGCAGTACTATGTAAGCGGAGCTCCACCATTAGTTGGCGTACAAGAAAATGTTGACTTTTCAAAACCTCCAGATGACAGATTCTTAGCTATCTTATCACTACTGGGACCAATGTAAGGTAAGTTAACATATAATATGATCATACAGTTAAAGATTCCTTTGAGTTCTGTGAGACTGTCAAGAACTGTACTGTAGGTGATGGAATCATTATGTCTACCTTTGATGTTGTATCCCTTTTTACTAATGTTCCTCTCAAATTCACTATTGATATCATTCTTGATTATGTTTGCACCGAAAATCGCATTCCTACCTGTATTAAACGTGCTGATCTTAAGAAACTGTTGATCTTGGGGGTTTCTTCACACTTTATATTTAATGGCTCTATCTATGAACAGACTGATGGTTGCGCCATGGGTTCATCCCGAAGTGTTTGCTTTGCAGAGATATTCATGTGTCACCTTGAGGCCTAGTTAGTAAATATTTGCCCTAAACTAAAATTTTATCGCAGGTACCTTGACGACATTTTTTTTTTTTTTTTTTGCTTATTTCAATCTAGGCCTACAGATTACTTAAACGATTTTTTTTTTTTTCATTTAACTCGTTTCATAACTCAATCAATTTCACTCATGAGGTGGAACAGGGTGGGCGTTTTTCTTTCCTAGATGTTTCTCTGTTGAGATCTATCAGCAATAACAGGATAACCACTTCGGTTTTTAGAAACCTTCCTTCACTGGTCTTTTTATAAATTGGAATTCTTGGAGCCCCAAAAAGTATAAGGTTTCTGTAGTCAAAGCTGTTCATGAACGTGCTCGTCGGCTTTGCTCATCTTTCGATTTATTTTTGAGTGAGTTATTGTACATACGTAATGTTCTCATGTTGAAGGGCTACCCTAAACGTTTGTTATGGCAGATGGAGTCCTACACCGAGAAATTACGGCTAGAATTAGGAATGGATCCTGCAGCCAAAGAAACTGTATCACAGGGGAAAATATTATATGTTAACTTACCTTACATTGGTCCCAGTAGTGATAAGATCGCAAAAAATCTGAAAAAGATTTTGAAAAACACCTGTGGGGACGGGGTGGACTGTAGGGTGGTGTCTTCTCAGAAGAAGATGCCCTCTCTTTTTAGTTTCAAAGATCGGTATAGTCTTCCATTATGCTAACAATGTAATTTATAAAATCAATTGTCCTGACTGTAATTCTATTTACGTCGGAGAAACAAGTAGAAGGGTTACAGACAGATTTAAAGAACATCTCATGAAATCTTTTGGTAGTCAATAGGGGGTTATCTATCAGCATTGTAAACAGAACAATCACTCTCTACCACAGTCCCTCTCCGATTGTAGTATTCTTCGCAACGAGTCCAATTTCTATATGCGAAAAATAAAGGAGAGCCTATACAATCAAGGCAAGCCCTTAACAATAACATTGCCAGACATCTACTAGGGCTGTTCTGACTGCACGCTCTGTATTTCTTTTCAATTGTGCTTCTCTTTCCTTTTATTCACATTGCTTGTTTGCTTAACCTCGTTGGGGTATCTCGTCTCCTTTGTGCAATCATTACATTCTGTCTGAAAATGGTCCCGTGAGTGGACTGAACTATAGCATCATCTCACTCAAATTAGTCGCTCTTCTCTCATTCCTTCTACCTGTATGGACCACACTAATATTTGCATGTATGCATTTATATATATACATATATATATATACATATATATATATATGTATATATATATGTATGTATATATATGTGTGTATATGTATGTATGTGTATATATATGTATATATATATATGTATGTATATATATATGTATGTATGTATGTATATATATATCTATATATATATATATATATCATCATAGCTGTGACAAACCAGTGGCTTAGATTACATATTGAAACATCTGTAGGTCTTGTGTAGAGACATAAGGCGTACTGTACTTAGAGAGCGTTTGATCGGGATTATTTTTACCCTGTCCATTCGAAAGTTTCAATATATGGTATAAATCATCAAAACAAGTTCTTTCGAGCAGCACCACCGAACGTCGAATGACTGCTGATTTTTTATTCTTTTGCCATAGCAAAGGAAAGGCCAGTAATGGGAAGATTGAATTACCCTGTATAGCAATTGCAACGCTAGCCTTGAAAAATATACCAGAGACAATAAACATCGAAGTAGAGGGACTACGAGACACTCCCTGACATTGTAAATGTCACTGAAAATGTCACTGACCTAAGTGTATAATTTATGACACGTGCATGAGGTCTGTAGTTAGTCAACACGCCCAATATAAGCTTAAAGGCCAACATGCTTGTGTGTAAACTCTCAAACAGCGAATGGCTCACGATTCAGTGAGTTTGTATGTTTCTAATGATAGTAACATATTCATACTCTGAGTTTGCGCCATAGCTTAACGGAAAGACGGGACCTGTCATATAAACGCAAGAAATATAACCAAGAAACGGTTAGTTCACCTTGAACCCACAGAACGGTAATCCGTGGTGACTTTGTTGCATCAGCAGTAAATAAACGGCTGTGGTAATTGAATATACAGTACCGAGATTTGACTGAAAAAGGAAAAAGATGGTAAGTTCATATAAAATAATTATTAATAAAACTACAGCAAGTTTTTTTTTTTTGCTATATTTTGCACATCAGTACGATGATATTCTTCAAACAGGTTGTTAAACAAGCCATAATTTGACGCAGTTAGCACTATAAGAAAATCAGCAAAAGTCTAAGTGTCTGGCATGTGTGACATGTTTAATTTCAAATCTTCACCGCAGTGTTTCTTAAAGACACTAAAGCATTGAAATTCTCCAAGATATCATTTAAAATCACAAACATAATATAATAACATTTGATATATTTTTCCTTGCCTTTTATTTTCTAATTTTGCATCTGATGTACAATCAGTCGATAATTTCGTAGTGCTGTAAATATTCTTCCTTCACATTTTATTCCGATTAGCCAAAAAGTGCAGTGGTCCAATGAAGGACAACTTGAGTAACTCCGGGATCAATCTGTATAATGAATTGTTATACAATACTTCATGTTCCCTGTCTGATATTACTTTCTCCCAACAATTAACCATTCTTTCATGCGAATCGCAACTACTTAGAGTTCCCTGCCCATCCTGTTACAGAAAGGTCCTAAGGAAATTAAATAAATCAGAGAGCTTTTGGCAATTAAAACTGAGGGAACGCAAAGAATGGGAAAATAGAAATATGCAAAAGCTACTCCGTTTTACATTTTCTGTTTCTGGCCATCTCCGTAATGGACGAAAGTTCTAGGACCGACAAAAAAAAGGGGGGGGGGGGGAAGAGGGAGTTGCCTCCTACCACTGAACCACAAAATTCAAATACGAAGTTTCGTTTTCGGTAGTAGTTTTGTGTGTTCTGCAATGAAACCCAAATTTTATTAAACAAGTCACCTTACTTTTGATCATGAAAATGTATTCAGTATTAACGATGTAGTTACAATACTTTGTGACAATTTATTCACGAAGTTAGTCTAACCTGACATGTTCGTGCCATTACTATTTCGA
Organism: Stichopus chloronotus; assembly: GCA_021234535.1. NCBI lineage: Eukaryota > Metazoa > Echinodermata > Holothuroidea > Aspidochirotida > Stichopodidae > Stichopus > Stichopus chloronotus. The sequence goes on from SFZH01000008.1 coordinate 7,186,456, forward strand.
TATTTCAAATTAACAAAACTTGAACAGCACAAGTCGAAATTTAGACTTTTATGAAAAGTTGAGAACTTGTAGAAATAATGTTCTAAGAAATGTTCCTAACGGTAAGCAGATAATTCTCTAACTAGAGTTCAGAATATTTCTCTGTAAGGGGGGGGGGGGGGGGGGTTGGGGGGTGAGAGAGGTAAATAGGGGATAGTATAAGAAAACTAATAGAGATAAAACTATGATCATTTGTAGGAGTTGCATAAAAATGAACATATTGGTCTAAGAACTTGTTCATTCCATCTGACCCTACTAAAGACTTAAAACTTTTATTAAAACCCATATAATAGTTTGATCCATGTAAATTTCTAGCACACTTGTATTCCAAACAACTGTAATGAGTGTTGGTTAATGCTATTGGCATTGGTGCAATATGTATATGTTTTTAAACTGTAAACTATTGTAATGAAAGTTCTCTTCGAAAATACCGTACATTGTATTTCTATCGAGTCGATCTGATTACAGAAACGGAAAAAAAAGCCCGGAGTATTTCCACTTTCCCATCAAAGTAGGAAGTATATGGGTACTCATAAATTTTGTCAACGAAAAAAAAGTTGGATATTTTTACATTTCAAGCAAACAAGTGGATTGAAAGCTAGGACTTCTAAAGATTTTGAAAATCTGGATATATTACTGGATATTACCTTGACATATATGAACTCTCACCTTTTCGATATTTGCGTTATTCCTTCCACTGCAGGATAACTCAAAATATTCACCCTTTGACGGTTTCCAACAAGACGAAGAAAGCCAGGCACAGGGCAACACTAATAACAATAACAACACAACTGTTGTGGTCACTGGAGGAGCGGAAAAGTAAGATCACTGTGCTTCAGAAAGTAACTTCAATGGTATTCAAATGGATCTACAATTTAATGACAGGTCGAAATGCAACTTTTGTAATTAAAGAATATACTGTACAATAGATATTAACGCTGAGTTTGGTTAAAAGTTTAATCCAAATTGGCCGTGACGTCACATGGGCATGTCACCAAATTGCTGCCAATTATGCCTCATGTTTTAAAGGGACACATTGAGTTGTTTTGTGTAATTTACTCGGAAGTTTTCTTCACACTCTTACGACACACTGAACAAACCCCCCTGTGTCACATACAACATAAATGAGTGGATATTTTTAATTTCTTTCTTTTTGCAAATTTGTGTTTACACCCCTTGTTACATTTTCACAGCCCGCACAAGGCCAGGGTACAAAATGTAAGAAAGTCGACAGTATATTCACGACTATTTGATGTCAAAATTTGACTTATTATGTTAATTAAAATTTACCATAACTTCGAGGATTTATCGATATCAACTCAATGACGGCTTTAGCTTATCGGAAGAAAATAAGGAACAAAAAATTCGTTACTTTTTTTTTAATTAAAAGAGAGTAACGTTACAATTAATACTGGTGTTTGAAGAAAGAACAGGACTGAGCAACCACCAAGGGCTATTTCGTTACTATTTCTATCGATCACAGTTTTCGGTGTCGTAAGATAAGACTGTTGATTTTAAAGTTTATGGTTTTATTGCATCATTTATTGCGGTGCCCTGGAATAATAAGTTACATCATACCCTTCTTGTTACATATGACTTCACAGACAAGTTCAAGCTATGTTTGATTTGTAATCTGTGCCATACGTTTTGGTTTGCATAGTACAGGTTGTATGAATACACATGCTCAATCACAAAGTAATGAGTTAATTTACATATAGTGCATCTTATCGTTTTCCCGCAAGATAAGACTCTTGTAAAAGCAGTGAAGTAGTTACTACTGCATAAAGTTTACTCTTAACTTCTGCTGCGGTTTCAATTCGTACTTCGACCAACAAACATGATTCAATCTGTGCAAAGAATAAAACAGTGTAAATGTTTGAACCCCGTTGGTTGACCTCTCAGCTATGTTACTTTCAGTTTTGTTGCAAAATTCTTTTTACTTCACTATGATAGTGAGCGTCTCAGGTTCGTTGCCACCTTAGTAATGCGATGCCTTTTCAACAATTTTAAGAGTTTCGGTTTCTTTATTCTCTTTACTTTTCATTCAACCCAGCTAATTGTATAATCATTTCTTTTGTGAACATGGCGGTCCTCCAGACTCTTCTTCCGTCACGGTAGATATGAACTCATCATTACCTCATCACATTTTCCGTGCACTGTCTGGGATTCTGCACTGGTTTTCAGTTCTGTTAACACATGATGACGAATAAGTCTGGGCGATGAAAACTGAGCATTAATGGTATTAATTGATCATTCCATACCCCCCCCCATCCCCACCTTCCTCTCGTAGAAAGATTAATACGGAAACTCGAAAATGAATGAACACGACACAAATGGCGAATCATACAGGTTTGAGGAAAATTATAACACCTTGACACGTGGGAATATAAACACTATAAAAACAAAAGAATGAAATTCACTGTGTGTTCTCTTTTTTGAGTGAATCTCATGACTGTTTTTTCTTTTAGGGTGCATTTGCCACGAACATGCATGGTTTTATGTTTTCTCTTCGCAGAAAGGTTAATCACTGCCTTCACTGCGTGATATCAATATTTTTCTTCCCGTGGTTGATCGTGTGGCTCTGCCTGGTAAGTAAACCTGCCCTCCATACATACGTTGCAACGTTGGCTTACACGTTACCTGGCAATATTTGTAACCACCTTAGGTATTTCCTTCAATATTTTGCATGAGGAAATGCGGCATTTCTCTCTATAAATTGGACATGTGTGACATTTTTGTTTCCTTTCTCATCAGTATAACTTTATTGAGTTATTCCCAGGATTTGTACTTGAAGGAAACGTTAAGAGTATTGCATCCAGAGAAAGTTGACAATTTGTAGAAGCGGGAATGGAAATGACAGAGCTCGCTTCAATTGGATACTCGTTAACGGGGACATAAAAAATCCCATAGACTTGGCACCCACATAAAAAATAATCACCTATAGTTAGTTTGGAATGAAGGTTTCGACAAAAAACGTTCCAGTTTCGTCTCTTTAAGCTCATTATTATGCTTGACTTAACTGCCATAGAGATTAAATTTATTTCTGTCCATTGATTATATTTTCTCTTCTCTCTTACTTTCAGTGTATCTGCAAGTGATGCCAACTGACTCCAGAGGACTATCAAATTTATTATCATTCGCAATAAATCTGAAAATCTGAAAACTCATTTTATCCATTATTTGTAATAATTCCTTTATTACATCTTTTTATATTTCTTAAATCATGGCTGGGAAGGGGATTTTATTCCGTTATTTTTAACACTATCGGAAATCCGTTTAAGGTATAGATTTCTTCATCGTTGGTGTACACATTTTCCACAAAATATCCATCACAATAATCCATTGAAGCAACAGTCCGGGGATCTGCTATCGTGCTGTGTAATTTCTCGACAAGTTGATATCTTTCCTACCGTAAAAGATACAAAAATTTTCCCTCCCTGTTAAACTTGTCTCAATTTCCCTGACAAGATAAATGCTGTAGATGCAATATATGCATGCCAGTATAGTGCCTGCATTCGCTGTTTGTAACTCATTCGATCTCTCCCCCCCCCCCCCTCTTCCCCCATACTTTCAGGAGTCTGGCTGGCCGCCTCTGATTATGATGACACACACATTCATTTCATAACATTGCATAGCAGTACGGAAAACAATTTGAGTCAATTCCGCCACGTAGTTGTATGACAGTCTAATTAAAAAATGACCTGATAAAGTTCGAATAAAGCTACTGTTTTCTCATATGGTCTTATTTGAACATCTTCATCTTGGAATCATCTATGGTTCAATGGAAGTTCTGCAAATGCAAATACTACCTTGTATCTTTTTAAAAGTATTTCCGAATATATATATTATTATATAATTAAAATTTTACAATTAAAATTGTTTTTCTGTAAGATATGATCAACTCAACCGGCAACGAAAAAGTTCAACTTATGATGAAAACGCTACACAGACCCTTGACAGACCTTTCGTGTAATCTCTCCAAACAGCGCGTAGAGAAGATTCGTTCTTTCTTGCCACGTTCGTACATTTAACTACTCAGTTAGTACTGCTCGTAAACATTTAATACTTGAAGATAAATGCTATTTGTCACTTGAAGTGAATCATCCCCACATGCGTTTTATGACTCCATAATACATTCACTTATGAAAACCTTACTTACAGAATAGCAATTTCATCGAATGTCAATGTATAAACAACTTCTTTTCCAGCCAACTGTTCCTCATCAACTTTTGCTCAAGAGCAAGTGAACTAAGAATCTGTAAGGCCAGGCTTGGCTTCAAGACTTGCTTATGCAGCAGGAAAGTGCCAGACATTTTACTAAAATAATTATCGGGTTCCTTCCTTCTTTTGACGGGGGGGGGGGGGGGGAGGAGGAGGGGGAGTTGAGGGGGACTTATTGTAAATCTTGTCAGTTTGCAACTAATATTCTACACCGCCAGTGCAAGTCTCTAGCACACCTATACCATTATTGTCAATGAAGTCGTTTATTCTTTATTCCATAATTGATCTTTAATAACATTCTACTCTTCAGCATTTCTATTTCAACTGCGTCCTCTTCTGTGTACTGCAAATTTTGTCTTCACACTTTTTCAGTATCAATCTCACAGTTGGTGACTCAACTGTGATATTTTTCTGCAAATCTAAAGAAACAGAAACTTTCAGAAAATGAAAGAAACAGGTGATGAACCGTTGTCTATGTAAATGGCAGCTGATAGTATGTATGAAAAATGGTATGTACATATCAGATGTCGCATACTCGTATACATGCGTGTAAGCAGCAGGCCCATGTATAGCCAATCAAAACCTCGAACCAACGATTTCACAACGTAATGAACACCTTGTTTCAATTGTACCCTTAAACGGTATCGTTTTAATCTTCAATATCATAAAAAGAAAACACTTGTGAAGCCAGCCAATGTTTCCCAGTTCACCTCTCCCAACTTATCATCCATTATCCTCTCTTTTGTTCGCTCTCTTTTTTTTTCTTAAAATGATCCATCAGGTCTCCAAAATTTCTGCTAGATTGGGGGGGGGGGGGGACTTTGTTCAATGTCCGCCCCACCCTCCACTGACTACGCCACTGGTCAATGACAATCTCTGCCAACTCTTCAAAGCCTTGTAGTGCAACGCAACTAAAACTGATTAATTTGTTAATAGGAATTATTAATTTGTTATTGCAAATTCATATTTTTGGATTACAAATTACTTTGTTATTAAAAATCATTATTTGTTATGAGAAATTATTAATTCATTATTACAAATTAGTACTTGTGTATTACGAGTTATGGATGTTATTACAACTTATTAATTTTCTATCACGAATAAATAATTTTTATTACATATTACTAAGTTGTTATTACAAAGTATTACTTTGATACTACAAATTAATAATTTGTTATTGCAGGTTCATTTTTGCCATTACATTTACATCGTCATTACAGATTCATTTGTTATTCACAAATGTCAATTTGTTATGAAAATTATTAATCTTTTATGAGAAATTTTGTTATTTTAAATTTGTTGTTACAAATTAATACGGTTTGTTGTTATAAGTCATTAATTTTTAGTTGCATTGCACTAATAAGGTTTCGTTCGCCAGTTCCACCATAGATGCTGAAAAAAATGAGGACCACTACGCGACGATTGACTTAAAGGACTGCTTGTAGGGTGGTCAATGAACGGGAGCTTTTCATCAGTTCCGTGAAGCAGTCAAATTGTAACTGTTATTTAAAATGCAAAAATGTATGTAGAAATTATAGAAATGTATGCAGTAGTACAAATTACAGAAAAATGAATCACTGTAAGCAGCAAGAGCCCAAGGGCACTGGGTTTTCTTGTATAGTACATGTGCAGTGTAAGGAAAATTATGAGAGCGTTTTTCATTATTTTGTACAATGGCCCGTAAGGCCCATATCTGACCATGAACCCGCGTGTCCTGAACATCCTGCAGTTACCCTAGTGCTAATGACGCAGACCTGCCATTTTTTGTAACACAAAATCGGTAGGAAAGGAAACGTATTTCATGATTTCCTTAAATGTGTAGAACATTGGGGGCCAAACATGACAAACACCTAGATGGAACCACTTCCATAGTACTAATGAAACCAACCATCAACAGTGTTTCGTACAATCTGTAAGAGAAGACGTATTTTGCATGATTTCATACAATGGCCATAGGGACCTGTCACCAAAACTAAAGGTACCACTACCACATTAGTAATTCAACAAAATGTCAACTTAGTACCCTGGGCCCTTCAGTTGAACCCGAATATAAAAAAAAAAATCCTGAAAGAACTATATCACAGTAATGATGTGACACAACCTTAACTTGAACCATACAATCTGCAGGAGAAGCATTTTGCGCTAAATATATCATAAAAATAGCGCATTTCAGACCTTGGACTCAATACTCCTGAACTACCTGAATGTATCACTACCGAAGTCGTTATGTGATACAACTCCAACTTAGTACCATACAATCTGTTGAAATTTGCATTTCATAAAATGGTTCATATTGTCCATTTAGACCTTGGGCCCCAAATATTGTACCCCCGAGCCTGGAAGACTTCATACACACTGGAGGTTCCAACGTTGCTAGGTAGTGAATCAGTTGCCAGGCAACCGGATTCATAACCCAGATTACAAGGTACTACAAAACAATACTCTGCGCACAAGTCGTCTAGGTTTCGCTTCCTTGAAATCGATGCACACATGTCCGGTATGTACTTTTACGACAGTTTACTGATTTCGTTCTACTCAAAGTCTCTTAATTAACCTTTAAGTAAGCAATAATTACATTTCACGCAAGATTTTGAACAATTCTGGAATCAGGTTTTTTTTTCAATGAAGGAGAATCGTAAAGACCATTTACGTAACGAGTTTTCTAGAGAAGGAGAGAGACGTGGAGAGAGAGAGAGGTGGAGAGATAGCAATTCGTAGCAATTGCGAACAAATAAGGTCAATACATAAAGAGCTGAAAGAAGTCACAAATGTTAAGTTACCTTTTATTTGTACTACGATGTACACCCCCATTGTTCTTGCACTAAAGCAAAGTCAATTATTACATTAGTGGACCATATAAACATCCATAACATGAGATTGAGTTAGAGAGGAGATATTGCCTGTCTGACAATCACCTCCATATTCACAATGAACTGGGGTATCAAATTTTACCCACACTAACTTAATGATACTGTACACAATGTAACAATAAGCAAAGTGATGTGGTAGTCCAACAGTGCCATAATATCAGTGTTTAGAGCTAAAATAGGCCCCCCATCCTTTGCCGATTGCTTCACTTCCACCAAAACAAATTAAATTTAGCTTCTCGCTATACTGCATCCATTACCAAGTGTAAAATCTCTCCAAGCACGGTCTACCTTAAGATATTGAGTTTAAAAACGTTTTCAGAGTTTTTCCTCCAGATGACATTTGACCTCCACCAAAAACAATGGATCAATGGAAACAGTCAGATCGAGGTATCGTATAAACTGAAGACAAGATACTAAAACAAACAAACAAACAAACGAACAAACAAACAAACAAACAAACAAAAAGTTTAACAGGCTAGTAGCCTGAATGAGAAAGAGAAAGAAAGTGACAAACAGGGAGTGATGAGTGGCGAAATGTGCCGTAGTGGGCGCAGAAAGGTGTTGAGAACTTTTGTTATCTCAACATACTGTCTCCTTCTTCTACAACCATTGTCCCAATTTACAGTAGTTAAAGGTTTTTAAATATTTCACTGGTCATACTTTTCTGGCTTAGAGAGATTACAAACATTTGTATGTTTGTACAGAAATTAAAAATGCAAATATGGTTCATAACTTGGAGTGCTTAGCACGGTTATTTTATCGCACTTCTGCCCTGCAGCTAAGGTGAGATAATATAGTCACTCAGCCACATGAGCTTATACATTACACTGTTCATCCATGAGAGAATGAATACCATGTACAGGGGTGGACAACGTCGCGACACCAAAAGTATACCGTTGACCCCAAGGTCAAACTTTCAGTAGAAAATGTAACGGCAGACCGGCTCTGCCAGTCTTCCTACCTTACAGTCTGCGATACTGATTTTTTTTTAGTTACCATTTTTCCCCCCTTACATACATATAACAGGGATCCATTAAGAACGAACAAAAATATAGGCCTACAGTCAAGGCAGTACAGATTCCACGAATTACTAAAATCCAACGGCCGGACTCAGATACGCATAACGCGCAAGGATGTTGATCACAACAGCGGACTCAAACATTATATTAGTTTCCTGGCTCTAAGTTGAAATGTGCTCAACAAATAGTCAAGCGCTTGTGCTAGACTGTATAGGCTTACTACTTGAAGTACAAGAAGGACCAAATCTACTTTTACTTTTTAAGATTGTTAAGCAAATACGTGGTTAAAGAGTATTGAATGCCTACAAAAATTGAAAAAAAAATCACCACAGAAGAACAATTATAACCTACCTATATTTCGCTCTTAATGTGAATACATATTTTCTGGAAGAACGTCGTTGCAACTGCATATCTCTGGGTGGAAAATTAAGTCCCAAGATAGGTATACTATTTATTTTTATATTATTCATTTTTTCGGTTGACCGTACTCCAAGGTTCCCAACTTTTTTCTTTGGGGGTACTATTTCACATTTACGCGGTGCCACCGAGTTCATACACACACCCGCACACACACATAGGCTACATACACTTCCATTCAATTCCTACATTTAGGAAAACAACGACATTCCTATATTTAGGAAAACAACCACCTATACCCGCCCTTCCCTTATGCTGGACGGTAAACATTCCAGAGAAAATTGGTCTGACCAGGCTGGCCTACTGTTGAAGTGGCTATGGGCATGATATTAAACTGACAGCCTGTGTAGCATAAATTAGTCATTTATCAATCATGGTTCCCGGGAAGTTGTTCTTATTTAGTCCAATGCCAATACATAGTTTTGTGATTAAATTAATTTGGATGAGTACAAGATCTGATTAGGAAGGGTGAGAGCAACTGGGGGGGGGGGGGCAACTGGGGGAAGGAAAAAATCTGGGGGGCAAATGCCCCCTCATGCCCCCCGTAGCGCCGCCACTGTTCCTAACGTCAACTTCAATATATTGACTAAGATATTACAATCTGAATCTCACTAATCATCAACATGGTTGTTGTGCACTGTGGGAAAAAAATTCAAAACGATTAGAGGGAAAGAAAAATAACTCGTTAGCATACTGGCTACAATGGAGTGTGGTAGAGAGATACAAGAGCCAGAATAACCGCTCATCAGACGAATACTTTTTTTCAAACTTTCCTGATGTTATTGCCACCAAAAAAATATACAATTTCGGTCTCTGACCGAGTTCTCGAGTTCACCAGGCCCCAACAGCCGGGAGCCTGATTCCAAATCATCTGAGATCGGAACTCAAGACCGGTCTCGAGACGGAGTCTGGTCTCGAGTCCTTCAGCACTTTCTTTCATTCCAAGGACAAGAGCTGAGAGGAACTGTCTATTGCAAGGGGGGTCACTTCAACTGCGACGTTCTTGGGCAATTTAGACATTTTGTCTTTGAAAATATCCAATTGTATGAGCTTTTTTTACACCTTCAACCTTTTATTATCTCATCCCTATACGTAGTATACAGGGAGGAGATATTATACTTACTTATGCGGTTAAAGTCGCAAAAAAAATGACACTTAAATGATAGCCCACCTTACACCCTTTGTAGTATTCAACCGAAACTTGGTTGGCCAGTAGCCTTTTTTACCAGGTGATATACAAACGACACGGATAGGGATTATCCACTGGGGATAGGGGAGTGACCGGGGGGGGGGGTCTAAATGTGTGTATGGGTGAGTATGTGAGGGTGTGAACAACCGAGCTTGTGTCACGATCTCCTCCTTGACGGTAAGTCGGATGAACCTCAAACTTGGTGGGTAGGAGCCCGAAGATGAGGCGTAGTGTCCACAGGAGCGATGACGTCATAGGTCGAAGGTCACAGTTCATAAAAACGGAAAACACAGTTTTCGCATTATCTCAATGTGTGTATATCCTAGAGTTATAAAACTACCATATATGGAAAGTAGACAACACCAGGTTTAAACAAAATATTGATGACGTCACCAGGTCAACGGTCACGTGATTAAAGGTCAAATGGCAAAAATGCTCAAAAAGTGTGTCACGATCTCCTCCTAGAGGGTCAGTCGAATGAACTATAGGCCTACAACATACCTGGGCACCTAGCCACCGGACTGATATGACGTAAAAAGGTCAAGGGTCTCAGGTCATGAAAACAAAAACAAAAAAAGAATTAAGCATTTCCTATGTGTGAAAATCCTATGAGTTGTGAAACTACCATATGCGGTAGACAGAAGAGGATACAAGAATTTTTCTGGTAATATTGATGGCATCACGAGGTTAAAGTTCACTTGGTGAAAGGGCAAAACGGCAAAAACGCTTTGAAAATGCATGTGTCACGATCTCCTCCTACACGGTAAGTAGGATGAACTTCAAACTTGGTGAGTTGGTGCGTGGGGGTGAGATGTACGTGTCCTCCTGACTGATGACGTCACAGGTCAATGACCAAGATCATGATTACTGTAACGCATAATACAGTGTTAGGTGGTGGTAGCACATAGTTGCATCATAACTTTTACACGTTTGCTTTCCATGAATGTGACACGGTATTTCAACATATGCAACCAGTTCTGGGCTAAACGTTTACGTCTCGTAGCCGATGTCATTTTCCGACGTGCGTTGATAATACCTTCACTCAGTGTATGCTTACAACGTATACATATATAGATCTACTGCAATTGTTATAGATCTGTACTGTGAAGTAGATATTCAGCAACGCTTAACGCGCTTTTCATGGCACTGAACGGATCCACGCACAGTGACGAGCGTGTGGACATTGTAATACTCCGACGCGCACGCGTTCTCTGGATACTTTGTCACATGCTCGATGTCTAGGCACAGTGGCGCGACGGGGCACGGATACTCTCACGCGTTTTCTGGGATTACTTTTGACGTACGCTCGACATATAGCCACATACTGTATGTATGCTCGTATTTCTGCCGTTCGACGACGCTTGCATGCTCGTTGTGCCAAAAAGTGCTGAATATTCAAGTTACTAAATGATGTAGTAGCTCAGCGGCTGCGCCGGCCGGGGCGCGTGTAGGCCTCCTTTGGGGAATGGGTATGCAAAGCAATAGAAATGAAGATTTGCAACTCCGTGGATTACCTACTCGTATTTCGTTTGTGAATATCTGCGCTGCTTTGAGTATATCTACGTAGTTTGCACAGAGCGACATGTGTACATAAATTCATCCCAGGTTTTGGCCTGCAATAAATTTTGCAGTGACAGGATCGGATCGGAAAACGCATGGGCATAGCAGCAATGCACGTACGGCCGGGGCATAATCTTACCGTTCTTCCGGCCAGACATAACTTCGGGTTACTACGAATGAGTACGGAATTACACTAACAACAGTGCACACAACAGTCTCCATGTTCGTGGTTAAACGAAAAGCGTTGTTTGGCCTATAATCGAGTAGGTTTGACTCTTCGATTCAGGTATTGTAATTGTTGGCTAACAAATGGGTTCTTGTACGCCGTGTGTTCGGGCTAGCCAATTAACCCGTTAGACTTACACCACAATCAATACGAATTTAAATGGCCTAACTGTTAGGCCTAACTGTTAGGCCTATGGTTGGCCTAAACTCCAGTACAGTAGCCTTGTTGCAGGCTATGTTATACAATGTTATTGGCCATATACTCCCATAGGATTTTAGAAGTAGATTGACACTGATGTCCTAATACTGTACATTACCACAGGAGTCGCATGTGCTAAAATTATCATTATTTGGCTAAGAAAATCTAGTAGTAGGGCCTGTCACAAGGATGTCACTGTATGTGTCAGCATACAGTACTTGATGTGAATAGTCTAAGGGATTGTCTCCGTATGTGGTCGCTGGCATCTGCACAGGCAGACAAGTCCAGTGTGCATTGTTCTCTTTCTGAATATTCTTCACAGCTCAGTGATTACAGGTGCTGGCTTGTAAAGTAGGCCTAGGTAGGAATAACACAAACAGGACAATAGTCTTCCAACAGAAACGATTGACAGAAATTTTGTGCGCAGCTTCGTCGCAGTCACACGTAAGCTCGCACAGTAAACCGGTTATTTTACCGATACAGGTAATAACTGGTTTTGATACAGTTTGTTTGCATTGGAAAAATTTGAAATAATCGGAAAATAAAAATAATTAAAAATAATCATTACATATTGAAAATAATTGTGCCATATTGCAACAGCATAGTAGTTGCAATTGGCAAGGAGAGATACCTATATAACCTTTGAAAATATGCAGGAAATTATGTTGAAATTTTACTGGTCCCACAACAGCCATCGCGCCTTTGCCGATTGAGACTTAGCTCACTGCAGAGTAACCATTGACATGATCATACTAAAACTAGTCTCAAAGATTCAAAATACACTAATCTCTGGATTAACTATAGGCTACGTATAAGTTCATTCTTCGGCAAAAAGAAATAAGGAAGAGGTAAAGGTTAGCGTTCTCAACTATTGATTAAAATGCCCACCGTAAGGTTTTCAATTGAAAGCTGTATAAATAGTGTAATTGTTTAGTTTCAATTCAAGCAGAATCAATGTAACAAACATTGTGATTGGTTCAATTTGAAAACCAACCAGTCACAACTCATGACATCGTCAATGGACATTTAGTGTGTGAAATGTCCCATGTGCAGTTTCAACAATGGGATTAGCCCAAGGAGTTTGTTTTACGACACAGGACTGTACGTTGGAGTTTTGCCAAGTGAAAAGCTGATTTGATAGCAGGGCAAGGCAAACATTCAATTACTGGTCCAAAGGAAACATGTGCTATGCATTATAAGTTTATGGAGCTGCCATGCACTTCGAAGTTTGCCCTTGACACTATATAATTGCACGGGGGTTAACTGTGATTTTTTGATGAGCTGCATCGCAAGCCATAGGAGTCACTTTCAGCGAGAAAATCCCTAAGTCCGTGGTCCCACGTGTGTGCAATGCCTGTCGTATGACACAGAAAACTGTCTGTCCTATCACTGTTATTCAGAAACTTTTTAACTGAAGCTCATTGGCTCATTCAGATTGAAAGCCAACAAAAGCAAGAATTGATTGGTGTATATGGCCAAGGTGGCTTGTTGTTGTATACATGTTCTCTCGTGAATATCAGTGAAGTGACGCCTGTTTGATCAACTTTATCAGTGTAAATACCCACGACGTAGCTTGTAACTTTTGTATTCCTTTTGTTATCAACTTACATCATTTCGAGGTGTCTTGAGCAGGTAGTTTTCTTTCAAAAACATGGGCGAAATATAGTCACACCGTTTTTCAAGCCTTTTTTCCGTAACATTTAAAGGGAAAGTTTTGATACTTTGTGGAGTGATGACTTCGTCGTTACTGTAACCACCTACTGTAGCTTGCGTTGTATCATGCATAGTAAACTTAAGTAAAGCATTTGAAAACGTGAATTTGTTGTATTATTTTTTTACAGTACATGTCATTAATTATCTTTCACAACCATTACCAAATTGAAACCACATTTCTTTCCCAACCAGAAGTAACTTTCTTTTCTTTTTCTTTGTGTCAATGAAGTTTACATGGCTAAGCTAAGTGCAAATTTAGAGTTCTCGTGCATCTTAGCCTCATAGCTAGGCACATTGTTTACATACTACTGTCGGTAGTGTGTGCAAGAAAAAAATGGTTATAATCTTACTACGATTATTATTGGTCCGATTATACCCGTTATCACTTTTTTGACAAACCGTGAAAGGTTACCTACACAGCTGGTTGTAACTTATGAATGGGCTATTGTTCACTTGGTTTTGCCTTGATCATTTGCCCTAAGAATATGTCTAGACTGCCCTGTTTGTACGAAACAAACCATTTTGGCAATGTATCGTTGTTGTTGTGTAGCCTAACCAGAGTAACATATACCCAAAAATTGTAACATACTGTAAGGGCTGAATCACCAGTCACGAAATACTGTTCTGTACATGACATGATGTAAACAGCATTGGAAATATAGCAAATATGAAAGCCTTTTTCAGCATATAAAAGTTCAATTGTTGATATTGCTTCAAAACTCAAATCTTCCTAAAAATGCTTCACATGTTATGTAAAGCAAACTATATATTACGTGCACAAGGTAAAATGTGGAAAAGTGTCTGGTGAAAAGAAATAGAAATTGATCGCATACAATCTTTGGAAAGTATAAAATAGTCATCGTAACATGGTGAGCGTGTAGCAAATACATAGCCTAACCACCTTGGCAAATGGATATTTCATCATCACAGTGAACTGCGCACTATTTGCAAATTGCAGACTTCAGGCATATTCAAGAAATGTTTATATGATATTTTGTTGTTTTACTTATCAACTGTAGCTGGCTCAGATAATTTAGAGTAAGGTTCAAGGTTCAGATCTTGTAGAAAGATGGCTTCATTGAGGGTTTTGAACTTTTGATGTACGCAGTTTTAACATCTTGTTTTGTGGCTAGAACAGTAGTCAATGTCTATGAGGAACACTCGGTCGTCTTGATGTACAGCACTATACATGGGTGCCTGTACAGCGTTGTTGATTTGTGCCATCTTGGTACAGTTATTTTGAAGAAGTTCGTCGATAATTTTGTGACTGCCCCAAGTCTATAAGTGACACCAGTACTGTAACTTTGGTCTCAATTTTTTCCCATTGATGAATACCGCAAACATTTTTTGCAGTACATACTGCAACCTGTCTGCTGGCGGTGGACATGTGTATCATGTTAATGTTTCAACACATCTTGTTACGATGATGGTTTCTTCAATTCTAATGTACTGAGAAAAATCTGCACAATGCGTGCAATTTGTCATTAATTGTCTGTAGTGTTTAGCCTTGATGGTTGAATGTTCAATGACACATTCTAACAAGTAAACCTGGTCAAACACTTGTTCAGAAATCATTCTCCCCACATGTGTGTGGAGAGTTTTAGGATTACGAGTGCGAGTAGCAAAATTCCAGGAGAGATACAGTGTGCTGTATGTGTACCATAGAGACATGCGCCTTCTTATGCCGTACAAGTACAGTAACCCTATTGCCAGAACAGTACTAATCAAAATAGCTACCATGTACGTGCATATTTTCTTTTCTCCTTTTTTATTGTCATACAAACAGAAGTCAATCCAAGTGAGACTCTTTAACGAAGTATCCAAGCATAAAAGCGATGTGTGACCAACAGGTGCACTTACAAAACATAAACATGAAAAGCTGTCTATACTATAGTACTTGTTGTCTTGTATACATACAGACATCACATTACTCATCAGCACTACTGAATAACAATGTTACTGGCAGAAGTATTATTTTACGGTGCACAATTGGTAGGAGTGGTATGTCCACATGTACTCCGCTATGCTTACTGCATTGAAAATAATGAAATTATGAACCACAATCGATGAAAAGGACATAAATCTCGGACTATAATTTGAAGGGAAAACATTGCTTAAGACATACAGATTGTAGTACTTGTACAGTAAGCAAAACATAGAACAACAGTAGCAATAGTCATCCCTTAGTACTGTATGGTTTTGACCATAGCGGTATATAAACTGGTATTGCACGTGATTTTTACCGATTCCTATTTTAAACTTATTATGAGGGTTTTTTCCTTATAATTCCAGTCCCCCTGGCCCCCCCTGTTTTGTTTAAACTGATTTGAGGATTTTTCCTCATCCGGCATCCGGCTGGATTTTTTTCTTAAGTCTGGCTCGATTTTTAAGTGGGTGATGCAATTCAACTTACTTAACTGCAAGTCTTAATTAGATGCATAGACTTGGATTGCAGTGTGCTACTAATACCATGTAACGATAGGGTTACAAAGTACAGTATCAACATACTGAAGGGCTATGTCACACCCCACCCCCACCTCCAATCAGAAAAGAGAGGTAGACATACGTAGATGGAAAATTACTCACAAAGCAGAAGTGATTTACTTGGTTAAGCAGTTGAATTTGTTTACTAATAAATCAACCCAAAGCTTATCAAATCAAAATTAGCACTAAATTGAAAATACTGAAATCCTGTGTGTTCAAACATCATATAGAGTCACACAGGGCTTGAATAGTAGTTATTCTTGTACTGTACATCATATGTACAGTATCTTGAAGTCCAGAAAAGTATTACTACACAAAGCATGGCAAATTATTGAATTTATTGTGGTACTTTTGTATTAAAGCTTCAAGGCATAAATTATGTCTAAAACATTTTACGATAGACATATATATGAATATGTAAAATACATGTTAACTAGTATAACTGCTCAAACTAACATGTTACCAACCCTCATTATTAGTTAGAGTACTTAGTACCATTCTTGTAGACTGAAATCAGTAAAAAAAAAGTACCCAGAAAGCCAAGAGTGAGACTGAGTGATTAGTTGACTGTTAAAATCAGGTTGAGAAATGAAGGATTGAAAACTGGTTAAATATAATGCCAATGATTGATACAAGGAGAGAAAATTCTTCTACATACAGTAATAATCTTATATTTATTGTATGAACAACTGGGACAACTGGGTAATGTTTTAAGATACTTCCTACCGATGAAATTGCCCATCGGCAAATTCCTGACCCCTACTGTACACTGTCAGTAGCATGCATATGCTTAGCTCCTTATTGCATGCCATAATTTTCACAATGAAAATTTTCCTAACTGAAATTTAAAGCTTGCATTACAGTAGTTGAATATCACTTTAATAAATTTGCAATTGATTCTTTCCAAAGTGATGCATGGTACAAATTGACTACCAGTGTTATGGAAGAATTAGTAAATGCGGTTTCCTGAAAATCATGAAATTAGTGCACTTACGTTTTGTCCCCTGATTTGCACAGACAGACAAATCAAACATTCACTTGCTTTTGTGTTTTTCAGCTGCATGTCAGGCTTAAATGTAAGCCTCAGAAACAGGAAAACATCCCCCCTAAAATTAACCCCCCGGTGGAAATGATTGATGGTCCTAATCATTATACACCCTCCAATGAAAAAATCCAAAACAGATGTAAAATTGAAGAAAAGATCAAAGATTTTATGCAATTACTGTAGGCTTTCTGGTTGTAGTACCAATAAACGTGCCAAAATTCTGCAGCACTATATGTATCCGGACTGCCTCATTCATCACAGTCTGACTGTACTGTACATATTATTCTATTGTACATAGTTTCACTAGTCAGTTTTTCAGATAAGAGAAAGTAGGGAAAAAAAATCACCGCTCATATTAACTACTGCACCTACCGCTATACCTGCTGTGCAGTAGTATACATGTAAGGCTACACCAGTACAGCCACAGTTACAGTATATAGAGAGTTTGTTTCAATTTACTATGATCAAGCATTGTCTAAAATACCTGACTTCTCCATATTTCCCTGTGTGGATTCCAATCAGTGTTTGCACTAGATTAATTTCCAAATTTATGAAGGTCTGCATGACACTCCTGTACATCATTTTCAGATTTTAATAAGAGAGAGGAATCTACTGTTCTTCAAGACCTTGCGGTGGGACTTGTTTCACGGTCATTTCATTTACCACCGTCACACATGCAGCGGTACCTAATGATAAAAAACCCAAAGTCAAAGAAAGAGAGAAGAGCTGAGTATGTATGTGAGGACACTACTGTACCTTACATGCCCCCTCCCTATGAAGAAATATTACACAGCAGTAAGTCACAGCAGTAATTGACAGAAGTAGTTCACTGTTGTAGTTTACTGCAATACTTTACTGTGCAGTGGTTTATTTGCTGTGGTTTTACTGCAGTAGCTAATTGAAGTCTGCAGCATGGTACAGTAGAAAAGGAAACCAATCCTGACATGACAGTACTTATTGTGACATGAAGATAAGAAATAAGATATCATCATGATGTGACGGTACTTGTTCTACGATGACATTTTGAATCACAGGCATATTTCCGTTTCTGTGGTCATTATTTGACAGTAAAATATTCTCACTCATTATGTAATGATGTTGAGACTGTCACATTTCAGGACTCTATGTGACAGCAGTTTTCTACCTACATGTTGACGTAGTACCACATAATTTCGTCAATACTGTACTTCGTCTCTGCCACGGTCCGTCTTAGCGTTACATACAAGTTGGAAGCTGGCAGCATGATCCATCGTGGCTTTTTCTCTGTATCTTTCTCAACTTTTTAACATCCCGAATGCCGTTATTCCTCTAATTTTTAAGCAAAAGCATTAATGGGATAGAGCACTGCAAAATGTCGTACAGCTTTTCAAATGTTGTCCCGTGTTTTTTGACAGTGCCCATTGAAAACCCAAATGCCGATGATGACGTTGCTTTAACTCTTGGCACAAGAAATGCAGTGTGTGGCTCAAAACATTTTCCATAAACTGACCATTTAATTGTTAAAGGGCCCGTGTGGTCGACTGCATGAGTTTCATAACACTATTTGTGATATGTGACAGCATGCTCGATAATAAGAACGTAGTGTATGATTTGCGACTTTGCAGTATGTGACTTTGAAGCCACCGTTTACGTATCAAATAAATTTTAATCATGCAATTATTTTATTTTTGTTATTCCCCTTCCAAGGTTTGCACTGCCAAGGAAATTAAAGTAATACACTAAAGTATACAGTAGCATATTGTGTATTTTCTGTGATAATCATATGGTTACATGCAATGACTCAACTAAATTTGATAATCCCTCAACATTACAGCATGTTTTGCAGGGGATTTTGGAAGTGTGTGTGATTAGTCATGCAAACTTACTAAATCTTTTTATCCTGGCACAGTAATGTCTTATTAAAATCATTTCATGAGGTGCCATGGTGCAGAAATACCTTGGAGAACATTTTAAATTAATTCAGGGCCACAGCACAATAGTTTGAAGAAAGCTTGTTATTGAGGTTGGTCAAAAAGTTGCAAAGGTGGCATCAAAATGCAAAATGAGCCTGAAAAAGGGTTGTCAGTAGTTGTTGGAATTTTTATTGACTCTTAAAGTAGTAGATAATATAAAAAGAATTAGGAAATGCTTCTTCCTCAGAATGTTTTCACCTTGGTTTACCATAATTCAGTGGCGTAGATTGATTGGTCTGAAATATTTTCACCGCCTTTTTGCTACCTCCAGTTGACACGTGTTGAGTCGTGTGAACATGTCAGGGCATCCCCTTTAAATCATGTACGTAACATATCAGTACAGGAAGGGTCTGGCAGCCAAAGAAAATACCTAAGGACGTAAAAATCCCGTCAGTGTCCTACCATACAGCATGTGTGTGTACAAACGTCACAGATATTTCCATTGTCTCCATAAATTGGGGAATTTGTGACGATACCATAGACAGCCTGTACTGTTATTAGGAAGTTGAGATGAATTGTATGTAAATTTAAATTGTCAGATTGCAGCAGTCAAAAACTTTTTTTTTCCTTGGCAGGGAAGATTAAATTTCCAGTCTTGGCATAGCAGTGCAAAAGTGTGATTAGATATAAGGCTTTGCTTTGGGGTACATTTTGATCATCCTTAGTCATTTGGCAATAAACTCTTTCATACATTGTTTTTTTTGTTCTTTTGGAGGAAACATTGTGGCAGTTTTATGTCACTTAATGTGACTCACATGGTATGGCCAAAAGCAGTCAACAGCCACAGCAGTATGGAGGATGCTACTTTCCGAAATCTTCTGATCCAAACTTTCTGTCCATCTTTTACAGCCACTCCCGTCTGCACCATCTCACGACATGGAAGGCAAAGCACAAAGCGTTCGTGAGGAAGCTCCAGGAGAAGGGAGACACAAGTTTTCCGGGCCTCCAGCGTCTGAAAAAGCTGGTCGAGGAGAAAAGAAGCGGAGGAGGGATCTGCCGCCGAGAGGAGGTCAAGGGAACTGAAGATGAAAAGGACCAACAGATGGCCCCGTTCCGGGAAAACGTGATCATGCACATTGACCTGGATTGTTTTTTCGCAGCTGTGAGCCTGAAAAGTTACCCAGAGCTACAGGGTAAGCCAGTAGCTGTGGCCCACTATGCATGGGGGCCAAATAACGAGAAACAGCTCCAGTTGAAGAAAGAATCGCAGGAGAGGAGGATCTGGGCGGACACAGAGGGAAACTGCAACGGGCAAGAAGAAAGACTCGAAGAGAACATCGAAGACCTGTATGGAGGAGTCTCTGCCCACCGCCAGCATTGGCAGAGTTACGGGCTGCCAGACTCGGAGCGGGACAACTTCATGTCCCTCGCCGAGATAGCGTCCTGCAACTACGAAGCCCGCCAGGCCAAAGTCAGGAATGGTATGATCATGAGGAAAGCCAAAGAACTCTGCCCGGAACTGCAGACCATTCCGTACGATTTTGAAGGCTATTACAGTGTTTCCAAGCAATTGTATGAAATTGTCGCAGAGTGAGTACACATATATACTGTGCTAGGAACCAATTACCTGTAAAGTCTGTTGGAAGTCACTACCTTGAAATGGAACTATTGTGCTGTAGAAGTCTCAAGCTGTAAAGAGCTAGAGGTTGTTATTTCTGGTTGAAATATTCAGATTGTAATCATTCTACAATAGTTTAGTCCTTATTTTTTGCCCTATTGCCTTCGCCACTCGAAAATTGCACGACAAAGCTTTTAATTCCCGTTATTTCAGCCTGAATTATTTGCGAAAAGTATTTCCCAATTTTGGACATGTCCAACAAAGGGATGCACTGATCAGTTACAGATCACACACCCTCCTCCCCCCCCTCTTCCTTCAGTCAGATTGTCTGATTTGCATTTATTTTGTACCTTCCAGATACACGCACAACATAGAAGCCTGCAGCTGTGACGAACTGCTACTTGATATTTCCAAAGTGTTACAAGAGACAGGAGCGTCGCCGTTGGAATTTGCTCAGGTTCTGAGGGATGAAATTTCTGCAAAGACACAGTGCACAGCATCCGCTGGATTGGGTGTGTAGGATACATTACATTATTACATACATTATTCTCATGTGATATCACAGGAGTAACATGTTCATAATGTTAATAATTAATATCACATTGTAAAACCTGTTTTGTGAAAGAAGATTGGACAACATGGTAATTTTGCTAATCTTGTTAACCTAGCTAGTGCAGTGTGCCCCCATCTCTAGCCAGCGCTTGAGAAGCAAGGCCTAGAAGGTAAAAGTTGTGTGGATATGTTTTAGATTATTTCAGTGACAGTTAAGTTCCCCCCCTCCTCTCACTATTGTTAAAATCATCTCGTTTTCTACAACCAGGGCTTAGATTTTGCCTTGAAATTTTTACATTTAGGCATAAAAGTTTGAAAAATATCTACAGCCATGAGGCATGCATTTGCCATGTCAGAGCCTTGACCGCTGTGATGTCTTTGCCAATCTCTGTGGTGCAAGAGCTGTCTTCTAATACACCAGACTTTTTTAAATTCAAAATTATATTCCACGATGGTAGTCCATTTAGAGTAATGATGTACAGTACTGTAGGTGCAGTCGATTTTGCAGTGCTTTTTCCTCTCATAAAAATACTTCTCGGAAGGAAGTTAGAATCCAGACGTCCAGTCAAGATTTCCAATACCGGAGATTGTACATGAACTGCATGAAAATTAATAATCTAGAAGCTGATTGTGTGACAGTTGTTTACATGAGTTATTCAAAAAGTGTTTCTGAGTGATATCATTGTTGAAAGAAAGAAAGGGTGCATGGATGTGACAAATAAATTTGCATTCTTTCTGAGCGGTTTTCATATGGGTGAGCCAAAAAAACATTTGTTCTGCTAAGGTAATGAGTGAAAAATGGCCTAAAACCCCAACAATTTTAACCAAAATATTTCTCATCCGAGAGAAGAGGGTTGTCCTCAGTTTTTTCTTTTTTTTTAGTGTGCAAATGAAACTTTTAATATACCATGTCCTTGTTCTAGAACATACACGCTTTTTCATGACCAGTGTGGTGTACGCTGTAAAATATGCCATCCTGTAGCTTTTGTTGTACAAAAATTACTGATTGTTGGCCAAATATTGAAAGTTTTTTTCATTGATCTGGCATTGATGTTTCATTCCATGTGAAAAAAAAAAAACAGTAATTTTTTGGTCTCGTCAATTTACACTGTCTGTGTACATACAGAGCATGATAGTACATTTAGAGACTGAGAGTAATTGCTATCCATGTAGAGACTAGACGTGACACCTATGTTGATAGACTGGATGTGATAACTACTGTATGCATAGAGACTGGATGTGACAGGTACACATTTAGACACTGGATGTGACAGTTACAATATTCATTTAGAGACTGGATGTGACAGTTATACATTTAGACACTGGATGTGACAGTTATACATTTAGACACTGGATGTGACAGTGGTACATTTAGAGACGTGGTGTGACAGCTACACATTTAGACACCAAATGTTACAGCTATACATTTAGAGACTGTGTTTGACAGCTATACATTTAGAGACTAGACGTGACAGCTATACATTTGGAGACTGAATATGACAGCTACACATTTAGAGACTGAATGTGACAGCTACACATTTAGAGACTAGATGTGACACATAGGAATAGATTTAATTCAAATATCAGTGTTCTCCAAGGTTTTCAACAGAGGAGTGATGTCATGCATGAAGCGTGTGTGTAATTTCAAGGGACTGTGGGGAGAGAGTTGAGATGTGGGTTCCCCTTCTCCGCCCAAAATGTTTGATAGCTGAAATGCTGAAGGATGCAAATGAAGTTTCACTAAGAGACAATTTCTTGCCCCAGTTGAAATGATGGTGGGCTGTTGTTCAACATGTTTTTTGTTGAATGCATCTTTATTCAAGTCGGCAGAAGTTTTGTAGGGGAAGTTTGCTATTTCAGGAGGTGGTAGTTTTCACTTGGGGTGGTTACCTAAATCCCCTCACCCCATGGAAAATGCTGAATGTATGTTTAAATTTTGATTTCCAGCCAAACTGCACATGCATGCTCTCTCCTTCTAACATATAAGGAGACGAAGAATACTTCTGTATGACTCCAACTTATCTTTGAGTTCGAAGTCTAATTGCAGAACTGAAGTGAGTAGTTTCATCAACAGAGCACCCTGTAGGCTCACATGTACTCAGTTGAAACAGTGTGTTAGAGCTAGAAGGGAAACAGTTGCTTGATGTTGAATCCAAATAAGATTGCAGACTCTGTATATCATATGTATTGTAAAGGTGCCTTCATGAAGTTCATGTTATTAGATTCTCATTTTTGAACAGTAAAATTAAAAGAACAGTAAAATTGTCGTAACTTTTAATTTCAAATCTAATACTGTATTTTACACTGTAGAATTATGCTGCCACAATTAGTACAGCAGTAGTGAAGCATTTGAGGAAAATGTAACAAAGCACCGTCCTGCACGGTGACCTAGGACCAATATTGCACCCACTTGACAGTCACCCTGCGCTCTCTCTCCCTTCACAGCACCCACCGCAGTCATGGCGAGACTCTGCACCAGAGTTGCCAAACCAAATGGAATGTACCAGCTGATACGTGGGAAAGAAGGAGACCTGCTGAACAGCATATCTGTCAGGGAACTGCCAGGTGTGGTATAAAAGAAAAAATGCTCCTTGTTGCATTATTGGTCGTCATACGTGCTTTGCTCAAAGTCGTGGCTCACTTAACACGTTGTTTCTTGCTATAGCTACGGTGTCTCGTATTTATGCTCCGTTGGTGCTTCGGTCCTCCAGGTTTCTCCATTCCGTGATCTATTTCGTTTTGGTCCTCTCCTTTGAATGGAGTGGTTGTTATGATACGTGCCTCACATCATTTCACTTTGGGAACACAGTCCTTTAGTCTCTCGTTGCCAAGTGCTCTCTGCTTTTGGAAAGTGTTCGTCAGGTACCGCCGGGTCTTCCCCAAGGAAGCGACTGTTTTACGGTTTTCTTTGGAGAAAGTAAACAACACATACAACATCCACACCTGCATACCTGTTTTTAGCTCCAAAGTCAATATGCATGAAGTTTATCTTAGTTTTGTGATGTTTTTTGAAGCATGGAAAATTCAGACAATTATATTTTCATTTGCCAGGCCTGAAAAAGTGATGAAATTTAAATTAGACGTAACTTTTGAGAGTTTAAACAGACTTTTCTTTCTATGAAGACCTTTGTGCCATAATTCATTGATTAAATTTGTTCATGAAGTGATCATGTAAAGGTCATGAAATTGTCATGGAAAAATCTTGAGTTTTATTTTCCTTAAAATGGAGGAACCCTTTGTAAATTTGCAAGGTGACAGGCTTATTTATGACTGATTAGTAATACTATGTATGTATTAAAATCTCTCACACCTGAGTGTCAGTCTAGTCATTACCAATCTTGAGTGGGTAGAAATGAATGAATGAAATATTTAAGCACAGCCTCTACCTTGATGACAAGGCATGCACGGTCTTGTTGAATACAAAATAAACAGTTTAAATAATAAGAAACAAAATAGAAAGAAATTTCTTTTGAAAAACATGATATTTCATATTATCATCTATCTATGAGTCGAGGTCTCTTGTTGATTTTTTTTTTGTCGTCACAGGTGTGGGAGGATCAATCAGCAAGAAGTTACAGACACTGGGTATTTACACCTGCTTCGATCTGCAGCAGCTGACGTTGGACAGCATGCAGACCCACTTTGGTAACAAGACGGGGGAGATCCTCTATCAGCACTGCCGGGGAAAGGACAATCGACCAATCAGGATGGAGAAAGAAAGGAAATACGTCTCGGTGGAAGTCAATTACGGCATTCGCTTCAAAGATGTAAGCCATTGTTTATTTTTGTTTAAAATGTCCTTTCTTTGTATTCATCTTTTTAATTGACGTTTCTCATCCCCGAGTTAGAACGCATCCGGAATGATTTTGTCATTCCAAGGTGTTTGCTCTCTCATGAATTCATTCTGCTGTTTATTTCATGTTTGCTTTTCACAATTCTTACTTTTCTTCGTATGAATGGAAGGCACACGTCTGCATTTTCATTTCATGTCCATTTGATCATTTTGAATTGCACATACTTTCTTGTCTATTGCGATAGGTCGGTCGCATGGAATTCACAGACCAGAAGAAAGTAAGGAAGAAATCTTCAAAGAATGCTTCAGAACCAAATTTGTGTTTAATATGTTAAAGAGGGACAGATTCTAAGCAAACTGATGAAATTTTCACTCATTTCCCATGTTCAGTTCTTGAGATATTAGCAGCTGAAGTGGAAACATTTTCTCCAAAATAACGAACTTGAAAGCAAGCAGGAGTGAAGTCGTGGATTCACATTGATGGCCAATGTCGTGTTTTTCTTTATTTTTCATCCTGCTAATTTGATGCTGGATTGATTAGGGATGCTATCTTGCCCCTAATGCATAAAAAGTTTACAAAATTCCATTGCTCAGGATGCACTTATGGTATCATTATTTCTGAGTTAAGCTTCATAAAATTGTTGATAAACTTAAAAAGAAAATCTAAAAAAACATTGACCATCATTGTGAATCCATGAAATCATGCCTGCTTGCCTCAAGTTCACTTCTTGTACAAAATGTGTCAACTTCAAGTGCTAATGTCTCAAGAATTAAAATGGGAAGTGAGTGAAAATTTCACCAGGATGCTTAGAATCTGTCCTTCTTTAACAAGTTAAACATAAATTTGGCTCTGGACTATTCTTTTCATACAGGAATGCTAGAAAAAAAAGGAAAAAAAATCTCAGTAAGCAAACAATTGCAAAGGACAGTGTTTTTGACATTGCAGTTTCCTCAAAGAGTTGTAGTACACTCAGTTTCAATTTTAAAGTTATACGTGCCTCATGTAAATTAAAATTAACTTGAGAATGAGGGCAATCCTTTCTGTAATGGAACCCATGATGTTGACTGAAAGATTTTAGATGCAGGCTTCTGAGCTGAGGAGGGGGTTGTGCATGAAGAGTCTATGCAAGCGTAAGATATTGTCGGGGAGGTTGAGATGGGGGGTTCCCCCTCACCTCCTTCGTAGTTTGATAATTGAGACACTAAAGGATGCAAATATAGTGTCACTTAGAGACAATTTCTTGCTGTAGTTGAAATGACAGTGTGATATTGGCAATATTTTTTAGTTGAATGGAGCCTTTTTAGGTTGGTAAAAGATTTTTAGGGAAAGTTTGCCATTTCAATAGGTGGGAGTTTTCTCTCGGAGGGGTTGCACAATCCCAGGTGGAACCCCCATGGAAAATGCTTAATATCTGTTGTAGAGTTTGACTACCAGTCAAACCGGGTATGCATGCTCTCTTCCTAACGTGGAAGGAGATAGACAATACTTACATGTGACTCCAACATATCTTGGGGTCTGAGTTAATTCAGTCGTATGATGTATGATGTTGTCTAAAAGATTTGAAATGCAGTCTGGTGTGCTGAGAGAAGTAAAAGTATAGGAGGAATTAAGAATGAGAGTAAATTTTGCCATAATGGATGCTTACTTCAGGTTCTCCCATTGTCAGACATACCTGTCACCGTGAGTGACACCGTGAGTGTGACCTCTCACGCTTACTTCACTTACCTGCAGGGTTGCAGCTACTGTACAATGGTCAGCTCTAGCTGACACTCAAAATTGCTGACCAGCACTGCAGTCCAAGCTAAAATGTTAGCTGCAATATGAGGAATTTCCAGGAACCTGCAGTGTTTGAAAGTATTGATAAATAAAGCGCCATTTTGGGTCTAAACACTACTACTCATGCAAAAATTGTGCCCAGGGCTCTTCTTTTACCCCTTCCCAGATGGCACAATTACATCAGTTGCCATTTCAGAAAATACAACTGCAAGTCACAATTTGCTAGCTATAACCCTGCTATCCTGTCGCCACTCATCAACTGCACCCCCTTATGTTCATGCTAGAACAGTCTGGTAACATTCACCAATGACTGAAAGGGAAATAAGGTGGTTTAATGTACCAACATGGCATACAAAGCCCATAGCTTTAATGATTGTTAATCCATTCAGTCTCACCAATGGACATGTGTAAAAGCTTCGTCGCCTCAAAACATCATGCTTGTGATGAGTAACGGAAGATGCATGATTTGAATTTTGAAAAGTTTGGGTGAACAAATTATTGTTGAGCGACAAATGACTGAATTTCTCTCCGAGAGAAACTTGTTTTTTTGAAAAGAAAGCTGCTGTCCTTCCTTACTGTGAATAACCCATCAGTCTCTGGCCACAAAACAGTTGTTTTAAAAATGTTTCAAACTGCAATCCAGAAGTGTTAGCAGACTGCGATGTTGTCCTGTCTGTAATTTGAATGCCGTTGTAAATCAATTTTTTTGGCCTTGTTTGTAAATGTCCAAGCAAGTTACAGGTTTGGCATGGCTTCCTTAACGATTTGCAAGCTGCAGATCAGATGTGACGTACGTGATGTTTTTTTTTTATCATTTTGACTCTGAACACTTTTTTCTTCACTTTCAGGAAACAGATGTGATAAATTTCATGTTTAATCTGTCTGAGGAGCTTCAGAGGAGACTGAAGGATTTGGAGATGGCTGGTCGAACTCTGACAGTTAAGTTGAAGGTTGGTCACTGGTTGAAGGGCCCTTTAACCGTTTTCACTTGCTTCCAAAGTATAAGTCTCATAGGTTGTTGGCAAACATGCCAATTATCCTGCAAACCAGAATGTAGCCAGCAAGCTTTGCTATACCTTGAGAAATTCTCTTAAACGTAATTCCCTAATCTGAGGAAGACCCCTCAACCAAACAGGTAATGACAGATTCAGTGTTTTTTAAGCTGATGCACATTGTGTGATGGTGGAGAGGGAATTTAATGGAATCATAAACCAGACGCTACATTGTTAGCATGCAAACGTTCCCTAGTGGAAAGTGTTAAAATGCATCCAATAACTTTTCAACACTGCTCATGTATTTGTTGTTTTTTTTTTTGATCTCAGTACATTACATATATAGAGATTTTGTCACATTAGCCGTTAACTGGACACTCTGGTATGCTTTCAAAATAGTGTCAAGATCTCGATGTCGTCAATGTGTATCAAACTTCCCCAGCATGCTCCTTTTCATGTAAGCCAAAAACGTTACCAGTTACAGTAAGGTATAACGAAAATATGTGTAAGTCTTTTCGCAAATTATTGACAAGAAGTGTCGGAAACCTGGTGAAAAAGTTCATCCATCATTTTGCACGCGGTACTTGCATAAATTAGGGATGTTCCACCCTTTGTTGGATTGGTGGGCCTCCTTTGATATGCTGAGATTGGCATGTGTGATAGTATCACAGAGTACAGTTGTATTGAGGTTTTGACCCAAATTGTTGGGAGATAGTTCACATGAGCCAACTTCACTTTCAGGTGAATAGAGACCAGAAAGGAAATGAATAGACTGAGTGCAGCCTTCACTGAATAGAAACACACTGATGTTGAGGAAGCCAAGGCTCCCTTATTAGGGTTCATTCCCTTTACAGTGAAGAGGTTTTGTGGCAGTCCTGGTGTTCAACATGGCCAAAATGTGTATCGCCCAACCAGACAGATTTGTCTTTTGTGTTATTCCGATCAGTTAATAGTGCCCTAGTGAACCAAAGTTAGATTTCTATTCAGAAAGAATCTAAAACAATAGGTTGGAAATTTGATATTCAGTTTGCTTTGTAAGCGATTCAATACAAGTGTGTTAATGTTACAGTAAACAAGGAATAGAGTTCATTGTTGTATTGAATAGTTTTGGTCAGGACAACTTAATTTTGAAAAGGGCAGTTAAGTTTTGTGGAGTACTTCACCCTTTTAGGTAAGTTGAAACAGTGCTATGTGTAAAAAGTGACCGGTTGATCAGCTCAATGATATAATGCACAGTATTCACTCAAAGGGTAGTCTCAAAACCAACTTGTCTGAACACTGAGATGATTTTCAATCTATTTGTGAGGGCAGTCACAGTGTAATTGCAAACAAAACAGTGAACAGGGAAAGACAGTCTTTTAACATAAAGAAAGTTGAAATTAAGTTAATGCATAATGAACTGAAAGTTCACAAAATCAAACACCTAGGTGCTATAGCTTTTTTTTTTTATTTAGTCTAAAACAAGCGAATTTGAAGAGTTCCTACTGTAGTATGCGTTTGTTCACTGATCAAGTTTCCTGTCATGCGTAGTCACTACTGATGTAGTATATACAATATCACTTACTACATCATCATAGGTGATTTAAGTTTACCATGTTTATTATATGCACCCAACAATCTGTAAAGTAAATATTAACTGGTCATTAACCCTGGCATGAGTGCAGCTGTAACTGAGGCATTGAAGATTAAAGGACATTGTTGCTGTGTGGGATTAACTACATTAAAAGTCATCGCACTCTTTGAGATTCTTGCAACAGCTGTAGCAGACTGATTTATGTCGATCCATGCATGTCTTGTCTGTTAATCCAATCACTTTTAACTAGTGCTTTGGTGTAATGTTTCTGAAAAATAAAAAAACTGAGAAGGATCCACTTATATATGATATGAAAATCCTTGAGCATATCGGACTCTGCCCCTCCATGGAGATATCCTGCAAAAGGAAGGCTTTGAAAAGGAAAATGCTAATACTGAGGTATGCATTCAGTTCAATTTGAAGCCTGTCCCTGTTACCGTTAGGAAAGTAGTAAGTTGGGGTTTATCTCTAGGAGAAAGTTTACATTGGTTAAAAAGGTGGTTTGTTCTGTTTTTTGTTGTTGTTGTTGTTGTTCGTCTTTGAAACCTCTGCTTTAATGAAGAGAAACGAAGTAGTAAGTAAGTAAAACATTATCGACTCCTGTAAAAGGAAATTTTTACATTAGTAGCATGCCCACATTGTTTGACATTTCATATTCATGTCCATCATTTCATTCTCCTAGGCAAAGTGAGATGATTTCTTGTTTTTTTTTTGTTTGTTTCATTAAAGTTCAAGGATATCGTGCCTTTTGTAATGTAATACAAAAGAACGGTTTCTATAAATCCCCATTGTCAGAATGACATTGTTAAAACAATGAAAGGGGATTCCAGGTTTTAGAATGAAACGGCACTCTGCCAGGGATGCGTCGCCGAAGGAAACGCTCGGCACTTCCTTGTTTTGCGATAAAAACTCACTCTCCTATTGTTTGCCAAGTGATTCACAACAGGAAACCAAAGTTTTTGAATTTTGGTTAACTGACTTAATGCTCTTCGGTAGGTGAGGAGAGCAGGCACACCAAAGGAAGATACCAAATTCATGGGCTATGGTGTTTACGATAACAAAATCAGAAGTGCGACGCTGCCTCAGGAAACTGACGACCTGGGAACCATCCGGAGAGAATGTCGCAACATACTCTTGCAGATGAAGGCTCCGCCTTCGGATATCCGAGGGGTAAGTCAGAACCCCGATAATCAAGTTCTGTGAGATTGTTGGCAGGCTGTCTCATGTAAATGCACTTTACAGATCATCCATTTGACATACATTTAGAGAAGAGCTTGCTTCACCCAGAAGTTTCAGAGTGAAACCCTCAATCACAATCTCTTGGACTTGTGTTTCTAACACCGTTTTTAAAATAGAGCTGTTCACAGGTTGGTGAAAAAAATTTGATGCAAAACTTATGTGGTGGAGTGTTGTGCAGTGTCATTATTTCTTTTGTAAGGCCCATATATTGTCTCTTAATTACTGGGTATCACACAGGTAAGTGGTGTCAATATCTTCAAAGAAGGTAATATGTACTTCCAAAATAAAACCCTCTGGGCATGCAAAATTCCCTTGAAAACAAAGGTTAAGTAAACAAAGGATGACCTAAGGAATATCATATTAATCCCTCCCTAGATATTAAAGATTTACATCTTGGTCTTATGTTTATTATGCAATTGTTCGTGAAACAGTCAATTTCTTATAGATTTGATGAAAAATGTGGCTATTTGCAACATTTTTAATGATTAATTTGGTCAATACTCCAAAGTTGTGTTTCATGTCACAAATAATTGAATGTTTCCTGCTGTCTTTATTGTTCTTTCTCTAAATTGTTTTTTTTTCTGACATTATAGATAGCAACTTTACTTCTTCAGGTGCAAATAATGATCTCATGTAGGCCTTACATGCCAATTGGCAATTGAAACTGTCTTTTAAACAAAACTTTTAGTGGAGACTCCTTGGCTGCTCTTTTAACGACACACCAGACTTATTCTTGTAACGTTTCCTGCTTGTGGCATTGAGTGTGTTTGATGTTTGTAGTAAGAGATAACACTGTATGTCACTCAGTAGTAGCATAGTGGATAAAATGTAATTGCATCATATTTGTGATGTTTTTGTCATGCTTTTAGTTTTGATTAGTATCTGCAATGTAATCAGTGCAATACCAGCTCATTATCAAAAAGGTTTGTATTATTGTCTTCCATTGCTTTTCAGGTCGGGGTTCAAATTAGCAGATTAAAGAAGGCATCCTGCTCTTCAAAGTTGTGCAAATCTTTGGAGGACATGCTAGTTGTCAAGTCACCTGGGACCAAAAGAGCAGTCAAGAGTCCCGAACAGGAACCTTCTAGACCCGACAGCAACGACAAGAGAGGGAAAAAGTACTCACTGCTTAATTTTGTCCACTTGAAGAAGACGAAGGCACCCGTAAAAGAGGACTCACCTATTGTTAACAGAATTAAAGGATTGTTAAGTGAGAGGAAGAGTTCTTTGGGCACAGGTTCATCTGCAACTCAAAATGCTCAAAACAATAATAAAGCTGGCAGTGAACAGTTGAAGGAAACTTGCCAAAAGAAAACTGACAACAGTACGATAAAAATGGCCACAGAGATAACAATTGAAGAACCTAGTGCCGAGTCACAGGATGACCTGTTCAGTAGCAGCAGTGGAGCCAAGGTTGTGATGTCAAAAGATTTAACACAAGATTGTGGACCCTCTGTGAAGGATAAAGAGGACATTCAACTCAAGTCATCATGCCTTAGAGACGGAACTGTAGATGATGACTTTGTCAAAGAAAGTGAAAATTTGGGGAATAATAACGAAAAGGATTTACTCTCGGAGCAAAAATCTCAGGAAGTAGATCATCCTTGGCCATGCAAAATGCCATCAAAAATTCAAGATGTTCGCAAAAGTAAGATCATTAGCAGGAAAATGACCAAACCTGCTTTGAAGTTTACCAGGACTTTGTCAGAAAGTTTGAAAACACTGGATGGCACTGATAGATCATCGAGAGGTTCATCGCAACCACATGGTGAAGCAGCTGACACCTTGAAGTCTGGTATGCCACAGGTAGATGATGACTTGCAGAGTCCACTTGCAGATGGTGTGGAAGATTACGATACAAAGACTTCAGTCACAAGTACTCATGTCTCTAGCTATGTGGAAAAAAGCGACAAGATGGAGATGAAGGGTCCTCCGTCAAGTTGCAACCACAAATTGGACACAGTGGCACCATCGGCGAATCAAGATTGTATGGATATCGTCGACGTTGTTACTCTGGATGCTAGTTTAGGGAGATTTGGCAACAGGGATAAGGAAGTTAGAGTCTGTGATGCTGGAAAACATATAGCAACGATGGACAATGATCATGTGACAGATGACCAAAACATTGATGAGATGGCCAACGACAGGAAAAAACGTCAAACTGACATTAAATCTTTATCCAGTGCTGTGAAACCTCTGTTACAAAATGATTCTCAATCCAAACCATCGTCTGTGAGTGTCCGTGTCGATCCCCAAGGATCATCCTCGGGATGTGCCTCCACTGCGGTGACTGGCGATCTATGTGTCACAGATAGTGTTATACTGACAAATAAACTGTGTGTAGCTGGATCAAGGAATGCTTCTGCGATGGCTCCAGAAGCATCTTTCACTTCATGCAGCAAGGAAGAGGTTGCTTTGGATAGTCCTATGCCTAGCGGTCGATGTGAGGATGATATCCTTCCCAATTTTCAGGAACACACAGAAGGATCAGTATGTGACTCAGAGAGGGCCTCTGTGGACTATGCAAGCTCCATCGAGGATGGCCAATTGCCTTGTAATGTAGAACACACAATTACTGTGTCTGATGGTACTACTTTGAAAGTTTCACCACATGCTGATGAAAATGCCTGGAATGTGATCGTTCCTGAAAGTCAGAGACAATTATATGGAACACAAAGTGAACCAGAGCATTCTGATATGATTCACGCATTGTCCACCAAGGGTAAAAAATTGCAAAATGATCTGGCATGGTCATCCCTTATCTGTAATGGTGCTGGTTTGGAGAGTACACGATGTGACATAAGTGACAGCAAGGATGTGACCCTACCTAACAGCCAGGGACATTCACATGACTCCAGATGTGATTTGAAAATTGCTGCTTTGAGTCAAGCTCTGTCCACCAACAATGACATGATGTGTGGTGATCTGGCACAGCCTGCCTTTATTTCAAATGGTTCTAGTCGGGAAAGTCCGCCATGTGATGTTAATAATGACGACAACAATGTGATCCTTCATAACAGCCAGAAACATTCAGATGGATCAAAAGTTGAATCTGAGAATCTTGCTCTTAGCGGTGCACCATCCACCAATGATGGCACACTGCATAGTAATTTGACACAGCCAACTCTTATCTCTAAAAGTGCTGTTTTGAAAAGTGAAGGACATGACAGTAGTAGTAGCAAGGATGTGACCCCACGTCACAGTCAGAAACAGTCAATAGGATCAAAATGTGGGTCTGAGGATGCTACTCCGAGTCATGCAACATCCACTGACAATGAGACTCTGTATAGTGATGGGGCACAGTCCACTCTCATGTCCAATGGTGATAGTTTTAGGGCACCACATGATGAGAATGTAGCTCAGAGTCATGCTACATACAACCGGGGCGGCATGTCACATAGTGCTTTGGAACATTCGACTCCTACCTCTGAGGGTGATCTTTTGGTTAATGTTCAACATGGTTCTAATGATACCGAGAATTTGATCCTTGACAGTGCAAAGAAATACTCTGATTCATCAAGTAAGTTTTCTGAAGTTGCATTGGAGCACCAACCACAGGGAAGTAAGCAGGGTGGCACTTGGAACGTCTCTGATGGATCTCAGAAGTATCAA
Organism: Stichopus chloronotus; assembly: GCA_021234535.1. Classification (NCBI taxonomy): domain Eukaryota; kingdom Metazoa; phylum Echinodermata; class Holothuroidea; order Aspidochirotida; family Stichopodidae; genus Stichopus; species Stichopus chloronotus. The sequence goes on from SFZH01000008.1 coordinate 7,220,485, forward strand.
AAGAGTGGCACTTTGGAATGCCCACCCCACGAAGGTGAGAGCCAGCTTGTGATGCGGGATAGCAGTGAAACAAATGGTGGTGCCTCTAGAAGCAGTCATCTAGTTGATCGAATGGATCATCCTGGTTCATTGCCTAATAGCAGTGTGAATGTGATCCAATGTAGTAAGAGAAAATGTTTGGCTGGATCAGAAATTGGCTCCGAGGATGGCAGTGTAACGGATGATGCAGCAGCGGAAGATTGCAGCAAGGACGATGTACGTTCAAAATGTTCCGAGGGATCAAAGGAGAGTGCTCAACGGTGCCAATCATCGATGGCGTCGACTTCAGACTGCAATCACCAGAAGGATGCCGGGTCACTAGACGGCCAGATATATCCACGTGGGTGCTGTGCCATTACTGAGAATGTCGATGGGGAGGTAGACGTGGACGTCCAAGCCAAGCCATTGGCGGCCACAGTGTTCAGTTACGGAAACATCAGCATTGGACGAAGGTCTGGCATCGATGAGCCGAATTTGGCGCCTGTAAAAATGGAAGATTCTAATCCCTTACAAGATGATGAACCGCAGACTGAATTGCAGACCGAGGGCAGCAGACCAAGTACTGTGGTCATCAGAGAGACGATGCCATTCGAGGAAGAGTCAGTTGAGAATTGCTCCAGGGAAATTTCAAGAGGAAATTTGGTGCGCAGTAACCCTCAGCACCGTACAAATGGGGCAAGTCATAGAGAGGAATCGGTTGCTTCTAGTTCCTTGAATGGATCCAACTCCGAGATATCACTTCAAGGAAAGTCTGCGGAGAATTCCACCGAGGAGGCTTCTGGTGTAAGAAACTCACAAGAAACAGGTGGCAGAAATCTGCTCACCAGCAAGGATGTTGTTGATGTCACTGTCCGAGGTCCTTCATCGTCTAATGACACCCAGCGTTCCTCAGATGAGACAACCGTTGCACATAGTTCAACATTTTGTAGCTCACAAGTAGATCCAATCCCTGAAGTTTCTCAAGGTGGTTCTAATCCCATATGCTCTCAACGAGGATCAAATAACGAAAGTTTGTCCCAGGAAAATTTGATTCCCTTCATCGACTCGCAGGATTTGTTAGATTCGCAATGCTCGCAGGAGACCTCGTATGCTAGGTCAAATCTGATCAGTTCGCAAGATAGCAGATGCTCTCAAGATGTCGGGAACTTTCTTTTCTCTCAAGAAGATCCAGATAGCATCAGTTCACAAGAACAATCGGCTTGGTCCTCCCAGTCGGTGTTTACATCGTCCAGCAAGAAGATAAGGAACTTTGTCCACTCTGTGGATCCTGAATTTCTGTCACTCTTCTACAGCAATTCGAGGTACCATTATCTGTCCACGTGGAAGAACGAACACAAGGATTTCGTCAACAGCCTGCAGAAAATCGAGGAGAGGAAATTGCCGGGGAAGGAGAAGTTGCAGGTTTTACTGAACACCACCGATACGGAAGACTCAGAGACCGAGGACAGTTCAAAGCATTCCGGACCCATCGGTTACGCGCCGACCTCGCAAAGCCAGGTCATCCAGGAGAGGGGTTTCAATTGTAAAAAGTTATTTGAGGAGAAAACTGTGGTCATGCACCTTGACATGGACTGTTTCTTTGTGGCGGTGAGCCTGCTCAACTATCCAGAGCTGAGAGGCAAAGCACTGGCTGTGGCGCACACCGGAACTAAGGCCACGAAGCAGATGGACACCTGGCTGGAGGACTTTGAACGAGCTTACCTCGAAAAGAAGTTGTGGACCTGCCCGAGAGACAAGTCGCAGGAAACCGATGCGGATCAAGAACCAGATTCAGGTGGTCCCAATGTGGATAGCACCACAGACAAAGCAGGCCACCCATCAGACGGGCCAAGAAGGAATGGGGAGCGAGTTGAAGGTGAGATGAACACAGTTGTCAAGAGTAATCTCGATGCAAACAGCCCTCTGAAGGATACCAGAGATTGCAAAGAGGATTATGTCAACTCCCAGCAGGATTCCCAAGGTGAAGTTATCCCCAACAATGATGACAGTCTCAATATGGTGATATCACTGGGGAGCTGTCCGCAGAGCAACCCGATGTCAGAGATTGCATCCTGCAGTTATGAGGCTAGAGCCTTTGGGGTTGAGAAGGGAATGCTTCTCTCCAAGGCCAAGGAATTTTGTCCTCACCTTCAGACTATACCATATGACTTTGAAAACTACCACAGGGTGTCTAGGATTCTCTATGAAACTGTGGCAGGGTAAGATTTATATCCTGTTATATTATCACCACATTTCTATTTCAACGGACTATTTCACATTTATGAGATTCAAATTTTAATTTGGAGGCCAGTTTTTAGGTGAAACTTTCCCATTGGTTTTACATAACATATTTATCATTTTTGTCTCAGTACCTGTTTTTGAATGTGGAAAGCAAAATGTTATTGCTACCTGAACCATGTATCCATTGCTCTGATAGTAGGCATTTGTAGTCAAGATAATGCCAAATGTTGCGGCTGCATGCCTGCTCTTATATGTTATGTTTGATATAGTTTTCTTATCTATTGTACCCTCTGCCATATTAGCTTCACCAATGAGATCGAAGCCGTCAGCTGCGATGAGATGTTCATTGACATTACAAAGACTCTGAGGGACACTGGGGCCTCTCCCCTGGAGTTTGCGCAACTTGTCCTGGATGAGGTGTTTGCCAAGACCCAGTGTACTGCATCTGCTGGTATAGGTAAAGTCACATTTATACAGTCTTTTTATTTATGCACAGTATGTATCGGGTTACATTATTCCCCGGAAAAATGTACTTATGTTATGTTGTGATGTTCACATTGTGACTTGTAGATTTTCTCTGAGACAAACTGTTCATTGAATGGTGTCTGTTTCTGTCGGATTTCCAGATGGTATAAGACTCACAACGGAAACGCTGTATTGTCGTCCTCTGGACAAGTAGGCATACTTCTGAGTATCATGTCTTTATTCTTGAAACAGAGACAATTATCCAGAATCCCACAAGTTTTCCTATATCTGGCTTATATTACTGATGTAGTCTGCTGGTGCACTGTGTAAGCTGTCACATTTCAATGTGTGCATGGTTCTAAAGGGATTGGCCACTGAAGGAAATTGATGTTTCATAACTTTAGGAATATTTTCACTCTTTTAAGTTTTTTAAAAAGTCATCCCTCAACGATATATTTGACTGGGAACTTATAAATTGTTAGCGAAATATTATTTCAAAATGGTACCTTGCATAGTGGGAACTTGTGATGTCATCCAGGCACAATTGTATGAATATCCTTTGTGTTTGTTGATCATTTTGACTCTCTTAACAGAAACACTGTAAAAGTTTAAGACATGTGACCTTACTTTTAACAATATCCTAAGGAAATCTGCAATATACCCAGTCTGCATTTTTACTAGTGTCAAATTTCAAGGTGAAATGAGGCGGACTTCAATTTCAAATAAAAACGAAGGCTTGTTGCAATAATTTGCCACTGTTACATGGTATTTACCATGAGGCAGCTGCACTTTTTCCTTAACCAGAAAAGTCTTTCTGCAAACAGCAAGCAGTATCTGAAGTTGGGAACAAGATATGAGTTGGCATGGGGTTTGAAATGCCTGCTGTAGAAAATAATTCTTTACATTCATTCAAGAACCCGGTAAATTGTCAGGGAAATGTGCATTTAAGTTGTCCCTAGTAGTTCCTGTTTGTTCCAATGCAAATGAACTCTCAGAGTAGTGAATTCAGATACTACTGTGAAGGGCTCATTTTATTACTGTAGGCAAAATGTTTGAAAAATGCAAAATGTTTTGAAAAATAATCATGCAGAGAAAACTGAAAAAAAGTCTTCTAGTAAACGTCAGGGGTTTTGAGTCCTGAGGCTACTGCACACTGATTATTTTAATATTTAATTTCAAATTCATTAATACTTGCCTGACATATATATGAAAAAAGGTTGATCCAGTAAGATGAGACTGTGTGGTTTTAAATTGCAGATTGTAGCTGGGTTTTATTCCTATCACAGAGAAAGGCAGTAAATTGTGGATATGCATTGCATAGGGACAGACCATTGGTCATTCAGAGGCCATAACATTGTCTGTGACTACCATGTACTGAAAGACTTTTGCTGTTTTCCTGTAATGTATTTTAGGTTGAATTGCCATAATCTGGATTATCCATCTATGTGGCATCTATCTCTTTCATATTTGATACTATAACCACTCATAAAATATTTTTTAGTGTAGGTTGCACTTGACCAAAACCTGGCCAAGAATTATATTCCAGGGATCTTGTGATACCTGATGAACTCTTTCAAAGCCAGTGTGCACCACTTGGACACCACCCTTTTCAGCCAACTTCATGAACATTGAAATTTTACGTAATAGTACGTAGGTGGCTGTAAAACAGAAACTTTTCAGGAAACGTGATATTAAGAAGTGGCTGCAGAAGGGTTAAGAAAAGACCCTAGAGATAATACCTGCTCCAGTTGTGTGCTATAGTGCCTTGTCGTATATTGTACTATTTATCTTGACACATGCTGTCTGTTGGACATGTTTCAAGTGGTACTTTACGGTGGTCATTTTAACAAGTATATGATTCTGCCGGAATCGGTGTTCATTTTGTCCCGATAGTATATTGTTCCTACAGCAGTGTGAGGATGGATGACTCCCAAGAATCAAGCAAGTTTCAGTTTCATCCAACCTTATTTTAGCCTCCTTCATAGAAGTAACAAAGTCAACATACACATATATACAACAAAAGATAAAATGATAGGAGAAAGCGACTTGGGGGTAGCAACACAGGAAGCTCCAGAGAGCCTGTAAACATCCCCACTCCTTTCAACGGAGAGAGAACAGAAACGAAATCCGAACTACGAAGAAAAAAAAGAACAGTGCAAGAACAAGGAAAAGAAAAACAAAACTGAAAGGAAAAGATGACAAAAAAAAAGAAGCAACACAATCTGTGATAGTTTGTTGTAAGATGGTGTTTGACATGGTGTTTGTTTTTTAAAAGTGGTCAAAAGTGTCACATTCCCTATGATGTTATTAGGCACATGATTTCATAATTTTACACCAAATACTACAATGTGAGGGTTTGAGTCTAAAAGTGCAGAATGGAAAAATGATTAGGAGAACAAATAGAATATGCATTATAACCTCTACGAACGGTTGCTATGGAAGGCAGATAAGAATTACGACTATTAGCCTGACATTCCTCCCCCAGTTTTTTATGACCTGTAGGTTGTACTTCTCAGCTGTCAGTGATCATCCTATGCCTTGTTTCTGCCAACAGCTTCTAACACTCTGCTGGCGAGGCTCTGCACGCAGGTGGCAAAACCGAATGGAATATACATGTTGGAGGACCACAAAGTGGGTGAATTCATGAGGAACATACCTGTCAAAGAATTACCAGGTATTTCTGCAGTCAGACTTCATGACTTTTATCATAGCTGCATCTTCTTTATTCTGTCTGAACATTCTAGAAACTCAGACAGGGTACATTATACAAAGCTTCAGATGTTACCCATCGGTACGGTCACAGTGTGATGCAATATCTTTTGATGTTGGTCAAAGAGCAACTGTATCTCCTTGCCTGTCATGGATAATCCAACGACGTGCTCGAGGAATACAAACTTACACCTCGAAACGTCTAAAGTTGCAGTTATCACAAATTGGTGAAGTACTTGTGTAATTTGTTTGCAGTTTTAGCCGAGTACGAGAATACCCATCGAAGATTCTTGCCAGGACTGTCAAAGTAGAGCAAGTATTTCTAGATGCTTGTAGAAGATGCAGCAGCTAAATAAGATACTTCTCCAAGCTCCTCATGTTTGTAATTCAGCAAAGGTTCTTCTCAAACACTCCAAACAGTTGTTCTTTAATATTCCTGCAAAAGCACTAGAAAATTGTTTCTCAAGGCTTCATACAGTATTTACGGTAAAAGTATTAAGGAAGTATGCACATTTACATGCTGTCATAACAAATTTGAAGTAACTTGGAGTCAAAACTTATACACTTTAAAATGTTGCTTTTTTGGTTTTCACTTTGACTGTTAACACTAGTTTTTAGCTATACATTAGAATGTGGCTAGCAATACCCAGGGGGAGAGGAGGTTTGGTGGTGCACCATGTCTATAATGTGTAAAATTACAAGGCAACAATTTAGGTTCACTCTCTTTCAGGTGTTGGTGGTGTAACAAGACAGAAGCTGAGCAGCCTGAATATCACAACTTGCTCTGAGCTTCAGGAATTATCTCTTCCGGCCCTCCAGTCCCAGTTCGGCCAGAAGCAGGGACATGACCTCTATCACCATTGCAGGGGTCGCAACGATCAGCCGATCAAAGTGGAGAGCCCACAGAAGTTGGTCTCTTCAACGGTCAACTATGGCATTCGATTCAATGGAGTGAGCAGTAAATACTTCTCGTTACCCCTGGGTAATCATGATCCTAAGTTTAGCACTGTTTTGGGCAGTCTGAAGATATCAGTCAAGCCACTAAATCACCTGTGAAATTCTGGCCAAGTGACAGGATAGAGTGACATAAGTTCTGTCAGGATTTGTCCAACTCCTGGAATTCTTGGAAAATCAGGGAAAGATATAATATAAATTTACATCCCTTTTTCTTGTTTTCCAAAAGTCTAGGAAAAGCCAGGGAATTTTAAGGAAGCATGTTTTTGGGGATTCAGCGGTTCGTGTACTATGTGTTTTAAACATGCGCACTATGTGTACTAACCATGGGCACTATGTGTACTAAGCATACGTACTAACCATGTGTACTTACCATGTGTACTATTGTGTACTAACCATGTGTACTTACTATGTGTACTAACCATGTGCACTAACCATGTGTACTTACCATGTGTACTATGTATACTTACCATGTGTACTATGTGTACTAACCATGCATACATACTAACCATGTGTACTATGTGTACTAACCATACGTACTAACCATACGTACTAACCATACGTACTAACCATACGTACTAGCCATACGCACTAGCCATACGCACTAGCCATACGCACTAGCCATACGCACTAGCCATACGCACTAGCCATACGCACTAGCCATACGCACTAGCCATACGCACTAGCCATACGCACTAGCCATACGCACTAGCCATACGCACTAGCCATACGCACTAACCATACGCACTAACCATACGTACTAATCATACGTACTAACCATGTGTACTTACCATGTGTCCTATGTGTACTTTGCCATGTGTCCTTACCATGTGTGCTATGTGTACTAACCTTGTGTATGAATCACGTATGTGTTCATTTTTCCCCAAGGAAATGCATGGTGGTAATCATTGTTACATTTATACCTGTAACTATTAAGACATGGTTTGTACTACGTAGAAATGATGTAATGATGTTATGTTCTGTTGGGAACGATTCAGTCCAATAGCAGATACATTTCAAACACTGCAATTGTAATTGTGCATGCCAGTATGTCTCCTGTGTGGAAGGAGGTTTAGTTAAAAGATTGTACTTGTGTTACCTGAAGTTTTTTGGTGTCTCATGCAAGTAGTAATTTGTGAGTAAAACCACTACCACTTTTGACAACATAAACCTCTGTAATTGTCAATGGTTATGTGTTGTGTCTGCCCATACTGTCACTGTTATACAATATATCTCTTGCGGTTATGTGGCCTCCCATCTTCATTCTGACACAGATGCAGCTAGTCACTGGGTCAGCTGCTACTGTTTATCATATCAATTGATTTGGTATTTTGGGTGCATCTCCATCAAAAAGGTACATTTTCCATCATCAGCAGTTACAACATGAGCATAAATAAAAGTGACAGGATAGAAAATGGAAGTCCAGAAGTAAAATGACGTTAATGCAACCTGTATAGAAGCAATGGATTAGCGGTGTGGCAAAATAGTGATAGTGTGTAATGTGCACATTAAATCAATTTAACTGAGAAGTTCAAATTTGTACAGCATGTAATTCAGACCTAGCAGGGGATTTAACTTTTCAAGTAACAGTGCACATGTGGAGAAAGCTAGTGCCATATACATTGCAACTCCATATCAGTTTGCTACAGACATAACAATTTTTGATCAAATTTGTTTTTTTTTTCTCACATGGTCAGTTCAGTTGAGAAAACCTTAAATTTACTCTTAGATGAGAAACTTTTCTTACTTCAACCTGATCCACAATGTTTCAAAGATTCCAAAAATTTGCCCAATATTTGAGACATATGCCACCTGTTAATTCTCAATTTGGCCTCTATCTTATGTCCTCAGAGTGCAGAGGCGCTGAAGTTTGTCGCTGACCTTGCGACGGTGGTCCACAAGAAACTAAAGAAGACCGGCATGGCTGGAAGGACAATCATGTTGAAAGCAAAGGTAGGTGTGTGGGGTGGGGTGTGTGGGGTGGGGTGTGTGGGGTGGGGTGTGTGGGGTGGGGTGTGTGGGGTGGGGTGTGTGGGGTGGGGAGTGGGGGGCAGGGTTAAATCTGTTGTCAAAATTTTGGAGACAATTTGACATAGAAATGATGGTCAAGCAATGCAGGAAAGACAATCATGTTTGAAGCAAAAGTATGTGCGGACCAATTCAGAACTGGTGTGGAAAATTCTCAAGACAGTTTGAGTTTGGAATAATTGTCAAGTGAGCTTGATTATACATTATTTACAACATCTTGTGAACTGCACTTTTTTTTTTTTCATTTTGAGGCAACACTTGCAGTATTTCCTATGTGGAGCATGGAAGGTAATAAAACAGGGAGAAAAAATGGCATCCTTTTGCATTTAAAAAAATGTAATACATAGTGAGAATGCCCTCTACATAACTCTTAAAAGGATGGTCCAGCCAAAAATTTAGCTTCGATATGTTTAAGGGTAAGTTAATCTAACCATTCTGGTTAAACTTCCATTCAGTTCTCATGCATGGTTCTTGAGATATTATCAGTTGAAGTAATGGCCCCATTACCACCAACTGGGAACTTGAAGCAAGCAGGAGTGACGTCATCTCCTCACATTTATGAAGAGTCTTTTGTTTTTCTCATTTTTTAATTTATTGTTTTGACCTTTAAAACAATAGGGGTCAGCTTAAGCACTGGTTATGTGAATGTCACAAAACTCTCGTACCCCTCATACATTCACTCTATGATAGCACAAGATATTGAAGTATTAAATTTGGTGTAAAGTTTTAATAAAAGCACAAAATGCTTTATCAATGTGAGGAGATGACATCACTCCTGCTTGCTTAACATTGAGTTTCAGTAACAAACGAGGCGATTTCAACTGCTTATATGTCAGGAATTATACACAGGAATTGAATGGAAGTCTTACTATATGGTCAGATTTGATTACTTTACAACATGTAGTCAGTATATTCGTGGCTAGACCGTCCTTTTAGAGGAGGAAAGGGTAGTTGTGAGGAAGAAATACACATTTTCAATGAAATCGTCCTCCAAATGGGTCCGTAAAGATATTCCCTGCAAAGATGGGAATGAGTAGAAACTGCCTCATTTAACCCAAATTATTCAGAACTGTGTTGCTTCAGTGGGTAGAAATCACACTGTCAATTTCAACTATACCTTACATGTCTTCCTCTTTCATGAAATTAATTAAATGTAAAGCTGAGTTTTGTCTGGTGATTTGAAAAATTTTGTTCAGACATTTGACAAATTGATTGAATTATTGTCTTTCCAGGATGCCTCTGTCTGTTGTTCATTTGGAATTTAAAAGTTCACCAAATTTGGTTGATAAAGCCTCTTTAACAATCAGCTATCCCTGTTAGATTTTCCAAGTGTTGGTCACAGTCATTTAGGCTACCTCACTCTGTTATTGTTGACTGAATGACTTGCAAACTATAGTTGGCTGCGGTTGATTTAAAGTGTTGGTTTATTATAGCTGGAACCTTTCCAGTGTCAGGGCTCCTGTAGGCAGTGGAGATTGCTGGAAACCCTTGCAAGGAATTGCAGTCCTTGCAAGTACTGGAAATTCCCTTAAATTCTGATATTTTTCAGAAAGTTCTTGAACAAGAAAAAGTGCGTGAAAAGTCCTTGAAACTCTCAGCAGTTATGCCAACTTTTGTCACTGCCTGGCACCAAAACCTTCTTAACATTTCATTGTCTCAAGTTAGATAAATGAGAAGTGACTGTTATCTTACTAACAGATTTCCAGATATTACAGCAGCTATGGATTCACCTTTCTGCAGCAGTACAGTATCTGGCATTCAGAAGTTGTTGAACAATGTTACATTAATTCTAAGTCTGGGTTACACTAGAACATGTAGAGGATCGAATGGCTGCATGGGGCAGAGGGGGCTATCTTGTTATTCTCGTTATTGGGATGTCGACAGTGTAATGTGTTTTTACGTCCTGCTAATAGAATACTTGAAAAATTGGCTTTTGAAATTTTGTGGGAACCCGGCTTGAGAATGGATCATTGTCCCAAGAAATTAATGTTTTAAATCCCCTGATCAGAATATGTCTTTACCACACAATTCGTTTAAATGTTCCTCAAATTAATTGACCCTAGGTCCTGTGATCAATCTTTATGTATAAAAATGACATTGGGCAATTTCCAACAAAGGTCATGGAAACTGCCGCTACTAGGAAACAACAATGGTTATTTCTGATGTTTTGTTGTTCAAACCATGCATGGCCTTGTGTTGTCATAGACCAAAAACTTGTAGAAGAATCATCAGTACTGAACAAATTGATGTGCCCACGTTTAATGACATGTAGGAACTGCTTCTGCTCCATTTGTTCAGCGGTTTTCTTATGAAGTAGGTGTTCACACATAGCATATAATAGACCCTTGTATGTGTAAGCATGTGCTGCCATTCATCTAGCAGGCACTATGTGTTAAAATGTTAAATTATGTTCTTTTTCTTGACTGGCAGATGTTTGGTTTCATAATGGTGGTGATTGATTGATAAAATGTAAATTTCATTACCAACTAAGGATCATTATAACAAATCATGGTCAAAAGAAAAGTTGTCAACTGTGAAAGAATGTTCTTTTGCATTTATTTCATATTGTGATGGATTCTGTATTTTTTTTTGTAAATTTTGACTTTATGTGAGCTCAGTGGTCATATGACATATGTATCAATTTGGCATGTGAACTGCATAATTTGTGTGAAATACAAGCATGGGAGATAGAACAAGGTGGAATAATGTCAATGTATTCCATTTTATCGACGGTATCCTTTCTAAATTTACCAGATCCGGAGGAGGAATTCTCCAGAACACATGCTGAAGTATGGCGGTTATGGAATCTGCGACAACAGGAGTCGGACGGTGACGTTCAAGCAAGAAACAGATGACCTCGTCTTGATTCAGAAGGAGAGTCAGAAGCTCTTGCTTCAGCTGAAGGCCGCGCCAAAAGATATCCGAGGGGTAAGGGGATCATGGAAATGAGTCCAAGATTGCTTCAATTTTCTACCTTTTCACCCTCCCTCACCACTGTTTTTTTTATTTCAGTGTAATGTTAATCTACCGTCATTGCAATGTGATATTAGTCTACCTTCATTGCAGTTAAATGTTACTCTGCCTTCAATTCAGTGTGATGTTAGTCCACCTCTGTTGTAATGTAATATTAGTCTACCTTCATGGCAGTGTGATATAAGTCTACCTTCATTGCAGTGTGATATTAGTCTACCTTCATTGCAGTGTAATATTAGTCTACCTTCATTGCAGTGTGTTGTAAGTCTACCTTCATTGCAGTGTGGTGTTATTCTGTCCTTATTGCAGTGTGATGTTAATCTACCTTCGTTTCAGTGTGATTTTAGTCTATCTTCATTGCAGTATGATTTAGTCTACTGTCATTGCAGTATATGTGTTTTTTAATATTCTCTTTTTCTTGCAGCATGGTATGATTTTCTTGTAGTTGCAGTTGTATGTTAGTTTTCTTTTAGCCCAGTGTGATGCTGCCTTTCCTTCTTGGCAGTGTTACACTTCTTTTCTCTTCCTGCTTTCCCTTTTCAGGTTGGCATCTACATTTCTCGTTTAACAAAAGCGAAGAAGGGTTCAAGTCCTGCCAAGACAATAAAGGATATGTTGGTTAAAAGAGGATCAGAGATTGTCAAGACTTCAGACCCAGCCCGTAGTGTGACATACCCAAACTCAGTCTCAGAAAATGTAGGAAGTACATTGAGTTGGCCATACTCTGAAGTGCCTGACAGCAAACCATTGGATATTAAACCATTCGAACTGACCAGACCCAGTGAAGATTGGAAGGTAAGATAAGGAAAAGTTGTCCTGATGTATCACTCTGTACCCCTCCACACCCTTCTCAAGAAGGGACACCAGTGGCTCCATCACCTCCCTCAACTTTCCATTAGAACAGATGCAATGGCTCCATCCCCTTCTATCTCCTCCATGACAAAAGGGACCAATGACTTTGTCCCCCTTGACACCTTGACAAGAAAAGATGCCAATACGTCCATCTCCCTCCACACCCTTCACAAGAAGATGAACGTGTTACTCCAACCCTCTCCATATCCTTCACAAGAAAAGACAGCAATGGCTCCATCTCCCCTTCATACCCTTCACAAGAAGTGAAGCGGTTTTGTCCGTCCTCCTCATGTCATTCACATGGGGTAACCAATTGCACTGTCGATCCCCTTTCTGTACCTTTCACAAAATAGAGGAATGTCTCCACCCCACCTTCTGCTTCCATGCCTTTTACATGAAGAGAAACCACAAATACTCTATAGAAAACAATAGTGTTGATGGCTCAATATCATTTCCTTCCATTGTTCTGTAGCGACCAAGGTTTAAAATATCCGTGACATGTTTGCACGTCCATTCCAACTTTCTGATGCAACTGTATGCAACAATTTAAGAATGAGGGATTGTGCAGTGACATATTTTAAGATGGTTTGCAATTGATGAAACAGAAACAAGGTAATGATATTTGTTAGAAAGTTCAAGTGAGTCACATATGTGATGCAGATTTTTAGTCACATCCTGACGAAAATATTCTATTCCTTAACTGCTTTATGATTTAGGTACTAATTGAACATGTCAACTATGGTTATCTACAGAGTTAGGTGCGATTGCATAAGGATTTGTATAAACATATTTCTTGCTTAATTTGGCAGCTTTGCTTTTACAAAGTTGACAGTACAATCATTCTCATTGTTTACATTGTAAATGTTATTCTTATTTTGTTGCAGTATGGTATGATCCTCTTTTTAGTTTTACATTGTGATGTTCATTTATCTCCCATCTCTTCTGTCTCTGCTTTTTCTTTCCAGGTCAGCAACCACAAATCCAGTCTTACAAAATCCAGGCCGGGTTCGAGCCCTGCAAGGACGATAAAGGATCTGTTGGTCAAGAGAGCGTCAGAGCCATCAAAGTCACCATACCCAGTAGGGAGTGGGTCAGGGATTTTAAAGTACACAAAATCAATGACAGAACAGATAGGAAGAAACTTTGGTTCTGAAGTGACAGACAGCGAACCTTTGGATATTAAACCATTCCCACTGAACAGACCCTGTGATGACTTTACGGTAAGGACAGAAGTGACAAGTACCCTGACTGATTGCGCCATCTTCCACAACCTATACAAGAAGAGAAATAGTTCCTCCCCCTCTGCTCCATATCTTTCAAAAGGAGAGAAACAAATTATCAGTGCCCCCCTTCCTACAGCTCCCCCCTCCCTACAGCAAACATCTGCATTTTTACAGTGAGAGACTTACCAAGGCCGTAAGGGAATTTGACCCAGCTAATGTGCTCAAGTGAATGGTTTATGTGTGCAAGTAAATGGACATTAAATAATGACCGTCAGATAATGACCATTAAATAATGACCTTTATTCAGTGGTAGACAGATCAGACTGGATTCATCCAAGAGACAAAATGAAAGAAAAGTAGAACTTCCTGAACTGAGCAAATTAAGCACGAGACAAATGACCTTGTCCTATGTTGGAATCAAAGAAATTAATTGGTATGGAGATTTTCCATTGTTTTACAAGCGGGATATTTAGTATAAACAATACAAAAACCTTCCGCTATGAAAGTGAAGTTACATTGTATTTCAGTACAATTCTACCTTTGTAAAGTGATGCTATATCATACTGTCAATGTACTGATTCACTACGTTACATTGATGCTGTGTCGTATTAACAGTGTCGAAAGTGACACCATTTTGTACCCATCCCCCTAGAGTGATGCTGTTTGGTACCAATGTGTTAAACCACCATTTTAATGTGACGACGTTGCGTCGTGTGTAAAGTCACCACTCTGCAGTGATGATGCTACATTGTATTAACAGTGCTCAGACCCATCACTCTACTGTGATGCTATAACATGCTATCAGTGGGCAGAACAATCATTCAAAAGTGATGCTGTATCATGTGAACAGTGCTCAGACCCATTACTCTAAAGTGATGCTATAACATGCTATCAGTGGGCAGAACAATCATTCAAAAGTGATGCTGTATCATATGAACAGTGTTTAGACCCATTACTCTAAAGTGATGCTATAACATGCTATCAGTGGGCAGAACAATCATTCTAAAGTGATGCTGTATCATGTGAACAGTGCTCAGACCCATTACTCTAAAGTGATGCTATAACATGCTATAAGTGGTTTCAGAGCAATAATTCTTAAGTGATGCTGTATCATATCAGCAGTGCTCAGACGCATCACTCTAAAGTGACGCCCTATCATGTTAGTGATTCCAGCTGACCCATTTCTCTGAAGTAATGGTATATTGTTTTAAAGTGATGCTGTTTACACCACAGCCTCCAGTCGCTTCATCTCCTGTCTTCACGCAAGACGAAATCTTGAGCCCTTTGTTCAAACCCGTCAGCATGTTCGGTCCCAAGCCAGATATCAGGTAAGCATGATCTCATCCCATGGGTGGACATTGCATACATTGCTCCACATATATGTAGGGGAGGGGGAAAGGGGGTGGGAACAGAGTGGTAGCCTACCATCAATTGTTTTTCTGGTTTATGATTTCCGTTGAAATTGTTGTCATCACAATTTGGAATCTACCACATTTTTCAGCTGCTAAATGTTTTCTTTTTCATTTTACCCTTTTTTTGGTTTTTTTTTTTTCATCCATGTTGAGTGTCCGTTTAATAGGGTAGGCTACTGCACGTGCAATTAGTGCTATGAATAGGTCTCCGGTAGGATTAGTTTCCAACAGTGTGTTACTTTGGTGTGTGTTGTGATTTCAGCACATTTCGTAATTTGGGAATCCCGATGCTAAAAGCTAATAATCATACTCATTATGATTTTGGGGCGTATTTCATGGTCAAATGGTATGTCGTGTGTCGTAAGATGCACGTGATTTCATAAGGACTCTTGTGTTTAAAGTTGATTGTTTCAGTGCCGGTTGGAGGCCAGCAATTTTGGGCTCCCTTTCCAGTCGACAAGAGCCGGTGACGGGTAACCCCAAACTTCAACGACCGGCGTGGGGGTATCCCTGATTTCCATCCTTGGAAGAGTCTACTTTTGTAGCTTTGTTCAAGTGGGTTTCATGATTTGATCCATGATAGCAAAATGGCTGTTCAGTGTGTGGATGGTTTTCATGGAGATGCAACCACTTTTATCCCTGTCTGTAATAAAATACGGTCAATAAACCTTGTGTGTGTTATGAATGTTGGGGTAAAGTTCTATATTTTTGGAAGGTCAAGTTTATGCAGGCCTGTGTGTAAACCTACTCTGACTAATCAGCCCTATTGTCATACCAACCACATGCTGTTATCTATTTTGTCTATTCAGCAAGAGAAGGGCTTTTTCCAACGGTGACCTGTCGTCTGACTACACAGGCAGTTTTGACCCAGATGTGCTTAAAGAACTCCCTCCAGACATTCTGGAAGAGGTTCTAGATGAAGAAAGAACTAGAATGATAAAATGTCAGAATCTTGTGGAAACTCTCGGCCATGTAGAAGATCTTCCTGAGTTTACTGATGTAAGGGTTTAATTGAAACACCTATACCTCTTAATACCATACTAAGAAATCGAAGTTACTCCAAATTATCCTACCCCCCATTATTAGGACAGAAAATATCATATTTTGTTATGTTTCTTCTGATAAACGCAGAGGCAAATCATGAACAACTGTACACAGCTCAGAAATTTAACATTCTGTGCATATACATTAGTCACAACTTGCAGACAGATGTTGTTTGGTTTATACGATGTGTCATGTATATAAGATGGTATCTATGATGTGTCACTTGTTTGAAATGACCTCTTTCCGATATTTTGTCGCTATTTCATGTGATGCATATTCTCCGTTGAACAGTTTCATCACTTCTCACACGCATCATCGTTACACTCTCGTATCAGTCCATCTGTCTAAAACTCGAAGCATGTCAGGCTAATTTGTGTAGTGACCTCAAGGACCAATTTATCATCAGCCTGTAGGGACCAGGGCTCCACTTCTTCTGTAGAACACACTCTCCCTCTGACATGACTGAAAAGCAACGCTGGCCATCCCACTGGAATCTTACTATTTCCAATTACTGTTTGAATTTACATGTTGAGTGTCTGGCTACCGTGTGTGCATATCGCCTTGCAAAGATTCTCCATTTGCTCCAAACAATTGCTTCCAGTTTTCTCCTAACTTTGTGATTCATAGCCAGTCAGAACCTAAGATCTTACTATCTGTCTCCAGACTTTTTCATGGCTCATGAACATAAACTGGATAGACTATAAAAAGAGGTGAATGTGAAGTGATGAGTTGTGTAGAAGTTAGCTCTCCAACTAAACCGGTGCCAGCTCAGCATGCTCTGGAAAGAGAACTGGGAGAGCTAAAACTTCTCTCCAGTGGAAGAAATTTTCACCACTAGGGTTAATTTTTTTTCTCTTAACATTAAGGAAGTGCATACTCTATTTGGATCAGTTCTAACTTGATTGCATTTCAAAGGTGTGTCAAGGTGTATGCAATTGTGTTGTGTTGTTGCTATGTAGAACTGACTTGGTGTATGTTTTTATTTTTGTGTCTGTTTGTGCATTGGCCTTCCCTTAAGGTTGACCCGACCTGCCTGGATGCGTTGCCCCCAGAGATCCAAGGCGAGCTGTTTTCGGCTTACAAGAGGAGAGCGTCCATTACGTCGGAAAATTCCGAAATGCCTGAGAAGCTCGAGATGGACATCTTGGAGAAGAGCCCAGAGACAACCCCAGAGAGGACCCTAGAGAAGACCCTAGAGAAGACCCCAGAGAAGCGAGGATTCCAGGAGGGAGTAAGAAATGAGGTAAAGACCAAGAAAAAGAAGAAAAGTCTGAGGAAAAGGTACGGCAACGGTGGCAGCGGTGGCAGCGGTGGCAGCGGCAAGTCATCCGTACAGAGGAACCTGTTTGAAGTTATGAATATACAACCCTCCAAAGTGGCATCGAGAAGGCATTCAGCATTCTATTGACAAACTCTGTGAATTAAGCAGAGAATGGTCGAATTCGGGAACGATGTTAGAATCTCCCTGCTCTCATCATTATCAAATGTAGGTTGCAGTGAGATACATCACAATGTTGTTTTAACAATTGATTTATGCCAAAATTATGTGCCCATGCCATGGTTCATGGATGCTTGGGATTTCCCTCTTTCAGACCCCGAAAAGTAAATGGAAGTTTATTGAACTATAACATTAACAATGATCGAAACTACTTTAGCAGTACACATTACTTCAAAATCGATCGAAAGAAAGCGGTTGCGTTTTTGCCACAATTTTTGAGTGGAATTTAAGAGAGTCCATTTCATTAATGTCAGAGGCTGTAAACTGTAGATAGGTTTAGTTGTACTTGAGAGTCATATCTGTTCCTCATTCCCAGGCTATGCATCCATTCGATAGACTTAGAAATACTTGCAACTCCCATCTTACCCTCACACCATTCAGCCAGTCTCTTCTTCTGCTCTCATTAATCGAGCACCACTTGGACAAAATCAGTGTGCACACAATGTGGAGAAATTTCATTCACCTTGTTTACGGGATTATCATCACCATTCTTTGGTCCTCTTTCCAGTGGTACCTGGAGGGGAGGGGGTAGGGTTTAATTTATGCCATAAAGCAATCTCATAGATCAACCTTGCACAGCTCAGTGTGGTATGCCATTGAGATTTTTCCAAGATACTGTCAGCTGACCCACAGGGCATTGTACCGTAACAGAAATAACTTTCGATTTACCATTGCTAAACTAGATGCAATTTATTAAGAGAGACACATTACCAATAATCTCAATGGCAAAATAATGTCGTAAAAGATACATACACGGTAATGTGGCTCTCTTCTTTAGATAGACAGTACGAAATTCCTTTCGGCCTCAGCGGAGCAAAGGTCAAAGTGGTTACTTACTTATATTGTTTTCAGATATTCATTTGTGTTACATCAGCAACAACATACTGACACTGGGAATTGATTCCAAGTTCATCATAATGCGAGAGAATGAACAAAACTTTTTAAGGGAGGATGGTTAGTTGTGAGAAAGACTGTAAAGATAGATTTCTCTGTGGTCTCCCTCCTAATGAACCAATAAACAAAAAACTGTATTGCACAAAAGCTATTGAGTTGAAATAATTAAAACAGCCAAAACATTGGCAAAGACGACCTCTGCTGGTTGAATTCACAGTGCAATTTTTTTTTCATATTTAGTGCATGTCCCCCACTTTTTAGAAAATAGTCATGTATAAAGGCAGTTACTCATCACTCCAAGCTTTATTTTGTCCTTGCAGACAGTGGCGGCACCATGATTTTGAAAGTGGGGGGGGGGGGGCAAATGGAGTCCAAAAGAAAATGTTGGGAGGGCAAACAGATTTTCGCGCGAAAGGCGAGACTTACTGGGTGGGGTTCCAGGGGCCCGCCTTAGGGCCCCTGGTGGGGTCCAGGTTTTAACAAATCTCTTGGTAAAAAATTAAGTCTCAGGATAGGTGTATGTTGG
This sequence comes from Stichopus chloronotus, assembly GCA_021234535.1. Lineage (NCBI taxonomy): Eukaryota > Metazoa > Echinodermata > Holothuroidea > Aspidochirotida > Stichopodidae > Stichopus > Stichopus chloronotus. The sequence goes on from SFZH01000008.1 coordinate 7,239,322, forward strand.
TCCATATAAATGCATCATTCAAAGCGAAGATTCCAAATGATTTTAATGCAAGCTAGGCTTATTTGGATATTACTCTTCTTAGCTGACAACATGAAAAGTTGGAAAGCGACAATATGTTTAAAAGCTACTTATTAGCAATTTCTTGACACTTTTTACTCTTTTCTTAAAACAGGTGAATGCAGTATATTAACAGGGAATAGATATATACATATGTATCTGTTACACTTTAAGTTTATATATCCAGCGTATCCGGTAGTACATAATGTATTAGAGGGATGTGTTCACAACTACAGCAAGAATTAATTACTTTGAAAAGTTTGGGAATGATTCAAACTGGGAGGAAAATTATCTGTGAATTATTTTGCCTTGAAAACTCCTGAAAGAACACTATACTTCAGGAGCTGAGTGAGGGGGGGGGAATCTGGGGGGCAAAGGCTCTGACTGGGGGCATTTGCCCCCCATGTCCCCCCCCCCCCCTGGTGCCGCCCCTGCTTGCAGATAGCAAAATTCTCTAACTGGTTCTACATTACAGCACTCTTTGATTGACAGCAATTCAAAAGATGCAGAGCAGCTTGTATTACACAGCGTACACAGGGATCCATTGTTTTGATTACACATGTGGAGGAATGTAAGACAGGCTGTGGGAGGGACTAGAGGTAGGTGGTTGGGAGAATTGAAACTGTCTTGGGTGATGAGTCTCTGTCTTTAACCTTTTTCTTTTGTCAATTATGGGACCTTTTTTGTCAAATTACTCTTTCCAGGTCTGTTTTTTTTTTTGGTAATCTTTACAGGATGCATGTTTATTGCTTGATTTTAAGGGAGATGACACAGAAATGTTGAGTGCAGTCTTCACTCACAAGCAACCTATCCAACTTTGATGATATCCTCAGGGTTTTAAGCTGAAGTAAATTAAAATGTCAATATGTCTTACACCATTTTATCAATTAATTGATAAATCAATGTTTTCTCTCTACTGTTACCTTCCAATGAGCTTTGCCAATTTTGTCACACTTTGATTCGTAGAACAAATACAGAATGAAAAGTATCCCAAATCCAGAGTACATAAGCCTCAATCTCTGTAGTTTAACTCCGGGTACAGCAAACACACTACAAAAGCTTGAAAGGTGCCATCAAAATGGTATCCTTGTCCTGTAAAATGACAATTTTCAGCAAAATGTCTAGATAACAAGAAAATGTCATACATAAAAAAAACAGAATTGATGTGATATTTTCTGGTCATGTCGACATTTTGCGGAAAATTGTAAACTTATGGGTCAAAGGTATTTTCATTTTGATGGAACTTTTAAGCTTCTGTAGCATAATGATTTGAACTATATTAGCAGTAAAAATGCCTCAGAATGCTTCCAGTTGAAAGTCACAAATTTGACTTTGCTTGCATTTGTTTAACGGCATCAACAATTTATTTGGTAAAGATTCTGAACCTGTATGTAAATCTAGTCCCCACAACCACCCTATCCCTGTTAACCTCATGCATGTACATAACATAATTATGACAACATCGGCAGTTTTAATAGTCAATAATACTTTGAACATACTGATACTGGAGACCATGCTATATGCCCTACCCATACTGGCTAATCACCCCCCAAAAAATGTACGTTTGAAATGTATGTGTGGGGTGTAGGTACTACTACCACTATGTGTCTAATGACAAGAAATCTCTATTTTGGGATCAGTCATTTCTGCAGGATCATAGCAATTATTATGAAGATCCACATCAGTTTTAGGATCTGATTTTGACACTGAGGTCATATTTTGATCCAAGGCGTTGATCCGATTTTGCGACCTCTGGCCGCCAGCAAATGTGTTTGTACTTCTCTCACTTACTAAAACAGCTTTCACAATCTGATGGCAATGTGAAACTTAAGCATTTTTTTGCTTCCTTGAAACAACCAGTATTTAAGAAAGGTTTGAACCTTGAAATGCTGACTCATGCAGAACGTGCATTACAAGTGACATCAATCATATTGCCATGCATCCTATGTTCTTGAGGGGATGAGTTAGTTGAATCAAGATTGGAATGCAAATTGTTAAAACAAAAAATGTTGAAATGCATTCATTCACCGTAGTTAGTCTACTCGGCTATGTTCGCATATTGTACTGGGCAACAAACTTGCTGAATTTGAGGGCAGAGTGAGGAAACATTTAAGATACAAGTGGCAAGGCTTTTTTAAATACACACAACTCACTTTTTAAGGGTATTAAATTGAGGACCTCTCTGGGTATTTTACTCATTGTAAACAAATATTCATTTCACTATGGTAGGCTCTTCGGACACACTAGAACCCTGGAGTAAACTAGGGTGAGCAATGAGCTTGTTTTACACTATCAACATCAACACAGTGCGAGCTCTCACTGTATAGTTCTATAAAGTGCAAGACTTGTAAGCACTGCTCAATCCTGATTTAAGGTAGACTTGACACAGGTGACCAAGCACCAGCGATGAATCCAATTCCAGTATTCCAAAGGGGTACAGTCACATCAAACTGAGGTTGTGCAAGGAACTCACAGCAAATGATTAATTTGATCTTGAGAAACATATAGAGTGGTTGTCCCTGCCTAGCCTCCCACATCCATCTCCTGTCTACCAGATGTTTAGTCCCTTGCACATCAAACTAATGTTCACAGGGATTTGTCATTTCAAACTCCAACCACAAAGGATTAAAATTGAGTGTGGGGTAACCTTCTGTATGGTTACCAATAACATGTACCTCCTTTTCCCACTCTAACCTTAGAAAGAATAACCTTCTGTATGGCTGTTAATGGCATGTACAGTACCGCCTATTCCCACTCTAACCTTAGAAAGGGTAAGCTTCTGTATGGTTGTTAGTAACATGTACCTCCCATTCCCACTCTAACCTTAGAAAATATTTGAAATCATGTGATACAAGTCCATTGATTTCGATAGAAAGCTTATTTTTTTTGGAAATGTCAATGGTAAACATAAAAAGTCAAGTGTTATCTTTTGCCCCTTTTTTCTGTCTTTCATATTTCCAGATGAAGTTGAAAGGTCAAAGAAAGATGTACTGAAACCTGAAACTTGAAGAATCATCTAAAAGGAACGATTAATTTGGACGTTTGCCTGGAATTGCAGGCGGCCTGTGTTATTTTTGAGCTCTGACAGTTTGATTCAGTTTTTCTCTCTGTTGGGTGAGTGCGATTATCAATTGTTATCTCTATGGGACTATTACCAATCTGTGTGGACTTGTTTATTTTGGAATTCCATTGTATTTACCCGGAAATAATGAATTGTCTTTCACAGCTATTGGTGCAAGGCATTTCTGATATGCAAAAAATTAGTGTTACTGTAAACCTGTGATTGCTTGTTATTGTGGTACATGTGAAACTTTTTGCATATGAATGATGGACCTTGGGGAAGGGTGAGGCGTTCGGTATTCTTAAATGGAAGACAGTAATTATTTACTCTCCTTCTCATTTATGGGAATTGCATTCAAGCAGATATTCATCCATTAGTTGAAATTGCTGCTGACTAAAGTAAGTTACTTTTACGTCGAGATGTGTTTTAAGGCTGGCTGTACTGATGATGCCAATGGAAGTGTGACAGCATCCTTGGGGGGGGGGGGGGGGGGAGGAAGGGGAGGGGACTGGGGTAACTATGAGACTCAAGTGGTACAATTCATCACTTACATAATGGCTAAAATTGTGGAAAGGCTAAGCATTGGTTGGCATGGAGCATAATCAAAATTTTTTTAGATATAAACCGCTGATCGTTGAGTGAAAATTGCCTCCACAGGCACCCTTTCATTCCTACAGGCAGTGCCCTTCAAAAACAACAGTTCCATCCGCACTGTCACTGGATAGTGCCAATAAACAGAACTAAATGACGTGGCCAAAATACATAATTATCCAACAATTGCCCAGCCAAAGCTATTCATTAGTTGCGTGCTTGTCAGCAGTGTAAACAAAACCAGGTCAAACACAGCCTCCCCCACCGATTGCTACATAGGTGATTGCACAACAGTCCAAAAGTCTCTTCTTTAAAGAGGCACATTAAGTTGTTTCATCCCAAAAGTTTCTGCTTAAAAGAGGTACGTTGAGTTGTTTCTGGAAATTCACTGCATGTTCCTAAATTTGTCAATTTTCCTTTCACGTACTAATAACAAATGGTCAAACTAAGAGGATCCTGATGTGTCACATACAAAAGAACACCTTAAAGGAGAGGGTACAGTAATTAACATGTTAATTTGGCTTTTGAAAATTTGTGACCAGACACTTTTCACATTAGAACTAATTCATATGCACATAACCAGTGCCAGTCAGTGTAAAATATTCAAAGATTATGACCGTTTTCATAACCGTTGGATAGTGTGAAACTTGACTTATGCTATTTGTAAGCATGATTGTCATGTGTTGTTACTCTTCAAAATCCTCACAAACTTATTGACATCAATTCAGTGAGCCCCTTTAAACTTAAAGATTTCAGTTTCAGTAGGCTGTATCGTTATGCACGGACAGCAAGCACTTTTTCAAACAGGAATATTTTGTAGGTTTGATATCCAGCCCCTTTTCTCAGCTATTAAACTTAATTCACCACCCATTCATATATTTACTGTACAGTGAATACAAAAGAGGAGCTACTGTACACAGAGAAAAAAATCAGACAAAATGTTGAAACACTTTGTGATACTTTGAGTCTCCTATATCACTTTGACCATGCTAGCTGTTCACCCTTTCCCTTTCAAATTTGCATACAGTTTATGCAGTGTTAACAAGAAATCTTGTGGCAAACTGTATATTTTTTTAAAGGATATATTTTTTCATATTTTTACATTTTTTTTAAGATTTTTTTTCTGTATAGTTTTTTAAAATATTTTTTTTTTAACTGATTTTTTTTTTAAAGGATTAGAGGGAGGCATGGGGACACTAGAGTGGGTGTAACTTTTCAACCAGTGAGTCCAAGGGGTTCAAGTGGGTCCAAGGTCCAAATGAGCCCTATTATGAAATCATGCAAAATGCTTCTTTGCCTGCAGATTGTATGATATTTAGATGAAATTGTGTCATGTTACTACTATGGCAGTGGCTCAGTCAGGTTGTCCAGGATTATTAGCCCCATATGGGGCCCACTTGGACCATTTTATGAAATCATGCTTTTCTGCGTATTTTACTGTACAATGTGAAATGTTTGTCAAATTAGCATTGTGGTAGGGGAACTGCGGAAGTACAAGATTTTGGGGTCCAAGTGGGCCATATGGGCCATTTTATAAAAACATGCAAAATATCTCTTCTCCTACAGATTGTTTGGTAATAAGTTGTAATTGTGTCACATTTCTACTATGGTAGTGGTTCCTTCCGGTTGTTCAGGATTTTTGGTCCCATATGGGTCATTTCATGCAATCATGCGAAATGTGTCTGTTTCTGTATATTTTGCTTTACAATGTGAAAGGTTCATGTCAAATTAGCATTGTGGTAGTGGAGTCCATTGCAGTGTTCAAATTTTTTTTGTTTTTGGTCCAAGTTCAAAATGGGCCATAAATTGTCACATTGTACAAAGCGCAAGTGCAAACATTATTTCTGCAATAGCCAGCATTCCTTTTTTCAGCAGTTTGATATTAAAGGACGTTGCATGCTGCCATCTAGTTCAGATACACCGTAAGTATCATGGTAGTGAAGTACATTTGGGATGTTATAAATTGTGGATTATCCATGGTTAAGACTAAAGGACTACAGTTAATATAATCATGCAAGGAACCTCAGAGCCCATCGGGGTCTTGTTTTACTCTTGTCTGCAGTAATCCCATTGCCTTTTGTATCCAAGTGAATTTTCATAGCAAGTTCAGAGACTGACTTTTCCCTGTTATGTATGTGGTAGTTCATGATGGATGCTTTGAAGTTACATTGTACTTGAAAAGTCAGTGCCTATAACAGATAATGAATATCATGATTAGAAAGTGATCAGACTGTTGTTGGTTTAACATCGATCAGCTTGAGATTGCTTTGCTATTCATGTCACTGTAATTAACTGAAAACATCATTCATATATTACCCTCCCACACACACATCTTCAATTACCCTGTGTTGGGTTTTCCCATTGCTATTGCTGATTTGTTCAATGACAGTGCAGGGTGCAATCAATGCAGTCACATTGTTTCCCAGGTCATATTTGAGAACCTGTGATCGCTGATCGTAGCTTTCGGTCGATCACACTCACGGAATAGATCGGAGCACGCAGTCGCAAAAACCGCCGCGCTGTGGTCACTCGTAGGGAGATACGTTTCGTGATACGTTGTTTTGCTATGTTCTTGGATGCTGCGGTGTGTAGCCTTCATATGACGATAGGTGTTAAAGGCACTTTAACTAATTTACGGATTTCAGGTATGTCGTGCATTTGACAAGCAAATGTAAAAGTAGGTCGATTTGAAATGAGTAGGAAAATAGGTACAGATTCCTTCGTGATTTGCAAATTCTCAGTTCTGTATTGGGAAAGTGCTAGCTTGGCAATCAATGGTATGTTTCAACCGCAATTTGAGTAATGGGTGAATATTTATTCTTTCACTTCATATAGTCTGATCAGTAACATAGATCGAGTAATAATACATAGTTTTATATTGTATATTTCACTTTTTACTAGTATATTAGTGTGAAGCAAGCCAGTTGATGCAACAATAGCTCTTTTAATTATCCTTCTCTTCTGTTTATTACCCAAATCTATTCACGTTTTTTTAACTCCAAGTCTGCTCTATGTGTGCTCATCTGTCAGCCTGAGTTTGAGAGTCTAAGTTCTTAGCACTTTACTTAAAGTTCGTACATGGTGCACTAAATTGTTCTGTTGCTTCGGACTTACTCACTCATGCACATATTCAGCATTTTCTTACACTCTGTGCCCTGAACATAAGTTGCCGGATTTTTTTTGAATTGTGAACTTTGGTCATTGAAACATTATGTACCTGAACGGCAGGTAAATCATTTTGATGAGGGTGTAAAAAGACAATGCAATGCAATAATAATCATCTTCGTGAATTAAACATTTATCCAGGATTGAATGAACAGAGAACTAAAGAAAAATGGAATGACTCACTCATGTAGGTGACATCGGAAGATCAGGAAAGGGACAGTATCCATTGTATTATGTCATGTGATTGACATTCGATAGTTTTATCTCGTTGGTCATTCTTCAGGCTCATTAGCAGAACAGGGAAACATCAGAAACATAGGTATCATGAGTCTGTTGTTTTCCTGTTTTACTCAACACAACAGGTTTAGTATTTTTCCTTTTCTTCTTTTGTATTATTTTTTATTATAGACTGGTAGTGTTAGTTTACCTCAATCAATTAAGACGCCTCAGTGTGGAATAGTCAAATTTGCATTGTCCATTCAAGATGTTCTTCTGTCTGTCTCTTAGCAGGTAACTTGCAGCTAGGCATGCCTTGATAAGACCCTGACCCACCCAGTTGTCATAGCAACAGAAACTACCCGCTCACTATGGAAAAAGAAACAAAATACATCTCTGTAGAGGTCAACCAAGGCGTCCACTTTAAGGCTGTGAGTGTTTTTTTTTCATCTCTTTCTAATTTCCAATGATGTTCTCCTGCCTGATTTCAGAATTAAGTGCCCAGAATTCCGTAGTTTTGCATCTTAATTTCTTCGTTTGTGTTTCTTAATCATTCAAAAATTTCATTTTTGCACTTTATGTAATGTTTTATTTTCTTTTTCATAGAAAGAACCTGTATATTCACATGTGTAGTAATAGTGTGCCACAATCCTACCGCACTTTTCAGCATCTGTTTCATTGCCTATGAACAATTTTTTATGACCAAAGGGGAGAACATGTCACTCTCTCTTGAATATAAATTTAGACAAAAAAAAAAGTGACAAATTTCACTTTTCTGTCCAACCCTTGTGTAATAGTAGAAACTTGCACTTTATGATGCACTTAGGCATGATGTTCGGGGCCTTAAAAATGGAAACAACTGGCCAGCCGAGTACTTTTACCACTGCTGTGTATTTAATGCAGCCTACAAGATACCTCAGTATTGCTCCTCCCCTTTGCAACCAGATGATATATTGTTTACATTTGTGGAGAAAATTTTCCAACAAATCGAAAACTGGCGCAAATAGTAATCACATTTTAAGAAATTCATTTAAGTTTGTCATATCATGTTGGCCCCAGGTGTACCCAGTTGTACACTAAACATTTGTGACTAAATTGAAAACATTCATGTTTGCTATATTAAGTTGGGCCCAGGTTTGGCCTGTGGCAATCCAGTCATGATAAACTTCAAATTAATCAACGACAAAAGCACTGGTCTGACTTGGTGCATCTGAATTAGTGGAAGACATTGGCTTGGTACTTGTTCAACGTACATACAATCAGTATGCACATCTCCCAACAGTGCTGTACACAAAGAACTGTACAGTTCAGGCTAATTCTTGTAGACTCAGACAGGTCACTGGGCCCAAGCAAGTCAATTAAATCACAAGACTTAATGGTACATGTCAGGACCGTTGAATTGCTTACGTGATTCAGTGAAGGAAACAAAAACAATTTGGAGGGAAGTAAACATGAATAGATGTTTGTTTGGCCCATTGCCACTAATGAAACACTGTTTGCAAATTAAAAAATCAAAAATCAATTGCAGAGGACAGCCATGTACTTTCAAGTCAGGGTACAGGGATTAAATGTTCAAGTACCGTAGACATTTCAGATTCCTCACCACTGAAGTAGCAGCCCATTTGTGTGAACCCCTGTATTTCAAACTGACCTTTAGCAAAGTTTTGCCCTTTTCAGACTTCATTTGCAGACAGTGTTCTGACATTTGCTCGAAAATTTTTAAGTTGAAATGTTGCCAAATGGCACAAGGATGAAGCTCGTTAATGAGATGCTGAGATAGAACAATTAACATTGTTACTAGAACAATTCAACGAATTGTTTTTGTTTTTTTATTGTAACATAGATTCTGGATAGAATGCCATGTAACTGTAGCCAAAGACAGCTGGGTGATTAACAAGCTTTGTTTATGATGCTCTTGCATAACAACAAGGATGTACGTAGACTAACCTCACAGCCTTCCCCCCTGACACTTGTGACCCATTGTGGTTCTCTCGAGCCTGTAAATACCTCATTGACAGTTTTAATAACTTGATGAAAATTTAATACTATGATCAATGAAATAATCACTATCATGATTCTAAAATCTTATCATTAGAATCTAAAACACAGTATGAAGTACACTCTTAAATGTTCTTTTTTTGGTTTAAGTTACTTAAAGGTGAATTTCTATGTCAAAATTAGACTGCAAAAAACAATTTCTTTTGGCCGGTCATGGGTATTAGTAAATGAATTGTATAGCTCCCTGCCCTTTTGCAAATGATGGCATATGGTGTCCAGCAGGTACTGTACACTTTGTCCATGACGAGGAGAGTATAATAAAAGTCCACAGATGTTCATCTTCTTGAAACCCCTCGATCCCCTCCTCCCCCCCACAAAAAGAAAAGGCAGAGTGAAACTATTTTGTTGCAAACCCTCTTCAGTGAATTATTTGCAGCAGACAATCTAGTGCTTTTGATTTCCAAAGTTTACAAGTCTGTTGGGCACCCAGGTACTTGAAAGCATAACTTCCATCAGGCTCCGAGGTTTTTTTTGTGAAGTTATAGTATAACATTTTGCCTTATGTCTTACTATAGCATAAGTGTTTTATACACAGACATTATAATGAACTGTTCTTGTTTGGAAAAAGGTGACATTTTAAGTTTTTTTTCTTTTGTCACACATACATTGTATGTTAGTAAAACTTTTGCACCAGGTAGCAATTTCAGAACCAGGCCTGGGTCTTTACATCGCCCTTTGGGTACCCGGGTATCTGGATATCTGGTGAACACAGTACCAGTGTCACACCTCATACTTGTAAAAGACACTTTCAAGATATGACACTGTATGTTGGTCTACTGCTTACAGCATAATATATTTTTGAAATGATTTCATTATCAGGTATCACTTTAGAGAGATCTGAACTCAGCACCTATCCCCCCATAGTGCACCGTTGTGATGTTCAATATTTGTGTAGTTCGACTAGCAGTTGAAACATTTTCTCGGTTAATATGGAGCATTTCACATCAGTGAACACTCAAATGGAAACTGACAATAACAAATCATGCTAAACTTAAGTTGGAGCCAGTATCTGTATATGACAGCTGGTACTGCAAAAATGGCCTGTACTATGTCTTAAAGTTGCGTGCAATGCCCGCAGTGTAACAATTAAACTGCTTGCTACTACAGTAGCTGTCAGATGATTTTTGCAGTGCAAGATCTGTTTTGAAGGGATTGACATCTCATCCCAAATTCAGTGCTGCCTCCTGATAAAAATTAAATTTTTTCAGTTGTTATAGCAACTGCCTAGTGTGAGAAACTCTGTGTGCTCAACAGGGTGTGTCCGTCAAAACTCAATGTCGTCAGACAGAGATGTACTAATTTTCTATCATCACAAGCAGTAGTTGCTGCCTTCACTGTACATGATCACATCTGTACAAACTGTCCACATAGTCTGCATACACTGTATGTATGTATCTGCAATGTTCATGTTGCAAATACTCAACTAGTACAGCAATGTCACTGTTGCATTGTGTATCACTAAGCTGAGAAAGAATGAGTTTACCCTACATTTAGACACATGTTGGTTATGTTCAAGTTGTCAATTCCATTTAAGCTGTAATTCACCTTGTGATCTGCATTTACTCTTGCATCATGTACAGTACTGTATGGTTACACGGTATCCTGGTACCTAAGTCCATGCCGGTATTCTCAGTACCGGTACTCGCAGTACTGTACCCAACAGGAAACCGAATATACTTTGCAGTACGGCAGTGTCGTGGTTAACGAGCTGGTACAGTACACGGTGGCGGCTACTGTCTTACGGCTAATAAAGCATCTGTTTTGCATTACTTTGGAAAAATCACGCAAACGGTACAGGCTAGGCCTATGCACATATACTGCGTATTTTGTTAATAACACTAACTTACTGTAAAGGAAGAGTAAAGCATACTAAATGAAAGTCAACTCAAGGAGAACAACTCAGCTATGTAAAAGTAGAAATATGTTTAGGTGTAAACTGTACCAAAAAATGTGATTTTTTTTTTCTTTTTTTTTTTGCTTGCATGCCTCTTGGGGGTTCATCTTTGTATATTCATTTAGCCCTTTGCAATCATCTAAGTACGAAGTGGCTCATTTGGTTACTCCAGCAGGTCTGTAATGTTGGCGTCATGTGGTTCAATCCCCTCAGCAATGCTTTTGCCGTGTGTTTTTTTTCATTGTTTTATCCCTATTTCTGAGTGTAGCTATGTTGGTGTGAAAACCTTTGCTCAATCTGTTACATACAGTATCCATAAACCCTATCCCTATTTTGCTGATTATAACTGAGTCTGTGTGAATTAATGATAACAATAATGAAGCAATAAAAACAAAAACAACAAAGATAAAAAACAAAAACAACAAAGATAGACTGGTTCTTCTGGCAGCTGCCCTTCGTTTTATTCAACTTTACATTTTTTGTATGACCTTGAGATGGATCGGGACTGTGAGTGTCCATTGGGGTTCCATATAATGATGTTAGTATGTTATACTATCCTTTCATCCTCTTGTTTTATCTTTTTTCGACTAGTTGTCAGATGTACTCAACTTCCTGTTTCGTTTGTCTCAAGAGCTTCACAAGAGGATGAAAGACATGGAGGTGGTCGGTCGTACTCTGACGGTGAAGTTAACGGTCAGTAGATTTGCTTAGTTTATTCATGCAGCATAATTTGATGAAATGGAGCACATTAAGTAATTCTCCACCTAGAGGAAAACATCACATAATATATGAGATTTTTTTTCCTTTTTATCAGTTAAACGTAACAATTTTGCCTAAAGAAGTTCTCTTTAATAGTTGTAAATTACAGCTTTAAAGTTGAAGGTCAGTGCGAGCCTGAAAATGTGTAATGTATGACTTACAAATGTTGTTTCAACTCTCTTTTTTGTAGTTCTTGTGTTGCTAGCAAGGGTTTTACGATGCAAAAACTTCACTTCAGTGATTATGAAAATCTCATGAATATCTTTATTCAGTGAGATACTTTTTGTTAATGAAACCATTGAACTGTTATTGTGATGGGACAAAGTTAAGGTGGTAAATTTAATTTATTGTGTTAATACGCTTTGAGGCACCATATCAAGTGAAGATATGTTGTACAGCTCACTCCAGGTAATTTTTGTCATTTATTCGTTCAATATCATTCATGAAGCATTATCATTTAAGTCAAACAGTCAGCTTTTGCCCAGAGCAATGCCTTGAAACTCCTTGCTTGGTGAACCTGAGGTAATTTATCACCAAAAAGGAGATCAGAACCATGCTGTAACAATTGCTGCACAATCCTTGCAGATCAATAGCAAGGAGCAAACTAGATGTGTCGGTGTTACATCACAACTGATTGATCGCTAGCAACAGACTCGCGGTTCCGGTTGCTACAAATGTGTACTAAAATAATTCTGTTTCTGAATGTTTTTGAGATACTTCCTGAAAGAAGAATGGTACAGTACTTTGCATAAAAAATGTGTCGATACAAAAGACATTAGAAGTACCTGTGGAGAATTCCTTTAATCCCATTGAAACTGTGTACTTTAAGGTTTCAGTGTTTGCTTGCATAGTGGGAGCTGCAACTGCCCCAGATGATGCCACAAAGCGAGAAGTTAAAAATGATGCCTTTCTATAGTGTGTTAGGTTGACATCAGTAAGGTAATTGCTTTCTTTCAAGAGATGTCTGTGATTAATTATTTTCAGCTGAAGTAAGTTGGCTAAAACTTTTGAAATTATTATCTTTTAACCTATTAACCTATTTTCTTTACATACACCAGTGTCGGTGCCACCCAGGAAATTAGGGAGGCAGAGAGGGTATTTACCAGTCAAATTCTGGCTACTGTGCCCTTTTTGACAAAAAATGCCCGACTTGATATTTGACGACTCCAGTATAATTATTGGCCCTTTAGACAAATGCCCCCCCCCCACTACAAGATAGTTGCATCATCTCAGAGAACAAGGCAGACAGAGGAACTGCACATTCACAAGTTCAACAGCTGATCTACAAGTAAATGATATGATGAAATGCCTCCTTCTGTGGTGAATTACATCTGCCACAATTGCATGACGTTATAATTGTGTTAAAACCATGCTAAAGCGTTCAACAGACCCTCTTTCATGCTCGATTACACATGTATTACGATAAACATGACACCTAATACCCCTTGCCAGGCAGCTCAAGAAAGCCTAGACATTGGATTGACACACCTGAATTACTTTAGGAGAACAATGTTTAATTGACCATGTGGATTATCACAGCATGGGGTGATAAAACTGACCTAAGGCCATGACAATTTGCAAGAAGTTGAACCTCAGTAGAACAAAAGAAGACTGAGGTTGAAGTCAACCCCATTTTAACGTACGAATAACGGCATGAAGCAACCAAGAATGAGATTCCTCCTTCTTTCTCAATTGTAACACCATTTTTTGGCCATTAAGACCAGACTTTTGCTAATATTTGAAAGAAGGAATGGTCTTCCTTGTAAGTTTTCAAAGTGCCCTCTCTGTGGTGCCCCTTTTAGTCATGCCGTTTAAACCTTTCATTGTTTGAGACACTCACAGTATCAAGGTAAAGATGCAATTGGCAGGAATTCATTACCCGCATCCAGTCACTGCATTGCCAGAAAAATAAAGATGTTCTTCTACATACAGTAAAAAAGTGCATTCCTTGCAACTTTTGAAAACCTCAACTACCTAACAGGAAACAAATGAGACATTATGTGCTTTCATTATATCAATTTATCAATGGTACACCACACAAGAAAGAGGCAAATGTTTTGTGCTTGGCCCAGACAGTCTTCATTTACCGGGGTGGTTATCATTGTGTGATATCTAATTGACTGGAACGATTTTTGACCTGTGGAAGTGACTTGGAAGGCATTGGCTCCCACGGAGACCGTATGGCTGTAGGACTCAAGGGTGCCATTTTGATGGCACTCTTTATGGCTGTGATGGTTGTATTGTTCATTTGTTACTGAACTAAGGGAAGCCTCACGAATGTAACCGAAGGTCATCTGAGGTTCACAAAACTTCACACTGCTGCTCATTATGCATTATGCCTGAGTGCATGCAGTTTGTGTCTGGGCTCTGGGAGACCGGGGGATGCACTGGACATGACTCATTTACTCTCTGGCTGCTATCTTCATTACAATGGGTAGCAACGGCTTGCTCTGAGATGATCTTAGGTTATTCTTGTGAGGCTTCCTAACAAGATATGTTGCAAGTCTTAGGTTTTCATCAACATTTTTGCAAACAGTATTTTTCACAAGTAACATCTTTTTTCACAGTGAATCTCTGTATCTGGCAAATTGTGTGTGCAAACATGTTGTTACAGTACCAGCTAATCATCAACTTGAGTAGCACTTTTAGTTATCCATTGAACGTACTGAAATGTCATTGGTAAAAATTAACCCTTAGCTGCACCTGCATTTTAGCTACACTTTTTAATTCCTTCCTGTATCCAAAATGCTCTTGGTCTAAAGAATGCCTAGTACTATTAACTTTTTGGGATATTCAGTATATTTATGCAAGCATTTAGGAGTTCGTTCACCATCATTTCCTTGTCTAATAACTGATTGTTTGCTTCATTACTATGAAAGATAATCATAACAGGAAATACATCATCCAGTATTGCACTATCCATAATTACCCATTCTCAGACACATCGCACAAATCGAGGGTAATCGTGTCAAATTTATGGCCAGATAATGATCAAATGACCAGAGTAAAGTTTGAATTTTTTTTTATGATTACCTGTTCCAACAGGTGAGGCGATCGCACACGCTGAGGGATCCTACGTCTGCCAATGGAAAGTTACACAACGACCAAATAAGAAGCGTGAGGCTCCCACATGAGACCGGGGACCTGGGTGTGATTCGGCGAGAGTGCAAGAACTTGCTGCTGCAGATGCATGCGTCTCCTGCAGACATAATAGGTGTAAGTCGTAGACTTTGGACCACTGTGGCGACAGTGCCACAGAAAATTAGCAACAATCATTGCATTGTTCATAAAAGAAGATTAGGTTTTGGCAAAATTACAGTGATGCTTCAGTGAGCAACATCTGTTTTTAGATCTGACTGCATACATGAAAGATTAAAAACACCAGAGAAGGTAAGGATAGCATTACACTAACATTCTGTGCCACAATTGTCTCAGGCTGTGGACGGAACTGGTGACACACTTACAAAATTTGTTAAATTGGTGAAACTTCTTGGTGGGCTTGCAAGTGGAGTCATGATACTGTATTAATCAAGTTGGTTGTTTATGCAATTTTCTACTCTGGCTCTCTTTGAAGTCAAGGACATTACCTTATTTGCAGATTGTCTGTAAGATGGATAACTTACAGTATCTGGCCAGTTTGTTCATGGATGAGAGCTTCTCTTGTAGAGAACTTGCTGATTCCACACCCTCACCATCTCTACTCCCCATCATCCTTGTCACTAATCTGACCATGTGGGGTCCTTTTCAAGCCTTTAAATGGTGATCTTACAGAGAATGGAATGTCATGTTACTGTGTACAATTTAAAAGTACAGTAAAATATTTGCCGTGCATTTTTAGTAAAAAGTACGCAAACGTAATATCTTTTTAAAAATCTCTGAGAGAAACTGTGCATTCAGCTGTACCTAGTTAATGCTCAAAGTAATTAAACCAAATGTAGATATGTGTCAGAGAGTCTGGTGGAGTCTTGATCAAACCAGAAATATGGTCAAAGAATTAATAATGATTACGAAACATGGTCTATACCTCTGTTTGCATCCAAGGCTACTTACATATCTTTGAGAGATGAGGTATTGTAACCTCACTCTTAATGGTTTGTTGATATTTCTGAATATTCTCTGTGATTTCAAAGTAGCCATACTAGTGAGAGGTATAGACATCATTGCATGGTAGTGGTGTGATTTTGGAACATTTGTGTATATTGCTTGTTTGAGCCATTGAGAAATGGATATTACAGTTAAAGAAGTTACTTGTGAAGCCCCCAAACAAAAAGACAGTTAATGACCTCATATGTGATGGAAATTATATCGACAGCTATTTTTTCACACAACATTTGAAAATTATAGTAATCTACCAACATTTTCTCTCCTTTGTTATTTTAGGTTGGTGTTCAAGTCAGCAGACTGCAGAGTATCTCTGGGTCCTCAAAATTTTGTAAGACTTTAAAGGAGTGGCACGGTGTGAAGACGGATGTAGCGAGGGACAACGCCGCTGGCAAGAACCCAAGCGCTGATCTGACCACTGGCAATAAAGGAAGGAAATCGTACTCGCTTCTCGATTACATCAAACCAAAGAAGAGAGAAATTCAATCAAATTTATCTTCAAGTCAAGACAAAAAGAGAAGTGAAGAGACAAGAACTGCAGCGGTGTCCGAAGAAAGCGACTCGTCAACTCAGACGGGTGATGTGAAGTGTGATGACAAGAATATTTCCAACGAGGAGTTAATGAAGGATATAGATAAAGCACATATGGGGAATGTGGCGACCATCACTGATCCTGTGACTGTGCTTCTTAATGACAAATGCAGCAATGCAAAAACAGTTAGCATCAAGCAGAAACATCTCATACCAAGTCCTCCCCAACAGAGTTGGAAGGAGAACGTCAGAGCTATGAATCTCGATCGCAAACGTTTGGACGACGTTTCTGTCGGCGGTGTAAAGTCTCATCTGGCACACTGTGGCAGTGAAAATCAGAAGTTGGGAGGTCGTCAGACATTCACTGACCGCCAGACGATGAATGATTGGGGTGCGGCAGGATCTGCAAGAGGTAACAGTCAGGGTGACCACTCCAAGAGATCAAAGACAGATTCTGAAAGTACCTCGGTGAGTGTGACTCAAATTTATCAAAGCCGTGATGTGGCCTTGTGTAATAGCCAATTTTCTGACCAGGAATGTTTAAGTTATACTGACAAAACTACCCATTTTCCAGCAGTTAGTACCAAACACAGCAAGACTGTGCTCTTTCATTGTCAGGAGAACCATTCAGGTAGTTTGAAAAGTGATCCTGGGATCATGATGACATCAGAGTGTTTAGCTCACAATAGGTGTAGCAAAGGTGCAACTCAAACCGAACATCATAAACAAGGAGAAGTATCAGAGAAGAAACCTGACCACACTGCCCTGGTTGATTCTCAACACTTTGAATCCATCGAGAATTTGATTCAACATGGTAACCAAACTCATTCGGGTGAATCGAAGAAGGGCAGCGACAGCACAGCCGGGGTATGCCTGCCGGATGGTAATTGTACAAAAGATATGATCCAGTATGGTAAGAATAAACACCCAAGTGGATCAGATGAGATCAGTCACAGCACTCTGCTGGCGAATGCAAAAGTCAGTGATTGCAACAATAACGGCAATCAGAATAATTCAGGTGGATCACAGAAGGACAGCAATGGCACTGCAACGGAGGATGTACCACATGTTGATTGTCGGAAGGATGAGATCGGTCATGGTAGACAGGAAAATGTAGGTGGATCAAATGAGACCATTTCCAGCACTTTACCATCAGATACAAAAGTAAGTTGCAGCAAAGGTGTTGTTCATGATAATAACCAAAAACTTTTAGGTGGATTGCATATAGACAAGAATGGCACTACAATAGAACATGTACCACATGCTGATTGTAAGAAGGATGAGATCCAGAACTGTAAACAGAAACATGTAGTTGGATCAAATGAAACCATTTACAGCACTCACACTCAACCAATGGATACAAAACTTGGTGATTGCACCAAAGGTGTTATCCATGGTAGTCACCAAAGCCTTTCAGGTGAATCACAGGAGGACAGCTGTGGCACTACAATGGAACATGCACCACATGTTGGTTGTGAGAAAGATGAGATGCAGCATCGCAAACAAAAATGTGCCAGTGGATCAAGCGACAGCAGCGGTAACACAACATTGGTGCATTCACCATCTTTTGATTGTGCCAAAATTGCAGCCCACCATGGTAGCAAACATTCAAGTGGATCAAATTCGAGCACTGTTAACACTCCCCCATTGCATACACTTAAAGGGGAACATAGAAACACCGTAACCCACAAAAGTAAGCACAGGCATTTAGGTGGTTCAGAGAAGAGTACCACCAGTGTGGTGAAGGCACATGCACCACATAGTGACTGCAGAGAGAAGGTGAGACAGCACCGAAATCAGAAGCATGCAGGTGAACAAAATATAAGTACTGAGAATATTTTGCAATTGCCTCCACAATGTGGTGATGGCATCAATGTTACGATGCACCATCATGATGGATTACGTTCAAGTAAATCACTCAAGAACACTGACCATATGCCGCCATTGCAACCACCACATGATGAAGTTAAAACAGGTGTGACCCATTATGATATCCAGAGACATTTTGTAGGACCAGAGAAGAGCACCGGCAGCGCCGCACTTCACGATTGCAACACGGATACCGTCAAACACAGAAACCATGAAGAGCCGAGTGGACAAACGATCAGTCCTAACACCACCACAGTGGAACACGTTTCACTTGGTGATTGCAGCAAGGATGTGTGCCAGAAATCTTCAAGTAGAACAACAGCAAGCACTAACAGCTCTGAATTGGACCATGCTCTACATGGCAAATGCCACAAAGATGTGATTAACCAAGGTAACCACAACTGTTCAACTGGATCAAAGAAGATGTGTGACAGTGCTTCTGTGGCACATGCATTACCTCCTGATCACAGAAAAAGTTTGATCCACCAGAAATCTTCAAGTAGAACAACAACAAGCACTGACAGCTCTAAATTGGAGCATGCTCTACATGACAAATGCTGCAGAAATGTGATTAACCAAGGTAACAACAAATGCTCAACTGGATCAAAGAAGATGTGTGACAGTGCTTCTGTGAGACATGCATCACCTCCTGATCACAGAAAAAGTCTGATCCACCAGAAATCTTCAAGTAGAACAACCACAAGCACTGACAGCTCTGAATTGGACCATGCTTTACATGGCAAATACCACAAAAATGTAATTAACCAAGGTAAACACAACTGTTCAACTGGATCAAAGAAGAAGTGTGACAGTGCTCCTGTTTCACGTGCATCACCTCCTGATCACAAAAAAAGTGTGATCCACCATGGTAACCATGGACATCCATGTGGTTCAGAGAAGAGCATTCATTTTGATAGCTCTTTAAAGGCACATCCACCACATGGTGATTGCAGAAAGGATAGTTACCAGAAGCATCAAGATGGACAAAGTAAGTGCAATGAGAGTTTTAGTCAGGTACTTGCACAACCTGGTAATGGCAACAACATTATGGCTAAAGATGGACATCGGGTACGGTCATGTGGACGAAGAATGAGTCCCAACAGCACTGCTATGGCTCATGTTTCACATGGTGATTGCAGAAAGGATGTGAGCCAGAAATCTTCTAGTAGGATGCAAATGAGCATTAATCGTTCTGATCGGGATTATGTGCCACATGGCAGTTGCAGAAAAGACGGGATCAACCAGAGTGACAAGAAATGTTCAACTGGATCAAAAAACTGTGACAGTACTGCTGCGATTCATGCCACAGATGTGGATCGTAGAAAAAGTGTGAACAGTGATAAACAGAAACACTCAGTTGGATCAAAGAAGAAATCTGACGGCAGTACACTGGCATATTTTAGTCGTAGAGGTTGCAGTAAAGATGTGACCATGCATGAAAACCAGAGACAGTCATGTCGATCAACAAAGAGTTTTGACAGTGGTGAATTGACCCAACGAGGTACTCGGAAACATTCAAGTGGTTTATCAGTGCATGATCAACATTTTACTTGCAGAAAAAATGCAATTCTCCTTGGTAAGCGGAGACTTTCTTGTGAAGGGATCCGTAAATCCTCTCATGGAAGAAAACTGAGTGTGGACAGTTCTAATTTGGTTCATGCTCAGAGAGGTAATTACAGTAAAGACATGATCCACAAAGGTAACTGGAAACATTTAGCTGGATCAAAGAAGACCTCTGACAGTACTGCACTGACAAATGCACTTTGTGGTGATTACAACAAGAAAATAGTCCAGCATGGTAACCAGAAAATTTCAGATGGATCAACAAAGGATAGCTTTGCACCAGGACATAGGTCATCTTGGTATTGCAGGAAACGTGTGAGTCACAGTAATGACAAGCCAAAGAATAGCTTGAAAATCCTTGGTGGCACTACACTGCCATGTGCATCATGTGATGATTTCAGCAAGAAGGTATTTTACCATGACAACCAGAAATATTCCAGTGGATCAAAGATCACCACTGTCAGCATGGCACTGGCAAATGTATCATGTAGAGCTTGTAGGAAAAATGTGGGAATTGCTGATCAGAACCATTTGCAGGGATCAAAAGCCTTTGTCAAGCCCACTGGTAGGACTGCAGTGGCACATGCATCAGATGTGATTCACCATGGTAAACTGAGACATACTATTGGATCAAAGAAGGACTCTGACAGCCCTGCAATGACACATGCAAGGAGTGATGGTGGCAGCAATGGTGTGACACAGTGTGGTATATTGACACATTCAAGTGAGTCAAAGAAGAACCCTAACATGACTACAGTGACACATACACAAGGTTGTGATGACCGCAAGGATTTGATCCATTCAGGTGACCTGACACATTCAGATAGTCCATTGAAGACCACTGGTAAGGTTAGGATTGCACATGTACCAAGACGTGGTCGCACCAAAGATAGGAATCACCATGATAAAGTGAATCATACTAGTGGGTCTAAGAAAAACCCCCACAGTAGTACAGAGACACATGGAGACAGTGGTGGTGACCACAAGGACTTAGTCCATTCACGTGATGTGACACATTCAGATTCTTCAATGAAAACCACTAGTAAGGTTAGGCTTTCACATGTACCAAGACGTGGTTGCAGCAAGGATAGGATCCATCATGATAAGCTGAAACATATTAGTGAGTTAAAGAAGGACCCTTACCATACTATAGAGACACATAGAGACAGTGATCACAAGGACTTTGTCTATTCAGGTGATCTAACACATTCAGATTTTTCTATAAAAACCACTGGTAAGGTTAGGATTGCACATGTACCAAGACGTGGTTGCAGTAAGGATAGAATCCATCATGATAAGCTGAAACATACTAGTGAGTTAAAGAAGGACCCTTACCATACTATAGAGATACATCGAGACAGTGGTGGAGACCACAAGGACTTAGTCCATTCAGGTGATGTGACCCATTCAGATTTTTCAATAAAGACCACTGGTAAGGGTAGGATTGCACATGTACCAAGACGTGGTTGCAGCAAGGATATTATTCATCATGATAAACTAAAGCGTTCTAGTGAGTCAAAGAAGAACCCCCACAGCACTACAGAGATGCATGGAAACAGTGGTGGTGATCACATGGATTTAGTCCGTTCAGGTGATCTAACACATTCAGATTTTCCAATAAAGACCACCCGTAAAGTTAGAATTGCACATGTACCAAGACGTGGTTGCAGCAAGGATATTATTCATCACAACAGACTGACGCATACTAGTGAGTCAAAGAAGAACCCCCACTGCACTGCAGAGTCACATGGAGACAGTGGTGGTGACCACAAGGACTTAGTCCATTCAGGTGATCTGACACATTCAGACTTTTCAAAGAAGACCACTGGTAAGGTTAGGATTGCGCATGTACCAAGGAGTGGCGGCAGTAAGCATAGGAGCCATCATGATAAACTCGAGCATACTAGTAAGTCAAAGAAGATCCCCTACAGCACCACATTTCCCCATGGAGCCAGCAGCGGTGACCACAAGGACTTGTTCCATTCAGGTGACCTGAAATATTCAGACGTTCCAATGAAGACCACAGGGAGGGTTAGGCTTGCACATGTACCAAGGAGTGGCTGCAGCAAGCATAGGAACCATCATGATAAACTGGATCATAATAGGAAGTCAGAAAAGAACCCCTACAGCACTATAGAGACACATATAGCCAGTGATGGTAGCAGTAAGGATGTGATCCACTCAGGCAACTTGAAACTTTCAGATGGATCAAATAGAAACACTGGCAGTAAGGCGATGGCTCATGTACCAAGTGGTGACAGCAAAGTTATGATCTGTCATAGCAACACTGGCAGTAATATGATGGCTCATGTACCAAGTGGTGAGAGCAAAGATATGATCCGTCGTAATAAACTGAAACATTTCAGCAGATCAAGGATCTTTGACAACAGAGCAGAAGCACATGTGCCAAGCAATGGTGGTGGCAGTATGATCCAGCATGGGGATCAGAAACATTCCAGCACATCAAGCAACAACTTTGGCAACACCGGAGTGGTACATGTCCAATGTGGTGGTGACAGTAATGTTGTGGTCCATCATGGTAAACAGAAATGTTCTGGTGGATCCAAGAAAAGCACGGAGAGCAAGACAGTGACTCATGTCCCAAGTGATGATTGCTGCAAGATTATGATCCAGCATGGTGACCAGAAACATGCAGATGGATCCAAGAAAATCACTGACAGCAAGGCAGTGACTGATGTACCAAGCAGTGGTTTCAGCAAGGATGTGATTTATTGTAGTAACCTGAAGCTTTCAGGCAGACCTGAGAAAAGCACTGACAGGAAGATATTGTCTCATATGCCAAATGATAATTGTACCAAGGATGTGGTCCACCCTGGTGACCTGAAATATATGGGTGGGTCAAAGAAGACCTTTGATGGCAACACACTGCCACTCATTCCAACTAGTAATTGCAGCAAGGATGAAGTTCACATCATGGTACAACCAGATGGATCAACTGAGGACATCAAGAACCTTTTACTGGATGCTACTCACGATGTTGATTCTGATCATTCAGTTGTCTCAGAAAAGAAGATCAGCACTTGCAAGGCTGACCAACCTACAGAGTTGTCTATCATGAAAAAAGTACACACAGAAAAACGTCAGAATCATCCTAATGGATTTCCCAATGGCATTGAGAATGTGCTGCCAACCAGAAATCATTCTGGGAATAAATCTGTTTGGATACCAGTGATAGAGAATAAATCACAGGCAAATGCTACCAGTAATCCCAAAACCAGACCAAAGCTTCAGTCTGGATCCAGTGTGAAACAGGAATCTGGTAATCTTTCTCCTGACCGTATCATTGGGAATGATCACATGAAAGAGGTGTTTCCATTAGTTGGATTTAACTTGAAAGATGATGGTGCAATGGCATCCAACAGATCCTCAAAAACGTGTGATACTTCTCAGACAGAATGTGGCGGATCTGAGCAAGACTCGCAAAGATACCAGCAAAAGGCTGGTTCGCAGTCAAGTGCTGGATCTGTCAAAACTGAGAAGAAACGTAAAAACCTTCGAAACAAATCAACAAGTCATGTTGGCTTCAAAGATGGATTTAATCCTGAGGAATCTCAAGTAGATCCCCATGAACCATCCACATTTGATTCAAAGAACAGAAATGAATGTGAGGGGAGAAGTTTATCTGAAGAGTCAATTTTCAGAAGTTTACAAGATGAATTAGACCTCCAAAGGCTACCCACGGGATCAAATATTCAACAAGTGTCAGATTCCAACAGTTCAATGTGTGGATCAAGAATTGTGAGCTCCCCAAACAAAATAGGCCTTGACAGCTGTGGAGAAGGCCCAAGTTCTACAAATGTGCCAGGAAACAAGAAGGATGAAAATCTTGATGGCAGTTCAGTCACCAGAAGCTCAGCAGTCACATCAAGCCAAAAAACCTTCCTAAAATACTCCTGTAAAAGTGAACCACAAGATGGGTGTAATCCAGAAAGCTGTCCAATTGGTTCCACCATGAGTGCAACCTCTCATCAAGACACTAAGTGTCAAGAGGTCTCAAATTCCACCGCTAAAACGAAACCGTTAAAAAATTGTGGAAGTTTGTCACAGAAAGGTTTACCCTGCACTAACAGTCAGTTTGTTAAGCCCAGAACTTCTCAAGGGAAGGCAGCTCAAAGAGTTTATATAAATTTTAATGATTACATTGGCTCACAAAAATGTGCAAAGTCTCTTGCAAAGGATGATTCAAGTTCCAATGGCTTGAAGAGATCTTCCCAACTTGAAAGTGCTGAAGCAAATCTAAAAGATACAGGCCTTGCAATGTACAGTTCACCTGCCAAAAAAACCAGACATGCATGGCATGTTGTGGATCCTAATTTTATTTCTGATTTTTACAGCAAATCAAGCTTTCACCACCTTTCCACTTGGCGAGTCGAGCACAAGGTCTTTGTCAATAATCTACAGAAGGTACAGAAGAAATTTCCAGGGAAGGAAAAACTCCAGATGCTGATGGATGCTAGCAAGAGAAAGGTAAATGCTGGTGAAAGGGAGATAAATACCACCAAGAGTGAGGTGATCACTGCTGAGAGGGAGATGAACACCACCAAGACAGAGGTGGATGTTGCTGGGAAGAAGGTGAACGCTACCAAGCTTGAGGGAGATGCTGCTGAGAGGGAGATAAACCCCGCTAAGCAGGAGGTGAACGCTGCTGAGAGGGAGATTAATAAGGCCAAGGGGGAGATGAATGCCACCAAGGGGAAGATGAATGATGCCAAGGGGGAGGTGAATGCTGCTGAGAGGGAGATGAATGACCCCAAGGGGGGAATGAATGCTGCCAAGGGGGAGATGAATAATGCCAAAGAGGAGGTGAATGCTCCAGAAAATGAGATGAACACTGCCAAAATGGAGGGGAATCCTTCCGAGAGGGAGGAGCTCCAAGAAAACCAGAAACCTCGTGTCCCAAGTGGTTATGCTCTTCCATCGACTCACATGGTTATCCAGGAGAGAGGCATTAATTGCACAAAGATGTTTGGTGAAAAGAGCATGATTATGCACATCGATATGGACTGCTTCTTTGTGTCCGTTAGTCTGCTCAACTACCCGGAGCTGAGAGGCATGGCTGTCGCTGTAACAGGTCGTCCAAAAGTTAGGATGTCACAGAAGACAGATTCATGGTCAGAGGACTTCGAACAGGCCCATTTGGAAAGGAGAAAGTGGACTTCCTCCCAAGCCAAGTCTTTGGAGATGATTCCTAGAGGGGAAAATTCTCAACAAAATAGCAGCCAAAAGGAAGGCATTGCAGGAGTAACATCAGACGAAGAAATTGGGGATGGGAAAATAGGTATTGGTGAGGAGAACCCAGTCAGTGGCAAAAGGAATGCTGACAATAAACAAGACTCAAGCAACTCAAGTGATGAAGAGGAAGTGGTGTATAAGGATGCAAGTGATGGAATGGACATTGTAGAAGAGAAGACTAGCGATGCTGGTGACGGTGTCAGTGACGTTAAGATGAACATAATAGTCGGCACCGATGAACCTTGCAACCCTGTGGCAGAAGTTGCATCCTGCAGTTATGAAGCCAGGGCATTCGGCGTTGAGAAGGGAATGATGCTGTCAAAGGCCAAGGAACTTTGTCCCCATCTGTTGACTGTGCCGTATGATTTTGAGAGCTACTACAGAGTGTCTAGGATTCTCTATGAAACTGTGGCAAGGTAAAAACAAATGTCAGTGACATTGAAACAATAAGGCCATCCTAAGGAATATGTATCTTTTCAGTGAATTTACTGCAGACGTTGTTGTCCAAAAACATGCAGTTGGCTTCAACCTAGGTTAGTTCTTTTTAAATTCCCAGCTTGTGCATCATTTTCGAGTTTGTACAGTATCACCTAAAGCAAAGTATGATTTTCTGTGTCTTATGTGTCACTTAACTTTTGGCAGATCTGTGTTTTTGTATTGTTTGCAACATTTGGCCACTTATCATAACTTTTGAACCAAATTCTGTATTTGATGGAATAGTCACAGAACTTTCTTCAGGAACATAACAGTTTTCTTCATTGATCTAGAATTTGCCATGCTTTTGGTGGCAGTGTGATGCTCAGGTATTGGGGGAGTATTCCACATATCATATGCTGCTTGTAAGCCTAGTCTGAATGAAAACCAGGATGGAGGGGTGGGGAAAAGTGACTGCGACCTTTATCCTCCTCTCATGACTTGCATCACTGTGTTATTTTTGGGCGATTGTAGTCGAAGGGGGCCCCCCATATTAGTTTGCGCCCATTACCCGACAAAGGTAAATTCATGTTTCATTGCTGTTCTGCTTTCATTTCCTTTTAGTTTTACCAATGAGATTGAAGCCATCAGCTGTGATGACATGTTTGTTGACATCACTAAAATTCTGAAAGACACAGGAGCTACCCCATTCCAATTTGCACAGCTTGTCGTGGACGAGATTTTTGCCAAAACTCAGTGCACTGCTTCTGTAGGAATAGGTGAGTGCAAGCAAAGATAGTAGTGAAGAAGATGGGAAACTAGTGCCTAAAAAGTGTAACCAGAAATACTTACAGCTCTGTGAGAAGGATCACTTGTCTGATGGGTAAAGCTTTTGCCAGCAGTGTAGATTAACAATGGCGAGCAAGTCAAATGTGTTGTGTTCAGCAATTAATTGTAGTACCACGCCCTTCGTAAATCATTTTATTGGTTTCCAAAGACAGACAAAGGTAATGTGGAGTTTTCAAGGCAAATGATGCATTAATTTGGGTTTTCCTCCTATTGATTGTGCATAATATTTACATAGTTTACCTGCCAATCGAGTGAGGGATTAATTTTCCATATGCCTTAAATATAATGTCACTTCCATTACATCATCTCCTGTACAAAACAGAGCGAGTGCCCTATCTTCCCCTCTTCCAGAATCTTTGTTGCAAGTGTGCATTTTGTTTGTTATCAAGATACAGAATGGCGACGTCAACTCTGGTTGATTTGAATCCCAACTTGTAAAGTATGGCCAGATGTTGAGGTTGGTAAATGTCTGTGCTGATATGGCAAGGCAAAAGGAAGCTACAGGGATGGGGGAGGGGTGTTGGGAAGAGAGAAAACTCAGAAGAAGAATATTTTAACTTCAGTACACTCAAAGAGCCTGCATCAGAGACATCATGGAGTCTCATGTACTCTGTGAAATCCTTAATGAAAAAGAAATAAATGTCACTGTACAGGGGAAATAAACCAATGCAGTCCTTTAATTTTAATTATTCAAATTTTCTCTAATTCTCAATCAAGTAAAGATACCTGCAGTAGTGGAGAAAGTTTTCCAGACTGCTTTGAAACACACTGAAAAGTAATGAGATAAAAAAAAGAGGTGGTTGTTAATGAAGAAAAAGAGGTACTGTGCCCACAAATGAAATTAACTTTTATGAGTAATGCATAGCCTTTAAAAAATAAAATTGAACACACTTATACCATCAAAACTTTTCAATTTCCTCCTGATTTAATGGCTTCCTCTCTGTTTCTCCTTTCAAATTTTATCTCTTTTTCTACAGCCTCCAATCCCCTACTGGCGAAGCTTTGCATACGAATAGCAAAGCCAAATGGAATTTATGTGTTAGAGGACCATCAAGTAGATGAATTTATGAGGAATGTACCAGTAAAGTCATTACCAGGTAATATCAAACTTTAAAACTGCCTTCCATATACTTCAGGATTATTCAGGAAGTTTTTTTTTGTCCACACACACCATAAGGTACCATCCATTTTAGTTGTGATACTCAGATGGAAATCAGATACCAAGTTTGTTGCCAGGGCATTTTAGTTAAAGCAGCCTGTGGAGTTGATATCGATAAACTTCTGAGAATTTGAAGGGTACAACCACATGAAAATGCTTACAATAAGGTTACATTTGTCAAGTTTCAAATCCAAAATTTATGTAAACTGTCAGCTAGTACTGGTTGTGCTCATATGGATTAGTACCAATGTGAGACAGTGTCTAGTCACAAATTTTCAAAATCCTAACTGAATTGTTAATTGCTCATTTATGTACATTTAAGTGACATGTAGTGATCCTCTTAGTTTGACCATATGTCCTTAATGTGTTAAGTGAACTTTACAGGTTTGGTAAAAATTGAGTGAATTTCACAAAACAACTCAAGGTACCCTTTAAAAGGATAGTCTTATTTGCTCAGACTTTTGTTTGATGTTTCCAAGAATGGTTCCTTAGATCAGTAACAAAATGAGTAAGCATTTCTGTGAGAGCACCACTCAAAACCAGTATGGTACAATTTTTTTGAGTGTTTTCTTTTTATTTCACTCCTCACTTACCTGTCTCCACACATTAACTTCACCCCATCTATCATCCAAAGAGTGGTGGTAACCTTTTGTTTCGCAACCACTCCAAGAACAAATCCAGCCTAATACCCGACTGTAGCTGAGTGGGGAAGTCTCGGCAAAGTTGGGGATTTACGACGAAGTATTCAGCGAACTTATGCAAACATTTGTAATTTAGAGTTGCACACTGGCAATACATGGAGGAATTATGGGTTCTCCTCTTCAGTGAGAATTAGCGTTGCAAACTTGACAATGGCAGGTGCACCGATCTGTACATAGCTTTGCTGACTTAACTGTGAATAGCCCACAATGTTGATCGGTTAAGAGCTTTTGCTTTCAAGGTAGTACTTTATTCCACGTTTACTTGACCATATCACAATTTAATTTGTCAAA
The DNA here is from genome assembly GCA_021234535.1 of Stichopus chloronotus. Classification (NCBI taxonomy): domain Eukaryota; kingdom Metazoa; phylum Echinodermata; class Holothuroidea; order Aspidochirotida; family Stichopodidae; genus Stichopus; species Stichopus chloronotus. Next base: position 7,267,854 of record SFZH01000008.1, read on the forward strand.
CTTTATTGACACAAGATACCAATTCCTTTAATAAAGACTCCAGGACTAAAGTTAGGTAAACAATATATCCCTGCCTTGAAGAATTACTCACCAGTACTCCTACATTGATATGTGTATCCTATGTTCTAGTTTCTTCGTTTATGTTAGTACAAAAGTAACTACATTAATTTTTTTCATCATGAAAATGCTTTATGTCATTTTGACATATCCATCTTTAAAAAAAATTGTCAGAAAAGTATCAGTATTACTTTATCTTTGTACAGATTCTACTCCCACAGTTTACTTACTAAAGACATGTTCTGATAGATCTCAATTTGTTTCTTTTTGTTGTTCTCTTTTGATGTTGAAAATTTGCTTCATCTCAGGGGTTGGGCTAGCTACGAACCAAAAGCTCGCGAGCCTTGGCATTAGAAAGTGCTCTGAGCTTCAGGAGCTGTCTCTGGCATCCCTCCAATCACGGTTTGGCCAGAGGCTAGGTCAGGACCTCTACCAAAACTGCAGGGGTCAGAGCGACCATGCGATCAAGGTCGAGAGAGAGGTCAAGGTAGTCTCATCGACGGTGAACTTTGGCATCCGCTTCGCTTCCGTAAGTTCATCTTCATTCTGCTAGAGTCTGTTGTTAGTTTTACGTACACAGATTACGCGGGCAGATGCAATTTCTTACTTGATAGTAGCTTGATATCTGCCGTGAGGACAGAATTTGGGTTCAAACAGGGTCTTTAAATCCTTGAAACGTAGTTGAGTTTAAATCTGAGGTCATTTTCAAGGCCTTGAATGTGCTTGGATTGTGTCCTGCTGCATCAAAGTGCTTTTAAAGAACTTGAACTTTAGTGATTTGAAATATTACTACATACATGTTTACTTAATTTTCATCTGCAAAAAGTGTTTTGACTAGCACCTGTTTTGTTCCCCTGCCAACCTGAAATGTCCATAAGGATTTTGGAAGATATTTTGGGAGTGTTTTTAAAGTGGTTTAATGTCCTAAAAAACAAAATTCTTGAAAAGTGCTTGATTTTTATCGTCAGAAAAGTGCACAGCACTGCAGAGGTTTGCTTTGTATTTTGAGTTTATTCTACTGAAAAAAAAACATGTAAAGATCTGAACAGTTCTGCTTATGTCACTAGGTTTTCACCTTACAAAAAAAAAAAAAATAATGCAACAGTCTTTATGTAATTACTGCTACTTTTTTTCTGAACTTCAAAATAATTTCAGAGGCAAGCAACATTTCTTGCAGCTTCTCCTTTTTGTAAAAAGAAATGACCACCTGTGAGAAAGTGTTAATGTTATCCAAATATGACATGTTTGTGAAATGCTTGCATCGAAAGTTCCTCGTTTTTGCAAGGAATCATTCAAATCACCTTAGTCGAGCACCAGTTCAGTTATTTCACGACAACTCATTGTAAGATCATTGCATAGTGACAATGCTTGAATCAGTCAGTCAATTGTGATGTGCATCCATTATGCTTTGCAACAATAGAGGTATTGTTTCTGTTGTTCATATTTACAATCTCTTCCAACAGGTGCTAGAACTTTTAAGCTTTTCTTGTTGAGGGGGAGAGGAGGGGGGAATTGATTCACATATTTTGGTTTGAAAAATGCCGAAGGTATGCAGTCAGCCTAAACTCAGCCTCATGTCACCATCGCTAATTTGGTGACTGGTTGATTATTTTCTTAACACATGCAGAATGCAGAGGCTGAGCAGTTCGTTTCTGACCTCGCCCAGGTGGTCCACAGGAAATTGAAAAAGACTGGCATGGCAGGAAGGTCTATTGTCTTAAAGCTGAAGGTGGGGACTGAAACTGTTTTCTTCTGGATTTGATAATCAAATATGTCAGCTTTTTTTTAAGAGTACATGTAGCTGTATGATTTTTCACTGAATCTCCCATCAGCAAGGGTTGTCGTGAGTTACATGTTCCTTTCCAAGTGAGGATGATGTGTCTCTAGCAAGTGCATGTATACCCAACAGTGCTTGGAGTTAGAACAGAATTGGTTCAAATAAAAGCAGGAAATTCCTGATACTTAAGCTGGGTATGAACTGGCCATGAATCACTGAGGAATTGGGGAGCCAGACTTTGGAATTTTATGGAGAGACTTGGCTGTTCTCACAGTAGTAGGAAGATTTTTCCAGATCAGAACTTTTCACACTTGTAGAAAGAATACTCAAAAACATTTTCTGTAGAAAGATAGGATAGTTATGTAGCCGCAAACATTAAACATCCTTTCTAACCGTTTAAACGGAATGACTCAGTCGGAGAAATGCCCGAAAGGCCACAAGGCCATTTCTTATTTTGTAAAACATTGTTCCCTTAGTTTCTGAAGTGATCTCTCATGGCTTTTAGAATAATATACTACAATTGAATTGTGAATTAGCACTGTAAGTCACTGCAGACTCTGTCCTTAGTCTCCAGCAGTCAATGCACTAATCATGCATGTCATTTCCCCAAATCAGCCTCTAAAAAAGCACCATGCAAAATGCACAAAGTTCTTCACTTTGTGTTGAGAATCTGTGTAACAAATATGATGCACCAAATGTAGATCCTGTGCTCCTTCTTAGATGTACTGTATTCTTTCAAGCCCCTGAGTGGCAATTTTCCGAAAAAGGATTAAAGGGGAACAATATGACTTTCAAGAGAGGGTCCCACAAATTCTCAACTTAGGTCTACCAAGTCAAAATTTAGGGTCAGATATTTGCAAGACAATGACATTCTGTCTATTAAAACGTTATGTTTCAATTAAACTCAATCCAAATCACCATTCTATCTCAGCTTGTTCAGCAAGACCAAGCAGTGGCCTTTCATGATGAAATGGTCGTGCTTAAATGGGTCGGACGGGAATGCTAAAGATTTAAAATAGAAGTCTTCCCTCCTCCTCAATTACACATTTTCTTTGTATGGTCATGACAACTACAGATCCCACACATGATATGAAAACCGATGATATGAAAACTAATGATGTCAAATTGACCTTGTTATTGTTTCCCTCCTGAGTGGGATAAAAGTAACTTAAGATGATGAGGTTGGTAACAAGTGGAAGCCTCATTTGTCCTTTGTTCTAGTGTGGTTTGGAAAACAGGAGTTTTAGCAGCCTAGATTCAGCATGTTGCTTTTCAAATGCACTTACTTTTTTTTAGAAGAAGTCGCACGGGAAGATTCCAGCCAGCATATCTCGCACAATTGCACTTTTCCCTGCATAAGAATAGTGATGGATGCTCTGGTAGAAAGAACATGGTGATTCCACAAATGAAAAAGTTTCTACACCGTAGCCCCGCTGTTCGCAGAATATGAGGTATAAGTGCATGGTTAAATTTAGCCATGACCAACTGCAGTCTACATTGCTCTTAGATGGATGCAATACAGGATTGTTTCCATTACACCTTTTCCAAGTAGCCATGGTAGGCATCCACCCTCAAAAAAAGAAAAAAAATCAAAAGCTGAAGTCTTGAATACAGCATGGCTTTTGCACCAGTTTCTGTGACTATTATGCAAAAACGTGACTCTTCTGAAATGGGTCTGGTACTGTTATCGTAATACAGTTTAATAGAGTCACTACCGCATCATGTCATTGGAATTAGGGGTAGCGTTACAGAACTGTAACAAAAGATACTTAACAGGATCAGAGATCAGTAATTGAGATACCAACCAACCCCTAGGGATAATAAAACTTCTCTCTGGATCTCAGAACCAGTAAAATTGAGAGCATAATTGTTAACTTGTTTAATATGTATATTTTTCCCTTATTTTCTTCCACAGATCCGTAGGAGCGACTCACCGAAATATGCCAATGACTTCCTAGGCCACGGTCTTTGCGACAACAAGTGCCGAACGAAGACATTGAAGCAAGAGACAGATGACCTGTCAGTGATCCAAAGAGAATGTCAGAATCTTTTCTTGTTGATGAAGGCACCAGCAAAAGATATACGAGGGGTAAGGTAAAGTAATATGTATGCAATGTTAAGGGAACCTGTGAAATTGTGATGTCAGACCACCAAAGATCAAGGAAGGCATTATATAGGATGATCAACTTTCATTGGAAATATGCTGAATATTTTGTTGGTTTTCCTTTCTTATGTTCTTAAAGTTTTTGCAGTCGAAAATCTGAATTAATACTGTAAAAATGTAACAACTCGTTAATTTTCTGTGTAGTTTGAAGAATATTTTCCTATGGAGTAATATGAAATAAAAGAATCCACAATTTGCAGCAAAATTAGTAGTAAAATACCATGGTATTACCATAGTGCTCATGGTACTACCATGGTAAAACCATGAGTACCATAAATAAAAATCCCCTGGAATCACAGCAACTGAATGCCTATTAATATGAAGTTACCACAAGAAGTACCATGGATTCCATGGCAGTATCATAATACCATATACCATGAGTACCATGTTAAAACCATGAAACATTTTCCTAAGGCTTGTTTGCCAAACTGCGAATAATGGGGCATATGATAAGCCCTTACAAATCACATTCTTGTTACCCTTCTTCCTGTAATATCAACCTCTTAAAAGTTGTGGAACATTTTCATGTGGAATACCCACCCCTCTCCTTGTAGAAGGTTGGTGACTAGAATTTCTGTTTATTGCATATATCAACCACCCTCAAACAAAATGGCTGAAATATAGGCATCATGTAAGCCTACCTCAAACTGACTTGAATAGACACCTGCTCATCCTATTCAGTAAACTGGCTGCCTCTTCAGTCTAATCATTTCCCTTGATGTCTATTCATCTGAGTTTGAGGTAGGCTTGCACAAAATAGCCCCCAAAAGGTGTCAATTTCCTTTCAGAAATCCATATATGGCAATACCTCAAGTTTACTGTGGTCAAACAAAGCCTTGTTATGTCAGTATCAAGCTACACGTAGCTTCATTTAATATTCAAAGCATTTCATATCACTATGTCAAGTCTGTGTACTTGCACGTCTGGAACCTAGGCATTCCAGATTTTCTGTCAGGAATGTTAATCAGAGTTGAGATTAGTTGTAACATGAAGCATGCGATTCAGATTGATTTATCTGTTGCAATATAGGTCCACCATTGTAGTAGTACATGGCTACCATACACAATCACTTTGACTAGTAAGGGTGGTATTACCAGAGTCAACAGTTTGTATTTACTGTATAGTCTTTAACTCTATATGCATGATAATTTAGTGTTCCAGAACCTGTCCCCCCTTCTCTCCTCCCCACCAGCATGATGGTTGTCAGACCAGTCCATGGAGAAATGGTTCTCTTGTAGTTCATTGGAGGATTAATACTTGCTACTTAATAGCATTAATTACTACTGTCAATGTCCCTGTAGGCTCCATTCCTTAGTGTACCTAGTGAAATTGACCAACCACAGTGTGTTTGTAAACACATTATTTGCATCAATAGCCAGAGCTATACTTTCTTGTGTTAGAGAAAACTGGTTGTCACAAGGTATCATAGATAACTTCAGTCATACTGTAGCTGATAGTAGGAGATGCAGATGGAAAAGCATTCCAAACTCAGGTGATGTTCAGTCTCCCCAAGTTTTGGACAAAAGCACTGAATGCAGGCAGTTTTTTTTTTTTTTTGTTCCAAGGGGTGGGGCGGCAGGGGGGAGAGAGAGCAGAGCAAAACTCGTCTTCAAGCTTGCCTAGAGGTGATTGAAGTGATCATGTGTCCCTTTCTACGATATGAAATGTCAGCTCTGCAACTATGGAATAGTCTTAATGTATGATGAACAATGTTGCATGCTGGGTGAGAATAAATGTGTAACAGAGATACTTTGTAGGGAGAGGAGGACATGTTTACATGAAACTTTAATTTAAATCTCCATAAAAATGTAAAAAAATAAACACCTTCTGTAATTGCAGGCTTTCAAGTGACTCCCATGTCTCCTATTTTCTTAATATTCAAATATTATTCTACTTGGCCCTATTGTTTACCTGCCAGAAAGAAAAGAAAAACAATTTGCATATTTTGTTCTTCAAAGTAATACATTATTGTCACTTATAAAAGGGGCAAGGGGGAATGGGAGTCAACTTCATGATTAGAAAAAAATATGAAATGAAAGTGTCCTACCATAGTTTCAGCCCTGTTGGGAAATATTGATGAGCACTACTCCTGTGAGCTAAATAAGACAAACTTTTGCCCAACTCTTTATCTGCATTTATTTAAAGTTCCTCCCATTTTATTGAGAATGTTTTTGCCTGATGCCATACTTGAGCGCCATTAATTGGCCTAGTGCCGTTTTGTTGTTTGTGTCAGTGATTTTGACATGTGAGTCCTTACATGTTACATTGCTGTGGGAAATTGAATTGCACTCGAGATAGAACAGATTAAGTCTTCTTTTATAATTGAGTTGAACATTTCAGTGTAGTCACTTAACATCAAAGTGTTGCATACCTGCTTTTTCTCTCTCTCAGGTGAAAGCAAAAACACCATAGAATCTTTGCTGTAAAATGTCACACCCATTTTGTGGGTAATAAAATGCTAAATTCCTTAATTTCCTTCATTTTTATTACATTTAAAAATTCCTCCTCAGGTGGGGGTCCTCATAATGCGCCTCAAGAAAGCGAGTGCATCATCAGATTGTACGCAGTCTTTGAAAGATATGCTGGTGAAGAAAGGATCGAGTAGTGCAAAAACTTCGGAATTTGGGAAGACTTTAGCAGCTGTGGCCGGGTCCCCAGGTCCGGCCAAGAAGAACTCAGAGATCAAAAAGCCCCCACAGTCAGTGACGAAGAAAGCAGATAAGAAAAGAACATCTCAGTATCCAATCCTGGAGATGTTTTCAACTATTACCAAAAAGCAATCCCAGAATACAGGACGAGAATCCACGACGCAGTCCCCCGTTGAAACCGAAGCGAACCAAAGCAATTCTGAAAATCGCCCAGGAAAAGGTGATAAGCTGTCACCAGTTATAGAGCGAGAGCCAAGATCGCCATCTCCGACCGAAAGGGAAGTGAACCAGAGAAGTCTGCCTGAAAATTTCCAAGACAAAAGTGATAGTGTGTCACCGATGATAAAGCAGGAGCCGAGATGGCCATCATCTTTTACTGAAAGTGAAGTGACTGAGAGTAGTGATCCTGTAAACTTTCCAGAAAAAACTGATACCCTATCATCGGTTATAACGCAGAAACCTAAATCGAAGTCTGTCATAGAATGTGAAGTGAGCCAAAGCAGTCTATCTGTAAATTTTAAAGACAAAAGTGATATACTGCTCCCATTTGCAAAGCAGGAACGAAAGTCACCATCTGCGACTGAAGTTGAAGTGAACCAAAGAACCCTTTCTGTAAATTTTCCAGAGAAAAGTGATAGCCTGTCACTGGTTATAAAACAGGAGCCTGTTTTACCAACTGTTGTTGAAAGTGAGGTGAACCAGTGCTATCCATCTGTAAATTTTGAAGACAGAAGTGATACACCACCACCGTTTAGAAGACAGGAACCAAACTCGCAATCTCTTTGTGATAGCGAGGAGAATCAAATCAGTCAACCTGTAAGTCATCCATATGAAAGTGATGCACTTTCACCAGTCATAAAGCAGGAACCGATGTCCCCGTCTGCTGCTGACAGTGAAGTGAACCAAAGCAGTCTACCTGTGAGTATTTCAGACATCAGTGTCGTACCATCTGCAGTCATAAAGCAGGAACCAAAATCACCGACCGTCATGGAAAGTGAAGCAAATCAAAACTGTTCTCCTGTCAATTTTCCAGATGAAAGAGATCAGGTAAAGCCCATTGACCGATGGCCATGTAATGTTGGCAGATGTAACATGTTTAGGAAACAAAAATCTTTTTTTTTATTAAATTTTTTGAAGTTGCTTATGGTGCTAAAAATTATTAGACTACAAGGAATTCATTGAGTGAAGTACCATTGATATTTTGACAGTAGTTTGAAGGAAACAGTTGCATGCCAATATGTGTAATTAACCTCTTTAGAAATGTATCTATTCCTACAGTCACTGAAAATGTGAGAGTTTGTAGATTTTTATGAAATATGGTTTCCTAAAGTCGATATCTCAGGGTAAAAATTGTCTGGTCACAGATCTGTAGTGAGTGATATCAGTATTGATAATGACATTGATCATCAATTACCCTGTCACTGCTGATCCAGTCATGTGTCAGTTGTTCCAAAACTCGCATTTTGACCATTTACCACCAACATGTGGGCAATACTAGACTACAGGTGAAACAATACAGTAAGTTTTTTCGTGGACCAACTCAATACATGATGTTACAACTGTGCTAAAGTGTTCAACAGACCCTCTTTCATGCCCGATTACACATGTATCAGGATGGACATGACACCTAAAACCCCTTGCCAGGCAGCTCAAGAAAGCCTAGACTTTGGATTGACACACAGGAATTACTTTAGAAGAATGATGTTTAATTGACCATGTGGATTACCACAGCATGAGGTGATAAAACTGACCTAAGGCAATGAAAATTTGCAACAGCTGAACCTCAGCAGAACAAAAGAAGAGTGAGGTTGAAGTGAATCCATTTTAACGTACGAATAATGGCATGAAGCACCTTGAAACATGTAGAGCAAAGACTCCTATCGCAATTACGTCCCTCCGAGGAGAATTCAAATTTCTGTCACTGTGCTATTCATTTGTGCTGAATATCAAAGTCCAGATCCTTTAAGTTGTGATCTGGATTAGACACCTGCTGATTTGACTGAATCTGTCTCAAATTGAATTACGTCTCGACTTACACTTGCAGCGAGTCTCAGCAATACTTTGGTCTCTGTCACTCTTGCTTATAGTATGGTATTAGTTAGTGATCTTTGATGTGAATTAAAGCAGTCCAGAAAACATCCAATCATAGTGTAAATGTATGCAGTAGACAGAGAAAAAAGTAGGATGTATCCATGACGAGAGGGTAGGTTTTGAAATGCATGTCTTTACTTGTTGGTGTGTTAATGGTTATATGTTTATGCAGACTCACTCAGTAATGGAGAACCACATGGCAACAAAAAAAATCAAACTTGTACCTTTACAATAGCGACCCATTTTGACATCAGACAGGTAATATCTCGTTAGCATATGATTCTAAAACCTAAATTATTGGATTTGACAGAGCAGTTGTATCTCTTAACCTCTCTTAAAACATTTCTCTGGAATGAAGTTGTGTCATGGCAAATCCTTTGAACAATATCAATATTTTGGTCAATGAGTTTGATATTTTTGTAAAAAGGAAGGAAAAGAAAATGTTTTTGTCCTTAATCTACAGTCCACCAAATCTGCATCTCCTCTGTCGGCCCCAAGTGGAACATTTGAACCTTTCTTGAGACCCGTCAGTATGTTTGGTCCTGTGCCTAATAGAAGGTAAGATGACAAATGAAAGCAAAATTCGTCTTTGCTTTGTGCGCACTATCATGGGGTGCTCAATTTATGCAACGCGAAATTCTGCATTTTATCAATAACAAATTGTGCACTGATATCATACTTTATGTCAGATGCTAATGAAGTTAACTACCCAAAAATGGCCTCAAACTTGCTGTTGTAGTCAGATTACATACTTCCTGCTGTGTGAACAAAATTCTGAGATCATGAAGTCTGAAATTATTTGTTGCTCCTTTTTAGTTTCAAAAGAGCCCTTTCCACCGGTGACATGCCTTCAGAGTATCCTCCCAATCTGGATCCAGATGTACTTAAGGAGCTCCCTCCCCACATTCGTGAAGAAGTTCTAGAAGAGGAGAGATTGAAAGCGACAAAAGGTGGAAACCTTGTAGGAGCTCTCGGTCATGTGGAAGAACTGCCTTTATTTTCAAATGTAAGCCAAACTGAACTTAATGACTGATATAGACTGAATTGATTTTTAAAATTCTTAAACTTTTTTTTGGCCATGTCTCAGTCTTTTCTTTGATAGTTTCGTTTTGTTTAATGGGTAATTATTATTATTTTTATATCCTGCATTGCTTTAATTTAAGATTGACCCAACATGCATGGATGCATTACCAAAGGAAGTTCAAGGCGAGCTGATCGCAGCTTACAGAAAGAAAGGTACCCTAACTTTCCAAGAGACAGCAAAAAGAAGTCCAGAGAGAACTCCTGAAAAACGTGCCTTTCAAGAAGAGAGTAAAGTCCCTGAGAGAATCAAGAAGAAGAAATGTTCAAATAGCAGGATGCAGAGTGTGAGCCACAGTGGAAAGACATCGGTGCAGAGGAAACTTTTTGAAGTGATGAATATTCATCCGTCGAAAGACAAACAAAGGAGACATTCAGTGCTATGAAACTGTGGTACTGTATTCTGCTAGACGGAAACTCTGTCACTGCGGGATAAATTTATCAACTGCCTCACCAGACCTGTTCATAAGATTTGGAGGAAAAAGTGTATTCCAGTCTCTGAATTATGCGCTCCAAATGCGTCAAAATGTATGGTAATTGAAAATCACATATTGATCCTTAAGTTACTGCATTTCTGTATAAATTCTGCAAAGTAGCTGCGGTACTTTATAGGTGCACAAACTTGGACAAATGCAAACACAAGTTTGGCTTAAAAATTAATGTTATAAAATATATAGAAAAAATATCAAAAATGTTAAAAATGTATGAAATATAGAAGATAATAATTTTCATGCATTTGATTGCAATACATGCTGAACCATTTTCTCTTAAAGTACGTGTGACATGAACGACACATTTTGTGGTATTGATCAAACTGATCATGAAAGCAATGAAAATATCCACAACTTTCACCAAAATCCATTGAAACATCAAACATTGACCATTTTCCAAAGAAATTTCTGTTTTACAGTTGCGTTCTGCGTAAGCCATGGTATTAAGTCAAAGGACTGAGGGACTTATATGATATGCCTTATGTTATCATTTGTGTACATATGTTTTATTGCAAGGACAGTTTATACTTTTATATGCCCAGAGGGAGCATGTATTGTCTTCTTTAAAAACATTGATATCACTAACCAATCTGAAATCCAGTGATTAAGAGACAATATACAAGTCTAGCAAATGGAGCACAGGCACTTTGCAACAAACTGCAGCATCGGTTTTGCATTTTCATCAAACTTTGAAAAACCATATCTCAAAAAGAGAAGTAGATATAAACATAATTCCAATAGATTGCCACTCGGGGTTTCACTTTGCAGCTTTTGAATGAAGACAACTTATTTCTTGATGCATGTCACTTGGTCTTTAAAGAATTAAAGTCCTTTGTGCCTAGTTGCTGGTAGGTACAATGAACTCACTGTGTAATAGTAATGTACAACAGTGTTTCAATGGGCTCACTGAGTTGGTTCACAAGATTCATGATGTTTTGTCACACCTGTTGAATTTCTCATAAGTCAATGATAAATGGTCATCCTAAGAGATTCTGAACATCTGACCCCAACTGAAGCAACAATGATAGGGAAATTAATGATTAAAATCACTTATTGCAAACCTGTGATCAGACACTTTTCACTATAAGCTGTATACCATAGGCAACCCCTGTTCGTAACAAACTACAATTTTGCGCATTTTCAGTAATTGTAGGGACAGATCCATGACTAATGAGTCTCAGTATTGACATATTATACAGTTCCCTTCAAACTTGTCGCACAATAACCTACAGTATATCAATGCAATGAGCCTCCTTAACCTACAGGTCTTTTCCCTTGGTGTGGCATTCTTTCTTTCTTCTCAATCCTTATGCAAGAGTGTGATAAGCAAAATAATGGCTGTCCTGAATGTTTGCAACATACTGCAGCAGATAAAAAATTTGGATTTTGTTAAAACTTGCCCCCTGATTTCAAAGTTGTTTTTCAAAAAGAAGTCAGGATTACTTCTGCAATGAGGGGAAGTGTGGATCAATAAAAAGAAACAGGGTGTAATCCTGTATGTTTGCAGCAAAATAGAGAGTCCTGTGAGTGGTGACTTTTTGCCAGATCTTGTAAGGTAAATAAAATGTCTGAGAGGAACGCTGTCAGTGAGAATACTCTGCCCCTAGTTTTTAATCTTTCTTTGTAGCAATAACAACAGCAGCAATAACACTAGCAAAAGTGTCCCATATTTCTGTAGCATTATTTCTCATTTGTCTTCATTGCAAGTAGAAGGGGAAGTTTGCTTTGTCTTATTTCTTCATGTTTTGTATTTACAGACTGTTTTGTTATTCATTCTGTTTTTTTTTAAAAATAAACAGTCTAGGGGATAGCTGTACATGTGCATTTCACAAGATGTTTACGCATTTCACCAGAAATGTGCACATTTCCTGAGATAGCAGTACATGCCACCGCATAGCTGTATATTTCACCAGACAGCTGTACATTCACCAGAAACCTTTATATTGCATCAGACAGCCCTACATTCACCAGATGTCTGAATATTTTGCCAGATAGCTGTGCATTCACCAGATATCTGTACATTTCATATAGCCCAGCTGTGTATTTCATCAAGTAACTCTGTCTATGAGGTTTGACTGAATACACTTTTAATTTAAGAAAACAAAACAAATTACTGCTAGTGGGTATGAAAGTTATACATCTCTTTATCGTGCCATAAAAGTCTGCCTTTTGTTCTGATACAGCACCGTGTGATTTAATAAAAAAAGAGAAAGCTGTTTGCTGACTATGACTTAATTTTAATCTCCATCTTCACCTGAAAAATGCTCCAGTAGGCCTATGTGATGTAAATTCACAAAGATAGCAGTTGGATATGGGTTTTCTTAACGTTGAACCAAACATCTTATATGATTGTGTGCTTGTTGTAGATGACTCACAAAAACTAGATGGTTTTGATATGATTAAGAAAATTTTGAAAGATCGATTTTTCCATGACCATAGCACAAAAAAACCCAGAAAGGTCAGAAAAACATCAATGTTTGTGCCTTCATTTTCGTTTTTCCTCTCAAATTATTCGTATGTCATCAGATATTGATATCAAGTGCAAGAAACCATTTAAACAATCTAGCTCTGTTGTAATCCAGCTTTGGTACAATCACCAGATGATGTAAATGTTTCTAATATAGATAGCACCGATGGTTTAGTGTATTCTACCAACGATCTGCTGACTACGCCTAAGCTAAAATTTCGATACGGTTCCGTACCGCACGGTGCTTGTATATGCTCAAAGCGTCAGGTCCGAAATTAAACTTACGAGTTACGATGGTTGAAGTTGCAAACAACGAATTGTGAAAAAGAAAGGGGCGAGCTGAAAGTTTGACTCGAGTCAAATACTTAAAAATTCGAGTCAAGTCACGTCAATCCGGTCGCTGACTCGAGTCCAAGTGGAGTCATTGATGTTTTGACTCGAGTCCAAGTCGAGTCATCATTTAGACTGGTGACTCGAGTCCAAGTCGAGTCATTAAAAAGGCGGCTCGATTTGACTCGAGTCCAAGTCAGTGACTCGAGTCATTACAACTCTGTCCAGTACTAGCCATTTTCATAATTTTTGGCAGCTTTCATAAAGTTTCATCGGATCTTCTCCAAAAAAGTAGATTGCATTGATCTAAAATGGCTGGCAATATCACATACCATTTCACCTCCGTAACGCCAACAGACATATGGAAGGCTCTCTTCATTTTCTTTACCTGGAGAAATTCTAACCTTAGATTGTACTTTCAGACTATCCATAATTATCTAAGTTGTTTCGTAGTGAACCGATTGCTGCCAATGGAAGGGATATAAATCTCCAGAAATATGGAAAATAGCAATAAAACTGAGTTTTTGGCAGCTAACCAAAGATTTGTTGACTGCAATTTTCAGCCCCTGGCTTCTGATACATCGCATGTATACCACACGGTGTATATGAGAAGACCTTTTAGTTTTTCTTACCTTTTATCAATATCAATAAATCAATTAAGCATATCAAAATAAAAGTAATGATATCAGAAACTGGATTGCTGATATCATAAATTGAATATGTGATATCATAACTTAATTTATGGTCTCTACAAATGCGTTTATGGTATCATTAAATATGGCGTACATATCGTTATTGACGCCAAATTTAATGATATCATAAGCTCAGTTTAACTTTGGAAGAGTTTGTATAATTGTAACACCAAAAAAAAAAGGAGCAAATACAAGTAAGAAAGTTCTTGAGAGGCATTTTAATGCAAACATTTTCAAACATATCACATTTCGAAGTAATCAAGGAATACAGACTTACACTCAACTCACAATTACTACAGCATGGTTCTTCAGATAATTTACCTGTTTTCTGACCACTTCAGTCTAAAGTCGAGTTATTTTCTTTGCATGCATTGCATATTTTGTATGGTTCAAACTTTTGTATATATTTGCCTGAAGAGGAAGATGTGATGTCTTCGAAACGTTCGCATTTTTTAAATGCCTTTCAAGAACTTTCTTGTTATAAGCTCAGTTTATCATGAAATTGAATTAATGACATCAAGCAGTACTTCACATATCGTCAATGCAGACATTTTGAAAGAAATCTCAGAAACTGAAACCCTGGAATTTTACATCAACCCCATAGTAGAGACTATCCTCTTACTTCCTCCGTAAAGCAACTTGGGAAATCTATACCTAGGCCCTATTCCAAAATTTTCAATATTAATTTTGTACACATATAGTGTGTTGACTGTCATTGCACCGCTTTGCAAAACTATGACGCTTCGTTACGTCATTGTCTCACTTCAAAAGTTCAACGAAATTGTGCTCCTCATAGTTGTTGGATGTGATAAGGAAATATGATGCGTTCACTATTGCTGATTCAGTTGGCCGAAATCAAATAAACTAAGGAGAAACTCGCGAGGTTTGAGGAGCAAACACTGAAAGCATTAGTACATCCAACAAATATGATGGATACAATTTTACCGAACTTCAAAAATGAGGCAATGACGTCACTTCAAAGGGTCCTCAATTAAGAAAGTGGTACAGTATGGTAGCCAATTTGTGGAATCAAAGTTGGTGATGTATTTACTGCGAGCTCAGGGTATCTTTAAATGGGATAGGATTAAAGATATGCGATGTCATGTAAATTATATCTTTAATGCTTTACTGATATGATACGTTGAATTAATGATAGAACTATCAATAACTTGACATTGTTGATATCTTGGAAGGATTTATCCATTATCTACCAGACTTCATGAAATTTATCGAGGATATCGTTATTTCGATCTGTTGATATCAGCAAATATATTACTCAAAGTGAAACTATGCACAGATTTTGCCACATCATGTGCCCAAGCGACTAGAAGTTGAGAAAAAAAAAATATGTGTAGGTCTAGACTACCAGCAAAGTCGCATGTAATGTATGCTACAATGAACCGAGAAGCAATTTGTTTAGGCTGTACTACGTGATGAACCCTGTCGCTGGCATTGTTTTCTGCATGGCTAGTCGATCAGCGGCTACCATAGACACCCAAATCAGTGACAAGCAACTGATTTGGAATGAAAA
The DNA here is from genome assembly GCA_021234535.1 of Stichopus chloronotus. NCBI lineage: Eukaryota > Metazoa > Echinodermata > Holothuroidea > Aspidochirotida > Stichopodidae > Stichopus > Stichopus chloronotus. The sequence goes on from SFZH01000008.1 coordinate 7,283,182, forward strand.
CCAAAACAAAAAAAAAAGAAAAAACTTTATCTGAAATCTATGATTTTAGCCAGCCTTGGTGGGGAGGGGGCAAGAGACTCTACCTGCACCCTATTTACGTGGCTAGTGTTAGGGGGCGGGCTTTGGGAAAGAACGAAACAGCGCGATACAGGAATACAGTGGGCCGGCTATGTCTCTACTACAGTTTTGCGCCCAGAATTTGGGACTACTGGTAGTTATAAGTGAGAATTGTAGGAGGCCTTTAGTGGAGCGCCACCGTGAGTTGGCCGCGGAGCATACCAGAAAACTTTTTTTAAGAAATACCGAAATACCGCCTAAATCGCTGGAAATTTCGCTTAACAGATTCGGCAAGTACTACTAAGGTCAAGGAAATGGTACAATCAGTGTTATCTTGCAATAACTTTAAGACCCGTCTTCTTACATAATTGGAAGTATTTGGACATAAAAGTCTGATTAAGTTCAAATTCGTATATTGAAGGCACTTGCATTCTGAACGCTCAACATGGGCAACACCATCACTGATCATTCCCTGGATGCGGACGGCACGCTAAAAACACTGCTTGCATCTTCCTGTACCGTTTCTTTCACAATTTTTTTTTCATTTTTTGTCTTCCTACCTTTTCCGTTATTTTTCTTCTTTTTTCGTCGTCATTTTGTTCCCCACCCCTGTAAGGGCCGCCCAAATTTCCTGCCTCCCAAACTCTTGTTCCGGTTTTAATTCGGTCAGTATTTGACATTCAAAAGGAGTTGCCCGAGGCCACCTCTGTTCAATGTAAGTTCAGCGAGTCATACGGATAACACCAACGTACATCACTTCATTGCCTACTAAGATGAAATTTAAACGTCCTGGTTTTTCGCAGACGTATATTATCTATCAATTTGGCAAGTAAAATTTCACGAGTGTACTCAGCCTAACAGCTTGTTACTTTTGTAGGAAAGGAACAATAACCTAATCCGAGATGGAAATTTTATTTCTTGCATGATACTTATTGCTGTCCGTAGCTTTTTTTTTTTTTTTTACAACACAACACTGTGTCAGTCTGTTTGAAACCAGACAGGACTGAGCTTTGCTCGCAACGTACGCAAGCCAGACCATTGATGCAAATTGAGTAGATGTTTCCCCGACAGTGTCGAGTATTATTGAAGAAGCGTTATTGCTGTGTCAATAATAAGCTGCTGCACACGTGTGTCGGATTCCAGGCTACTCGTGTCTGACGTGACCCAGTGGCTTTGTGTCTCATCAATGCATATAAACTCAGGGATACACAAACTCTACACAACACACACATCACACATTGCTGTGCCACGAATTAGTACCCATACCGTGTTGCCAGTAAATTTTGGTCTAACAGAAGTGCAAAGCTGCTTCGGAATTAAAAACGTTACGCGGGATCTATTTGCCGTTCGACTTTGTACAACTTGTGACCGAAATGGAGGCGGCGAACGAAGAGTTGGCAAAACGGGGAATCAAAATACAGAAGTTTACAGCAGAATTAGAGGAAAACGCTTCTCAGTTGAACAAAGAAGAAAGGTACAAGGTGAGACCAGCGTTGCGGATGGGGTTTCAAGCTCCATTCCTTCACATCCTCTCCGGATTTTGGATCATTATCTTTTGGAAGGCGTTTGCGTTTGACTTGCCGATAGCAGTTATGATCGGTTATCTTTGGGCTTGCCTCTTATTTGTCTTCATCACACACATCTTACTCACTACAAAACTGACTGCGTACGGTCACATCGGAGAGGTGCATGCTGCAGATAGAGGTATGATGTGGGTCGCGATGGATATTACTCAAGCAACCCCACATTTGGCGGGTATGGTCGGCATAAGCCCGCTGTCACCAACGATCGCAGAACTCGTTAGGTACATGGTGAGGTCCCCTTACCAAGGTATGGGTATCGGAAGGGGCTTACTTGACACTGCTCTTGAGTTTGCCGTGGATGAAGGTTACGAAGCAGTTGAAGCGGAAACGTGGGATGTGTCAGTGGAATTTAAAGTCTTCCCAATGTACGCCAAACGAGGATTTCACAGGCACCACATATCTTGGGGACCGTCTGTTTGGATGCCCATGTACAAATCTGAAATTTTGATAAAGGACTTAATATGATTGATCCAGACATTACACCAGCTGGGCGTATACATATCACACCGGATGCCAAGGAGTGATAGGCCTAGTATTCATGGTTCGCGATGGCGGACGGAGTTTGCCACAGAACAAACTAATTGGAATTGTCGTTACTGAAAAAATAAGGTGGTCTCTGTAGTTCTACTGTAGTTGTCGATCGTATGATGATTCTCATGTACGTTGGGCGCAGCAATTGCCGCTGAGAATTATTTTTCCTGCACTATGGATGACATGTACAGACATAACCAAAGTGAATGGAGAAATCACGGGTCATTGAACTTATATAACGAAAATCTCTGAAGCGACTCAAGTTGACCTAAAGTTAGACAGGCACCAAATAGGCTGTAGTTTTCCAATTTGACAGAAGACCAACTTGAATCAATATGCACTGCATATTCGGTTGTATGTACCAATTCAGATCTAAATTCTGACCAGGGGCAGCTGTCTGACATTCAGATCAGATTGTGAATTTAACCCCACGTAAACGCAAACAAGAACGAACCGATGTAGCTCATTTGGTAGACCCTTTTTTGTACGTATATGTAAAACTCGGGTTGTCTTCGTTTCTGTTGCCTTTTCGCTAAATATTTTCGCACAATATTTCATCATAAAAAATCAGCACGTGCGCATGTGTACAACTACAATGAAGAGTAGTGAGTCTGACGAGCGGTGTTTCATCCGACTAGGATTTGATCCGTATTAGTTCACACATGTCTTTGTATCCAACAGAACTTTATACGAACTGACCAAAATTAGGGGGTCGTGAATTGGCTCACCATGATATGTCACCATAATGTATGTAGGCCATATACAATTAACCTTGGAAAAATGAGTGTGAAATAAACTTTTGCATAACCTAGGCCTATGCAGTGCATTCGTTGGTGTGCAGTGCATTCGTTAGTTTTGAAGGTGGTTATGAAAAGGTTCCCATAGGATTTTTTTGCAATTAAAATAGCGGAATCGTTGCCCAATGTCATCAAAACCATCAACTCTGCTTTTTTGTACTTTTTTATGGGGGCGCGGGTGAGGTGGTTGGGGTGGTATGTATTCTCTCGTATTTTTGTTGAGGTATGATATGGAAATAATACAAAGCTGAAAAACTGATTATAAAATTTCAGGTGCACCTTTTTGCTGTGCGGCATTTTAATTTACCCACTAAATATGAGGCCACTGGGTATGGTTCGCATGACATCAATGTTGCAGGTAGAGTTGCTTAATACCTTCCATAAGTTTGTGGTTTAAGCTACCCTAGCCGACACGGGAGGCAAGCCTCCTTGGAATGGATACTGCCTACGAATACAGCCGAGTCAAGGCCAGCAAAGAAATTTATCGATTTCAAGCAGAACAGAGGTAAAATCATTTATAGTACGTAGAACTACCATACGCTATTATGCCTTTCTACGCGTGTAATATTAGTCTGTTACCTCCAAAGCTGCTAGGTCTGGTTTCGATGAGTAAGGCACTATTGACATCCTCAGCAGGTTAATAATATCAATTTGACGCTTCCTTTGTAGGTGCAATTGCAGGTCAGCTGAGTTCAATAAAGTGAATCCTGGGTTCTCAAATACTTAGTGTTTCCTGGTGGAAAACATCCCAGTAAATGACGCGATAGACCCTGAGGTGTCAATAGGCTTGTTTTCTTTTCAATTTGGAAATGACATAGCTATGAGCGACTCGAAGCAATCCCTTGGGGATCAGCAAGCTCAAGGGGCATGACTCTACTATCCCAAATAGTTGTAGGATGATGAATATCGTTGTGAACCTTTAACTGTGGATGAACAGCCTTCACATGCGTATTGCCATTGGCTGAGGTAGACACGTGATTGTGATCTGACGATGGATTGTATAATTAGCTTGTATGTGAAAGAACCAACTTACATTAACATTCAAATCGTCTCTTAAGTCACAAAAGAAAGAACAGAGAAAGAAAGAAAAGAGAAAGAAGGAAAGACAGACAGACAGACAGACAGACAGACAGAAATTCTCTCGTCCAAGAATTAATAGAAGTTACGTGACAGGGTAAACTCGGCACTGGTGTAAAAGTCTCTTTTCCTTCTTTTTTTTTACAGTGCAAAGATCATTTTCCAGTTTCAATTACTCGATGGAGTAATACATTCGTGCATAATAAAGTTGAATGTTAGGGTTGCAGGAAGGAGTCTTAAGTTCAACTTAATCTAAAAAGTCCATTTCCGGTCGAAATGGATGTGTTAAGTATAGGCCGATCATACTAGTTTATTACTGGGATGTTCGAACTCAAACGGTGCTTTACAAAATGATTTCATAAAGTTTTATTACTTAGACTTTAAATATAGAATTATATAGCCTATTGTAGTACTTATGGGTTGGAGGACGACGAACACGGAAAAAAAGGATTTGCTGATTAAAATAATCCTTCGACGACACCTCCTCTGTCAGAAAATTGAATTTTATTTCGAAAGGAACAACTCAGAAGAAAGGGTGTAACATTATTTTGATGTACCTTGTATCGAGGTATGCACTTTTAGCAAATACATCTAACATGATCTTTCAATGAATTTCATAGAATAAAAGACAGCAATCGTGATTCCCGTTATTAAGCCGAAAAGAGTCCACGAGATGTAACAGAATTTGTGAATGCATTAACGGTGACCATCTTAACGCCACGTTCTTTCAAATTACAGGACTGACTCCTTTTGACTTTATCTTTTTTTTTTTACATCCAAACTAAAACAAACAAAAAACGTTGCAAATTTCTAATAACAAATTACTCGGGATTCTGAAGAGACAGTAATATGCTAATTCGATAGGTCGAGTGACTTAACTGCAGTGACTCAATCCAAAACCAGCTGACTCTTTAGACGATGCCTCTTAAAGCTCTTTTAATATACTTTTTAAGACTTTGTTGAAGCTTAGGCCAACCATTGAGTTAAATTCATAGTAAAATAATGGCGCCAAGATTACTGTAATTGTCCTTAAGCCATCTACAGCTCTGTGACCCAACTCGAAACCATAACTCGGCTGAATCGGAGAGTCAATGTTTTTTTTACAATCAACCCAGACAGCTTTATTTTCTTTTTTCCTCTTGTTTGATGAAATATTCACTCCTAGACCTTACCTCGGTGATTCAGGATGAAAAATGTGATGGGTCGGTGCACAGTATTGAAAAGATCTACAAACAGCATTACACCACTTCTGTACCCTCTGTCACAGGAAAAAATGCCAGTCGATATTTCAGTTTATGCCCCTGTTATGTGCATGCAGGGATGTAGCTAGGGTCATATCTTTAGGGGGGTGGGGCTGAGGTCCCAAATTCTAACTGACTGGATTTTTGGTGGCGTCGCCGCCACGACAGTTTCGGACATTACCAATATCTTATCAGAAAGGGATCCAGAAATTTACAAAAGACTTGGTCTTCACGAAAAGGGCACCCTCAGTTTCGGCAAAACAAAAACAAGGGGCTGGAGTAACGACAGAGCTATCTAAGCGGAGCGCCACCATTGCTTGACGCCAAGCGTATAAATAAAACTTTGGCTTTTCAAACCCCCCCCCCCAGGGTCGGGATCACCACTTTCTAGTGCCCTCGTGCATCGCTTTCATTAATCCCCGATTGTGCATTATTCTACAGCTAATACACGGTTCAGCGTTGATTAACCTTTGAATAACGAATTTTAAGTTTGTACAGTACAGTCTTTTTCTTATTTACCGTGACTGATTTTACAATAGCTTTCTTCTAAGTTTACATTTCCTTAAAAGTTGATTCCTAAAACATTATATTTTCGGAATAAAGAATTTCTAGCCACTTAAGGGGAAATTCGGTCCAAAAAACGGGAAACTTCCTTTGAACGCTCATGGTGCACAAAAAGATTGTGGTGCGTGCCCTCCCCAACAATTCACAAAAAAAATTTCAAATTATTCGAAAAGGAGAACTGAGGTCAAAATTCTCTTGGTGATGGTGTATTTGAAATGAATTGTCGATAAACACTCAAAGTCGTCAGGACCGGGGGTAGGTCCCCCTCAAAGAAAGAAAAAAATAACTCAGAGCGACAATAGTCGGAAAATCCCAAGTACCAGTAAGAATGTTTCCTATCTCAGTCTATAGCACAACGTATGGCGTAAAAAAGATGCTCAATGTTACACTGTCAGATTGTGAGGTTACTTAGTAATTGAAAAATTCTTAATAAATCTGAAATTTCATTTTAATTTTGTATATTTCAGTTTAGGAGTGAGGACAGTCAGAAAGTCATACCAGTTAGAATTTTTCTTGTCTCAGTCTAATACATTTTATGACTTTAAGAGGTGCCAAGTGTTGCACTAGATTGCATCTAAGTTTAGTTAGTAGGTGAAATATTTCTCAAAAGGTAGTGGGGACCCAAATTTGGATTGTCGCCCCTGAGTTACTCAGCCCCACCACCTCTTCATATACCGGGTATCTTTTTTCGTTCCTTGAAACCTGAGAGTGCCCTTTTCGTGTGCACTGCACGACGAAGTTTTATAATGAGTCCTGTATAAAACTTCTGCATCCCTTCCTGAAGAATGTCCGAAAATGCACTCAGTTGGAAAAAACATCCAGCCAGTTAGAGTTGCGACCTTCATGCCCCCTCCCTCATAACAGGTACAGGCTGACCGACTGGCATTTTTGTTCTATGATATCCTGAATATAGAAGTGGGGCAATGTTGTTTACAGAACTTTTCAATAGTGGCACAGACCTCTCACATTTTCATTCTGAGTCACCTAGGTACGGTCTAAGAATGAATTTTCATCGATCAAAATGAAACATAAAATAATCACGAAAACATAGAAATTCTGGAGATATGTTCAAAATCTAGCATCAAATGTAGACCTCTACGTAAGCAAAAATTTTGAAAAGGGTAGGTGGACGCCCCTTCCTTTAGACCGCCAGGAAGAACATCACCCATCCACAAGCCATCGTAAACCCTCCCCCCCACCCCTTAGGAGAAAACCTGGATCCACCTCTGTTATTTTTCATATTTTTTTTTCATTGTAAAAGGTACAACGTAGGTGTTAAAATGTAGGTAAAAGTATATAGCTATACCCACATGGGTAGGGTTAATTTCCATATTATATATACATGAATGTGGGATATAATTTGTGCGGAGGAAGCTAGGATACCGCTTTCCTCCTATATACAAATACATGGAGAAAAAATGGAAATCTCCCACCATTTTGAATCTAGAACCTGCAAAAAAGGCAAACATTTTTCAAAGTTCTCCTACATTGATGCCACTCTCCCCCCCCCCCCCCTTTCTAATGGAACTACCGGCCCATTGCTATTGCAGTGAATGAATTCTGGACATGTGCAAACTGAAACATAGATACAGAATATCTTTTTTCTTTTAGAGAAAATTGGGACGATTTGCCTCACTTTTGATTTAAGGAAAATATAAGGGACGAGCCTTATTACATTAATTGGGACAGAGTATACTCTATCCCAAGTTGAAAGGGCGGAGCTTCCCCCTAGCGTATCATATACACATTTTTTTTTGGGGGGGGGGGAGGAGGAGGGTGGAGTTCACCTGGTGTATCATATACACAACTGCAATAGGCAAAATCTGATCTAAATCAAATGAAACATATAAACTGAGGACTTTCCTTTCGATCACCTATACTTTATATTCATATTGTTTTTAATTTTAATGCATTTTTAGTTGATTGAGATAAAAAAAAATGACTGTAAAATTAGATACTTACAATGAGTATTGTGACTATAGTGCTTCACGTCTTGCTCCTGTAGATTGGGATGCAGTGCTGTAAATTCAGATACCGGTACTCATCTCTGGTGACTCTCTGATTTTAATATGATATCCAAGATCTGGATCAACTGGATTACGGTGCAGTTGACTGGTATTGATAACACACACACACACTATAGTTTCTGTTTCGCTTCACTTGTCTATGGGCTATGTGTACTGTGACATCAAGATATGAATATTTAAAAATGACGTACCACATCATTAACATGAAGCGGTTGGGAGAGGGTTCTAGTTTATCACTTCGGTTAAATTTTCATGTTATATCTCATAAAATCTGTCAAAATTATTGATCGACTTATTCGGGACTTAGTACGTCACATTACCTTCTGATAAGTCCATATACTCATATTTGCCAAACATGTTTTGAAACCGGTACACCATCTTTGGCTCTTTTCAACTGCACCATATTTGACTGGCATATCATCCCGACCTTTAAACTGTTCCGTCCTGAATGTCAGTATTACTTCATCCTAATATCTATATTGACAACAGCAGCAAAATAAAAAATACATTGCTTAAAAACCGTTAGACGAAAAATTTAGTCATTGACTGCGTTTCTTGCAAGACTATACTCCTTATTAACTCAAAACTTCGGGAGACCAGACTCATAATAACCTTTAATATACCATACATGTATAAAGCGTCCAGCTGCGAAACCCGAGAAGGTTTATGGGATGGACACAACAATATGCTTGAAAACCACCGCTGTGTCTATCCAGATGTTTTCTTTAACATATCTGAAAGGACAAAATAAAAAAAAAATAGTAAGGGGATACTCAAAAAGGACGTTTACGCAGATAGCCCTGTCTACTTTGTGCTTAACCCCATCAATTCACAGTGTTATGGGGAAATCGTTGAGTGAGGGCGTCCACCTACTTCCATTTATTTGGAGAGCTCCCCGAAATGCTAAAGCTGGAATCCTCCTTTCTTGGAGTACCCCCTCACTTACTTTGTTTTTTTTCTCCTTTTGCTAAGTTTTCAAAAATGGAATCGACGGAGGAAGAACTGGTGATGTTTTCTCTCACCCACCTCACTTCTCTGCTTCCGAGATCAGACGCAAGATGGTAAGGCTGAAGTGGCAAGCTGCCCCCTTTTTAATCCGATGTAATGCTGCGGTGACTGCCCCAGTCTTTGCCGAAATGAGCGCCCTCTTGCCCCCCCCCCCTCCCCTCCACATGACACTTGTGGTAGGTTATTTTAAAGTATCGTAGGCCTTATACTATTTACAATTTTCAGTCAACAATTTTGTGCAAACATTACTACAAAATGTCCAAGCGACTTAAACTGAATAAATATTTGATGTATGATTAGGTTTTAAAGTAGGATGTGCTGTTTGAAGGAATAAAAGTAGCCTTTACTGTTAATCTTCTATCATTTTCTGTCATTTGATACCAATGTGAATTACGAAATGCCATGCCAGGTTTCTTTCATTAAAAATTTCATTAATTAGAGTGTTAATTACGGTAGAAAAAAGAGCGATTTCGTTTTTTCGGGTAAAAAGTTAGCGGAACTGGACCCTGTGGTAAATGTGCGGCACTTCCATGTAAACACTGCTACAACTTAACGCCTACTCAAAAGCATTTCCTTTAGAAATTAGGCTATACGTGGACAAATATACCTGTACAGGAGTTTTTATAACTTTCTGCAACTATAAGAAGTATAAGGAGTCCTTTGGTGTACTTTGGAAAAAGCAGGAATAACAGCACATCCTGCTTTAAGGTAAGCTAAAGTGAGCGAAACAATTCGTGATGGTTATATTAATTGATGCCACCAACATCCACAGATAATGTGTACTAGTATGCTAGCTAGCAACCAGTTCGAGATGAAAATGGCACAAGTCTGATATTTTAGATGTTTAAAAATGTTTAGAACATATATAGAGCTTACCGTGTGGACAGCGTAAGTGACTCGTCTTCTACGCAGTAAGATTTCTGTGAGATCATATACGGATAACGCCAATGTACATCACGTGATTGTAGACTAAGCTGATATTACACAACTTATGTGTCTAATTGGCAAATGTAATTTGACATATATGTGGTATTTATTCCTGCATAAACATTAATGATAGTTGAGATCTAGATGGAGACTTTATTTTTTCACATGAAGTAGCATTTCTCTCACCGTTACCTTTTTTTACAACACAATAACAATATATGAGGCTTAGGATATTGTGTGCGCAGTACTGATGAGCAAATTAAATGGGTGAATGTCCCAATATGCTTTTCATGTCATTGCAGAGCCTTACGCATTCTTTCGTAACGAGGAACTACAGCCTAATTACAGATGGAAATTTTAAAGTTAAGATGATAATTACCACGTTCCGCAGTTTTTGGTTTGTTTTTTATTTTCTACTTCATATTTTTTACAGCACAATAACATTATATGTAGCCTGGCATGTTAAATTCATCAAACAAGATTTTTCGTTGCTATGCATAGAATGAACTACATGAGTGTCACATATACACGGTATAGCTTCTCATTGCCAAGAGCTTGACTGTCAATAAGCTCCTGTAAGAGAACTGTATGTGTATGTTGTCTCTATGTGCGTCTGTGTAGTTCTATATACACATCAGCCAGCCTATAGAGGCATACACGAACCATACATACAACATTAATCTTGGTAGTTGCGTCAGTAGCCTGGTATCGACTTTCCATGCCAACCCGGTTTCCACAGGCACCAAACTGTTATTAAGTGAAGACATTTCTGTCTTGGTTATTTATTTGCTCAACTTGTTCCTACAATGGAGAAAGCCAACAAAAAGTTACTCAATCTGGGAATCGAAATAAAAAAGTTCACTCTAGAATTAGAGGATAGCGCTTGTCAGTTGAACAGAGAAGAAAAATACAAGGTAAGGCAAGCGTTGTGGATGGGATTTCAAGCTCCATTCATTCACATACTTGCAGGATTTTGGATCGTCATATTTTGGAAGGCGCTTCTTTTGGATTTTCTGATAGCATTTGTTATCGGTTACCTTTGGACTTGCCTGTTATTCCTCCTCATCACGCACATCTTACTCACCACAGAACTGACTGCCTACGGTCACATCGGAGAAGTGCATGTTGCAGATAGAGGTATGATGTGGGTCGCGATGGATATTACTCAAGATACACCACGTGTTGTTGGTATGGTTGGTATAAAACCACTGTCACCCACACTGGCAGAGCTCGTTAGGTACGCGGTGAGGTCTCCATATCAAGGTATGGGTATCGGCAGGGGCTTACTTGAAACTGCCCTTCAGTTTGCCATGGATGAAGGTTACGAAGCAGTTGAAGCGGAAACATGGGATGTGTCAGTGGAATTTAAAGTCTTCCCAGTGTACGCCAAACGAGGATTTCACAGGCACCACACATCTTGGGGACCGTTTGTTTGGCTGCCCATGTACAAATCTGAAATTTTGATAAAAAACTTGAAGTGAAAGACGTTAGCCCCAAACTGTATGACCTACCCAGTTGAAACATATGATACTACTAGCTTGATACAAAGTTAAGATTTTGGGTCGTGATGATGATGTATAGTGTGCTAGACAGAACTTGGATTATTGTCATTCCTTAAACTATAAGCTGATCTCGGTAAATCTGGTCTTTTTTATCGTGTGATGACGGACATGTAGAATGTGCGCAACAGTTCGCTGCTGCAGCATTGTTTGGTCGTGCGCTGTGGAAGACAATGTTGGTACAACTCGAGTGACTGGCGCGAAACCACGGATCATTGGAACTATATAACGAAAATCTCTGAAGCGACTCAAGTTGGCTTACGTATACATATTCAGACATGCACATAGTGTCCTGCATGCAGTTTCCCAACATCATCCGAAGACAAATTTGAACCAATGTGCACTGCACGTACTATTGTATACCACTTCATATGGAATCTAGCTGGCGCACAGATTGAATTAGTTACAAGTGCGGAGATAGATTAGTCTGAATGGATCAGGTATTGCAACCAATTAAATTTTGTTACGTAGAAATTGTCCTACGAACTTGTCAAACAAATTTGCTTATGATTTGGTTCACCCTCACGGTATCGTGAAAGTAATAATGTCACTAGTAGAACATTTTCATGAAATGTGGAAATTATTGATCATACAATCACATTTTGCATATAGCCCGTGCAGGGGCATGTAATGCAATTACTGAATTCTCTAGGTGTTTAACTAGAGTTTGCGTGATATGAAGTAGGGGTGATACAGGATCAGGGGGGATATGAAAATAGCACGCCAAACTGATTGTATATTTTGAATTGCACCTTCGTCCATTTATTTCATGCACGACATTTAATTGACATATTGAAAGAATTGGATTAGCATGGCATTATTGAAGGCGGACAATGCCACTGCCAAATATGATTTTTTAAGGGGCCCATTGAGTTGGTATCAATATGTTTGTGAGGCTTCTGAAGGTTGCAAACACATGACATTATTTACAATTAACATAATAAGTCGAGTTACAACGTCCAATAGTTATGGAAATTGTCAAATATTTTGACTTTTATCCAAACTTGTACTGGTTGAGTTCATATGAATTATCACCGATGTGATAGTGTCTGGTCACGATGTTCAAAAACCAGATTCAATCGTTAAGTAGCCTATTCACATATATTAATGTCTCTTTGTATGTAACAAATGGGGATCCTATTAGTTTGACCATTTGTCATCAGTATGTGAAGAAAACTTGACAGATTTAGGACAATTTAGTGAATTTCACGTTATATCTCAATGTGCCTCTTTAAGTAATTGCTTACAAGCACATCCCGGAATGGTGCACACATTAACATCCAATGACACAGAGTATAAATTCCTATAGGCCTAGGCAGAATATTGTAATACAAGCAATATTATAGACGTCACGTGTGACAATGCTCTTTTGATACTAAATACATGTAGGCTACAGCAGTCAAAGCCAGAAAAGTAATTTTATTGATTTCAAGTGGAAACAAATGAAAAATTCTTCATAGTCTATATGTAGAACTATAAGCCTTTTGACGTATGTAGAAGTAGCTTCTAACCTCCTATCAGATCTCTATAAGAGAAATGTTATTGACATCTTCAGCAGGTTGATTCAATTTAATATGGTCCCTTTAAAGATAAAATATCAGCTAAGTTAAATAACGCAAGTCTTGCTACTTCTATTAGGTAACGTGTTTCTGTTGTTACAAATTTCTCAATTTCTCGGTCTGATTTTTTTTCATAGCATCTATCGATTTGTTACAAAATAAAAATGAATTACAACATCTAATGATAGCATCAGCCAGCTCGGTTTACACGTCTCTGCCATACCAAACAATTGTAAAACGATGGCACTAGGTTGCACTCACAAAAAAAAAAAAAAAATATGTAAAAGCTACTTGAACTTCTCTATGGATGATTTCTAGGACGGATCAGTTTTCAAATGCGTATTGTTATTGGCTGTCTTAAATTTAAATGAGGAATGCTATTGTGAGTCAAATTTCAAAGCCTTGTTTTTAATTCACAAAAAAATAAGGAAGATAAGGAGAGTTTGGCAAGCGCATACAAGTCTACATTGATTTATATACGTGAGACCTAGTTATGGCGCTGGGTATACTAGTGTCCGAATACATGTACATTCGTTAGGTGTAAGTGTAGAATTAAGTTGATTAATAAGATGTTCAATCATAACAGGACAAACACAAAGGATATATTTTTTTCTAACGGAAGTGTTAAAAGCGTTGTCTCTAAAGTCTATATGATGTAATAATGCATTGCGTCTACATAATTCATATTGCATATTTTAGAGTAACATGAGTTGTTTAAAGCGTATTCTTAAATGTCCATTCTTTGCTTGAATTAGATGTGTTAAGGCCACCTCACACGTACACACTTAGAGATTTTCCCTATGATATATAGGGCCTACGATACCACATGACATGACGTGGATATCCACTAGCGTACACAGGGGGGGGGGGGGAGGCATTGGGCCATGGCCCCCATCACATTCCCCATTTTTTTTAAATACTGCATATCTTGCTGAAAATATCAGAAATAAGCGGGAATTGACATGATTAGTATCAATATAGGCCTACTATATGTATATAGGTAAACTTGAGGGAATACAGGCCCGTAGCCAGGGGGGTCGGAGAGTTCGAACGACCCACCCCAAGTTGAGGGAGGTACATTTTTTCTAGCCATGTGTTTGAAGGGTTAGCTATGAAATATTATTTTTATCTTGACATATCGTTCACTTTTAGCAGGAAGATAAAACCTCTCCACTTATGTCATAAAATGTATACAGGCCCAAACTGACCACAATATATCTTCACTAGATACATATACTATGTGGGGTGATGAGATAATAAGCTAAAAAACGCGCATGCATGGTTATGTCATTGTGGCTGTGGATATCATTGAACTAGATACAATAAAAAGCCAGGGACACACTGCCACGACAAGCTGCGACACGACGGCGATCACCCACCCCGTCTGCTGTAGTCATGGCGGTGTGACCGGTTCCACGACTAGAGTTCAGTTGTGTGGTAAGCCGTCGCCGGGCCCGATTAAATATGTTCAATTGTAGTCGGGTGCAGTCGGTGCATTTTAAGCCCTATTCAAACCGCCACGACTACCAAAGTGTCTACTCAGGCGCGTAGCCAAGGAGGGGCGATGGAGGCGATCGCCCCCCCCCCCCCCCGCCATATTGTGGTATTTTTTTTTTTTAGGACTTCGCCAGAAATACCCAGGAGTATAGGCATAGCCAGGGAAAGTAGGGCGAACAGGGCGACCCTGCTTGATCTCATTTTCGTTTCTTTTTTTCACCGCGATATCGCTAAATAGTTATTCCCTCAATTTATGTGGCAGGCCTACCAAGGCAGGGGTGGAATGCAGGGTTGGGAGCATGTATGTCTGCATGTTAAACACCCAGGAAGGGCAGTTTTCATATATCTCAGTGGTTTGTAGAGCCAAACGTTTCTTTGAATGCTCATCTCGGCATTGCTTCATTTTTCACAGACTAATTATTTTCGCAGTAATTGAGAAATTTTAGACATGAGATTTATATTTCAAGGTTGGGTTCATGCAGCTGAAAAAACTTGGGAAGGGCTATTTCCGGCCATCTGGGGGGTTTGTAAAACCCAAAATTTTCTTGTGCGCTCCGCGCCAACCGATCGTGGCGCTACGCTCGGATCTTTCAATTGCAGTAATTCCGGCAGAGCCTACAGCCTCCCCCTCCACAAATTCCTGGGTACGCCACTGTGGATATCTTAAGTCTATGCACGTCGTTGTATCGCGGACGCAGTTGCTCTCACATGCTACCTTCTCGCGTGTATTTCATACGATGATTTTACCAGTACGACAGCATTAACTGCATGTGGCTGTGTATAAACTGCGCGTTGAAAGAAAAGAACATTGCGTTTGGGCAGGCGCGATACTACAAATAATTCCACTATGCGCGGGGCCTGTAACTTCCTGCTTTCACAATACACAACTATTGTCTAGAGACCACGATCCGACGCGCGTAGCACTGAACTTTTTGGAACATGTCCAAAAATCTACGCTGCGATACGACATGTTTGCTGACTCGGAGTGCTAGTGTGTCGTATAAACCCGCACACACTGCAATTCTCTCCGATCGTCGTGTCGTACTATGGTAGCGGTTCATTCGACAACAAAGAAATATCGCAGCATGTGAGGTGGACTATAGGCTAGGCATATCATTCCCTCTGTTTCCCCGCATGGATAATCGGACCCCTAAGGGCGATGGGGGGGGGGGGTGGTGAAAAAGACGCCATACATGCACCGACAGCCTCGAGAAGACGAAGGAAAATAGGCCTATAGCCTATTGAAAGAGTTGTCTAAAGGAGATGACAAGTCCTAAAAGGTGTGGGGGGGGGGGGTGATGAATAGCTCTTCGTACCTTGTGTCAAAGTGTATACTTTTATCAATTACATATCCAGCATCTTTATGCACTTCATAGTATAAAATGCACCAATCACACCAATCACAGCGAGTGATCTAACTACAGTGACTCTACCAAAAATCAGCTGATGCCTGTACTGATGTCTTAAAAACGCTGTTATTGATACTTCCTAAGGCGTTGTTGAAGTCTCAGAAAATACCTTAAAAATTCATTGTAACTATAACGCCAAGAATACTGGAATTACCCCCAATTGACCCTTTAATAGCTCAAGGAATCATTTCAAATTATACCTCGACAGAATCGGGTCATTCTTTCTAGAACCAATGCAGACCGCGTTTGTTTTTCTACATTTACTTTTAACCTATAAATATACACTATACACCTAAATTATGTAAAATAAGAACTCCATAAAGTTTACATATAATTAATGTAAACAGTGTATATGTAAATTGCACATAATTTTGGTAAATTTTACTACATTTTAGTAAAATTGTTATATACACAATGTAAGACTTACATTAACTGTGTGTAAAATTTTACATAAAAGTTATGGAGTTCTTATTTTACCGTGACGTTTTGTGAGTGTAATGAACATAATTCAGGAGTTTCAGACTTACGTCGTTCCTAAGTTCCGCAAAGCCTTATCACTTCATTGTCATCGAATTGGCTACTTTGTAAATAACTTTATCCCACTTGATTCCCTTCCACTGAACAGCAATTTCTGGGAAAAAAAAAAGAATCCTGGAAATTTAAGACAAGAATCTGTACGAAGAGTTCGGTTGTAAAGAGTTCCGTTCATTCTGTTAGTCACAGAACTTGAAGCAAGTTTTGTAGGCAGTAACCTTAATCGGTTGCCAATGTTTCAACCTTATCTTCATCAACCCTATCTTTGTTTGAGGTTGGAAAAATTGTGAAGATATCCCGAGAAAACGTCAGTAAGGGTGGACCTGTTTCGTAGACATCATTTAATCGTGCTCTACCAGTGTACTCCTGGAAGTCATTCCAAACGTATATTTGGAAACCTCCTCGTCGGGATAATTGTCCAGATCTGAAAGCTTAGCGTTTAACCGATTTTACCTATTTTAAGTAAAAGAAAAAACTGGTCGCCCTTCATTTGTTCTTGTTAGTCCTTAGCTTTGTTTCAAAGCTTTAATTTACAACGATGGAACATATTCTGTAGGGTATTTAATATTTAAGTTTTGCTGTAAAATATTGTCATGGAATGTTTGGTTCCATTAAGAACCGGAAGTTGGCCATAAATGTATACCTCTTGGAATTGTCAACTTTTGTCTATTTCTAAAAAATATAAAAATGGAGATAGTGTGTGCACTTGTCTCCCATGTTACACAATAGGGTACGTGATGTATACGGAACAATCCTACGATAAGTTTGTTTTCTTTAATTGCTCATGAAATTTTTTTGTTTCATTCAAACTATTTGCATCACTTCTATCATCTATAATAATTTATAGACTATAGTAACACTATAATAGTATTTGCTAATATGCCGGTAATCACTATTTGCTACTGTTCTGCAAGATTTTCTTCTATTATCGTAAGCTTGAGCTATATACGGTTTTCATCTTTACGGAGTGGAGCCTTTTCTTTTTCCATGAAGCCAATATAGATTTCCCATAATCAAGAGCAAAAACTTTAGCAAAAGTGACACAAAAAGTCTAAGATATTGTCTTAGGATGTTTTCAAACTTTTCTTAGTTTATTGATCAGTGACATATTTTGCAACATATTCACTGCGGTTAAAAACGGGCTCTCGAATTACAATTTGAGCAAAATTAATATAGTTCTTCTTGTCCCGTAACTTCGACAAAAAAAAACTTCCAAATAAGCTACATATGGATTAATAAATACGCATTTAATATTTTAATATCGACTAAAGAATTGTCTGACCTCTAACTGAGATCGATATAAACAGGTATAAGTTCATTTAAAATAAAGAAACATTCTTACTTTGCTTCTTGAAATGGATTTAGCACTCTCCACATATATAATACATTGTTGGTGTTTATAACTCGATGAGGCTCGCTCAAGTGATGATCATTTAATTATTATTTATTTAAACACTTGCATTTCTTGTCATAGTTGACATTATTGTCGAGTTAACACATGACAAGTCGAGGGGGATGGGTAAGGAACAAATTCCAGTCTCCGCCCACAATATCAAACAGTGTCTTCAATTTCACTTATTAAATCACTAGTGTGATTTTAGAAGTTTTGGTAAATCCTGTTATAGCTCATAGACAGAAAAAAAAATGTTACGTCATGATTCTCAAGGGATATATTTGAAGAGATATATTTAAATAACTTTGAATCTAATTGTATCTGAAAGTATTTAACAAAACAGGAGTCCATGCATTCAACCGGAGCATATGTTAGGTCCATCAACTGAAAACGAATGCAAGTTCATGACTCTAAATTTGATTGGATATAAATAATCATTGAATCTGAAAGTGGTAAACAAAACAGATGTCCTTGGAGGCAACTCTTGGTACAAATTATAATAGATTCATGGTACAAAGGAATTAGTTTACCGATGTGTCTTCTTCCAATTACAGTACTCCTCTCTTATACAGAAACCCTGGTCTTATTGGTATCTTTGTAACCAACGTTGCCATCTAAGTATACCACAAAACATGAAACACAGTTCAAGTATACAATATATTAATGCTGATACTCATAATTACATTCGATACACATACCATAGGACGATGAGAGGCTGCATGGTGAGGCTGAAGTGGAAAGCGTCCCTTTTCTGCCATTATTATTTCGATTTAATATCACCATGATTATGATAAGAGTAACGTTCCTGAGAACTTAACTAGTATGTAATGAGCAAACACTTTTTCAACAAATGAAAATTGTGGGAGGTTATTTCATTGAAATATCTAAGGCCTGAACACCAATTGCAAATATTCTATCAATGATTATGACCAAACACTGCTAGATTATATATCCAAGCGACTGAAATTTGACAAAAAAAAAAAAAAATTATGTAAGTTTTAAGGTGGGCGAAAGTGAGCAAAAATGATTGATCAAGGTTGTACTAATTTATAGCTCCTGCAACACGGAGGACCTTACTGTCGATTACAGTTCACTAGCTACCCAAAACAGCCAAATAAATAACAAGCATCTGATTCGGAATGGAGATGGCTGAACACCTTGAATGAAATCTAATGTTTTCACTGCCTCAGTATTTGAAAAATTTTAGAACGTTCTATCTCTTGCTTTCGGGGCGTACTCGAAACCTTAACTCCCTGCAGAGCTTTTCGTGTGGTCAACATAGGGGACACGACTTCTGTGCAGTGTAACTTCCCTGGATTAACCAAATACGCGGATAACTCGAAAATACATCACTTAATTGTTAACTATATAAGGTGAGATTTTACCTGCCTGATTTTTTTTTTGAGGGGGGGGGGGGGGAGGTTATGTGTAAATTTGGTAAAAGCAATTTGACAGATATATGCTAGTTCTTCCTGAAGTAAAGAAATAATAGTCTAACCCAAGAAAGATTCTTCACTCTTTTCTGTTTCGTGATTCTTATTTCACTCGTCTTTATCTTCAACACAATAAAAACCATTGAAGCTTTATCACGATATTCGTTCGCAGTATACAGTGAGTATAGGGGACTGTCGCAATACGTTTTTTTTTCATACTATACAGAACTATAACAGTTCTTTGTCATAAAAAGGAACGATAGGCTATTAAGAAATGGAAATGTTATACTTTACATGATAGTTATTATTTTGTGTTCCGCAGTGTCTGTTTTGTTGTTTTTACGGCCCCCTTTTTACAGCACAATAACATTATATGTAGTATGTCCTGTTAAACCAAACAGGAGTGTTCGTTTGCATTGAATAGAAACTGCAGCGTAGGTGAGTGGGACAAATACACGGCAACTTTGCAGAGCATTTAGTGTGGTTGATAAGCTCCTGCAGGTGGACTATATATGTGTATTGTGTCTAATAGATGTTCTATGTATACTCATCAGAGCGACTCCACGTGTACACGAACAATGCAACATTAATTTAGAACCCACATGCTAGCTGTGTCGGAAGTTTGTACCCGTATCGTCTTCCTAGCCAACTTCGTTTACATAGGTGCCACGCTGTAATTTCCCCGTATTTGAGAGTTTACTTAATTTTAATTGCCTCTGCAATGGAAAAGGCCAACGAAACATTACTAAAACGGGGAATCGAAATACAAAATTTCACACCAGAATTGGAGGAAATTGCTAGTCAATTAAACAGAGAAGAAAGGTACAAGGTGAGACCAGCGTTGCGGATGGGATTTCAAGCTCCATTCCTTCACATCCTCGCGGGATTTTGGATCATTCTCTTTTGGAAGGCGTTTGCGTTCGATTTGCCCTTAGCATGTATTACTGGTTATCTTTGGGCTATGGTTTTATTTCTCCTCATGACACACATCTTACTCACCACAAAACTGACTGCCTACGGTCACATCGGAGAGGTGCATGCCGCAGATAGAGGTATGATGTGGGTCGCGATGGATATTACTCAACCAACCCCACGTACTGTTGGTCTGATCGGTATAAAACCACTGTCACCCACACTTGCAGAGCTCGTTAGGTACGCAGTTGGATCTCCTTATCAAGGTATGGGTATCGGCAGGGGCTTACTTGAAACTGCACTGCAGTTTGCGATTGATGAAGGTTACGAAGCAGTTGAAGCGGAAACATGGGATGTGTCAGTGGATTTTAAAGTCTTCCCACTGTACGCAAAGCGAGGATTTTACAGGCACCACACATCTTGGGCGCCCTCTGTTTGGATGCCCATGTACAAATCTGATATTTTGATAAAGGACTTGAAATGATTGATCGTACGTTTTACAGTATACGCTTTCTTGGAAGATCAGATGGCAATGAATCCTTGGTCGGCAATGAAGTTTGTTACAGAGTGAACTTAACTCATTTTTTTAATTGAGTTATAAGTAATCCTGAGTGATTTCACTTAAGGCCAAAGCTGTACAGTTAGACATGTGGATTGATTCTAGCAATTACTGCTAATTGGAATTGAATAACCAGTGGGTATAACACAGATAAATCGAAAAATCACCTATCACTGAAATTATAAAACAAAATCTCATAGAAATTAAAAGGATAGTCTAGCCACAAACCTAGCTTTGATATGCTAAAGAGTAAGTAAATCTGACCATTTTAGTGAAACTTTCATTTAATTCCCATGTGTGGTTCCCGAGATAGGAGCAATTGTAACATTTGTTACTGACAGTTAACTTGAAGCAGAGAGGTGCTCTAGCACCTCCCTGCTTGAAGCAAGCAGGAGTGATGTCATCTCCCCACGTTCATAAAGTATTTTATATTTTTCTATAAAGTATACACCAAATTTAATACTTCAATATATTTTGATATCATAATGTGAATGTAGGAGGGGTATAAGAGTTTTGTGACCTTCACGTAACCAGTATGCAAGCTGACCACCTACTGATTTCAAGGTCAAAGTAATAAAGTAAAAAATGAAGAAAACAAAAGACTCTTAAGCAATCTGAAGACATGATGTCACTCCTGTTTGCTTCAAGTTCCCAGTTGGTAGTAAAGGGGGTAACTTCAACTAATAAAATCGTGAGAACCATGCATGGGAACTGAGTGGCAGTTTTACTATAAGGGTCAGATTTACTTCCTCTTAAACATATTAAAGTTAAATTTCTGTCTGGACTATCCTTTTAAAGTTAGTCTATAGACAGACATCGACCAGTGTCCTCCGTATTTTCAGTATTCCATCCGAAACCATATTTGATATGTAGGCATGTATTACAAAAAATTTCTCTTCATAAGTTGGTTTGGAATGTAGCTCTAGACTTATGTATTTTATTTGGGAAACATCTGACGTATGCCAATTAATTGTTGATTAACTCATAAAAGTCAATAAGACTATTTGAGCTGATGTGGCACAAGATTGGACATATTTTTTGTAATTTAGGTATACATGAAACTAGTGGCGTTTTTCGTTCCTGCGCAATCGGCAAGATACCTAGTCATAAAAAAAACTCATATAGCATCTGCACTTCAGAAACTAAACTGAGTGATTGTAGCCTGCTTTGGACGTGTTTATTGCTATTAACATAATGATTTTTACTGGATGAGAGTATGTTGTTACATGTAACAGTTAACTGACGGTACAATTGGGAGTGATTGGTTCATCTAGTGTATTACAGTATTATCATTGTAAGAGAATAACTTTTTTTCACTGAGGAAATTATTTTACAGCTTTTACTTTGTACGATGTCGTCCCTTCTACCCTTCCTTAATATCCACTTATTCCAACGTTAAGAAAAGGGTGACACTTGTCGGATTTCGCCTACAGGCTGGACTACTTTATAAAGAAATCATAGTTGGAATCTTGAACAGTGACTGTTGATGTTGCAATTTCTACGTTCCATTTGCATAGGAAATAGAAGGTCACATGATTTCAATAAAGTAGACTTGCTTCCTCAGATTCTCCTTTGTCTTTGATCTGCGTGAGCTTTTATTTAGAAACATCACCATTTGGTAGTCAGCAGAAATGAATTAATCCATAGAATGGTAAGAAATCGTGAACATACATCAGCATCATGATGAGATTAACTTAGGGGATGCCAATAGCCTTGGTTACTTATTTGGAAATGGTACCCTAGAGAGAAGCAAGTACAATATCTTTTCTAGAGCAGGAACATGTGTCTGTTGTATCAAACATGTTTTTATCTCTGTGAAAAAAAAAACTTTTTTGTGATCTCAGAATACCTCCAAACTAAACTCCTTTGACTTTAGGGGTATTTTTTTTTCTTTCAGAGCAAATTTTAAAAGTTCCGTTAGCGAGCCTAGACTTCAAGTTTTATCACTGTCGTAACTTTTGGCGCTGAAAGCCGACTCATCAATCAGAGGCGCAGCGAGAAATTTGACCTAGACAAAAGAAAGCCGTCGGTCAAGGATGTCATTCCTCGATCACATGTCTGCACATCAACAATTAGAAGGCATCATGTATTGGTAAAAATAAATATAAATTCAAGCACGTGTTTACCGTCACACGAATTTCTTAAATATACTGTGCATGTCTTAATGCACTATGTACAGTGCATATATTACATTTGACAGGCTGTCGTCACTTGGTACAATAAAGATAAATTTTGTACATTGCAGATGTGTAAAGGAATCCACTGATGACCTTGGTCAAATTTTCAACAACATGCCCCGATAGTAAACAGGCATTTTAAGTTAATTGTGACCTTTTGCAAGGGCGATATGAATAAGCTTTATACCTGTTCATTAGTTTCTTTTTGGTTTCATCGATTTTTAGTTGATAGCATAGCAAGGCTCAATGTCTCGTTGGATCAAGATTCAACGAGAAGTAAAAAATGATCGGAACTCGGAACAGAAGGTGAATGTAGAGTAAAAACATATTATAATCTGTCACTAGTATTGTTTTTCCTCAATGAAGCAGATGTATTATTGCCCTGTCGTTTTAAAGCAAATCTACATCTCAACTCCATTTCGTCAACCTTTAAGGTGATATTAATAATAATAATAACAATAATAATATTAATAATAATAATGATAATAATAATAATAATTATATTAAATGCATTTATACAGCCGCACACTTCTACAGAAACTATATGCAGTGGCGCTTTACAAACATCTACTTAAAAAAGGAAAAATTAGTCGAAGGCCATCCCGAACAGGTATGTCTTAACCTTACTCCTAAAACTAGTGAAAGAACCACACGACTGAAGTTCTGTGGTTAATTTATTCCATTCCCTTGGGCCTGCCACAGAAAACGACCTATCACCGAATGCATTCGTCCTAGTTCTCTTTACAACGTAATTAAGTGAAGACCTAAGAGAGTACCCACTTTCCTCTTGAATAAAATATTTTGCCAAATAATCGGGAGCCAGGCCATTGATACATTAATTTTGTATGACATACATAAGAGTCTGAAAAGTATTCTGTACCTAACGGGAAGCCAGTGAAGTTCTTTTAAACACTCAGTAGTATATTGCAGTGGTATCGTTTGTATCATTGTCAGCGCTAATTTGATTCTGCTTCAGCTCTCGGTGTACGAGCAACGTAGCCAGAGTGGACATCGAATCTACACTATTGATGGAAATTTCTTGTAATTATTGCCTGATTCACGACTGAGGGGTATTATTTTTGACGACAGGTCCACCGTAACCTTACAATTACAAACAATTGTAGGCCCACTTCCATTGTTCGCGCTTACAAACAAAAGGTTTGGTGGAGTCACATTCTGCGTCATTCCACACGTTTGTGTGGTAGGTATGCACACAGTGTTCTCGATTTCCGAAATTATTAGGTTCGCCAGGACTGAAATTGACGTACTTTACATCGGAACCGTCAGTCCATACGAAAACACCGTTAGTCACGACATCGTGTAACCCTATCCAAACTTCGGTCTCCCCCATGAGATCTTTCGATATTTCTGAGACAAACTTCATTTCGTCGCCGTCAGAGATCGAGACCAGATGGCTCGCGCCGATTTCATCGGATCGGTTGTTGCAAAACTCCTCAGCTTCGAAGAACTTCAGACGATGGGATATAAACAAGTAGCAGTGGTCATTGTACGGAACTGACTCTCTCGGACAAACGCACAAAGCCACAACAAAACAGAACGGTGAAAATAAAATATGTTTACGCTGAATTTTCAGAAATTCCATGACTTTTGTTAGTGAAGGATACGGTACGAAAACTCCTTTCTTACACTATTTTTTTTTTCGAAACTCAACGCAAGCTATTTCAATCATGTCGCAATTAAATTGAAAAAAAAAAAAAATGAGCACCTACATTGTAAGTTCAGACTTGTAACTTCTCATGAGGTGGATAGATTGGTATAGACACCTCGTGCTCAAATCAGAGACTGTGTAAATCTAATAAGTTTGACTTAAAATGCGCCTGAGTAGCTTCCATGATGATAATGAAGAAAGTTCCCAAATGAGTGACGTTTAAATCAGTCTTCAAAGCAAGCGACATTAATTATGTCCTTTCACGCTTTCACTGAATGAAATCCACCTATGACACAGAAATATTGAGTCGGTGCTTGTCACACCATCCAAAGGACTCTGCATTTGTCATACACTGAGGACCAAGCTATGAAAGAGCTATGAAGCTACTGAAACAGTACGTATTTTTATCAGGTTGACAAAAAAAGTTACTCGCATGAGGGGATAAAATGATTATTTGTCCTTGATGGATGAATGAGGTAATTAAACAATAACTTTACAATATTCAAAATCGATTCTAAGTGAAGATTTCTAATATCATTTTTACATGCCATATACTTTTTGTTATGTTTTAGACTATACAAATGTTACAAACAGTTTGTGGGCTGCATTACTTTTTAATGTCAAAAACGTGACATACTCGGATTTTATAATTATTTTGTCCTTTCATGAGTAAAACAGCAATTGAAGGACAAAAGAAGTAAACAGTTACCTCCTTCCTCCAAAAACTAAAATCGATGATTCTTGGTATTTATTAGTCTGCTGTGTTTTGTTCCTTCAAGAGTTGATTGTTTGGTAGGGATGATTTTTTTGACCCACATATAACATTTATTTGAAATCGATAACCAGCGGATTCTTTCTTTTGTTGACATGTTCGATGTATCGATCTGTAGCATAACATCATATGTCGAGTATAGTTTGCAGTGATAGAATCCTTAAGGTTTTGTTCCGGCTGATTTTGTTGATACGTTGATTGAGGAATATCTCCATGTTGGGCAATGGTATTCTGGGCCTGCTAACCAAAGAATTAAAGAATTTGTTAAGAGGGAGTGCAGCTAAAGTGAAGTAGGAAGGCTTAGAGCCAATGCCCTCAACCCGAAGCCGTTGGGGGAATGCCTGGAGGGAGTTTAAACAAGTGAATGGTTGGATGTTGGTAGTTGGTTTGAAGTTTGTGAATGTTTGCAATAATCTTGCCATTTTCGATGGAAAGTTCTATATCAAGGTAGTTCATGGAAAAATCGGAAATTGGGTAGAGTGTCCTAAATTTTAAAGATATGTGAAACCTAAAATAAAAAAAATTAGTAATCTGCTGCAGATCCTCTTTCGAACAAACTGCGTCACCAAATATAATCAGTGTAACTTTGAAATGAAAGTAGACTATTGTGTTTCCCCGAAAAGTGGTGAACAAGTGGGTGGCGGGCTAGCGTGCTGGTTATGGTGTCCGACTTCCAGTCTTCACAATCAAATCCACACAACCTCTTAGAAATTATCTAAGGACTCAAATTTCGTTTGTTCAGTGAAGCCCCCTCACAGTGGTGCTGTGGGAGTTATTTGAGTTCCTGTTGTCCGATTTAGGGCTAGTCCACTTCCGGTTGCTCTCCGGTAAAGCTGAGTTGCTGATCTGGCCAGGTCTTCTACCCTTCCCAGCCTTTTGGTAAGCGACTAAAGACTGGGGGGATACACTCTCGTCCAGCGGATGTGGACGTTAAATGGCGGTCTCGTAAACATGTGTGGGTTCGCATTGCGATTGTCTTTCTCCACCCTCGATATCCACTGGCCACTTATCAAAAAGAGATAATTACCTCTTTATAGTTCTTGATGTGCACATATATGGGGCTTCCTGACCTTCAAACTTTCAAATTCAAAATAATTTAAACCGCGTACTTCGAAAATGCGTTTGTTTCACAGAATACATGCATATTTTTAAAACCAATGTTTGTGGATGCAGAATGATAGATTATTCAAAATAAGGAAGGACAGTAGTCTTTTTTCAAGAAATAAGTTCCTCACAGGTAGAAACTCAGTTATTTGTTGCTCAACACAAATTTGTTCACCCAAACTTTTCAAAATTTCAAATGATGCATCTTCTGTTACTCATCACATGCATAATGTGTTGGGGAGATGAAGCTTTGGCAGACGTTTATTGATGAGACTGAATGGTTTAATAATGACTTAAGCTATTTCTGTAGTACGTCATGTTGGTTTATTCTAAACGCCCTATTTCCTTTTAAGTCAATGGATGTCAACGGATGGGCATATCTTTGTTACCATAGCTACACCTTTTCAGTTGCTGTAAATAAAGACAATTGAAATGTAGCAAGTACTAGTTTCGTGAGTTGTTAGTCACTGTGGAAATGGTGGAGCTTGAACTTTGGGTCTTGTTACTGGTGTAAAGATTTAAAGAGAAATCATATGTAACGGAGGTGAATAACGTGTGAACATTCTAAAGTGAAGAATAGTGGATTGCTGGCATCCCGATCATATAACGCATGATGCAAAGATAACGTGGAATGTCGTGAACATAAGATGGTAAGATCTAAACTGTGGAATTTCGAACACCGCCTAGAACTTCCGATTTCAAATTCTGTTGGTCGATTATGTGAAGAAACGATGGGACGAACTGTAAAATTTTCCTTACGGATTATAGAAAGCACATTGACAGGGTAAAGCTTAATGTTAAGCTTGATATTACTTCAGTTACCATCTTGACGTTTCATGGCACTGGACCTCCCCAAAACGATGATGCATCTACGAAGGTTCGAATCCTTTTCTGTAAGTGGTGGCAACTTCAAGGAGTGTCGCGTATCATCTGCAAAGTTCTGGGCTTGAATACGTACATCCTGGAACCTCACTGTCTTCTGCAGTTAGTGCCATGTTACGAACAGGTGTTTTTGAGAAGAGATGGAATGCTCTTGAATTGGAAAATTCTAGCAAGTAACTTTTGTATATACACCTTCGTCGATAGATATGTTTCGAAGAATACTTCCATCTGACCTGAACTTAGGATCCGTCACCTGCCCTGCCCTGCTAAATTCAACTGAGTAATTCAGCCTACACCACAGTCAACAGTGACAATCATATTTTCATCGCCGAAACTAGCCTTGTACACTACAGTAGTTGTATTCATCGCTAAACCTATGCCTAGCCTACAGTCTGTGTACATTCGTTGCTATTGTGACATTCGTATATTCTGGGACACTTTCTTACCGATCGCCGAGTCTAAAGTTACTATAAGCAGTAGTTTGAATCGCCAGCCGCATGCTATGTCAACGCTATATCCAGCGTTGTAGTCTATAGCTACAGTAAGTGTCAGACATTACAGCGTTGCAGTAAAATCCAACCGACCAAGCTCCACAGTCTACAGCTGTGTTACCAGGTACCACGCTAATAATTCTAAGCTAATTGTTAGGCTCTAACTAATTGAACTCTCTAATCAATTAAGCCTAATCAAATTTAAACATTGTAAGCTGAACCTGCCTAAGTGTAAATTTAGAACGGGTAGTTATAAAGCATAAATTTATAATGGGTAATAATATTCTAATTGAAACCTACAGAAACTACTCTCGTTCCATCTGTTGTCTGCATGCTTGGGTACATCATTTTGTAGCTTTATTTTCTGCTGGCATTCCAGGGCAATGTAAAAAGGTGGAAATGCAAGGTCAAGGACCTTTAACTTGTTGGCTGCGACAGAGAGATGCTCTGTGAGAATGAGATTTTGAATTGTCTTTGTGATGTATTTCCAGTCGTTGGTCCGGTCCGTAGAGTCAATTTACAGTTCACCTTAGAGTGACGAATTCGACCTCGGCTATGTAAATATCGGTCTCCAGACACAATCCCAATACTTTTATCGGATCTTATGATTGTAAAATCAAGAGTCATGTTCTCTGGAGAACTGACGTCAATGGGTTTCACTTATGCGAGGTTGCTGGATTGGCGTGACTTGGATGTAAAAATGGCAATTCACATAGATGCAAATCCAATCAATGACATGGTCCAAATCTTGTGTTTTTCCAGAGGAGATGTCCGGCTTGATATCCACATAATATCTTCACTGTTTTCTGCAGTATAAATCTAGTGTTTTGTCGTATGATGTCCAAAATACTGTGTGATTACAACCTTTCAACAACATAGAGATCTGATTTACCGGTAGTTTTCTAGTTTTCTGTTATGGACTACGTAAAGAAATCGTTCGGTGTGATAATTATGTTGTTTTCTTATAGGATGAAGTATCTAAAATATGCCATCTGACATGACTGTGGTCTGTAATTTATATTTTTACTGAAACGCAATCTGGAAATTGAAAAACGGACAAAGTCTATAAAATGGCCATATCACTCCAAACAGTTGTTTATTTCAAAGAGCCCACTGTTACATATTGGGAAAAACTGGAGTAATGTGTACAAGACGTGCACAAGGTTTGAACTGAGAGGTGTTCAAAAAGTTCTACATGACTCAACCGCTATTCCCTGGAGTGGTACCCTATATTGAAACTCGTTACCCTGAAATGAAACTGGATACCCTACAGGTTCTGTCCCTTGGAAATTCCTCGACCACTTATGTTTGACTACTAAGCATTTTTAGAAGATGAGCCACACCAAATAAAAAAAAAAAACAAACTTAAAACAGTGAGAGGAAGTTACAAAACTCAAGGTACATTATTGATCCGTAGTTCATTGTTTTTCTAAAATGAGAGCGCGAATGGAACTAAATAAGCTGCAGTGCAAGGATTCATTGACAGGTACACAGGAATATTTTGTCGTCAAAAGTGCTAAAAAAGTACTTGTTAAGTACATGTTTTGCTTAATGTTTAAACTGCAATATATCGAATAAATGCCTGTTACGGTTAACTTTTTTAAATGAAATGAAATGAAGTGAAAGATCCAATAATGAAAGCAGAAAATCCAAACACTTGGAGAGACAATTCTTACCGTTTAAACCATGTAAACTAACCATCTCAATATATATCGATAATCAAAAAGTCACAAAATCTAAACAAGACAAGTTCATCGTAGTAATCATTTGCCAGTCTGTGCCAAAAACAACTACACAGACTAACCGACGGAGATCTTCTAAAGCTTCCGTAGACCATCTCTCTCGTATCTTGTTGCAGGCATAACCAGAGAACTGTAGTCTATAACTGAGATCTGTTTTACCTCCATGGTATTACAGATAGTACAATGTACAAAAGAGGAGGCAAACTGCTAAATCTAAGGCTGTGGTCAGACGAATGCAGTTAGTTAGAGATTAATGTTTGTTTTTGCAATTTAACTCTCATTTTCTTTCACCTTGCAATGGAGGAAACCATCGACAAATTAGCCAAACGGGGAATCAAGATTCAGACATTCAGACCAGAATTAGAAGGAATCGTCACTCAGATGAGCCGGGAGGAAAGGTATAACGTAGCATCGGCATTAAGGAGAGGATCACAAGCTCCATTCCTTCACATTCTAGCCGCAGTTTGCATTGCAATCTTTTGGGTGACGTTTGCTTTTGATTTATGGATAGCTTTTATCACTGGTTACACTTTAGCCGCCGTTTTATGCCTTCTAATTACACACATCTTTTTGACCACAAAATTGATGCACTACGGTCATATAGCCGAGGTGCATGCTGAAGAGGGAGGTATGATATGGGTAGCAATGGATGTAACTAAGAAATCCCCTTACGTAACTGGTATGATTGGTATACAACCGTTGTCACCAACTCGTGCGAAACTCGTTAGGTACATGGTTAGGTCTTCTTATCGAGGTATAGGCATCGGAAGGGTTTTACTTGACACGGCACTTCAGTTCACAGCTGACGAGGGCTATGAGGCAGTTGAAGCGGTCTTATTGAATCTCTCAGGGGTTAAAGTTTTCCCAATCTATTCCAGACGAGGATTCCAAAAGTACCAGACATCTTGGGCTCCATCTAGTTGGATACCTATATACAAGACAGAAGTTTTGATGAAAGACTTGAAGTCAAATCACTTGAGGCATTCTGCCAGATAACACGCAGGCTCATAAAATATACACTGGTGAAACACTCACTTGAGGATTGAAGAACGCACACTACTATAGTAAAAATAGTCAGTCCAATGATATTTTTATGGGATGCGTGTCTTGCCTGCGACGCCGTATACTGTGGGGTTTTTTTTACACTTCGTGCTTGTATAATTTCCTACAGGAATAAATCGGTTTTAATAGGATATATTAAAAGTATATTAGGTTGTCTGGAGTCAGCAGAGGAATGTCAAGTATGCACTCCATAACACATATACCCACAGTGACCGTTGGCGGATTATCCTAGGAGAAGGTTTAGCGAGCATTCCGACATCGTATATCACCCAACTATTGGCTGTCTGTGCTAATTCTAAGCTGCTATTCATCATCACGTTATTTCAAATTAGTGAAACGTATTATCAATTTCATTTTCACACATTTACAGGCATAAATGAATCAATACGACTAAGTAAGCCTTAAAAACGAAACAGTAACCTTTATCCTGCTTTGACACGAGTTTATGTATACGTCATCAGCATGATTGCCTGACGGCGTATAAGATGTCGCAGGGACAGCAGATTCAATGTACGTTCGAGATGTTGTGAGATTTCATGGTATACCGATACTCTTTTATTAGCTAAAGTGTGATGTGTGATAGTACATATTTATGCAATGGAAAATAAGGGCGCCATTATCATCAATGGTATAACTTGTATTTAATGAATTCGTCGAAGAGAGCAAGATGTAAACACCACAGCATGTAAGTCAACTTTAGGGTACAGTTTAGTGAATATTTAAGATTGCTATGCTACCTGCCGCAATGGATATTTATAATTTTATCGATTTGAATAACATTGTAAGACATAACATTTTCATCGGATGTGAAGGTTGCCCTGGCACAAGGTTTTCATTTAGGGTTTACCGGATGTGTTGGTTATTGGGCCACGCGGTGTGTAACACGTTACAGTGAGTTATATTATCATCCCAGAAAAGACGGGGTCTGAACAGCAAAACGTATTCCGTACAGGAGTATACGCAACATATTTTCAGTTAGATATTTTCAAAGCTCTGTTTGCTGGTAGTTTAAAGCCATAATAAGGAGGGTTACAGTTTTATTTGGAGTTACGATATTAATAAAACGACGGAGAGTGATTTAATGTCAGTCCTGCGGTTGAAAGGATGCTGGTATGGTGAAAACATCACGAGTGAGTCCAATACTCATCTCGAATGACCATGGGGGAAGAGTAGTTTCTTGTTAAATCTGTTACCTTTAGATGGCAGTGCATGGTGCACATACTTTAGTGATTTAGGAGCAATTGCAAGGAAGCGGGTGTCATTTTATCAAATTTGATCAAATTTGCATTGTTAAAATTTAAAGACCAGGATCGTTTGTAATCCGGGAGCTAGCAAAGATTCCATGCACATTTCGAGTACAAAAGGCTTCATAGTATGAAAGGAAAGGAGATGGTGTGAGAACATAGGAATTAACTTAAGGTTTTGAAAGTAGTCTGTCTGTTGTGCGAGAATGTTGAAGGACCCCCAAATACGTTTGAATTACATGATGATTACATCCACGAAAAAAGTTGCAAAATAGGCACTTAAGAGTGCCCTCAATGAGCGTGGTATTCACGTTTGAATCACATATTGAGTACATTGATGAAACTTTGCATTCTTAGGATGTTCCTGATGATAGATTACCTGTTAAGTGCTTACATTTTTACAAAAGGCTTTCACGAGCACTTGGAGCACTTGTTATTGAGTTCATTGACAAAACGTCACAGGTACATTCCCTATGTGCCCTTGATAAGCATTTCTCTTCTGTGTTCAAATTTGTGCAAGATACTAAGCCAAGCCCGCATCCAGACAAAGGGTAAAATGTGGAATTCTTCTCAGCTTATGATAGTAGGCCTCCGTGACCAGCATACATAAGTTTTACTTTGTTGGTCACAATGTCGGGTAAAATGTTCCACTTGAGCTGAAATCGAGCCCCCCCCCCCCCTCCCGCCACTGAAAAAGTTGCATACGGGACTTAACAGTGCGCCAAAGACGTCTCTGATTTGCACAATTAAATTAGCACAAATTGAGTACATACATGACACTTTACAAGTACATTGTTTGTATGCCCATGATAACAGATCAGTACTTAATTCTGACGTTAGTTTCCATAGGCTAGTTAATACAGGAAATACCTATTTTTTACATCAGCACAATGCAACTCTGCCTTTCGTTGACGTATGAGTGAATCACTAATATGTAATAAACAAATTCTAGAGTTTTTTTAAATATTTCTTTGGTATGCGGTTTACTACACTTGACATCACGTTCGTATGAAAGGGATGTCACCTGAAGTAAGCCGCATACCAACCAGCAGCAGTGTCTGTTGTTCTGAAAAAAAAATTCGACATAAGTACCTCATAACATTAAAGGAAGTGTGGGATACGGTCAGATGTCAAAATTGTCATCTCATCTGTGCCCTCCAGTTTGTGGCACTCATTCTGCCCACAATGCAGAAAATAATAAATTAGCAAATACTCCATAAAGCGGAAACCTCCTCAAATACTGTAACTGTCCTAGAAGCTAAGACAGCAGTGTGCCCTTTTTTCTCCCAGAGGTGGTAATGTGAACTCTACGCAGAGAATGACCACGTATTGTTTTCCCTTTTCAGAGAACTTCCTTGCGAAGTCACTTTTAGGATTCTCCTTAGCATCACGCATCCGTCGGACAGCAAAACTTACGAAGGAAATTTACAGGGAGTCCTTGCAGAATGAGAGTTCTGCGACAACAATAAATTTAGTCGACTTAAGCATTTGATGACATCCTTCAAATAAATGGGCGAAACCAAGCATTAGCAAGTAAAGCCAAAATCTATACTTGCAGACGCCCTCAATCAACGATTTCTCAATAGCATTTTAAAGTTGGTGGCGGAAAACCAAAGTTACACAGTGCTATCTAACAGTTTGACTTTACGCATTCATGTTTGGTCACATCCATTTACATGGAGGATGTCACGAACTGTTAAAATTATGATCTTCTTTCTTGGACTCCCCCCTCACTAATGTTGTTTTTTTTTTAATACCTTTAACTGGTTTTTAGAAAGTGGGATAGACACAACGGTGGTTGTAAATCATTTTGTTTCCTCCAACCCACCACACTTCTCGGCTCCCGTAGATAAAACTGATTCATAGTGTTAGAAAATCGAAGTTGGCATAATAATATTTCAGTTTTAGAGCAGGGTTCTTCATTTTCTTCAGCGGGTCGCGTTAGGTTAAGTAGTAATCAGCTCGGGCCAGTGGTGCCGCACTATTGGGATTAGACCCGGGCCTCTCGCTCGAGAGGCGGATGCTGTACCGTACATCCAGTCAAGTCATGAGATACACGGGAAATGATTTCTCCTGAAGGACGCATACAACTGCTGTTCCCCAGGTTAAATGGAGACGAGAAACCTGGGGCTTGCGTTCACGACACTTCAGGCAAACCCAGCACTAGCACATTGCATGCGCTTGACTAACATACCTCTCATTTTTTCTTTATCGAGTGGAACGTCTCATAATCTGATACATGGGCGTCGATTTGATATTGAAAGTGGGGAGAGGGACCATCTGGCCATTTTCCTTTTTCTTGAGAGTGGATGAAAGACATGGTGCAAGTCCGAAAAACAATATGGCGGAGGGTGAGTGCTGGAAGTACCATCTGAGCGGAGCTCCACCATTGGTTGGCGCAGAACGTAAAAGAAACTTTGGGGTTTGCAAACCCTGCAAATGGCTGGAAACTGCACTTCCCGTGTGTTCTAAGCTGCATGCATCCGACCTTTAAATATGGATCGTATGTCTGCAATTTCTGGATTCCTACTACTAGCGTTTGTGTACCCTATGACGGGCACGCGAAGAATGCGAGCAAATCTATGTGGTGTCCGGGGTCCTCCTTAGGACCTCGGCTGGCGCCAGCTGCGGAACCTCTTACAGGAGTCCAGAAGGCGAAGCTTCTTTCATATCAAAATAGTGGTCAAGCTGCATAGGAACAATGAAACTAACCCTAACGTTTTCCTCCACTTACATTAGTCACAAAAATGGAAAATATTTTAAACTTGTGCATATTAGTTATGCCCACAACTTGTCAGATTTCAGTTGGCGGGCAGTCCCAAATTTAATGGCGGGCCGGATGTGGGCCACATATAAGAACCCCTGTTCCTGATCCTGGTTAAGGGGACAGGACCAACACGTTTAATTCCATCCCTTCTCGTTCAAAGTCTGAACTGTCAACCCACGGAAATTTTTGAGTGCCATGATTGGCGAAGCCGTCGGCTATCATATGACAAGTAGGTAATTCTTGCAAATGACGTATCTTACACAGTTACATCTTACTTGGTCCTCTGAGATGGCTATTTTACAGCGTATGTCGCTGAGGGAGATTCATGGTGATTTGCTACCTTCAATGTATACTTGATAACAAACAATAGCAGGGTAAGGTAAATTTTCGCTGATTAACACAGGAAGTTCACAGGGCCGTCCATTCTACAATGTTTGCAAAGTGTTTTCCTCACGAGTCAGTGAGATCATCATTGCATCGTAACGTTAACGTAGATGAGTAGTCTTTATTTCGCTGGCTTTGCATACCGCACTCAACATGGATCATGGAGGTACCATAACACCATTAGATTTTGTTCATCAGCGAATTTTGTTACCCCTTTGGAAAGGTGCCTAAAATGAACCATCACGGCAATCACTTTTTCATACTTTTTTTCAGTCATCATTATTCATTTTTAATTGGGTGATAAAGATCACTATGTCAAAATCACGACGATTGAAGGAGATTTAGAGTTTAGAAAATCGAGGGTGTCCTAGTGATATTTCGGTCTGTGAGCCTTGGCAAGAGGGAGGGAGCACATCTCAAAATTTTCACCCCTTCCAGCTCAAAATCTAAATGGTCGACGTGCGGAAATTTTTAAATGCCATGATAGGCAAGGTAATTACTAATAATAAGATAGGTAGGAAATGACGTACCTTGCATGCACTAGGGCCCCTCGAAGGTCGGTATTTTAGTGTGTAAGTCACTGGAGCTATTAGTGGTGGTATGGTACGTGGGGACATGTAATGAACGCGACACGTTCTGAATAATAATGATACGGGGTATATTGCTTCACTACGGTGTGCATGTACTACTTCCTTGTAATGATATCGATATGTAACTGTGCAAAGTCTACTTTGAACATGTGCACCCATTGGCGGCGCCACTGGTGGAATACACCTTTGAAAAAGAGGGGGGAGGTCCAACTTTTCAAACAGTCTGTAGATTTACTGTACCGAGTGGGGTGGTGCCAGGTTCCCGAAAGGACCCACATGTTTTGCACCTCGAAATTCTCAGACAAAAACCATATTTTCCGTACAAAGGATCCAAATATTTCCACGCGCAGTGGCGGCGCCAGAATGTCAGACTTGTGGGGACAAGCTGAGGGCAGAGGAAAATGTTGGAGGGCAAAGATTTTCTTGCGCAGTGCGAAACCGAGCGCGAAGCACGAGACCGTGCGTATGGGGTCAAGGGGCCCGCATTAGGGCCCTGGGGGTACATGGGGCGAAGCCCCCGGAAGCTCTGAGGTTTAAGCATATCTCTGGGTGGAAAATTACGTCCCAAGAGAGGTATATTATTTATTTTTATATTAATTATTTTTTTCGGTTGACCGTACTCCAAGGTTCCCAACTTTTTTCACATTTACGCGGTGCCACCGAGTACACACACACACACACATAGGCTACATACACTTCCATTCCAGTCACATTATTCTATAAAAATGTGCAGTACGTACTTACCAATATTCTTTGACAGTTCAATTCTCCCCAGAAATAGTCATATCTCTTTCATTTAAATCCTAAACTAATGAAGGCCTGTTGGACTGAGGAATGTGGACTCTTCTATTTTTGGAGGGGATCTAACTTTAGTGAAAATAACTGTGGTCATTGTGCAGGTAATTAAAGAGGCCTACAGTTTATTTCACTATATGATTTACTTTCTACTAGTAATAAAAAGGGAGGCCTACTATTAACACATTTATTATGATGCAGCCAACGACATTCCTATATTTAGGAAAACAACGACATTCCAATATTTAGGAAAACAACCACCTACCCGCCCTTCCATTATGCTGGACGGTAAACATTCCAGAGAAATTCCCCGGAAGCTGTTCTTATTCAGTTTAATGCCAATACATAGTTTTGTGATTAAATTAATTTTGGATGAGTACAAGATCTGATTGGGAAGGGTGAGAGCAACTGGAGGGGCAAGGAAACAATCTGGAGGGGCAAATTCCCCCTCATGCCCCTCCCCCCCCCCGTAGCGCCGCCACTGTCCACGCGCTATGTACCTCCTGGCAAAATACGTCAATTTTCCTTACGAAAAGACTGTTCCTCCCCACGCTTCACATGCTGTGTAATATTTGTATATATTTATCACCCTTCTAAAGTGAGATTCTGTATCTCCGGCGGTAGCACTACCTAATCTGTGTATACTCCCTTTCATTCCGGAACCTGTTGCTGCCCCTTGCGGGGTTGTACCACTGATAGAGCTTTCACACACTTTTTCTTGTTTGCACATTTTAGCATAATAACAGGGAGGAAGAACCCATCACCCTCCCTGAGCTGCCTACATATCAGTGGTGTCTCGGTGGTATCTTGCTAATGTACGTGATTGTAAAAACGAAATGAAATGAGCACCAATTTATCTTAAAAGAGGAAAGAAAGCCCGGGAGTATTTT
This sequence comes from Stichopus chloronotus, assembly GCA_021234535.1. Taxonomy (NCBI): domain Eukaryota; kingdom Metazoa; phylum Echinodermata; class Holothuroidea; order Aspidochirotida; family Stichopodidae; genus Stichopus; species Stichopus chloronotus. The sequence goes on from SFZH01000008.1 coordinate 7,320,418, forward strand.
TATCAAAATGAAGCAGAGGTGATTGACAAATATCTTTCTAAAGTTTCATTCAAAAATATTATTTCCTCCTCGAGTTCAACGGTTTTGAAATTCAGAGAAGAGCGCCGCCATTTTTGCCTCAGTTGAATGTAAACCACATACATCACTGACGGCAGTAATTTTAATGTATTCATTTGTTTTGTTTTAATTTCCATAATGCACATACACTGGTACACATTGAAGGTTGAGGTGTATCATTCAATAATCAAATTATTAATACTCTGATGCGATTCTATGCATAGCTGTTAAAAATATTCGACAATAAATTATACAGAAACAGCAAAAAACTTTTTAATCACATGTGGCCAGGTTATGTCATCACAATCTCAGAATGGCAGCTTCCTGATGGAGTCATTACGATCATTCAAATTGCAATATCCTTTGGGAGTGAATTGTAAATTTTAAAAAAATCTTGTGATGTTGTTCACCAAAATGTTACTCTTCATTTAAAGATAATATCTCGTTGTGAAAAGTCCTGACTATACTTCTCATTTAAATAATTATTTAACGTTTGCCATCTCATTTTCAATTCAATTCAACGGACAGTCATTTCAATTTCTTTTACTGGTACAAAAGAACATTTCATACAGTAAAAGAGATTGTAGAGTGACAACAAGAATCTCGCGAGAGCTTGTTTAACGTTGCCACCTCGGCACACACATGCAGAAATCAAAAATTATATACAAAAGAAATTTCACAAAAGAAAAAAAAAGTGAGCACAAAACGTTAGAAACAAAAGAATTAAATTTACTCGTGATAGTTCATACTGAGATGATTTTGAGATGTTTATTTCAGCACTGCTTGCAACCATTCCACACAAAAAAGAGAGGAAAATTTAAGCAAGAATAAAAAGTTACTATCAATCAGTGTGAACAAAAAATTACAGATACTAACCAGTAGTGTAAATTTCGTTATGACAAGAAGTTAACAAATAAAAGTTCAAGAAATAAAAACTCTCACAAAGTACCCCTTTCCAATCAGCGTACTTTTCACAAACACTAATTCTTACCTAAACTGGCCGATCACTGGCACTCTAGGGCATCCGTGAGCCAGTAAACAAACTTTTAGCAGAGAGCCACAGCTCCCGACTTATTATGTTTCTTTCTTACGATATTGGAGCTGAGTAGCACTGAGCATACGGACACAAAAGTCTATGATCCTCATTTTATTGTAGAAAAGCATAAAGTTCAAGTGTAACTTATTAAAAATAAAACATATTTTTTGCATATATGTGTGCAAGCTGTTACTGGTTGTCACTTCTCTCGGCATATTAACACAAATGGGTGATGCTGTCGAAAAATTACTCAAACGTGGAATCGAAATTAGGATGTTTACACCAGAATTACAAGGAACTGTTACCCAGTTAAACAGGGAAGAGAGGTATACCGTGAGAGGAGCCTTGACCAGGGGATTGCAAGCTCCATTTCTCCACATCCTCGCAGCGATCTGGATCATTATCTTTTGGAAGACCTATGTTTTTGATTTACCGAGAGCAATTATCGTCGGTTATCTTTGCGCTATCCTTTTGTTTCTTTCGATCACGTATGTCCTTCTGACTACGAAATTGACCAGCTACGGTCACATAGGAGAGATTCACGCTAAAAAGAGAGGGATGGTGTGGGTCGCAACGGACGTCACAAAGAAATCCCCTTACGTAACTGGTATGATCGGTGTACAACCATTGTCAATAACTCACGCGAGACTCGTCAGATATATGGTTAGGTCTCCTTATCGAGGCATGGGCATCGGAAGGGGTTTACTTGACACGGCACTTCAGTTCACCGTCGACGAAGGATATGATACAGTTGAAGCGATCATACTGAATATCTCTGGGGGGTTTAAAGTCCTCCCAATGTACGCAAGACGAGGATTTTACAGACACAGGACACGTTGGGTTCCGTCTACATGGATGCCTATGTACAAGTCTCAAATTATGATGATGGAGCTTAATCCAAGGTATTTTGCGCATACTGCTGATTAGTCCGGTTTCACTGCCAGAAAATAACACTGAGTGTTCTAAAAATTGCTATTGTAAATTTTAAGTTTCTGGATTTGAGATTTTGGTTTCACTCCCGATTGTTTTCAGCACTGGTATGTATATGCACAATATATCAGTAACAAAAGGTGATTATTCAAATGAAGTAATCACTTACCAGTGAGAATTCACCAAGTACTAAAAGGGCTCCACACGTACTAGGTCTGTAGTCAACTCATATTCTTAGAAAAGACCAACAGAGGAACCAGCCGGCACATAAACACGAAATTGATGTTCTCCTCACAAAATGTCAAGAGGAGGACGAAACTTTTTGTTGGGGGCTTCTCCTCCCCATCCCCCTTTCTTGACGGACCTGAGCACTACGACAAGTCGCCTGACGGGATTAATGAATGTTTGCAAAATTTTTACCTACGTACAAGTTTGGTGCAAAAGTGGAAATGACCGGATGAACACCGAGTATCCGGAGTTATCAAGCGTTCAGTATACCTTATCCTTCTTGGCACATCATTGCCTTAATACTAGGCAAGACGTGTATCATTCACTCGTCGTCTCGTGATGATCGAATAAAATAGGAAATATTTAAGGTGAGAAGTTAAAAAGTGAAACGGTAGATGGAAGAGCTGTATGTAGGGGGCGTTTTCAGTGCTAGTATGTACTATAAAGTTATCGTTTATTATCATACAATGTTACTACACGTATGTACCGCAATGAATGACATATATCTGTCAGGTATAATCTTGGTAAACTGTATCTAAGTTCCTATTGACGTTCTACTGTCCGGAGCCCTGCTTTACTCTACTTAATTGTACGAAAACAGGCCCGTCATTCTTAGCCATGTATGAAGGAATGATGGTGCTTTGGGGTTTGGCGGGGAGGGGGGATGATGTTAAGTATCTTTTTCAGTTTTCGTTGTCTCTTTTCTTCTTTTCTCTGCTATTGCACTAGGGAGTTGAGCACTTCGTCAAGCCAGTGAGGGTTTTTTGTTCAACTTCACATCATAACTACACGGTTTACTCCAATTAATGTAATTATTGTATATATATATATATATATATATATATATATATATATGAATATGGGTGTGGCCACAGTGAGGTAAGAGTGCTCAATGCAAAATTGCAGAGCATATTAATAATTTAGTGATATGGTCACTGATCTTAAGCCACTACCAAGATTTCGCGCTACTGCACTCTTCAGATGGCTGTGTCTGTCTGGGTATTCTACATGAGAGTTGTATTTGTGTTTCAAAGTTCAAGTTCCTTACTGGCTGTATTTCATCTTTAATCTTATTGTGTCTGCATGAGGCGATCAGCTCTGTGCGTATGTTTAGGAGGTTTTGTGTTTTTTTTCATTGTGATGATGAACAGCTTTTCACTTGTGCGTAAAGCACAGCTATAGCCATTCCATGTTTTCTTTGTGGGGCACAAATAAATATAATATAATATATATATATATATATCACTAAATTATATATATTAGTATATATATATATATTAGTATATATATATATATATAATTTAGTATATATATATAATTTAGTATATATGTATAATTTACCTTTCCGAGTTTATTGACGAATGTCTACAGCCCTTACTTAAGCATGTACCAAGTTATATTCAGGACACAACTCACTTTTTGCAGAAATTGCATGATTTTGATAATATTCCTAGTAATTCTCTTCTTGTAACAATGGACGTATCAGCTTTGTATACTAATATACCCCACGATGAGGGCATACAGGCTTGTGAAGTGTTCCTCTCTAGAAATGGCTCTTCTCCTGAATTTATTTCAGATGTAAAAGACATTACCAAATTTATTCTCAACCATAATTATTTCACCTTCGATGACCAGTCTTACTTACAAACCCACGGCACCGCCATGGGCACCAAAATGGCACCCGTATATGCTAACCTCTTCATGGCATACTTAGAAGAGAAGTTTCTAGATGAAAGCACACTTAAGCCTCTAATGTACTCTAGATATATTGACGATATTTTTTTCGTCTGGCCTCATGGGAAACTCTCCCTCACGAAATTCATCGACAAAGTCAACTCCTTTCATCCAACAATTAAATTTACTTATGAACATTCTACGTCAACTATACATTTCCTGGACCTTCAAGTGTCATTGGTTGACGACACTATACATACATCTGTCTTCACAAAACCAACAGACAGACATACATACATACCATTCAATAGTTTCCACCCAGAACACACAAAGAAATCAATTATCTATTGCCAGACTCTCCGTTACAAAAGAATCTGCTCTGACGACAATAATTTAAACATCCAACTTAATGAGCTCACCAAACATTTCATGCTTAGGGGCTATCCTCTAAAATTCATCAGAAAAAATATGGAGAGGGCCAATAATATCTCTAGACAAGAACTCCTACAGTACAAACTTTCAGCCCCACCTGAACGGATTCCCTTCACAACTTTTTTTCACCCCAATATGAGAAATCTTTTTCAGAGTCTTCGATCTCTGTGGGCTATCCTCCAAAATGACATCGCATTAGAGGGCGTTTTTAGGCATGCGCCCCTTCTGTCTTTCAAACAGCCCCCAAACCTCAGAAAAATTCTTGTACGTAGCCAAATTCCAAGGCCGCTAGCTCCCTCGGGTAACTCTCCATGCAAACAACCACGCTGCCAAATATGTCGCCACTTCTGTACTTCTTTCCCTATGACCCCTCCAGGGACTACCCTCCATTTATACCCTGGTAATTTTAACTGTGATTCTGCCAATATGGTCTACATTCTTTTTTGCAATAAATGCACGGAAGGCAATTATGTTGGAGAAACGAAGACGAAATTCCGACTACGTTTTAACAACCACAAACACACTATTTTACAACAGCTCAAGGGATATTCTGTAGCCGAACACTTTTCCTCCCCGGGTCACACAATACTTAATCTTAAAATCTGTATCTGGAAAGGCAACTTTAAGAATGACGAGACACGTAAAGCTGAGGAGTGTAGGCTAATCCTACGCATCAACAGCCATACCAGGGGCCTTAACAGAGATCTAGGCATTTTAACTGAGTTTACGTTGTAGGATGTATTTTTCGTTTGCTCCATTACTCAGGTCTCTGAGGAAGAGGTAGGACCTCGAAATATCAGACCACGTTTTTCTCCTATATATTATGTTGGTATTTAAGGCACTCTCATCCATTATATGGACGCATGTGATTTATGCTTTGCTATCTGTATAATTTAGTATATATATGTATAATTTAGTATATATATATATATAATTTAGTATATATATATAATTTAGTATATGTATATAATTTAGTATTTATATATAATTTAGTATATATATATAATTTAGTATTTATATATAATTTAGTATTTATATATAATTTAGTATATATATATATTACTTTGTGCTGAAGAAGGTGTGTCCGAAATACACACCTTTTCTTGTAAAAATTTTTGTGCTTCAAAATTGTCATATTTGTTAACACATTTATATATATATATATATATATATATATATATATATATATATATGAAATGAAATATATCGTATTCCTGCCTGCATCCTTCTGGTTGGAATGATGATAAGCTATTGCTAAAAATGACAAAGTAAAAATGAAATGAAAAGAACATTAAAAACGTGTCTGTGAAATCGACACATTTTTAAAACAGAAAGCTGCACGTTACCGGTACCGGCACGGACCACTGTACACGAAAATATTCGAAGCTGATAATGTATATCACTGTTCATTTTAAACCAGCTCCATATTACTGAATGCTCTGTATCATTAATTACTAAAATTTGGAACTTACTAAACTTGCTTGTTAAACGATGTAATGGATGAATTTATACAACATAAGCACCTTCATTCGCGTGTAACATCGCCGTTGGAAAATCCACTTTCCCACTCACTATGCGTATTGGTCGTAAATATGAAAGTAAGAAAGAATTTCAAGTAGTTGCCACGTGTATTTTACACGAAAGGCTAACAAATACAGATGAGCTTCAGACGTTTTCTGGGCAAATTGCCTTGTGATGATTTCATTATGTTTACATTTACATTTGAGACTACGCTCGGTAAGGGATATAATTGTGGGAACTTGTAAAAAATACTTGGAGAATTTATTTTGGCAGCCGTGCAGTCAAGTACTTGCACTATTAGCATTGAATTAAATGTGTCAGTTCTTTTACTGTGACCTCGTATAGTAGAGTCTCATATTCTCACACCGTGACATAACTAAAAAAAAATAACTACCTTTAAACCTAATTTTCACGAATTTCTAATTTATTTATTTTTTACACATTGTCGGTAGGATTGCCATTGTTCCTTTTTACAAAGTAAGAAAGGGGCTTCGGAAGTGACATCACGGCATAACGTCAGAATAAAAAAAAATCACTTTAAAAATCGTTAAAACTCGGGGAAAGGTAGATATGTTACAGACACAAACTAATCACCCCAGAAAGTTTCACTTCTCCTAACCACTTGTATCTACAATCTTGGACAAAATACTTTGGGACACCCCGCGCCCCCGTACAATGTTGGCTATAGAATTGCTGTTCAAAGGGTACATTCACTTCTATGATAGTTCAACATTAGAAAGGGGCGCGGGATTTCACGTTGTTCTCTCAACTAAAATTCAGCATTATATTTGCAACGTATGGCAAAGTGTCCCAACAATTTTGTCCAACATTGTAGTTCCTCCCACAGCCTGTCTAAAATTCCTCCACATGCGTAATCAAAACAATGAATCCCTGTGTACCCTGTGTAATATGAGCTACTCTGCATCTGTCCGGCAATGAAATAGTACCGTAACTTAAAACCAGTTGAGAATTTTGCTCTCCAGAAGCCAAATATAAAGCTTAGGGTGATGAGTTACTGCCTTTAAGTTAATCCAGCGTGTAAAGAGTCACGACTTCATGATGTCACTATAAAACCTACGATTTGTGACTCGCATCCCAAAGGATGTTGCGCTACTGCACCTTTTTTTTTTCTTCCCGATTTTGCCCAAATCTGGAAATTATTCCAAACCTGTACAACTTTGTTGAAACAAGAAACAACAAAAAAAAGAATAATAGCCATAGTCAAACGAAACTATTTATTTAGTATATGAGCTCAGCTTAAGTAAATTGAAGAATGATTACCGATTGAATTAAATTTCTGGATGGCGAAGGTGTACAATAGTTCGTCCTTCATAAAGTGCGTGCCAGCCTATCCGCGTGCTCAGTATCTCCGCCGGAACCTTGTGAACTATCTCAACTATGAACTCAAGGCTTGGAAACATGGGTTGGAAAAGAACTGGCGGTTGCGTTTATATTTACTGGTATTTCATGGTTTCAAATTTATTTTCCCTAAAATAAGTCGTCAGTTGGGATGTAATTTTTCAGTATTTGCTCTTTAAATATTAACTGAGTAATCATCTAAATTGGATGTCACTTTAGTTTTGTCGTACTACAATTATTTCTTCAAATTAATATCGGAACGTACCTGCATATGACTCGGAGCAATGTGAAATCAATCACTGTGGTAGCGTGCTTTATCCCAGATGACTTCCTGTGATCAGTAGTGAATCACATATGATACATCACTACCGCTTGACTTGATATCGGGTATTCTCTCCAATCTTATCACTGGGTAGACTAACAGCCAACGCATCACTTCAACCATGGGGGTATAAAAGGAACGAGAGTAGGCTCTAAGACGAGGATTGACGCAATATCGAATCTGTAAGATAACCAAAATCTTTGTCAACCGCTCTAATTCTCACAGCAGCCTGGATTTCTAAATTTCAAAATATAGGTCATTTTTGTCTTGCAGCAACAGTTTTCAATAATTATCTTCTAATACTGTAATGGGAGGAAAAATGAACCTCAGCTTTTGCTGAGTCATGTACGATTGCTTAAACGAGTAGCAGTTCTGCGAAAGTTGGGCAATCATACAAAGTTGCAAATGTAGCTCAGTCATATGGCTCGAGAGTCCTTCCTAAATATGACTGTTTAAGTTGGGAAAAATTTACATAGAGAGGTTTCGACGCTTATGAGGACAGAGTTTCATCTTGATGTATTAAAAACTCTAAGGTACAAAGAAGTGATTCCCGGAAAGATATTTCTTTCTTTCTTTCTTTTTTGGCCACAGAAATCTGAGTGTCAATAGTAGAGCCAGTCTTTGGAAATAACAACAACAGTCGACAATAACAGTCAACATATCACTGATAATTGTCTTTCAGATCCCTGCTTGATAATCAATTAGAGACCACTGGGAATATGCATTTATGCAAAACTAGAGCTTCTTATTGTAGGGAGGGCTTTGACGTATTCTTCGGGATTTGACTTTCACTGACAAATTATCAACTCATATTCCAGCTTTAACATTGCAAATGTTGGCAATGGCATTTAATCGAGTTACACAGGCTGCAAAGCTTCTCAGACTTTGACGATTTCTCAGAGGTATTTACTTTTTTTTTGTAAATTTTATACAGAGAGTTTCAGATGTTACAGTTACTATGAAAATGTTTTGTGCCTATGATTATGAGGTGCATTCAGTTTACATCAAGATCCCCGGTCTTCAGGTTGAGTAAGGTCGCTATATAGTTAGTTCACTCAGTTCAGTCCAATTTATTTCTGTTTCAGTGTAACTAGCTAACGAAGAGTTAGTTTATACCACAAACAAATCTCTCTTGGTGAATTTAAAGGTTCTTTGATCTCGAGTATTTGGGTTGTGTTACATAATTCTAGGAGAGACCTGATGGGACTGATTCCTGCAATTGTTTCAGTGATCGCATATGTTTGTTCATTAATTTCTAATTGCTTGTTGATTTTAAAGGGAAATAAGGCGTTCACGATGCAACAACCTGACATGCAAAATAAAATAGCCTCAATCATTGTTGACCCATTCAGGCACATCAATGAATATCTGCAACAGTTTCATCTACATAGTACTCAAAAACATTATGCGTAATATTAGTGAGGGGAGGTGCATCATTTGAATTTTTGAATGTTTGGGTGAACAAATTACTCTGAGCAACAGATAATTGCCTATTTTTCTCTGTGAGGAACTTTTTACTTCTTGCAAAAAGATCATTTTCTTTTCTTCCTTTCTTATTTTAAACTATCTATCACTCTGTGTTCACAAAAATGTTTTTAAAAAAATATTTTATATAATGTTGTATAATGTATTTTTTCACTCTTATTTTTCCTTCAAGGACTTTAGGTAGGCCATTCCGATTTGATGCAAAGGAGTCATGAAAGACGCTCCCTTCAAACATTGTGCATAGAAACTTAACTTTGTATTTAAAATTTCAGTCAAAAATTCCCGACTGTGGTTCCCTTTTTTAGGATAATGTGTTAAGTAAATTTACCATGTCGGCGTGTAGCTACACTGAGTGTGTTTAGAACCTTCCAGATCGACTATACAATGTCCGCATAAAAACAACGAGAAATGATTCCAGAGACTCATCGTATTGTCATGGCCAACCCTGTTTGCCAATGTTTGGACATAATCAGAATTATACAAGTGACGTGTTCTGGTGACATTAATATACAGTTCAGCCTAGGTGGTGAAAAGATTAGTAATCAGGAGTCCAAAAAAAAAAAAAAGACTCCATCTTGACATGCTTCGTCCAGTAACATATCCACTAAGTTAAACATCCTAGCTTACAGACCATCGAATGTTAGCGTATCCTACATCATAACGTTAGTCTAATCGTCATCGTATTTTTGAGATTGACATTGTGCTGTTATTTAACGGTCCGAAGCTTAACGATCTGTCGCCATATTTCACTGTCTCTCCAGATATACCCTGCATGCCCGTGGCTTTAACGTGTAGCGTACATCAAACGAGAACGTATCAAGTGAAAGAATAGTCTTTAGTTAGTTCTTTCGGATCTCGTCGAGCTTACCAAGGCGTACCACTACCACCAAGTATTTGCCAGAAGTCCAAAAAAAGAGACGTTACCAGTTTCATCAGTTTTAGGACACCACCTGTTACGGACGGGAACTGATTTAGTTGCAAAGTCAAGGGAGTTCACCTGTACTGATTCATTTTAATATTGTGTTGTCGACGATCAATCTATTTTGTTCTCACGTTTAATTGTCAGTCAAACGACCATGACGTGTGCATTCTTCATAAAGCGGTACTAGCAGCAATACTCCTCACAGTAATTCATTGATGTGGTCTCCGCTTACTGTGTTTTGTTTGTATTTCACTGACGTTATTTCGTCATTTGTCACGGGATGATTGCACTGGAGGCCCAATGACGTCAGTGAAATTTTCTTTGTAATTCATACGCTGCTCTGTTGCAATGTTGTAATGGAAACTCCATTCCGCGTAGTCTCCCGGTCGTGCTAGAGGGCGTTGCCCATGGTATCATGTGTGTTCGATTGGGTATGATTCCGTTATAGCTGTTTTTATTATTGGATTTGGAACCTTATTTTACTACTACTTTTTGTAAATATTTTATATATTTATACTGGAATAAATAAATTGAAATTTGGTTCATTCTCAAGTAGCTTTAATTCAGGCAGGTGTGATAATTTGCAGTGCACATGGAAAACTTATTGACCTAACTTGGTCATGGGTGCATCAGTGTCTGTTTCGTAGATGTTGTGAGTATTGTAAGCTACCAGTAATTTGTTTAAAATCTTTTTCTTTTTTTTCATAGCAGTTCTTAAGGTTATATAATAATCCGTATGTAGTGTATTATGCCGTATGTTCTACTTTTTTTGACCACACAGTACTATTAATTTGTCGTATTGATTTGCAGTTACACTTATCCGTACAGTGCATTGTTCATTTGTGGTATCCATAAAGTGGTCTAGATAATAGAGAGATAATATATATGGGTCAAAACATTACGCCTTTGTCCCTACTATGGAACGCCAAAAGGGCAATGAATTTTGTTGTCTCATCGTAGTTTGTCTCAACTTATTTCGTTGTCTCATTTTATTTTGTCTCCTTTTTGGTTTGTCTCATTCAATTGCGTCGTCTCACTGAATTTTGTCTCCTTGTAGATTGTCTGATGTACGTTTGCTTCATTTAAGGTTGTCTCATTAAAGTTTGCCGCATATTAGGTCGTCTCGTTTTAGTTTGCTTCATTAAAGTTCGTCTCCCAACAGTTCGTCTCACAGCAGTTTGCCTCACGGCAGTTCGTCTCACAGCAGTTCGTCTCACTGCAGTCCGTCTCACGGTGTCCCTCTCAATGCAGTCCGTCTCACTGCAGTCCGTCTGCAGTCCGTTAGAAATAGTTCTAACTTTGTAATTTCAAAGGTTTGTGACATCATCATATCTAATTGAAAGATAAAGCAACGTTTCCATTCTACTTTATCGTCCACCTGTAGGAATACTCATTTATTGGTCTTTCTTTTATCGCGCCATTTCGTGTCACTCTCTGCTTTTACCTCAGATTATCAAGAAAAATTAATTAATTAATTAATTATTATAAAGGGCATAATTATAAAGGGTCCTTATTCTCGAACGAACAATTTCAATGAAACTTCCACTGGAAGGTCAGCTGCTTCATTCGTCATCATGCTTTGTGGTTGGTTATGAGGACGTGACTCAATAGGATTTATGGCAAGGACGGTATTTTTGACCTACGAAATCGAAGTGCGCCATCTTTTCAAAATAGAACTAAGACTTCGATGGTAAGACGGGGTTGCTCATTTTGGCCATAGGAAATTATGTCTTTTTCTATTGTTTTATTTTGGATGATCAGTTTTTAATCAAACTGTTCCAAAAATTGTTACGACTTTTAGTCTTAGTACTTTATGATCTATTTCATTCTATTTTGAAGTTTTCAGTGCCCTGTGAAAAATATAAGGAATTTTTGCCTAGGGTCACATTTTTGCATTTGGGGGATCATCCCATACCCCTCCCCTTGAAGTTACTGCCCTGGTTGCTTAATTTGGACTTAAAACTAGCCTACATCAAATAGGTAGGCTCCCTTTTTTTTTGTAAACTAAAAGCCAAGAGGTGCAGAGTGCGGCCTAAGCAGGGAGCTCTATGTGTTCTACATACGGAGTTACATTAAGAGAGCTTCATTGGAATTTCAAGCTCCATGCGTCCGAAAAGTGAGGGCGGTGTCCGTTAGCCCTCTTACTCTAGAGCAGTGTTTCTCCAACTTTTTCCGACAACCGCCCCCTTTTGTCATCTTGACATGTAGACTCAACGCTCCCCCCCCCCCCCCCCCGTCCTCTCTCCTCCCATACTATCTCCCGTCTCTGTATGGTTTTAGTCACCAGAAATGTCACTACTACAATGAAACCTCCTGAAGCATTTTCACATGAGTCCTTGAATTCCACCCCCCCCCCCCCCACACACACACACAAAAGAGAGCACCTCCTTTCATGAGCGGTATTTCTCAGCACATCTATTGCATATCTATGTTTCGTACGTAGAATTTTTGTGTGTAAATGTTTACAACATGACATGGGTACAGAGTACCATTTGCGTGCAAGATGAACCAGCCTATTAGGGCCTGGAATTCTGAAGAAAAAAAGAAAAATGAAGCTGACACCTCCTTCCCTTTTCCGCTAGCAGTTGGTTCTTTAGTTTTTTCAGCGTACAGTGAAAATAACGCGTGATTTTTCGTAACAATTTTTCAAAGGCTTTCATCTTAATCGTTATTACAACGATTGAATGACAAATTTTGATCCGAAACCATCCATTATAGGCTAAGGGGATGACACTCTCTGAGACAAAGAATGGAAACAATTGTCAGGACTATTATAGGTCGCAAATAATCCCGTCTTTTTAAAATCAAGTATCGCTTATGTAGAACTTAAGAACCCCCCCGTATCAAAATATTACATTGTCACTATGCAGGACAGCTGAGTTCAAACATGTTTCCACTCCCATCTCCCCTGTCTCTCCCGTTCTCACCACTAACTAACATCATCACCCCTAAACATCTGTCCGACATCTCCACAAAACTATCTAAAGAGGTCGGTTAAGAATTAGGGTAGGATGATTTTGATTTAGAAAGCAAACACTCGAGGAGAGATCTGAAAATGAGGACGGGTGAATTTACCACCGAGTGTGAATTGAAGGGAAGTCACGCTCAACCTACGGAGTCTGAGCGCAATGTACTGTAATCGGCTTTGAATAGCACGGAGATGGTAAAAGGAACTGAAAGGGTCCAGGTACCGGCACAGAACATGACTAAGGTAAAAAAGACCATGCAGAGGATGAGGCAAGATCGAGGTAACCCTAAACACGACTTCAGGGCATCGGACCGTTCAAAGCACAATACAATCTGTCCAGGAAATGCCGTGCATCAGTAAGCCCAATGATCACAAAAGAAATCCATTGTTCGACATCCACTGTGGGTGAAAGGGTAGCAAATTATTTTATTGTAATATTTTCATGTACACACCCTACCGCACTCGGTATGCAGTATTATATAGATTGACGGCGAGAACTATGCTAACGTGTTGATATTGATGAAGTAAGAAACTCACCGGGATATTCGAACTCGGTTGTTCTACCCCTGGTGTGGACTCTACACAACAGTTTTGACGTGTATTTATTTATTTACACTTTTTATTTATTTATTTATTTTTTTGCACCACCGCGACGTGACTCATCAGGCCACTCAGAGTTTGCTGTATTTTCCTGCTTCACAGTGAAATCAGGCTTTAAATTGATAATGCTTCGGCTACTCAAGCTCAGCCATCCGTTACACAACCGTACCACTGAGGCATTGTGCCCAAGCTGAATTAGTGTTCGAAATCTACTTCTCGATTTGAGTATACGAACTGACGTCAGTAATAGTACGATGACTTGAAGTGATAACAAAAACCACAAAGGAAAAGTGACATTGTTCAGAATAATGATGATCCTGCAAAACCGTTAGGCCTACACAAAGTTTAACGTGATTCTACTGTACTTCTTTCCTGACTTCTTTGCAGTTGATTATGCCCGCCACACATTGCCCCTGGTTGTACGTGGGATCATTGCAGTTATTTTGTACAACCATGGAAGTACCACTGCATGTATCTCAATGGGAATTCCCCCATCTTGGGACTACTCTAGGGAAAACGGCCAGTGTGGGTAATTTGAGTGATCGGACCTGTGCGATCTAGTTTTCCAAACTTACATTTGTGAAAATAGACTACATTCTACCATTCTACGCAATGACCATAGATTGCACCATTTGGTATCAGTATTACATCATCTGAAAAGTTTTCCAAAGTGCGCGGAGGTGGACACAAGTTTACCCCTTAGACTCCATCCTCATTCCAGTCGCGGGGAAATGGATACACCACAATATCTGATACCCCTCCTAATACCTCGGTCCATCTAACAAGCTAAGGAACTGCACAGATTGTTCAACATTCTTAAAACTGTAATGGGCATTTTTTTCCACTCGAAGTGTGCAAGATGAAATAAGAATGCTCTATAAGGTTTGGATTATTAGTTTTAGAGAGACAAGAAATAGAATTATGGTAAAAATGGTCATGGAAACATTTACATTTTGTCATATTCAGCAAGAGAGAAAGGATGACACGACCTAATTGTGGTAAACTAAAATAAAAACTTAAAAAACGGAATTTGAGTTGAACAGTTGTCAGTGAAAGTCAAATTCTGCAGAATATGTGATAGCCACTACAAAATAACATTGTTGAGGCCTTATATTTGCCAAGATGAATATTTATATCCATTCTTAATTGGTCCAGCCAATCCTCACATGATATCATACATGTTTGTCTCTTCTCGAGCGGTACCTACCCTAACCATCGTAGTATATTTGGCTATCATGTCATGTTCTTTCATTGAAAAAAGGTCTTGTCGAGAGAGGATTTTAGCACGTTATGGAATTTCTGTGCTGGCCGACTTGGCAATGGATTGGTCTGTTTGATTCAAATAATGGGGATTAACTGCTATATGCTTACAACTTTGATGTACGTTTTACTGAAATGGACTGCCTGAGCAATAGACTCCGCCCCTTACATCGACGTCACACAACAACAAACAAGGGCGCCCTCCTAGATTTCAAACAAGTGTACAGTATATACCATTTCATTAGGCGCATACGAATCCAGAGACGCAACGTACTGTACACGTGTTTAATAGGGTTCCTGTGCAGCAGTATTAAAGTTAATAGAATGCCCTCAAGAAGGGCACTTCATTGTATCTCCACTATAAACAGT
Source organism: Stichopus chloronotus (assembly GCA_021234535.1). Taxonomy (NCBI): domain Eukaryota; kingdom Metazoa; phylum Echinodermata; class Holothuroidea; order Aspidochirotida; family Stichopodidae; genus Stichopus; species Stichopus chloronotus. Next base: position 7,335,581 of record SFZH01000008.1, read on the forward strand.
ACCCCTGTTACTCCGCATGGAGCAGTATATTTACTAATATTGACACTATACATTCAGCATACTGTTGAGAACTACTCGACTCTACCGAGATTCAAACTCGATACCTTCCACTTTCTAGTGATGGATTCTCTATCATACGAGCCATCATGAAACAGTGATTGTAGTTTCTTTGCCCAGATAATCCTGCATAGATCATGACTATTCAGAGTTGAACTGAGCAATCTTGTTTTGCACTACTTTTAGTTCACTAAATTTTGATGGTGACTGCGATTACTCTCAAGAGGTTAGAAATGATACCTGCAAACCGATCGTTATCCGTAAACCGGTTGCCGCGGAGATATTGAATATTGTTTTAATCAAAACTAAAATGCAAGCCCCAACAATTGATATTGTATTAAAAACAATGACTTGAATTAACATAACTAACATGCACAAATATTCGGCTATATGTTTGCAAAGTAAAAGTAACCCAGAAAATGCCTGTTTTTTTTTTTTTTTTTACGAAATGCTAGGGAGACGAAAGGACATAAAAAGATAAATAAATAAATAAATAAATATACCAGATTATACTGTTGTTATATAAACAACTAAATTGATATTCGAGTTTTATATTATGATATTTCCTGCATGCATATATTCTGAAAAAGGAAATGTTGGGACTCTGACGAATCCTGTACGAGCAGACGTCACTCATACTAACACGAACAGATAAGCATCCCATCCGCTGCCAGTGGAATGAAAGCAATAGTCATACGATCAACGTCGGAATCATGAAAGCAATCAGTTTACAATAGAATAGTACGACGAAAGGGGAAATATTAACAACACACGACTGAAGAAAGGACATGATACGATGACAAAACACAGTGTCCATATACGTAAATTTACACGTTACACATTAAAGTGTATAAAACAAAATATCCAAAAATATGTGTAACAAAGCTTACTAAATGAATTCAAATGGTCCAACTTCCATCTTCACAGGACATCTCTGAGCTAAAGTTTATTCACTCAACTTATTCATTCAACATAAAATGGTCGATTGTGCGACAATTTGAAATGTCATCACTTGAATGACTCAAATTACTTTCTTTTCCTTTTTTTCAACGTTAAAGTGACTGCACCTTATTGTCCTTCGATGTAATCTCTCACTTACTGCCATGGGGTGGCTTGAGTGTTCGAGCCCTCAGGCTCTCCACACAAAATTTGCAACAAGAAGACAGTAAACTTTTTCAAGGTCACATCGGCTTCACAAGGAAACAAAATCACGTAACATGCGCTGTACAGGAAGGAAATCTCAAATTATTCATGAACTGACCATCTCAATCAAAGACGTGCATTCACCTTCCAGCATTTTGCATCTCATCAACGAAACTAGCTACGAAGATGGGAGTCGAATGACAATTATTTTATTTTCCAATTTCTAAAATATAAATATTCTGGTAATTTCAGACTTATGTACACTTAAAGATGTAATTGCATTGCAAAATTGAAACAAGTGTAACCCGATATAGTTTTAAGTACTGGGCAGACTGCGAAGAGGTATCGGCCGAGATGTTTCTTAGTGTGAATTATTGTACAGAGATAAATGTAGTATCGTAACTCCACGTGACGCCCAGAGATGACGCAACAATGGCAATATGGGAATACGCACACACAGCACAGGAGCAATTAATGCATAGTCTAAATAAACTTAGAAAATCCACTTTAAATACTGTACATGTGATGGTTATAGTAGAAATAGTATTATCGTATTTACTATACTGTATATACTGTGCTCACAAACCACTGAATAAGGAAGCAGTGTGCATGATTCAACAATAAAAAAGCGCTAGAATGACGTCACATTCCAATGAAAAACACGCTCCTGGACTTCAGGTAAAGGACTGTTCACGTAGGTTGATAATGGTGCAATACAGTGTCACAAACTGTAGTTTTCTTTATGTTTTGGGGTGCAGACTTTGCGACCATATTAATTCAGCGTGACCCTTGGAATCGGTCGAACGACAAAGACTGAGGATTTGACCTCTCTTAAAATTGATTAGAGTAATTGATGGAGGGAAGAAAAGCTCATTAAAGGCACTCACTGGGTTGATATCGATAAGTTTGAGAGAGTTTCGAAGGGTACAAACACTTGAAAAAGCTTGTAATTAGCATAATTAGTCAAGGTCTACATCCAGTACCGTAACTGTCATTTTCTTCCAAATTTGACCATAACTTGCACTGGTTGTGTGCACACGAATAAGTACTAATGTAGAAGTTGTTTGGTCAAAAATTTTCAAAATCAAATTGAATTGTTAATTAGCTCGCTCACTCACCCTTTGATGTTCCTTTGCGTGTACCTGACACATGGGGATCCTTTTAGTTGACCATTTGTCAGTAAGTATATGAATTATACTTGACAGGTTTAGGCAAATTTAGTGACTTTCACGTAACAGCTCATCGTGACTTTTTAGAGCGAAGATAAAAAAAACAAGTTAATTCACTGCAGAGAAAACTGTCTGTCCTATCAGTGCTGTTGTGATTCGAAAAGTATGGATGAGATATTACAGTCAATACAAAATATACACAAAACTATACGGGTAGGATTCATTTTGATATGCCTATATCGCGCACAATGTTTAACAGTACTATTATCACTTATCCTTACTTCACCAACCTGTTCGTTCAATATACATACCATATTTCAGAAAAGAAAAAAAAAATGTGTCATTTACTCATGTCTGAAATACCATGTATGGCAACATTATGTGGTAGTTATACTTGTAAAACAATGAAGCTACAGAGTACCGCAGTGTACACGGCATAAAATTCTGTCGAAAGACGCAAAAATTACATTTTAGATTTAGATTTAAGATAATGATTGCTGCTAATGATCGATAAACTAGCTTTTATTCATGGCAGCTGAGGGTCAAGAAAGAGAGAGGTAGTTCACCCAGTGTGAATAAATTTACAGTACCTCACAAACATGTAAACATAGTTCTCATATTAAAATCCCACAGGCTGAATACTGATTTATCGCTGGGATTGTCTTCCTTGTAAAGAAAAAAAAATATATATATATATCGGTGATCTATCTCAAGATGTCCCATCATATGGATAAAATTATCTCTTCCATGCTATGAATCCTACGTAACAAAAAGTTAATCTTTGAATTAACAGAGAACACAATATGGTTAGTGACACGTGTCTGAAGCAGACAACTTGAGGTCCGCCTGTTGCCGTCATCATCATCATCATTGTTATTCATATCCATTCCAGTTGGTCCTTGATCACCTTTTGAGGAGTCACCTCTCGTTCCGTCACCCGTTATCGTCAAGGTCGAACTCGCCGAGCCAGAGGTTCCTTTACCGAGGTCGACGTCACATGTGACGATAAAGTCCAGTTTCTGGCTTTCCTGGCTCGAAAATGTTATACCGCTCAACTGGAGTATGGACTCCTTGGTCGTTTGAAATGCTCTCATGGTGATCGCGGTATGTTCAGATTCGGAAGATCCGGAGATGGACCACGTGACATTTCCGATTACGTTTGGTGACGTAACACACACGAATTCCGCTGACGTCCTGTCCTCCAAGAGGATGTTTTCTGGGCGAACACGGACTGTCAAATCGGAGTATACGTCCAACGGAGCGATGTTCTCACAGTGGTTACTACTGAACATACCCCTTGAACACATCACCGAAAAACCGTCGAAATTCGCCACGTCCGCTGAGTTGATGTCAAATACGAGTTCACCGTAAGGAAAGAATACTGGCACGATATCAGACGAAACAGATGCCAGAAGATCAAGCATTGTTGGATTACCTGTTGCAGGATCAATGAGATCAACGCTTATTGGGAGTCGATCTTGTAGATCATTTAAATTGGTCACACAATGGATCGGAGTAGCAGGGATCTCCCCTGTGAAGATGACGCTGTCGGTAATGCGATGTATAAAACAAAACATCTCAGCGGTCGCTTGCACTACAAGTTCCGCCAGAGACACTTCTACTCTCGTCACCTTGTCCGACACTCTTATGGCCGTGGAGCAGTAATAGGTACCGGAAGTGTCGACCGATAACGTGGCGAATGAGATCCGGTATTGGCCACCACCTGCGGACAAGTCCCTACTGTGAGACAGGTTCGGATCGTTGGGATCGGCTACTTCACCATTTTCGACGAGCGGTGTGGGATCAGACCAGGGACCCTTGAAGATGGACACACTACCGTCTGAGCCGATCGGATGAGTACAGGTCAGCGTCAGGTCGGCACTGAAACCTTGGTAGGCGAGATATCCGTGCTTCACGAATCCTTCATGCAAATGATGGAACGGTACACTTCTGACGTTGCTCCCACTGAATATCAAATGGGCCGTTCCTTCCGCAACAAGAGCCCATAGGAACAACAGACTCCACATCGAACACTGAAGGAGACACATCTGCGACACACAAAATATAAACTGGAATAAGCTTGGAAAGGAAAGAATCCAAAATGACGGGTAAATGACTGGCTGGAAGTCGGTAATATTTAGAAGTCTGACTCCTCCGTCTTGGATGAAATAAAGTCACCGAGTACTTTATGAGTCCTCCGTGTATGGTTGTTTATGACGCTGTGCCTGAACAATTCACAGAACGGAACTTATCAAGTGTGAATTGCGTCACCGGCGATATGTCAGTTTGTACGTAGGCATTGCTATTATATAGCCGTGCAGGAAAATCAAAGGAAAGGTATATACTAGGTGTTGGCACGATAGCCGATTGGCTAAGTAATATAGCTTCAGTATGGAAGTGTCGTCTTTGTACTCACATTAGGATATTGTTAGGTATGACTATGTGACTATATCCCACAACAACAAGGTTTTGAGTACATTTTTTTAAGTACTGACCGCAGCGTGACTCATCAAGAATCTTCAGCTCTGATATACAGTACCAGAACAGTGAAACCGAACTGTACGTCGATAATAACTTCTGAGCTATTCAAATTCAGTCATCCGTTTACACAATACTGTGAATCAACAAGTAGGGCTGAACAAGCTGAATTAGTGTTCTGAACTGTAACTTGACGGCTTTGAAAAGAAGTATTCTAACCTAACAGGACAAATTTTGCTTACCTGTTTTTTTTTTTTCCCTGAATTTGTGTTGAAATGCCAGAAAACAAAAGTGGGATTTGTATGGCATGCCGATGATCATGCAAAGCCGTTAAAACTAGTACTGTGCGTTTCCACTGCACTTGTTTTTCAGTTGAATGTGTCCGCCACACTTCTCATAGTTAAAGAGTACACAAACCAGATCGTTCGCTTTTACACGCTTATTTGTGTGACTCTGCAAGTCGTTCAACATCCTTACAATTGGTAATCGATTTTTTTTTCTCCAACCGAAGGGTGCAAGGTTAAATGAGAATGCACTATGGGGTTTGCTGGTATAGCTTCAGTGTCATGCCATCGTTCCTCTGACAGTCGTCTATATTTCCTGATCTATGCTATTGCAAACTTATAAACATAGAGATATTCATTTACCGAGGCTAGGTACATGCCGCTTAGAACAAATGGCAAGTGCCACCTGGGGATTTTGCGAAGCCGAAATTTTTCTTGTACGCCAACTTATGTAGCTTTCCGCTCAGGTATTCCTCGTGGCACTCAGTTGTCGCCCCCCCCCCCCCCCCATTTTTCGTTCCTATCTAAGGAGAAGTTTGAGGGCGGATAAGCTCTCAGTACACACGACTTTCAATAACAAATCGATGCCCATGATCTCATGTGAGGTTATAGTCTCTACTCAAATAGTACGCTCAAACGTCACTAGTTTAGGGTTGCTCTTTGCAAGTACAGGATACATTGGTAGACCGTGAATGTCCGTGCGGCTTTGCTATCGTTATGAAAGTACTGTAGTTTGGGAATATTAAAAGAACCTTGCAAATATTTACCATTTATTTATATATAGAGACAATCTTGATTAGTATCTTTAGTCTCTGCTCGTTTGCTGATATCTGACGTCATACCGCAAAGATTAACAATTAAGCCGTCGTTCAGTTACAATTATTCCTGTTGTTTCTGAAAACCATCATAGAATTCATCTACGTGTAATTTATTTACAGTCCACCTGATCACATACAAGTATTCTAATTTATTTACAGATATATTGTCCCATTAATGATTTCTTTGTATTGATAAATCTCACCAAAATAAAATCAATGACTATGCACATAATTGTGTACCACATCACCAATTATTACAACTACATGTTAGACAAAACAGCCCACACAAATGTATAACACAGTCATATTTAGTCATAGCCAAACAGGCGTCATGGCAGTCTTCCGCCTACCTATATATACTGCTACTTTTTTTAATCCGTTTTCAACCATTAATGGATAAGAATAGCAAGTTTGCAAACTCATGTTACTACTTCAGTGTTGAGAACTATATCCCACCAACGTTGAGGATTTCGTGAACATATTGATATGATTTAGTCATAATGGGTATGAAAACTGTACCAAACCGAATGGGGTACTGTACATACAGAAAGAAATTTTCCCTCAGCTCATATTTGACATCAGTTTGAAAACAAAGGTCACCCCCTGAAAGGGGCATAGTCCAAAGCTTACTAGTTCATTCAAGTAAAATTTTTAATTTTTTATTACAAATTATTAATTTCTTGTTAAAAATTGTGAGTTTGTTATTACAAATTATGAGTTTGTTAGGCCTATTACCAATTATTATTATTTTTTCCTTAGGTTATTAATTTGTCGTCACAAATTTGTCATTACAAACTATTAATTTGTTGTAACAAATTCCTAATTCTCCTTTGCGTGGTACCAGTATGTTTAGTAGCAGTGCACACTTAAATGATAAAAAAAAATATATGCACTGTTTGAATTGATTTTCAGACCGAGGCTAGAGTAGTCTGATAATAGCATAGGTCTCCGTGCATTTCGATTCTAATATTCACCAGACCAAGGTTGTACTGAATAAACTTATAGAGTCGGAGTGAAAGCCTTGTCGTATGTATAATAATTATGGTAGATGATTTATACAAAGCCCTATGACCAACTTTTACAGGGTCTGATTTAAAGGGAGACGCCCCCACGAAAAGTAATATAGCAGCCTTTTTAACGCAGTAGTTATCTTCATTTGCCAAGAAAATGCGTCGTCTATAGCCGGACAACCAGAATGTGAAAGTCATACGTTACCTATCTAACTTCCTATCGGCGATACAACGCTTGATATCAAAATGAGGTTGTTGACATGTTTAACTTACTTAAATTTGCTTGAAAAAGACCTGTCAGAGTTGGAGCTCCCTGCTTGCCTACCTTATTGAACAGTCTAACTACGCGCGCTGCTTGCAACGCAAATCCCAGCTATGGAAGTCGATCAGTTGTGTATGTATATTTTACCATGCAGTCTATCCGCAATCACCGAGTTAACTAGGTCACGTGACCCATTCTGTCACATTATCGCGTACACTGAAAGCCTCAACGAAGGCATGTCGCGGAACTAGACAGACATGCAAGTTATGGCCACTTGTTTGTTGAATAATGCAAAATGAGCCGAGGCTTTCTCTATTTTCCGTTACAGCTAAGTAGGTGGACTTTTGTTCTTCAATTCCTCGGGGAACGAAAGATTTTTTAAACATTATGTACTATATTTACAAACAAATACAATCTAAGAGAGACTGTTATTTCCCACGTCTCAAACAGTATCTTCAAACTTTGCGAGTTTCTGACTCATTTAATGAATCAGTTTGGTATTTTTCGAACGATATTTGCAGATGACAACATAAGCTGTCCGTAACACCAAAATTACGACGTGTAAGTGACGCAATCGCCTGTAATCAACAAATTAGGATACAAGGATTTTACCGTAGGCTACGTGCTGTATGTACTGTATCTAGCCGCCTATATACATAGGCCCCTACAAGTACTTGCCGGTGTACATGGGGACGGTGAACTGATTCGTCTTATATTTGACGAATACCTGACTCATTTACGAAATTTAATGTTACAAAACTGATATCAGTGGATTGGAGATGACATTTTCCTTCCATTTTGATAATAACTAAGAGGTTTACAACGTCTCGATGTAATAATAGACGATTTTACGAGATCTTGGAAATACATTTGCAGACCTTTCATAAGAAGCGTCAAATTCCTCCTTTTACACATGCTTGCTCGCCGAAGTAGTCATCAACAGTAATTTTGGGGTTCTAGCAAATAGTTTTCATGATTTTTGTCTTTAGATAGTTTCTAAATGTTGAGATATTATGCTTGAAAAAATCACCTCCTTTAGTTTATTAGCATTCAGAACCCCATGACGTCACCAAACGTCATGCGTAAAATGTAAGAAACTGACGCTCTTTTGCGTATAGTTGCGGATAGACTGTAAGTGCTCTCCTATTGAAGTTTCGCAGGATCTCAGCCCTGTGTATCAATACATAAGTTTTTTTCTGGACCGAATTGAACTTATAATTGCAGTTTGAGTGATTTAACCTGATCACGTGTAAGCTAGCATAATTGTAAAAATGTCTGAAAATTACTGAAACAAAGTCATGGACATCATTAATTTTTTTTTTTTGTAATTGGGTGCAGTACAATTAGCTATATCATTATTAAATCATTAATGGAAAGAAAAGAGAGACAATATAGTTAAACATGTCACTTCATCTCAAGGTATCAATGTTTGTACAATAATTTTGTAACCTGTTGTAATTAAGATACTGGTACAGACAAGACATGCTGTCCTAGAAAGGACACAATTTTAAAAGAGACATTTGAAATGATTCTCAGCGGTGGGGGGGGGGGGGTAGTAATTATTCAAAGCTCCCGCAAAGGACAAGGTGACATCATATCCTTTTCCATAAAAGCAGATCACTCCAGTGATGAGCGCAGGGCTGGGGACGGCTTTCGAGATTTAGTCCCAATGAAAGAAAAAAAAAAGATTACAAGTTACAACGTGGACCATAGCCTCCGTCGCCCCCATGTAAATTGTTCAGTGAATAAATGATAGATTTTCAAAATTCATTAAAATACTCGTATCATCTCAACCCATCTGATGTATAGACCTATCACCAGTTTTCATAGATCTCTGTTTCGAGACTACATGCACCTTAGAACAATGAAGGCCGCCGTTTTCGGAATGAAGGGTTTGGAAAGCCAAACTTTTCATGTACGTTCGACGCCAAACGATTGCAGCGCTCTGCTTGGATGGTCATGTATGCACCCGCCCAGGTCCCCAATATTTTTGTCGTTCGGTCTCAACTTCTTAATACCCCCGCCGATTCCTCAACCTTCAAGAATCCTGGATTAGGCTCTGTTTAACCGAACCAGACCAGCATATATTTTACTTGGACAGTTTGCTTACTTGAAGGACCAATCAGAACGAAGGGTTGATTTGATTATATACAATTAAAACGAGAGCCTGGAAGCTATCGCCTATTCCAACATTAGGAGATGTAACTCCAATCCCATGGATCTATGCAAGGTAGCTATCCATGCCTGTACAGTATATCAAGCTAAGTATGAACAAAATGAATGCTTACTTATTTTGTAAAAAAAATTGTACACAGAGCCAAAAACCAAAGGCTGAACAAAGTAAACCAAAAGATGAAAACACTGAAACATGACACGCGACACAATTTCTTGAGCAATAAAGTTAATCCATTTCCTCTGGCAAGCGGACTACTACTCTTTCTCTCTATTGCACATGCATTGAATTGTCTAGAAAAAAAAAAACTTTCGTTATCGCACTTAGTTAAAGGGAAAGAATGCCTTTTTTACAGAAAACAACCATATTTTTAAACCAATGTTCTTGGACATATAATGATAGATTATTCAAATAAGGAAGAACGGTGGCGTTCTTTTCAATAAATAAATTTCTTACAGATAGCAATTCAGTTATTTGTTGCTCAACAACATTTGTTCACCCAAACTCTTTTAAAATTTCAAATGACGCATTTCCCGTTACTCATCACAGCAACATATGTTTTGAGGCGGCGAAGCTTTTGCAAATGTTTATTGGTTTGACTGTATGGTTTGAAAATGATTAAAGTTAGTACTTCCTTTATATGCCTTGTTGGTATATTCTAAACGCCCTATTAAACAAAGTACTGTGATCGGTGATAGGTTGCAACAGTCAATGAGGTCAGACTATGTGATTCAGTCGTTTTCTGTGAGTGTACATTATGGAAGAATGTATTACTTTGTCTCTTACTTTTACGTGTACCAAGGCTTGATTATTAGAGTGTGAATTGTACCTGCGTTTTTTTAACGTTATTGTCAGTGCGAGAGTGTCTCATCTCAACTCAATATATAATAGTCACAATGCCACACGACAGATTCAAATTCCTCAACTCTTCTGACCATCGGTAAATATTTAAAAAATGCCAATATGAACATGTCTCCTGGCCTAATTAATGCATATACCGCGCCACCAGTCAGTTTGCTAAGGACCCCCACCCATTTACATATAGCAGAGCGTTTTGGTCTCAGCCTAAAGGGAAATATTGCTTTTTACAGAAATTTTCATTTTTAATTAAACTTTAATGGACATAGACTGCCGGATAGATCATAGAAAACAAGACAATAGAGTAGTCAGTAGTCTTCTCAGGCCCTCAGCTGATCAAAGGGCGGTTTTTTTTTTCAGTCCTCAGACCGCCAGATCTCAGTTCATTCAACATTTGTCGTAATATAATGCACGTACCGCCCGAGAAGTTCCTCATTATATATCTAACTACATCTTTGGGGAAAACAGAACTTGAAAATACAACCGTTTGATATTTTAAGATAAAGTATGCAGGGGAAAACTACGTCTCAACGTTTAGCTGGTTTCTGTTGGATTTGTGTAATACACGGTTTCATGAAAACTCCTCAGTTTTGCCATACAGAGTTTGGGCTTCATTTGTCACTCTCGCTGATCTATTTCTATGTTCTGCGTAGATCACATCCATTTTGATTAACGCGGGCTTTACTCCTACAACATTCATTCACTACAAGGGTAGCGTGACTTGCCAGAACTCCAACAAGGAAATCAACCCCGAAATAAGCTTTGTTCCTTATCACAAGGTCGAGAAGTGGCATGTCAAAAGAAAGGTAAAAAATCCATCCACCACCCTCCTTCCGTAGCGTATGCGTTAGGTCTGCCTAGGATATTGTACAGTAACCTAAAATAGATAGTTACCACTACGGTTACACGGTTTCATAACCATCTGTGATACAGAAAGTTGAAAACAAGATTATGACGTAATAAGTTTCGTTTCTACCAACGGCTTCCCGGTAATCTCAGCCAGGTCGAGTATCTGTCCTGTATTGCCGCATAGTAGCTGAACGTGGAGGTTTTTCAGCACCAGCACAAGCGAAACAGTATTTCAAAAGGTGTAAGTCCGGTTGATTAGAATAACAATGTCCGGATAACAGTGTAGGACAGGAATGGCTTCCGTAATTGTGAAGCAAAACAGCATGGACAACGTTGGGGTTTACAACACAGTACCTTCAAATCGCGCAATCATAAAAGAAGAAGGAAAAAAAGAAAAAGAAAGAAGAGTAGAAAATATTTAATCCAATCCCACGCACTGAGGGGAATTGAAATATGGGCGCAGTGTGGAAAAATAAAACTTCAGCTAGACCGCACAGTGTATACGGCTATCGGTGGGACAGGAAATGAACGGTGGAATGCAGAAAGTAACGGCTCGGGATTCACCTTTAATACTTAGTCAATGAGGTCGGATACGGGCCAGTGATAAAACGAATCCTGTTCGTTTCACACCCTGATCATCTTACTTGACACTTCTCTACTTGCTATAATTCACGTGATACACAGAAACATCTAGCGTGTTAACATTACATTCATACCTATTTCTGGATCTAATTAATTTGGGTCGTCGGAAGAAGAAGAAACTGCTGTTTCAACCTAACATGGATGAAAGCCAGTTTACGGTGGTGTAATTTCGGAGGGATTTTCTGCTTTTGGGAGTTACCACTGCGAGGGACAAATGCTCTTGACGTACTATAAAGAATTGAATGCAGTGCATCATGGTGTACATATATAACCTCCACACCGTATGACTGACTTGTGAGAGAAGCAAACTTGACACTATGGATTGCAGTATACCTTATACTGTGTGGACAAAAAAGGAAGAGTTTTGCGAGTTAAATATAAAATTTATATTCACCAGTGAAAAGTTAAACTTTCTGTGTGTGTGTGTGTTTTTTTTTTCTGGAGTTAATTGTACAGTTGTTCAGATCAATCTACGTAAGAGGTCCTGGCACGTGTCTTTGGACAGACGAAGATTCTTTCCATATGCCAATGTGCTGTTTAATACTCGATGGACTCATTTTATAGGTATACACAATCGTTTCGGTAAACACCAAAAATATGGCTTTTCCCGTAAGGATATGTGTAGTGTTGTTGTATTTGCGACTGACATTCGCCCAGCAACTGACACTATCCTTTGATTTACCTCAGAGTTTCAGTCCTAGTCAGTACTTCGCCTACACCGGCACCACGGTCTACCTTACATGTACCTTACCGTCTGCCCGGGCTAATCCACCGACGATTCTGAAAGGTTTTTCCTTGAATGGCTTGATCATCGTCGAGGATGGGAAACTCAGAGAGGACCTCTCTGTTGGGAAATATGAATTAATACAAACCGACGACTTATCCTACACTCTTGAAATCTCAGACTTGGCCACGAGTGATAGTGATTTTTACGCATGCGCATCGGAGGAAGAGCTGGTTTGGTTTTACACTGATATCCTGGTCGAGGTCGTCAACCTGTTTGTGGAGGACCGACCGATACTACCTGAACCGATGTGCGTGTTGGACGGGGTCACCGCAGGTGTTTACTTCGTGGGAGAGGACGTCAAAATCCTTTGTTTGGTCCCCGATAAAGGCCCAGTCCCGACAGATGGCGGCGAGAGTGTACAAGAGGAAGCTGTCGATTTCTTTTTCCAAGTCATTTCAAAGGACAGAGTAGTGGATGAACTCGATTATCAAGATGAAGTCATTCTAGAGTCAGGTGATAACCGCGATGTGCACTTCCACAAACAGACGTACGTTATCTCCGGAATCGGTCTGGAAGATGACGAAACTTCATTTTACTGCTCGTATTCTGGATCGGCGTCGACGAACTATTGCGGCCTCATCTCAAGTTTGGATGTTTACGAGAAACTGGTCGTCAGGCTCACACCGGAAGTGAAGACCGTCCAGAATGGAGATTCGGTCGTGTTTACGTGTAACTCTGTTCCGGATATGTTGACAAACGTCGACTGGACGTTATCCGCCAATGGATATGCCGTGGACTCGGTCAGGACGTGGCAGACGGCAGATGGTGCCATGATCTCCGTCAACAACATTCAATTTTCATCCGTCCGTGGAGGTGAAATTCGTATTTCTTGTCACGTGACTGTTGGATCCACAAGCGCTACGCAGGATGCTTTCTGTTTACAAGGAGATGGAGTTGAAGGCATGTTGTTAACCACGGAGGCAAATGAAAACGAAGGACCATCATCGATGTTGTCAGACAACGCAGGTGTTATGTTGTTGGTAATTTTGTTAACAGTTGGCGCAGTTTTTCTTTCAACTGCTGTCGTAGCGGTAATCGTGTATGCACGGTACAGGCTGAAATCACAGTCGCCAACTGGCAGTTTGGGACTCACTGCAAATGAATCTGACGACAACAACTCGACTTCGAAGGGGGGAAAGGAAATCGTCAAATCTGATATGAATATATTGTATACAAGCCCCCGGGATGATGTTGAATATACATATATCGAGAACGGACGTTCAATTACAGACAATTCTAGCAAAGCAGCCACAAAAGAGGACAGAGCTCCATATAGTCAAGTTGATCTCTCAAATGATGACTTACAGCCTCTATCTGGAGGTGCACACGTTAATGCTAATGATGTACTAGAGCTGGGCTTATCGAACGAAGGATCCGAAGTCATCATTAACACCATATATGAACCCTACGATGAATAATGTCTCTTCAAATTTTAAAGATTAGATAAATATTAGTGAATGTCGTAAATTTTTAGATTTTTACGTATTCGTGGGCACCAGAAGTAAACGCATGCAGTTTAAACAAAAGTAAACGTGAAATGAAGCTCCAAAAATTTAATCCAGTCACGAAAGCATATTGAAGAATTTGTTAAGTTACTCCTGCAGTTTTCACATGTTTTCCTAATTCGTTTGCTGGGTTCTTTAAATTATCTCTTACGTAGTTTTAAGGTTGTGTCTAGATGATGGCATTTCAAGGAGTATGTGAAAAGCTACTGAAGAAAGCTTACCACAAGGTGCGTACATGCTCTACGTAGCTATGGTCAATAGGTATGTGTAGCTGAAAAAGATAATTTACCGTCAAACCGTGTGTGCATCTATAGTTCCAGAGAACAGTACTGTATACGCCAAGGTGTATTTTATAGCGTTCGAAGATTGTTGCCGACACGGTGTGTGCATCTATAACTGTAGAAGATACAAAATTTGGCACACTGTTTGTGTGTAGGTTACTTGACATCGACTGCCGAAGTACACGGTAGGTTTCCTATGGCTGGAGAAGATTGTTTATGACACGTTGACACGTTTCATCCCAGCAATTATTGGTGTTTGTTGCCTGCCCCATTTTCATGTCTTTTTTGTGTGGTTTAACGTCTCTACGCCATATTTCTGTGCAACTATCTCCAAAGACTGGAATGATAAACAAAAAGTGTTTTGTATTTCTTTAAAGAGGTTTTGTGAATAAACGATAACATAAGACAGACACGAATCTTTATGTGAGATAATCATTAATTTTGATTACAAATCAACATGTCCAACAAATCAATGTATATATATATATATATATATATATATATATATATATATATATATATATATATATATATATATATATATATATATATATATATATATATATATATATATATATATATATATATAGCAACGAAGTGGATGGACACAAAACACAAATATCTAGTTCAAACATCAACACAAGGAAGCTCCGCCGTGTGAAATGAATTTTTTGTAACAGTTCTTAACAATTTGAAACATTTCAATCGATTTTCAAAGAATTACGCGTACACGATTAGATCTCCCTGTCCAGAGTGGTATGATTGTGGGAACTTTGAACCCGGGAATCCCCTAGATAGTAAGTAAAAAATAGAGAGAAAGACAATATCAGCTTTGGAAAACAATACTTAACTAATTAGAGAACTTTGATCAAATTGTTATACACTAATATTGACTGATTTATCTTGTGATATCTTCACGTCACACGAATTCAAATTTGTTCGGACCTCATGTGCCATTTCGCTTAAGATACTAACTCTTGATATGTATATCAACTGGGTGTTTATACCAGGCTTAATTGCATTTACCTTTGATATATCTTTGATATAGCCTTTTATTCTTCTCTCTTCTTCTATGTCCTCAACATATTGCTATGTTCTCTTGAAATTTCATCATTTTTCTCTCCTCCTAAAAAGCCCCAATTGGTTGCTATTCCTTATTAATGAAACGGTTCAATTGTAATAGAAGATCTTTGGAGATTTGTCTCTCTTCAGACATCTAACCCTGAACGAACCACAGCAGTCATTTGTTTCCGCAGTCTCAACAGACTCTCCTTGAGGTAAGTATGAGCTAGTATTATCTTTAGAACGTAAGTAACTTACGGACTGGGCCTGATTTTGGAGGCAAGTACACACTATTGCTTGCAGAATAATCGTTAATATATTCAACTTTTAATTGCGAAAAATATAGTGGTCTTGAGGACGCAGATATAGATGGGTTATTTGAATGCATCATCAAGTGTTTAAGATCTGTGATTAATTTATACAGGCACAAGCCTTCTCCCAGAGTTAATTTGAAACAAATCGATCTGACACTTAAAGCATGTTTCGTTCTCCCCGACCTTACATACTCGCAGAGCACTCGCTGGACACTCTGCGGCGAGTGTGATCTGCGAACACTAAGTTTGTCACTCGATACTACTCGCTTTGCGTGTTCTCATGGACGCATGATGACGCAATGATGGAAAAGTCAGTAATGGACTTTTATCTGGCGGAGCAGTATCACTTCGAGGCAATGTGTGATTTTCCCCAGTGACAAGGTGTGGTAACTTGGGAGGATTCTAGCGGAAAATCTAACCACCTAAGGTACGGAAAATTGAAAGTGCCATGAATGTGTCAGCTTTCCGAAGAGTGGTAGCTTATATCTGTTGAAAATGTCTGCAATTCTAATTACAGACCATATTTCGTTTGCGATTTAGTGTGTAAATCAATGGGGAAATTAATAGGGGTACGCTACCTCGAACCTGTACAAGTTACTGAAAGAAAAGCTCTACCGTCGTTTTATCACAGGACTACCCCTAACGGCGAGTTGGCTAAGGAATGTAGAAAGATTTAAAAAAAAAAGAGTGTGGTTCAAAGAGAAAAGTAACCGAAAAAAAAAAAAAACAGAGACGTATTCGAACATATCGTGGCCCTGAAGGGACATTTCGATATTTCGATATTTCGACTTTTTCGTTTCCATATTTCCATATTTCGACCTCTTCGTTTCGATATTTCGACTTTTTCGTTTCAAGGAGTTGAAAGACCCGTGCTATAGGCCTGCGCAGCTTAGTTAACTGCATATCATATTGCGGTCTTTGCCCATGCCTACTGTATTACTGTGTTCTGCGTACATTGGGTCAAACCAAAGAATTCGATCTAGTTCTTTGGGTCAAACCAACTCATGCAGTACATTAGGCCAACTGCTTCTCACTTGGCAACATGGCAGAGGATAACGCCACAGAAGGCCAAACAGAAAACAACCATCGTAAAGTAAGAATGAATGCATTAAACGCCAATTAAATGTCGGGCAAACCCAGGCCAGGGGCCCCATACTCCCCATAGCCTAGCTTTGGCTAATGGATGCCACTGTAAACAGCAACAGCTGTACAATATAAGCCTACCAAGCCATATGTATGCCTTGTCCATCGAAACGAAAAAGGTCGAAATATGGAAATATCGAAATGTCGAAACATCGAAATATCGAAACGAAAAAAGTCGAAATATGGAAATATCGAAATGTCCCTTCAGGGCCACGACTACGAACAGTATGTCGGTCAAGTCTAATCAATTCAAGAAACAAAGGGAAGTGCGATATGGTTGAGGAATGCGAAGTGTGTGGAGATACTGAAGGGGAAGCTGACTGTGAGAAGAGACACCGTAGTGCATGGGCGAAATAAAATGTGGAGAACGGGGTGGGGGCAAAGGGAAGGACTCGAGATATAGTGAAGAAACCGTCATTAGTCTGAGAGTAAGATATAAGCAACGCAAAAAATAAATAAATAACTAAATAAATAAAGATAAAAAGTCAAGACTGTATTTAGGAAACATATGAAGGAGTACCATAATGGAAAACTAACCACTTTAGATGAGCGAATAGTAGGAAATTGCGTGTGTGATGCTAGCTTATATATCAAGTTAGTGAAGCAGGCTATATAAAAGAAACCAGCTCTGATTTGAAGGCCAAAGAAGAATACAGAGCCAATAACCCCAAGAATAAGGCTCAGCGATATACAATGACCCTTACACTTTGGTAGCCTTTTTTTTTTGGGGGGGGGCTTGGGGTGGTGAACTGTTTGCTTCTCAACTGGACTTTCTTCACTAGCTAGCTAGTTTCTTTAATATGCCATGCATGCATGCATGCATAGCATGTGTACTCAGAGCTGTACAGCACTACAATTGTCAGTGTTTCCAGAGGACACACAGAGTGTAAGCCTTTCAGCTGATGAGGAGCCTGGATTCAAAAAGCTTTCTTTTCCCGAAGTTAGTTCGGTTCCGATTTATCGTTAGAATTGGTCGTGGATCCATCAAAAGAGAGGAGAGAACATCATTAATATAATTAGCAATATATATGAAGACGCTAGTTGTTAGGTCACATTTCATTTCATTTTTGTTTCTTCACAATGCATTCAGTATCGATTTTACAGTACAGTCATAAAAAAGTAATTCTATATACTAAAGACAACACTGTGAAAGGGAGTGCTTTACGAAACTTAACGAGTAGTCACACTCCCTGAGTAAAAGGAAAACAAAAGGAACGATTAAAAAAATAGGTAGGTAAATTTATGATTTCGGGAGGCATCATTATTCCTGGCAGCTACTCCTTGCGCGGTACACTAAATTGTTCTTAGCAAAGGATGTATTGCAGCGTGGGATATGGATACCATTTGTTTATCAAGTACTATGAGCGTGTATATCTAAATTGTGACTGAAAAACATTGTCAAGACAAAACCGGAAGAATTTGGTGAACGGAAATGTAAGGAAATAAGGCAGTTCTAACAAATACTAAGAGAAGCTTACTCGTGAAGTCATTATAATCAGCAGACGAAATATGACGAATGACTTGTTTTTGAAAGAACCTGTTAACTTATTCAATTGTTTTACTTGTACCAGACCATATCGTCAATCAATAGGGCAAGATGGCGGTAGATTAAACTGAAATATAATGTACGAAGTGTAATCCTACAAAGAGTATGTTTTAATTTGCTTAAAGTTTTCCAATACGTTTGGCAACTGTAGAGGTTATAAAGTGAATGTGGTTTCTCCAAGTTAAATTGGAGTTAATGTAGACACCTATAAACTTAACACTGGTCTACTTTCGGTATGTCACGTTCATTGAAATATGACAAGTATCTTTTTTTTTACATTTCGTCTGTTATTAAATACGATTTAATTGGTCTTTTCTATATTAAATGACAATTTGTTGGAAGGAAAACCAGTGATGTGATTTATCAAGTTCAGTTAGAGATAAAGAATAATACTTAACTCATATAATTGCCGGTAAGAATATATTTATATCATCAGCAAACAGAATACAGACTGAACAACTTTTTGTCACGTCACAAATAACATTTACATATGGAATGAAAAGAAAATGACCTAGAATAGCACCTTGGGGTACGCCACATTGAGTTTGGGTGAGGGACAAACGATACGTAGCAAAACAGTGATATCCAAATAGAATTTTCTTGTGGAATATGACAGGTTTTCATGTTGACGCATTATTTAATACTGCCATGGAGCTAACACAGCTCCCTATCTCAACATACGGGAGAGTGTTGACACATTAAAACGTAGACGTAATGACATGAACTAGCACACTTTAGCCATTGATTTGATATCCCAGGACCAACGCCAAAATGTGGACCAATAGGAATGTTCAAAATTATGGTATTCTCTGCCAAGTCTGTCAAATGCATTGCAAGTTTGCTCATATGTATGGAATTCCTCAGGCACTCACACATCCCGAGCGCTGCCTGTTTCCCTTTAACAGGTAGCTGGAATTTTCTGGTCGGATACCTGAGCATAGACCACAACGCCTTTGATGTTGTGAAATATCTTATGTCGAATTTTTCAGAAGAAGAGATACTGCAGGGTTGTCCTTTGTGTTTTTATACGCAGCGTCACAAACTCCTTTGACTCTCTGGCTTTTCATACATCTCTTTTGTAGAGATCCACAACTCTTGGAACAAATAGTCCCTACTGACACACAACGCAGTCTGGTTACTACATGGGTTCACAAAACTGTCTGCACGAATAGTTTGTACGAAGAATAGTTTGATCAAAAACATTTCAACAAGATATACAGTACGTTGTGCATGCTCGTCCATATATATGGTATATGGAAGGATGAAAACAATATAAATTAAAAAAAGTCAGTGTACTTCTTACATTACGTTCATGTATGTAATAACATCATGTAAATCTATAGCTAATCTAAGCCTGTGAAGCGTGTCATGTAGAATTTTATTCATGAAATAACGGGGCGCCATAAGTTACATATGGAAGCAAGAATGTATGAAGCAAGAAATATGAAACTCTCCATTTTGCACTATTAGTTTCTTTATATGTGGAGATGATGTCTCAAAATATAGACAACTCCAAATATTCGTCAACTAAAGACATATGCCAACCATATTCCGGCAGTCTATGCTATTTCATATGTACGTTATTGTTATCCGTAAATTCATAATCAATTAGAATAGGTAGGTGAAGCAACATGGATCAGAGTAACTAAATATGCACCACTGTGATTATCTCAATGATCTGTTGTAATTGCGTCAATTTTTCTCATTTACTTACAGATCATACAACATCCATAGTACACTATTCGCAATACGTCTCCATCGGCGTCAAACTGTAATTTGAAAACTTTCTTATTTGTCGATTTTGATCAATCGTCCTTGCAATGGAGAAAGCCAATGAAAGGTTACTTAAACGTGGAATCGAGATCCAGGAGTTCACTCCAGAATTGGAGGAAACGGCTCTCCAATTGAACAGAGAAGAAAGATACAGAACGAGACAGACGTTGATCGTTGGATTTCAAGCTCCATTCCTTCACATTTTGGCGGGAATTTGGATCATCATATTCTGGAAGGCGTTTACGTTTGATCTACTGATAGCATTTACTTTCGGTTATGTTTGGGCTAGCGTGTCTTTTATTCTAATCACTCACGTCTTGCTCACCACAAAACTGACTGTCTTCGATCAGGTCGCAGAGGTTCATGCCACAGAAAAAGGTATGATGTGGGTGGCACTGGATGTTACACGGGAAACCCCACGTGTCGTGGGCACGGTTGGTGTAAAACCATTGACACCAACGGTTACACAACTTGTTAGGCTTATGGTGAGGTCTAGCTATCAAGGCACCGGTATTGGTAGGGTTTTACTTGACACTGCCCTTCGGTTTGCCACAGATGAAGGTTACGAGGCTGTTGAAGTGGAAACGTGGGATGGAGCAGCGAAATTTAATCTCTTCCCAATGTACTCCAGACGAGGATTTCACAGGCACCATACATCTTGGTCCCCTTCTGTTTGGTTGCCTATGTACACGTCTGAATTTTTGATGAAAGACTTGAAATGAAGCTCCACTTTTTTAGATGATGCCACGGTATTTGTGAATTGGGATGGATCCACGTAGATAATGGATGTGGTTGACGTACAAATTTTTATCTTTTCATAAAGTTAAATCATCCGAAGTGCCACCATAAAAAGTCGATAACATGCCTTCTGGTGTACGTCGAGTCAGAAAGTTTTAATTTTCAAGGTTTTTTTTTTTCTCTTTGTTGGTCTTACATGTTCTGGAACAGGAAATTATTCATCAATTTAAATCGAGTGGCTCTGATACCTCTACCGTTGTCAATGGTTAATGTTGAACACTACAACCTACAAAGGAGTTAAGTTCATTACCATCAGCATGTTAAGTGTCCAAGTCGTTGTCAGGCTATATCCTTGATATACTTAAGTTAGTATTCAAAGAGAGATACATCTCGTCATAATTGGCTAGTCAGTATCAATCTGACCGTAATCTGGTTCGTGTGATACCAAATATATACCCATTGCACAGATGGTCAACCCGCCAGGATTCGCTATTCAGCAGTTAGATGATCGATGATGGAACATCTAAGAGGTTCTTTTGGCTGACAGTCTGTGGGATGAACTCTGTCAGTGATTATATTAAGTTAACGTCTGTATTGGAATGACCACAACATCTAAGCATGTGAGTGAAAGCTATCACGGGGAAAAATAAACCATGGATCAATGAAAAATACGGGCAAACCGTTGGACGCATTTTTATTTCTGGTAATATCTTCACAAAAGTTTGGAAAGGCTTTCGCTTGTTGCGTGGGTATTCTGATTCTGCAGTACCATTGTTTCTGCACTCGGGCTCGGATTAGACTAGGGGAGGGGGGGGGGGTGTACCGGACTCGACATTTTCCCGGAATTGTGGCGACTGGAATCGGAAATATTTAGGACTCTGACTTGCTGGGCTTGGGTTACATCCCCTCTATACGTGTATGTAGTCTCGAAAATCTATCGAAACAATGTTGCACGCCAATCGGAGGTCTACACTATGAGTATATTAACCAAAACAAAAATATTGCAAATTTGCGTCATTACTTCATTCACGTCATTCACTGTACAGTAAATTGTACTACTCCATCCGTTTCTGTTACTAAGGCGTTTTAAATTACAGTCATAATTTGACTTTTTTTTTTTCGACATTAATGGCGTAGGTGGCTTATGCATGCGTGTAGTCACAATATTACACGTATATATTTTGTTTTAAGTATGTACCGGTATGTCCTAGATGACTACCCTAGATGTAACATCATTTTGGGCTTACCTTTGTAACATACCGCATCAATTAAAATTCATGGAAAAATTAACATGCTTCACTCATAAGTGTCAACCATTGTCAGCTGTGAGGTCACACCGAATCGGCAAAAAATGTATGTGCAGATGCCCTTTCTTTTTTTTTTATAAAGTTTCCAAGGCTTCTTGGTTGGTGACGGAAAAAGTGTGTAAAGAAGTTTACTACGCAAGTACATAGTCTGTATAACAATACTGATACCTACGTGCAAACGATAAAAAATTAAAGTTGGATTAAATGCATTAGGGCTAGGGTTGACAAACTAATAACCTATTTTAGGTACAGATGTAAGTAAGTAATTAAGGTACAGATGGTGAGCTTTTCACCCTGTAGACTATTGGTCTACACCTAGTCATACTTTAATTCTCACACTGGTTCATTGAAAATGCTTTGATGCTAAGAATCTACAATTCAATTTTAAAAGCATTTCTGTTGTGGCATCAGCCATGACGTTTTGATCAGTTAGTGATAAACGGCCGACAATTAACAATCACATCTCGGAGAAATAAGAGGATCGGCAACATGGTGTTACTTTCTTAAAACTGGCAATCATCCTCTTTCCATATCATTTCAACCAAAGTAATTCACAGTACAATGCTATACCCTGCCGCATGTTGAACTCATTTCCAACTGGTTAATAGATGTCCGTTTGACCGAAAATGCCTAATGTGCAGAATATGGTTGCAAAATCAGTTCATAGAGAGACAGGAATGACATTTCACGTAAGTATCGTTAGATAAATAACCTTAGTAGTCACGGTATAGTAAACGAATTGAGTTAGACTAGGCCTGGCTTAACTGTACGGGCTAAGGTTAAAGGCGAAAGGTTGCTAAACTAGGTAATATAGGTCTGAGCTATGTTGTAGCTTAATTTATGCGTTAAATAAAGAGGACAGGCCCATCTGAATCCATTGATGTAATATGAAACTATAGCAAGGGTACCACTGTATAGAATAGGTCTTACATTAGGCCTGTCTAACGGTACTTAGGACCAACTGTTAACCTAGAGGCTAGGTATAGTAAGTTAGCTTATGTTGTAAAGTCAATCCAGTTTCGCTTAGCCTTGGCCTTTATATAGGCCGAATCTTGTTACCTATTGAATGTCTTCACTAAATGTTAATAAAGCAGCACTCTTGTAGTGGTGAAATCGAATTGTTCACCTTTTAATGAATCATTTCGTAAAACACATGTAACGTAAGATTGAGAATCTGTGCACAGGAAGATTTTTCTACTGGTTGCAGTAATGGACCCTAGTGTGAAAGTGAAGACAGATCATAGTGATGTAGTGAATGTGACACACATTTCAACATCGATGATGTTCGAACAATCCATGTGTACCGTGAGTTGTAACACGGCGGGGAGGGGGGGGGGGGGCAGGCGCGCTAGTCGAGCACGGTCAATAGCCTACTGACCGGGGCGTTGAAAACGGCAGAAATTAAAGGTGATTGGTCGTGCTCTAAATATTTCAGGCGACGTCTCTTTTTTGCAAGTCTGTGCTCACATCACAAGTTAATGGTTACTTTTTTTTCTCAATGAAGTAAGCAATGAAACATAGGTAGATCGGTGAGAGTACGTACCACTTACGTACCACTACGTATCACCGTGAGATGTTCACTGTAAATGAAACAGAAACGAGACGAAGCTGAGATAAAAAACGAAAATGTTAAAAGGTGCGTAAAGGTGTCTTCCCACTTTACGTAGTAATCGAAGTGCACAAGTGCTGTGAAAAATCAGGACAAGCAGAATTAGAAGAAATTATGACGGTGATGTGGCTCAAATTAACTCTGTGGTTGAGCCATTTCTAAACGACGAGATGCTTAAAGCTAACTGTCATCCCATGATAAAAAACAGTGCAGTTTGAAGAATATAAAGAGAGCAAAACAAATGTAAATTTCTGAATTAAAATTTGTTATATTTTGGCAAATAATAGGCGTGCAAATGACTTAGAACTTTTGCATGGAAACAAACAGGCAACTCATTATGGAGGCTTCAGTTGAAATAGGGGTTTCTCGTTATTTCATTACGTCTGTGAAAGTAAGACACGAGCAGCAGAGGATGTCAAGCTTGAAAAATCAAACAAATTATCAGATTTTTTTTCCAGGACGGTCTTATAAACCACAGAAAAATCAAACTAGAACCAGCAGAAAAATCAAGGACCCAAATTCGGGTTTAAGCCATCAGATGCTACTCTAGGCAAGTATGCATTCCTCAGTATTCAATTCCACGAGATCTATCGTCGCCAATAGCATGTGCATTGTGAAAATGATTTCGAAAATAACAAAGGTGGATAATAGGACAGAAAACTTAACCTTGAAAGGTAATTCCTCCCCCCCCCCCCTTGTTGTATTCTTGAAGACTATGGAATTTTTTCCCCTTTAAATCAAAGATTCTGGAGAGGGGTAGAGAGGACACCTTGCTCGGGTTTCTATGGGAAGTTGAGGAAGTGAAATCATATTTTAGGCCTATAAACTATGCAAATTTAGTTATTGGAGAAGAAAGAAAAGCACATTAATCAAAACTTTGCCTCGAACAATTCACATTACAGTCTATCCGTAACCATCTGAAAACTGAAAGAGCTTCCTTCTCTTACACATTAAGTTAAATTTTTCGTGACGTCATTTGCTTTTGAATGCTAATGAACTAAAGAAAGATGCTTTGTTTTAAGCATAATATCCCAAAATTTGAAAACTATTAAAAGAGTACAATCATGAAAACTATTTTCCAAAACACAGAAAATACTACTGATAACCACTTCGGCGAGCAAAGATGTTTAAACGTACGAATTTGACCCTTCTTATGAAAGGTCTTTAAGTGTGTTTCCACCGTCTTGTAAAATATCTATTATTAAATCGAGACGTTATTTAACCACTCAGTGTTTATCAAAACAGAAGGAAAACGTAATCTCCCATCCACTGACATCAGTTTTCTATATGAGGCAGGTACGCGGCAAACATAATACGTGTCAGCAACCTTGTGGCGTAATTCATTCCAGTTGTCCAAACCCTATGCTCAACCACGCTTTCCCACTCTCCAAACAGTGATTGGACCAATTAAACTTCGTAATTGGGGTGTCATCTGCAAATATCGATTGAAAAATAACGAAATTGAGTCATCAAAAGAGTCAGTCAGGTACTCACAACGTTTGACTACACTGTTTGAGACGTAAAAAATAACAGCATTTCTTCGATCCTACATAATACCTAACAAATTTCCAAGCTGATGGAAGATCAAAGTGTCCAGCTACCTTAATTTTATTGAAAAGAGAACGCCTTAGTTTGCATCATTCAGTAAACAGTTGGACATTACTTGTCAGTCCAGTTGCACGACATTCCCTTAGTTGAGACTTCCCAGTGGTCGAGAACATAAGAGAACGGGTCACGTGACCTATTTAAGTAGGTGGTTGAGGATAGACTGATTATCTGTGTGTGTCTTTTGTAAACAGATAAAATGAGTTAAATGGGGTTTTAATTGGCATCGCATAATTGCAAAACACGACACCTTTGATTTCCTGCATTGTTAAACTGTGAAGCTGACAAGAGGCTTCCGTCCTGGACGTATAGATGGCCTCCCTCCCTATAGAGTTGTTCTTCCGCCTACACTTTTTTTCGGTACGGTACTACCTTTTCTCTAGAATCTTTGTTTTCAGGAAACACAAAGTTCTATAAAACGTGCCATCAACTGTATTCTTTCATTTCTACGAGAACGCTATGACCCAGTAATTAATTACTGTTCCGGTGACAAAATTCACCGGCAGTGGAAAATAGACACATCAGTGAAAGAGAAAAAAATCAATGATAAATTGAACTAATCAGTGATAAAATGAACGATTAGCAATACATATGAACAGACACGTGTATCACATGGCATTGACTGTCAAAGAAAGTCACACCAATGGACTCCCAATCTGGCAGTGCACACATACAAAATTAACACAAAACAGAAACAGAGTACGAAAAAGGTTGAGTGTTCATCAATGTTTCCATAGCAAAAGACAACAGTTTCATTTTTTATTTCATGGACGATAAATTTGGACAGATGTCTTTACTAAGGACGGAAAATGTTGAACACCTGTTATTTTGTGAGAAAGTGCTATAGCGGAGACAAATAATTACATACTACCTTCTGTGGGAAGGTGGGGCAAGTGTTCGAGACCGAACTTAAGACAGTCATCACTTGAAAGCAACAATAAAGGTGAGTATATATATATATATATATAGTTGAAAAATAAGAAAAGGAACCCGGAAGACGTGACTTCTCAATTAAAGAATATATTTTCAAGCTTCTCACCTCATCGGCCTTCTTCAGGGTACTAAATACAGAAAAAATGAGAGAAATAAATAAGTATAATTTGTGTTGCAGAATGAAATACCTAACTTACGGGTGTAGTAGTTGTGCCGTGTTCGATGTCTGAAGAGGTGATTCGCGATGGGTTGTGTTGTGCATTGTGTTGTGTGTTGATGATCACGTGTTCATGTTTATCTGTCTACGTTGATGCCATTGGGGCTTAGAGTTCCTAGCTTTTATATCCAGAAAGATTCCTGGCTTAGGAATTGTTGTAAGTGACTTTCCTTGCCTGTTAGGGAAACGTTGTCTACAGAGTATGATGGGAAATTAAAATGTGTAATATGGGTCCTTGTGGAGATTTTCTGTTAATTGCCGGTTTGTGAATGCATGTATGGCCGTTATGTTGTTAGTCAATACATTTGAAGTTTAGAACAAGCAATCCTTAAATTATCTCACATGTCCGAAGTTAATGATGAAATGTCATATTTTCTACAGCTTTTTTACTTTAACCATATCAGATTTCCTTTCAGATTTATGATGCGTTTGTTTCTCTTGTTCACCCTTTTGGGATCGGCCCATGGGGTGGTTGGTAAGTCTCTTGCCATAATATCGTATTATCGTATCATCTTAAACATCTCGATCTATGATTTATTTTGTCTTTGATCATTTTATTGAATCCATTCACATGCAAAGTGGTTATTACTACATTTCATGCAAATGAGATATTTTTAATACAAACTTGCGTTCACTTGTACCAGGTGCAGTTCTGTTTTGTTGACTTCCTCGTTGATTTCTCCTTTCGAATCGGCAGCCTTCTAATTTTTCTTATTTTTTTTTTAAAGACGAGTCTTCCTTATTTTTTTTTCACCGTGATAGATGTGTTAAGAATTGCGATTAACTCACCCAATGAACACCGATGGCTTGCCAACAGCTTACCGGGTGATGGTTGTGTGATACACTTCAAAGCAAAGGGATCACGTGATTTGGCCGTAACCTTCTCACCAGAAAAATCGTATGTACAAGACATTTACCAAGTAGGTACGTATGGACCATGTGGATATATATCATGAAGTATTATCCCATCGTCAGTCTAGGCTAGCCGGTTTGAAATCTGTCTCTTGCATATAAGTTATTTTCGGATGAAGCATAGTTAGATTTGAAGGTTCTTCTAGGAGGTGTAGGTGGTGACGGGAAGGAAAAGTTTAGCCTCCAAGCCTGTCCATTCATCCTCAAGGAAATGAAGTCTCGTTCTTATGTAAGTCACCAAAAGTGCAAGAACCCTCTTCAATATTCTGGATTTATCTTTACTTCTTTTCCTCTTTACCCAGTGATTGGCGCTGACAATAACCAGAACGTTTGTATTCGAAAGGAAAAAGGAACGCAATGTCAGGTTGAAAATTCTTTCCCCGGTATTGTGAGTGGGTAAGTGCTTTAAAGCTACTAGGATCCCAAGCAGCTGAACTAATCCACTTTTCTTTGCTCATCTACCACAGTGAGATCGACACACAGGTAATACTTGCTCAAGCTGACCCTAAATAACTTGCCCCTTCTGTAATATATCAATGTGCAGGTTTCCCCAAGAATGGCAATGGAATTCAGTTCTAAGTCGTCAAGAAAGATACACTAACAACAACATTGCAAACTTGAATCCTTGAAGAATATTTATGTATAAAAATACATTTAGTGATGTTTTCTACATTATTATGAATAGCAAAATCTGTGATTTTTTTTTCATCTTCTTTTTTTTTTTGCGACCCTGGTATTAACTTCAAGCCCCCATTCATTGATTCTAAACATGTCTAAATATATAGTATCATTGCAAGGGAAATGTGTGCTAAGCAAGAATATCACACTTTACCCTGTAAGTTAAATTTCAGCAATTTAAAGGAGAAGGAAACCCTGGGAATATTTTCATCAAAATGAAGCACAAGTGTTTGAAAAACATCTTCCTAAAGTTTCATTCAGAGATATTGTTTCTTATCCAAGTTACACACTTTTGAAATTCAGAGAAGGATGCTGCCATTTTTGCCTAAGTTGAATGTAAAACGACTTGAGTAAGTCTAATAATGATGTCACATAACCACTGATAGCAAAAATTTTAATGCATTTCTTTATATTCTTTACCTATTATTTCTATCAATCCGAAACACACTTGTAAACATTTTGTGTTGAATTCCTGAGGTGTATCATGCAATAATCAAATCATTAATACTATGACTTGAATTTACGCATGACTGATAAAATTTATTGACAATGAAATATAAAGAAAAACAAAAGCTTTTCAATCACATGTGGTCTGGTGATGTCATCACAATTTCAAAATGGCAGCTTCCTGATAATTTTTTATGAATATTCAAATTGCAATATCTTGGAAAGTAAGCAAGGTATTTAACTGAAATTTGGTAATGGTGTTCACCATATGTTAGTCTCTCATTCAACATTGTCAAAAGTCCTGACTTGCCTTCTCCTTTAAGTTGGTATGATATTGTCCCACATTCCAAGCCCTGTGAAGCTCCTGAAACTGTAAAAATCGAGTTGATGTTCATGTGACAAAAATGAATGGAGAAGTCACGCATCGGTCGGCTTCAGATATTCTTGTGAGTCTATCCGTTGTAGTGATGCTGGGGTGTACAGTACTCATTACCCATCGCAAGACTTCTAGCTACATAGCGGATTTGTTTTCTTAGTTGGAATATGATAGTGTCTACGAAATTGGACAGTGTTTCACAACAAAAGCCGTTGTTAGCTAATGTTTCCTCTACTGGATGTACTCTACGGGATTGTCTAGTTTACCAAAGTTTACGTTTTTACACGTCTTGTTTATGAAGCACTCGAAATTTCCACGACAACGCTATGATGCGCAGTTAAACGTCATGGTGTTAATGTCTAGCGTTAGATGTTGTTATTTCTCGAAACTGCCTCTGCATGCTGGTTTCCAGTGCAAGGCGAACCCAGCCACCAAGTGCTGGAAAGACAGAAAGAGGGTCAAGGTTGGCGGTAGCTGATGGTAGCTGAATGATCCCGATGGATCTGCAGCATAATAGATGACGTAAAAGCCTCTGCAATGAACCAAGCTTGATTTGCAATGTCCTGGGCCATTTTTGCGTAGACAAGGCGCTCGGGTTCGGCATCCTTGTTTTAACATCATGGCATAAGATGCCTGTCAAAACATTCCTGGGTGAAGTGACTGCTAAAGATGATGATCCGTTCGTACTGCCCTCCATGTTTTGCATCAAACTTCCATTTTCTTTGGACGAAATTGGTTTACGATTTTCCCAAGACTTTCGGAAGAATTGTCCGGAGACAGGCTGAAGGAATTTTACAGGGATGGAAAATCCGCTAGGTGCCGCGTCACTTCACCATGTATCTTCTGTCATTTGCTTTCGGAGTACAACCCTTCTTTTTGCATCCAAAAACTTCAGTATTATTGCTGAACTTTCAAGGGCAATTAAATATCGGATCTCCTGCCGAACGTGTAACATTTAATTATTGTATGACTTTTACGGACCAGATGATGGTTCAATTTGACTATCATACACTTTATAAGCATATGCATTCAACATAGTTTGATATAGATCTTGTGTACCCGCTCTCCATTCTGTGACGTCATCAAATCGGGCTCTGAAATTTCACAGTATTTGCCGTTCCCCAGGGTATTTTTCACAGGTGGGTAAAATTGCATTCTCCTTCTGTCCCAAACCTGTAATTGACGTGGAAAGTGATATTTTTGATTTGTACGAGTATTATTCTTTCTGTAAACATGCAAATTACCAACTTATACAGTTTTCGCTGAATAGGGCCTTCAAGCTTCATTTCATAATCCCCATGTGAGTCATTAGTAACGATATATGTTGCCCTACTTGATCTTCACTGGAGAAAAGGCATCAGCCACGACATGAAAACTTTTCACAGCCTGAAATGGCATCTTATTCAAACCATAGAACTTAACACCATATTTGTAGGCCCCTTTATTATTATTATTATTATGCCTTTTTACGAATTTTTGTCTTTACAGTAACTTGCAGGATATTTGGGTAGCATTCAAACCCTCCATGTCTTATCTCTTTATTGGCGTGTGGAAACTGATCGAAGGCAAAATTCAACAACTAGCTGTTTATAACGACCCTAGTCCTCTCTCTCCAGACGATTGGTATATTGGAGTGACAAGCTTTGTCGCCACAAGCACATGGCTGTTCACACTCAATGAAGCGTGCGATATCACCGAGGTGGAAGAGGTTGATCAGGAAACGAGTGAGTAAAATGTCTTTTTCACAACTTAAAAAACAAGTGCATGAAAACCATAAAATAAAATTTAAGAAAGTTTGGTTGAAGAACATTTGTTTGGTAAGAGGCTTCAAGTTTGTTTCTGAATTTCGAATTCTGCGGGAAAAAGCTATGTTTGTAGATTCGGCTGATCTGAAGTTATACGACGACAACGATGATTACAGATATCAACGTAATTGAATCTGACAGCGAGGATGCAGCTGGTGCTGCTAATGTTGGTGGTGGTAGTCGTGGTGCTGGTAGTGGTATTGGTGCTGGTGCTGCTGGTGATAACATGATGATGATGGTGAACATGATGAGGAAGATAATGAAGATGATAATGAAATGATTATGATGATGATATAAGTGTTTTATATCAAACAGACAATGGAGGAGACAGTCCAGGCAGTGGACAGGCTAACGAACCATCTAATATCAAAGTCAATCCAGTAGGGGTTCAGGCTGGCAATTCTCGTGATAACCAAGTTAATCCTCAACGTGTCACTGACGACGGACCCGGTAAGAGTGGATCAAACGGTGGAGGAGCAACAGTTGATAAATCTGGTTATAACCAAGGTGAAACAGGACGAGGGCTTGAAGATGATTCAAGTGGTAACACTGCAAATCGTGGATCTACACCGAACGATGGAGTAGGAAATGACAGCAGTGGGAGAGCATCGGATAGCACGTCTGGTGAGTGAAAAGTATGTTTCATGTCAGTTCACGTACTGGGCAAATTACTTTTTCATTTCTTTTTCGTCTCTTTTCTTATTCTTTACCTTCTCTTGGCTAGACAAGGATCCATGTTTATCCTTTGTAAATTTAAAGTGAACAAAGACAATTTACTTCAAAGAATACCATTTATGTGGCACAATAATGGAACGGGCACATTTTTTTTCTTTTTATGCTTTTCTTTTGATAAGCTTTGGTAACATAAGCAAACTGGTTCAACCGAGATTTCTCATGATTACGGGTTTCTTCTTTTTCTTTTTTTTTATTTCCATTTGTGTTAGAGTTCTTCGAATACGAATTTTCAGAAGATGGGGATGCCTCATGGCAATTTATTCCTTCGGCTATCAAGAGGACGCCAATTTTCCTACCGTTTGCCTTGAAAAGGTCTGGAGATGCTTACCTGAGATTGTCATCTGATCGGAGCGAAGACAATGCAAATTACTACGAAATTAGTGAGTACACTGATGTTTACAGACATGGTATGCTGACACATACAGTATACGAAAATGTGAGTTACTACCCGGGAGAATCCTTGGTTTGCGCATTAGAACACAGGAGAAGCTGGGGACGACGGAGAATGATTTTGAATTTTTCGAAATCTGCGGTGTTGGCCACGAATATAGATCACCAATAGGTGACCAGATTACTAAGTGATTCGTGTTGTTATTACTTCCAGAGCAGTATGAAAAGTGGTTCCATCGAGATATTTCTTGGCATTCAGCGCTAACCATGTACTCGATAGGACACATGTGATTGCAGGAGATTCATTTAACTCTGGTCGACGTGCACGAAATATTATATCATTGGTACACGTACCACAGGATATCCAACTATTCGCCACTCGCACAATGGCAAAACCGTTGTTCACATCTCATATGAATTAAAGAAACTTCACACAGGCTCCACGTAAAGAAAGCTTTGATTTCAAGATTTTATCATGGTCTTCAAAGTTCTTCACAACTTTGCTCTTACTTACGTATAGGATCTACTCATAACTCATCAAAGGGACATTCAACTCATGATCAATTCCTCATTATCTACTTCACCTCACGCTCCTTGATCGTCATGTTACATTGGCAGGGAGATTCTTCTCTTTCTGTTGCCCTACACATTGGAAAGACCTGCCTTCCTTCTGCAAGAATTTCACATCCATACCCATTTTCCCTTCAGGAAAGGTGCTTGCCTTTTATACAGCCTTAGCGTAAATTTGGTCGTTTCTCGCTATAAAATGCCAGTCAGTGACTAAGTGGGCCAACTCCCAATGTATTTACAGTGAATACACATGCCACCCCTACCCCCCTTTAAAAAAGCAACAGCTATCCTTTTTTAAGTAATCGTAAAACTGTCGAACTTGAATGTACTCATTGCAAAAGCAGACGTTCAATTCAACATGTTGAACATATGAAATAATTATTGGCTGACACTGTTTGCCGGGTGTCTTACTGAGGCACCTAAGTAACGGTTTTCAGTCCTTTTGTTTTATTTATGCAGTGATCGGTTCTTCTGGAAGTAAAGTCGTTCGAGCCAACAATGTAGAGATGAAAGAACAACAGTTTGATAAAGACGTGCTGAGTGATGAGTATGTAAAATATGCATCGACTCGTAAAACAAATTGTAAATGCAGTGTGATATATTTAAGTCTGATAGACGGTTTCACCAGTTGACGGCTCGTAAAGATGACAAATATGGATTCAAAAAATTCCTCTCATCCCGGTTTTTAGTTGTTGCCTCGAAAAGACAGTAGAGTGGTGCATGATATCATACGAGGACTGACCATGCTTGATATCATAGAATGATTGGATTTAGTCTGTTGCGACCAAAAGTTTGTATGGTCGGTGTATGTGATGAAACTATTATGGAGTTACGTAGTTATTACGAAGGTAGGGTGTATGTCTCCCTTTGAATGAGGCTTTACTGCATACGCATTGAATGTGAGATGTTTGAGAAAATTTTATGTGCTTCTATGCGCTTTCTTTCTCATTGTAAACATTGCATGGATACAAGTTTCGTATACTGTATGGAACAATAGACGAAAAGAAAACTTGTTTTTACTAATTTGTTACTAATTCTCTGTTCGTCGTATCTTTCAGTGGATTTGTAAATTACATTGTCAAGCTACATGGAAGCTCTCTACTCCTCTACAAAGAAGGGGTACCTGTAATTCAGTACGTTGATGACAAGCCACTGGAAGGACTCAGATTCATTGGTGTTAATAGCTACACCTCCAGCGGAGAAGTTCAGAGTTCTTGGCAGTTTCTAAGACGATTTTTCGGTTAGTTAAACAAACTTCTTCCTATAGAATTACCTATTTAGATTACTGCTAAGTCCACCGCACCCCACTGCTCTACGGAAAAAGAATGACAGGTAATATGTACGATGGATTAACGTGCATCGCTAAAAATGGTAACTTTAATTGTCAAAATTGCCCCAAATGAAGCAAGATGAGGAGGGCTTCAGGAGTAACCTGACAGTTGATGTCAAAAACTAATAATGTTACACTGGGAAAGCTGGATACGGCAATCATTAAGGTCTTTTTTTTACACACTAACACAAAAGAAATAAAACTGAACCCTAAGCAAACAAATTTAGTCATTTAAGGACAACAATCTTGAATTCAACTTAAGTTGAAAAATACTGAGCCGTGCTCGACCGTACCGAAAATATATCCAAAGCCAAAGGCACAATGCAATACAAAAAGCACACGAACACATTCGTTTATAAATAAATGGATTATGAAGAATGATAGACCGCGCAGACTGCTCATGTATAACCCACATATGCCTAACACGCATGGGGTCCAAGGTGCAAACGACAGCTGGGTCCCATATAAGCAATCTGAGATCCAGTATTCCATCTGGGATCCAGGTTAGTTACAAACCTGGGTCACATATGTCAATCCAGTTATACTCATCTGGGTCACACATATTTGGTTTCCTGGGAACGCTGTTTATGGGGTGTGATGTGTGGTTTACGGTAGTTTTTTGGCGTTAGTTTAATTGTGGTTTCCGTTTTGCCGATGTGTTGTTTATTGCAATCTGTGGTAATCAGATGAATTATCCACTTAGATTTGTAAGTTACTGTGTGATTTTATGTGAAAATTCTGTGCTGTCTGTGGTGTTAGAAAATTAAGCAATAGACATCTCTTCACTTACTAATTTTTGTATTAAGGTCACCTCATCTTAATTGCTACTATAGTAATGTTTAATGGAATGCGACTTTAGTTATTTCATTGAAACCTGTGCTTATGCGGTATCTATATTTGCGAGATACAATCACAAAATGTCCATTCGTGGCAATGCTATTGGATTTCTAATCGCTCAACACTTCAATCAAATTCATCACGCCATTAATAATCTGAAAGTAACTCTCAAGTAGCTTGCAACTTTACCTGCGCAGAAAGCCCTGAAAGGCCCACTGAAGTAATGTGGATAATGAAGCTTCAATCACACCACGCTGGTTTTAACATAGACCTTGGTCTTCTTAGTCATTACACCTTTCATCAAATACTTTAATCCTATACAGATGGTTTTGGTATTTTTCTGTGCATTGGTTGTTACATGTATTTACCAACTACTGATTAAGTTACTGTACTGCTGGATTTCGCTGAGGAAGGGTCCAGTGGAACCGAATATTCCGAATAATATCGTAGATTTTGTGCTCCTTCTATCGACAAGTTACGCTAGTTTTTGCCGTCTGTCTAGTTTTCTATTTTAGTCTAGGAGTATACGTGGAACTCTGAACCACAGCCATTGCTATAGAACAGAATGCGATTAGAAGTACCGCCATTTTGCACTTTCTCCTTTCTCTTCTTTTTTACTCTTTCCTCCGTCTAGAAGACTAAAGGATGGAGTTCGTCATAGCGATGCCGCCGAACTAACTGACGAAAGCGCTAAACGATTTTCATCTGCTTTGCATTTGCTACCAATAGGTAAAATGGAAATTAGCAAATGAAACTTCATGGATAAGACGAATACAGTAATGTTACAATGAATATTTGCAATATATTTGGATAAAGATAGACTATTACGGTAGCATAAAACCATTCTTGCATTGTTGTAATATTGTCATCACTTTATTTTGCTTTTATATTGAACGTTGCCACATTTTGAGTCTTTGTTGGATCTTAATTGTATTTAAGAGTAGCAAGCATGAATATCTTAAAATATGTATTAAGTCACTTTCCTTGGCAGTAATGGACTAGTTCATCTAAAGAATTCTGTGGTCGAAAAAAATCTTGTGTGAAACATGTTTCATGGTTATATCATTTCCTTCAGTTAAGATCGCACTCTGGAGCATTTTCAAAACCGGTTTTGAGACACCAAGTTTTTGAGTCTTCACATTTTTTTGGATGAAACTTGTTCCCTTGTTCTCTTGTTCTTCTAACTGCTAACTTGAATTTGCATAATTCCGTTTTTGTTTCTTTTTCTGTATTTTTAGTAACATAATATATTAAATATGTTAAAGGACCTAATCACGGTTTGATGTAATAATCGTTTCGCAAACAAATGTAACTTTGATTTGCTTTCCATGTAGTTAATGATTTAAAACCTTAAAAGAATACACTGAACCTTTTTCTTCTTCATCTGCTACTGTCTTGCACAAGTTCGCATAATTCGTCTAAGACAGGTTTCCACATTGCTTGGAGTGATGCGCAAAAAATACTGTAAGAATATTGTTAAACAGTTAAATATTCCTCGACCACGCTGCCAAACTTATTTTGTCTCAAAATTAAAATCTGTTTCTTTTTACAGACAAACTTAAAGAAAAACGTTTGCACACATTTACATATGAACCCCATCCACTTCTACCCCTCAACAGGAAATCAGTGGCGCATTATAGCAAAAAAATTTGGCCCTCAGAAAATTTAGGATGCCTGGTCTATGGTGTATTTTTTGTAGAAAGGTCTCTCTTACGGCTCTTCCGAATATCATCGAGGGAAATGTTCGTAGGAAATAATGGAAAAAGTAACACCTAGAGAACTGAAAGCTTCTGTGAGGTTTCTGTCCCTATTTATTCACATACGTATCCCAGCAAAGGCAATTCGTCCTAAGTATATACTCATTGCATAACATAAACTACTAATTCAATTCTTGGAGATTATTTCATTTAAAGTGATGGAACCAATTTAAACTTGGACTGGACATTCCAACAAATATCCAGCCATCCGTTTGGTTAATATTTGCAG
This sequence comes from Stichopus chloronotus, assembly GCA_021234535.1. Taxonomy (NCBI): domain Eukaryota; kingdom Metazoa; phylum Echinodermata; class Holothuroidea; order Aspidochirotida; family Stichopodidae; genus Stichopus; species Stichopus chloronotus. The sequence continues at coordinate 7,372,210 of SFZH01000008.1, forward strand.
TATTTAGAACAGCGATCTAGCTATAAGTGGGCATCTCTCACAGGATGCATAGACATAAGTCTCTGGCCTCGCTATGATGAACCCTGATATCGTTATGATGTAATTTCAACTGTAGAGTTTCTTTTATGATTGGATTGGATTAGAAATGACTGTAACGAAATGCATTGCCGAACCGTCCAAGCTGTCCCGGAAAGTAGTCAAATTGATATATAATATCTAGGATAAGGAATCTCAAATTTATGAGCCCCCAACCGGCCGAAGCTATCTCCTTCAGTATATGGGCAATTCCACCGTGACTCACGTTACATTTTGGCCAGTTTTTTAAATGCATCTTGTCATAAATATTTAAGCTGAGCACTCGTTTACTCCATAGTGCTGGTGGTGGCACATGATAACTTGAGGCATGAAAGGCAATTTAATAGATAGTCATCTGATAAGCCAATGTCTGTTCAATTAATGATGACAACCTTGTGACTCATGTTACATGGAAAGGGCAAGAAAATAAGCCACGTTTTAATTTCAAATTTCTTCTGAAGGTATACGCAACAAAGAAAAGTCACCGCAATTACGTTGTTTTGTGTATTATATGTAAATGTTAAAAAGAAAAGACCAATAACAATTCTAATTAAAGTAATTAATAAATTACTTTGACTTACGTTACCGTGACCCACGTAACACTTTGTCCAAAAAAGCTGCAGGAGTCCCCTATTGAAAAGCAACAGCCACATATGAAATCAAAACAATTTCACTCTTACAAATAAGAACCCATTCTAAACAATCATAACATCACTAAACACTATCAATTTGTAATCCATTCATCTAGCTTTGTTTATGTCACATTTATTCAAGATACCTTGAAACAGCTTTGACCCAGTGGCTAGAGTACAACTTATTAAAGCATATACAACTTGAGTGTCTGGTTTTCGCTGCACCTGGACATGTAAAGTTTCACATAATGAGACTTGAGCATAAAAGTAATAATATATGGTGCAATCAACTATTAATATTCACTCTGAGACAATCAAAACTGATCACTCCGAGTGTTCTGCAAATTGTCAACTCACGTACTGTGTTCCTCGGTTGTTAAAAAGCATGTTTGGTCGTTTTACAAACGTTTCTCACCGGTTTATTATCTGAAAGGCTTATATGTAAATGTCATATGCAGTGGGGAGAGGGGTCGTGTTCTCTGGCCAGGCCAGGGTAATGAGGGAAATGGTCTTCATGACATGAACCTTATCTTCTCCTCTATATACTGTACCAAATATCACCACTATATCCCACCACCCACCATGCAGTCATCTACAAAAATTTGCTTTGAGCTCCATAGATACATGCAAACTCCCAGAAACAGATGTATACAGTACCTATGTTGTGCACAGTTTTGCCCTGCATGTGTTTCATGTAATGTGAACTGACAATAACACGAGTTGAGAATCCAAGCTTCTGGGATGTCATTTCAAAGAATGCTGCATGGTCACTGCTGGTTGTCCGTAAATTTGCCATGTTATGCTTATGTTGCAAAATTTATTATCTGGTTGTTACGCCGTTCTTGAAAGGGATGATCTAACGCTGTCAACTTGAAAAAATTCTTTAAACTATAAAGCAGTGCAAACTGACCACATAGTAAGTTCATCAGAAAGCTCATCTAGATTGCAATCCATATAAAAATTGCTAATACACATTTATGTGCATTGTGGTAAGAACAATCGGATACAAGACATCATTGTGACAAAGTTCTAAGACAACATCTTTATACTTAGGCACTGAACTGAATGTACAGTAGCAAGTGTTGAACATTCCTTAAAGTTCCACCATTTTAGGTTTCTAATAATGGTGGTATTGTGACCGTACAATATGCACACTACTTTTAGTAAAACTCCAATTTCTTTTTTCTAAGACTGGACAGATATGCAGTTATTAGTTGGGTGATGATACGAAGTTCATAATTTGTCAGTGATTTTGTTTGTCGCAAAATTGTAGTTTTAATCAGTTTCAAAGGAACAAAGTGTTAGGGATATGTTCATAAAGGGCTACACAAGAACGACACACAACATCAATTGTTGTAGACACTTGTAGTGAATAACCATTAAAGAGAAACCATAGTAAGCGTTGCAATCTCAACCTACACTTAATGTACTGATATTTACAAACAATAACGACAGTTACGGTGTTACGTTTGGTAATTCTCTCTCTAAACATAACGTCGAACTTTCCGCCGTTGTTGTACAGCGTATCGCAATTTTGGAAACGTATGACGTATCACATGCACAGGCAATACTCAACGATATGGGCAGGTGCATGTGTGACATCACGATCACACAATTTCGCGACAACATGGCGACTTGCAGGTAACTAAAAAGTATATTCTCAAAAACTTCATATTTTCTTGGACGTGAAGTTACTTTACTACCCAATGGTGTCTTCTTATTTGAAAAACTATATTTGAATAATCAGGACTAGTTGGAAGGCTGTACAACGGTTTTCCTTTAAAGGGTTGGTAAATTGACTCACGTTACAATACACTAACTCAATGTGACTTAAGTTACATCGTGTCTGACGTTACGATGTTTGCCACTGAAGTACTTTCTTACAAAACAAGAGAAGTGAATAGTGTTCATCAGTTTGCTTGTCATCAGGAGGAAATTAAGTGGGTTACCACATCTTGTCATTACATTTTGTGACATACAAAAAATGCAAAAAACAAAATGGCCACATTAAATTATGCTATTCCACTACCTTTGCATCACTCTTGGAAAAATGTGGAGTATTTCAGCAAGTTTTACTTATTTCAATACATGAAACTATGTGTAATGCCATAACTATAGATGGATATGTCACAAACTATATCAGAAAAGGTAGTAGTTCACTCGAATGCCTTAAAATGGTAAAGAAGTAGAATTAATCAAGTATGATTTCACAAAAACAATACTCTGCTCTCATGATTTTTATATAAATTGATATAATTTATATTAACAAATTATTGAATAAATCAGATATAAATTGTTTTCCAGCATTACTTAACATTTACCATCAAATACATACTTTTTTGGAGTTTTCCCTGTTTTCATCTAATTGTCCATATTGGCTTGTTGGAGTTGCAATGACATAAACTAGGGCGACTTTTTTACTGTTTTCATCTTTAGGCTTATAGTGGACAATGTATTTGTAACATCTGAAGAGGCAAATGGGAGACTTTGGTGTGCATTATTGAGATTTTTTCTTGAGGAGTGTGTTCCAGGAAGGGCTATCGAGACTTGCAAAATAGAAGCACAGAAAGAATTTTTCTTTTTACTTAAAGTTAACGGAGACTTCTCTACATCATCTCTACATTCAACCAACGAATTCGTTAATTCCACCTTGCGAGCTCAAATGCAAACTTCAGTGCTATCCCTCAGTATAGGCGATTTATGTTCACAAATACCCACATTAATTAAAATATATAGGACTATGCGTATCCTCCTGGATCATCACGGTGATAATTTCAATGCTTAAGGCCGTCCTTGCCATTACAGCTTTCCTATTCGGTTGTTAGTTGCCGGCTGTCTTGTTAAAGGTGTTACAGTCGATGGCAGTGATTTTTGACGAAACCTTCATATGTGTGTGTTATAACTAAATAGAAAAGTCAAAAAAGAGTTTTTATTTTCCTGTATCGATTGGAGCAAACCAAATATTGAAAATAATAAAATAGTTGTCGACGGATGCTTTCATCATTCTGTTGAATTTCATCATTTATTGTTTGTTTGCTTCCATTTACATATTTACAACAGTTCTTGAACACGATGATACAAAAACAACATCAAGAGGAGTAAAAAAAAGCAAGAAGAAAAAAAGTGATAATACAAGACACAAAAAACACGAAAGAAAAGAAAAAGGAGAAATAAGAGACAAAAAGTTTGAGAAAAGCTTGTATGAATCAATCCCCAGGGCATAATATTACGAAAGACTAAATTTCAGAGCATCATATCTCCAACAATGAAATTCAAATGAAAGTGGCAATGCTAAAACAATATTGCTGACATCATAACAGTTGTCCGAATGTGTCTATAAATTTTAATTTCTTTTTTTCTCAAAAACGTATTCTATTTTTAAATTTTAAAAGTCACTCATATAACTTTCAATGTTACAAGGAAAAATATGAAACAAAATCATCACTCCGTCGAGTATGTCATTGAAATCTTTTTTAGCTTTAAAGTGTAATAGGGCTGTCTTAAATTCCACACGCTCTTCCAGTATTAAAATTTGCAGGTCAAAAAAATGTTTATATCGTGGTTAAACTTAAATTGTAAACCGATCTGATAGCTTGTTTCTGTAACACCTCAACTGATTCAATATTGCAATATTTTTATAAGTCTTCACAAACACTTCTAAACAATAATTTACATTAGGGAAAAACCAAAGAATTAAACAGTATCTTCATTAATCTGGAGACCTACAATCCTCTTACATTATACATAACCCCCAAAAGCTTAGACATTTTGAATTAATTCGTTTGATTTGCTCCTTCCAGTTGGAATGACAGTCAACACACACTGCAAACAATTTTGTAGTACATATTATTTCTATAAAATATTCATTAATTTTAATAGTAAAATCGTAGTGACTCTTTGGTTTCGAAAACGCCATAAACTTGTTCTTATCATCATTTAACGATCATAATATATTTACCATAAAACATACTCTTAATTCCTTCAAGACCATACATAAAAGTGGTCTTAACTGATGAAAATCATTCCTAGTTCAAAGTGTTAGTTTCATCCACATAAAATAATACATTTTACCATATTCTACACAGTATATTGTATTACATCTTACATATCTATGAAATAAAAAGTCCAGGTCATAAGATGGAGGTACTGGTAATGGTCCTGGATGTACACCATACGTGCTATTGGCTAGATTCTGAATTGAAATGCATAAACTGTCGTCTGTTGGGAAGATAGCTAGAAACCCAGTCTTTAGTCCGCCCCACTCACTCCGCCCCACTCACTCCCACCCCCCCCTTTACCCCACCCCGGTTCCCCTTAACTGCACTTCGATACTTCAAGGTCCAACATACTTTCCGGACAAATTCAAACCAAACCAAAAAAAAAAAAACATAAATTTGATCTGCACGTCACTATACCAAGTTGAAAAGAATGACTCAAGCTAATACAAAGTTGGGATAAACCTTATCCACAGCAAACATCTGCGTATCAGACTTTTATAAATGTGTAAAATGTAACAGGAGGCTCATGGCCAGTGTCACATCACCAATTCCTAATCCAAAGCCAAGTAAGGTGTGGAAAGAAAACATTGGTTCCTGACACCGAGTTCAGCCCATTAACGATTCCACAAATTGTGACGCAAATAGTTGTTTTGCGGTCGATTCCGTACATATGGTCAAAAGTCGTCCACGTCCTTTATTTTTCTTTCTGTTCTATTCGAAGTAGGCGTGAAAAAGCTGAAGAAAATATTTTTAATAAAAGAGCTGCCATGTAAGTGACTAGATAAAAAAATAGTGGTAATAATTTCATAAATAACAATTTATGCGGACGGTGTTACTTAATTTCGCAGTACTCCTTGGGGTCTTGTGATCTGATTTCGAAATCAACTAAATCATTTATCACTCTGTGAGGTTGGTAAGAATATTCTTTATAAGTTTGACATTCTCCTTTTGGTTCAAGTTAATATAAACATACTCTTTGTGCATTTGCACATATTTATATATATGCTGTCAGCATAGAGCCAGTTTTTTTAACAGTTATGAAACTAATTACATAGGAGCTTATTCTATGATGACTTAAACTAAATCAATAATCTAGTTTTGTTTATCCAATCTGCAGTTGTACTCTGATTTAATTGTTTTGGAGCTAAAGCAGATTTTGAATTTAAAACGTGACGTGTAATGATGAAATAATATTTTCTCTACCCTTACTTCTTTTAGATTTCATATGCAATATATGAAAAAGTACCTCTATTAGTGTCTTCCTTCAATTCCAAAGTTGTGACATACAACCTCGGCCACGCTGTGTACTATTCGTGGTAACATATCATTCAATAGGAAAGAACTAAATAGATAAAAGAGTGTAGACACGATATCATCAATGAATTGCTCTTTTAGTTGGTGGTTAATTTTCTTGATTCTTAAGATTTAAATCTTTGGATGCTTCTTCTTTCCACACTTGAGTTTATTTTTTATTTTTTGCCTTACTTTGAGCATCGCGGATGATTCCGAGTTGAACGTGGCACATTTCTACGCAGTCTGCTCAAATTACAAATTAAAATTACATATTATGATGTGTTAAAATGTTTCATGTAAATATTCAATACTTGTGAAGAGATAAATTTCAAATCGCTAAACGAGAATGCTGTTTCTTCACAGATAGTTTGGGGTTACCCGTACCTTACATTATGCGCTGGTTAATGATTCTCAGCCTCTTAGGATGGGCGTATGGAACTGTCTGTGAGTTCGATAAAACATTTTAATCAATTTTGTGAATTTTATATACAAAAGTTGTTAGTAAAAGCGTATGAGTGAAAAAAAAAAACAACAAGTGATCGCTGATCCATACTGAATTGATAACCCGTAATGCTGTATATGAGACATTCCTATGTTCCAAAATAACAGGGCTCGTAAATGTTTTAGTGTTGCAATCTAGATCCAATTCTTGAGAGTGTTACACTTTCTTTGAACATCAGGTAATTATCACACCTTTTGATAAAACACTACCGTGAGTGATCATGTCATTGTGAGCAGGTTCGTGAACTCTTTGTTTTACTTTTTGTTTTGCTCAATGATTTTGTGATTTTAGTCCAAATATACAGAAGGAACGCCACGGGTAACATTTGCAAGGTTCCTCACAAAGACAAGGACAGTTCTGCTTCACTTGGTCATTTTTCCTTCAGTACTTTGTACGCAAGTACTTTGAATGGAGTTAGAATTTACGTTTCCAGTTAAATGTAAGTTGATTGCTTAACTTAGTGCCGACAGATGAGAGGACAAAAATCAAGCAAACTTTCTAGACTGTAACTATTCTTTTTTGATACTTAAGATGAGGAGGAATACACACAGGTGTCGATCAACACGCCTGGACTTCATCACTGGTTTCCCAACCCGTTGCCAGAAGACGGCTGTAGAATTGATTTCCACGTGAGAGGGTCTCGCGACTTAGTGATAACTTTTTCACCGGAGAAAAGTTACGTTGAGCATATTTATGAAGCAGGTAAGTGTTATATCGAAGGACGTACACGTCTTTCTGATACGTGATCATCTGAAGATAAAATCCAGTTCTCCTTGTTTAATATATGTAGTTAAGCCGTTTGATATGAGATGGGAAGTATTGTATGTAGATTCCATCTGGGCTGTGATGTGCTATAGTGTAGGCTAATGTAATACAAAGAATATTAAGGGGATATAAAATAATTCATTTCAATTATCTTAGAAAGGAGATGCTAGGAAATTCAACCATCAAAACGACACGTTTGTATAAATCACCATACAAACTACACAACTCGTTTTTAATCTCAAATCATTCTAAGTTATGCCTCTGGTATATTGGCCTTTTTTTTGAATGTCTGAATGGTCAAAGTGAAGAGGAGGGAGTAAAATCTCAGCAGCAACTTTTGAGATCACTTGGTTTGATTTGACCTCAAATAATGTTTCCACAATTATTTTACTATTACTTTCAATAATTTCACTAATTCTACTATGGTTTTGCACATTGTCACGATTACTTTCGATGTGTCACAATTATTTGAATTTTACCAAGCTATCATCCATCGTTTTTTCTTCTTTTTTTCAATGCAATTCACGGACCGTATCGAAAATAGTCACATAACCAGCTTACCGTGAAGGTTTACGAATAACCACAATTGGTTGCTGGCATTGATTGCAAAAGGTTATTGACATTTCATATACGTGACGTCAAAACAGAACTATAATGCAGTAGCACTCAGTTCCTCAGTCCCTCAATTCAATACCGCACAAATTCATAGCCCCCGAAAGAAAATAAAAACTTCTTGTGTCATGGAGTATCCAGTGGTTAGTGAGAAAAAAAAACGCGTTTGTTTGACAGAACTAATATAAATTATACCTTTTCAACTGATATGTGTGGACTCAGAATGATAGATTACTAAAAGTAAAGCGTTCTGTTCAATACATAAGTTTTTCACAAATGGGAATTCGGTTACTTTTTGCTGAGGAATTAGTTCGTTCACCCAAAGTTTCAAAAGTTTAAATGATTTCCTTCCCCAACTCATGTAATGCTTAATGGTTTTAGGAAATGAAGTTTTTCTAGATGTTCATTGATCAGTCTGGATATACTTTAAAGATGATAAGAGCTGTTTTATTTGTATGCCATGTTCGTGCATCGTGATTTTTTATCTTTAACAGGTGAAGCTGTCTTTGATGGTTAAGACTTATGACCTAAGTTTGTTCATTACAAAAAAGGAAAAAAAAAACGATACAGAACATGAAGAACAACAAGCAAATATCATCCGTGTAAGGCATTTAAATAAGTCAATTATCCCATCCTTTGTTACAAAAATTGTGTTTCTCTTAATGCATGTGATGGGACGAAATTGATTTATTTCTTTCTTTTTGTTTTTTTTTTATTCTGGCAGTCATCGGTGCTTATAATAATAGATACACGTGCATTAGAACCTTGAGGGATCAACAACCGGTAAAGGACGTTCAAACAAGTGGCATAATCACTGGGTGAGTCATGTTGTGATGTAATCAAAAGAAAAAGTATCAAACAGGATAGGAGCATTTTGGCAAATGTTGATAAGGTGTACAGATCGGAGTTAAAATGCAAAGAGAGGTGGCAGTAGCTTGATAATTCATTTAATGGAACAATCATTTGTTTTTACATGTTATAATGTTTCTTTCGAGAAAGGCTTAGAAAATTTAAGCATGCCATTTCTTTAGTATTACAACCATTATATTCTTGTTTTGAATGTATGAAAACCAATGTCTGACATACGCACCAGCGTTTGTGCACATGTGCATAATTGTTTGAATGAAAGTGGATGTTACCTTGACGCCTTCAATCATTTCCCAGGTTATGGCAAGTGTTTAGGGTTGAATTTCAGCCTGGTTACCTGAAAGTCTCCGTGTTGGAAGAATACGGCAACTTCAGGACGCTTGCCGAGCACTACGAAAATGAAAAAAGTCATGATTACACCACGTGGTATGTCGGTGTCACCAGCCTTGCAGCAAATAGTGATTGGAGGGTCTATCCAGGAGATTCTTGTTTCATTACGGGATCTAATCCACAGAGACCAGAAGATCCAGCCGACCCGGTTGACCCTGTAGAACCAGTTGACCCAATAGACCCAATCGAGCCAGTAGATCCGGATGAGCCAATAGATCCACTACCTATCGTTGATCCTTGGGATCCACAGCCTCTTCCCCCTGTCGAACCAGCAAGTAATTATTGTAGATATGACTTTTTTGTACAATAATATCAGTACTTTGGTAGTCACCAACGACTGCACGACAGAATCTCGGAACAACCTGCACTGAAAACTAAGTAGAAGATCTTCTGGGTTTCCATGTCTAGGAGTAGAAGCGCGTGTTCATTAATGTTGTGCATTTAGACATAAGTGCTTTAAATTGATATTTATTGATGAAACCCTGGAAAAATGTCAACCTTACGGATTTTTTTTTACTAACTGCTTAAAAGAGATTAGCGTAGTTCATAAAATACGGTAAGTACTAAAGAAAAAGAATTGGGTTAACATCATTCTCTCTCTCTCCCTCTCTCCCTCAAGTCATTCAAACTTGGCAAATGGCCTTTAGACAATTCTAAAATTGAATTAAATGGGTGTAACTTCTACATAAAGGTCTGCTCAACATACATGGAGTGAAAGTACGTACACTTTTCACAGAGTTCAACACAAACGTGTAGACGAGCCATCTGATTAAGTGCTCTTCCGGACATAGACCTGCAGATGAGAATTCTCTTTGTATTTGCTGTTGGTTTAAAACAAAATTAGGAATATGTCAATGCGCAGCATTTTAACATAAACACCGTGTTAAGCACGTATTGTAGGCACGACAGTGTTTAATGCGTTGTCAGTGCAACTTCCTCAGATTTGCACGTGCGCAGTAGGGATGGAGAAACACTTAAATTGTGTCAACCAATCGCAGTGAGCGGACTATCACTAGTATAAAAGTACAATGTTATATGTCATGTACTGCATTTGACAGAAGGGAAACATAAAATACTTAAATGTAATTGTTTTATATCTTTCACAGGTGCTTCAAGTGACGAGACTAGTGAAAGGTCCGCAGAGAGTCCAGGATCACAGACAAGTGGTGATAGTCCGTCTGGGGGTAATGGATCACAAAGTGGTATGTGTCAGATTTTGTGAATATGAAGAGAATTTGAGTCAACTTCATTTGACTATCATGAAATATGCGCAGTGATCATATGGATTAATGTTGTGAGTGACGTTTTGCTTCCATGCTATACGTGACTGAAATGTGGCAATTTGATCGTTTGAGCGTTCAGCATTAACCAGTAGCACTAACTTAAGTGTTACACTTTAAATTACAACCCAACCTACCATGAGTGCGTATCATATTTCTAAAAGACATTTTAGAAAAATTCCATTTAACTTTATTGAAAAGTGCGTGGTTATAAATATATTTAATTTTGTCTCACACAGGAGGATCAAGCGACGGAACTGGCGAAAGATCTGAAGAGAGTCAAGGATCACAGAGGAGTGGTACTAATCCATCCAGGGGTGATGGATCACAGAGTGGTGAGTAGCAGTAGTAATTAATGTTTTGTTTAAATCAAGAGATATTGTTAGGAATCCCATATGTGACATTAGTGTAATGTGCATGATGAGGAGCATTAATCACATTTTCAGGGTATGAGAAATTTTGCGGTGTCGACCTGCCTTTAGTGCACCGTGCACCTTTAATTGCGGTGTATTATTTCCTTGCCTCACACAGGTGGATCAAGTGACGTAGCTAGCGAAAGTTCTGCAGAGAGTCAAGGGTCACAGAGGAGTGGTACTAATCCGTCTGGGGGCGATGGATCACAAAGTGGTGTGTGAAAATAGAAATTAATGTTTTGTTGATGGCAATGTGGTACATTTGACCCAGATTAGCTTCACACATGTTGATCAATTGACGAAACTAGTGAAAGCGTTGAAAAGAGTCATGGGCCAGAAAAAACCTGTTCTAACTCAACTGACAATGACTGATCAAAAGTGGTGTGTGATCTTTACAATAATTTGTCGTGAAATAAAATGTACTCTTTAGTTTGAGATTTCGAGCACCAACATAACAATTTCAACTAGCTATGTATTGCTTGAGCAAGCGGTTGCTCTAGACTTCCGCGGGAGGATTAATCATGTTCGTTATGTATGAGGAATTTTGCGATTTCGGTTTGCAGTTATTGCATCGTCGCATCGTGCACCTTTCAGTGCGGTATTTAATTTCGTTGCCTCACACAGGTGGATCAAGTGCCGAGACTGGCGAAAGGTCTGCAGATAGTCAGGGATCACAGACGAGTGTTAGCACTCCGTCTGGGGGTGCTGGATCACAAAGGGGTATGTGGCAGTGACAAATTAATACTTTGAGAAAATAAAGAAAGATTCGGGGAATTCTATTTAATTTTAATGCAATGTCTTGTGTGATGCAATGCATATATACTACACGTGGCTTGAAATGTGTCAGTTTGAACAAAAGACACTCAGTCGAAATTACAAAATTGCTACAATTGAAACTTTCTTGTGAGGCTATCATTAATGATTGCAATTTTCGTAATACAGTAGACATTTGTAAAAATATATTCAACTTATTACAATGTATGTGGTGGTTGTTTTGTTCATTTTGTCTCACACAGGTGGATCAAGTGACGTAGCTAGCGAAAGATCTGCAGAGAGTCAACGGTCACAGAGGAGTGGTACTAATCCGTCTGGGGGTGATGAATCACAAAGTGGTGTGTGACAGTAGAAATTAACGTCTGGTCGAAATAAACATATACTTCGTAGGAATTCCATGTGACTTTATTGCAATGTCAAAAAATAATCGTGATGCTGTTACTTTGATCTAAAAAAGCCTTACATAATGGATGAGGTGACGGAACTAGTAAACGTTTCCCAAGAAACATGGGTCAGAGAGCAATTCTCTAAACTCAACTAAGAATGGCCAATCAAAAGTTGTGTGTAGACAACCTGGTGTCATTTGCAATGGAATAAAATATACACTACACATGGTAGTCACTTCCTCTATGAAGGAGAGATTTAGCAATTTCGATCTGTCTTCATTGCATTGTGAATTAATACTCGCCGTGTTATATCTTATTTTGCCTCACACAGGTGGATCAAGTGACGAGACTGGCGAAAGGTCTGCAGAGAGTCAAGGATCACAGAGAAGTGGTAGTGATCCATCTGGAAGGGATGGATCACAAAGTGGTATGTGACAAGAGAAAATCATGTTGTGAACTATGAAATTAATTACACACGAATGGTGCATAAGGCGCCTACTGTCCACCAGTCGAAGTGAAGGAACTAAAAAGTCAGTATATCATGAATGCTAGCTATATTTCTACCATTCGTGTTGTTTCAGTGCAACTTGAGAAAGGTAGTTTTTTTTTTTTTAATGTTGTTTTATTTCTATCTTACAGGTGAAACTAGTGGCGAACCTAGCGAAAGATCTGCAGAGACTCAAGGGTCAGAAACAAGCGGCCCTGATTCACCTGGAAGTGATGGATCGCAAAGTGAAGATGAATCGGCGAACAACGGTGAAGGGTCGTCGTCTGTTGACAGTTTGTCAGATCAGTCAGAGGAAGCAGGCAGAGGTGGTTCATCGCCTGGCAGTGGTGGCTCATCTAGTATTAGCGAGGGCACAGAACCAGATGCAAACGATGACGATGGTGGGTCTTTAATTCTTGTTGCTAATATTGTCAACCATGTGTTTTTTTTTTTATCAAATTATCCTGATAATGCTTAAATCTCAAAAGTCATATTTATCGGATGCCATATCAACTGTTTAGTGATATGGAGTAATTTTCCACCTTTCCTTTACTCGTTGGATCTTGGTAGTATTGAGCCAGTCAAATCGTGTCCTAAGCTTACAGTGCTGTCGTGTCTATTTCAGATTACATCCAGATCGAAACATCGGGACTATCCCTAGACTTCGTATTCTACTCCTTACCAATACCAATCACTTCATCTGGGAACTTTCACTTTCCTTTCTGGGTGAAAGCTGAAAGTGACGCCTACCTGACACTTGCATCTGATCCATCAATCTATCCTTTGGAGTCCTATACCTTTTGTAAGGAAACACTTCAATCTTTTTTTTAATTAGCTTATACAACGATGAACTCCCAACTTACTATTTCTAATTTGACTAACTCTGCTCTATGGAAGACCCGATTCGTAAGACACTTTTGTAAATTTTAAAAAGTTGTTCCAAAATAACAACCCTTTCTCACTATGAACTGGCAGAGCAAAATTTTAAAATTACAATGCTTACTGTAGTCTCTGTATGTGAATTGGCTAATCGAATAATGATGAATAAGCAATTAACGTGCTCACACCATACAACGACATTCAATAGATTTACCACATTGGTGTCACTTAATGGAATTTGGTTGTGAATATAATAAATTCGTTTATAGAAAATTAAACGTCCTCATAAAATAAACAGACCCCTCTTTGACAGATACGGTTTCAAAAGTTAAATAACCATACGATTCATTGTTCTTTCGCATAAAAGCGATTATCAGCTTTTTTTTTCTTCTTTTTTTTTTATCATGAATGGATTACTGTAAGGTCAACATACTTGCAAAGTTCCAACAAGACCTATGATAAGTTTTATAATACACTTCCAGTGGTGTGTAATGAGATGAGACGTGGTTTTGCATTGTTGTTGTTGTTGTTTTTTTGTTTTTATGTTCCCCCTTTTCCACCTCTAATAATGGTGTGGTTCTTTTCCTCGTCATATCGACATTGAAGACTTGGGGTTCTTGGGAAACACTTTCTTCTGCCTATATCAAGACGGTGAACTAAAAGTAGACGAACCTTTCTTGGATGTTCTTACGGAAGAGTGAGTAAGATGAATATTATACAGATGTGAAATTGAAATTACTTTCATTTGGGGGGAGTTTCGGGTAGTTTGAGAAAGTTTGATTCCATTCGATCCAACTGTGTGAAACAAAAGCTGAAGTGAAAGAGAAAGGACAAGCAACAGAAAGGTAGGGTAAAAAAGGTTGACTGTCAGTAGTTGGGGAAGAAGTAAGGGAAGAAGAAATGGAGAGCGATTTACAGACAACACTGGTGCGAAGATTATTTTACTGTTACTTTCACTGATTTAAAATGTTGGACGGTATCTTGTGATGAATGTTGTAGATAAGTTTCCTGGTTTCGTTGTTGCTATCCTCAGTGACTTCGTAAATTTTCTTATAAACTTTGACGGGCAGACGTTGTCAATTCACTTCCGTAATGGAACATACGAAGAAACATTCATCAGGTTCGATGTACCAGAACGATTTGAAAATGTTCTATATGTAGGAGTCTCGAGTTTCAGTGAGGACAAAGTCATTCCAAGTTGGTGGAAATTCTTGAGACGCTCTTTCGGTAAGTTGTTGGTGTCTCTGAACGTATAGTAGAGCAAAGTAGAGTAGTGCAAACCAGTACAGCAAGATCCATCTAAAGCTGCTTTGATTACAAATTGCAATTTGTTATTCTACGAATGCATCTCACAGTCGACATTTTTTTACAACAAATCGTGGAGTTTATCACCAAAAAAATCGTAAGATTTTTATAACATCGAAAAAAGATTTCGAACGTAACTTATTTTTGACAATTAATTGCAATCAATATGAAGCCATTATGAACCAAAGGAAGATGCAATTAACCAACTTGATGGGAGTTTTCTTTATTTTGAAATGTCCAAGCGAGGTCGTTCGTTACGGTAGTTTATTCACTGGTTGAAAATGACTGTAATTAGCTTGAAAAGTACCAAAACGGCGTTAAAACAGTAAACAAAAAACAAATATGATATGTCAATTTAATATTTCTTATTGTAACTTCCTACATAATGAGTATGCAAGAGTGCAGGTGTCACTGATGCATCCAAAGCGTACCACCCAAGTCGCTCTTTGATCGGTGTCGGGAATTTAAAAATTTAGTGAAGGGAAGCGCTGTATTTATTAATAAATTCACCGGCTGATCACTCCATCAAGGGTTCAGTGATCAACTGTTTGAATCAACTGAATATTCACTACTAGCATAGTCCCCATTGATTAGTTTAGAAAAGCACACAGGAAACAAGACATTATTACCGTGCTAAAATATTCAACAGACCCTCTCCCATGCTCTATTACACATGTTTTGCCTACGGGCATCGCACCTATTACCCACTGCCTTGAAACTAAACAAAGCTATTCAAGACATTGGATTAATACACAGAAACTACTTTACGAGTTCGATAATTAATTTACCATGTGGGTCAACATAGCATGAGAAAACTGACATGATGAAACTGACATTAGGCGATGAAGGGTTTGCCACATTTTGAACCTCACTAAAACAATGAAGCCCTAAAGTTGCACGTACTCTCATTTCAGTGTAAGAGATATGGCATGAAACACACACGAATGAAAACTGTCACCCACTCCGTTATCTTGTTCCACCAGTTTTGTTATGTGTGAGGAATTAGAAATTTCAGAAGTTATCTTTGAAAGTATTTCTATCTTCTCATTGTTTGAATGGTGCAATAAAACTGCATACTGAAGGACATAACTATATGTGAAATTGTTCATTATTTTTCTGCTTACGCACACAATTACTTTGCACTTCATGTGTATTCTTCAAGGTGGATCTAGCGGAGACTACGGTGGTGATTCGAGCAGTGGACTGAGCGGAGACAGTGATGTTGACTCAAGCAGTACACTGAGTGGAGACAATGATGTTGACTCGAACAGCAGACCCAGTGGAGACAACAATAATGACCAAAACAGTGGACCAGGTGGAGACAATGATGTTGACTCAAACAGTGGACCCACTGGTGACAATGATGATAGCTCAAACAGTGGACCAGGTTCAGACAATGGTGATGACTCAAACAGTGGAACAACCGGAGACAACAACGATGACTCAAGCAGTGGCCCCAGCGGAGACAATGATAATGACCTAAGCAGTGGACCAGGTTCAGACAATGATGATGACTCAAGCAGTGGCCCCAGCGGAGACAATGATAATGACCAAAACAGTGGACTAGATTCAGACAATGGTGATGACTCAAACAGTGGACCTAACGGAGACAATGATAATGATCAAAACAGTGGACCAGGTTCAGACAATGGGTGGATGACTCAAACAGTGGACCTAACGGACGACAACGATGATGACTCAGCAGTGGCCTCCAGCGGAGATCAATGATAATGACCAAAACAGTGGACCAGGTTCAGACAATGGTGAATGAATTCAACAGTGGACCCCCGGAGACAATGATGATGACTCAAGCAGTGGCCCCAGCGGAGAGAATGATAATGACCAAACAGTGGAACTAGGTTCACAATGGTGATACTCAAACAGTGGCCCCAGCGAGACAATGATAATGACCTAAGCATGTGGACCAGTTCAGACACTGATGATGACTCAAGCAGTGGGCCCCAGCGGAGACCAATGATAATGACCAAAACAGTGGACTAGGTTCAAGACCATGGTGATGACCTCCACAGTGGACCTAACGGAGACAATGATAATGATCAAAACAGTGACCAGGTTCAGACAATTGGTTGATGACTCAAACAGTGGCCCCAGCGGAGACAATGATAATGACCAAAACAGTGGACCAGGTTCAGACAATGGTGATGATTCAAACAGTGGACCCACCGGAGACAATGATGATGACTCAGGCAGTGGCCCCAGCGGAGAGAATGATAATGACCAAAACAGTGGACTAGGTTCAGACAATGGTGATGACTCAAACAGTGGACCTAACGGAGACAATGATAATGACCAAAACAGTGGACCAGGTTCAGACAATGGTGATGATTCAAACAGTCGACTTAACGGAGACAACGATGATGACTCAAGCAGTGGCCCCAGCGGAGACAATGATAATGACCAAAACAGTGGACTAGGTTCAGACAATGGTGATGACTCAAACAGTGGACCTAACGGAGACAATGATAATGATCAAAACAGTGGACCAGGTTCAGACAATGGTGATGATTCAAACAGTGGACCTAACGGAGACAACGATGATTACTCAAGCAGTGGCCCCAACGGAGACGATGATAATGACCAAAACAGTGGACTAGGTTCAGACAATGGTGATGACTCAAACAGTGGACCTATCGGAGACAACGATGATAACCCAACCAGTGGACAAGACGGAGGCAACGATGGTGGAGGTGAAAATGACGGAGATCAAAGTACGGGTAAGGTTCAAACGATTGACTATCGATGGGTTAATTTCCGTACTGATCACGTAACCTGGACATGCTCATCTAGATCGTTCGATAGAGAGGGGTCAAACTGGGGTAGGACAGCGAAAGGAGAAAGGCGTCTATAGGAGAGAGGTATAACTTGAAGAATGACTGAATGCCATTGGGCGCAACAAAAGAGAACAATTGTAAAGTTATTTTTTGTCCTTAAATGTTACGTTTTCCTACAGATAAAATTCAAACGAAGTGCTTTAAAGGGACGATTGAATGCTATGAATGAGTTACAAGATTTCAACCCTAGGGACTATAACTAAACGTCTGTCGTGTAGCGACTTTCTCGAGGTCATGATTAAGACACTACCTTTAGTGAGTTTTTCGCCGAAAAATGGCAATGTTTTTCATAAAACCATAACTTCGTACAGATTCAGCCTACTTACTTAGTTTAAATGTTGAAAGTTTGTATGGGGTAACACGCATTTGTTTTATTAAAGATCGGTAACATTGGTTTCCATTTAAAAATATGGTAAAATATAAAAAAGGAAAGTTGACGTATTCCTTGAAGAAAATCTGTATCCTTTAAAAAACAAGCTAAAGACTTCACATACCTTTGGGAACAAGCTAAATACTTCAAAAACCAACACTAAAATATTAGGACTATGGCGGATTCCTTCTCTTATTTTTCTTCACAAACGTGGCCAAAATTCGTCAAAATTCCCGAAAAAAGGGGTCAAAATTGATCTACCAGCCTCAAAATACTAGCTTCGCCAAATTTTGAACCACGCACTAGGGAAGAAACTTTTTACAGAGCCAGCAAACTTTTACACACGATTTTGGGGTTACATTTTGGATTAGGGACCCCCAATGTGGAATTAAATGTTCTTTTGGGGTACAGTGAGCTATGGTCATACTTCAGAGGGCATATATTCAACACATACTGTACTGAATCGCTATTGCAAAGCTCATCACATTTTGAACTTCTGATTCTTACCTCAAACTGTACGTGGATACCAATGAAAAGCGTAAAAAGAGGTAAGCTGAATAGTTGTAAGGTTGGAATGTGTGGATGACAAAGAATCTAAGAAGAAGATGCGGTTGGGTTAATGCTGAGGTCAATTCGAAAGTGGAGCGTTCGCGGAACTGGTCTGCGTGCTGCACTGTGAACAGCCTGGGCGTGAGCGTTGTACTCATTAGCGTTATTCAAACTACAAATTATTGTTTTTTCGTCATTCCGTAACCAATTTCAATAAGTTTTTGCTCAAGTGAACGGAAATTTATTGAAAATCTCAGTCGAACTTCAAAATATGCTAAAACAAAGAAATGCGGATTTTTTTCATTAATTAGCTAACATGCTAATTTGTGTATGCAATGAACTCCAAATTAGTAAAACTCATTATATTTCGAATCCTCACATTTTACACTTTCTCATTAAGACTGCTGAAGTTGGTGAATTTTTGTGACATGTAATTGATTGCTTAATTGTAAAAAATCTTCAAACAACAATCACTTTTAGTGCTCTCTTGTGACCTGTAAGCTGAAGCAATCTTTTTTGTTTTATAAATTTAAGGTAGATGCGCAGTCGTTCAACCAAAACTTCAGTTGAATTGTTTGATTGTATTGTTCTCTATCACAATCTACAGACCAGATCTATCGGTTAGAAATCAGTAAAGACGGTCCTCTCACGTGGGAATTCATCCTTCAACCTTTACGATCACCTGACAAATTTTTGCTCCCATTCTCGGTTAACGCATCATCTGGAGCCTATCTGCGTCTTTCAGCATCCCCCGATGCTACGGATAGTGAATATTACGAAATCAGTGAGTTACATAAGCTGTTATACCGCAGTTGATTATATTGTATTAGTCTCTTATTTCAAAATAGTTGATCGTAATCCTCACATTGTTTGGTTTTTCTGCAATATATAAAGTTTACAGGCAGTGATTAACTTGATGTTTCTCTCCTTCATGTCCCAGACCCAACCTTAAATTATCCTCATCAAACTGTTTGTGTTTTTTTTATATGGTTTTCATTGTAACTGAAATATTTTGAGATTACATTGTATATCATTCTATACATCGTACCAAACTTTGCCTTTTACGGAGGAGACATTTCACTTTCTACCGCCCTCACTCGGTTGTACAATGAGTCGTGATGTCATCTGATGTGCCCTACCTTTGGTCGTACGGTATATGTTTCAATTACCGTCAGAAACCGCAAATGATTGTAAATGTAATCTTTGTTTTGTTCTCTGGAGATTGAAGCAAATAAAAGTTACCCATGAAATGATAGAAACACTATCGGTCAAAAAGGCAACATTGCGTCAGATTTGAGCGTCCTCGACGTCAGGGGCGCGTTACTTCTTTCATAACGTCAGTTGGATTCGTCGAACATATGCATCGTCGTTTTTATAGATGCTTAAGTCCAAACACATCTTGCCACGGTATTTCAACCCGCTTTCTATTGCTACCATTACTTGAAAATACTCTGTTTGAATGATTTTTGTCAGTGATCGGATTTTTCGAGAATCGTTTCGTCTGTGTCAACGATGGTGAGATCCAAGTGGTTGACAACTATTACGATTTAGGAGTCTTGGACGAAGGGTAGGTAAAAGTAAGAAAGTAAGATTGAATAATTATTCTAACTTCCATCATTATCATAGATAGCACGTTTATAGGGAGCATGACATTCCATCGCCTCGTTGTGACAGATTGTGACGTCATGTTGTGCTCTGTGAAGTCGAGAGAGAATTAAATAAACGCGTCGTCGATTTCAAGTCTTCTCAAACAAGGCTTTGTTTCTCATTTGTTTTCTGTTTCTATATTTTGTTTGTATTTCTAGGACAATAAGGTTTTAGAGAACAAAGAAACGACAGAACAAACGACGTGAATAACAAAACAAAAATTTGATTATGACCTCAATATCTCTATTTCACGAATAACCTCTTGCTCCCCAGATTTGATCCAATTTTGCACTTCTCCCTTATTCACGTCCCCCCCCCCCCCCATCTTATCACCTCTCCCCATTGTCAATTTAGCCTTTAGTAGGAAGATATTTATTATTTACTAACGATGTGCTTACATGGCTTTTTCTTCTTTTAGTTCTTTTGCTCATCTTCATAAATCCCGTTTAAGTTGGTTTCTTCTGTTTACTGCATTTTTTTTTTTTTCAGAAAGTGATTTGTTGTCAGTATATGATGAACTGTTGAAAAGTAAATACATCATGCATATCAAAACAAACGGAAACTAATATTATTTTTAATCTTAAATAGCGAGTTCACCAACTTCATCGTCAAATTCGATGGCTCCAAACTGTCCCTCTTCAAACGCAACAACATTTTGGCAGAGTATGATGACGTCAGTAACCCTTTTCTAGGAACCAAGTACGTCGGAGTGTCGAGCTTTTCCGAAACCGGTGACGCAATTCAAAGCTCGTGGAGATTCGACCGCCACTTTTTTGGTACGTCAACGTCGCGACAAAATAATTGCACTGCAGTTACCTGTAGTGGTGCATTTTACTGACTGTGGGGCAGAAAACGTTGTAGCCTCAGAATTAGTAAAAAAAAGCAGTCAAAAATCAGTAAAATCGTCAAAGTCAGAATACCGTCAAGTGTTAGCTCTGCTTTTAGTTTCTGTTCATCACCTGGAAGTTAGGAGACAATATGTGAGTACCCCCCAACAGATAACCCCCCTCCTCACCCACAACAGAGAATGCAGTGTTTTTTTTTAAATGTCACATGTTGTTTACGAAAGACCTCCAAACGAGTCCAAACTTTCCTGTGAAGTTATTTTTGCCAATTCATGCTTTAACTGGCAAAAATTGAGTCTCTGTAATGCTCCTTGCACAGTGGGCAAATGACTTTGGGCTATATCGACTGTATGTTATGTCCTTCCATGCATATGTTGAAGAATTCATGTACTTTGATATATTTGGTGCCTGAATGAGCCATAACATTACTAAGTGCTTGAGTAAGACCGTTGCCGTTTTCGTCTCTTATTACACGCACATCGATGTATGTAGATAAATTAAAGAAGTCTTCAAATGGAAGGTTTTTTTTTTTTAGCAAATCTAGATTTAATTATTAAAAAAATAGCTGTTACGCATGATCTATACACTTACTTGTGTATGAATCAGCGGCAACAGTTTACTTAAATGCGGGTTTGACTTGAAGCGTAGGATGTATAGAGTCTTGCAAACTATCTTCATAGAGTTTGTCACAAAGTCACAGGAAACGAAATTGGTATTAAAGGCTCCATGTTTTATTTTTAATTAGTTCCGGCAAATCGATTACGAGAAAATGATTTACTATGTAAGTCTGGA
Source organism: Stichopus chloronotus (assembly GCA_021234535.1). Classification (NCBI taxonomy): domain Eukaryota; kingdom Metazoa; phylum Echinodermata; class Holothuroidea; order Aspidochirotida; family Stichopodidae; genus Stichopus; species Stichopus chloronotus. The sequence goes on from SFZH01000008.1 coordinate 7,393,923, forward strand.
ATGTTGTTCCTGTGGTAATATTTCCCTTAAATTTATATATTTTTTCAATTCGAATAGATTAGCCAATATTTCGACTGTGCAAAATTATTGCTTTGGTGCATGTACCGCGGATTGAGTCTAAGAGGGTTTAATCGCATCGTGAAACTCTAAAAAAAGTTATTTAAGTTGGCTCTAAATTTGCTCAGACAGTGTATCTACCCTGTAACGATACACGCGGATTCGAGAAATGGTAGATTTGCCTTACAAACCAGAAAATGTTGCTTCAGGCGAAGGTGACACTACATTTTCCTTTATTCATTACATTTTCTTCACGGTCAGTCTCTCATATCAAAGTGAGTAAAATTTGTCACAGAGTGCATCATTCAGATTAGAACAAAAGTAACTGCAGTCCACGGGACATTATATTGTAGCAAACTTAATAACTTCGCATTGTATCTATACTGATGATATATTGTGATGTTACGAAGCGTTTCTAACATACTTTTTTAACTGCTGTTAAATCACTCGGATGAAATCTTATGTAATTGATCAGCGTGGCATTTTTGTTTCAAACAAATCAGTTCTGCTGATAGTTAACAACAAGACTGGGAGCTTCTCCAGCATGCAGTGCAACTATTATCTCTGTAATCGGAAATACAGTTTTATTTATAATGTAAAATGTATTTGTAAAGTATAAAATCATGTCAAATCATTTCAAATTGAAAAGAGAAGACATTTTGAGAGATATACATCTTTTCTCTTTTATATTTCAGAGAAATAGCTAGCAGCGCCGATGGTGACTATATGGCCTTCGTCCACAGCCACTTGCTTAACAAAAACTAAATATGCCATGGGGCGTTTTGAAAATGTAAAAAAAAAAATTAGTAAAAGGACACCGACAGGATAAATACTTAAGTTAAGCAGTAGAAAATACACCTATCACATCAGATGAGATATAGCAGGATAGCACACAAACCCAATGCAATATGTAAAGCGTAATTACACAATGAAAGAAGTATTTCGGTTTGTTTTTTTTTCTGAAGACCAGGAAATGTAACGCCAGTCTTATAAAACAAAATGGTATTTTGTAGTCTGAATTTACTTTGTTAGATTAACTGTTTAGCTTCCCTAGTGCTAATGCAAGAGAGTATTGATTGAGTTGGTTTATTGATAAATTAAGACAGTAAGATGTGAATCAATGCAATGAATACAAAGAATGAAATCAATTTTCTGTACCCTTTTATTTTCTTTCATATCAACCTTTTTTACATTACTCATTTTATTGTTTCAAATGCCGCACACTGAGAAGTGAGCGGCATTTGAAAGAATAAAAAGTGAAACAAGTGGGCAATCTACGGAGTTACAAATCTCATCCCCATCCCTTTGTATAGTCATTCGATACCCATAACACTCCCGAAGTGCCCTGAGTTGTGTATTTCATCTGTTCAGATTGCTCGTCGTGGATAGAAGTACTGAATATTCAAGTCACTTATTCATCCAGCCTACTGCAGTAACACGGCAGTCGAACGGCACATACACCTGCACACACTAATTTATTTAAGTTGCCACAAAATGTAGCTCAACCTTACACAAATTGCAACGAAAGGATTTTTAGCTTTTTCTTTAGTCTAGTAAAAGTGTTGTTAAATCCAAGCTAAAAATCGACTGTAATCAAGACTGTTTTCTTGACCAAAATGGCATATAAATTCAAAATGGGGGATCACTCTTAATTTGAAAGTTTCACTGCACGTTCGGGAAAAAATTGTAGTTTCAGGGGTGTAAACGTGTTTATGATCTGTTCAGGCAAAATGTAATTTATATCACCTCTGGATGTTAATTAAGCATGTTAGTAATCATGAGGAATGTGTAAATTTGTTATCAGGGTGCTCTTCAATTAAGTAATATTAGTCTTTTTCATCAAATAGCGGCGCTTAACTTTCATGGAAATGGAAGTCTTTTGTTTTTTATCATCTAAGTGAACACTCCAAATATCCTTGACAAGAAGGAATGAGGATGGGATTACTTAAGTAAAGGTTTGAAGGTTCAAAGCGGTTTGAACAAGCAGAGATTTGATGGAAGCCAGGTCTAGTATGCCGAGGCAGGGAGTCGGATCTAGAAAAGGTGCTCATTGACGAGTAGCACGTCACCGAATCACTGAAAATACCGTCAATCCAATCTGTATGTGGAGGACTGCTTCACACTTGACATAAATCAAATGAGCAGTCTCTACATCGCTTTGTTACATACGAAAGTGTTCAACCTCACTTCCAAAATTTCCCCTTTTTTTATTTCTCATTCGAAATAAATAAGCAGTATCATACGTAAAGGTTAATCAACGCTGGACCGTGTATTAGCTGTAGTATAATGCACGATCGGGGGTTAATGGAAGCGATGCACGGGGGCGCAGCCCGAGTGCATCAAGCGATAGCATTAGCCCCCGATCGTGCATTATACTACAGTTAATACACAGGTTCAAAGTTGATTAACCTTGTTCATACATACCAACGAGATTTTGATAAAAAAAGGACGAAAAAAGAAAGGAATTTTGTCCTTAAATAACCGCATTTTTATTTAAAAGGAACCCCGAGAAAAGGTTAACAAATTTAGAACATGTCAACAATATTCGTGCGCGAAACAGAAAGAAGCACTTAGACAAAAAGAATAACAATAGAATTTGACATAGCGCAACAACGCGTTGTTTAGTTCGTTTGCGTGCTTTAGCATAGTTTGTTTGCAACTTGAAGTGTACTATTGTATGCACGCGCGCTGTCAGTGTACGTGTACTCACTGTGCAGTGTATACATGCGTGCTGCATGCAGAGCGTTGTACAGCTACATGGCCTGATAACTGATTTTGAATAAAGACAGCGACAGATTCATTGAATATAGATTTCAAGATTTCAGTCCTAACAGCAGCAGAGAGTGGAAGACTTGTTATGCGCGGACCCTAATTTTCATATGAGTGTGAGAGTTCTCAGTAGGCTATGCAATATTTCGGAAGTTTAAGAATATAAATCCAGTGGTGTATGGAGACCCTTCAAGATGGCGATGTATTGCAGTCCTTAGTCCTCTTTACGATTTTATCGCATAGGGAATTGTTTTTGAACATCTCAGCAGAATTTACAAAGAAGGAAAGCTAATTCCGATAGGCTATCAAACTTTCCAGGTGTTCAAAATACACTGCTTTCACCCGACACAATTCTGGTATTTAGGTAAGATTAGACTACCCTACGTCAGATTGATTACCACGAACAGTGTACTGTGCTGTTGTTACGTAGATTTACCTACATTTACATTTTCCTTTTGAGCACGTCTTAGGCCCTAGGCGCGGTCTACGTAACGTCAGAACTACGAACTTCTAATCGAACGTTACTTCACTAGTGTAGACCTGATACTAGTGACACTGTATTAGCCATTGTTTTGTACAAGACATAACAGACTGAAAACACACTGCAGTCGATCTTTAGTTTTATTGTATTCATCCGCCGGTGATTGACTGTGGTTTAACAAGATGGGTTACCAGCGATTAACCCACGGTCACCTGACTGAAATGAGCCAATAAGAGTTGAGGATTCTCTCCAAGTATGTATGAATAAATATTATCTCACGTGTATATATCTTATTGCTAGAATATATAACTCCTCGTTGGAGGTTTCCAAGTTTTACCTGTCATTAATGTCGTCTAAAGTGGTTTTTCTTCGAAACAATGCGGGTTGGGATATTAGATACAATTTTGAAACAAATATTCCAACTGTGAGTTTAGATGTAATAAATCTGCGACAAAATTTACAGAGAGTTGATAAATATAGTGACATTCTTCACTACGCAGAAAGGAGCTTAAAAGAGTGGCATTCGTTATGCTTCTCACTACGCCAAAACAGGGACGTATAGTGATAGGCAATGTAGTAGCAGGTTAAGCGAAATTGTAGTATTAATCCAAGGTCTGTTTCAGCATTAGTGCTACTCATCACACCTTTTAGTTTGGCCTAAAAATATTCATTGTAATGAAGGTCAACTTCAACTCAGTGCATTGCTTTTTATGAGCATTACAGTTTTAAAGAAATGTCATGAAGGACTATGCATTTATTAAATATTGAGCATATTCGTAGCGATACATATGTTAGAAAGTGTAATTGTCTGTTCGACATCAGTTCCTACGTTAACCAGCCTCGACAATGTAACCATGAAGCTATTAGAGCTATATGGAACTAATTCAAGCGCAGAGCGCGAGCTTAGTGGGGGTTCAGGGTCTGTGTTAGGGTCCTTGGTGGGGTCCAGGGGCAAAATCCTCGTGGGATGCAGGGGTAAAGCCCTCCATCTCTCTGGGTGAAAAACAGAAATGTTAACAAAATGATACACACAGGAAATAGACCCACACATGTATGCATTTGTCAGGTTACTTCAGGTGAGCAGAGGAGGGGTGGTAACAGGGGAAAGGTTCTGACTGACGTAAAATTAAGTAGTAGAGATGTTAACTGAAATAGTAGCAGTGTAATTTCAAAAGGTAGAGTAATTTCAAATAGTAGTGGTAGCGGCGTGGTTTCAATGAGCGATCTTCCAAAACCTCAAAAGCGTTTTTTATTTGAAATATGTAGGATATATTTATCAGCAAACATATCTTCAGCCTAACTTGATTACACCTTGATTACACCTTCAAGTTGGCGCCCAGGCAAATTGGTCTGACGTATAGACATTACGCCCCCTACGTTAAGTAAGGCCAGGGAAAATGCAAGCTCAATTGAGCATCGTTTTGTTCTTAATTGACGGATCACCTTTGGTAAGCAGTAATTGCTTAATCGGTTGAACTGGTTTTAGAGTATAGACATATGTAGGCCTGGTAAGGAAAGAAGTCCTGAACATGGCTTTTTAATAGCACGAGAAATACACTTTTTAGCTGTAATTTTAGACATATGCCTCTCTATTTTCCGACAATTTTTTGCTCTACGTTCTGCCACCCACCATTATCTTGGTGGAAGTTCTGATACTATCTCTATCCTATTTTTTAAAATAAAATTATATAGGTGCCAAATTCTGGAACTACCTCTTTATGGTACTACGCAAAGCTCATTCAAGTCACTCAAGAAAGCCCTTAAAAGTTATATTATTTCCAATTTTCAGTGATTCTTCTATGCCTTCAATTCTTTCTTTCGTATTTAAATGTTATCTTTACTCATAGTTGCTGGTATTATTTCTTTCTTCTGGGGGGGGGGTCTACGTCTACAAACTCCCTCATCCTTCGTAAAGACACTCCTCAGTCTCTTTTCTCTTTCATATTCTGTATATATTTTCCATTTCAATTACCATTTTTAAGTGTTTTCAAAGAGACTGAAATAATGTTATACAAACAAACAAACAAACAAACAAACAAACTTAGACTGTTAGGGTTTAGCCTAAATTTACCCACGTACACTAAAAATGAAATAGCAAGTTTTAATTTTACATATTGCAAGTATGTCAACTTTCGTCACTTAGGCCACGCATAAAAACTGTCTGAAGAGGGCCATTGATTGAAATCACGCTACCAACGAATATGGCTACCGCTGGAAATCGCGCCACCACTTCTTCATATCACGCTATTATTTGAAATCGCGCTGCTGCTAATTCGTTTAACATCGCTACCACTTCATTTTACATTTCTACTACTTCGTTTTACATGCTGTTGTGTCCTTTCACATCGCTACTACTTCATTAAACTTAAAATCACGCCACTACCAATTCGTTGTTACCTTTTGGCGTTCCATACTATCGCAGATTCTGCAATAAATGCAAAAGTGAGTAGTAAAAGAGCTATCTTATTTGACGCAATTACGAGCTGTGCGTGAGCGAGGACGGACGTTCGAGGCTCTCGACAGTGACCCGCTAATTCAGGTCCATGTGGACACCCCTTTTCCCCTTACCCCCACCCCAACTGGCAACCTCGACCCATTTAATATGTATATTACGAGGTACCTCCCATATAAGGACTACTTACCCACCAAGTTTCGGTAGGACGCAAGCGTCCTAAGGGACGCATGAATTCTCGTGGATGCGACATGAAATGCACTCGTGACCACAGATCTGTACATTAACTGGATTTGGTGAGCGTCTCTTTTCAAAAGCACATCAACAGTAATTAGCCGGTCTCCTGTAGAGCCAACGGAAGATATTTATGCATTGATGTTATAACGGTCAGATCTGATGTAGGAAATCACTATTCGTTTGGACCTTTTGCGTTCCATGTCGGCCATATTTTGACACCCAAAGACTAGTTTAGGGTGGTTTCACAGCGGCGAGCAGTTTCCCCAATCTAGTTAACATAGAGATCAGTGCTCGTGACGCATGAAATAAGTAAAATGGAACATGTGTAAGACGAAATGTCTTTCTCGCCGTGTAAGATGCAAGAAAGTCCTTCATACCTTTAGTCAATATAAAGAAAGTGTAAGTCCTCTTCTGCATATCTTCTCACGGAATCATGCTTAGTGCATAAAATTACACAGTAAACTACGTCGACCTGGAATTTGTCCTTTCTTTCCGTGAACAAACAGGCAAAAGGTTGCTTTGTCTTTCATAGTCCAGCCCGTCAGGTAACATCTTCGGGATAAATATATCTATCTCTGATAAATCGAGTTTTCAAGCAAGAATGCAACGATTTATTAGAAAATAAAGTAACAAAATGTAAAAGTCCTACCCTTAAATTTACACCGAAATCAGAGACTTTTATAGCACTTTGCAAGTAAATAACACATATGTGTACTTTGAAAGATATATCAAGATACACCTAATTAACTATCACGGGTAAGCGCATGGGTATCACATGTTCTTTTGTGACAAAACATGCCTAGTGCCCATAAATACATCTTGATAATAGAGACTAATTACTGACTACGTGTCTAACAAAATTGTGAGAGAAATTTTGTTAATTTCGCTGTTTATATACTATTACACTATTGATTCACTATTATACTTTTACACTGTATTGCACTATTGAACTGTCTTGATACGCGTTTACATTGTACAGTAGTGCAGTATTACATTATTGACGGAATATTACACCATAGATACATAATTACACGGCGGCAGTATATTGAGTTTTTACTACATTTTAATATATTGATCGACTATTACAGTGTCGATACACTAGTAGACTCTTGCACTATACTGTATTACTACTTTATTACATCACAGATGTGGTATTACACTATCACACTATATGGTTCGACTTGCATAATACTGAGGCACTTCGACACTATTGACGCTTTACATATATTTCACTTTTGATACTCTGTTACACTATAGATACAGTATAACACTTTTGCACTGTAAATTGCAATTTTGCTTTTAGTTCGCTACATAGATACATTAAGTCCTAAACGACTGATATACCACAGAAGTCCTGTTTTGTGTACACAACAACTCTATCGCTGGTTGAGTATATTTGTGTCAGTGACAAAAAGAACCAATCCGATCCTTTGGAACTAAAGAGAATACTTATCAAATTATCTAAAAATGTTCCATTTGTTCACTTATTTGATTCTACATTCAGAATATGTAAACAAATGGAATATCTACTTTTACTGGCCTTCAAAAATAATCCATACTTTTGGCGCAGACTCTGACCTTGCTTGCCAGCCGCTCCTGTAAATTTTGTTTGTTTTGTTGTTTCTTTTTTTATAACTACTCTGTTTCAGTTCAGCAGTAACAGCAGTTTTAACCATTTGATTTCGACAATGTAAATTCACTGCCGTCTGTAAGGCAATATGGTAGTGATAACGTGATACGATTGTCGACAATTGTTCCAAACTATCCAACGAAAAACAATAGAATATTTGTTTGTACTTACATCAATGTCTATGACTTTCTTCTTCCTCACTCCACCCCTTACTTTCCGTAGGTCGGAAAATGTTTATCAACTTCATCAAAACAAGGACATCTTTTAAATATACATCAGTTAAAGATTAGATAACCCTATTTGGAATACGACTACATTTAAAATTACAATAGTTACTCTAAAGTCTGTTTGCATCGGCTGTCATAGCACAACTCAATGAACCCCTTTAAAGGCTTTTAGAGTTGCAGGTACAAAAGGTAAAAAAATGAACTGGGTTATTACTTGCTAGGTGAGAAACCCCATTAAAAACATCAGTTGGCTAACTCGAGATGTGATTGCTAAAAATATCATCATACAATACACCCCAGATGAAAGGGTAGGTTGTGATGAAATTGTGGTAAATGTCCTTCAAAAGATTTGTCTTCACTTTTGTCTCGTTTGAAATGCTTTCCTTGATGAAGATAGTGGATTAAGTCATGTTGCAATTTACCTTGACTTAAAAACGTCATAATAATGCAATTACCGCTATAGATATTACTTATTCCTCAGATGATAAATGTGCTTTACATCCAGTCAAAACGAGATTAACAGATAATTCCCCCATGAAGTAGTGCATGCTTTACAAATTGGAAACAAGAGGGCAATCCACGGAGTTACGTATGTAATCGCCGTCTGCCATTGATTGTCTTAAATACAGAGGGGGTGTCTGTTGACCCGTACCCGGCTTTATTATTCAAACACTTTTGTTATTGACCACGACGTAACTATGGTACTATGAAGTAGTAATTAACTGAAAACTGAAAAAATCTGTAATTAGTGTAGAAATAGCTATACAACACTAACCGGAAAGAAGTTGAAGTTTGTTCAGAATGGTACAAATTCTAGATTACCAAAACTATGCCATATATTGTAATTTTTAGCTAAGTCGTTACCATGTTGTTCTAACAGTTCTCAAGATATGCTGAAAATCCAAATTTTGGTGCAAAACTGGCTTTTTCTCAGAAATCATCAAATTAATCAAAAATGAATTTGCTGTAAAAGTGATAAATCATGATTATTATGTTCCTACTAGGTAAGTCCTTGCAAAATTTGTCCTTGTAAAATTTGTTTATAACGCTCAAATACTTCTCACGATATGTTGAAAATCTTAAGTTTGGCCCAAAATTCTTTTTTTGTCTTTCTAAAAACTAGACAATTTCCTTCAATTTACTATAAGCGTGATATACTTCGGTAATTATGTTCATCGGTTGGTCCTTGCAAAATTATACATATAATGTTCAAGTAGTTCTCAAGCACTGTTGAAAATCCAAATTTCCCGGCAAACTTTACTTCTTTTTTCTCAAAACTCAGCAAATTTCAATGGATTTACCATAACAGTCACATTATGTTATATATATTATATTATGAACAATGTGTTCTCAGGGAAGTCCTTACAAGGTTTTAAGTGAATTGGTCTAATAGTTATCAAGATGGTCTGGAAATTCAAATTTTGGGTCAATATGGCTTGTTTCGTCTCAGATATCACATTACAGTAACATTATGTTGAACAGTGTTCTCAGGTAAGTTAATTGGTCTAACAGTTCTTAAGATATGCTAGGAATCCAAATTTTGGGGGCAAAATTGGGCTTCGTTCTCCAAATTTAGTTTTTACTCTCTTCACTAAAGAAGGAATATACCGTGAACACTACATTCTAAGGTAAGTCCTTGCAAAAGTTTGCATGGAAAGCTCAAATACTTTTCAAGTTATGCCGGAAATAATAATTTGGTGGGTGGCTTTTTTCCTCAAAAAAAATCAGCAAATTTGACTCAGTTTACTATACAAGCGATATATCGTGAACATTTTGGCATCATGCACAACCTTACCAAGTGACTTAATCGCCCATATACTTTCAAGGTTTTCTGGAAAAGTCATAATTTGGACAAGTGCGGACACACACACACACACACACACACGCATACTCATCGGCAAGGACACGTTTCACTTATATGCATCCAACAGGATCCGGCTGTACCCGTGGTCACTCTACCATAATGTTGTCGCTACTCATCCACTCCAAGTGTTTCCAGGGCAACCGTTCTCCCATGGGTGTACAGTACAATATATGGTTCCACTATCCCAGTGACTACAATATGGCTATGAGATAAAACTATATCTTCACAAGAAGACATGTCATCAGAGTATACACTGTTAAAAATAATTGTAAAGTTAAAATTATTTTATGTCCCTACACAGAAGAATTGTTGTACTTACACACAACAAGCATATTTCGTGAAATGTTTCACAATTTCAGAAACGACGTTCTCTGTACACAAACAAACGTAAGAAAACAGTGTGCACTGTTAAAGATAATTGTAAAATTACTTTACGTATTATACTACGTATATTACTTTATTTAATTCCAGAAGGAAATTGTTGTACTTCTACAAAATATGTATTTTCCATCTCATGTCTGGCAACTTCAGTTAAAAAACAGAAATTTTCTGTTTAATAACAAATGAAAAAAGAATGTGTATTAATTTCAGAAAAATTGTACATTTACGATAACTGTTTGTCCAATTACTGGTGAATTTTTGTACATTTGCAATTCATGAACGTTTATTTAGTTGTAATTGAATATCCGTTCAAAAGAGACATTTGCTTTCTGTGGAGCAACAAACTTGCAGCCGACGCAAACGTTACCAGCAATGGTTGTAAATTTACAGCAACGTTATGTCAAAAACAATCTTTATGTCCATAAACGGAACGTTGGTGTTTGCAGAATTTTAATGAAATTTTTGTTCAAAACAAAACTTCTTTTTAAGACACAAGCTTGTTAAAGGAACATTTTTTTTTACAAATGAAATTGTAAAATTACAATAGTTGTAGTTGTAGTTTTTTTTTTTTTTTTTAATTACAATAGTGTCGTAGAAGACAGTTGGTTCTGTATACGCAGCACTATAACCCTGTCTTAAAACAGGTAAACACGAAATTGCTATTGAGTTATTGGTTGGAGAATTTTTGTGAAATTATAATAGTTTTATGTCCCGCAATAAACCGTGTGTTTACCCATATTATTGTAAACCTTAGAGAAAAAAAACAGCAAAGTGTAGGACGGTTTGAGAGGCCATGTTTAATTTTATTATCCTCCATGCATCAATTTCATTCATCATGCGGCATGTGAGAAATGTTTATTGTGGATTCGGTTTTTCTGAAAGAAAATGACAACCATAATCACAGAATCATTGGAGAAAACTGATCTTGCCCCATACAAAAGTTTTCAATAGACTTCTATAGAAATGTCTGTAGAGCTCTATAGAATCAACGATTTGCTACAGAAATGTTTGAATTCCTCTAAAGAAATCTGAAGTTTCTTAGAGGTCTATAGAATTTACAACTTTCTATACAATAGTTTTTATTAGGAACAATCTCTATAAAACATTGCACTCTCTATAGAAATTCAGTAGCACACAATACACTTGACCCTTACATATAACCTTGAAGTATAAGCCTATCAGAAACTTCCATGATTTGGATGCAGTAGAAAAGGTCGACAAGTTTTCTGATCAATGAGGGCGCGGATCCAGGTGTGGCATGCCCCTCCCCCGCTCACTTCCTTTTTTTTCGATGATCAATAATTTATTTTGACCAAGTTTTTTTTTCAAATACTTCGAAAGTGACCAGATAGATACATGGAAAGTATCCTCCCCAAATGCTGAGAAATCGCATCTACAATTGAAACTCAAACCCCCCTTGGCCGACGGTGTATGCCCCCTCCCCTCTTTTCTCACAATCCTGCATCCGCTCGTGGAAGTCGTGTGTGTGCAGTTCCTATCAGCCAGTATTTACTAGCAAGCAACATTAAACTAAAGGTCATTTCAGTTCTTACATCTGTAGAGCACTCTTACACGGTGTTAAGGAAGAGGCAAAGCTCTGCGTCAGCCGCTTTATTTTCTCAACATAGACCAAATTAAGGGTTTCTACATGGAGCCCATGTATTACCTGACTCAGTGTCGTCGGGGTAACGAAAAAATTGTTTTTGCTTATCTGTGCTAAGCGCTAGAATTATTGCCAATCGGGCATGCCATAATTATCTCAACGCGTACGTTAGCATTTTAGTTTTAGCATAATAAGCTTCGACGTTCTGTTCATGCTGCACACGTGACTTGAAATTCAAAAACATTTTGACGTAAACAATCATGAAGAGATTGTACTCTTCCCCGCTCTCATCGAAGCCGCAGGTATGGTATTTCTAGTCTTACGTGTCATAAAATGATAAATAACCTGAAGACATGACGATTATACTCTTTAATTGTACTAGAATTATTTCTAAACCAAGTTTGTGTGAGTTAGAACTTGTTGCAGTCAAACTTAACTTAGGCTGTAAGCTTCTGTACTTACGTTCAGTAACGTAAACTAAAAGCAGTACAAGTAACCGTACGGGATAAGCGCGGGTTGCTACCGTAACGAGTTTGCGATTTGCTTACCCCTATTGTTAAGCACTGTAGGCAATGTAGTCTCGGCCAAATTTGCAGAAGCACAAGCAAGCAGTTACAGCCGGGAAATTTTAAGTGCATTTATGCTGGAATAACACATACTGTGGCTTTTTTTGGTTAAAAGTTTGGCTAGTCAGCTTGATTGCTCATCTTACTGTTGTTATTTCCTATACGCTCTGCCTGGTATAGCCAGTATAGGCTAGGCCCCTACACATTATATGTATAGTAGGTGTACCTTAAGGCTTAAGTCAATCAGTGCTTTGAGTCGATCAATGTATTTCTACTCCAGTGAGACCGTATGGATACAAAGGAATTTCAAAGTAAGCACCGCTTACGTCATATTTACTTCAAGCAACACCAAAAACAAGTACCTGCAGTGTTATTTTTCATTGGCATGGACAATTTTACAGTCAAATTTTTAAGGTTCAGCAATGTTGCTGACTATTATGTTTCAAATAACACCAAAATATTGACCAGAATGTCTTCGGTAAAAGTCTCATTCAACATTTGGATAGAAGAGACCATATTTTTATCGTCTTTTGACATTGCAGTATTAAGGTATTTATTTGATAATAAGCAGTTTTTTGATAGATCTTAGTCTGACGTGTTCATCATAAGCCTAGTGTTATATACGGCCATGTTAAATTCAAGACCTATTTCAAAGTAATTACTGATTTTTAACCCAAGCAAAAGGTATTAGAATGATAAAGGTAAATTTAAAATACTCCCATCAAATTTAATATGTTATAATAATGTTTTTATACTTTTAGGTTTCAAATATTTGTTAGGTGATCGACTCACACTACCCCCATGCTAGTAATTGCCTATAGACCTAAAGAGATCAGCGATTCATGTTACCCACACTACGAGGTACAATCCCATTATAGGTACAGGAAATGAATAATTTTCTTAAGCATCAGTGAGTAATCTATTGAAGGAAAAATACTTACTAAGGAAGCTGTATAGTACTCAATAGTGTCATGTTGTGGAGTCAATCTAAAGTTGAAAGCAATATTGTATGCATCTACAAAAGTAAATGAAACAAACCCCCGTTCCCCCGTTGCAATGTTGGTACATTGTTTCAGTCACAAGCAATCATTTCAAACCTAACCAAAATGAACCAACATTGATGGAGGGGGATGGGGAGGAAAATGTACCTTAAATGTCTGCTTGTTTCATTTATTTTGGCGGCGATTGTAGGCTAGGGGTTCTAGCCCTCGTGTTTTGGTACAATTTGATCATTTTGGTTGTAGTTGTACAAAGGTAGAATAATACCAGCTAGCAGAATGTCTGGGACCCACCTGGGCTTCATCCGGACAAGATGATGTCCATACAGTGTGTATCCACATATGTTCCAGATGAGTGTCATGTGGGCTATATAGGCTACGTTGGCATCATATTACCTATATGGGACCCAGATGGGCTTCAGTTGCAGTAGTAGTTGTATTAAGGCAGAATAGTGTGTTAGGGGCAAATATCTAAGCCAATACAGTATGTTTTACACCGTATTCACATTAAAATTAGTTCGTTTACCTTTATTACAACATAGTTTAGTGTGGCTATAGCATACTTAAGTAGAATATATTTACACAGTTAAAAACAATTTTGATAATTTACATTCACATTAGAATAGTATGTTTTTCACCTTGAGCAGTATACTTTAGCACTTTATTTTTGTGAAATTATATTTACGGCTCATCAATATAACATCAAGCTCAATGCTTCCATTTGCAATTCTTTAAGATTTTATTTTGAAATGCTCTCAGCTTGTTAAGATTGGTAGCAACTTATTATTTGTTTTAATCTTAAATGCATACTACTACATCCCGGTTTTGTCAAGCTGTCACTAAAATTGTATTCCATTGATTTCACATCTGTTTTTAAAGCTGGAAACCTGAGTTCCCGCGTGGTCAAATTTGCTGATGACATAACTTTCACTGGCCTTACATCTGACAAGTCCAACTATTCGTTTCAAGGAGACTCCTTTGTACCTTACTGCTGGCTCTGCCCAACGTTTAGCAAGCCATGCAAGGAATTAGGAGGAAGAGAACAACAGTGAAAACACTTTGTATCAAAGGATACAATAGAGAGCAATTGACTTTTTAATTCCTTGGACTTCCGTATGCCTAATCTGTGTTTGGAAATTCTGAGAAAGCAAGATAACAGCTATAAACTGAAACCATATGAATTCAGTCAATATGGTGGTGTGTAAGTAGGCAATGGTTGCCTACTTACACACCAACTCTGAAATTATCCCAATTGTTTGTTTTTTTTTCTTAGAGAAGTCAAAACCACTAAATGTCATTTGAATTCCCAAGGGATGTAAATGAACACCATTTTAAGTAAGAATTCTTAAATGAATGTTTTGCTGGAACTTTCTACTGGGACTGTAAAAAAATCCTATAAACCCTCAAATAATCATATAGATCTCTTTAGAGATTCTATAGAAAAGCTTATAGACACCCCTTTTCTATAGAGTTTCCACAGAGTTTCTGCAGAGTTTTTACAGAGTTTCTGTTTCGTTTTATAGAGCTGTGCTAAGGAAACTCTATAGGATTCTGTAGAGTACCCTGTAGGATTTTCTATTAGATTCTATAGAAAATCTTATACAGTTTCTACAGAATTTCTATACCAAACTTATATGCTTTCTATAGAAACTATATAAGATTTTCTATAGAAATTCCTATAGACACCCACTTTTGTATAGAGTTCTGTAGAGTTTCTTTAGAGCGGTTCCAGAGAAACTCTATAGTGTTCTACAGAGATTCTATAGAAAAGGTTATATAGTTTCTATATACAGTATGGACTTTTTCCTATATATTTCTATAGAAACTTTTGTATGGGTGAAGTGCTTGCATCGAGAAGGTGTCTAATGAAAACAAATGACTTGTATTCATTCATTCCATACACAACTTACAAATTGAGCTTGCAAGTGGTAGCTCCTCCCATCCTATCTTTTCTAATGTGCATTGGAAACTAATTTCTGAACATGATTGTTTAACATAATTTCATTTTTTAGTTGCATTTATTCATGCATTTTACGGTGTCTAAACATTGTTCAATTACTTGTTGTGCAAGATTAACCTAGCAAACTTCAGATCTACAGAATGATAGAATGAGATTGTTTCCAACCTGCCAGGAAAATAGTTTTACTACTTAAATACTCTGCCCATTTAGAACAATTAGGAAGTCATCTATTCAGGTTAAATGGTGTGGGGAACAAATATGGCTGTTGAGACAACAACTCTTTTGAAACAGTTTAGTACACAATTTGATCAGCAGAATGTGTGTATCCATACAGGTGCACAGCTTCATCGCACTAATTAGTACATTGTACACCCTTAGTGTGTACCACAAGGTCATTGCCAAAGGGAGTGAACTTTTTAGGGTACCAGTTATGGCTGTCATATTACAGCTTACCCCTGTATACCAACCGCAGTGTTGCCCACACAGTTGTATGCGTACCTAATGGTATTGTAGCAGGAAACCCTGTTTATTGACAGCAGTATTTCTGTTAATAAACAGGCATGTGTAGTAAAAGAAAGAGAACCTGTGCGAAAACGACCATGCTTTTGTTCCAGAACAGCAAAAAACTGTTAACTTGCCATCTGGTGAGATTGTAGCACAACAGATATGTGTATAAAGACGACAATATTTTGTCTACATTAAGAAGGGAGCTGTTAATATATGGACAAGCTATGGTAACTGCACAAACGTGTCTGTACAAGCACAACGAGAAAACTGGACACATATAACGTAAATCCCATATAAGAACTGAATATTTACTGTATGCAAAGTCGTTAAAAGTGTCAAAATACAGACTTGTGCGGTTGCAATACAACTTGCCCTGTATCTTAAGAGGAGAGTTTCTGTAGATATACATGAACTATCTTGTAATGTACTGTGCAGTTCTGTAAAAATACAGTGTGGTCCTTTACCCGAATTGGAGCATCCTGTACATAAACATGTGCTTGTTGTTCTTGTATGGAACCCAATTGACAGCAACTTTGTTGTAGACAAACAGAAATTTTTTAACAGTGCAGTTCTGTAAAAATACAGAGTGGGTCTGTGCAGATACCCGTGCTTGCTGTTCATGTATGAAACCCAATTGACAGCAGATTGTCTGTACACGAACAGAGATTTTTTTAACAGTGTAGTTTCTGCCTACAAGAGAATGAAATTCACAACATTTGATAATCCTACTAAGGTATTCAAACCAATAGCACTAACTAACTAACACTTACCTCATTTGTATCTCAAGAAACACCCAAATAGCTCAATCTCTTTTATTGTGGTGACTGGCAATTGACTAAGTCTCAATCCTCTTACAACCTTTGTACAAAAATATTGCAGTACCCTCCACAGTTATTTTTATTTATGAATTTGTATTGTTCTTAGTGTCTGTTTATTGACTGAGAATATACATTTTTTTCCTTGCTTTCTATTCACATTTTAAGTTGCTCAATGATTAGATCAAAGTAGTACAGCCATGAGATGATTAAGTTGAAAGTCTGTGTTTAAGTGTCATTTCTAATAAAAAAGATAGAAATCAGTTACGAATACTCATTAAGAGATAATTGACTGATAGACTAAAGCCCGGGTCACACTAGCTAGCGCGATCCAACACGCGATTCAATTTACTAAAATTGCACAATTTACATTAGTGAACGCAAAATAGGAATTGCGAAATCGATTTTTCTCTTCCAAGAAATCCATTGTTGAGCATTGTAACGCTGTTTTATTCTGAAAAACGTTTATGATCAACTCAATTTTCAATTTTAATTTAGTTGAAAGTTGAACTGTATATTGAATAACACTAGCGTGAGCCCGGCTTAACAGACTCTTGCTTGAAATCCTGGTTTAAACGAAATCCTACTGTGCGGAATGTGTCATGTCAGTTCAGTCATTTCTAAGTAAGTACGCAAAGTATATCAATTTGAAATCAAACTCAATCTCGATTCAGTTAGTTTACATTGTAAATTGTGAAATAAAAAAAACAGATCCAACTTGGAGATCACTTCAAAAAAAAAAAAACGCGATATAAAGCATACCGTCGTGCCAGTTGATAAAAAAAAATTGAAGTACGTTTCCTGTCTTATACTTGCAGGTGATAGAACGTTTACGATTGATATCGTATGATCATGTGTCAAGACCCTTATGCAATACCGTGTACCTGTAGATCTTACTAACTATAATAAGACAAAAGCGAGGACTCCTGTTGATGTATCATTGCAAAAACAGATTTCATCAACAGAGTTTTTTTCAACTACTTACTCCTCCATCTTGGTACCTCCTGATCTCAATTTGTATTTCATTTTAATCGATAATTTGAAAAACTATCTAATTGCTTTGGTTGTCAACTTTCATTTCCATTCAGGAAATGTGGATAAGAGAATGTGCAGTCAATGTTTCCTCTCATACATTTACATCTGAGTATATGCCAGACACTCAGTACAGCATACTCAAAGTCCTAAATTAAAGGTTTGATGAACAATATATAGTCCAGAATAACAGAAATAGACGTAAAAGAAACATCGACACTGATACACATCAGCAAAATGCTTTTTAGGCGTCGCAAATAAGTTTTTATAATAAAGATAGTGAAAGGGTTCGTCTTGCTATACTCATTTGAACCATTTTCATATTTCTCATTTGAGCAATAACGTTTCTTCAGTATTTTATTGTGATACATGCTGTGATCACTCTACAGAAATCGGTAGTTCTGTCCATTGTTTCTCCTTTTCTACATTGATTTAAGATAAAGCAAACACATGCTTTGCTCTAGAAAATGATTTACGTGCGTCCGAGGCTTGACAAAACATTTGACAGATCGATAATTTTGATAGATCTTGCTTCACGGAGACTATTTAATCGTTTATTCGATTTTCTTCCTCTGTTTCACAGAATAAATAAGAACACGAATATGTTAGACGAGCACCCTGAGAGAGTTGAAAAACATATCTTTGCTTTTTGGCAACCTGAAGATAATACTTCAGAAATTGTGTATTTTGGTTAAATTTAATGTAACTTTCTCTTCGCATTTTGTGGTTTTTAGACAGCGGTATGTGCGCATGAACCAACACTGGGTTAAACGGGAAGTAGGAGGACGTATTTTCTGTTTTATTAAAAAGGATAGGATTCCGAAGAAACGTCAATCATTATGTCTTAGTGTCAGTCATAACGTTTGTGTCTCTACATTGATGTGTGGGTGACTTACGCAGGCATTCAGAGACAAAACGGACATTTTCAGAATGAAAACCACCAAAGATGCTACAGTACTGGAATACCCGAGAAACCTTCGGCTGTACAGCAATATCATTAATTCGACGTTTGGTTACTTTTGTTTTTCATCATTCCTTTAATCATTATTATTTACACAAGAAACAGGAAAGCCAAGAATTTTACTACAATTTTTCTCTCTGCGTCAAAATGACAGATGCTACCCAGTACATGATGTCACCACCTCTGTCTAATCTTAAAGGTCATGTGGAACCTTATCAGGCATGGATGATAGGGATATTGAGTTTAGTTATTTTGATCGGAATCCCAGGAAACTTGTTGGTCTTCTCCGTTTATTTCTCCAAATCAAAAAAGAGCAGCACGAACATGTTAATCCTCTCCATGGCCATCCTGGACTGTTGCATTGCCTTGTTTTCTATCGCGAGAATGTTGCATTGGATATACGAGAGTTCATATGAAACAGCTTACAAATGCCAAGTCTACAGAGTCCTTGGTTCTTGGAGTGAGTTCTTTTCCGCTTTCATGACTACTACCATTGCAGTTGATAGGTATTTTCAAATATGTCGTCCTCATTTTCCTATGACAGCTATGAAAGCTGTCCTATGTTCACTTATGGGCTTGGGTATTTCAAACCTTTTCAGTGTTCCGGTTGCTTTTCTGTACGGTGTGAAAGATAACAAATGTCAAATCATTAAGAATGGATTATCGCTCTATATACCGCTGACCCTTGCGTTTGCTGCGTTCATATTATTGATGGTCACTGCTCTTGTTCTCTACGTCTTAGTGTACTTGGAAGTTAGACAGAGGTTTCGAAACAGAGTTGGTTCCTCCATATTTATAAGACCGAACGAAAGCGCTTTTGTTGAAAGTGACAGGGCACAAACGGCAGCAGTCACTCGAGTGGCTCCTGCAATGGACGATTCTTGCAAGGACAACAGTTGGACACTGGAAAACACTACTAACGCCGATAGACAGGGATATGGTACCGCACGAGACAGTGACGTTAGTGTGATCGAATCTGAAAGTTGCAGCCCTCGAGCATCAGAGTCACACCTGACTGTAAAAGTAAGTCGTGAGTACGATGGCAGCGAGACAGTGGAGGCTGAACATTCAAAAACGGCAGTAGAGAAGAACGAAACTTTTAGAAGCAAAGTGACTACTGACATGGGAAATGAAGCTGTTTCGATGACTACAAGATTAGAAAATTTTGATAACAATTATAAAGATCTAATGACAGCTATAATTGAAACAAATGTGCCCACTCAAGGGATAAAAACACGTCCAGAATCAGCAACGAATCCAGAACATCTGCGTCCTGAGTCTCGAGCAGGTTCTTATATATCAAGATCTTCGGGAAGGACGGGGAGAATGTTGCTGCTGGCAACATTCGTTTTCGTGGGAACTTGGACGGCGAGGTGCATCATGTGGTTAATAACAAACATTGAAAGTGAATGGTGGGAAAATCTGCGTTTCAGCAATGTCCATGGGTACGCTTTTCTTACCATCTTACAACATGTTTACTATACGACACCAGCCGTCAATCCGATTATTTACAGCTTTGCTAATCCTCGATTTCGGAGTGACAGTGTCAAAATGTTAAAAGCTGTGAGATTGTGGCATAAGAAAGTCTTTCCTGGGTAAAAGGCTGCTTGTGTCAAATTACTTAATACAGCTTGGAAATCTGATGTCACCTTAGCGGTTTGAACGTAAAACATTCAACATTCAAAATTAAAATATTCAATAATGCTACAGTGCTACAGTGTTATATATATATATATATATACATATATATAGCTATGCAGTTTTCTGTCAATTACCGGTTTGTGAATGCATGTATGGCCGTTATGTTGTTAGTCAATACAGGTTAGCATTACAGTAAGCTATTTTTTTAGTTATTTTATTTCGTGTTAAGAGACACGGCACACAAACAAAACTCAAAGAAGAATTTTCAGTACACCCGTTTACTTGATTAAGTTTTAACAATAGCTTAATTTCTAAAGAATGAACTAAGTCAAAGTATTGTAAAAGTGGGGGTCCATAAAGTCTAGTAACATTACTTGTGTATTTTTACGGTAAGCCCAACATCAGAGAGGGTCAGAAAAAAATTTTGTTAATTTTCAGGCTACCAATGTCTAATTGCTAATAATTTAGCGTTTTGAAAATTTAACTCTTTTTTTTAATACTCTATTTCACTACACTTCTGCGGTTAGTCTACAAGCATATGCAAGAAAAGTTTTTCTGTTAACATTTATAATTAAGCTCGGAATATAAGTGAAATGGAGCGGTAAATCAACTGCTGCTCCGAGAGCCAGAGAAGCCCCAACGTCTTCTGCTACTTCCTCTCCTTGAACCAGAGTTGGAAGAGGAACGGCTTCTGGATGAGGATCTTCTTCTTCCTCCTCCTTCCCTTCGTCTACCTCCACTCCCACCATCTCTGCCGTTGTCGCCTCCGGAGGTCACTGTGAAAAGGAAAAAATATGACTTTGACTTTGGATATATTAGCATATTTCTCAGCATTATTATCAATCATGTTGATATAGAACCTCGACAGCTTTATCTTCACTCTTCTTCTCTTTTCATAAGCATGTTGATATTTCATCCTCGCTACCTTCACTCTTAATCAATTTCAACATCACCACCACTTGTCTCTTACCAGTCTAATAATAATTAACATTACTATCAAATGCACCGTCATCATTATAGTCATACCACCACCCCTCCTCTTCATCGTCATTGTTCATGATAATGTAAGGACACCCAGAAAAAAAAACAAGTGAAAGGAACCTTACCGAATGTATCCTTCCAAAATGTCCACGAACTATCAATACGGTTGTTACGATTGTCAGGGTCATAGCTGGTTACACCAACCCATTCAAGACCAGTGCATGGGTTTCGATCACTATATTCAACGACTAAACGTCCATCCTTCCACAAGGTTAACTTCCTTCCATTCCATCCGAGTTCAAATTCATCAGGTGAACTGCAAAACATTTTGTTTGAAATCAATCAAACCAGCCCACATTTTACCTTTATTTTTCTAGCCACTTTACTATAATACCAGTACTTTTAATTTCTAAAATTTCTGCATAATAGGTAAAACAACAACTCAACTGTCACGAAAAGGTGTTGCTAGTTCATTTTATTTTTATTTTGTTATCACAACAGTCATAACATAAACCAAAGTAAAACCAAGTACAATTTTCAAAAATATTGACTTTCATTTCTGATATGTAACAGTACTGAAAAAGAATATTCTATAATGTAAAGTAATCGTGTCTAAACAACTGATACAGAACATCGGTGGAGACAACAGAATTTGTTTTTAATGTGTCCATTCATTGGCTACATGCTTTTTCGATTATAGCAACTTACTTCTGTATAGAGGGTCACATCTGTATTTTTTTCATATGACTAACTAACGAAAATTACTTCGATGTATGTATATATAACATTGAAAAGCTAGGTTGCATTGGATAGAATATAGAGGGAAAACGTTTGGTATTTTTGAATTGTTTTACTTTTATGTTCATGTATTACTTACCTTCCTGTCAGCCCATCTTCGAAACGTTCATCCACTACATTCTCTCCAGATCGGATTATGCAAATGTTTCTCGCGCGGTAAGCAATCACTGTTGATTAAGATATATAGATAAATAACCTCATACACTATCAAGCAATAGCATAAGAGAGCACTTTGTGACTGAGCACTCTCATGTTAATATCGACAACCTCAAAAGATGATGAAAAAGACACCATTACTGTTGAGGACCCTATGTTGAAACTTCTAAAAATTAGAACAGGGAAGAAATATATCAAGATATCCATACGCTATCGATGAAGCATTTAACCAAGTGAAATGTATAAGAGAGAGAAAAAAAATTAAAGGTAGGAGTAATTTCGATAATAGAACAATCACGTAGCTCATAGTAAGCTATAAATTGTCGAAACTTATTCAAATCAGAAAAGGCCGGAAGGATGTCAAGAAATCGATTCTTTAAAGTAAAATGGATATGAAAGGAAAACAGTTAGGTATATCCCTCCGCTGTTGAAAATCGAATACTCACTGATCTCATAATAAGCTCGAGGATCATCACTTCTGGTACTCGAAATCCGAATGTGTGCATCACTTACGGCTTTTACTAAGAATTTAAACCGGAAGTTCTCATGCGACCTCAGTTTATATTCAACGAACTTCCATTGTTTCCACTGGTTACGCGTTGTTCCGGTGATCTCAATCTGAAACGGTTCGTCGTCACTTGCTAGAAAGGTGAGGCCAAAAAAAAAAGAACATTATAATTATCAATGACATGATTCCTAGCAACAGGACACATTCGTACTAAAACGACTTAAACTCACTATACGTCTTTACAAAATAAACCTGTCACAAGATGTGTAGAAGTTCTCACTGATAGTTAAGCCTCTACGAACCCCTCTCAAAGTACATAAACAACACTGAAAACTACTGACTCATAAATCTTATCAAATAAATAAATAAATTGATACATATAGAAAACTAATAAAAATTGCACCAAGAGTTTGCACCAAATACATATAGAGCCTGTGTTTCCCCTTAAAACTGTAAATCAATGCTAGCGACCACTCAGTATTTATACAACTCTATACCTCACTCATTAAAATACGGAGTACCCGACCAACTTAACCTTTTAATGAAAAAAATGTTCGAATTATTTCCCAAGCCAGCTCAAGTTCACAAATCCATGCAGGAAATTTGCATCAATATTCAGAAGAACCTCATCTTCAGCCACTTGTATCGACATAAAGAAACTATTTTTTTTCAACACCCATTTGTCTCGACAGTTACCAGTGCGATAATGTAAAAAATCAGATGGTTAATAAATTAGTCGTCCTTTTTTTTTGGGGGGGGGGGGATTTAAATGCGCAGATATCTAGATTATGCTAACATTCCTGCCAGTTAAGGTCAATCGTAGACTTTGTTTCAATACAAAGAACTCATGTTGAAGAAAAACAAATAACAGAGGTAATTAATCATTATCTCCCTTCATCGTCTTAATTATCTTTATCTTTATTCGACGTCATAATCATCACTATCCTTCCCTTTCTCCTGCTAAGTATCCTTACTATCACTACCAACTTCAAAATGTCTTTCAGAGTCATTCTCTATCTCATGACAATGTAAGGACATCTAGAAAACAAACCACGTGAAGGGAATCTTACCGAATGTATCCTTCCTAAATGTCCACGAACTATCAATACTGTTGCCACGATTGTCAGGGTCATAGCTGGTTACACCAACCCATTCAAGACCAGTGCATGGGTTTCGATCACTATATTCAACGAGTACACGTCCATCCTTCCACAAGGTTAACTTCCTTCCATTCCATCCGAGTTCAAATTTAACAGGTAAACTGCAAAACATTTTGTTTGAAATCAATCAGATCAGTCCACATTTTATCTTTATTTTTCTAGCTAGTTTACTATCATGCCTGTACTTCTAATTGTCAGATTACATGTTGTGCAAATTTCTACGTAATGGGTAAAACAACAACCCAACTATCAGGAAAAGTTGTTGATGTTGCTCTTCAATCACAACAGTCATAAAATCAACCAAATTGTGTAAGATGTTACTGAAACATAGACTTTCGTATCGGATATGTGACATCACTGAAAAAGAAAAACAATGCTCTGTATTGTAAAATAATCCTGCATAACTTCAGACCGTGGAATGGATTCAGTAAACGCAACAAGTGCTAGTTCATTCTCCCACAGGGTTACCTTTCCTCCGTCCCATCCAAGTTCAGATGTTGTTTAAAATCAGTCAAATTAGTCAAGGTTCGTCTTTTTATTCTTTCTAACTATTCAAAAGCGTAGCAAGATAAAGACTGAATTAAAGATAAATTTAACAAAGAGAAGGCAAAGCCTGTAGAAGGCAAGTTAGACCGCTTTCAGGGCAAAGCAAACAAAATAAATTTGGCCTAGAGTACCCTCTAGGTTGCTGGAAATAACACTAGCGAGGTCTTTTAATGAGAAATATTGTAGGCCTAGGGGGATAGAAAAAAACAAGCAATATCATAAAAATGACAAATATATTGTAAAAAGGGCTTACCATGCCCCCCCCCCCCCTCCCTAGATTTTCGTTTTGAACATGTGACTATTCATGCCAGAAAATATGCCTATTGTTTCATGCAAGTCTCAGCAACGTACATTTAAATTTCTCCTTAGGAGGCTGTGAAAAAGATTTTTATTTTCTTATCAAACAATGAAAATTTAAACTAGCCTAAATTTAACATTTTACAACATTTTACCAGGAAATAGACAGATTTGCATCTTTGTCAGTGTAACATCAAACAGAAAACAATGCTCCGAACAACAATTTATAGAAAATCAGCCAATGAGAAACGTGCTTTCATCACTACGCTGTCTAACCTGGGGAAGCACACAGTGCACAGAAGAGTCACATTCCAATAGTTGGATTGGATCGCATTTCGACGGAGTGATTTATACCTGTAGAAGGTGCAAGGGGGCTAGAACCATAACTCTCCTTTTTTTCAAAAAAAAATATATACTTGAACACAAATGTCTCTATTGCTGGATTTAGCTGTAATGTTCAGCTTGTTCAACGGTTTCTTGAGACAACAAGAAACAGTCGATATCAAAACTTGGTCCAAATTCTAAATTCGGACGAATATTATTGATGCCCTTCCACAAAAATGACCCCTTCACGCCTATGGTAAGTTGTAAATCTATATGCATGTGTATATGAAGCATCGAAAGGCTAGTTTACGTCCAACAAAGGCACATAAAGATCAACGAATGGGTGATACTTTAGTTGATTCTTTTATTTCCAGGTATTACTTACTTTCGTTGAAGTTCATTTCCTAAAGGTTTATCTATTACATTCCTTCCAGATCGGATTATGCAAATGTTCGTTCTGCGGAAAGAAATCACTGTTGACAAAAAAAAAAAAAAAAATTATAAATGAACTTGTGACGGATCAAAGTCAAAGAAATATATACAACCATAAGAGCTGATGTAAACCATATCCTTACTGATGATGAGTATCATTTGTAGAAACTTCTACAAATCAGAATAGGAAAGAGAGATATCAAAGATATCAGTGATAGACTATCGATGAAACATGATAAAGGAAATGTGAAAAAGAGAATAGAAATGTATGAAAGGTATCGGTAAGTTATCTCTGTTGATAAACGAATACTCACTTATTTCATAATAATTTCGAGAATTCTCACTTCTGGTACTAGAAATCCTAATGTGAGCATCACTTGGGGCTTGTACCGAGAATTTAAACCTAAAGTCGTTTGGAGACTTGAGTTTGTTTTCAACAAACTTCCATTGTTTCCACTGGTCGCGTGATGTTCTGGTGATGTTAATCTGAAACTCTTCGTCACTGACTGTCAATAAGTCGAACAAATGGTAAAGAATGTAATTAATCAAAACTTTTATTATACTTATTGGATACCTGACTCTTCCTGGGTCCTATTTGTAACGAATTAAATTTGTAATGAATTATTATTTAATAGTTGGGTGGCCCCAACAGGATTTGTACACATAACCTTATGTCAATTAATCAAAGAAATGTCGCATAAGTGTTTTAAATATGTTTGATTTTATCTCAACTGGGTAACAGGAGGGCCCCTTTTCCGACGTTTAAGAGCATGATCCAAGTTGTTCGTAACATTTATCTGATCTTTAGTATTTATCAGTGGTTTAGAATTTATCTAAGGTCTATTTATGACCCGGGGTAACTTGAACATTTTGAAAGTCATCTTCCGGTACATAAATGCAAATCAATTTTAGTTAAGAACATTTTTCTTTAAGTACAGCCCAAATTGGTACCAACAGGGCCTAGTTCTGTGCCAAGTATTGCATACTTCTAGCCACGACCAAGAAAACCTGAAGACATGTTTTGTTTGACCTTTTTAGTTCTTCCTACGAATGTGTGTAAATGCCTATGTAAAAGAAGCATAGAAATGTCTAACATTTTTGTTTTGATCGTGTGTAAGGATAACCACATTGTGCCAAAGCAAGACCCCTCATCTGCAGTAAACGTCATGGCCAATGTCAGCCCTGATCAAAACCTATTAGGGTTTAGCTCTTACCACGTGTATTTAGGTCTCCAGTACAAAATGTTAAAAGTCTTCTCACGATAAACAACTCACGACTAAAAGCCCACTTGCAAGACTTTTAAGGAGAGTCCAATACAAACATGGAAGCATTTAGGGCAAAGAAGTGCAAAGGCCAACGTGAGCCTAATTACAACCAGCAATCACTCAGCATAATCTTTATGGGTCTTTAGACTTATCACATTGTCATATTAGAAGGCTTATTCTGTCAATGGGTAAAAAAAGATTCTCACAACTTATACAAAACGTTTCGAAAATAGCACTGTTGGTCAACCGTTGCTCCCAATTGTGCCCCAAATCGAAATAACACAACTAGATAAAATCCAAGAAAACGTATATAGTATTTTTGTTGTGTAGCTACTTTTACCCTTAAATCAATAAAAAAGTTTGTGTTTTATAACATTATTTCAAAACTGAGTTTGAGGATGTTTCATTGAAGCCCACGTAGATGACCAAGGGCCCCTAATAAAAACAACCTTTAATCCCAATTAAGCCCTACCAGCTCAGGGAAATCCCAGTTGGGTCTCAATTGGGCTTGTCTGCAGGGCATCGATCCCTAAAATCGATGCGCTCAACTTGAAACATTAAGAAATGTTGCCAATGAGAATGTCAAAAGAACCTTTCTTCATATTCGATCATCTTTTCAATTTGACATTCCTGACATTTTTTTTTCATCCCACTGTGCTGTTTCACCACACCTTTTCATCACATAATCTAATCACTCGTAAACCAATGTCTCATCACCCTGTCCCTCAGTCGCCTCAGATTATGTTGTCTATTTCCTGGGAGTGCTAATATTTTTCAAAAAGCGCATAACCATGTAAAAGGAGAAATAGTTCTTTTTTCACCTAAATTAACAGTTATATCCCACAGGACAACACGATCGAGCCAAAACTCCTATTGATTAATGTCGATAAATACTTGAATTCCAAACAACACCCTGAAACGAAGTAATCGTTGCTAACCTGGGTTTGGTGCTGGAATGACATTTGGCCCATCACCATTACTATTTGCATTCCTGCCGCTATTTGCTGATCCCCTGCGATTGTTTGAACTTCTGTTATTTCCTGACCTCCGACGATTATTCGAGTTCCTGCTGGTTCTTGATCCACGACGGTTATTTGAACTTCCGCTGGTGTCTGATCCACGACGATTACTTTGATTACTGTTACTTCCAGATCCACGTCGATTATTCTGACCTCTGTTTGGTCCTGATCCCCCGCTATTATTTGGACTGCTGTCCGATCCTCCACCTCGATTATTTGCACTTCTGCCACTGCCAGATCTGTCTCGATTATTTGGACTGCTGCTGCTGCTGCTTCCCGATCCGCGTCGATTATTTTGACTTCTGCTGGTTCCTGATCCCCTTCGATTATTTGGGCGGCTATTCCCGTCTGCAAATTACGACCAGAAGATACTTTAAAATAATAAAGGATTTCCTTTCAAAACTTCTCCCAGACATTAGCACTACCAGCTGGTCTACCGGACATAATATGTCACTAGTGACAAAATCACTTTGTATACCCGCACACTCTATTTGTAATAGATATAGAAGAATAATTTCCCCGCAACAGCGTGTATTTATGTTAAAGAATAACACACATTCACCAATACGTGCAACTTAAAATACATTCTTTCGAATTCAAATCATTCACAAGTTGCATGAAAAACTCTCATTTATATGAAATAATCGAACGGAAAACCTCTATCAATACATATCCTAACGAGAAAATCAGACCACTGCCTCATAAAGGTTACAAAAGAAAAACGAAGAAATAAAAAAAAATAAGTGCACGTAAGAGTGTAAATGTACGTATTATCAACGTGTTTTTCACACAAAAAAAAAAGTAAAAACGGAAGCGGTCACTGCATTTATTCAAAACTACAACTCATTCATGAATAATACTGGGTATTTGATAGTAAATATTGAGACACGAAAATAAAATCAATTTGTTCCCCATGTTTTAAGTTGTGTAACCTCATTCAGGATATTCACAGTAATATGTAGGCACAATGCCATCTACGGTTGCTTTCTTTATTATCAACAACCAATGCGACGTTTGTTAACACCCAAGTTGCTAATTTCCAATGTGGTAATCATTAACAAACCGGATACATCAATTATTCGTGGTCTTATGACTTGTTCGTTTTCTGGCTCTTGCCCTCCTGTGTCACGCCTGTCGATACCGCAAGATTCACGTTTGACAATTCTCCATTCACTGTAATCAGCCCCAGTGGTCAAACCGACATACCAACTTTCCGCAACCAGTGGATTGTCATCTTGCCAGCTACTGACTGTTATTCTTTCTCCGTTTTCATCAAGTTTCTCTATCACGATGAGCCCGTTCCATAGCTGTACCCAAAAATCTTGAAATATATTGCTGTAGCAATGGGTGGTTAAAAAGAGCTTAGTTTACTACCAACCCTGGCCAGGATGATAAACCGTCATGATACGTAAAGGGTTGTATAATTTATGAGAACCCATAAGACACGCTGAAAAGTGATGGCAAAAGATGGCCGACATCTCAAAGACAAAATTACTGAGTTACAATTAGTGAGACAATCAATTTTTCAAAATGGATTTTTTTTTTTTGCCAAGTAGAGGAATAAGTATTCTCATGATTGTTAAATGAATATGAAGCGAACATATGCACATATACCACACTTTGACTAAATGGATATATTTTGAAAAAGTCAAGGTTGCGTAAACAAAATGGGTCCTGGAGGCTAGGGTTCTGCAGTACACCTACTTGGCTACTGCTCCATACACGGGATTATAGAATCATTTCGTTGAAAAGATCATTAACAACCGTATATTGCTCAGATATATCTCTGCGCAGTAAAACCAAAAAAGTACCATAGTATGAAAAGTATCACAACGTATACGTAATACATTCCTTTAACCATTGACCTATTGCCTTCTTATAACAAGACCATATAGCAACAACCAATTAAACAACTTTCATGAACTCCTTACCAGTTTCAAACATCTTCTTAAATATGGATGGTAAGCTATTTGCTCAACGCCAAATGTTTTACAATTGAAATAAAGGAAGAATTGCCTAAGGACTGCTAATTATTGTCTTCTTTGTACTTCAAGGACAGAAAATTTGGTCAGTCAGTGGTTCCTATTTTACCTGAGATATTTTTTCTAGTAATTTTCATCAATTCAGGAATTTGGTGAAGTTATTCCTTTTCTATTTAAATCAGTGAAGCTAACAATTTTGTCGCGTTTTTTTTTCAATATCTTGACCCTTTCAAGTTAGAAGACCATGTGACATCCTTCTAGACAAGAGCTAACTTCATTACAGAAGTTGTGTAGTAAAATTCTAAATGATAATCTGTTGAAAATGTGTTTACATCTCTTATTATTTTTTAGCTACGGTTTGTCAATTTTATGAAAATGCAAAACGTGATGTGGAGTGTTTCACATTGCCAGGATTTCTTTTGTTGTATGAAATAATATCATCTCTTCATTACTCCACAAACTGGCTTTTGGATTGTTAAAGGGTATCAATATTTGTAATAAAGACAATATGTGCTTCCAAATAAGCACTCAGGACTTACAAAATTTTATTTGTCCTTGAAACAAAGGATAACGTAAGGCAACTCAGGTGAGCCCCTTCCTTGAATTCACAAATTTAGATATTTAACGTTTTTTTATTCATGTTGCAATTGTAAAAGAGAAATTGGACATTGAATCGTCAATGTTTGATAGATGTTTCAAAAAACTAATGCAATTCTTAACATTTTTAATGATTAATTCCACCCATACTCCAAAATGTCATATGTATTTTAAGTGCACGTCATTTGTAAACTGTATTAGATAAGTCACTCATTTTCTCCAACAAGCCTATTCCAATATGGTACAGGGTAGTGTGTGCAAAACATATCTTGCAGTTTATGTATTTTGTAGGAAAGACGTATACTTTAGAGGGTATCATCTCCATCATCTTGGTTTCTACTACTTTATTTGAGTGTCTCAATTTTCACTTTTAAATTATTTAAATAATTTAAATGGGAACACAAGATTAATGTTAATGGTACCCCCTTGCAAAAGTAGCATTCATTTTCTAAACAAATTCCAACAAGCTTAACAATAAAGCAAAATTGATATAACAAATAATCATGTAATTCGGATAAACATAGCTTTTAGTAAAGTATCACTGGTTGCCACAGGAATGACATTTTGAAACAACCTCGAAAATATAACGTCACTTAATTCATAAATAAATCATTGTTTTCATCTATAATTTATTTTTCTTGTTCATTAATAGCATACATAACAGAGACATAATTGACATGCGTTAAAAGTCATGTACAATACTAAAGGTTTGCTTGACAAGTAAATATTCAACAACAAATCTCCATTAATTCCATATTAACGCTACAAGTATATATAATTAAAAATTCTTTTCGTACCAACATATTTGTTTAGAACTCAATAAAAGTACAAAAATTTCGAAGCACCTGTTTCTTCATCGGCTTGTAGCGGCAGTCTCATTTTGTACACCGCTTATTAAATAAATTATATAATAAGTATATACATATAGTGATAAAATCCGTGTATTGGTACATGAAGCAAAAAAACAAAACATGAAAATTGTTAAAAAGCATACGTGTCTGTTATGAAGAAAAAGCTTATTAGAAAAATACCAATACCAGCAAGACCAACTAATGGATTGAAAAACTCACGCATTTAAGATGTCAATTGCATCGACATCATAGACAGCTTCGGTGCCATCTGTCCGAAATGTGCAAACGAACAAATTAGCTTGGGCACCAATGACTGAAATACAAAAATGATGAAAAGAAATAATTACAGTGATAACTGTAATGGATTAGATTTGATTCCGGATTGGGCGGGGTTCTTCGAGAAACATTTGCATGAATTATTTAAAAAACGAAGATTCTTGTTGAAATTCTTTTTGTCTTCCAGGGAGACCCTATTCCTCGTCAAAAAATCTTTTTTTCTCTTTGAGTGTAGGTTCTGTTAAGGGCGTGTCACTGAGATATAGCCTCATGCGTTGTCTTTGTTATGATATAAATTTCGAATAATTTCTCTGAAACTGAAAGGTAACTTTTAGGAGAGAGAAAGCTGTCTATCGATTAACACAAGTTTTCGAATTATCAAAGGTAAAATATATATTTTAACTTCTGCAAGCATACCGATTTTGTAGATGTTTTCCACAATCCTTCTCTTTGGGGAGAAGATAATCACGGCATCTCGTGCAGCTTTCACTTGGAAGTGGATGGTGCATTGCTCTCGACCCAACGCGTTCGGAAACCAGAAATACTCTCCGGGGGTGCTGATTTCATAAGTTACTTGTTCTGGAACCAAAGAAAGTATCCAGAAAACGGAGCAAGAAGTGCTCTTTTCAGGCGTTAGAAAGTAAATATGTCTCCTTAGCCAATGCTTTAAAGCATAAGTAAATCAAACAAACCATGCAACCAGAAAGAGTTATTGTTGTTGTTGTTGTTCTTGTTGCTATTGTTGTAATTGTTATTGTACTTCTTCTTCTTCTTGTTATTATTATTATTATTGTTAAAGTTGTTCTTGTGATTGCTGTTATTATTGTTAGTGTCATTGTTTTTTGTCGTTGTTGTTGTTGCTGTTGTCATATTGATTTCCTGAGCACGATCTAAGATCGACGAAGCATTTTGAATACATAGTAACGGGACATTGTATACTCTTCTATAAGTGTTGACCAGAGTTAAGCTCAAGATTAGACACTCACAGCATTTCACAAATGAAACCAAAACCTCCAACATTTCCAAACGTAAAGCAGTGTAATACGAGGAAATACCTCATTGAAACACATAAGTAATGTATGTTAGTCTAAGCATATTGCTCGGCAGAGATTGTTCATCAAGTGATTTTGAGAGACAGACTGACCTTGAGGAAACCACCGTAGTGGAATCTGGTACCAACACACCACGTAATGCCAAACACTATGGATATTGAAGTTGTGGAACTTTTATACCCTGATTACCCGTCAGTCAATTCTCTGCTGAATTGTGCGCACACGTTAGTCGGTCAAAGGGCACATCTCATTATTCGCCCTACGCCCTGAATCAAACTTAGCCACTGGTTGTGCGAGAACTAATGATACTTTAACGCACACTCACATAAACATGTGTTATTTGTAAAATCTTGCTTTTAAGTTTTCACTGCTGCAAGTTTTTTCATTTCAACTATTTTCTTCATCGTATTATGAAGTATTAAAAATTATCGCCGTTAGTGGGTTAAGGTTAGTGTTACGAAAGAAACTAGTCCTCTAAAAATACCTTTGCAGGATTTTAAAGCAGGTCATTCAAAACAAAACATAATTATAAACTACTTGAACAGACATATACAGAGTATACACATTGGGGTACATTGGCAAAGACACACACCTAAAAATACATACATAAATACGCTTTTACCTGTATTGATTGAAAAGTACTTGCTTGCAATGCTTCGTAATTGCTTCTATTTTTACCGGACGGGGGAGGGACGACTCTCATTATTGCAGTAAAGATATGATACGAAATAAGACAACGAGACCACTGAAATGCACAATTTTCGTCCCTGAAAACATATGGTAATATGATATCATTACACATTCTTACAAGCAGTAAACGATAAAAATAGCATTTCCTTATAAAGTGAGTATATGACCATTCAACGTGAGGCAATCGGTCCCAAGTCAATGCCACACAACATGACAAGTCTATTATCTACCGTATGACTCTTGACTTTTCTGCATTCTCAAATCCCAACCAAATCATTCCCATTGACTCAATTTCTCTTGCCCTGGCCTCCCCCCGCCCCCCCCCCCATCACCACCAGTAGTACGTCGTCTCCCACACAGTCAAAATCTTCGTTACATTATGAAAAATAAAAAAAAAAAAGGGAGGAATCTTACCAAAGGTATCTTCCTTAAATATCCACCAACTATTTACAGGGCTTCCACGATCTCTAGGGTGATAACTGGTTACGCCAACCCAATTAAGACCATTGCATGGATTTCCATCAGGAAATTCAACAAGTACGCGTCCATCCTTCCATAACGATATCGTGCTCCCATCCCATCCCAGTTCGAACTCAACAAACACACTAAACGGAAACAATAGTAAAGAAATGTCGATTGTCCACGATCTAGGCTGTTTAATTTGATACCTACTATTTCGTTATTAGTTTTTTTTTCTCTTTGTATACGAAAGCTTAAAAGTGCCGTTAAGATAAGGTTATCTTTGCCCCATCAATTTGCAAGTTTCTGCAAAACGTTTAGATAACGAGACAATATCACATAAAAACAGAAAATGATCAATTGTTCAGTTGTGTTATTTGAACAAATCGACAATTTTCTGCAAAAGTTTTAAATGACAATTTATGAGATCCTATTAATTCCTTTTCTTAATTCATATTTTGTTAATTGTTTATTTAATTAACTCATCACAATGTGTCAATTCAACGATTTTCTGCAAAATTGTGTCTTCACTTCTTTTTTTAAGTGAGAAAACTACACAATTTCATGCAGAATGTTTGTATTTTTGTACGTGAACACTTTTAAGCTTCCATACTTTTGATGTGACTTCCTCAGTTCACAGACCACGTGTTTTCATTACACCCGTGGTTTTCAAATTTGAGAAACGTTTAATAAATAACGTGAAGTTGGGGAAGTCAAATCACGTGACATGACGAGGTCTTTCTTTTCTTTTTTTCTTTTTTTTTGAGTGGAATCAATAGCAGAAGCAGCAACACATGACATATATTATGTGGTACGTCGATTGAAAATCTAATATGTAGGATATATATAGGTCCCTGAATTTAATGGAATACATACTTTTCAACTAGTACATTTCTGAAACGTTCATCTAGTACGTTCGTCCCAGAACGGATAATACAAATATTTCTGCCACGGTAATCAATCACTGTTGATAAAGATGGAAGATAAAAGAAAATGGTGAAGACTAGGAGGGTATTTTATTATTATCCACGAATGTCAAGAGAAGAAGTGAGGGTAACAAATTAGTAGAATATGACAATAACCAATCACTGGTGCTGAGAATCTACTTAAACAATAACTTTAAAAGGCAAAACAGGAGACAGTAGTAACAATAGAAGGGAATTTCTGTTTTAATTTCTTTTTTTAAGACACATTTTTGAAAACCAGGGTATATGTCCAGAAAATTACACATTATCAAAAATTAGGCAAACCTTTTTTTTCGAGAATTTAGTTTCCCACAGATAGACTTCAGTAACGTTTTGCTCAAGAATAATTTGTTTTACTTAACTTTCGAAACTTTCAAAATGACAGCGCATGCTCTATCACATTAATATTGTGATATTGAGCATATATATATATATATATATTGAGCATAAGTGTGTGTATGTGTCACCGAAACTTAAAGGTGCCGTCCAAATAAGACTATCTTTGCTACGTTACTTGACAATTTTCTGCAAAATGTCCAGATAACAAGAACATGTAGCATAAAAACGGAAAATGATCAATTCCTTACTTATGTTTTTTGAACAATTAAACAATTTTCCACAAATTGGTCAAATAAAAATTTATCATATCTTGTCATTTCAACAGTTTGCTGCAAAATGTCCACCTGTTCACTTTTTTCGCAAGTGAGAAATTCAACAATTTTCCGCAAAATGTCCAAATGACAAATTATTGTATATGGTCAAGTCAACAACTCTCTGCAAAGTTTTGACTTGTTCATTTCTTTTTTGAATGAGCATTTAAACAATTTTCTGCAAAATGTTTACATGACAACTAATTACATCCTGTCAATTGAACAATTTACTGTGGAATGTTAACTTGTTCATACCTTGCTAATTCAAAAGTTAATTAATTGTCTGCCAATTGTTCAAATGACAACTTATATCGTCGCGTAATTTGTTTTTCTTTTTTATGGTCTAGGAAGTGAATAAGTGACATTTTGCACATGATTGATGAAATGACAAGATATGAAAAGTTGTCACTCAAACATTTTGCAGCAAATTGTTCAATTGACAGGATGTTGCAAGTTGTTATGTACTTACGTGTACTTAATTATGTGACAAGTTATGTACTTACTAAATTCATAGTAGCAACGGTCGTTGTTGGTACTGTCAGAAACCTGGATGTGAGCATCACTTTCGGCATTCACCCAGAATTTAAACCTGAAGCTGCCAGGAGACCTAAGTCTTTGCTCAACAAATGTCCATTGTTTCCATTGGTCTGACGGTGTGTCGGTTATGTTAATGTAGATCCTTTCGTTTATGGCTGTACAAAAGTTAGACAGTCTATAATATTTGTGAGCAGTAAGATAATATTATCAGCTCATTTTTACTTGAACGAAGTAGTTCATTTAATGCATGATGTAATGACCTACAGGAAGAAATGAGCAAATCTATGGATTGATCTCAGTAATTAATTTACCAGTCAATAATAATTAATTTTCAAGATGAAACTGATTGAATGATGGAATAAATTAATAAATAAATTAATTAATTTAATAAATAAATAAATAAAATAAATTTCTTATTTTCCTTTACACATGCAAAGAGTGGATTGTAAGGACCAGGAACTATCCGCCGACTGTGTAACGTTAAATTATCCACACATCTTTCTTTCGTAACCATGATGTACACATTCCACTCGCTCTCCACCCTTCCCACCCCCACCCAACCCCGGGGTCACATCAGATTGTTGCTGTGTCTGTCTTCGTGTTGCACCTAACAGTGAATCGTGCTTAACTACAACGACTTTTTCAAAATTTGTACTAGTTAGATCAAACTGTAAATGAAATCTAGGTCGACCATTGTGTCTGTTTGATACCTCAGGGTCCCCACTACGGGAGGAGGGATCCTGATTGTCTAACACCCATGATGGTACTTTGCTTGCAATTCACTTTTGAAATTCGAAACCTTTCCCCCAGCTAACCCTGGTATAGGATTACTGTTTTGACGACAGTAATCTCAGTATTGAAATATTGAGAAGGCGTCAAGCGCTCTGATCATAGCTATCAATAATGGTATCGAAACAGCCGCTTTGAAATCCTGAACCACAAAGTTATACTTAAAACTTATGTTTAATACTTATACTGCAAAACCTAGTATTTATCCAAATAACTATCTTTAAATGTGACCAGTGACCAAGACCGGGCAAGTTTTCCGAGAGGGATTTGATCACTAGTTGCTTTCAGACATTTTACAAAACAACCGCTACAAACCTGGTAACTGTGCTGGAGTAGCCCTGTCCCTATCACGGTCATTCCTGCGACTGTTGCTACTTCCTGATCGACGGCGATTATTTGAACGTCTGTTTGTCCCTGATCCACGTCGGTTATTTGAACTTCCACTGGATCCAGAGCCACGTCTATTATTTGGATTTCTGCTGCTATCTGATCCTCGTTGATTATTTGAACCTCTGTTAGATCCCGATCCACGGCGGTTATTTGAGCTTTGGTTGCTTCCAGATCCACCTCGATTACCTGGATTTCCGCGATTTCCTGATCCACCACGGTTATTTGAGTCTCCGTTT
This sequence comes from Stichopus chloronotus, assembly GCA_021234535.1. NCBI lineage: Eukaryota > Metazoa > Echinodermata > Holothuroidea > Aspidochirotida > Stichopodidae > Stichopus > Stichopus chloronotus. Next base: position 7,431,064 of record SFZH01000008.1, read on the forward strand.
GCTCCTGATCCACGTCGGTTATTTGAACTTCCACTGGATCCAGAGCCACGTCTATTATTTGGATTTCTGCTGCTATCTGATCCTCGTTGATTATTTGAACCTCTGTTAGACCCCGATCCACGTCGATTATTTGATCTCGAGTTTGATCCAGATCCACGGCGATTGCTGCGACTTCTGCTTGAACCACCTGAAAGCATAACATGATATAGTTGCAATTTCAGTACAGAAGCTTTTTCTTTAGGTCATCTATGTCACCTACCTAATTTGTACAGCAAAACAGCTCTACAGCAGAATCTTTGCGTGCTTGTTGTCCTCGAGTTAATGTATCATTCTCATGAGTCGTAACAAGACGAATTTATGCATATAAAATCATTCACTTCACACAGACAATGATTTTCTAATCAATGCCAAACAGTCGAATAGCTGCATACATTTCTTGTTTTGGGGGTATCGGGATGGTTACTTGGGGTTGCAAAAGATTTCTTTTGAAACAACTTTGTCGTCATAAACAGCTCACTCAACATGTGCCCCGAATGCAGCTTACATTACATTATTAATGATGATTAAAGCAATGCCCAAATCAGTAATCTTTAAAACTCATATTGAAAGTATCGACAAATATTAAGTTAAGAGACCTACGTGTCTAGATGAGACACATTGACGATTGACGTTGTGTAATTAAAACACTGTACTCAATAAATTACTAACGCTTAGAACATTGCAACACTAATTTAGCTGTCGAAATAGCCACAAACAGGAAGATCATAGCCTTAAACAACATCCCATGAGAAGTGATCGGAGAGTCAGATTACATCGCAAATTTGAAATCATTTTGAAATGAGCGCTTAATTTTATCTGGCTTTCGCGGCACAACGAAAGCTGTATTCTGTCGTGATTGGGGTTATGCCATAAATATGCAAGATAACACTAAATCAATATTTTCTCTTTCCGATATCACAATATGTGGTAAAACAGAATGTGCTCTTTGAACGGAAATGGTCTGAATCGTTAATCTTCCATCATTCTCTTCTGTTTGATAAAAATCTGCGAATTAATATCTATGCCAAGTTCCTTTCAAGAGAACCTTTGTTTATTAGAATGATAATTACAGTAGTTTTTCTGGTAAAAAATTAGCTGAATCGGGCCCTGTGATTAACGCTTGGCACTTCAGTGCAAATTGCACCGCAACGACTCTCCTCTGAAACGCATTTCGTTTGGAAATTAGTCCATATTTGGACAACTAGACTACGGTGCCCTAGTTTGTCTTGTTTTTACAACCTTATAAAGTACAGTCGTCACTCTTTTGGTGTCCTTTCGAAAACGCAGGTGTTAACAGCACATCCTGCCTTAAGCCACGCCTTGTGTGAACACTGGAAAAAATCTATGCCCCACACACAGAGAGCATGAATTTATTCCTTTTCAAACAAAGAACGTCCACATAGCACATAACTTTGTGTTGGCTATACTCTGCTGTGAATATTACTAGCCTATGTATCAAAGGTTTCTGATCTACTGAAATCTCTTTCGTATCAAAATACGCTGGTTTGGTGTCACAAAAATGAGCAAGACGAGCCCCTCCGATTCGAAGTTGTCATCGTAATGACTGGAAGCACGTACTTAAAATAAGAAGAAATTATGAATATCTATAATTCCTTGTCTTTCAATAAGACGAGTTTAGAGATGATTTTCACACTTGATGTTCAAAATCGTTGTTTACATTTAAAATGCACTCCCAGATCTCCCCCTGTGCTTCAGATGGTGCAACGTTTATACCTATCACTCCATCTTACTTACTAGCATCTTAATTTTTTATTATTTAATGTTTTGTATTAGTTTTTTTTTGGTTTCATTTGTGTTTTATTTTGTGATTTTCAATGCTCTAGCCCTTTCCCTATTAATTGTTTCCTTTTCTTTATGTACATGCATGAGGGACTCTGGGAGGATGAGGGTCTCTGACTTTTTACCCTTTTTTCTAATGTCAATTAATAAAGGAATTTGCGCTATCGTTAAGTTCAGAATAGGATTTTTTTACCACTAACTTTGAAGTTGAACGTTCTGAAATGTCATCAAATTTGCTGTTTCCAACTTTTGACTCTAACCGACATAGTTTCAGCGATTTTTAGCCCTGCAATCAGATATCCAACTTGATCTCATCTCAGAACCCCAAAAGGTATAAGTATGTGTGTATACTGTGAGAGCCAATTCCAAGGTTTATTTATTTGTACTATGTGGGATTGGCTTCCCCAAACTATAGACGCAAATTACTATTTATCTCCACCATTGATAACATTGGCAAAACGTAGCGGTGTGATGCCGGCCACAGAGTAATTTTCATGCTCAATAAAACAAAACTTGGTTGATTACGACGTATGCGATCTTTGTAAACATTATATATTGATGGCGGTGACACAATGGATAAGCAATACCGTTAATATCATAAACATTCAACAGCAGCAAGAAGAAGAGGTTAATAAAATGCGTTGTTTATACAATACAGTAATCCACCATTTATATAGGACACTTCCCGCACACCTGCTGTGATCTGGAGACACTGTAAAATGGGCGTGAATGATGTAGGAGATGCCGGCATTAAAATTGTAAAATAAGAAATTACAAGGCATCTTCCAAGACCTTCACATCCTTTGCTTCAATTGGTGTTGGTGTAAAAGCATTGCAGGGCTGAAATTAACATACAATATTCCGGACAAGTAGGGTGTGTATTGTAGTGCCTGCGCTATATTCTGAGCTTCCTGTTTGTTTTTTTATTTTTTTGGGGGGGGGGGGTTACAGCGAAGGGCTCAGAGAGTGACAATGTACAAACCGGATGAACCAATCCGCCTCTCCCTTATCCTCTGTCTCTCCCTCGCGGCCTCCTCCTGTCGCTGACGTTGCCGTCTCTCCTGTCGTTCCCTTCTTCTCGACCGTCTGTTTTCGTTCTCTCTTTCCCTGTTTTCCCTCTCCGAAACGTCTGCATCACCGCCGTCGATACCGCACGATTCGTCGTTGACGATCTTCCATTCGCTCGTAGCGCCAATGCTGGTCACGCCGACGAACCATTGACTTGGGGTATGTGGAGTGTCATCCCTCCATCTGGCGATCGTCTGTTTGTCGTTTCCATCTGGTACCTCTACGATAATGACACCGTTGCACAGCTGTACGAAGAAATCTTGCCAGTCTCTGCGAGTGTAATGAATGAATGAATGAATGAATGAATGAAAGAATGAATGAATGAATGAATAAATGAATGAATGAAAGGTTTATGCACAGCCTCTACCTTGACTACAAGGCATGCACGGTCTTGCTGAAAACAAAATAAGCAATGTTAAATAGTAGAAAACAATTTTAAATAATAGAAAACAAAATGGAAAGAACATCAAATGTATACAAAAGGCACTTACTTAATATTGAGCTTCATTACAAAATTATTCGCATTAGAAAAGAGAAAATGTTTTAGGTGTTTCTTGAGACTATGTATAGTGTGCATGTTCCGGAGATCAACAGGGAGAGAATTCCACAATTCAGGACCACAAATTACAAATAATGTGTCACAGAGGGTAGAAGTATTATTTGGTAAGACAATTGCATTAGAAAGAGTAGAGGTGGTGAAGAGATCGGATAAGTAGACCGTGGCTAAGCCATGGAGGCATTTGAAAACCATTAAAATAACTTTGAAAAAGATTCTTTCGCGAGCACGCAAGCAGTGCAGTTGAACAAAGAGGTCAGAAACATGTTCTCTTTTCTTTCTACCATAAATTAACCTAGCAGCACAATTTTGAACAATCTGTAGTTTATTCACGAAACTCTGATTAATACCATAATACAAGCAATTACAATAATCGATCTTAGAGAGAACTAATGCCGTAACAAGAGTCTTAAGCTGATCAGAATTTAAATACGGTTTGAGCTTAGAAAGTTTACGAAGGACAGAAGAGCAGAAGGAAGCAGTAGCAGAGATTTGTTTGACAAACGTAAGCTTATTATGTAGGCAAACACCAAGACTTTTTACGGAGTTGGCGAACCTTACACAATCATTGTTGTTTATTAAGGTGCCACCAATACTGATGTCACCCAAAACACTGTCACGGCCAAGAAGAATAATTTCGGTTCTACTAGGGATTAAACACAGAAAGTGAGAATTCATCCAAGAAGTTAAAAGTGTAATTATAGCAAGCCTTTTTTTTAATTAACACTGTTAGAATATTAAATCTGAATATCATAAAACCTTCAGGCTGTGAATGGAATGATAAATTTCAAGTTTAGCGAATTAGGCTAACAGGGATGCTCCTAGAATGGAATAACTTGGTCACATACAGTATTGTCATACGTCCATAATAGGAAAAATCAGACGCGTGTAAGGGGTTTTCAGCAGTGAGGTTTATCCTTAGGTCGTAGTCCTTCTGCTCTCGTTGGGCGGGCAGGATTATCTAAGGGGAGAGCAATCATCAGTTTGTGTGGAGTGTAAGAGTCAATTTTTGGCTTCCACTATGTCCGGAAACGGCTATTCCCAGATGTCCCTAGCTATATGCATGTACCCAGCCTTGAAAAAGGCGTCTCATATATGCAAATTCTCAGTTAATGAGAAAAACTTCCATGAATGAAAAATGGAAACAATATGGATTGCTGTTATTTTAAATATGTCTGGCTATAAATTTGAGTTCAGCAGTCGCACGTTAACCATTAAAAATATCATAAGGTTGGTACGAGCCAAACATCTTTTAAGGTCGAGTGCATATACCATCTAAGCGGAGCGCCACATCAGTTGGCGCTGAGCGTGACGGAAATGCTTTGGCCAGAAACACCTTCCACGTTACCAAAAATGGCACTTTACGGGTCATTTTCGTCATTCATGTTCACTACAAATAAGTGTAGTTTAATACGTTTTAAACGTAAAAGTAAATATATTTGGGGGTAAAAATGTGACTGATGGTGACGCGTCCTTACTGGTGACGCCACTAGTAAAATGTAATGTAAGGTAGTCTACGACAGTGTTGGGAACAATTAAAATCATAACAATGAACATTTTTTGTTTGCGAAACGCTATTAGATTTTGTCGTTAAAATAACAGAAGTTGGTCACTGGGGGATTTCCATATACATACTCGCATAAATCAACGCCGGTCAGGCTCAGTTAAATGTCGAAAAGTCTGAAACGTCCACCTAGCTAGTGGCGGGTTGCCACTTACCCCGTTAAGATGTTTCGTGCCCACTGATCCAGAGCAGGTGTCGCTCCTCTTTCGTCAATCAGGCAAAGGAACCTGTTGGCTTCGGCTCCAATAACTAAGATACAAACGATGAGATAATAATTGCAATGGTGTTTGATCGAGTACGTGATTTAAAACAGTCCTGTGGTTCGCTCACAACGGCAGAGTACGCTGGTCGAAATGGCTTAGGAAGACAGAAGACGTCCAGGGATTTTGCAGCAAATTTTCAGGTTACATCAAAACGAAAATGACGCACAGTTGAAATTTCTTTCACAGCAAGTAGTCCTTTTACATATCGAAACAAATTTTCATTCAGATAGTGTAAATATTGCATATTTGGATTTTATACTACCGTATATGTAATATTAGACTGTTTTTAGAGAGAGTTGATCTTCGACAATGTACTCAATGATTACAGTGATTACTTATGAAGAGACATTTTTATTCATCAAATACAGGCTAATTAAATGATTAATTAAATTAAATTGTCCGACACCATCACAGATCCCTTGACCGTGATAGAAATTGAGTTATTTGTTGCTCAAGAATAATTTTTTTTCTACCAAACTTTTAAAATTTAAATGACGCATCTTCCGTAACTCACCGTATATGCGTTATGCTTTCAGGAGATGAAGCTTTTATAGATGTTCAATGATGAATGGCGTAACAATAATTAAATATATTTTCTCTGACTTCTATGTCGTTGCATTTTATACGCCCTGTTTCAGTATGGTAGACGCGGAGAATGCATTGCTCGCCTATGTGAATTTACTACAATTAAATATCATGCATGATAATGTTACCGTGAATTAATGTATCACAAATCGGAATATGGAAATACGTTACATAATCATGAACATAGTTTCGGTCATATTTTAGCCATTTAAAATGTGCATGAAATTCCAATCACCAACGTTTCCCTGACGTCACGATTTCATTTCAAAGAGACTATGTCGTTAACCGTGAACGAGTTAAACTCCAGACACACTGACCTATTTGGTAGATGTCATCCACGAGCCCTTTCCGCGGGGAGAAGGTTATAATTAGATCCCGTGTACCTTTGACTCTGAAATGGATGGTGCACGGTCTGGAATCCAACTTTTCAGGAAACCAGAAATACTCTCCGGGAGTGTCGATTAAATAAACTCTCTCTTCAGGAACTGAGGAGGGGGACGAGACAAAACGATCGTTATGAGAGAAACAAAACGAAAAGAGACAAAGATAATAAAAAAAAAACTTTGCTAACCCGGTCAATGTTTAGGAGATGAAATTCAGTGCTAGACAATTTATCAGCCATCGACTTTTTTTTAAACAGAGATATGATACGAGAATTTTCGCTCTATCTTCGTACAGAATGTAAAATAGTATATTCGACCTTCCGCTTTGCTTTTACATTTCTTGTTTCATTTTTCTACAGTCTCCGAGTTTTTGACTCATTTTCCTACAGTTTCTGAGTTTTTCAATTGCAACCATGCAAAATATAAGGATATGCAAAATTGGATACTTTGCACTCTAAATTTCCTGGAACGTATTGTCTTATGACTAACTGACTTTACTACCATCCGTGCAGGCCATAGATGTGTCATTCTCTCCCCCCCCCCCCCCTCAACCTGGTGATCAACTAAATTACCTACGGACCCACAACCTACCTCTGCACTGACGGCACATAACAGCAAGCAAGGGTGCCCTCAAAAGGATAAACAAATGAACAGTATATATGGCTACCCTAGGCGAGTTTACATGGACTGAAAACGTCGCAACGTGCACCTCTTGAATTTAGTAACTTACCCCCAACTTGGGGATAAGATACTCAATTTGACACCCTTGAAGTGCGCCTCTCTGTGTCACTCTGACGTCACATGTAGACTTGGTACCAACACTTATAAAAGTAAGCTCACCCATAATTTCTTTCATTCGTACATTTATTTTTCTCAATATATATCCTGACTGCCGTAGAGTTACATACTTACACAGGATGTACCCTCTACCACAACACAGATGAGCCATGTCGACCCCCATTTTGTGTTTCAATCTTTCAAATGAAAAGTGAAATGGAAATTTTGAGATTGACAACTTCTTCAGGTCATTAAAAAAAAAATTATCTTTAATATTTGCGAGATTTGTATATCACTTCGTTCTGACTTATGTTTAGAATCAGTGATTGAATTTTTACTTACCTCTAGCCAGGGCTAACCCCAAAAATGGGATTAAGAGAAGAAGACGCATCCTGAGACTTCTTTAGCTGTAGAGAAGGCATGAGAGTTGATTTATAATAAACGCACATAAGCACTAACAAACGTTATTGTGTATATTTTCTAATTTCTTTTGCCGGAATACTTGTAAAATTTCCCTACGTCACCGTTTAGTTTGCCTCGCTACAAAATATTATGACGGTTCGTGACAAGTGGTTTGAAGGCAGGTTCACCAAAACGGTGGCCATACATTTGCAATTGAAGGGTTCTTTGAGTGACTTATTTGTAAGAAAGCTCCCCCCCCCCCCACCACCTCAGTACTGTCGAAAGACAGCATTGGTAGTAGTTATAGTTATAACATAAAGCAATTGCTATAGTACAAAGCAATTTCTGTTCACACTCTGCAGAGCATCGTGAGAGAACAAAGCTGTTCATTGTTGGAGCATATTCGCAATGGAAAGAATGTGTGCTCTGTCCCCTTCAAAAGTGGGAAAAATTTATTTCAATCTTTAACTTAGAAAAATTAAAACTAAAAAAAGTTCGTAAGACGTATCTGTCGTAAAGTTCTCTTCCTTGTTGAATCGAACAACATTGATATCACTCATATGCGTTATAGTTTCTATTAACCTAAGAACGTTTTATGACGTTTTTGTATAATTGAAGAAGCTACTGAAGACAAAAAGCCTTAATGAGGTTTTATTCAAGATGTGAGTGACCTTAACCATCTTCATAAGATGGATAACAAAACCATAAAGAAATGCAACTTTGCGTTAATGGTAATGTGCACACTTTTTACTAAGTAATAAAATTAGGTGATTATCATATAAAAGTCACATAATTACAGGAAAGACAAAATGAAAAAAAAAAAGTAGGAAAATTTCAAATTAACAACTTACCCCAAGTTCCTCCTCAAAGCTTATTAAATGAAAGTGGTTTGTGTATCCTCTGGTGGCGTAAATGATATACGATTTTGATGGGATAGTTTGCCCGGACGTGAGCTTCAAGTGATGAGATTTTCATAGTTCCCACACACGTGTTCCGTTCCGACACACTGTTCAGGGTTTACGTCTGTCATGGGTGTTAGATTGTTAGCTTTCATTACCGGCCAGAGCTTACGTACATCGTTACTGATATTTTAAAGTGTTTTTTATGTTTTATTTTGGACACGATGACGTCATGTGAGGTGTTTATCACTGTGTCACTGCGTCAACATTCTGGGTCCTTTCTGTTTTGTTTGTTTGGTATAGTTTCGGAATAGTTTTACATTTGTAGAACAATACAAAAGAGATAATTCAAACGAAGTTTCTTAAAATGCATGTGTATTTACCACAATTTTTTTTTCAACAATTCACGTGTTCCTAATCAGGTGGTGAAATGTAATGGAAAACAACGAAAGTCTGAAAACTTAATGACAGAAAACGAACACATTAGAAGACATTAAGTAGGAAGGATGATCCATGATGGTAAAACTGAACATTCCGTTGGTAAGAGTATGGAACCTAAGCTACAGGCTACAATTACGACAATCTGTGCAATTTTCTGATCATTAATGGCACTGGCAGATCTATTTGAGAGGTATTCCTTAACTCTGGTAGTCAAGTGACTTTTAGTTTTACCAATGTAGGTTTGATTCTGCTCACATGAACCTTCAAATGAACAGACAACATTCGGCTTTCAGGGTCAGATCGGTCACGTCTTCCAATGGAAAATACTCACTGACTTTGAAGGTATCGAAAATAACTTTTTGTTGACCCTTTTAAAGGGCTTTGTCACAAATTTCTTAAAATCTCAGAGGCACGCCCGATGAGAGGAGTACTCATTGTATACTCAGTGTCATTATTCTCTACCAGATTATTTTTCCCTCTGGTCAAATTTCCTACGAGGGAAACTATTGACACAGTCATCAAAAATCTTCCTAGGGTAACTTTTCATTGGCAAAAAAAAGCTGTCTCTATTTTGATATTTTACCATGGAATGTGGACAACTTGTTGCAAACAATTAAAAACACAGTTTAGGAAAAGAAAAATCGACTCTTCTGCTTCCATGGACAAACAGCATAAAAAGTGAGGATTACATTCGTGTTAGTAGGTTTTCCTTACACCTTTTGGAGTGTACGCTCGATTGTAAACATTAAACATGCATTTCAAGAACCTTTTCGTTTTCAGTTACTCTTTTGTATTTTTGTCTGTTTGTTATTTTTGTTTGTTGTTTTCTGTTGTCATTGTTTCTTGAAAGTGTTTTTTTTTTCCTTTAGATGTATTACATTACAGGGTGTGATTTTGTGGCTCTCTGCCAGAGGTGGCCAACCTGCCACAACAAACGAGCCAAGTGTAACCCACGGAGAGACATCTTGCTGCCCAAGACCTCTTTTGAACAGAAATGGAAATTACAGAAAACGGGAAAAAGTGAACTGAGGGAGGGAAAATGAGCAAAAAGTGGAATTTCAAAGTAGAAAAGACATTGTCCACATAAATGCTTGTGACAAGTGTTATTTTTGTCGTCATATCTTGCATTCACTACATCATCATATCAATACTACCGATGTTTCAGTTCCTGCCATACATGTGTGTGGATGCATACTACTATTTCATTAAAAATTAAAAAAAAAACTATTGAAAACGTTGGATGATTTTCTTCCTCCGCACATAGCGTAGTATACTGAGAATGACAATAGAGGGTGGGCTTGCAACCCCCCCCCCTCCCCCATCGGGGAAGTTTAAAGGTGGCAATATGGCGAGGTCGTAGTCAAACATATCTGACATTCGTTGCATTGCGTTTAAGTTGGCTCTCTGCGGACCAGTTTGCGCAAGTCACCGACCCGACTACTACGGTGGCGTAGCCAATAGAGATGTATGTTAGAAATCAGGTGACCGTATGGGATGTCAAGATGGCAGCCCCCTGGTGTACTGAGGACAAAGTGTCCAAGTCATTGACTTGTTTCCGGTCTGTTCAATGAGCGGCCAGCATGAAACCCGACTAAAACACGACGAAACTGTTTGATACTCGTTACGACTTACTTGAAACCAGTAGGAGTTTCATTTGCACGCAGACGTCCCGTGACAGTGCGTGTGCTGCTAGCACGCTTTACCATGAGAAACTGTTAAATCGTGCGTCCAATTTTGCGACACATTGCACCGACGCAATTCCAATCCCACGTCCAGTCGCAGGTCGTTTTGTTGCAGTCGGGTCTATCATTGTACAGTAATCTTAACTACGTACAAAACAACACAATAATCTTGCTTTATTATGATATTCTCGCTATATTATGTGAGAAAATATGGGGTATCCTTCTGGAATTCGCATGATTTTTAAATAAAAAAATGTAACTAATATTAATGTAGTTATGGAATATTCAAAGGCATTTTTTTTTACCATCGTAGAGAATTTTACACTATTTTTCAGTTAAGACAACGTTAAAATCTAGAATTATTACATCATCAATATTTACTTAGATGACTTTTTCCCGCATCCGATAGCTACTTTCTCTTTTCGTTCTTCAGCTCTCTTTAAGGGGCTAGACTAGACAATCTTACCTGATTCACGGAATTCCTTCTTTTGTCTTGAATTAGTCACGTATAGTTTTCCACATTTTTGAAAGTTTTGTGTGACAATAGAAAACAATGTCCATATTCAAATCATTATTTAAAGAAAAATGTCATACAAAATAACAAATTTAAGTGAGCAGCGTGCAACAATCAATACTTTCTTTGAAGGATGAGTAGACCGATAGTGATGCATTTAGGTATACACGTTTGACATGAGACAATCTGCTCTGGGGAACGGATGGCGGTACACAGATACCGTGGTTATTGGTGAAGGGTTTCTCACATTCTTCTTCATAAATTAACTGTTTTCGTATTTCTTTGACGTTTATGTTGTGTGTCCATATGTTCCAACTATCAGACACCGTCTTCTCGCCTCTCTTTTTTTTCACCCCCACCTCCCATCACTCTCTCTCTCTCTCTCTCTCTCTTTATTAACTGTTTACTTAAGAGAATTGAAATATTTAGAATGCAATAAAGTCAATCAATTGTGACAGATGTCAACATACATCAATATATCGTCTGGAGCCTAGCCTTGGAAATGTGACACATTTCTTTTGTGCATGCTTACTTTTGTGGGTGTTGCTCGACAAACGTTTTTAGTATCCCAGACTTGATTCATCGATTTAAATCAACAAATACAAAAAATTCTGTTCTGATCGTGAAATTGTATATGTGTGTATGATGTTACAGCTGATGATAACGCACTGCAAGGTCTTTGTGAATAAGTTATTGAAAATTTTCTTTGTTTTTTTCTTGTAAATTTTTGTTGTAAAATTACGGTTGATTGTAGTTTTTTATTGAAATACCGATTAAATAAGTTTACATGTCAGCGTTAAAAATCTTTACCCGTTTCTAGTTAATTGCAGGAGATTAACAGTCAAACAGACAAACATAGAAAAACAATTATAGATACATACAACTAGATAGACAGACAGACAGACAGACAATTGTGCATTTAATTGAGAACAAAGCCTTAAAAATGCAGAAGTTAGTGATCATTGACGTCGATAGCGTCTAATGATGATTGGCACATATTAATGTACACCTATTACAGGACATATCAGACACTTATCCAGATTTCTCAGATGCAGAACTTGATGAAGAACTTACAAGAAATAGTTTGGCTTCATAGTTGACCCCCCCCCCCCTCCTTCCTTGCAGAGGATGGAGGTGTCCTAAGCATGTTCCTCAAGTTGAAAAAAAAAGATCGCTTGTCTGCAATAATGAGAGCGACATCAATGTATAAAAAAATGGCAACAAGTTGGATTGCTTTCATCTAGACTTTTCGCTTGTTAATCTTCCAAAGAATTTAAAGTCTTAAAGTCTAGGCGAACCGAAAAATCTAAAGGTCGTCTGCATGTACAAGCTAACAGGAGCTATTTCCTGTTTATTTTGCCAAACACCTCATTACCTAAAAATAAATGTAGCTTAAATACGTTTCAAGAATTTTTTGTTTTGTTTTTTGGTTTAGGTGCCATACCGAGCAGGTCCTCTCTCATACCCCTTGCGCCATTGTGTGTGACAAACTTCTTTCATTTAAAATATTGTTTCCTTTCCACGTTTTACAACTTGCCACCATTAGAGAAGAATGTGTGCCATACATGCCCTAATTGACTGTAAACAGACTTGAGCAAGTCGAATTATGATGTCATAATCCTTAAATCAGGGTGGATATCAGTGTGGTTCTTTGTTTTCTTTACCTATAATTTCCACGAATGCCAGTACACTTATACACATTTTGTGTTGAATTACTGGGACGTAATCGAACTATTCCTAGACTGCTTTTAATCTAGGCATAACGGTTGAAAAAAATTGACAATAAATTGTAAGGAAAAACAAACGTTTCTTCTAATTTACAAGTTGTCAGTTTATGATATCATAATTTTTATATAGTGCCAAATTATGATGTCTTACCACGTTAACAGCCAATCTAGGATAAATTTGGCGACGAAGTTAGTCTCCCATTTTAAGAGTATTATTCCATTGTCAAATGTTTTAACTTCAGTTCTCCTTCAAGTGTCGACTTAAGGATAATATGGTGTAGCTCCTGTTTAATCGTTTATAATAAGGTATTCCGCATTTCCATTTAACGGTGTGCCCAAGGCAAATGCATGACATTTCTCCCGACACCTTTGGTGTTTCAAATATATTCATACTACTTGATTTTTAATGAAATTTCCCACCAATTGCTGGTGAATTTATTGATCTGCTGCAAACAAGTACGCAGCTGGACAGATGGCATTGTTCGGTTCTGGATGACAAAATACATCCCAAATTCTTGTCAGGCATTGAAAGCCTGAAACAAATGATAGGAAATAAGAAATATGCGAAAATATCTGAAAACAGATATAAATGTGGAATAAAAGTACAAGAATAGCACCTGTTTACTATTAAGGTAAGGAAGAAACATTGTAAAGCTTTTACCATTATATATTAAGATTGATCGTTAACATTAAAGTACATGTGACAATTGGAAAACACATTTTGGAGTATTGACCAACTATATCACTAAAATGTTGAAAATAGTCACAATTTTCATAAAAATCCATCAAACGTTGACCATTTTACAAACGAATTTCTCTTTTAAAATTGCATCATAAATAAACATAAGCTAAATATGTAAATTTCTTACGTCCAGGGACGGACTCACCTGATATGCCTCACGTTATCCTTTTTTTACTAAACCTTTATTTCAAGGACAACTGACAATCCGACATGCCCTGAGGGTTGTAATTGTGGAAGCACTTATTGTCGTCTGTAGAAATATTGATATCACTTAGCAGTGTGAAACACAGTTACATTAAGTTATTAAGAGATAAAATGTAAAAGCCTAACAAAAGAAATACTGACACTGTGCAACACCCTACATCACTGTCAAACTCGAATATATATCTCAAAATATCTCTAAAACGGTACTAGATACAAACACAGCTCCAACGGATTATCTCTCAGTATTTCAAGGTGCAACTTTTGAATGAGGCTAATTTTTTTCCAGATGCGTGTCACTTGGTATTTAATGTGCATTCCCGCTAATTTTCTACTGCGGGCATACACACAGAGAAAAACACAAAAGCACAAATTTGTGAAAGGAGCATATTGAGTTGTTGTTTTTTTTTTTTTAAATTAGGAACATTTTCCCCAAACCAGTCTTGTCAAACTGTTAGAATTCCCACGTGTAACATTCAAATGAGCATTAGTGCCTGCGATAGTAAGGTTCAATTTAGTTTTGGAAAATTCGTGACCAGACAGGCTTTTTTCTAATTCATATACATACAACCAGTGCAGTCAGTGTACATAATTCTACTGGTGGATGTAAGCCTTGACTCAGTACGCTTACTATGGCTATTGCCACTTGGTCGAAATCCTCACAAATTTATCAATATGAGCTCAATGTACCCCTTATAATTTGTCAAGAAACTTCTGTAAGTTTTATGTTCTTCACCAGTCAACAGACTGTAACGAAACAGGAAGTACTGTTGTATCGTTTGCAGTTTTTTCAATACCGTACTGTGAGGCTTTTGATATTGCTTAAAGCCTGTTGAATCTCGCTTGCACGCTAATGTGTTGGATTAATGACATTTGATTGGTCAGTTAATTACAAACGAGATGTGTCCAATCGTTCGTTTAGGTTTTCAGTGTTCCTTTAAATGCTATATGTATTGCAAACAGTGTATGCTTGTAAAATAGAATCCATTGCAAAATAAGAAAGCGGTTTGGTTTTCGTGGGTTTCCGAGGTACAGGCAGAAAGGGCAAAGAGTCAACTGCGCCATGGTCCAACTACGCCGAGGAACGACTGAGACGCGGTCCAACATCCCTCTGCCTTTATCGTGACGTAAGTCCCCTTGCTACGATTTTTTCCATCACGATGAGATATCTTCGATAATGTCTACGCACGTAATTTGATTTTGGATTATCGTGCGAAAGTCGGTCTCACACGCTATAGCGTGTACCTCATACGCCGGTTCTTCTAGGAGTCAATTACTGTCCGACAACATAAAACCTGTAGTGGGGCAAGAAGTGTTGAAAGAAAAGGGGGGTTTCCGATCATCAGTTATACAACAGATACATAAACGATACCGCGCGATTGTCTGCAATTCGGTCATACACATTGCGAAAGGCTGCTTCACCTAAAGATGTGAACGAAATTCTTTGAGCGTGCATTTACGCTGCGATAAGACCCACACGATTGCTGAAAATCCTGTTGTATCGTGTCGAACAAGTCCTCACAATCTGCTATCTTGTCGTGTTGTAATATGTCGTACAACGTGTGAGCCTTGACGGACTCTAGTCAACAGCGCCTGGGCTTTTTGCCTCGACGCAATCGTCAGCGGGGCCTCCTTTCTTGCTTTGTTAGCGTTAATAATGCTAAGTGAAAATAATACTGTACTTGTACTATTATTGATATCTATCCTTATCACTATCACCATCATCATGACCATCATTATTATTCTTATTATTATTTCTTCTCTCTCACAACCACTCGTTTGGTCTATCGTATCTCTTGTTTCTCAGACCTCACCCGGACTCTGGGAGGTCGAGCACTTGTCTTAGAATGTGTGCACTACCCAGTGATGCTACCTTTATCTGTAGTCTAACTTCGCGATTGCCTGGTATCTGTCCCAGGTATGACTCAAGGCTGCTTGCGATGGCTCCTAGTGCTCTAACCACCACGGGGACAACTTTTGGCTCGACGTCTATGGTGTGTGTAGCGTGCCAAATGTCTAGAAATTGACATAAGTCTATGTCGAATAAATCCTCATATGTCAGTTTCTCCCAAAGACATATAAATTGACATTTGTCCATTTAATCTTACATGTGACAGTCTCATCCAATCATAGTTCTAGAAACTGTTATGTGCCGTTATTATACAATAGAATCTCGAGAAACTGACAGATGCCAACTTAAATTGGCATATGTACGATTTAATTTTGCATTTGACAGTTTCTTCCATTCATAGTTCTAGGATCTGTCATGTGCCCTAATATGTCCAGTAGAATCAAGAGAAACTGACATATGCCGATTTAAAATTGTCATACTGTCACCAAACCGCATTTCAAATCAATTGAAGTGCACTTTTACTGACTGTATTGTCTAGAGATATCAAATACATCAATAGACGAAATAAACGAACAGTAGAGATATTTCGGTGCAAGAAAACACACCCTGACCGTTGCTCTTGCAAGCTGTTAAAAGTGAGGGGAGTAGATCACCAACCTCGGGGGGGGGGGGGGTTCTCAATGCAAGTGTACGGGTATCGGGCGAAACGTAGAAACATGGGACGCCTTCTTGCTGTGAGGTCTAACGAGATCAGTTTTCCTTTTCCTTTGACATGTCTGTGTGAGTATGTGTGTAAGACGTGCAACATGGTGTTACGTTTGGCAAAACTTTGACACCACGGCAACATTAACACACATAGGACAGGGAGCTGGAAATATATCCAAACAAAGCTGTAAATACATGTCCAGGTGTATATATAGGCAATTAGGCATGTTAATATTCTTGAACCAGCGAATCGTTGGGATCTTCACCTTCATCCATTACTATGAGAGGGAAAAAGGACTGCAGCCAGTGGGTATTCAGACAGAGAAAAGCAACAGTTTTTCATGTTTCGCAATTTCCGACTTTTACTACGAAAATGTTTTGTGATGAATGGGCTGGGTAAAAGCACACTGAACTGGACCTGCTTGTTTCAATGCTGCTTGTTGCTGCAATTCATCAGACGGTATTACCAGTTCGAAAACAAATTAAATACTCCCTGGTGAAATCACCATATTCACCGATGCAGTCACTTATTTGCATGTACAAGATACGGGCAATGTCAAGTACAGTCGTTACCCGCTGATGTACAGCTTATGCGCACACAATTTGATCAAAGATCAGCATTGGATCGTACCAATTCTGCAGGTGGAAAGTTATGTGATAAGAAAAGGAACGTGTCAGTTGCGCCATCCAGCTAATACATGACAAACCACGTGTGATCAGCGATGACTGACAAATTGTTAGGTTCAACACTTTTTTTCGAATATACCTTTGTGACGGTACAGATGTTTTTTCATAGGGCCAGCAAGGTTATTTAGCAGTAGGGTTGTATCTACTCCAGGAATAGGGACGTACTGCGTAATCAATTTAACGAGGTCTCAAAATTGCCTCCTGTTCAACATGAAAGGCTGCTTACAACTTACGACAACTGGTGCGTGAGCATTCATTGGTATTTATTGTGTTCTCGAATAACAGGTGAGATGTGCCACAATATCACGAGCAGAAAGAGAGAGAGAAGGGGGATTGAATCAATTAGAAATTGCACAGCCTGCTCATGCCATTAGTTTGGTTCCTGACAACTCTTTATTCATAGAGCAGGGACATAATTAGAAATACATGGAAAAATTCAATCTGATCAAGTAAAAATCAAAGCTCCTGTTTTAATCTTGTCAGGGGGGAGGGGGGTTGAAATTAATTCAATTTAGAAAAAAAATGTCTGTCAGTTCCTATCTAAATTTAATTTTTACTCTGGTCCTAAAGAAGTAACATTGCACTTGCCTTATCAACCATGGGATCACGAAGGACTCGGTTCCCGACGTTTTAAGTCAAGTAACCTAGTACAACATGTAGACATCAAACCAAAATACAGTAAACGAAACTGGTGGAGAAGCTCAGGATAATCGGCTCGAGATGCTCAGGAAACGTAAGATATATTGCCAAGTGCATAGATACTGTACTGTTAGTTCTCAGTACCATATAAATTCGATTTTAAACGCTTAACGTCATTTTGACAAGTGGATACGGAATGTAACGCTTATCGGCGATTAAACGGACGATAAAATCCCATAAAGTGTATCTATAAGGTCAAAACTTTAAGAAACGTATGTGACAACAGTCATGTAGCTTAAAAACAAAACGAACTCAGATGGATCAATTCCCGTTATTCCCATTTCCATTCCTCAGTTGAGATGTAAAAAGGTTGAAATTCATTCACTCAAGTTATGGTAGGCGGTAGAACGTGAGGTTTTCCAAGACGACCTTCACCAATTGTTGTACGATCTACCGATTGAACTGGGGTGAATACCCTTCAACATTCCGTATCTGCTAACTGGCTATGACGATGGACGTTGGATGAAAGGGATTTATTCTCCGACATCTGGGATATAATTCTCTCGTAATTCAGTCCTACGAATTTGTGCCAAATATCATTACACACCGAAATTATGTTTCAGATATGTTACGACATATCGCACTAGAGAAAACTTAACAATTTCAGCAATTGTCAAGAGACTGCAAAATTGTCTATACTATTTGGATGGCCGGCAATAGTTTTTTGTGACTTGATTAGTTTGACTTTTGTGGTATTTTTGGCCCCATTTTCTTTATTCTGCTTCTATAAAATTTTAACTCTTCTTATTTTCGTGTTTGTTTCTATTCCTCTTCCTATTCCCATTCAGTCAGGTTCTGCTCTTACGCATCTTCTCTCTCCTGTGCAACTAGGTCAAATCGTTTTGTTTTGTTCCCCTGTGTTTTGTACTTTCTTGTTTAGTTCTTATGAGTATTCGTAAAACAGCTTCATAATCCTGTTCTTCATTGTACATTGTTCAGATCGGTTCTGTTCTTCTTTGTAACTTGTTCTTCTTTAGACGCCATTTAGTTCTGCTGTAGCTTTTAATATTCTCTTTTGTTTAGTTCTTTGCTGTTCTTTTATGTTCTGTTCTGTTCTGTTCTCTTTTTTCGCTCTATCTGGGTCCGCTCTGCTCTGTTCTTCTGTATTTTGTTATTGTTCCAGCATGCAGTAGCTATTCAGGCCGGTTTCATGCTATCTGTCTGTTTATGTTTTATATGTTCTGTTGAATAATTTTGTTTAGCGCCCTTCCAGCAGGACCGTTTACGGATCTACCGCATTCAGTCCTTCTGATCATCCATGGCTTTCTAATTTCATAAATTAATGTTATTGTTTCAAACGGTAGAGGACAAAACCAAGATTATATTTACAATCATGGAGGTTTTCTGATGGTTATTAAAACATGTGTAGAGACCCCAACGAGAGGGTGTATCAAATTACTGTGCAATGTATCATTTTTTCTGCCCTCACTTTCTGAGCTACACTTTCTCAAGTATTCATTTTTTTTTACTGTAATTGTTTGTCATTTCATCATTGATCATTTCATCTGTGACGTTGCTGTTTTGAGTTGCTCCCAATGTGGTCCATTCTGTTTAGGTAAATAATTTTACACATACATTCATTGTTTTTTTTTTTTATTTTTGGTTTGATATGCTTTTATTTAGAGGTTGATTTTTGAGCCGGAAAAGAAAAGAAAATAAATAAACATCGTACGAAAAGGTTACATGCATCGTGCTGGTGTGGCAAGTATATTTTTCATAACATTCCCATTATGCATGTTATCGACATACACTAAAGCGAAGACATGGAGATATATAGATGTAAGAAAGAAGAAACTTATCATTATTTGTCTTTCAGGCGACGTATTACCGCCATTTACGTATGCAAAGGATTTACTACAAATGATGAGTCGGAATTTTGAAAAAGACTGCCCGATGTAAAGAGTTCACATTTGTCAAACATTCTTACAATGATTTTATCATTGGATGAATCTAGCAATGCACAAATTACATCCACCAGCTTTGTATGAGTGTTAGTTTGCTCAACAAATGTTGCAGCCCTTTTGAGACAAACACCAAAGAGTTTCTTTCGTTTTAAAATACTTTTATCTGTCATTTGTTTGACCTTTATGTTAGTGCAATACAAGCAAATAGATGTCAATGTTAAACGAACACCGCAAAGCAGTATAATTCCCTTCTCGTTAATTTCTTACACAATTAAAGTTTGAAAAATTATTCTGTGCGTGAAACTATCTCTTGTTGACTGAACAGTAAGCAAAGCGAAAAACTAATAAGTACGATGAACCCCCAAAAAGATATCACAATGTTCCTGACTTTTACCCTTAGCCTACGATCTTTATTATTTTCCTCATAGTTTTGTTTTGTTTGGTTTTCAACGACAAACCAATTATCGACAGGCAGAAATAAAACAATTGTAACATATTACGAAGGCCCAATACAGAGGACAACTCAGCAGGATGGATTCGCTGGATCCAACTCACAAACCAGCGCTGTTGGCGAGAGTGCGTTGCAAGACGTTGAAATCCACTTACTGGAGTCACTGCTAACGGCAAAACACGAGGAGCCGTCGAAATGAGATACACTGTCCACTGAATGGAAAAGGGAAACAAGAAAAACTTCTCATAACAATGGCAATTATAAAGACGACGACGACGACGACGACGACGACGACGACGACGACGACGACGACGACGACGACGACGACGACGATGATGATGATGATGATGATGGTGATGATGATGACGATAATGAGAATGATAACGAATATGATAACGAGTATGAAGATGGTATAAAAGATGAGGATGCAATAACAATAACGATGATGATGATTACAACGATATTGATGATACTGAAAATGATAACCAGTATGAAGATGGTATAAACGATGGGGATGAGAATAATGATGATGATGATGATGATGATGATGATGATGATGATGATGATGATGATGGTGATGATGATGATGATGATAATGATGATGATGTTGATGTTGATGTTGATGATGATGATGATGATGATGGTGAAGATCATGGTGATGGCGATAATGAGCGGAAGGAAGACAAAGATGATAAGAATACTAAGGATGATAAGGATGAGGTCAATGCTGAGGATGAAAATGCTAATGGTGATGCTGATGACAATTGGGATGAGAAGATGAAGAGGATCATCATCCAACAGGAAGAGATACTGTAATCAAAGTAAAGAGAACTTCAGAAACTAGCAACTAGTAATAAGAGACATTTACAACTTTTTACAACTAAGGTTTTTTCAGGACAAAGAAAGTGTCAAAGAGGAAGGGCCCCCACTGTAGGATAAAAGTCACTTAGTTGGGAAATCACAAAGATGTCCTGTTTGTCTACAAGAGACAAATTAAGAAGCAGTGGGTATGGTCATTGTGTAATTGCTCTCAATATTATGTGGAACATTACTTCATTGAATCCAGTAGCTGTCTGTAAAGTTTTCTACAAAGTATATGCAGTGCGAAATGTCACGATTTGCAGTGTCTGCTCAGCATTGAGGCTGCGAGTCCAATCGGAACCAACTGATGGTAGGTGACACTTTCCAAAAGAGTAAAGAGTGATATCACAACTCCCTTTTCTTTTTTTTCTTTTTTTTTGGGGGGGGGGTAAACCCAGGACGGACCATTTATATCGTGTACAACGAGAACGTTAATTTATCCCGGCATTTACAAAGCTGTACGTTATTGGAATAATGCCATAGATTTGAACAGAGGTGAAACTTACCATTCCAGTAGCCTGTACGTTCTGTAGCAGTGAGATAATGGCTCTCGGAGAATCCAATTTTGCCACTTTCCAAGAGGGAGACTCCTAAGAAGAATTCACTGAAGCCATAATGTCCCGGGGCGTTGCCTCTCGCGAAATGTTCTTCTCCTTCAGAGTCAATCTCAATCAGCCGGGCACAGCGGCTCTCACATTGGCTGACGTGTTCGCTTAAGTCGAGGCTTCGCTCCTCTTGAAACAGGTAACAGTGTCCTTCGAACTCGATCCACCCTGAATCGCATTCTGAGGACGACAATAAACGAAATTATAACTGTACGTGACCGTTGACTGAGGCCAACTTATTGATTTATTGAGAGAATTCGAAGGTATAGCCTTGATGCATAAACGTCGGTTTAGTGTAACGTAACAAGTATACTAAGCCAAACAACTAACGTCACCCCCACTTTCCTTGGAGCTACGACTCTTGTTGAATTTTTAAAACTATAAAAGGCATCCATGAATATCGGTTTTATGTGGTTGTGTGTGCTGCTTAACAGTTGAAACTAATATTCTTTTGCAAGTTTTATAACATGCAACCTTAAAAATAAACCTCTTTCTTTATTTACAAAGTTGTCAGTTGTCACCAGTACTATATCAATACTTTTCTGTGACGCTTGAGATTACAACCGATGAGACCAGCTCTTTATCAATCCAACATTCGCTAAATTGCCCGCACGATTACTCCTGAGCAAGATATAACGTTAAATATGTGTAGGGGGGAAGTAATGACGTCGTTGAAAGCAATAGGCCTAACCAAGTAGGAGTTGCGAATCATCCTCAGCAGAGTCACCATGTCTTTCAGCGGCATGTTGTCGGTACCAGTACATTAAAGTGTTAATGTGCTTGCGGATGTTGAACACCTGTCTCCGATCCATGGACACATCCATGTGTGCATTCTCTCGGTGCTAACACGTGGGTGATGTAATTAATGGCCAGATGTTAAACTCTAAACTGGGCAAAGTTTCATTTTTTTCTTAAATATAACGATACGCCACGGATGTGGCCCTCTGAGTAATATCTGAAGGAAGTTAAACAAAATTCTCTACTTCAACGATTAACTGCATGCACGTTAGTTTTAACGAGCCACTGTGTTGTCATCGTTGATATTTGTGTTTCTTCATTTTATAATCAAGTTAGCTGTTTACTTCAATTGATGAAAGCTGGCACGCAACGTGGGACTTAAGAGGGCAGTGTAGTAGTCTTCACAGAATTTCAAGAGAGGGGGTGGGGAAGCGGTCACTTGTGATGCTGATGAACTGAAATGGACCAGTTCAATCTTCCTTATAAAAATCTCTGATGATTGAGATGTTAAATGATGCAAAATGATGCCACATAGAGACGATTTCTTGTTCTATTGAAACTACATTATACTATTGTCATTTGTCTGCCATTTTGTTTTTTGGGGGTTGGGATTTTTTAAGGGCGGCTTGCTATTTCAGCATGGCGGTAATCTTCAAAAAGGGTGGCCCAAAAGTTCCCCTTGGGAACGCTGTCGTGATAGGTAAGAGATCTAAATAATTCAGCCATCTTTACACATTAATTATTCATTGATATAACAAGGTAATTGATCGGTGCACAGTGATAAAGGTAACGAATAAGGTAAGAAAAATAAACATGTGTTTTCAGACCTACCAATAGCAAGGTGGGTGGTCTGCGTATAGGAAACCACAGTCGAAGTGCTTGAACCAACCAAATCTGTTGTAAAGAAACGAACAACATCAATTTAATAAGAAAATATCGGTTACTCCGTTATGTATACAACAAAGGAATTAGACAAAATATATATTTAAGTAGCAATTTTTATGGAGTTCTGTCAACATTTGTTTCGATGTTAATGTTTACTTCAGATCATTGTAAAAATATCGTTGCTTCATATAACGTTGTTTATTATACTCAGGTGAGATTTATCACATATAGAGATTTTGTAACTTACACCACCAGTAAAGTCTGTCACCTACATCGGAAGTAACGTAATTAAGGTTTGTCACTTAAAGCATAAGTAAAGATAGGGGTTTATCAGCTACATGATGGGTATTTTTCACCTGCACCAAGAATAAAGTTGAGATTTCTTACATACACCGGTGATAAGAATAAGGTCTGTTATCTACACCTGTACACCGAGAGTAAAGATGTGATTTGTCACCTATGGCGGTAATAAATATGAGCCTTTTTTATCTAAGATGTGGTGTGTCGCCCACACCAAGAGACAAGGTGAGGTTTTTCAGTTACACCAAGAGTAAAAATGAGGTTATTATCTACACCAGGATTTAAAGGTAGGAAATCATCTACATCAAGAGCAAAGATGAGGTTTAATAACATAAACCAAGAGCAAATATTAGGGGGGGGGGCTGCGGTTTAATGAGACTGACAAAAAAATGGTACAATCGAGGGATATTCTGGAAAAGTGAAGTAAATTTCAATTCAAGACGAATGCGGCCTGTTGCAGTGTCTCATCATACAGGCCCTCATACAGCTTTTTCAGTGTGGTTGAAAGTTGAAAGCTGAAAATTTTAACCCACAATTATGACCAACAAAACACAACTCATTACATATGTTGCTAACGTAGGTCTAATATTTTTAGGCTGAGCGGAACTCTAGATCTTAGGGACCCCCCCCCCCCCATTCGATGCCGACCTCTCGTAGGAATCAAGGATCAATCGCTATGCTCAAACGATGTGACAATTCAGCTAATAGAGCTGAAAAAAGAGGAAGGACACCCTACATGCAATTTCGAAATGACAAGATCAGACCGTAATACGCACCGTTGAATTGGTAAGGACACCAGTAGAAGTACCAGTAACTGACCCCTTCGTCCACGCTGAAAGCGACGAAGTTAAATTCTCCGTCCGCTTGGTCTATCGCCAGCACCACGTTTCCTTCGGAGTCTTTCAGCCTTATCTCGGAGCTGCCCTCCGTACGTTCCAAGACGAAATGGGTCACGTCGTTGAGATTCAACAGGGAGCCATCGTAGGTATCCTCTCGAGAGTTGCAATCGATTGTACTGCGAGTGTTGTTGTCTCTTCCGAGAGCTGGGAACGGAAAAGAGTCGTCGCCGAGGTTCAAATGTGTTACGATTTAAAGAGATAAGAAAAAAAAAACAGTCATCGATTTCTTTACCGAGACACCAAGTCCTAAATTTTCGTGGATCAAAAGGAAACACGGATCGACGATATTGTTGTTTTCTTAAAGGGGGAAATCTGAGAAAATTCACCTTAAATTGATTTTTCTTTTTAAACTGATTGTTCACCGAAATATAGAGACGTTGGGGAGGTGTTCGAAGAAAGAAGAAACGGTAATTATTGCGTTAATTACTGTTGAATGAGAACTCATAATATTTGTCTGTACAAAAGTAAACGTTCATGTACAAGACAAGACAGCCTCCTGTATACGATTATACCTAACTTGACTCGTTTCTCGAAATTGTCCACATGTTTTGAGATAATCTTGATCATATTTGTTAGTTATAAGTCATTGTACGATACCGCTGGGGAATTGTAGCGAAACAAATATTTCCCCTGTAAGTGGCCTTTGGGCATATGTTTCCATAGCCAGAGAACCGTATCTCTAAACTATTGTGACACAGTGATTTTCTTTCATTTAATATTTTTTTTGTTGCGTAAATCTCATGGACATTCAGCTCATGTACTTCACAGCACTGGTTCACCAGTCAAGAAAAACCGAAAAGACCTCACCCCAGGGCCGTCATCCAGAAATTTGTCAAAGAGGGACTAGGCCTGTAGAAGACTATCTTAAAGAGAGATAGGTAGTGGCGAAGCATATGTTACAATAATGTTTTGCTTTTTCTCTCTTAAAATCGGGTACAGGCGTATCTCCTTAACAGATTTTTGTTAATAAATGATGACAAGTTCTGTCCGAAAGTGCCCAGGAAACCGTTATCCTTTTTTTCTATTCTTCGTATGATGACGTCCCATAGATAATATTCATGAGTATGTGTTTAGTGCCTGTTCCTAACTTTGGCTCAAGTTAGGGATAATTATGTGAAAGTTATGTGAAATTGTGTCACAACTGCTCATCTTTCTGTACGTTTCGCCAAGACAGGCTGGCGCTTGAAAATAATAATAAAAACAAATTTAATGGCAATGCGATTCCCAGGTCTTTTAACATGAAATATATACACATTTTTCGCTCAGTGAGGTCATTTTTTGTTCACTCCCCTTCATGGATTACGATCCTGCTGACCAGGGCTCAACATCATAAACGTCCCCTGCTAGGTGCCACAATCCCTTTGAGTAAGCGGGTGCATCTTTGCTGTGGGTCAGAGGCTGGCAATTGGAGCCCATTATTATTTGCATCATAACTAAAGGTATGGTGAGGCTATTTGAGAGGAGCGCCACCATCTTGGTGCGAGAAAATGTTGGGGTTTGGACGAAATACCACGGATTGCAAGCGCCCTTTCACTCTTCCAATCTCCTCCAATAATCGGTACCGGGTGCAGACATTTCGATAATTGAAGTCACGAGGGCTACAACTTACCGATCACTACATCTTTATCAGTAATGTCACCAGTTTCTGCTAAGAGAAACAGGCTTACCCCGGAACAAGCACGGACGTCAAACGGAATCACAAAGTCGGCATGGAGGATTGGTAAATAGTAGTATGTGCCAGAATCGACTTCGTAAAATTTGGCCCCTGTGGTGAAAGAAAAACAAAGTTATACAGACAGTGCGTTAGAGAAGTTTTTTCTTTTCCGGTAATCATATCACTTGTAATACCCTCACGAGAGACATTTTACATTAACCTCTTATCTTCCTTCAACTAGCTCTCACACACTACTTTTCCGAATCTACTTACTTGGCAAAACGGAGAAGAACAGGAAGAAGGAGTGCCTCTGTATCTGAGTGTAGGTGCTATTTATCCCCATGATATGATTTTTATGGTAATAGCCTTGGACTCAGTGTGTACCTCATATGTCACGTTTTCACTGGAAGGATAATCGGGGAAGGTATAATTCAACCACATAATTTGCGACTAGTAATGATCTGTTTAGGTTTTACTGGTTTCTATGATCTTACAGCTGAGTTTGTCAACCGAAGTTACCATAACGACCAATTTTCCTGATGGTAAGATCTATCTTTAACAAACTATCCTTTTCCTGCTACGTATTATTGCTCTTCTATGACGTAATTCTGGAAATGTCCCGGGATGACTAACTCTGAAAAAAAAGGCTCCACAAAAACATAGACTTTTATACAAGAAAAGAATAGTGGCATTCTCTCAGAAGGTTAAAGAAAGAGCTCAAAGATTCACCAGTTTATTACAGAACTTGAAATGCACACCTCAGTATTTTCTTACCCAAGCCTTCCGCTGGGAACTTCCACGTGCTGTAGTCATTTCCGGTAACTCCAAAATGCGTAAAAGTCAAAGCGTCATTGAAGTAGGCGAAAAGAATGGGATCCTCCCCGTCGTCGGCAAATACAACCATAAAACCGTACTTGTAGATGACGTGAATATGATGATCAGCGTCGCTATAAAAAAAAATGAACACAAGACACTTTTATGGAACGCCGTTAATGCCTTTGTGATATCCATCCGGTTATACTTAGAGGCCAACCTAGAGCAGTCATCCTGCAAATACCCCCCACCCCCCTCTGCATCCACCCCCTTACAGTCGATTTTCCCCGGCCTCTGAAAACAAATTAAACAGGCGGCCCTATGAGGCAGAGGTATACATATCGACAGCACGTTGAGCGTTTGACTGCCTACACTATGTATATACACAGCGTTCAGTAAGTTTCGTTATTTTCATCAGAATTTTCCATGTTGACCCCTATATGCGCAATGTGCACCGATTATGTTACGCCCATACACAAGTGCGCGTTGGATACGAGTTATCCCCGAACCTCCAAGCAGGATGTGTTTTGGATTCTTTTCGAAATCACGGGAAGTGACCCAGTGTTATTCTTTTTTTCTGTGAAACGAACCATCTAACAATCCACTTGTTTGTTGCGTTATAATCTTCGTGAAAATAAGCCTTTTAAATTTTTTAAACAAAACAAAAGACCCCGACCATTCACAATGTTTGCTTGCCCTTCTTATTTCCAGAACGACTGCAGAGCATACACGTTATTGCCTCAAGACATTGTAGAAAATGCACAACACCTTACAAATAAAAGAAAAAAAAACAAAGAATACATGGCAACAGTCCACCGTCTCACATCCAATTTTATTTTTTCAAAGCTTTGTATTTAACAGTCGATATAAATTGTAAAGTTTTATCTCCAGACATATACGGATGAGCGAATCAGAAATAAACCAACATTTTCCTGATTTGGTATAGATTTTTTCGATCTAAGATCTTGTCTGTTTGTCTTTTTATCATTGTCTTCAACATAAGGCCGATGCGATAAAGAAAACGCAAGCGCACTTTTGACTGCAAACGTACAAGACTACGCAGGCGCCTACTATGATCAGCGAGAACTTCAGGTGTTTTCACATTGATTGCAATCCGGATGAGATATATAGAAAGAACTTCATTCAAATTTCGTCAGTCAAACAAACAATTTAGTTTATGAATATTCATATAAAAGTAAGGAACATTCGGTACAGCAAATAATATGGTATATACTACGTGGTTATAAATCCATGAACTTTGAAGAAATGGGAATGACGTCGTAGACATATGAATGACGTCATACTAAAGCATTAAGTGCCAGAACTCACCGTGAAAAGATTCCGTAGTGATTAGAAATTTAAACACAGTTTCAAAGTCTGTGGGCACTATATACATACATTTGAAGAGACATATTTTATCTGTCTTTTTGCCCTGCCACAAGAAGGGTAGATCATTTTCATGACGTCACTGGTTATGACCCTTGTCGTGAACTTACTTAAATTTCTACGTTACATACTTACTCTGCTAGCGATACAGTATCATCGGTGGCTAGTCGAGTTTGGTCATCGCTCCGTAAAACGTAATTTGAATCACATCCCAGCCCTAAGATTATGAAATAAAAAAATTCATAATTATATGTCAGGTTTTAGACTGACAAATTCATTAATAACAGCTATTCCTTATGACTATTCTTATCTCATCGCCCTATAGGGGCTAAGATGAGCTATTGTAGTCACTTGGCTAGTGGAGCTATACATTGTACTGTGCATCCATAGGACAACAGTTGCGATGGAAACGCTTGGAGTGGATGAGTAGCGACACCCCAGGGGTACCCCATGGTAGACAAACCGTATGTACAGGAGGGTCCTGTTGGATGGTATAAATGAAAACGTAGTCCGTGCCTATGTGTGTGCGTGTGTAGGTGTGTGTTTGCGTGTGCCCTTATTTTCGGGTGGGATCGAGGACCGAAACAATAGATAGAAAATTCAATAGATTTCTCCGGTCCTTTCAAGATTAACAATAGACAGTCTATTGTTAAGGTTAGGGTTGAGGAAGAAAAAACAAAAGAAAGCACAATGAGGTCCTCGGAATGAATGGAAAACAAAGCTGTGTGTGTGCGTCCGGACCTGCCCAAATTGTGGTTTTTCCAGAATACTTTGAAAAGTATATGCGCGATTAAGTTTAAAGTCGGTAAGGTTGTGCATGATGCCAATATGTCTAAGATGTATAAGGTGTATAGAAAATAAAGTCAAATTTGCTGATTTTTGAGCAAAAAAGCCAATTTTGCCCCTAATTTGGCATTTCCAGCATATTTTGAGAACTATTAGACCAATTAACTTAAGGCTTTGTAAGGACTTCCCTGAGAACACATTGTTCAACATAATATTACTGTAATGGTACACTCACAAAACGTAACGGTAAAATAAGAACTCCATAACTTTTAGGTAAAATTTTACACACAGTTAATGTGAGTCTTACATTATGTATATAACAATTTTACTAAAATGTAGTAAAATTTACCAAAATTAGGTAGAATTTACATATACTGCTCACATTAATTATATGTAAAATTTATGGAGTTCTTATTTTACATAATTTAGGTAAATAATTCTGTGAGTGTAAATCCAGTGAAATTTGCTGATTTTTTAGGAAAAAAGCCAATTTGGCCCCAAAATTTGTATTTCCAGCATATCTCGAGAACTATGAGACCCATTTACTGAAAGCGTTGTAAGGACTTCCCTGAGAACACATACTGTTTAACATAATATTACTGTAAAGGTAAATCCAGTGGAAATTGCTGATTTGTTAGGAAAAAAGCCAATTTTGCCCCAAAATTTTGATTTCCACCATATCGTGAGAACTATTCAACCAATTAACTTAAGACTTTGTAAGGACTTCCCTTAGAACACGTACTGTTTAGCATATTATTACTGTAAAGGTAAATCCAGTAAGATTTGCTGATTGTTTAGGAAAAAAGCCGATTTTGCGACAAAATTTGGATTTCCACCATATCTTCAGAGCTAATTAAGCACTATACGCAAAATTTTGCAAGGCCGTTCCTATGACCACAATAATGAAGATACAGTATATCACTCTTATAGTAAAGTGGTGAAATTGTATGATTGTTTGGTAAAAAAACTTAAGAGCCAGCATCCGGGTCAATAGACACCACCTTTTTAACTTTAGCCAAAACATCTCTAGCAGAACTGGCCCATGTGGATAATGTCTTGCAACATCCCTGCCAATTTATGAGAACATTATATTTAAGTCAAACAATAATTTTAGCAGAACCAGGTCCTGTACAGGTAAATAGGAGACTAATGTGCAAATAAACCTTAGAGGGATGCTCTTATATCCTGCCCCTAACTCTAATCACAAAGTCTAACCTACATGGAATAACCCAATGTTGTAATTGTGTTATCTAGCGTAATATGCACAGATACTTTTGAGCCGTTATCGTTACTTGAGCCTTGTAGTACCAGGCTATAACCTTAAGTCTGCTACCTTACAGTAGATATCGGTAGTGAGATGTTCGGCTCTGCTTACCACCATTTTATGCTTGAAGCATATTTCCCTTTCATTTACAACAAGTTACCCGAACTAGACCTCTGTGAGATGTGGTGGCAGTAAACTATAACAAATCCCTATGTGCATGCCCTGTATGGAAATCAATGCATGTTAGCTATGAGATACGCGACTTCCGTGGATTGCCGTCTTGTTTTATACTGTTGTATCGAAGTCGTGCTGTGTCTGCACCGCAAAGAGAACCAGAAAGTTGCTATTCAGCAACTTCCCTGATAAAACTACTTCCTGAAAGTCATATACAGTTTTCATGAAATCCATAAGGATTGACTTACGCTTCTCTTTATGTTTTTTTTAGTTGGGGACACCTGGTGCACTATTGTTGCAAACCCAAACGAAGCACACGTAAAAAGTAACAGAAATATCCAATGGGTACCAAACCTAATAAACAGAGAAATATCTTTCTCATATTTTCCATTTTTAACACTTATTGTCATATTTATCATATTGTAAGAACAATATTTTACTGTTTTCTCATTTTATATGAAGAATGGGTTGTGCCGCAAAACCTCTCCGCTAGAATCAGCGTTATGATTGTAGTTCTCAAGACTGCAGAAAATCGGATTTGTAATTTGCATCCATACAAGTGAGTGCAGATGCAAGACCTGACTAAGTCACAAGGACCACGAAAACGAATTGTTCAAGATACAAATGGTGTAACCTCTCGTGTTGATCAATTGTTAACGGAATCATTCATCGTCAATGTGTGCCCTGTAAGGGTAAAAAGCACTTCTTAAAAATACGAAATGACAGTGGGAGCGGATGTATTTCAACAAATTCCGAAATGTATGACGAAGCATAATACTTAACGCGAAGTTTCAATTAATGAAATACGAAGAGGTTCGACGAGCTAAACATTTTATTCTAAAGAACAGCTCTGGAATGCCAGAGAGTTATTGAAATGAAGCGAGGACGCTGTTTAAAAACTCACCTAACTCGTAAGAGTTTGCAGTTCTGGCGGGGGCGTCTGAAAAAATGAGGATCGAACATCCCTGGGCTTTCAGAGCGAAAAAGAGTTCAAAAGTTTCGAAGTTTACCTCAGGAAGTTCAAATTTAATTTCCCCTGGAGAAATTGTAATTTCGACATCTTCTGGGGGAGGACTGCAAGCTAAGAAGATACAGAAGGTCAGTTAAAATAATCAATCAAGTCATCTGAGGTTAATCAGTCCAGTAATTTCCGCACGCTTCATCCTAAATTGAAATAAAAGCCGCGAGACGAAAGTTTTCATTTCGGTAATTCTAATTCAAACCCCAGATCGTGATTACCATGACATAAAACTGAAATCAAAGGACGTTGGGAAGATCCCAGCCGACGGATGAGACGGAATGTAAAAGAAGTGATCAAACATACAACTAACATTATGCCCGATTGGTCAATTTAGGGTAACCTTCCTTTATAGTGAGGGCATTGGCCATCGAAGGAGACTGCCACCTTTTAATCCCACCAGACTTCCCCGAACACTTGGAATATTTGATTATCAACTATAGACACATTTCGCTCGTTCTTTATGGTTTTTCTTATTATGGACTTATTACAGGACTTGCTCCAGTTTCATGGGATGTGACAGTTTATGGCATCGTAACAAAGTTGCAGAAGCAGCTTTTTGCACAATGTTCAATGTCATTCCAAAGGGCACAATCATTGCATTATAAGTGCTGAGATCATTTTGACGTCAGCTGGGAGTGTTCGTAAATAAATTGACGAAGTTGTCTTTTCTTCACAAGCCCAGTTTATGCAAAGTGAACAGATAGAAAATGAAATCATACGTAACCCGATTACGGGATACATCAAGGGCATCGGTTCAAAAATGACTCACAACTGTTCTACGATACTGTTATTCATCCACTACAGCTACCACAAGCGCAGTGTGTAATTTTCTTACAAAGCTTCCTTTTATTTGCAAAATTTGCTAGACTGTAACCTTAAGTAGTAGGACACTGTCACAATCATAAATTCGGAGGACATTTATTTGTACCTGTCTGTGACGTACTAACTGCTGCTGTTGATTCTGCACTAGAAGGTGGATGAGTTGGGACTTGGGCTGTTGTTGATGGTGCACTTGATGAACTTGCTGCTTCTGTGACAGACGGTGTTGTAGTAGGTGGATGAGTTGGGACTTGGGCTGTTGTTGATGGTGCACTTGATGAACTTGCTGCTTCTGTGACAGACGGTGTTGTAGTAGGTGGATGAGTTGGGACTTGGGCTGTTGTTGATGATGCACTTGATGAACCGGATGGTTCTGTGACAGACGGTGTTGTAGTAGCAGGTGGTTGAGTCGAAGCCTGACCTGTTGTTGATGGTGCACTTGATGAACTAGCTGATTCGGTGACAGACGGTGTTGTAGTAGCAGGTGGTTGAGTCGGGACTTGGGCTGTTGTTGATGGTGCACTTGATGAACTTGCTGCTTCTGTGACAGACGGTGTTGTAGTAGGTGGATGAGTCGGGACTTGGGCTGTTGTTGATGATGCACTTGATGAACCGGATGGTTCTGTGACAGACGGTGTTGTAGTAGCAGGTGGTTGAGTCGAGGCCTGACCTGTTGTTGATGGTGCACTTGATGAACTAGCTGATTCGGTGACAGACGGTGTTGTAGTAGCAGGTGGCTGAGTCGGGACTTGGGCTGTTGTTGATGGTGCACTTGATGAACTTGCTGCTTCTGTGACAGACGGTGTTGTAGTAGGTGGTTGAGTCGGGACTTGGGCTGTTGTTGATGGTGCACTTGATGAACTAGCTGATTCGGTGACAGACGGTGTTGTAGTAGCAGGTGGTTGAGTCGAGGCCTGACCTGTTGTTGATGGTGCACTTGATGAACTTGCTGCTTCTGTGACAGACGGTGTTGTAGTAGGTGGTTGAGTCGGGACTTGGGCTGTTGTTGATGGTGCACTTGATGAACTTGCTGCTTCTGTGACAGACGGTGTTGTAGTAGGTGGATGAGTCGGGACTTGGGCTGTTGTTGATGATGCACTTGATGAACCGGATGGTTCTGTGACAGACGGTGTTGTAGTAGGTGGTTGAGTCGAGGCCTGACCTGTTGTTGATGGTGCACTTGATGAACGTAGCTGATTCGGTGACAGGACGGTGTTGTAGTAGCAGGTGGTTGAGTCGAGGCTTGACCTGTTGTTGATGGTGCACTTAGATGAACTAGCTGCTTCTGTGACAGACGGTGTTGTAGTAGGTGGTTGAGTCGGGACTTGGGCTGTTGTTGATGGTGCACTTGATGAACTTGCTGGTTCTGTGACAGAAGGTGTTGCAGGTGGTTGGGTGGAGGCTTGGGCTGTTGTTGATGGTGCACTTGATGAAGTTGCTGGTTCTGTGTCAGACTCCGTCGAAGCAGGTGCCTGAGTCGAGGCTTGACCTGTTGTTGCTGGTGCACTTGATGAACTCGCTGTTTCTGTGGCAGACGAAGTTGTAGAAGGTGGCTGAGTCGGGACTTGGGCTGTTGTTGTGGCAGACGAAGTTGTAGAAGGTGGCTGAGTCGGGACTTGGGCTGTTGTTGATGGTCCATATGATGAACTAATAGGTTCTGTGACAGGAGATGTTGCAGGGGGTTGGGTGGAAGCTTGGCCAGTTGTTGATGGTGCACTTGATGAACTAGCTGGTTCGGTAACGAGTGGCTGTTGTAGAGGGGGTCTGAGTCGAAACTTGGCCTGTTGTTGATGATGCACTAGACTGGACTGGGTGAATCGGTGACGGGCACTGTTGTAGCAGGCGGTTGTGTTACAGGTGCAGATGTTGTGGGTGATGAACTTGATAGTACTGGAAGAAGTCAATGATGGATATTATAAGTCTGAAAGTAGGAAGTTTAATCATCAACTGACGTGGTACTCTAGCAAAACAGGGTTTGCTTTCACTCTTCGTTATTTTCTCTCTTCGTTATTTTTCACACTTACTGGTACGTAATATAATTAGAAACGATTTATGGGTTGCATAATCTGAAAGTGACAAACTTTTGAAATGTAGACAACCGTGTTACGACGCATTTTGTAACAAATGACTCAAATGTAGCAACTTGGTGCAAAATGTAACAACTTTCGCCCGAAACTTAACCACTATGAAACTTGGTTCAAAACTGTAACAAATTTCTGCCCAAAATGTAACAACATGAAGACTCTCAGGTTAAAAAATCCAAGATGGTCGCCATATTCTTTAAGGTGCCATTATTGAATCAAAACAAGGTCGTCTTCCACTGGGAGTTGCACCATTCAAATGATCTTGACATCCTAAAATATATATTTTTTGGATGTCTTCTGTGTGGTTATGAGAATCAAAGTGGCCGCTCTCATTTTCTGAATGGAATTTGCTCTGTTGAAATCAGCCTAGTAGAAAACAATGGAAACTTCATATTGGGAACACTTGGATGATTTGGGTTGCATCATAAAAATCCAAAATGGCAGACGACAAAATAACTTAAAGGGACTGAGTGAATATCAATAAGTTTGTAAGGAGTTTGAAGGGTACACTCACATGGAAATGTTAACGATTAGCATAACTAGTCAAGTTTCACATCCAAAAGTTATGACAACTGTCAAATTTTTGGAATTTTCATCCTGAATTGCACTCGTTGAGTTCATATGAATTAGTTCTGATGTGAAAATTGTGTGGTCAAAAATTTCAAAAAGGAAATTGGATCGTTAATCACTCATTCACTAATGTTCGTTTGTATACAACACATGGGGAACCTCTTAATCTGACTATTTGTCATTGGTACGTGAAAAAAATTGACATTCTTAGGAAATTTGTCCGCCTTCTAGGATTTTTTACTATACCTCACAGGAGAAATCCCAAAACGGAAAGTGCGCAGGAAAGAGGACCACGATAATTTGGCGTGTGCAATCGTTTAGACCGATCCGGCCTTGTTTGGCCGAGTTACTCCAGGTTAATGAATTCCGTTGACCTTTTTAGGTTTTTATGCAGCCAGGTGGGTGGGAATCTGATTTTGTAGATGTTTTAGACTACTCTGAGCAAGTTTATTCTGAACTGACGTTATGGCAACTATTTTTATTTTTCATAACGACACAGGAGACTAGCAAGAAAATATATATTTCAGGTGTCGAGTATGTCATGAGAAACTGAATGGCGTAACTCTCAGTGCTATCAGACCTTGTTTGGTTAAGTTATGTCACTTTGAAAAATATGACAGCCACCTTTGATATCTTCAATAAAGTCTGATGTTAATCTTCACGTTGTTGCATTTTGGGCAGAAAGTTGTTACATATTGGACCAAGTTTCATTGTTAAACTTAACATTTTGGACCAAATTTCAGTGTTGTTACATTTTGGGCAAACGTTTGTTACATTTTGGCCATTTGTCAAGAAATGGATCGTCACAAACCCACATTATTTTAAAGAAAATTGATCACCTATAATAACGATATTGCCGTCCACTTTTTCATGTTAGGCAATCCGTTTTTCAACCAACATGATATTTATAAGATCATACCTGGGAATCTGAAAGGTATTCCACGAATGTACCAGTAACCGACAAATCCGATGTTGTAGAAGCTGATTCTTCGCAAGTATCGATAGTTAACTACGTCCTCTCCCTCGAGGATGGAATTTCCCTCTCCGTCTTGTAAAGTCACGCAGTCGTCTAGTAACACCAGGCAGAAGTAACGAACCTCGTCTTTACTGAGCACGCCTGCCTCCTCTGATTCGACTGTCCAGTCAGCATATTTGAGACTTATTTTGGTGTTATCGGAAGAACCAATTGCTGTAGAAGAAGATTTCAAAAGCAAGTAAGCAAAATGGATATAAGCATATATATATATATATATATATATATATATATATATGGACGAAAATAAGAAGCCATTTGACGCACGATATATCAAGAACAATCATAAAAGTTTATTAAAACAGATATGAAAGCTGGATAGTTAAAATCTTCAGTGCAATAAGATGATAAATGTGGTTAAATCATTACAAGGTAAAATGAGTATACAGCCAGCACGACGTTTAAAAATGGTAAACTTTTCTTGGTCACGTATAAAAGTACACTCATATATATATATATATATATATATATATATATATATATATATATATAACACCAAATGTAAAGCGATGGTAACCTACAGTCTAATTGACTATACTGTGTAGATATCCGTACCGTATATCAAAACAATCACGCAATTGTATTATTGCAAAGAGTAAACAGTGTCGTCGACGTTAACATACCCCAAAATTAAATACTTGATAGCATGTGTTACAATTTCGTACTTCCGTCTAGTAAGTTACCATCATACAAGGCGTATCGGCAGTATCTGTCTACGTCATACATACATTTTTAAGAATATCAAAGGCATTCTATTTTTTCTACCAAGGGATATATCTTTTGAGGAGGGGGGTATTATTCAAATTGACATTGCTTTATAAGGGTACTTAAGATGAGTTGCTTTATTCTTTGTTTTTTATGTTTAGACTACGTCTTCATACGCAACACATGAAATTAATGTTCAGTTGGCAGTAATAAAGTGGACAAACCTATCAGAAAATAGGGAAAAACAAAATGAAGAGTATTTACGGGAAGCACACTGGTTGTAATCACAATCATATTGCCAGTGAAATGGACCGTACCTCAAAC
This sequence comes from Stichopus chloronotus, assembly GCA_021234535.1. NCBI lineage: Eukaryota > Metazoa > Echinodermata > Holothuroidea > Aspidochirotida > Stichopodidae > Stichopus > Stichopus chloronotus. The sequence goes on from SFZH01000008.1 coordinate 7,467,926, forward strand.
CATTATACAAGTATGGGGATATTATCTGAACGATAATAGATCTCTAGACATGACGAAGAGGGTTAAAAATCACATGACCCAGGTGCCATCCTTGAAAATAATCAAAAATAGAAATTAACAAGACATAGCTCTGACTAAAGGGTACCTTTGTGAAAAAACCCATAATAAGGTCCAAAGACAAGAAGCACTACCCTGCGATTCATTTTCCAATCTAACCTTCCACCCTTCCGTCACGTGTTGGTATGCACTGTTTCTTAACGTACACACCGTAACATCTGCGAACAAGTACAGATTTGTCTTATCTAACACCTGTATATTTATTAATCTTTCATCACGTTTCGTGATTGGCTGAAAAGAACATGAATATTTATCTTAAGGAAAAGAATTGAGTGTCACCGAGTGAAAAGGATCATGTTGGTAGGCATGAACTTTAGTGGCCTACAATTTGCACGGAGATTGAGTCTGAATCAGCGCTGATGCATGAGTAATGTACCGTCTGTCCATTGTCCATTGGATGTTCTCACTCATATCTAACGTTAAGATCACTATAACTTTGATTGTCGCTACTCTCTACCCACTAATCAGGAACTACTCTCCGTTTTACAGTCCTCAAAGAAGCGGTAACAAATTTACTGTACTCACTGATATCAAGCGAATATACACCTTCTTCGTAGTCCTCGGGGCCAACTCGGAGAAAGGCCTCTCCTTCAGCTTTGATGCCGAAGCAGAATTTGAAGGCCCTTTGAGGCAAATTGGCGAGGTTTGGCGTGTAGGGATACTGCCTGTCAGATCGGTAGCGATATTCACCTGTAAAGCCATGATACTTTATTGTCTTTATCCGAAAGCTGGTGGAATTTAGGCCAAATTTGATTCATGCAAAACCTGATTTTTCTTTAGTCCTTTAGACTGAACAGAAAGGAGGAGAGCATTGCTTTCTCTTTTCCTTGATAAGGAGTCTCATTTCTAGCTTTATGAAAACTATATTGAAAACAGATAAAAAATATATGTTAATAGTACCCTCTTTCCTGCCTTACATTGTTCACATTTTAAATAGTCTTTAAGATAACAATAGGTACGTACCAAATGCCATAAAATTTTGAATGAGACATTACACGAACATGTAAAAAAATCAAATAATAGAAATAAAAACACTTTAATGGCACTGGATTTCACTCGTGTCTTTGTGATACAATCATTCCTGTTATCTACATTGAATACAATTAATTGTCTGAATGAAAGTTTTCTTAATAATATGTCAAGCTAAGTGAGACTGAACGACCCATTTCAATGACATACTAGTTTAGGCTAGCTGTAAGAAGCTCTTCCAGTGGGTGGCTACAGTAAGTTATACTTGCGTCCTTGGGAACACATCTGGAGGATAGAACAGGTAAAGCTCTGTAAAGCTGTGTCACGACATGGCTACACTTAAGCTAGGTTAGGTTGAATAACGCTTTTCAATGACACTCTAGAATTTGCCTATGCAAAGGTTTGTCATGGCATAACTACACTAATCTTTAAATTAACTTTATTGACACCAGTAACACATTGTGGAGCTTTGGATGAAGCCACGACCACAAAAACTAAGCAAATCATACACTAACCGAAACCTTGAGTGTAAAATTTCCAGAAAGCTGCAGTGTCATCGCTCGCTACTCCAACATTAGAAATAGGAGGAGGGTTTGAAGAAGCGCTTCGAAACGTCATCATTGGGAAATATTCATCGTATCTTCCCAGTGCAATCTGGCCATTGTCGAAAGCTACCCAGAAACATCTGAAATCTTCACTGAAATGTACGACAGAATAATCGATTACCTTCGGTACCCGATAGGTGAATTCACTTGGAGGCACAAGTCCAACTCCGTTTTGGAGAGACTTCGTGGGTGGTGCAGTGATATGGGGAACGTGTGTAAGAAGAATGCTCCCACCTACTTTTTTGGAAACATTCTATAATTGAACGCCTTCAGATGCAATTTGATGTAGCAAATTGTGAAGATTATTTTCTTTTGAAAAGTTCGTTGTTTAGTCCCGGTTATCCCTCCAAATGGCTGAGTGGGTGAGTTAACAATAAAAAATGAGAAGTATTACTTTATTGCTTAAATAAATTGGTCATGTTTACTTTGACTCGATGTACATTTTGCAAGTCGAGGGAGTAATAGAGTCTTGTTGTGACTTAAAATGATGTATTTGACAATTTATTTTGTGTTGCAAAGACAATCAAACTAGCAATCACGACTTCGAAAAAGAATATTATGATAAAGACATTTGAAGATATACTTTGTTTTTATTTTTTGTTTGAACTACTTACGATGTGTGATTACTTCTTAATAAGAGAAAAGAAATAGGTAAATATCAAAATAACAGTTGTAAAATATAAAAATTACCCTGAAATCAAATTATCGGACTCGGCTGCGTTTGATTCTTCTCCGAGTCCTATACTACAAGAGGTGTTATTCATTGCTGAAAGTCAAAAGAAGGAAAACAGAACCGCAAAAGTGAAATACTAAGGTTTTGTATTACAAACGTTCTCAAATTTGATAGTACATGTGACACTTTTTGTTGGAAATTTTCAATCATTCTCTTTTCATAGTCATAAAATGACTAAAATGAACTGAAGCTAAAATGAACAAAGCTTAGGCTAAACTTCTAAATTGACAAATCTTGGACCCATGGGATTACTTATTACGCCTACAATGAGATCAAAAATAAACTCTATATGTGGAAAGTTTCTCTGAACCCTAAAAAGCAGTGTATTGGTCCACTCTCGGAACTGGTATGACACGGCATTTCTGTTTGTCTCTCCTTGTTCCGTCACTGTGTTAAAACGTTCCTTCTCTAAATACTATTTCAGACACAATGACCTTACGCTTTGGTGATTTAAAGGGTTTAAACATTGTGACGAAATATTTAGAAAGTTCCGAAAAAATTGAAATATGGACAAATTTAATGGGTGTACTTTTACATTATTCTTCATCATCATCAACATAGGACATTAAGCATTTTCTTCTTCGTGTTACGTTTCTCCAGTTTTCATATAAAAATCTTGAAGTTTGTCGTTGGCCGTTTGTCCTGTTATTCGCAAAGAGAATCTCTTTCAAAATTGCTCGTGGGGATATATGTCAACATCTTTCCTTAAAACACTTACCAATGACATACATGTTGTCGTTTGCCTGTTGTTCGGACGAGAGAGCTATTCTAACCTCAGTATGTGATTTGACGCAGAAATAAATGAAATATGCGTCATCTTGAAGTTGTGGCAGAGGAAAGTTGTATTCCTGTGATGACCCTGAGATTTCGAAGATGGTATCTTCACTTGGGGGTTCTGGTCTAGTGCTTGGTAGGTTCTCAATTATACGGTTGGTGATCACTTCATTCGCTGTGACAATACCAAAAAATGAAGGTACAGACACATATCTCAGACACATTTCACCTCTGATACTTCTAACATCCGACCATTATTTGACTTGACCTATAATTTACAGATACAATATCTAAAGATAAACGAATGCAGACTAGTTTCTCGATATCACCGAACGAATGAATAAAGCAATATTTTAGACTGATTCCGTGTTATTGGTCGTCAACTGTATCCGTATTCCTCTCCAATTCTCCTTTCCATTTCTTTTTGAATTTCATGTATTCAGATGATTTCCCTCATCATCCCATTACAGTTAAAAGTCTAAAATGGACATGCGCATAATTGGTATGACTATTGGAATCTGAAGAACCATCCTCATCCATGTCCTAAGAAAACTCCTGTTATTGCAGACGGATCGACACATTGTGTCCTATTTCCAGTCCGATACATACAAATGATAAGACAGCAAAGAGTACACGCACTCCTATTTATTGGTGGATGGCGTCCTATTAACATACTTGCAGTGCAAATAAATCATTTGCTGTTTCAACAACTTCTCAATTCCAGGGTCGAATACAACACAGGAAAAAAAAATATTAAATTATCATGTACAGTGTTACAGTGTCTCTGAATTTCATTACCCTGTCTCTTAGTATTTCGGTAAACCTTTTTTCAATTACGAGGATCATTTACCATGATGATGAATATCATCTTCATTATTACATCGTCATCAGAATGATATGCCAAGGCATAGTAACCTGTAAAATGTACATCAATTCAGTACACGTGTAATTGTTTCAGTAAAATGTGATAGGTTTCTAGGATCCCTCTCCGTTGAGTCGTTTGCTATAATAGTCGCACCCAACCCAAATGTTAAACGTGGTACAGAATGGTGCTTGTCCCGAATACTCACCACAAACGTACGTCCAATGGAAATATTGAGTAGTATCGTAGCAGTAAGACTGCAGTTGCGAGCCATCGTAAGTACAGCTGTTTTGGTTGTGGCAACTCTCCCTCAAGTAGTCGACTGCGTGGCGAGCATAACAACCATCTGTTTGCTATAAAATAGTATATTAAATCAAAAAATATATTGCAACCGTTGTATAATATGACCCAGTAAAGGCTTGATCACAATTAACTTACTTTGGTGACGCCACCTCTATAGAGACACACCCTCACACTACTTACATATTGCTCTCTGCACACACAACTACCAATCTCTCTACGTTGATCTCAGAAAATGTTACTGACATGACTAAATTGTGACCTAGTCCACCCTTGTGTTTATTACTACTAGTAACATCAATTATTCACATGAACTTAATAACCCACGACCCGTGCAACAACAAACAGTTCCCATGCATGAATTGACCTTTGGGCTAACTCAATCAACCCAGATGTTCCATCCGCCTAACCTCCCTTTGACAAGATGAAAGGTCTGTCCTTCCGTTTTCCTTGGCACTTCCGAAGTACTTGCCCATCATAATACTCTTACTTAAAGTAAAAAGATCCTAATCTACCAGAACTCACGAAGATGGGATCCTCTCGACAAATTCGAATGTTTTGTCTACCGTAAGTTGCATCGTAAATGTAGATATATTTTTCTCCGCAGTCAATGGAAACTTCAGAGCCACAAGTAAAAGATCGCTTGAAGGATTTTCCAGTCCACGATTTCCCATCGTCTGAAACTAAGACAAAAAACAAAACACAATTCAGTCCTTTCCTGCTGCTGTTCTTCTAGTTTGGTATAATCAGCGGGAATCAGTTGCATATGTTTTTCAATCACTGGAAAATTGTGCTTATGCGATTTCCACTATACAAAATAACCCCTGCTGCCTTCCCATTTTGCTCTAGCCTAGCCCCTGCAATCCTGTTAAGGACATAATAAGGACATATATCCCAGAAAGTACGAGGTTAAAAAACTTAAAAACATGAAGTCTCACAATAGTGACTAGCAAGGAAAATGTGTCTGACAGTGGAAGGTATATGGACTCCAATCCCTTTACACAACGACAGATGAAGATTATTCATATCTGCACTGATATTTTGATGATTTTACATTTGGTGAAGTAGAACGGCTCACCAAATGTAAAGGGCGCTTGCCTCTACTTAAGCACTTAAGTGTAAGTTAAAGTTTAGTTTGAGTATGGAAAATATAGACGACCTATGAAGTTCGCTTATGCATCATGTGGGTTATGACAAGTAACTGATGTACAACATAATAGTAGTCGCCATTGACTTGTTTATGTTACTTACCCTCATAAGGGAAGTATAGATCATAGAACCACCAATATGATATGCCATCGGGAGAATGGAAACCAAGATAGACAACATCGTTCTTTGCAATGTTATTAGCTTCGAGTATTACGTAACCATCACCATTCAATAATTGGAGTCTCTCAGAGGAATATTTCAACGTAAAGTGTCGGTCTTCAGCACCATGCAGCAGGAAACCGTGGGAAGAGTCGACTAGGTTGCCTCGGTACTCCATATAGTTGTAGGTATTGCCATAAGATCCGATATCTGCAAAGAAATGTAATTTGAAACATCAAGAGATATTAGCTCCTCTCAAGAGTCTCGCTTAAAGGTTCTCAGCCATTGTTTCTTGAGAATTTTCATGCAAAGAATTTTATTTTGCACACCAGTGAAAAGAAGACTTTGGTTGAATTGATGTTTACCAAAACGTAGGTTGAGTGACATCGATCGCTAAACAGTTGTAAGTGAAAACTGGATCAGCTTATTCGGCGCGCTTATACTTAGAGCATAATGGGGCTGTATCGTTCAAATACCAATACCAACGTTGCTTTGTCGTTTTCCTTTCCTCTCAGAAAATCTCTCAGAAGTAATGTACTTCTTTTGAACCTGACACATGAGAACCAAACAGTATTTATACTTTTAACGCTGTAAAAATATCCCGAATATTGTACTTACGAATGAGAACCGCATCTTCATAATCAGCGTAGGGTCTAGGTGACAGCCAGATTGTCGCATCTTCGTTTCCACGGATGATAAAATCATGTTCGAACCCATTTTGAGAATCCAACAGGACATCCGGATAGAATGGGGTAGGACGGAAATTAGATTCCAAAATGAATGTTCCTAAATAACAATGGAAAATAGAAAAAAAGTATTACTAATAATGTGACTTAAAGGTTTTTTTTTTTTTCGTAGACCTTTTGCTGAAAAGAGGTAAGGTTGTTACCCATGATCTGGATAACAATGCATGACTAACTTGCCCCCTGAGAATGTTGTAAAATCACTGTAAAAACATCTTTTAAAGTAAATGTCCGAAATCTGGAGGTGCTGGGTGCAATAAGAGGGATGCAAAGTTATAGCCAAATATGTAAAGTTCCAATCCACTTTAAGCAAATAAAAGAGGTCACAAATGTGCTTACAAACCAATGTACTCAAGGTAGAAGATCCATTGGCTCTCAGTCTCGTAGGTCGTGAATCCGACGTAAGAAACTGGAAAGGGGTCGTCGTCGTAGTAAGCTGCGATGGGTGTGTTATCACCGTAAAATCCGACGGAAAGATGGCCATCACAGAAGGATAGCCAGAAAAATTGGTATACGTCTCTACAGTTATTGGAAGATATTAAAGAAAAGGTATATCCAAAACGACAACAACTTCTTTTATTTGCTTGTAAAGATAAAGTAATTACACACAGTGAAATGACGAAGCTTTGTTCAGTGCAATGTATTGTCAAACAGTAAAAATGTCTCTTGCGTGTATGAATCGCTTATCCATGAAATACATTTTAAAGAAAATTTCTCATGAATATGTGGTTTAACATGTTTGAAATGTGGTGTAGTTCAATGAACCATTCTTGCACACCGGGAAAAGTGAAGGCAAACGAAAAAAAGAGTTCACAAGGCCATATAAAAGATTACTAACTGAAGAATATCAATATAGGTGACATCTACAACAGGGTTGGTACCGTTCTTTCTTCTTAAGCACACAAAGAGGTTGCCGCCTGCTCCGAACACTGCCGAATGCAGAAAAAGGAAAACAAATTTAAGTTACGTGTACTTGACGATGTAGTGAATTGTCCAAGTTCCATTTCACAACTTCATAGGCAAATACTGATATACTTTTTTTTTCACTCCACTTGAGCTTTGGTCTTGTTCATCTGCAACGGGCTGCGTGCTTTTCCACAATTGGTTGCTGTATTTTCATTTTTTTAATTAAATTATGCTGCTTTCAGGGGTACAGGATCACATTTTGTTAACAAACCAAAACTAAAAAAGAGATATACTTTACTGGGAAATAACTCCAATAGATTTCAACTTATGATGTTCATAAGTTTGATTTTCTTTTGCAGCCACTTTCGTCAATCACCGCCATAGACAACTGCCACCTTCTCACCCCAGTTCACGCCCTCTGTCTCCAAAAGTTGCTCCTACATTCATGGGAAGTCCAGTGCTGTCGTCCACTTACTGTATTTTTACTTCCGATAAGTGAGGTAATAAAACAACCCCCATCTCCCACATTTCTTAGCGTACAGTGCCGGGTTTTCCCCCTGCAACTAGTGTACTTACACGTACTATGGATAAAAATTTACAGTATGAAATGAAGTCGAGGGTCTAAAATCAATAAAATAAATCAATTACATCGATAAGAATCTATTCAAAATATACTTTACATAATTGAAGCTTATATTGTATCCAAAGCTGAAGTTCAAATCTGGGTACGTCCTATGGAAGAAAAGTTATTACAAAACTTTGATGATGTAAGACTTGAATTTGACACAGTAATTTGATAGCTAAGATTCCTCGGATGATGCATCGGAACACGAAACTTTCTTGTGATCAATCTCTATTGAATACTGAATATTCAGACTTTGCACTCACTGGCTTGGTAGATGTTTTCTTCCAACCCTTGTGATGGTGACAGCGTAATGAATGCATTGCCCTTCGCTTTGATGCCAAACACGAGGTATAAGCAGCTGTGCTTGAACTCATGTTCAAGAAATGTGTACTCTCCAGGCGTGTCAATAGTAAATTCGGTTTCAACGAATGGATTGGGACGGATCGTTCCTCCGTATGGCTCAGCCTCTGTAGATCAAAGTACAATTAAAATGTTCATAGTGAAACATCTTATCAACAGTCTTTTTTAGGATTATGTACGTAAATATGCCGTTCGTTCGTGCAGTCAAACAAGTTGCAGATAAGTTGCTGCTGAAAACATTAGTCAATGGTCATCTTTGTTGACAGTTTCAGAAGAAATCAAGATGCCCACTTCTTTCATTGTGTATTTTGAATCGGCATAGTGAAGGTAAAACAAACGTGCGTTACTTTTGAAAGGAAATAAAGTTAAAGTGCTGATACTAAAAGTCACACGATGGCATCGAAAGCCCAGTTCAGTTGTTATGTAGGGAAGGTACTGAACATTGGATTTGGTTGATTTTTCAATAAAGACACCATGCAGAGAGCAAGGAATGCATGCATGGTATTCATTAAAAACTGATTAATAGTTTACACCTTTGATGTAGAGGCTATTGCAGGGAAGATATCTGAGAGGGCATCGTGACCCCCCCCCCCTTCACATTTTCATATCCAAACGTCACTTCAGCATATTACTGTTGTATAGAGATGGTCGTTCTACCCCACCGTACGCAAAAGGTCGTACAAAGTTCAGTCTTCCGATGTTTACCCCAGATTTACTTAACCTTTTCTTTATTTCCCTCAGACAGTCAGATTAGACAATAGAACACATTAGAAATAGTAAACTTAGACCCTGTTCTCAGAAAGGTTGCGCAATCCTTTCGTGATTGGTAGATCACGGATGGCAACCTCCTCATTCTATTACGTAGGTCAACCATTTGACCTGTGATTGGTCAGTGTCAGCAGTCTATCCCGTGATCCTTAGCAGTTCGGCGTGGGTTGATCCATCGACCTCGCCACGCCGCTGACACTGGCTCTCTGGACATCACACCGTTAACTTCGTTTCTGTCTGTACACTATGTAGGCCTCCGTTATCTCTCCGTTCTTCAGCTCTTCTTGTCATCGTCATGTAACTTAACTGTATACGTTTTCCTCTCTGTTTGAATCATCATCGTCAATTTAATTCTCGTTTTAATTCATGTGCCAGTCGAATCAGAATAAAAGAAACTCTAACCTAATCGCTGCATCTTTCTCTATTCTGACATCTCTTTCGTTCTGTGTCAACAATCCGTCGCTGGGGCAGTCATATCCACGACTGTGAACCCCTAAAACCCCCCATATTCTACATTACCACTAAAAGGTCAAATCAAAAGAAAACGTAACAAAATGATTACTAATATTTTAGGCACAGTATTACACCTTACTTGAAGACCAAATTAATCTCATATTTTGCAAAGAAGCAGAGGGCTTTTGTTTGAAGTGGGAATATTTTGGTGATGTTTACAGATGAAGGATGGGCTGTACTGAAGAATTGGGAAGAGTGGTATAGTTATTCTTTCGCTTAATTCCTATTGCTCAAAAATGGACATATCAAAGAAAACGTTGTTGGTTGTAACTCTATTGCATGATGTATACTACAACACTGAATAAGCAATACACATAAAAATAATTGTGTGCAATCACACTAAAGTAACGAAATATCATTTTGTAACACGAAATACTAATAGAACCATCCCGTTCTTGGTATACTACCAATGTTTGTAACATTTTAGAATAAATATATAGTACTAGGGAAAAGATGAAATAGATATGCCCTGAGTAGGCCTATTGAGTCGCTCTCACAGGTGTAGGCTAGCCCTCAGTGTTTCAATCTCTATTAACTTTCTTCACAAAACAACACGGTTCTGAGAGACACGTATTCAGAGAAGATGGAGGCTTAGCATTAGTGAGGCGAATACTTATTCCACTGCATGAGCCTTAAATGTTCAAATAATACGAACTGGTAAGTGGCACCTGCAGCTTAATCTATTGTGTGCTTTGCATCAACTGTGGGGTGTGAACAACGGAAGTGCCAAAACTTGAGCAAGACCCACAGGGTTCGTTCCGAAGACTATATCACAACTTTTGGAGAGTAACGTCGTAGGTGTCCTACGGACCCAGAAATAAATGTACCAATGCGCAGAACAACTGCAGAATATGACGATAGATATGCATTACCTGTGGTACCATTACCACTGGTCTAATCTTGGCCGACATTGTGAAATGTATTTACATCATGGGTTGTTGTGTTTTGTTCAGTTGTACGGTTTACATGTGGGTCGAATGAATATAAGATAGTGCTTACCACAAGTCCACGTAACTTGGAGGTACTTGGACACGTTCTGGCAAGGATTTCCAAAGACGAAGTTATTGGCAGGTACAAAGCAGCTCTCTCTGCCTTGGCAAATTTCTCTGACTTTCGACAAACTTTCCTCTGCCTCACATGAAGATGATGTCTGACAACAAAAAAAAGAACACTAAGAAAATCTACGATGTCAGAGAAAAAAATCGGAGGTCATTTACTTCTCTTTCAATGACATTATAGGAGCAACGTGATAACGTTAGCTTTCATGGTCTCCGAAATTACTCAAACAAATGATATGAAATAAAGGTTGTTGCACGTATGTATACTAAGCAATAAATATTGGCGTGAAGACGGGGAATTTTAATCGCATGGGGAAAGTCATCGAGCAAGTGTATCAACGTGTAAAAAGATGGTGTCTCCCAGTCTCTTGGTTGTGACAGTATCTTGTATTGAACACACACAATTGAAAGACGTATAGAAAGACGTACCTGTCCGTTACTGGCACATATGTCATCCTGAACTCTTCCGTAAAGGGCAGAGACAATGTTGATGTAACCATCATCACATGTGATTTCTAGCTCTTCTCCTTCACAAGCGGTCTCTGTGTTTTCTCCAACTGATAACAAGTTTGAACAAGAAATTTAGTGTGACACAGACCAAAATAATACACCTAACACAGACAGTATCTTTTTTAACTTTTTCCACTACCTGTAGGTACACTTTACTAACCTTTAAGGTACGGTATTTCGAAAAGGTTTTTTCGTCACAAACTTGTTTTTTGTACATCTTATTATCAGCATATTTCATATCGGCTTGGATCGTTCGATCCATAGACATGGATAATTCACTCAATAATCTTAGGCCAGTTGTGAAGAGTTAACTGTTTTTACAGACACAGCAACTACAAAGAAAGCTGCGATGACTTAGTGAGTACTCTAAATATCTAAATACGTTTGATATCTGCTTATAGAGCTTTGAATATCGTATGATATTTGATATATTTGATGTATCGCTTGACAGTTTAAATATCTAGTCTAAAACTGTTTTCGTAATCATGTTCCAAGTATATCTATTGTACACTCACGGCAGTAGTAATCAACCTCAAGGTACTGGTTTCCAGTACAAACATCCCCAAAATAGCTCTCGTCGGCAGGTATAATACACGTCTTCTCTCCTTGGCATTCTTGTTGGACAACAGCCATCGAATCGAAGACATCGCCGCAGAATTCAAGTGGCTGAAGAGATCATAGATCATAGTTTTTTTTTTTTTTTTGGACGTGTTAACCGATGGTGACTATGTTGAAAGGTGGATATGAATTTGACACTTCATTTCAGTTTTTCATTAATATAACGACTAGTAGGATAAATGGATCACGGAAGATTATCGGGGAGGTCAAAGGCTGAATTTCGGCTAAAATTCCAAAGTGTGAACACTGATGGGTTCCTGATGAGTTGGCGTTACTTCTCGTTAAAATAAAGTGACATTCATTAAGCTATAGTCTGTACAGTATGGTGCGAGAGAGTAAGATGTAACGATTAGTAATTATTTCTTTCTTTATTCGGTCGATGTTCCATAACACTTTCTATGTTACGTTACTTGCTTGTGTTTGATGTTTGAGTGACCCATAGCGTAACCTTTTTTATCGTGTTGTTTATATCAGTGGAAATAAAGAAGAATACCAGCCTCCACGGACTTCTTCGAAGGAACATGCAGCATCAAGTCGTAACAAGTAGTAACCGTCCTCATTTCAAATGAGTTTACAATTAAAGTATAGGATATTCAAGTAAGTGTTAACCCGAGAAGTATTTACTGGAGTTTACACTCGTGAGGACAAGCGTACCTCGCTGCCATTATCATGGCACCCTGCAGAATTGCAGTAAACTAAGTTTTCCCGACCATAGAGCGCCCGTCTGACGTTGATTGTACCGACGTCACAATGCATATGGAGGTCATCGCCATTGCAGACATAGTTCGAGTCTGTAAAACAGAAATGCAAACAAGTGGGGATCTCATACCACCATTAGACTACGTCTATCTGGTATAAAGGTGACATTAAAATGACATTTTAGAATATTGGGTGCAAAACTAGCCTACGAATCCCCGTCAAAATCCATCAAAGGTTGACAAATTTTTGGACAAATCATTATCTCACACCTGCATCATGAATAGACATTGGCTAAGTATGCAAGTATGTCAAGATATGGACTCCTATAACCTGTCTCATGTTGGTTTTTTTATACCTTTACTTTCAAGGACAAATTTATTTGTACAGAGGGTTTTATTTTGGAAGCAAAATATCGATTTTACCTACGAATGCGAAACTCAGTAATTAAGTAAGTAGAAGACAACATATATAGGTTAGTTGGTTTGTAGGTTTAACAAAAGAAATTCTGACTCTGTGTAACAATCCACGTCATTTGTTTTGCATTTTTATCAAACTTTGAAAAGTCATATTTAAAAAACGGTAGTACATCTCAACAAAATTCCAACTGATTTTCACAAAGGGTTTTAGTTTGAAATTTCTGAATGACGTCGTCAGCTCTTTTTTTAGATGCATGTCACACAACCTTTAACCCTAAGCAGAAACCCTTAAATGGAGTCACGTGATCCTTTTTTTTTCAAAAAGCATTATGAAGAGAGCGGGAGCCCCGCTAGAAATTTCAACAATTTCTCTCAAAATCTAAATGGTCGACACCACGAATTTTTTGTATGCTGCGATACCGCCAAGCCGTTCAACACCAAACACATGATGGGTAAGGAATATAACCTTGCGTACACAAAAGGCTTTTAAAGTTCGCTCTTTTAGTGTGTAAGTCAATGGTAGAGACACCGCACAAAGTGTGCTTTGGAGAACAATGCCATTGAAAACCGTGTCCTCAACAGAGTGAGCTATTTTAGGCGTATGGGTAAATGTTGTTCAAGATGTCACTGAACGAGGAAAACTGATGGGGATCTCTTCCACATAATTAATTACGACTTAATTACGAGGGTCGACTCTCTACACAAAGTAGGTAATAACTTGACGTCGAAGTGTCATTTCACCATGACAAAAAAAAAAAAACAACAAAGAACACGAGCTGCTCGAAAATGGGTCATGACTTGGTGCAAACGTGATGACTTTGGGGTGTTTCGTCGTCTGCACTACAGTCTGCGTGCACATATAGAAGTGGTACTTACAATCACACGGTAAGTAGATTTTCCACCAACTCTCACTAGTCATACCGCCAATGCTCAAGTAATAAACTTCGTAAGGATCGACGTCGTCGAAAAACGCAATGGGGTCGTCGCATCCGTATTCACCGAGTTCCAGAAGACCGTTGTTAAATCTCACCCAAAAGTATTTATATTCACTTAATTCAAAAAGAGAAAGAACGTTTTTACTGCACCACTTTTAAGACTGCTTAAAAGCTTGGTTTTGTTCGATGAATAAATCAAGCAAAGTTTCTTTCGCTTCGTGTATTTATTAACTTGTATACTTACGACGAAAACATTGATATAAGCATATATTCAGACAGATGCATATATTTTTCCCATACTTGAAAGGAATAACCTCCCTAATGTCCGTTTCCCTCGACAACAATCAATTCGTATAAAAGCATAATTGGCTGAAAATTCGAAATGAGTAAGGGATAGTCAAACGTAAAACTAACATTCATTTGGTACCATACAAAATACTGGAAGTATGTAACCACCATTGTGGCTTGCGAAAATACCATAAAGATCTGACTAGGCCTGATTTCGTTGTATTTTGAATTATAAACAAACGACAATAATATCGTAATATCGTAAAATTGTAAAATCGGTGGTGGTGACTTTATGCCGCTATTTCATTAGGAATGCCACACCTAAAGTAATTATTCGTATCAAAGTTTTACAAAAATACGGCAATCTTACCAAAGAGAGAGATCCAAATATGACACAAAGTCAGCAACTGGCTTGGTTCCTTTGTCCTTAATAATACAGTGAAAATAATTTTTTTCCGCTCCGACAACTACGAGAAAAAACATGATAATAAATGATTTTACATTCAACGACGTAACATTCGTAACAAAAGAAAGAAATATTCACAAAATCATCGAGTAACTTAAATGACGGAAACCCTTTCTTTCAAATGATCAGTAAATAAATATACATCTGTCGTATATTGTGAGTTGAGAATTGTATGAACAGCAGTAAAAATTTTGAAAATCATTTCAATGTTTTACATGAAGCTCGTGAATTCAGATGTTCTCTCTATGGTGCGTTGCTTAAAATGTATTACATGTCCCCAGGAGAATTGCTGCGTGAAAAATGCCTGAAACGTCTTAAGTAAATTACTCTTAGGCAGTTTACCTGAATACATGGTTATGGCTTAAAGAAAAGACTCCTTGACTCAGTGATTCTTAACCTTTGAATCAGATTAAATATCCGGTTCCTACATAATTCTGTCCATTGAGCAAAGTTTGCCTTGTCAAACATTGTCCTTTACCCAGTCACTAAATTTTGTTAACTTGTAAGAATCTAAGCTACCTAATCAGTTCTTTAATTACTAGTGAAGGAAATCTATAGGTTGCGCAATTCGCACAGATGATTCCTAAATGATTCTTCTTAGACAGCAACTGAAACGGCATGGAGGACATTAGAAATTACTTGTATTATTCACTTACCTATCTGGTAAATTTTCTTGAGCGGTGCGTTTTTCGGTGAAAAAGAAAGCACAGCATCGCTTTTGGCACGAACTCCGAATTCGAAGTAAAAATTGGTGCTATGGAACTTTGGAAAAATGAAGTTGAATGGAATGTTGTCGGGAACGTGGTAATAAAACTCTTCTCTTCCTATCAAAAAACAAATACAGATAAGATACACTCAAGGAAATTTGATGAATCTGTGAATATGTTTCAGCTAAAAACAGATTTAAAGAGATTGAGTTGACTCTTACGTCCAAAGAGAAAGTAGACATTTTTATCTCTCGAAATTTTTCCCTCTTGTCAATTAAAAGTTCCTTGATGACTAATTCTTTGACAGAAAGATATCTTTCCGTCCTGTTCTACCACTCATTCAAATTCCCATCTCATCGGGGTAAGATAATAATCACCTTTATCCTTTCGAAGCTATCAGAAGAAATGTTGTCATGTAAGTAGAAAGTTTCTACGGTGCCATTCGCACAAACTTTGGGGAATACGTTTTGTTCCTGATACCGCACTCACCAAACCCATGAGTGTAAATCTTCCAGGAGCTGGGGTATTTGAAGCTTGTCACTCCGACCCATGAGACCTCGAATGGTTCCGGATCAATGTACACAGCAAAAGGTTCTTCTTCTCCTTCCCTTCCAACTTCTAATTTACCTCTCTTGAAACGGATCCAAAAGTATTGCCAGCAGCTGAAAATATATAAAAAGGGAATGTCTAAGAAAACTATTGAAATGGCGTAAGAATAGAGGTTAAAGTTAACCCTTAGGACAATTTTCACGACACTAAGACTATCATCTTTTTAGTCACTTCAGGAGAAGAATGTGACCAAAGGAAAGTTTTGTGTATATCGCTATGTAATTGTGATGTAAATTCCTTTGCAATGGGATGATTTGCTTGAGATTCGTCGGTTTCAAGGAACGGGCTTTCAGTTGATTTTATCTTGTCCTTTACTACTCTTGGACATCATTGACAGTTTAACTCCGAAACATTTTAGAACTTGGAGACCGCGATCGAATTAGCGCATGTAAAAGGTGACTTCAATTCACATGGTATTCAATGCATCTGACTTCTTATTTGCCCTCAGTGCGTAATGTGGGAAACAACGTACCGCGTGTGAGTGACGTGAAATATAATATGAAAGACTTCGTAACAATTTAATTTATAAAACTGTACCAATTAAGAGAATCGGTAAAAATAATAAGTTAAGGACAACACTTCCCTTAACCAGACTTTAAGAGTTATGTAACTGTATGTTACCTGCTAACGTGTTTGCTTGCATAACAAGAGTAAGTATACTTATCCACTGCACAATGTCACAAGAACTGGGTTGACTTGTTGACGAATTTGTTACCAGCTATTTCCATTCCATTTCACTTTAAAGTGTTTCGCCACCTCATCGAGTCAAACTAATCATACACCTATCAAACATTGTTTTGACATGTTGACATGTTTTGACATTCAGGGTTCCATTTCCGTCATGTATTTATTTAATCTTCCGTTTCTAACAATACAAAAGTAGTAAAATAGCAAACACCAACAAGATTGTCAATTCAAACACCATCCCTTGCTTTAACCGTTTAACTTACTTCTCCAAGATATCGATAGTTGTCACATCAACAACAGGTTTGGTATCTTTCCCTTTCCTGATACAAGTAAAGGAGTTACCTTCGGCTCCGATAACTAAGATTAGAAAGGGTAGCAAAAATCAGGTTATTAACTTAATATCACAGCTTTTACTGATGTTATGTTATCTGACCTCATTGAGCTGTTTATACTACATTTAATGCAAGTAAGTTTTAATGTTTATATTTACCGTCGTGCTTACATATCATATATTACATTTATAGCAGAAGTGTCATCCAAATTTAAGATTTTTTATTAAAAAGTTGTATTGTCTCGCAGTCATACCGCAATCGTTCTCAAGTGTACGTTTTCTACATAACAACTTCTGAAACCAAAAGAATTGCTGTCACTCTTAAAATAACTTGAAGGCTGTAATGCATCACCCCAGACAGTTTCAATTCTCCCAACCACCTACCTCTAGTCCCTCCCTCAGCCTGTCTTACATTCCTCCACATGTGTAATCAAATCCATGGATCCCTGTGTATGCTGTGTAATACGAGCTGCTCTGCATCTTTTGAATTTGCTGGCAATCTAAGAGTACTGTAACTTAGAACCAGTTGAGAATTTTCCTTTCAGGGAGGTAAAAATAAAGCTTAGGGTGATGCAATACAGCCTTTAATGATTCTCAAAGTTGCGCTACTTACTGACTTCATAGATATCATCACTTATTCCATTGATCGGGGAAAAGGTGATGACGGCGTTGGCTATTGCGTAAACTCCAAATCTGATGTAAAAACAGTCATGGGGCTCTGGGAGTTGCGGAAGCTCAAAATGATATTCACCGGGAATGTTCACATTGATCAAATGTTGATCAGCTGACGGTAGAGAAAGCAAAATCTGTATATATAAAAACTATATCGTCGAGTGCAAACCGTACCTCCTTTAAAAGTTGATCTATGTTCCTAATTTCTATATTCCTTCATATGCAAAATTTAAATCTTCGTATAACACTTCAATTACCCTTCAAGAGAAAGTTGTAAATTAGGTGGCCTTCATGCACCATGACCACAGAGGACCAATGGAATTATTCTTGTTTCCAGACTTGACCTTCTCACTAGTGGATCATACGAAAGTCTTCTCAAAAATCATCATTGCCAATTCATTTCGTTCCCATCACGAGCAAATTATACATTTTCGACGTTTTTAAATAGTTGGTGATTAAGGGAATAATGACTTATATTTCAACTACATTCGTGGAGTCGGCGTATTATTTACAAAACAAACTTCCAAGTTTCATTGAGGGTACGGTATCGCACTGCAAATTAACGAAGTACTTTGAAACTAGAAAAAGGAGGAAAAATACCAGGACAGGGAAAAAAGAAAGTCCAAGAGGATGCTCCGAGACTGCTGACTCCAATGTGAGAGACATCGAAAGGTTCCGGGTCGGTGAAGGATGCAATGGGTGTGGGATTCCCGAAGTATCCAAACTGCAAGGTTCCATCTTCAAAGGATACCCAAAAGCACACCTTTTTGCTATAGGTGACAACAAAAGACTTCAGGTGAGTTGTTGTTTGTTGGTAAAAAAAAAAAAGCTTAAACACAGTTTCTCAAAATGAGACTAAAACAGAATACTTCTTATTTCGGCAGACAAATGCCTCTCGGTATGCTGAGTGCAGTTATCTATTCATTAACGACCTACAGGCCCTATGAACATAGCTGTGATAAATGGATTACACAACACACTCAACAATGATTGCCTACAGTTTTGAAATTTAGTACATGATTTGTGAACCATTAGCAGACATGCAAGACGGGGTGGTAGGTTTGGGGGGCTAAGTGTCGGTCATATCGTGTAATCGGAGCGGCATCATCAGTTGGCGCGGTGCGCACAAGGCAAGTTTTGGTACAAAACACGTCTTGGTTTGTACCTATGAAACGGGGATCCCATGTCTGCAATTTCTCGATTAATGAGAATCAATCTATGAGAAGTAATAATACATATGAGTTGGATTAATATAATACAAAAACCGTAATGAACTATGCATCCTCTTTCATTTATTTTTGTGATTTTGGGGTGGCGGGACATACCTTTAGCTTCCCAACGTTTCCATTGGGGGTCTGAATCTCCAACCGTCACCCCTCCACTAGTTCCAGAGACACTGATAAAACATAGACAGTGCATGATAGAGGAACAATCTTGACACTGATATTAAGTTTACTTCTCATAACTGCATCAAATATACAGAAAGCACTAAGTAAACATTCGCTCGCATTGCATGTTAACATTCTTTAGATTGGTGAGCTTTCCTCTACCTGCTCATTGTGTATTGCGATCTATTTCGAAACTTCATTGTTACACGAATGTGGTCACTCAAAAGAAATACTTACTATTTGTTGAGAATGTCTACCGTAGTGACATCCACGACGGGCTTCGTGCCATTGATCCGGACGATGCATGTAAAGAGGTTATCCATAGCTCCGATCACTGAAAAGGTTAACATTAATATTTGAAGCTTCCTTATTTATACTTTCACTTTTCATTTTTCATGGGGGGGGGGGGAGGGTAAGTGGCTTTAAAAGCATTTCCTTGAGTGATGGTTATACTCGCATCTGTACCAAGCAGAAAAACAATGTAAAATAACGGTTTTTAGTAAAAGACGTTCTCAAATTTTCAAATTGCAAAATGTACAAAAAAAGGACTTACTAATCTGGTAGATATTATTGACAATTTTGTCTTCAGGTGAAAATGTTATCACCGCGTTTCCGTCGGCTTCAACACAGAATTCGAGATACCACTTGCAGTTACAGTTTGGTAGGCTGGGGAAGTTGAAGTGCTCTCCACCAGATTGTCCAATCTCTTGGTGATATCGGAAGTTTCCTACAATTTATTGTGACGATTGAGGAAAGGGGATAAAGTGAATATATATTGTAAACAAAAATGATGATGAAACTGATATTACACTCCACAAAACATTTGAACAAAGGTTACGATACCGAGAATTTCGGTTGGACTCATCATTTCTCATCTCTGATATGGTATCATTATGGTAGCATTGGCGCCAAAAAAAAAAAAAAACCGCGTCCCTCTTCAGTCGCTGAATTGTTTTATACTTGGTGACTTGGATTATTTGAACACTTCATCATGGCCACAAAGCTACGTTGAAAAAGTGTCCCTTAAGCTAGATCATGTCTACACTACACAGAACCTATGCAACCCCCAACACCCCCCCCCCTTATTTACTGCCAGGACCTTACGCTGTACATATATCCCACGAGAGGAAATAAAGAGTGCAAAGAGACTTACCAAATCCTGGCAGGAAGAATTTCCAAGAACTGACGGTCGCGATACTTTTTACCCCAACGTATTTGACTTTAAACGGTGTATCGTCGTAGAACTGAGCAAAGGGTTCATCTTCCCCATCTTTCCCGACGGAGAGGAGTCCTCCTTCTAATTTGATCCAAAAGTATTGCCATTCTCTGGTAAGTAACCAGCAAATAACAAAAGTAAAAAATAAAACCCGTAAAACTTCAGGGCGAGCACACTCTGAATTCAAACTAAAGGTATGACAGTAGAACTGACGACTGGGTTTCACAACTTGATAGTGACGATATATTTTACTTATTGATAAAAATCTGTGAATTACTTACCCTGTTAGTATATCCAGAGTAGTGACGTCAACGACTGGTTTGGTACCGTATCCCTTTAAGATGCAAGTGAATGAATTTATTCTCTGCGCCAAAGACTAAAAATGATGAAAGAAGGCAAGAAAATGAAATCTGATGTGAAGTCAAATGGTGTACATTTGTGCAACCTGAGGAAGTCAGTAGCTTGCCTGAGGCCTTCACCGGTCAGTGATTTTGATCACTTTTATAAAGGAATACGTTGACAAGAAGAAGAGGGAGAGACCCTTCACTTAATCAAACATTCAATGACCCGCAATCATTTTTTTTTGTTTCTCAACATGACAAAGACCCAATAATTAAATGGCCAGAGTTATCCAATAGACCTCGACATATGTCATCTACATAGGTCGTTGCAAGAATAAATACGATTCACACATCAAACACGTGTATATTTTTAGTACCTAGGATTGTACACATTGGTATTTTGTGAATCTGAACTTACAGAAACCGGTTACTACTTTTAATGAATTATAAATTTTCTCACTGATTCCGTAGCTGTCATCGGTAATTTCGTTCTTAGGGGACAAAACGATCATGGCGTCTCTCTCTGCTCTTATTCCAAATTCCAAGTAGAGGCAATTCGTTCCCTCGAGTGGTGGCAAATCGAAGAAAAACGTGTCGATTTCATCTTCAGTTATTTCAATGTACTTCCACAAGTCAGTGTCCTCTTGATAATTTACCGGAATCCCAATGCCGACTACAAATAAAGGTAACATAACAACTCAATAAAAAAAAAAAACTATGATGCTAGGGGTAAGAACGAAAGGGAACTGAATTGCAGATGATGGAATCATTTAAAATAACTTACTAATTGCACTTTTACGAATTTCTTAATTTTGCTTATGGTAAAAAGAATGGTAAAAATTATTATCCACTGCATCGAAACATAACAATCCACATAGTTTACCGCGTAGAAATAAAACGCTGGCTCTGAATGCAGGTCACCGACTGAACTTCTGCATCTCTCAAATATGTCACTTGTCCCCCACCCCCCTTCCATCCCCTTCCATCCCCCCTCCCCTTGCTCCTAGTCTTTTTCAGTCAGGTCAGCTACAGAATATGTCACCAGTGTATATCATCCAACGATTGTAATAGCTGGAAATTCAATTTTGTCATGTATCATCTGCTCTTATGACGTCATGTTTGGTGCGTGTTACATAACTTTGAACGGAAAAAGACAGTGGCAAAACTTCTTCTAAAATGAGTAGCTTTTTGGAGGTTTGGACAGCCATCACCACCATATTAAACGCGATAAAGGTAAATACTTACAAAAAAAGGCAATTTGAAACGTTGTGATATTTTATAAAAAAAAAATTGATGTCATTCAAACGAATACTTCAATTGTATTGTATTAATTTAACAGTCGCATTGCTAAGCATCAGTCGCTTAGCGTCTCCGTTCCCATCGATGTTTCACTGAGGATGTCTCTGTTTCTTAGACAGGGGTGAAAGTTGCTCTTTTAGGAACAAAAGAAGACAATGGACTCACCACTGATGGCTGCAGCCAGCGATAGTAGAAGGTATCCAGCCTTCATCGTTGGTCTTCTCAGCGCCCGTCTATCCGTAGATTAATAATCAACTTCCGAAGTGGCAAAATTGAAAAGAGAAAGTTGCTGCAGCGATGACGGAGTAAAGAAATAAAACAGTTGTGGAAGCAACGTTAGAATGTGCTCATTTTCTCAGGTTCTCTGGTATAGTATGTGGTGAGGTGGACTGTCAGACATGTGGGGAGTTAGGTCTACAGACACGTGATATATTTATAAGTCAAACCAGAGAAGCCGCTATAAGTGACGAGTGATTGTGGGTCCTTCACCGGCAACATTAATTTGAATAACAGGCAAACAGTAACGTAAGAACGTCCTATTTGAGCTTTTACAATCGACAGGTGTATCCATTAACAAAGAAATCCATTATGCAGTAAAGAAACTTCTCTTTACCAGGGAAAGGGTGCTACACAAAGAGAATAAAGAGATAAAAGCTACAAGCTACTTAAAAATCTTAAAAATGATTACCGGCAGATAATCAAATGATAGATATAAAAATTGAATTATTACCTTCCCGTCGGCTAGGAAACATACGTGCTTGCAAAGTTATCTCTCGGCTGAATGTGTGTGACAAGCTAAATTAACGAAAAAGTTAGTCAAGGTTACTCCACACCTCTCAAATCAACATGTGTGTCAAGGGTGGTGTCAATTTCAAAACCATGCAACAAAACTCGATATGATATTAAAAGTAAAAAAAGTACATCGTGGCTAAATGGTTACGGAAAAGCAGAAAGTACAAGTTTGGATTCGAGGGAAGTTTTGCGTCTGTTATTTTAAATCTTCTCTGAACATCTTGTTCGTAGATTCGTATTTCAGAAATACTGCACCCGCTAAACCTTGGTTGCCCATTAAACTTAGTTGTGTTCAAAATAAAATCTCTTGAGTTCCAGAAGACACAAAATGTGGAAAGTGATTAACAAATAAAACATTGATTCTGTGGACATTCCTCTTTCTCTTATCAGTCGATGGGTACAAAACACAAACCTTATTTTATTTCTTTGAAATATGTAAAGTAATCTGTCCTTCAATAAAGGATGATTATCCCATCCGTGGCCTGGAGCAAAACGCATTCATGTTAGGATCTGTTTTGTCCTGAATTACGACATAATTTGATTACAGTTCCATATCCACTCTACAATTAGAACACACGTATATTCATACATTTAAACTAATTCTCAACCATCGAAAAAATGTATGATTTGTCGGGTTTTGATGACAAAAAGTGTATACATATACTAAAGACAACGACTCATTGTTTACTTGTTTGTGTCTATTGCAATATGCAGTTAGCTTCAGTTAATGTAGACGATAAAGGTAATACAGCAATGCATGTACTATTGAATGAGGATGAATGAGCCTCCTTTTTTTTTTTTAAACGATGACAATATTTGTGTATGCATTCAACTTTGCCACCTGAATAGCTCTCCTCGAGTTCTTTAAACGACTCTGAAGCACAAAATGTACTTCATAGTTCATTTTGTCGTTTCAAACTTGCAATCTAGCTTAATGCCTTTAATAGTGAAGGAAGTATTTATTTTTATCAACATTTTATTTTGCAATAGGCATTTTCCACACATAAAAATGGTTGATTGAAAAATATGCAACTGAAATGTTGAAACCTATTGGAACTTGTGGCAGAGTACTTTAATTGATTTTCTGTCTTTCTGTGGATGGATTATTGCTAATCTATTCAAGCTTTTCCCTTTAGAATAAAAAAAGTTATTATTTATCTACAATCTTTGACACAATGGTGAATACCAATCCAGACCAGATGGGGCTAATTGACGCTT
Organism: Stichopus chloronotus; assembly: GCA_021234535.1. Lineage (NCBI taxonomy): Eukaryota > Metazoa > Echinodermata > Holothuroidea > Aspidochirotida > Stichopodidae > Stichopus > Stichopus chloronotus. Next base: position 7,491,759 of record SFZH01000008.1, read on the forward strand.
CTATTCCAACAGATGGCGTGTGAATGACGACTTTCGTTACCTGAATAACTGCAAAAGTATCGATTTTAAAGTTGTGTCACATCCGTCAGATATCAAAAATTTAAAAAGATTATGCCTGACGGTTTCACGGAATCATCCCATACGTAGACTTAATTGCAAAAGTTCACCAAGAGCTCTCTTAAGTCCCATACGTACATAATACTCTAGAGTATCCTACAGGAGTAATTAGACCACTTACTTCCTACTACAACGTGCAAAGTAAATTCAGTTTCATGTTCAGTTTGATAATTATACGGTACATAACTTTGACGTGGCCATGTGTTGCATGAAGGTGATTTGAAGAGTAACAATCTGCCATAGGTATATTTCCAATCTTACATGACCCTTACGGTCTATGAAAAAACACGACAGGGTGAATCAATAGACAAAAAGTTCGCAAGGTACAATGCAATTTTACCCTGCATGCAAGGTCGTTTTTTTTATATGTAGATATGAAGCGCTGGTGGAGCCTAATGTTACGAAGCTACAAAGCAAGGACGTGATTCTCTCACAGGGACACAATGTCTCCCTGGTTCACTCACGTCACTTGCAGAATAGTGAGCTTTGACAGGAAAGAATTCTGTATCTTCGAATGGTATTGAAAGGGCAAAACTGGTAAGACATTGCATATTTTGAGACAAACGATAGTTTTGATGATTGACACGTGCGGGGCCGCCATGGGTCTACTTATTGAAAGCACATATTTTCAAAAGTCTATGAAAGGACAATGCAAGGACTAGTGTCCAGGTTTTTTTAACCTGGGACGGAGACTGGACTGAGGACATATGTGACAGGACTATCGAAGAGAAGGGCTGTTACGACCGATGATATAAAAATTAACCGATAATGTAAAAACAATCGATAATGTAAAAAAAAAATACCGATAATTAAAAATTCGTTGAACCGATAATGTAAAAAAATACCGATAAATATAAAAAAATTTTATCGGTTGTAACAAGGACCACCATTGGTTAACGCGTAGCGTAAAAGAAAGAAAATTGTGTGGGCTTTCAAACCTCCCAGATGGCCAGAAATGGCATTTCCTGGCCGTGCTAAGCTGCATATACCAAGCCTTGAAATGGGGACATCATTTCTGCAATTTCTAAATTTGTGTAAAAAAAAACACAATGTATGATACGTATCAGATGAGGGTTGAGATGATACAAGAATAATGATGAATTACTCATCCTCTTTCATTTTCCTGGGTACTTTGCAAATATTCGGGGGATGAACACATAGGTGTACCAACTCCTGGAATTTTTTTTTTTTTTTTTTGGGGGGGGGGAGATTTTACCCGAATTTGTTACTTATTCCTGAGCGGGTTTACTATCTAAGAAGACGTACACAATGAGTAAGTGCGAAGCGTACAAGACAATTTTGAGTTTTGCAAACTCCCCAGATATTCTTTCCCTAGTGCTCTAGGCTGCATATACCCAGCCTTTAAGGATGGATATCATAACTAGAATTTCAAAAACAATCTGTGAAAAATGGTATGTAAGAATTCCCAGCGAAACATACCATTCAAAGCCCTTTGCGAAATTTCGAGGAAAAAAAAAACGAAGTTTCGTCGGTTAGTCAGAAGACGAACATGAATAGAATGTAAACAGAAATTACCAAAGCAGCGGCAGGGTAAAATGATTGGGTACATGTTTTGCTTACACGTCGTCGATATCACATACGAAGCTCCTATCCCAGGGTTTCAGCAAGGGGGGGGGGGGGAGACCTGTCCTGCAGGACAAAAGCCCTTTGCATGCATTGCGAGCAGGACTGTCTAAGCGGAGCACCACCATCCGTAAATTTTGGGCTTTTCCAACACCCCAGATGGTTGGAAACGACACTTCCCGGGTGTCATGGGTTTCATGTACCCAGCAGTGAAATAGGGCTCTCATGTCTGCAATTTCTCAATTAATGAGAGAAACATCAGTCTATGGAATAACGGTAATAATTTGGATTGCTCCCACCTAGAACATTCATGCTATCGTCATTTTCTGAAAACTTAATGCAACAGTTTTTACTTTTTACTTTATTACAGGTTTTTTTTTCTTTTTGAGAAATTTTCAAAAAGCGAGTGACCTTAGACAGAATGTGGGGCAATATTTTGCATCTATTGCAATCAAGTTCCCCCCCCCCCACCCCCCGAGAAATTATGATTCCAGAAAAGTTATTCCAACAGTTTTTACTCTCATCGAATACACTTGTTTATTAGTTGGTTTCAACAGTCGACGATTGCGTGACAAAGTAAAACTCGTTCTAGCTTTCGAGAATAACAGCCACGTCGAAGAGAAAAAAAAGATGCCATAAAGTAGGACTGTCATAGATGGGAAAGCATGAGAAGAGTGAAGGTTTGTCTACATCTGCGGGAGTGTTGTAAGGGAGGAGGTTTCTCCAAACCCGTTTGAGAAATTTTCCAAATACTATAGGTAAACTAAGATTGCAATCTAGTGCAATACTTGGCTTCTTTTGAAGTCATAAAAATGTGCAAGATTGAGATGTGAAAACCTCTAACTGGTCTGTCAGACTTTCTGACTATCGTCACTCCTAGAATGAAATATGAGAAATTGAGATGGAATTTCAGGTTTATGGAGGACTTTCTCTAAGTACCAGGCAATCCTCACAATCTGGTGCAATATTTGGCATATTTTTTTGGCATAAAATGTGCTAGAATGAGACATGAAAAATTCTAACTTCTATTTCAGATTTTCCGACTGTCGTCGCTCTGAGTTTTCTTTTGGGCGACCTCCCCCCTTGCGCCACGGCCTTGTGTGTATATCAACAATTCATTCAAATACACGATCACAAACAACATTTTGACCGACCTTCTCTCTTTTCTGGGAATTTGAAATTGTGTCGGTTTATTGATGGGGACGGAACGTGCCGCAATCCTTTTGTCCACCATGAGCGTGCGAACGACATTTCTCTGTTTTTTATTTATTTATTTTTTTACCGAATTTAGCCTCGTTTAGAAATTCTTTATTCCAAAATATGCTTTAGGAATGAACTTTTACTCAAAGGTAACATTACAAGAGAGCAATCTGAATCACACCTCCCTGTTCGATGTAAGGATGCTGTGTCTGGCAGGCAGTTGTCTTGGCTTATGCTCCGGTAACCAGATACGGTAGGGTAAATTTCCCCTAGAACAGTTAATGGCCAGACTGCCAGACGGCCATACATAAGGTAAACGACAATGTGGTCTCGGTCTGTGGTCATGGTGTCTACCTTATATTCAGTCTGGAACACTCCCACCCAATTTGGAAAGAATAAAAAAAAAATAAAAGAGGACGTTGTAAACATAGTTATTTGCACTTAGTGCAAGTGGATTAAAATCTCACGTTTGTTATTTCAGGGCTTTTATTGTGCAGAGAGTCGCTTTTTTTTAATAAGATTGAGAAATATGACAACTGAAGGAAGGTAAAACGTTCAAATTTGATTCTTTGAAGATACTAATGAGTAAGTGTTTACTGTGACGGAGTCAGGATGACTCTTTGAAAAGAGCAATTCTTACCGTAGAGTGAATACATTATATACTATTAAGAGTGAATATTCACTCTTAGTTTCAGAGCCATATCTAATTCGTTCTACACATTCGTACCTACACATCATTTCCTACGTTTTATGTCAGCAGCTTCATCTTCACCACTCTTTCGGCTCATGCATGTCAAGTGGTTTCACCCATTGTTCAACAAATCCCCTAAAACTGCCAGCAAAAAATGGTGGAATGACGTAAAAAAAGAAAAGCAAAGTTATCCTTATATCAAGAAAGCGTACAGTAAACAAGAAAGACAAAGAAATATGAAAAGACGCTAAAAAATGTGTAATTACATTACAAAGAAATTTGAATCTTGTATAAAATGTATGAAAGATGAAAAGTAAGTGATGAGTAAATCCGATAACGGATGATGAGAATATACATGAAAGACGACGATAAACTTGAAAAGAGTGTAAGACAATTCCAAACAATACGATAAGTAAACTTTCATTTAAAAAAAAAAGAGCATTTTAAAGTGTACGCATACAAGTACAGCATTGCAAAGAAAGATATTTAAGAGGTTGGAAAATAAACCCCATTCATCTAACTCCCAGCGTCACAGCTTGCTCCATGATGAGAAAAAAAAAAAATGCAGAAGTTTCTTCACTGAGTTTGCGCAATAATTTATGATATCCTACTTGTACAACTCGCACTACCTACTTCTGTTTCTTTAGAAATGAAAACGTTTATATAACACTGTTTGCTGATGTTGCATGTTGTACGGAGATAGCTTATATACTCCAGTCACCCCATGGCAGTGAGGCAGTTGTCACATTTTGCGACCAGGTGCGATGCCTTTGAGCAAAAACAACAGCAACAGCAACAAAAAATAATAAATAAATAAAGCAATCTATCATTTTAAATTGAGTTAACTCACTTCAACATTTGATACCACGAGCCCGAAATGCAATGCAAAGATGGTGGTTGGACCATTTGGATTCATTTTTGAAGCTTTGTGCCATCTACGTCTGATTTTTTTTTTTTTTTTTTTACTGAAGGGTGCACTTTTATCCGTCTGCCATTTCTTTCTGCCATCCTATATTGTCATTCGAGACTATTTCTTCAAATGGCAAGAAGTTTATACCAGACTTTTAAAACGACAGAAAAAAAAAACAGTATTTTTTTTTTAAATATTTGTTCAAAGATCGAACATCTCGTTGCGATGACTTCAGCTGAGCACCAAATTAATAAATTCAACGTCCTAACAGGGTACAAATGAGTTCCATGAAACCCGTGCATATGAATTCGTCAATTACATGAAAATAAACCTCTTTTTGTTTTGCATGACTCAGACAATATTAGTTCAGCTATTAGTATGGTTCTCAAATTCGTCCCTTTGCTATTCCCTGAGGGATCTCTGGAAAGTCTCAGGTGGACTTTACAGAACACAAGAGAAATGGAGGGGGGGGGGGGGACTTGTACTGATTTTTTGGTGATTACTGCAGTGATGTAGGGCACAATATAATGCACCAAGGGGACCTGTTCCCCTCCTCGAGTTCTTAACGTAAGTTCTTTCCTCCCTGTACCCCATCTCTCCACCCCTCAACCTCCTCAAACTAGATTCGGTGACACAAATTATCAAAACATAGGTAGTGGGAATGTACATATCGCCACCCATTGCTCCAAATTTTATTGCGCTTGAATTATAGCAGAGACTTTCGTGTAACTTGTAAGCAAGTATAGTGCCGTGATTTAGGGATACCTGATGGGGTCACAGTCGTACACTGTAAAAAATGTCTGTAAAATTACACAAAATAAAACAAAGAAATAAAGAAGAGTTACAGAAATTGTCTGGAAACTAATTAACAGAACATTTCTGTATTCCTTTTGTATTTCTTTGTTTTATTTTCTGTAAATTTACATTTTACAATTTACATTTTTAACAGTGTACACTGGCAGAAAGGATACCTTTGCCCCTACTGGAGTTTACACAGAGTTATTGCCATTCTAACTGATTATTAGCTTAGAGTAAGGGTCGTTGTTTGACTTGCTAAAAAGAAACTTTAAAAAGATGTAAAAATAATACTAGTCTTTTTATTTTCTCGAGCACTGAATTGGGAAATATCCCTGATTTTAGTATATCTATAGCATAAATCACCTTACCATTGACAGTATCCGCTGAACTTCGTTTCTTAGATTGCTTATTGATGATAATTTAATGTGGGGTGACTATATCGAAATTACCAGAAGCATTTCTAAAACAGTTGGCATCGTTAGCAGGATTTGATGTTATTTGTCTCTAGTAGTGCTTTTAACTTTTTTATACTTCAGTCCTACTACATTTAAATTATGATGTTTTGCAGTGGGACATTTCCAATCAAAGTCGTTTTATTTCTCCACAGGCTGAAGGGCTTCCTCCATTCCATTGGCAATTTCGACTGACTTGTCTCCTACAAGTCCATTTTTCATCCGTTATAAAATGAAATAAAAGGGCCGAAAAGTTAAAGACAAACTTGAGTACCGTGAACAGGAAAAAAACGACACCTAAAACTAGATCTCTCGTAAATCTCACGAATTCTGCGAGTCATAACTTTATCCAAGGATGGCTAAAATTCTGATGACCTCAAAGATACTGACAGTTTGTTCACGTCGATCAGCCAGGCGAGACCAGATGTTGTTGCAAGGCGTAAATGACGACACCACCTAGGTCACAATTTATGTATGCCTGATAATGATGCATGATACTACCATGCAAGATTGACCCATACCACAGTTGATCATGTTATTGTCGTTAATAATTTGGTGAAGGAACCAAATTTCACAAAATTCAAGAATTCAAAAGAATTCTATAAAAGTTTCGTTTTGCTTTGGTAGGTTTGTAATCATTTTGTTATTGAAATTTCAGTGTAACCCACAAAAGGTCTTGTGGAGGGTACTGCAGCGTTTCCGGCCTCATCCACACTTAAAGGGGAAATCAGGGTTTGACTTAGAAAATTCACCTTTAGTTGATTTTTCTTTTTAAACTGATTGTTCACCGAAATATAGAGACGTTGGGGAGGTGTTTGAAGGTAGAAGAAACAGTAATCATTGCGTTAATTACTGTTGAATGAGAACTCTTAATATTTGTCGGGTACAAAAAATAAACGTTCATGTACAAGACAAGACTGCCTCATCTATACGATGACCAATCACAACGTAAGACTGAGATGACGTTATATGAATAAACATAACCGAATGTTTACGGTTCCCATGCTGTTCGTGCATTGCCCAATGCTAAGTAAACAAGAGTTTAGTGATGCTTGATGATACATACTTCACATGTAAGCTACGTAAGAAACTGTTCAGCCACGCCTCTTCATACCTTGAAAAAGGCGATAGTATTGAATATTCATATTTGATTCGATGAATATGGATGCTACAGACTTTCGGAGTTCTTCACCGATTTTTTGCGAATTTGACGGTTCCTCGAAATTGTCTACATGTTTTGAGATAGTCTTAATCATATTTGTTAGTTATAGCTCATTGTACGATACCGGTGGGGAATTGTAGTGAAATACATTTTGAAAATAAACCCTGATTTGCCCTTTAAGGTTCTAATGTTGCCAGGTTTTGAAACAGTTGCGAAGCAACCAGTTTTACAAACCAGATCATATCCCGGTACAAAAGTTACCACAAAACAACAGCCCGAGCAAAAGTAATATCTGTTTCGCTTGCATGACCTAAGGACAGTCTAAGTCTTTTACTCTTGCGTTTCAAAATAGTGTACGTAATCAATCATGTCACTGAGAATAAATTTGAACACAATCTCTTTAGGTATTTACTAATAATAACAATAACATTTACATGAAATCCATGTTCACATGTCCGGTATGTGCTTTTACAACAGTTTACTGATTTCGTCCTACCCAACGTTTCTAGATTAACTATTAACTAAGCAATAATAACATTTAACTCCAGATTTTCGAACAGCTCTGTCAGCTGCTTTCCCTAAGGGGGATTGTAAACGCCATTTACGTTTCAGTACGTTAGCTTGGTGCAGGTTGGAGTGTTAGTCTTGCAATCTATAGGTCCCCGGATTAAATCCCCGTGGAATCATTCAGTAATTTTTACGGGACAGTGGCTAAGGACTGGGGTCAATCACTCTCGTTGGATGGGGAAGTTAAATGGAAGCAGGTTTTAGTTGACAGGGTTCGCACCGATCGATTCAATCTGCATTGTTACTTTCTGAACACTTTTCGAAAAGAGTCAGAGGCGAATCTCGCCAGTGTTCACCCAGGATCAACTTGGTACACGGTCCTCGATGACTGGAGCTAATTGGGAATTCCTGATCCTGAGACTTTCAAGTACAGTACATGTTGTAATTTACTTTTCTTTTTCTTTTTTAGTTATCTCATTATTTGGGTAATTTCTCCCCCTCCCCGATTTGGTAACGTTGCGGTATGTTTGAACAGTAAATAATTTAAACTACTTTTCCTCGACGAAAGCACAATGCAGATGCTTTTATTAGCTGCGGCTCTTCAGTTTAACAGGTTGATTTCTTGAAATCATTTCAATGGGAATGATGCCACCAAAGGACAAAGGGTTGGAGGATCTGGGAGATAATATGGAGAGGAGAAGTATGGGGAGGGGATGTCCTCATTAAGTCCCAAAGTCCTTATTAAGTCCCAATTAAGTTCCATCGACGATTTCCCTGTACCGGACATTACCAGTCATACTTGGAAAACATGTGGACATGTTTGGAAAACACGTGGACATTTGGAAAACATGTGAACATCTTCGTAGTACTAAATAATTATATATAAAAAGAATCTATTACTAATATCTACTATTCATCTTATTAGATACAGATATTTTTACGGTAACTCTGGCAGGTTTTCGGCGATAATATCCATTAAGTTGATAGTAATAGCTATTTATTACATTTGGACATAAGCTAGTGCTCTTGCTTTTATTAAATGTAACTATATATCACTTCGGATTTGAAGCGATGGATTGAGGTAAACAATGTGAAGAGGGTGCATGCCGTTAGAACGGAAAGATTTTTTTGAAGATTCGACTCTTGCTGTAAGATCAAACTGTCAGCTGTTGTCAAAGGACAGCTATATACCCGCCTACACGTGACACAACTCTTTGTCATCCTTTCAGATTAAAGTAATGTGTTAGGTACATGAATTAGGTGTGTGTAAATAGGGACATACCGAGAAACCGTTTTTATACATAGTGGTATCCCCGAGATGTTGCCACTTGCAAGGGTAGGAGTGGTGTGTCGACAAGGTAAGATAGGACTGGTTGGAGGGGGGGGGGGGTTGCACAATGCTTCTCTTCTGAAGGCATAGAGTTTAAAGCTACGCAAAGCAACGGTTACCTCTTGTTGCGAACTGTGTACGTGCCAAATGTCAGCATTACCATTTGCATTACTTTAGGCCTATATGTCACACGAAGGTTGAAAAGCCCCAGCATTGCACAAAGCTCGTCTTAGTTGATAACTGTATGTGTGTGAGAGGGGGGGGGGGGGGATGGTGAAGAGTGGTAGGGATAGAAGAGTGTACTAGCCTTATATTTTTTTATCATATTATACTTTTTTTCTCCTCCTTTAGCTGATTTCTTTTCTTTCCTTATATTCTCTAGTGTCTTCTTTTGGTGCTAATGATAAGTTGTATCTTTGTTATCTAACCTCTTTTCCATTTATCGTGTAAATAATTTATACAGGGGAAGACAATTTACAAGTATTACACTTCAGTTTTCTCCTTTTCCATCATATCTCGAATATGTTCAAGACAGACTTAAAATATGTATTATGTAAATATTTATGTTGCATTTACCATTGTCTCTCTGTTATATGCTATGTTCTCCAAGCGGATGGAAATAAACTGTGTCATTGTCATATAGCTCAATGAAAGGAGCTACCACAGATGGATTGGTGTTGGATTTCATGTGAGACTTGCCAAACACTCAACAATTTCCTCCAGACAAACCATCCATCTTCGCCTCCACTCACATGAAGGGTACAGTTTGTACCTTTAAATGTCCATAAAAAAAACAGAAAATATATTACTGTTGTTTGCTAGGCAATTGGTTTATTAAATTCACTGTGTACAAATTCACTGAGAATTAATGCATATAATGCATGTAAATAAGAAAGCAAAACTACCAAAGAAAAAAAAATAGGGACCTACACCTATCCTGGATATTGAAAGCCATTTAGCAAGGAAAATTTCATAGAAATAAATACACCTGAATGGCGTCCCGAACAAAAGAATGCGAGCAACAATAGTGGGCTTCTTACATGGTAAGACAACATCTCTTCTTCAACGTTTACCATACATAATGAACATGCAGTTGAGAATTTGTTCGTTTGTTTCATATCTAATTACATCTTTGGGGAAACCAGAAGCAAATGCAACTGTTTCAATTTCTTGAGATAACCTGATAATATTCAGGGAAAAACGCATTCCAACGTTTAGCTGTTCGCGAATTATGTCATCCCAAAAATTTTCATTGGGATCTGTGTTTTACGGTTTTGTCAGAACACCTTTTGCCATAGAGTTTGAGCTTCACTTCTGTACCACCACGTCATTCTGGTTATCTATTTCTATGGTAAATTTTCATCTACAACGTTGAGAAGGTAGCAGGGAGATGGTTGTGAAAGAAAATCAATTAAAAACCTTGACCTTGTGAGCAAACTGTAAAAGTTCTTGTGGTTGCTATGACTACTTCTAAGAATTTCGAAGACTGAAACCAGCGCAACTATTGCCAACGTTTTCTAAAAAATGTTAAACCCCGACCCCCCCTCCTTCATTCCATTTGCTTACAAAGGTTAGTGTGACACAAAATGTTTTAGAATCAAGTATTTGCTCTGATGAGAGACTTGGTAAACTTTATGAGAAAAATTAAAAAGAAAAAATAGACTGCCATCATATTCAGTTACCCCTGTGGGGTTTAATAAAGTTGATCCTATCTTATCATATGTAATCATGAGACAAACTAACCATCTTTCAGAATAACAAGGTGTAATGAATATTCATACACATGGGTCATGACATACCTGACATTCTCTTTTTTTTCGCCCAACTAGAAAGGAATTATCTATCATTTGGCAGAGGACACCTTGTACACCAACGATGGAGAAACCAATACACTGATAAGATATAAAATCACTCATTTCTTGTCCAAGTATAAATAAGACATGTAACATCCATCCAAAGTTAACTTTATACATGTTGACCTGTTTCAAATACGACAAAAAAGTTGATAGCTTCTGTTCAGGTATAACTATGAGAGGCTGCAGACAAGTGATGTGAAATCTACTCCAAGTACAACCTAAACTTGCACTGTCTGTTTGAGGTACAACCTAGCGATGTATCGTCTGAGCGAGACTGAACTGATCGAAGATGGAAGTCCAGACAAGGGCGACAATTATCCAGAAATAAATATTACAGTCAAGTTCTGAACTAGTACAGAGGTCGGTGTTTGAACGTTACAGTCCATAAATGAACTGCTTACCAGTATGGACCAAGAATAGAGGAAAACAATAGTCCTGGTTAATATACTGCAGATCAGACTACTTAAAACATGTCCTTAACCATAAACATTAAATTTGATCTGTTTCACATTTAAAGGAAAGTAAGGCGTTTGTTATACGGAAAACGACCACATTTTTAAAACCAACGTCTGTGGACATAGAATGATAGATTATTCAAAGTCAGTAAGGACCATATTCGTTTCAAGAAATTCAGTCATTTGTTGCTTAACTGTAATTTGTGCACCAATTTTTCAAAATTCAAATGATGCATCTTCCGTTACTCATTACATGCGTAATGTTTTGAAGCGATGAAGCTTTCACAGATGTCCGTCGGTGAGACTGAATGGATTTATTTAAAGCTATTTTCTATGTATGCCATGTTTGTACCATCCAAATGCCCTATTTCCCTTTAAATCAGAGGGAAATGAAAGGAGTTGCTGAGCTTATCTAAAAAAAGGAAAAAAAGGCTACTCGTTCCACAAATCACCCCCCCCCCACCCATTCATCCCAATATAATTCACTTGGATCATTCCTGTTTCAATAATCGTCATTTCTGGCAGCTTCTTTTGGTTTCTAAGAGGAGTCTCATCAGCCATCATGCAAGGTCGTGGCATTTTTGACATTTAACATTGACCATCTTTCACTGATTGATACTCCCCCCTCCCTCCCCGAGGGCAAGGGGACCGTCATCAGTGTCTCAAGCTCGTTGATAGAAATACAGGTAACCCAGGTCCTGTGGCGGCTTTTCCGACTTGGCTACCTTCCTGTCGTTAAAAATCACCCATCTGGAGAAAAAAGAGAAACGAGAGATGGAAAATGCGAGTTATCGGTGATGCATGACTAGCTTCTTTCAGTACAGAGCCTGCATCTCGTAAAATTGGAAGCAAATGGCTTTTGTAGTGGAAGGTTGCAACTGAGGGGCATATACATTTTGCTTTTATTCTCCCTAAAGGGAATACAAAGAAAGAGGGTTGTCAACACTGACGGTAACTAAATGCCTTAGCCTTGTTATCTTTTTCTACTGCTTTAAGCAAAGAGTCCTTAAAATGACAAGACTGGTCATTTTTTCCTCCATTACTCCTGGCTTAACTATTGACACATCACACCTGTTCTGCTTCAAACTGATGAGAGTTTTTGTGACCTTCCTGAGGGTTTACTCAGTTTCACAGGAGTGGATTTTTCAACCTTATAACATGTCTCTCATTTTGCTCCATTTAAACTCTCAAACTTTAGCAAAAAGTCAAAAAGATTTTTACGCGAGTAAAATGGTGCATGACGAGTGTTACTAACTGCAACTGCCGTTGACAGACATATGCACGCAAAGCGATTGGTTCTCGTTTACGATGAAACAGGTCATTAATAAAATTCTCACCTTCCTTCTTTAAGTATATGACAGACGTAGTGACCACAACTGGTGGAGGTTCCCATGTGACTTATGAAAGCCATGAGTTTATATTCTGAAAACAAAACAAGAAACAAAAAATAAAAAGTGACTATCCCTCCATTGCCATGCTGATGACGGAAACAGTCCAGTGAGGCCACAACCATTGCTAGATTTACATTCACCACTACACAGGGTTCCTACTCTTGGGTGACCCAAAACTGCATCAGTCATTTACAAATTACGAAAATTAGAGACTATCTAAAACCCTCTTGAGTTGAACACATATTACTGTCTTCAAACTCTCCCAGCGTAACTACTCGAAAAATGAAACACTGAAAGTAAAAGCAGGCTCTGATATGATGGCCTATCTATGAGTATCAGATAATTCGTTTAAAAGAGTGACTACCAAAATTCAGAGAGATTTTGGGGGATAGGAGGCTGGATAGGAGGATAGATAGGCAGCTAGACAGAAGGCTAGATAGAAAAGGAGGCTGGACAGAAAAGGAGGCTGGGTAGGAGGCTGGATAAGAGGCTGGATACGGTGTTGGATACATGACTGGATAGGATACTGGACAGTACGCTGGATAGAATACAAGACAGGATAGAACAGGGGGGTGGACAGAATAGAAGCCAAGAGGCTGGAGGTGAGGTTCGATAGGGTGTATGATAGGAGGCTGGGTAAGAGGCTAGATAGGGGGCTATACAGAATGCTGGAGAGAAGGCTTGATAAAATAAGAGGCTGACAAGAATAAAAGGTTGGAAAGAATAGGAGCCTAAATAGGGTGCTGAATAGAAAGGTTGAATAGAATGCTCAATAGGAGGCAGTTATCTATACCAACAGTGTGCATTCGACTTCGAAAAACGAAATATTGCGACGTAACATGTTTCTACTATCAGTTATTGCTAGACTCACAATGGAAACTAGCACCTATTTTGCTACATTTATGTAAATTTAAATCCAATCTCAAGATATCTGAGCAATTCAGGTTGAACTGGAATGTGAATCACACACCACTGCTCTCTTGCCATACAGAAAGGAGCCAAATGTGAGGCTTGAGCAAAGTCACATGCCATTATTCTCCTTGTTGCTTCTACTTCTATGTAGAAAAACCAACAAATGTCAAAAGTCAAAAGACACAGGCTAATCACATCTAATCAACCTGTTATGTAAAATAAGTCCCTATGATACACTAGCTTGATTCAAGTCCATCTTAGGGCTGAATATGCAATACTTCACACTCGGTAAATATCTGTAAAAGCGGCACATAGATGCAAGGTTTTCTGGGGTCACTTGAAATATGTTCCCTAATAAACTGAGTTTCAATAATCACTGGTGCATGATTTAGAGTCTGACAATGACAAACACAGTCACTCCACTCTGAAAACACAGTGTATCTGACCATACGAAGCAAGTCACCAAATTTTCCCCACAAAATGAAGCCCTGCCTCAAATGATTACTAATATGACCGTTTTCCTCACTTCCAATTCCATCTCGACAGGTGGGTTGATTGCTGGCGGAAGGACCCTCGTTTGTATCCATGGACACGCTCTCCAGCTCGTCCATGTGGCTGAATATCCATTCCACGGCTCTCTCGACATTGTTGTCCTACAGGGATGAAAGTGGTGTAAATCTTTGTGACATGACAAAGTAATTTACAGTTTCAAAGCGGTACTAGTCTAAACTGACCAAGATTGCATTGCAAGAAAAGTTCTGGATATGCTATAATGTACAGTAAATGTTTGAAAGGCTTAGTGATTGCTGTGACCAGTTTCATCTGATCACTGGTACAAGGGTGTGTGGGAGGCATGTGAGAAGCGTGTGGGAGGTGTGTGGGAAGTGTGTGGGAAGTGTGTGGGAGGTGGTAGCTTCATGTACGTAAATGGATCTACACGTTAACCATTTCTCCAGTGAGAATTGACGATGTGTTCACTGAAGCCAGGGCCTTCCACCTGTCCTTGGGATTGTCACAATGAAATGTTTAATTGGACACTTAAGGAAGCTGACATTTCACAAAATTAAGGACAGTTTTCTCCCCACAGTTTTCTCTTCCAAAGAGGATACAGACAATGAGATAGAAAAAAAATAAACTTCTAGGGGCACAAACCAAGTCATATTAAAAACTTTAAAAAAAAATGTTATATGATACTCACAGTAGCTCTGAGAGCTTTGGTAGCCTGTTCTACAGTGAAACCCATGCTCTGTATCATGACCAGTGATTCCTCATTCACCGGCTGTTCTGTTTTCTGTTTCTTCTGTGAGTTCCCTACCTGAAGAGGTTCTGCAAAATCTGTTGACAGCAAAGATTCATGAAAATTAAGTACACTGTGACACATGCTATACTGTCCACCTTTTCCCCACAGCTTCTCCTACATGACTTGTCAATATTGAAAGACCAAACATGAAAAATGGATTCCTGGATGATACTAACTTCAGTGTGGGGTTTTTCTGTGTTGAAATTTAAAGTTACACACTAACAGAACTTCCATAAATATTTACCACATACAATGGGGAGATGTCTTCCAGAATTCTAAAACAGTACCCAGCTACACAGATGGTCACTCTAAATTGTACTCCGGGAGTTCCATACAGTCCATAATATCGGCAAGTTTGTGTTGGTTTTGAGCCATTTTTCAATTGAAGGTACAATATCTATTACTTTGCATTTTCCTTCTCTTCTCTGTCTACTTTAAGTGAAGGAGGGGGGGGGGGGTATTGTGTTATTAACACAGCTGCTGAGTAGTACATCAGACAGGTGTGCAGATGGAAATCTGAATATCAAATGAGATCATTAGTCGACATCAACCACCGCAGAAGGGTGGAAATTCGTCAGTTAACCCAATGATCACCAGTGGAACGTAAGGCAGATTTTGTCACTTTGAAAAACATGAGGACTAAAACATAAAAGCCTGCACATGAGTGTAATTGAAAAGATCAGCATAAGAAATGCTTACACCACAAAAAGTCAACACCAAAAAAAAAAAACAATCTAGTCATGGTAAAGCAAAGCTTGTCTGCCCATCCCCCCACCAGTTCCCTACCCTTACAAAGTCAAGACTATCTGTACACTTAAAGGCTGTCACACTCTATCACTGAGTTTAAGACTTTCCGGTGAAAGGTCTGTGGGGCTCTTTCTCCGAAATCACGACATTCCGCCCACACCATGATGGGCTTAACTTTCAATGTTTACTGGTGAGCATAATGAGAATAGAAATCAAACGGTGATCCTTTTGTCATTCAGCAACTTAAATTCAGATGTCGGGTCACAGGAAAAACAGAAAATTGAGCGATATTTTGCCATCGATTTGACCCAACCTGTCATTCACATGTATTTTCATCTGTCTAGAAGTCTTGAGAAGTCCAATACAAAATCCAAACTGCAGATTACATATCTGTGGTGCACTGTGATCAAAGTAGGTTGGTTTCATAGCTACCCATATATTCTGCAATCAAAAACACTCTTTGAAAATCTGCCCTCAGACAAATGGCAACAAGATGGCATTCAATTTTTACATTCTAGAAGTACCTATTAACAGAATGGCATCAGTAAACATGGCATCAGGAAATGATGACATCTGGTTCACTCGCGTTAACCTTTTGGACAAGTGACCCTCATGACCAACGACTTAAAGCATCAAATGAAGAGTTAACATCCCCCCCTTGAAATTCAACTCCAACACCGTGCACGAAGGAATGAGCAGATTCCTCCGTTTCTGACCTTCTTTCGTGTGTCACTATGGTGACTACGACTCTTTTATACCACGGGGGGTCAAACAAATCCCCCAAAGTTTAAAGGCTTCTGCATGTGCCTAGAAAGAAAAACTGAGTCACGCCGTCGAGACATGAAAGGGAATCACTCCAATATGCAAGTTTTTAAATTATCACGCACAACGGAAATTAATTCTTTTCACAGCATTAGGTCAGTATCACCATGGTGATGATAAAAAAAAATCATTGTGCTATAACAAGATTCATTAAGGAAATGAGAGGCCATCTGTCTTTAAGGCTTCAATCTTGACAGTTCTTCAAAAGGTCATTTGCTTTTAAGGCTTCAATATTGCATGTTAAATGCAAGGTCCTCTTTAGTTTGTGCAAGATGATGAATACAAATCGTAAAAATCTTCTTTCTTTATCTCTCTTGTGAGATTTCTTCAGAATTCAACTGTTAATTCTAATCTGTAAACGCATGGATCTACAGGAATTACTTTAGTGTCCTTGGGAATTGAAGTTCCAAAGGGCAAGCAAAGGGGTAGGGCAAAATTTTGAAGTACTATCCTCAAGTTACTATCAGCACTGATACATCCAACATATCAAAAATGCAGCTTAAATAAACTAGACAAGTGCCAAATGCTCAACTGGTTGCATTATGAAACTTGGCAAAGGAGTATTCAGTTGAAATTCTTGTCAAAGCATATTCCTTTTCAACTATATAATACAGTGAAATTTTTGGTTGGATGGGAGTGGGAATTACTGGCAATAGGAAAAGAGAACAAATTAAATGATCAGCAATGTTCATTTCATAGGATTGAAAACAAGCGATGAATAGTATCTGAATAAATTATTTTAATGCGGGCTGGCAAAGCTGTCGTTTACACACATGGTGCCATTCCACCATTGTGATCTAATGTTCCATTCTAGTGGCACTCTCTACACACTCTCTATTCCCAGTCAGTTGGTGACTCAGTCACATACTGCCACAGAATTTTTCCACAAATTCAGGGCATGGCATTCACTTCTGCAAATTCAATACACTGGAAATCCATCCCACTTTAGACACAGACCACCCCTTTTACTCATCGTTCAAAGTGGGAACTCGAAATCACATCTTTTCCACTCTAGTTCTTCTTGAGAAACATTCCCAAGGAATTTACTCTGTATTTGTGCCCTTAATACATTTCAAATATCATTACTACTTATTTCTATACATTACCATACTTGAGGCATATCTTTATTAAACAACAAATTGATCATTATAACATTAAACAATGCACCCCCCTTCAGCTCTTTGTCTGTTATAATGTAATCTTTCAGATCATAAATACCTGCATCATCCATGTGTTCGAGGATCCAGTTCATGGCAGCTTCTGTGCTGATGTTCTTCGTGTGAAAGACTGCTTTACGACAGCCCTCCCGGTGGAACCCCATGCTCATCAGCTGTGAGACCATATCTTCGTTGATTTCTGGTTCTGGTGGAACACAGAAAGTAAAAGCATTTAACATAACAAGGAATCAACAAACAATGGTAAAAATTGGTATATGCCACTGGTTTTGGAAAGGATCGTCCAGATATTGACTTAAAGTGAAAAATCTAAACAAAAATCTCAGTAAATGACATTCCATGAAGTCAAACCTTTTGAGGAACTGCTGTTTTAAGGGAAGATGTGAATTCTGACGGTGCTCACCTGGTTCTGCGGCGGCTTCACCTTCCGGTAGCTCTGTTTCTCCAGGTTGTAACCCTTGACCTCTGTATGAGGTCAGATCAAGCTCTTCCGGGACATCGATCGATACATCTGAATCACAATACGCAAGAAACATTGATCAAACTAGATGCAACTTTTTGTGACTGTTCACCATTCACACGGCAAACTGAAAGCATAAACGCTTAATCCCTGTCTCCTTGTAAATTTTGGAAGGAAATTTTTTATTCTGTTTTATGAAATGGGCAGTTTTAACTTAGAAGAGCTGTTAAAAATCAAGAGAAAGAATTTGATTTTCAGCTGACACTGAGGTATCAACGATTCAGCACAGGA
Source organism: Stichopus chloronotus (assembly GCA_021234535.1). NCBI lineage: Eukaryota > Metazoa > Echinodermata > Holothuroidea > Aspidochirotida > Stichopodidae > Stichopus > Stichopus chloronotus. Next base: position 7,509,919 of record SFZH01000008.1, read on the forward strand.
CTCACTTTGACCCACTCGTTTCCGATGTATTGCACATCTAATAGTCATAGATCAACTGCTCAACTAGTGTTTTACCAGTCTCTAAATAAGAACAAACAAACAAACAAAAAACAAAAACAACCAAAAAAGAAACGATTGGTGCATATTCTATTAGGTGGAGCATGCAGATCAGACAAGCCTAAGGAATCCACAGATACATTTAAAAAATTTGACGATACAGCTGAAACGTTTTAACCGCAGAAATTGAAACAGAGAGCTACCACTGCAGCCAAAAGTTTGTGTGATCCCACCGAGAGGTTGTGGTATCCACTAGACAAACAGATAAATGACACACGATCTTCACTGTGTCGCATGAAAAAAAAAAAAAAAAAACCTTGTTTCTTTGCACCTGGAATGGCAAAGTTAAGGACTTTTTGCTTCCTAATGGTTGATGTAAAGCACGTGGAGGAAAAGAGAATGAATTTCAAAAAATTCTTTGGAGGAAGGATGAAGAATTCTCAGAACAAAATTTTGATTTGTATCTGCACACGATACAGACAGTAAGTCAAATATTTTAATCTGCACTTTGGATTTTGACAGAAACAGTAACCAAACACAACAACAAGTGTTGAACTTTGGAATAATGTCTTTTCGCTAGCATTTTAACAAGCATATACTCTCCACCTACATCAGATCTAAAGGCAATGAGTTTAAAGTGGCAGCACACTCTGAGTATAAAATTACATCAGAACCAACCACTGGAAGATTTATTCATTAATACCTACCTAACTTTTTTGGCACCCAGTCTTCGCTCAAGGTAAACTTTCGAAAATGAATAGCGAGGTAATCGGGAAAAGAGGCAAACCTGCTGGTTCTGATGCAAGAGAGAAGGAAAGGAAGTATATCTGAATGGCATATCAAGGAAGTTAAGGCCACACTAAAATCACAATGTCCACATTTCTGAGTACATTCTAGGAAAAGTTTTGTTATTTTTATTTTTTTCTTCTTTGATGCAAACTGGAAAATGACAACTTTTGGAAAAAAGGATTGCTAGGTTAAAACAATAGTGAATACGGACATCAAGCAGTAACAAAATGGGAGCTGAAAGACACCTCCATACCTGTGGAAGATGGTAAAAACTGATATATAGGAAGTATACCTTGAGTACCTGATAGATCTTATTCTGACGTGATCGACACAAGGTTCCATCATAAGCCTAGTGTTATGTACAGCCAACTAATTACTCATTTTAACACAAGCAAAAGGTACTAGACTGATAAGGGCAAATTTATGAATACTTCTGTCAAGTTAAATGTATTATAATGTTTTCGTATCTTTAGGATTAAAATATTTGTTAGGTGATCAACTCATAGTACCCCCATGCCACATAGGACATCTCCATACATTGGCCGAGGTGCCTGATGCCACCATCCGTTAACAGTGTCTGAGATCTTGATTGCTGTAGTTAGTACACAGACTGACTTTAGCTCTCAAACAAACTGCCTCACTTGAATAAATTTGATCTCTGACCCCATGAATCGACGTCAAAGAAAAAATGTGAATCCCAACGCAGCACCATCGTAATTGAAACCACTACTATTTCCCTCCAATGTAAGGTCCCAGCGGTAAAGTTATAGTGAATCTGAAAGATCTTAACAGTCAGAAGTCTTCACATCTATCTAAAGACCCTGTCTATTGTGTTCCAAGACTGTTGAGTATTAAAATGAAATGACAGAAAACTTTGCCAAGATCTTAACACACTCACATGGCTTTGCCACTTAATGGTGTCCGTAGTACTCGAAAGCTGCACAAACGTTACATCATAGATAACGTAGGTGTCTAACAAGGTCTGAACATGCTCACATTTGGCTTTGTCAGGGGTGAGTCAATGGTGGTGATGCAAATTTGTTTGTGCATGAATATATCAGTGTTGGGAGTCTTTCCCTGTCTTGGCGAAATATTGAACCTACCTATGTGCAATACCCTTGGCCTTAGTCGCTGGGCTCAAGAAATCGTCGACCGATTCGGTAGCAGCGAACTTCTCGAGACAAGCCTGGAAGGGGACCTTCAAGCCTCGGTGCTGGATCTGAAGGCTTGCTGTCATCAGCCTCTGCTTTGAGTTCCTCGACCCGAGCCTCGTAAGCAGTGACCTCATCTGAAGATCGAATTTGTGAAGGTGAACGTTTCAAGGTAAATATGTCTGTAAGTCACTGACATGCTACGGATGGTGATATGTAAATGAGAATAAAGTAACTGTTGCAAATTCTGCTTGAAGAGGTAAGGCATAAATTTCTACAGTTACATTGTCTTTTATGTGGCATTATAGGTACTCTAAAAAAAAACCAAAAACTACAGCAGCAATGCAGTTGAACCTCAGTACTTCTGGTTGTGTAATGTTCCTCTGTAGGGAGGTTCTAAATATGTTAGAAACAAATCCATTGTGATTGAAGAGATTCACAACGAAAAATAGACAAGTTTGGATCTGGTTGATGCATCTGGTCGATGAATCTGGTTGATTAAGGTTGATGAACCTGGTTCACAAATATAAGACTTCTGCTTCTTCCGTTATTTGCATGCAATCCCTTGTCAACAAGGTAAACCAGTTCATTTATGTCCATTAAACAGTGGTTCCAGTTTTGCATCACCTTCTCTGAAACTGTGGGCTGCTAAACACCTGGGATCAAGCCCATTGTTCTGAGCGAAGCTAATTGGGTAAGGATTGACTCTCTTAAAAGATGTTGCTACATGAATGATATTGAACTGGAATTGCCTAATAAAGGAATGAAATACCTTTGAGTCCAATTGAGAAGCTTATCTTCACTTGATTTAGTGGGTCTTAAGGTAACAGTTTTTAAAGTTAATGCACACCTGCCATCTGGTGTCTGACATTCCTCTTTTGTACTTTATGCTGATGTTGATAATACGCACAATTGTGCTGAACACCTCAATACTACAGTACAGTACTCTGTTCTTTACTGTTACACACGTCAATCACAGTAAATCGAAAGAAGAGCTTAAAAAACTACTGCCCAGGGCCAACCAATCCAAACAAAGGATCAAAACATTCTATAATTTATGCCAGTAATGTGTGCAAAACTATGGGAGAAGATTACCTTTCCAGGTGTCAGACACTTTTTTGGTAACTGATTCACAAAAAAAGACCAATTATACATATTTTGCTCACACCTAAACTATTAACATCTTTTGCTTAGATGCAAAGAAGCATGAGTGAGAAGTCTGATACACATTGAAAATAGAGCAAGATCCTGACACCATGAAAGAGAATACCAAAATGTCTAGCTAGCATGACAATATCTCTATACATGTAATGTAATGAGATAATAAAGAAGCAATGGTAGAAAAAGATGTTAACATGTTATGATAAAGTGCAAAGTGCTATGTTTGTGAGTTTGGAATACTTCAGTACATATTGATGGCCTGGCTGGATAGATGACTTGGATAACATTTCCATAATATTTGTTGACATTGTTGCTTTTATATCTATAAAAATACTGAGCATAAGTTCAAATAATGTCAGATTGTAAGAAGTCAGTTATTTTATTTCACCTATCTTTACAGATTGAGGATGGATGGTGTGTTTTGAATGCATATGTGTTTGGATACATTAAAGTAAAAGTAACTATCTGCATCTCACTGCAGTGTGAATTTCGGGACAAGGTATCATGCTCTAGTATCGAAAGAAATACACAGCAAATTTCCAAGAGAAGAAGTCATCCATTTATCATGATATCGTCTGATGTATCAAATGATGTATCAAACTAAAGTGGAACCACGGATCATGCAAGTCGGTGTCCGTTTGCAGATCTCCTGTGAGTAAATTGGATTGTAATTCCAGCCTTCCAGTGATGACCTTGTATGGGTCTAGCCTAATGTCAACAACATGAACCATCACAAACTGACACGGCATGAGTAACAATCTAGCCTAGGTTTGTAATCCTAACATACTGCCTGCAGGCAAAAGCTGTGCTAACTATGAGCAAAGTGGTTAGGCCTGGCCTTACCTCCAGCTGACACGTCACAGTTCAAACAACAATGATGGCCATGTAGCCAGCTCAGTCAAAACTAGTGTTTTCATGGGTACCCCAGGTACCCCAATGGCATTTTACTAAATGGATCCAAACTTACTACCTGATTCCTTCGCAAAGTGGAAAATGACACAACCACTGTGTGAACACACTGTACGTAAGATTGCAAACTTTGCCCACCATACACAGCAAATAGCTCAAAATGGAATTTTCATCTTTTTCTCAAGGAAAATAGGTGGTCCTATTCATGAAAAGGTGTTGGAGAGTGCATGTGGTGTACTTGTAAGGTTCCTATGGACAAATGTGAAGTACATTATTGTGGAAATGCCGATGTTAGCAATTACGGCATCACTTTGGTCAGGTACACGGGCACCCAACAACAATCACCAGATTCCAAATTTTAGGAGTCGATGGAAGCACTAGTCAAAATAATATTGTCAAAATCGTCAGTTCCTGAGGCATGATCATGACTCAATGTCATTTTACTACGTAGATCAAACCTCTAATGCTGCAAATGACATTAGCGCTAATCGTCACCGTCCAGGAAATCAAATGATGCTAACAATGTGTCACCGCAATGACAATTGAGTTACAAGTGCTGACATACATTTAATGCTCCCATAGCCACAAGTTCTCCACAGGATTCTCCTTACCTTTGACCTGACTGACATTTATCTTCTTTATTTTTTCAGGCAGTATTGCAAGTACTTACAAATTTCTCCCCTAAAAGTGAACCATACTGCAAAGAATGACTGGCTGTTGTATGAAAGCTGGGACTAAATTTATCTACACACTTGAAGCTACATAAGGGTAGCAATGCACAATAGCACGCTACAAACTGGTAGCCAATGCACAGCAGACTGAGACAATGACAGACACGGTGCCATTTTCTGACAGAGAAACGATATCCCACAAAAAAAAAATCACAAAATGTCTGGCATTACCTTTATTGGTGGCAGCTTCTGTCGCCACAGGCAACGAAAACACATAGTCGCTTCTCCTGGTGTAGCGAACCTGCTTGGATTGGGCACATTCTATTCTCTCCTCCACTTCAAACTTGAGGGAGTCACAGGGGTTCACTTGGCCTCTGCTGTTCCTCTGCAGTAAAGACAATCAGTAGAAGGCTGGCATCAAACAGGCACTCTGACCATTGCATATGATAAAAGAAACATGTGTTTACAAATTGCTCACAAATCATTATGCTACTCAAATCAGTAACTGTTATGTACAATTAAGAATGTGCCCCCCACCCCCACCATTTCCCTATCTCCCAGTCTCAGAAAAGTGAAGGAGTTCAAACATGAGTTGCAAACAAATTTACAAGGCCCTAATCAGTTATCTTGAAGCCAAAAGTGTTTGCTGGCACCTGAACAGACACATGGAAACAATTTTACTGTACATCAGGCACAGCACATAAAGTAAGTAGGACACATACAGAGAATAATGATGATGATTTAAAATGTCTCTCTTTTTTTTTTTGCAAGGAGGAAAATGTCCAAAAAGAGACATTTAAATAAATAAACTGATCACTCTTTTGACTCACCTTGTTCTTACCATGAACAAAGTTGTTCAGTTTACAAATACATTACATCAAATACTTCACACTGACCTCTATGAGAGTGAAGAGATGTAGAAGGTATTCAAAGGCATCTTGCTGTCTATTGGTGGCAAATTCTGGATGACCCCTACCGACTAAAGTCTTCAACATTCTGGGAGCAATTCCATCTTGCGTCTAAGGACCACAATTTAAAAAAAAAAAAAAAGCATTCCAACTCACTGTCACCGATATGGACACTACATTGGTTTATTACAGTTCACAGCAGCAGTTATGTGAAATTGTTAGAGAGAGAAAACCGTGGAGGGTTGGATTATGTTGCCATTGAACAATGTGTAAAGTTACGGAATTTCTGATTCTGATTTGAGGGTCCGGTACTCAAATCGGAACAAGAGTTTTTCAGATATCTAAAGTTTTATTACTGAACTTTAATCTGTTCCACCACAGACTTCTGAAAAATGAGTTGAAAAGTAAGGAGAGAGGAGGATCTGAAAAGATATGAAGGGGCTATTTTTTTTTTTCAAATTCTCCTCCCAACCACCTCCATCTAAAGAAATCTAAAGAATACATGACCTCAGTTCCAAGAATTTCTACACACTAATGTAATTTCAAACATGACAAACATGACAGACAGTTTTCATTGAGTGGGAATTAGTAAAGGATTCTTGACAGTGTATTAAAGTGCTAATGTTTGGCAGCATTGTTAAGTTTGTCTTAAATCATGATTTCAATAAAAAACAGTGATTCCAATCAACTGAATCAATTTACATCATGTTTTTAATAAAAATCATGATTTTCATCGGCTTGGTTCTAATCAAATAACCCTGATGTTTGGCGACAAGTTGCTACTAAAGGAAGAACCAAGTAAAATGTAAGAGTGTCAGTTGCAAACTGTCTTCAGAAATGTCGAGATGACAAATCTGTCGGCAATAAGTGTGCCCCGCAACTAGGCATTGGTGACTGTGTGAGTCAACGAAAATGTTTTTGTTACAGCTGTGTGCTCCACCAGTATATTTCATGAACTGTGTGCGCCATAATGTCACTGTGGTGCATGAAACAATTAGTGTCTAAATTTTGGGTGGCAAATTTTGTGATGTTTTAGGTCTTTGGGAAACTATCGATGAAAATGGGATGATTATGCATACGAAAAATTGCTGCATACTTTTACATTTGTGTAGCAGTTTGGTCTGTCAGTGTGGTAAATTGCTTTGCATGACTGGATAGATTATTCCTCCTGGTGTGTTGCTTGAACTTGCTGTGTGCAACTAAGTCTACCCAGGAGTGTGATGCTGCAGATTTAAGTGAAAGTCCTACATCACATGAAAGTTGAGTTTCTTAGCTTTCTGAAATTTCTTTCTTTATAATGTGATGTTATTCATACCATCATTTCCTCTGTCTTAAAATAGGACTTCAAGGCTACAAGGGCGAAATTGTGAGAATGCGACGAAGGATTTTAATTTTGTTCGTATAAATTTATTTGTAAATAGCGCTTAAGAAGCGGTCTCAGTCTATCCGTGTAAGACAAAAGAGAGTACAACATGCGCCTATAATCTTGGACTCGTATTCAGAATTCCACTTCAGTTGTTGAGACAATTCCGTCTTGAAATGCAGTAAAGGTGTGTCAGAATGAATCACTCTAACGCACACGTTGGAGTACACTTAAAACAGAACTGATGCATTTAGTCTTATGCAGCGGTCTCTTCTTGAGGATGGGTTGTCCACTCTGACATCTGGTGTCTGAATTTTTTCCATCGGTCTCTGAGGCTTTGGGCTCATATGTAAGCGATAGAGCTTACAATCCACACGTTACCAGTGACCACTCCCATGCACTTATACCAGTTGCCATTTACTACAGCAATTTGCCAGACTTTTCTGAGTCTTTTTTTTTTAGCTGAACTTCAAGATTACAAATTTCATTAGATTTAATAAATTCAAAACGTTAATCTAGATCATGTAGATAAAAATACATTTTAATATATATGAATATTCACAACCAGATATACAAATATATTTGCTCACCATTTCCTCTTCATCCGTCTCATCAGAGGGTGGTGCTTTGGAATATTTCCCTGAGAGAATACCGTGTCCAAATTTCGCCCTGTCGAACAAACAAAATGGCTATTTACATGTACTAAACTGATGAGATGCTTCTCACCAACTCCTGAGCATCTGCCTAGTTACACCTTGGAAAGAGAACGCATACCACAAATTTCATTTACAGCCAAATCATAATTCCAAAGGTCCCCTCGTAATACATAAAGATGTGAAAGGGTCTCACAAAGCATTAAACATCAAACAACTCTCACAATGTACGATGGGAGTTAAAATTTGCATAAAAGTGAGAGTATTCTTTACACAAGTTTTCATATTCAGCAAAGATAAGGGTTTCATTGAAACAGTTTTGATTAAATAACAACCTCATTACAATGTAAGAACTGCAAAGAGATTCCTACCAGGTTCAGAATATGCAACAAATTTTATGGGTACTTTTCTCTCCTTTTTTTAAATGATGAAAGACATGAAGCAATGCTTTTTTGATGTGTGACAGATCCACAATACATTAGACTGTAAGTTCTTAAAACAAAATGTGTGGAAAAAATGTAATTCTATCATGGAGGTATGGTTTTTGCTCCCGTGAGTTAGGACAATCATTGTTAAGAGAGATTCATAGCAGCTTTAAATAATAAACAAATGAGGATACCAAATTAAAAGAAATCAATTTGGGGGAAGGATTATTTCAACTGGACCCACAGCGGTTCAGGGATAATTTCCCCCCTGATAACTTTCAATGGAGAACATCTCCCAGGTAATTCCCCAGCCAGACAATTCCAAACTCAGATAATATCCGGTTGGACAATTCCCGCTAACCCTAAACTTACCCCAACACTTTCCCTGAAGAAATTCATCAGGGGGAGTTGCTCCAAGGGGAAATTCTCCGGGTTTGGAATTGTGCGGTAAAGTTTGTCCGAGGGAAAATTGTGCAGGGGAAAATTGTCTGGGTGGGATTTGTCTAGGGAGATGTCCAATCATGCCTAAACCTGACATTTGCTTCAAGTATAAACAGAATAAACGAGACGAAAGAGAACTTAAAAACTACTTACATTTGCACATTAAAATCACCTGTGGCATCTGATGCAGCCGAACTGAATATTGCCTCCACTTGATTTGAATATCTGAATATTCAAAGGGATGACCACAAAGAGAATTACAGAAGAAATTGCATGTCAAATTAGATGATACTTGAGTAATTCAAAATGGAATTGACACATTTGAGATTATTTTCAAAACCTGTGATGAAGACGACACAATGAAAACAGAAAAATACCTTCAAACTATCATATAAAGCAGGAGCATTTGATGTTATAAAACTGAAATTTGTCGCAACTTTGCATCTTTAAAAAATACCACTGCACCTGTGGTCTACTAACGGTCGAAATCTGCTTGGGTTCCCCATCCCCCACTCGCTGACTGACTTAGCCTGATGTGCCCCTCAGTGTGGGCTTTTTGTCTGTCTTTTACCCTCTCTGTCTGTCTGTGACAGTATTTAACATGACTCAGATAAGAGTAACGATGAAAACTGGAAAAGTACGATGAAGTTACTCATGTGCATAGAAAACAGAGAAATGAAAATATCCCCAAATGGCATGCCTATTAACCCTTGTATCAATGCACAATTGAAAATGTACTCATGCTACCATTGTTTGACGTTTCTGAAAAGATTTATCAGAGTGCCAGGGTTTTCCATCATTAATTTAACAAAAACAATTTAAAAATTTCTAATGATGAAATCAGCCAGACTGCAAGTTGTCTCAGATAATTCATGGAAGGATTTTGGTGGCCTTCCGATGGTACCCTTAGCCTAACTGATGTTAAAAATAGATTCAAACAACTGAAAGTGTGCAATATCCCACCAAAAACAAGCTGTAGAGAAAATGCATGTAAGTCAGAGAATCTCCTGTGTTCGTCACAACAGGATCTTTTGTTTTTTGGGGGGGTAACATGTGACAAAACTAATATCCCTCAAAGAAAAAAATATACTGCAAATACTGGAATGCCAGGCACCCTAATGTCCATGCATTTTACATCAATTCAGAAATGCGGTAATTTTCATGATGCTGAGTGACCATAATTTCATGATGCTATGTGACCGCAGTTTGGAGGACACCTGTGGCTAATATATTACTTTTCATCAGGAAACTACCACCTTGACAATTTTTGGATCACATTTGATTTTCACTTTTTACAAGGTCAGTTCAAATGGGAGAAACCATAGATTATTCTTGGACAAAAAACACAATTTTGCAGTGACCCAACTGGGGATCAAATCCTAAACCTGGTTGTTAAGCGTCATTGCTGCAAATGCCACCACATGCCACCACATTTATTCGCTCAGCCAGCAATCGTCTTTCATGTTACAACATTCATGGAATGGGGGGGGACAACATAACTCACCTTTGTACAAAGTCAGGAATTGTAAAGAGTACTTGAAGCACAGAATTCATGTAACAACTGGAAGAGAGATACAAACAGTTTAAGGTAAGGCAGTGTCATTTGAAGTCATGAGCCACTTCACTTCATACAGCCACTAAATCAACTGAATGGTGAACCATGGGCCAAAGCAAGGAATATCGATACGTAAGAAAGGGACCTTGCAGTCTCCGATTAGTCCTACATGAGAACGGATAACAGTAACTGTAACTACCTTTGTAAAATGCAAGGAAAGGGTTAATATTGCACAGAGGGATAGACGATTAGTTTTTCAACCAGTATTCAACAAATTCAAAAATGGAGAACGATTTACTGAACGTGAGTATTGTCTCGATCTCCTTTTCAAAGAGTGACGTAAATAAATTACCATTCACAGTTGGACCGAGGTTCACCCAAAGTGACCTCTGGTGTCCGCCAAGGAGACTTTTACACTCGGTGTGAACCATAGTAAGGTACCACATTTGAAATGTGTTCAGAAGCTAGATACATAAACTGGCTCAAACATAAAGTAAGCATCCAACAACCACAAAGAGGTTAACTGCCGTGAATATGAGATCGAGTGCCAACTTTACAGCAGTAAAGCTTAAAGTGAACAGTTTTTTCCTCTTCATTTGTGAAATATTTGAAATAGCATGTTCTGTATGGAAGTTTAATGGACTTTTAAAACAAACATCTATTCCACAGTGATGCAATGCATGATGGGAAATCTGTGTTGTCTGCATTTCACTTCCTCAACATCTCAACTGCCTTTATGTTCACAAAGTTTCGAGCATAATCTACAACTAACGACCTACTTTTTCACTGGGTGTCAAATTTCAAGTTAAAAAATGCATTTCAATTTAAAATAAGAGAACGAAGACATCTGCTGTCATTTGCTGGTGCTATGTAACATCTGGTGACCTTGAGGGAACTGTGCATGTTTTCTTATCAAAGCAGCAATATCCCAAGTTATGGTCTGAAGTCCCTTTCATTTTATATATTGCCAATGGAACTTTTCCTTTAAACCAATGGAGAAATACTGCCAAGAAAGACAGGAACCCTAATAATATATTTTAAGTTCTTTTATACCTGTTTCCTAGGTTTCTCAACCCTGTGTATCCTGGTCCGTAGAGCGGTTCTAGTTTACTTCCAGCCTCCTGCATGGCATCCCACTCCCAGACCCTGGTATTGAGATCAATCTCCAACTCGGTCATTGTTTTATCGGTCTAAACGAGCCAAATAAAGTAAAGAATCGATGCCAATGTTGGATCGACATGGTGGGTGCAGAAGTGCAGAAGTTACACATGTATGCTACGGTTACATGTTAATTTAAATAGTGAAATGTCACTGCAAATCATGCTGTTGTTAAAAAATAAATTGTCCTTTTAATCTTCAGTTGTCGATTTCACCTTCCAACGTTGGTTACGGGACGATACTGATTATTGGGTCTAATTACCTTTGCTTGAAGTATTTTGTGGTAAACTGATAGAAGCATATCAGGATAGCTAACTATTTCTTCAGCAGTCATCGCCTGGCCATACAAGAACAAGAATTGAAAGGAGTAGGCTTTCCCTATTGTTGTGACCTTGAGCTTCTCTGATAAACTCTCCCACAAACAAGTCGGTTTCATAATTGCGATGAGCGGTGGCTTCTTTCAGCAAAATTTCATAACCGAAGTTGACTAATTAACCTTTAATTCAAAGCGAGGTTGGGGTTCCATTTGAGAAGACTGCACAAACAATTTCCATGGAAACCGTGAGGTAATAAAAGAAAAGCCAATCCAAATTTTCCTTTTGTTTTAGGTATTTCTTTTTTCTTTTTGTCCACTGAAAGAGCAAACACTTCCTTGTTTCCAATCTTCTTCATCCTTCATTTTATGTCTTTTGAAATACAGCATGTCTCTTTCGAAATGGACAGTGAACTTTCCTGGAATATAAAGCAAAGTCTACTATGGCATTTACACGATGTTTTAATGAATTCCTCTGGGTTCACATTATTCTTCCTGTGAATGAAAGCATATTTAATTGGGTCAGCCGTTTCTACTTTTACATCATCACCGTATGACCTCATAAGATCAGACTCCACACGCCCTTCTTAGAATTAAAGCAAAATCCACTAAGCACTTAGATAAACAGGAAGTCACCATGGTTAATAGTGAAAGGTTATCGCAAAACAGATAACGAAATGAACCTCAAAATTAAACCCAAAATGTCGAGGATGAAGAGTTCAGAAAAAGTCAATGAGCGATATGCGTGGTTTTGCGATACCGCATAAGTAGGATGACGTCAGTTTGCCCCTAATTACGACATCGAGAAGAAATGCAACGACAGAGATGGGTGTATGGGTTTAAGGAAGGTATAAATAGTGTATTGAATAATGAGAGGAGGGGTAATAATCATAATCATTTTAGACTACTTGATACCACAAAATGTGACTAGGCTATTTCTATAACAGGTATATACACAATACATATCCTATCACTGTGGTCTCCTGTGAGCTCAATGTGTTGCCATCACATATAAACATCAAAATTGACTTCAAGTTGAGCTTTCTTTAGTGTTAATATTACATGCAAATGTCAACCCATTTCAAGTTACCTCCAAATTCACTACATCTCTTTAAAATATTAATATCACACATAAATGCAATATACTGAGTTCATTACTCAAGTGAAAGCTCAATCCACAGGATGGAAGTAGGACAGGCAAAGAGTAACATGAATTTCCTTACTCGAGTACTGTCAAAACACTGTGCATATTGTAGCTAAACATTCATAAAAAAAAGTATATACAGGGACTAAAGGAGGATTGGAAACAATGTGAGTGGCAGAGGGCTCAACAAAGTAGCAGCAGGTATACTGTAAACTTAAAGTCGATAAAAAAGTAAAAGATGCCATCAACTATACCTACCAGCTATAGTATAAAATTATCTACAAGGAATACTACCATCGCATATAAACACTCTCTGAGTTAATTATTTTAAATCTCATCTCAGTCCTCAGCTTTCAAACTATGAAACAGAAACCACGACACTGGGTTCATTTTAATTTCATCCGAACGCAACGTGCAATATTCGCAAAAAAGAGACTCAAGGCCGGAGGTCCATCCAGAAGATTTCTTTGGATGGGAGTAAAACTTCATCTAGAGACATATCAAACAAATTTTACCTTCTCCATCATCATCATATTGATTCCAAAATGAGCCAGATGCTTGGCAAGATTTGGGTCGTCGACCATAGCGTCTTCATCGTAGGAGTAAACATCTGCGGGAAGAGGAAATACTAAAACAATACCGTGGTAGCTCTAACCGTAAAATCTTGGCAAAAACTGGGCTCTACTTACATTTGAACTTTCTTTTTCCAGATATCAATGACCTTTTGGTCAATTGTTATTCTGATTCATTTTAAATGAAGAATAAATCAGATGTATTTGTCAAAAACAGATCTCCCCTTTTACAGTTTGACAATCTACACAAGGTTAAACCCCTTTTGTCTATTTGCTGAAGACTTTTGCCAGGCAACCTGGCAAGCTTGTATAGAAGAGGACAAATACTTTATTCCAATTATTTCCTTCAAAAGTTGCTTTTTAGGAAAAAAAACCTGTCACCATCAAGAAAAGTAAATTTCCTCATGCCCATGTGGAACAAAAAATCTCCACATTTCACAGTGAAATCGCCACATTTGACCATCTTGACATATCTCATGCATTCATAAAGTGGATCTTTAACACAGGACTGTGTTTTTCAGCAGTCTTCATGGCTTTTATATTCAAAGTGCAATAGAATTCATTGAAGCATGTTACATTGGGCTAGGTTTGGAGGTTTTGAAATGAAACTAACAGAATTCACAGTCTTTGAAAAATCTAGCACATGGAGTTTTAGCAATTTTCAGGAAAGAAATGTCAAAAAGAACAGGAACATTAATGTCAAGGTTACAAGACATTACTTTTGATCAATTGCAACTTTCGCTCCAACAACTGTTGATGAGACTTTAAGCCATGTACAAAACTATATTTAGTTTGACAGGACAAACTAAGTAGAGTTCATACCCCTGTTTGTCCCTTATGGCACAATGACATTTATTTCATTTTTCATTCTGATGACATACTTTTAAGCAGTGGACAGTGGAAAAACGCCAGCTGGTACAATCAACATTGAAGATACCGTAGCACTTAACTGTGTTTTAAATTACTAGGAACTATTGCCCAACAGCTACAGTGGGTTACATAATAGCATCCTAGGAGTCCTGTTTCACTTTCGATATTGGCAGAAAATATTACAATTACAGTTAAATTATGCAACTCGCACATCATACAGTACATTAAAAATACCATATAATGAGCTGATACTCACATACATGAAAGCAGGTTTATTGTTTTTCTTATTTAAATAATGCAAACCGTTAATCCCTCAATTGATATTGGGTAAAGAAAAAATGCAAGGTACAGACAAATGTTTCTTGTTCTCCATCCACAAATATTTAGCTGAACATATATAGATTAAAAAACACTTTAGAAAAAATAAACAACTACACCCACATAGACTTTGAATTTGTCATATACCTTTATAGTCCTCAGATGGCAGAACTTTCTTTTTCATAGGATGTGAAAGGCATGTGATTGCATTCATGTGTGAAACATGACACTAACTATTTTAAACATCCAAATCTACAAATTCACATCTTTGACTAAGCAATATGAGCAATATTCACACAACACTAACACTTTCGAACTGAAATACTGTATGAGCCAGCACTACTTGAGCAAATCTGTCCTTTCCGTGAACGACAAATCTGTCGTCTGACAAATGTGTCATGAAAACATCTGCAATGTTTCACGCAGACAGAACATCACATGTTGCAAGCCAAGTCAAACCTCAGCTTCAGAACAGAGCAATTTTTCAACAGATGGTCTCATAAAATTTGGAATGGATAATCACATTTTGCAAGCCCAGTCAAACTTCAGCTGCAGAATGCAGTTATTGCAAACATAAAATGTGTACAATTTTGAATGGACAGGGTACAGCTAGGGAGATTGAAATCTGTTTACTTAAGTTCTGAGGTGCAAAATGACGACTTTCAATTGCAAAAAGCAAAGTGAAATGACTGTTACAAAGAGCATTGTCTGGAGAAGCTTGTGATATACAACCAACAGCCATTAAATACATATACCTCTATGTACAGCAGTTATACGGGTTGAAAATTCCCTGGGCGGGCATTGTCGGGACAGACGAGGCATTTGTCCTGAGGGGAAAATGTCCAGGAGGGAATTGTGGAGGAAGGAATTGTCCAGTCACAGTGACATTTTACCAAGGGCATTAAAACAGATTTGGAATAAATGCTGGCATGTGGGATGCCCTAAAAAAACACACACACACACACACACACACACACCTTTCTGCCACTGATACACAGTACATCCCTGAAAAAAAAAGATCTGCAACAGTTTGTAAAATTTTGCTTTGTGTTCACACCAAAACATAATCTGCAGCGTTTTATTGCAGAAGCCACCTGTTACTTTGCATATGAAGACAGACTTTATGTATGAATCCTACTTTACCCTCAACAGTAACGTTCATGCTGAAAAGAAACTATGTTAAATCATCCTTCAGGTAATCTGTACAATTTCCCAACTCTGAAAGGGGTCAGTGAAATGGGAAATAAAGTAAAATGCAAAGATTGTTTCTCATTATTTGAGGTGTTGTCAAAACCAAGTCTGCGTTTTTTTGTTGTTGTTTTTTGTTGTCTCAGATGTTTGTCATTTTGGCTGACTTCTTTCACAAAACAACCATACAAAGTAGCTCACTCACTAGACCTTTGGTCCCTTTGTACATTAGAATGGGAACATTTGTGATGTCCAGGTTGGTGCACGCTACCTCCCCGGTGTCTTTCCAACTACGCAACTGCAGTGACCATCCATCTGCACATCCCTGGTGTACCAGAATCCCTATGAACAGCTAGCGGTAGGGAAAAACTTCTTAAAATTTCTACAAGCCACTGTGTGCTTTTTCAGGATCATTTTGAGCACCTTTTATGATTGTATGCACAGAGGCATACAATCATCATATACACTTTTTTTCTGCTCATTCTTCAAAATATTCTTGACAATGTTCCAGCACTCCACCCTGCTTGTGTGGTTCCATATGATGCACAGTGAGGCAGTGAGGCAGTGCCCTTGTGTAAAACGATAGAGTGGGACTAACATTCAGACACTTATGACATTTTATATGTCTTGAAATACCTTTACTTTTTTTCCTCTCCCTTCTCTTAACAGACCACAATACTTTGTTCCCAATTTACCATAAACAACTGGGTCTGCAAAATCAAAAATATCCGTCAATTTCCATTGACTGATTCTGTTCCACCTTCATGATCATGCACCTTGAGACAATTGGCGGGGATGCATCATGACTTAGGCTCATAACAGTACGTCAGATTAAATGTCAGAAATATGCTCAAATAAATAACCATGATGACAACAAAAGCCAAATCTTCACGCATGTCTAACACATTCGACCATGTCGGAGTTTAAAAAAGCAAAATAGCAAGCAGAACTCCTCGACAAGTTTCGAAGTATGAACAATCATTGAATGTGTTAAATTTCTATACTATGAATAATATCATGTATTGGTAAGTCCCCTAACAAGAGCCCTGTGGTTGTAGGTGTTTGACACAAAAGTTGATACGATGTAAGAACAAAATATGAAGCACGTCATTTAATTTGTCCTAGTGAAAGGTTAATTTGTAATGACTGGTTATCTTGGATTATTCATGATCTCAACTGCTTCCTTATAACTTCTAAGAACTCTTAACCAGCAGAGCTGTCTCCCCTCCATCAAATATCAGACAATTTTTGTAATTTTTAGCACAGTCTCCTTCCTGTGGCAAGAGAGTCATCAATCTGAGAAGGAAGTGGTTTGGACATTTACAAACATTTATGAACATTTACAAACTTACCTGGCTCTCAACCACGAAAGCATTATACTCCCATGTGCTAAGTTCTATTTGGTACTTTAAACTCTGTACCTTACCCAATTACTCCATTGTAATACTGCCCTCTTTAGTCTAGATTCCAAATATAAAATGTCTAACAAATGTCTTTGTATATCTTTAAATTACTCATTCCTTTTGAATAAAAGTTTACCACCGGCAACGTTAAGATCTCTCGATGGTATGCACAAATCTAACCATGCCTTTTGCCTGTCAATGAAAATACATACCGTAAAAAACACTTGAGCAATACACTACACAGCTTATATTTATAATAGTAATACTGTTACACAGACCTGCACCACTAGGAGTGATCGTCCCAAGTTTAACTGCCAGGGGATAGTTGGTCTCCTTGTAGTATTCCACCGCATGGTTGTTACCGCCGGAACCATCGAAATATCTTCTTCCACACAAGATGGATCCATCGGTTAGGTTGAGCCACAGGTTGTCCTTCAAGTCACACTTACTGCACTTCCAACCGCTCGGAGGTACCTTGATACCGTTGTCAAGCTGTTGCAAGGTTTCTGCATGTCTGTAAAAAAGAAGACAAAAAAAAAAAATATGAAAATGCTTATTTTGATGAATTCTGACAATGACTGGATTCGAGCAAGGTAATGTTTAATAGAAATATGACATTAATATTGATAACTTCTAGTTAGCAGTCTTCCAGCACAGCTGTTATTTAATGGATGTAATCTTTGGATGAGGAGCTTGATAATATGGACTTGCAACTCTAAAAACAGGGAAGCAATCCAAGGAAATGGGTATCTCATTGCCAGCAAGCATACCTTGAATACCTATAGTACAAGAATAACAAAGTATATAAACACTACTCAAAAGGATTGTAATAGCTTACTCTGCCCACAGGTCACTCACAGATCCAGCTATCAGTGACTGCAATAAATATCTCATTTTTAGGGGATGAGATAATGACAACATGCTCTGACTAGGAACAGAACAGATTGGCCAAAAACATCACAAAAATGACAGAGATATCAATGAATGACATTGACAAACAACAACATTTCCAACTTATTGGGAAAATTATTGGCATGTCTTAGAAAATGGTATACATTGTTAATGATGCACAAAAATGTTGGTTTTTCATACTCAACTGCATTTTCACACTGACACAAAAAAAGCAGTGCAAGAATCTGTTGCACTGTAAGCCAACATTTACACACCAAAATATTCAGAGGTTATTGCCAACTCCACCAGAGGCTGAAAACAAAATCTGTCTGCACAATTATCTCACTCAGAGTTCATACACTTTTCTGGGCATAAAAATTAAGCACTCTCCAAAGTAAAACTGCTGTTTTTCAAGAACATCAAACCACTTTTAAAGCACTCTGTAAATATCTTCCACAACATCTGATTTTTCCTTAACAAACTTTAGACTGGCAGGGAGCAAAAGTGATCTTGGTCAAAACAATTGTTGCAGATAATGAAGTTAATAATATTTCTTTCTAATCACTAAAAGTCAAGCTCTTTTCAAAGACTTTGATGCCAAAGAGCAAACTTCAAGCACTTTCAAGGTCTTGAAAATGACATATTTAAATTCAAATGAGTACTCTCAATGTTTTCAAGGCCCCATACCATCCCTGATGTTTGCATACTTTGCCCAGTTATGGGGATGTATTTTGTACTTTGTGGATGTTCACTGCTGGCAGAAAGCAAGTCAAAGGGGGCATGAAGTAACCAGTTACCTGCTAGCTATAATCAGAGGAACTAGTTCAAGTACTTCCAAGCCCCCGAAAGTACCCTGCTCCGACATCCTTCAAATCAATGAGTGAATAATAAGTTAAAGTTATTGATGTGTTCCTCACTGATTTGCACAGATCATGTGACAAGCACCTGTCATTTTGAGGGTGACCCAACAGTAAACTTTCAAAAATCTCCTGCCCACACATACACCAAGAACAGCAGAAGGCTGTTTTGCAGAATGTTTGTTGAATGTTGCAGAATGTTTTGGCAAAGTGTATTGAACTGGGATGAACATGCTCCAAAAATATCATGTCTCTACAAACTGAGTTGCACTACTGTACATCCTCTGAGATGAAGAATCGGGTGGTGTCAGTCAGATTAGGAGAGAATTCCATCCTTGAGAGAAAGGTTTAATAGGTCTGTAACTTGCAAAGTGTCACTCTCACCAACTTGGAGAGATAACAGAGATATTACATAGTGGCTTATTTGAAATATATACTGTACACTGTAGGGTGGAAGTAAGCAATAGGATCGATATAGCAGAATTTAAACACTAAATTTTAGAGGTGGCCAAAGGTAAAGAATGAAATACTTAAAATTGTGAAAACTAACAGGAGTTAGAGAGTGATCTTATCTGTTTTTGATGTAAAAAAACAAACACAGATGAGAAAATAAAACTCCAAAGAGAACATCCTTTCCAAAAGAATTTTCAACTTGTTGAGATGGAAACTGAAGAAACTGATGACTCACTTTGAAACAAATTTTTGATCTCCATCCCAAGCAGCGACGTCCTCTTGCCGCGATGCTGAATCGGCAGCAACAATTCCAGCAATAGATAACTGGATCTGGAATCAGAACGAAAATATTTCGTGTGGTCCATGTTATGTACTGCACAGTATTTATGTGACAGCTGGTGTGATCCTAGAGGAACCAATACTGAACTGGTCACAAACATGTCTCAGATTTTTTTTGGACATCAAATCAACATGAAATGCTCACTGGTACATCTATACTACTTTGCAGTTGCCTGCAACATCCCCTAGCAACAACCTTACCACTTACTATCACCCACATACAGTACCTGTTATCTTTTCTACATTATACAGTACTTGACCAAGTTATATATCCTTTCAAGGACTATAGTAATACTGTACCTGTAACAGATCAAATCAAAATGTGGGCTTTATGTATACAACAATGTAACCTAATTATTGATATCCTCATGTACTAAAGTATTAAAGTTACAGTTCATAAACCACTCCACCCACTTCTCTCCCCTTCCACTGCCCCTCCCCCCCCCATTCAAGGCCACAACTGTACCTTCTACTGCTTAATTGTAAACTTTCTCCCAGTCGTCATTGCCCATCGTCAGCATGGAGCAGATGTTTCATCCACCTGTCCATGATTTTGAAAAAATGCTTTCAGTCTGTTTCGAGACGATTCTTCAGACTTTACAAATCTTGGATTGATTTCATCCGAAGCAAATGAAAGTTCGATGAAAAAGATGGGAGGCAGCACAAAGGAATCAACATCTATAGCATTCACTTCACCCAGGAATATTTTGACAAGCAACGTATGCCACAATATCTCAACGAGGAATCAAAACCCAGAAACCCAAATCCAGATTTGTCTGTATGCAAAAATGGCGTCCTAAGACATTGCAAATCAACCTTGGTTCATTTCAGAGGCCCGTACATCACCTACAGTACTGGTATTGTGCCACATGTCCAAACTGACTCTTCAAAATCAGTGACCGCTAATTTGGACCATCTTTCTATCTTTCCAGGACTTGAAGACTGGCTTCGCCTTGTACTGGATGCCAGCAGGTACAGGCAGTTTTGCGAAATTACACCTAACTTTACCCATTATCACTAAGCCGGGTAATTAAAGGTTAATTAACGCTTGACCGTGTATTAGCTGTAAGATAATGCACGATCGGGGGTTAATGCAAGCGATGCACGAGGGCGCAGCAACAGTGCATCCAGCGATAGCATTGACCCCTGAGAGTGCATTATACTACAGTTAATACACAGGTCCAAAGTTGATTAACCTTGTTTATACATACCAACGAGATTTTGATAAAAGCAGACAAAAAAAAGAAAGGAATTTGGTCCTTAAGTAACCGCATTTTTATTGAATAACAAAAAGAATAACAATAGAAACTGACATAGAAACACGCGTGCTTTATAGTTGGTGTGCATGCACTTCCGTTCATTTGCAACTTGTAGTGTACTATGTACGTGCACGCACGCTATGGTCAGTGTACGAGTATATTCACTGTGTGTGTAACTGCATGCTACATGAGCGTTGTACAGCTACAGGGCATGATAACTGATTTTGGATAAAGACAATGACAGATTCATTGAATATAGATTTCAAGATTTCAGTCCTAACAGCAGCAGAGAGTGGAAGACTTGTTATGTGTGGACCCTAATTTTCATGTGAGTGTGAAAGTTCTCAGTAGGCTATGCAAAATTTCGGAAGTTTAAGAATATAGATCCAGTGGTTGTATGGAGACCCTTCAAGATGGCAATGTATTGCAGTCCTTAGTCCTCTTTACGATTTTATTTCATAGGGAATTGTTTTTGAACATCTCAGCAGAATTTTACAAAGAAGGAAAGCTAATTCCGGTAGGCTATCAAACTTTCCAGGTGTTCAAAATATACCACTTTCACCCAACACAATTGTGATATTTAAGCAAGATTAGGCTACCCTACGTCAGAGGGATTACCACGAACAGTGTACTGCGCTGTTGTTACTTAGATTTACCGTACCTACATTTACATTTTACTTTTGAGCAGGCCTTAAGCCCTAGGCGCAGCCTAGGTAACGTTAGAACTACGAACTTCAAATCAAACATTATTTCACTAGTGTAGGCCTGATACTAGTGACACTGTATTAGCCATTGTTTTGTACAAGATATAACAGACTGAAAACACACTGTTGATCTTCAGTTTTATTGTATTCATCCCCTGGTGATTGACTGTGGTTTAACAAGTTGGGTTACCAGCAATTAACCCACGGTCACCTGACTGAAATGTTCCAATAAGAGTTGAGGATTCTTTCCAAGTATGTATGTACTGCTAATAATGTTGTTGTGGAAAGTCCGAGTACCACATAAGCAAGATGTATCAAAAGTTTACTTTGTTGAATTAGACAATCCTGTATAGAAAGTTCCAATACGGAAACATTGGGTAACAATGGCTATTGTTATGAAACACGCGCGGTGATCCCCCTTCTATCACATCACGTAAATATCAACTCGATCTTTGACAGTTTCACAAGCTTCAAAAGGGGGTGAAATATTGGGCAATTTCATACCAACTTAAATTACTTGAATTTAACTTACAGGTTATGAAAGTGTGATATTTGTGCTAAAGCACACATTTCTCTTTGCAATGATACTAAATTGAGACAAGTTCAGAATCAATGAATAGGGGCTTTAAGAAATTATTAATCCTTGATATTTCATCCAGATTCATAAACATACAGTAGTGTGCAACAGAGATCTATATATCCACAAATCCAGAACTAAAAATGTCCTAGAAGCATGTCGTCCAGTTTGGTGATATGCCACGGACCCTCTCATACTGTAAGTCACAACAGAGGGTACTGGCACATCGTACTGTAACAGGCCAACAGAAGAGCATGAGATCTTTATCCTATTCTGGCAGGTTTTAGTTCTGACTGCGATTCACTTACAATAACACTTCATAATGATATGTGATATACATAACTTCCAGATATTCAACAATGTCATCTGTTTCTAGTTTCTCTCACAAATTCAGGCTGACTTGTAGGTGACCAATATGTCTTACTGTATGACTAATGCTAAGATTTATGCTAAAACATGTTTCAGACATTACAGTACTACAATGATAAACAAGAATCACATACTGTAAGGTGGTTAGGTGCACTGCTATTATTATTCTGCATCACATACTCATTACAGGAGCAAAGTTTGGGCACACGTGGACACCAAATCAAGGCAGCAACAAAGTAGAAGTGACTTCAACATTTCCTTCCTTGCTTACCTTAACTGACCTTTGACCTGTACACATTGTTCCTACCTGATTTTGAGCATGTCCCAAGAATCACACTGAAAAATGTGTCAGAGAAATATCACGGGGAAAACACGGCTGCTACACTGATATCAAACAAACGCAACTTTGATTAATTCATGAACTACAACATGACCTTTGATGGGATTTGTAGCTATTTTCAAACTTTTCAATGTCTAATACAGCCATTACTCCAAAATGTTGTTTTCATGTCACACCACCTTGACATTTAATTATAACAATCACCAGACTTACAGTATTAGCAACAATAGCAACAGGATCATCATAGCATCTGTAGGGCTACTCCTGTGTTTGGCACTATGTTTGCAAAAAACTGTAACCGACAGCTGGTGCAAAGTGAAAAAGGTTCATACAGTAGCGGCAAGATAGCATTCCCCAGTAAACTGAAACGGACATTTTGAGAAAATACATACGGGAAGTAGTACAACTCTTCAATTCTTGGCAAACAAGCTAGCTGCAGAAGGTGAGGAGACGTCATAACTTTTTCAAACTTGGAAAGCACGATATCAAATCTCACAATCATCTTCTGATCCCATTAATGTAATCTTTAACTATATGAGACTCTTTAAGTAAGGAACACCATATTTTACTCTAACAAACACCATGGGGACATGAAATTTTTATGAAGGTGGCCATTTATTAGCAAGGAAGATGCTGTATGGACGATTGTTGGCCAGAGAAAATCAGTTCACGGGGACCCTCTGGTCTGAAGCGATGCCATCTTTCCATTTTCCGTAATTGTGACAGGGACTCTCCCTCCATGCTTCACAAAAATCCGGAAGAACTGTGACTTTTCTCTCAGCAAGTACCTGTACCCCTGAACTGTCTATTTCTTTATATCCGAGCCCTTGTGAGTTTTCAAAGCCTCTTGTAATCTTTTTAACTAAAATGAATTATTGTAAATTTTCCAAAGTTCTGTTCATTTGATAATAAGAAACTAAAATAAAGTTATTTGGGAACGAACGAATGAAACTGCTATTGCACATGTATGTATGTCCATTTGCTTGTCAGCTCCACAATAAGTTCCTCCCCAATGATCATTACTAAACTTTCCTTGTACATATGGTAGCCATGAACACACACTGAAAGGTTGGTCAACAATTCATTGACATCTTGAAACAAAACAAGAAATTGACTATCATTTGGGTCCGTGGTGTGTATGGCAATACATTGTATGGCCCTACAGTACGACTGACCAGGCTGGCGGGCTATACATTATACATTAATCACTGTACATGGACTCGCTGTCTTTACTGCATAGCAACAGTCAATTACTTGGGCCATGCCATGAACACCTTAACAGTGCCTACAAGCATACTGTATTAAGCAAGAGAACCAGTTTGATATGGTTTCACTTCATGAAATCTGACAACAAAATCAAGAGTAGGGGGGATCATTTATTGGAGAAGGGGTACCAAATATTAGAACAAATACAAATAATTAAATTGAAACAACAGTGTGTTTGATTCCTTGATTGTCTCATAGAATACCTCAACCAGAAAGCCAAAAGGCTTTGTGATTCCTTGCTACATGGTTATATTACAACAAACATGAATTATTCAAATTGACAAGTATAAGATCAACTGCAGTTATTTCTCTTGATACACCACAAGCCTTTAACCCAAAATGACCTTTATTTTGGTGACCTAAAATGACTGTGGACATTTGATGTCCACCAAAAGCAATAGGGATCACCTACCCAGGCCATACAACCCACACATCAAGTACAGTATGAGTACGGTATGAAATCAGTCAACACTATCTCTGAGCTCCAAGAAACACACAAGTAATCAATGCTGCTTCTAGTCTTGCCTGTTGTTAGTTGAATCAAATAACTCAACCTTACCTCATCTGAACTCAGCTTGTCTGCCATATTTACCTCAAAATTCTAAGTAAACCACCAGGATAATTTCTTCCTTGTTACAAGTAGCTTTTAACACACTCAAAGTCCTGGTAAGTTGACCTTAAGTTATGATTCCTCCGCAATATTTTTGCTTCTTCCATCTTTTCCGACATTGTGAAATATGATTGAAAGCACTCCAATTTGATAGTTAAGAAAACTTGTTCTGCTAACAGCTGTTCCTCTGGATATTGATATTATCCAAATAAATGACAGAACACATGGTTTCTTTATTTTCTTCATTTTTTTCATAAACCCATTAAAATTCCATTGCATGCTTTTCTATCTGACCCCATGACCTCCCATACCAAGACTCTCTCTCTGGACAACTTATTAGCCCCCCACACTAGAAGTTACTCACTAAGTTACAAATGCAGTACTGTAGGGAGCAATCCCATTGAGTTAACTGTGTGCGAGAGAATAAACACTTACTATTGCACAATGTAGATCAATATATATTTGTACGGTAGTTTATCATAACCACAATAATGGTGTTTAGGCTATTATTATTGTTTTATAGTGAAAAATTATCCCTTCCTCTCTATTGATAAGCATTAAATTTCACAGGGTCGTGAACCTGTTAATAACAGACAACCTTATCAAGTTTAAAACAAATCTGACCCATGGATAAGGAACTATGGCAGTTTTAAAATTTTTTATGTTTTACCCCATAACCTCATTAATATGCAAGATTTGGACACCAAAAACAACAGGGATCATCTACTCAATATGGGCAACCAACATGCCAAAAATGAAATTGCTCAGAGTTACCCTTCTTGAGATAGAGTGTTTACGAGCAACCGTCACACACACACACACACATACAGTCACACACACGCCATCAGGACTGCATAGATTCCCCTGCCTACGGCAAGGAATCAAAAATGGGAAGCAGGGGCATACCTGAAGCGGCAACTGCGGATTAGGCAATGATAATTCAGAAAAGTCCGGTAACAACAACAAAGTGTTGATCTGTTGAATGTCAAACAGGTTTTCATCTTCCACATCGAATCCGCCTTCAACACCTGACAAGGCGACAAGGAGAGGTACAGTATTATCTAACTCATGTTAAGTAAAGATTTGCTAGAACTGTAGAAACTGACTTAAAGCTATTGAAGCGTCCCAGATTGTGAAAAATTCATTAGTAAGGAACTCATCACAAATAAAAACATTTTTTTTTAATTGCACTGTGCACATGAGTAATACAGGATATAGTGAAGCAGCATTTGCTATTGCTCTGGTCAAGTCACAGAAATCACGTTGCACTGTCACAACACAAGCAACTTATAGAGTCCAAATATGATGTTAACTTATTAAATTTAATGCCCAAAAGGACAAAAGTGTCTTCAAAGATGTCGGAAGAAATATATCAGTTTCAGTGGTAGCACGTCAGAATTCCAAATGGTTAAATGAGTATACCCACAGTCACTGAATGACTTTGCTCCTGAAAATTGCAACTGATGCAAAAGAAAAACAACTTGAAGCACTTACCTATGGCCAGTCTTGTCGGTTTCTCCAGTTTTTCCACTTCTTCCTTTGGTTTCTGGATGGATCAAGTTGTTATGAGAAGACAATTTACATATTTAAGTGGTACAGGTTGCAGAGAGAGAAAGCATTATCACTGGACAAACTGCAATCTAGAGGCACTGCCAAAGGCAAAGAGCACTCTATGGGCACATTGCAAACGTTGGTATTTTGCACTTGCTATTTTTTATCAAGAACTATATCCAGAGGGAAAAACAAGCTGTTTTCAGAAAGAAAGTAATGTCACAATTGTGCACTTTTGTTGCAACAAGTCACAACTCAGGGCATTCAGTTATAGAAGTTATAAGTTTCTGGTGTTTTCCTTACCTAAAACCCCCACCCCCTTTCATTGCAACACCAGTTTTGGTACCTCACAAACAAAGGACCTGTTTCTGCCAGTGACAGCAAGTGTTGTCCACTGATGAATATGTATATATATACTATAACAGCCAGTACATGCCAAACCAGTAACTTGTTAGAGGAAGCCTAGACACTTTGCTACAAACATCAACATAGACACTTTTTAAAGGAACTTTGAACCTGTTGTCAAATGGGCTTGTTGAGTTGATATAGTTTATTCTGTGGCAAGTTTGAAAGAAACCATTGCATGCCAATACTTCCAAGTACACTTAC
Source organism: Stichopus chloronotus (assembly GCA_021234535.1). Lineage (NCBI taxonomy): Eukaryota > Metazoa > Echinodermata > Holothuroidea > Aspidochirotida > Stichopodidae > Stichopus > Stichopus chloronotus. The sequence continues at coordinate 7,536,793 of SFZH01000008.1, forward strand.
TGAAAATGTGAAAAATTGCACTACTTTTATGAACAGGAATTTCCTACGGTTAAGACAGTACATTATGGTAAAAAGTGTTTAGTCAAAGATTTTCAGTACGTAATTTTGATTGTTAATTACCCTGTCATTATTGCTTCAGTTGTGTGTCAGATGTTCAGAATCTCTTAATTTGGCCATTTACCATTAACATGTGAGTAATACTCAACAGGTGTAACAAAATATCATGACATTTGTGAACCAACTCAATGAGTCTCTTTAAATTTCATTATTGCAATTCACAAATGTAGTATATTTCTATCAAATTTTACAGGCAGGCTCACTTTGTCAACCAAAGAATTATTCACCTTCCCAACAATGGTGACAAGTAATTTATAAACAAGCTACTGATGGGCACACCATTAAAGGAGAAAAGGTCACAACTTTTGGCCATGAAGCATTACTTTTAAATGAGTGACTACCATCTGGTATCAAACACAAGGCATCACCAAATTTCATTATAATAAGTTGTTCACTTTCCAAGATAATCAGTCTGAATTCGTAAAAATCAATCAGGAAGCTGACACTCTGATATTATAATGACAAAGACCTGACCACAAGTGATTGAAAAGCTCCAGTTTTTTTTTCTTTTTTTAATACTTTATTGTCAACTATTTTTTATATTTAAGAATAGATTCAAATCTGAATGTTAATAATTTGAAAGGTGCATAATAAACTTTGGATATTCAACACACTTTGTGTACCAGTGAATGCTAATTTACATACACAATAATTTAAAAAGAAAAAGGAAATAGATTAAATTCCTGCTATCACTGGTCATGTGACACCATAATTAGATTTATTCAACTAGGTTTACAATCAACTGAAGCAAAAATGGCAGCAACCTTCCGAAAGTGCAAAACTTAGAAAGAAACAATATTTTTTAAAGAAATATTTGGAAGCTGTTTGTCAGACACTTGTGCTTCATTTACTGTACCATTCCATGGTTCTCTTCTCCTTTAATGTACCATTCTATGATCTTCCCTCAATGCACTGGTTGGCTTCCATTTAACATGCTAAACATGTGAGAAGGAAGAAGCTGCCAGTTCACACAGGCAACCACCATAACTTAGTGTTTGGAATTTTTTGGCGAGGTTTGGTAGAAGTTTCATTGGAAAATTTTTCAGCCCTCACCTTCGTTTTCATGACCTTCATATTTAAGTAAAGCCGGTTGGCAGTGGACTGGAAGTGGCGGAGAACATGCTCTTTGCAGAATCCTAGAAATGTTTTCATACACACATTGAGCCCATCTTTGCTCTCCTGCAAAATGTAAAGAAGTCTGTTAGACATAAAATCACATTAAAGAGCACTAAGGTTCCATAAAATTCCCTGAAAATTAGGCCAAAACAAATCATCTAAATCACTTAAGCAAAAAGGAACAATTTTATTCTACCAGAATCCGAAAAGAAAAACTTGTCAGTTGTAACCATTTAACAGAGTCCAAAACTAGAGCCAACAACCCACACAGACAGACTTATTCATTCATGAACAATGCTATGACTTTTATTTTGAATCTGGTTGACAAAACGTTACATCAGTTCAATTGCAGGCCATTCCTTGTTCATAACACTGTAAGATATTGAATACAATCATTTATAGGTAAGTTAAGCCGTTGTTTTGAATTTTACGTCACCACCTCTGAAAATGTTGGCAGCTAAACAAAGCATTGTTTTGAGCGAGCTAATTGTGTAAGAACTAATTGACTTAAATGATGTTGTTATGTGAATGATATTCAAGTGGAATCACCTGATAAAGGAATGAAATACTGTGAGCTAATTGAGCAACTTATCTTTCCTCAATTTGGTGGGTCTTAATATCTTCACAGTAATGAAATTAAACACGTGCACATGCCATCTGACATTCTTCTTTTGTACTTTGTGTTGAAGTTGAGAATACACAGAATGAAAACCTTAATACTACTCTGTCCTTTACTGAAGCATGAACAAGCTTGATACACACTGACAATGGTTCGAGACCCTGACACCATTTTAATAAAAGAAACTGAATACCAGAATTTCTAGCTAGCATGGTTGCACCTAGAAGTTCGACACACCTAAGGATTTGATCGATGATTATGTAGTTGGTAAAAGTCCAAAACACTCATTTAGATGGGATTTTAGCACTACCAGTACCTTACAAATGTAATGATGTAAAAAGATTTTCTGTGTTTCTCCTTTAAAAAGTGAGCACAACATGAACCCAAGATTTCTGCTGTCAGAAGTATTTTGATGCACCTAAGTTAACACATTGTAACTTTTGTGGAGTCATAAGCAAAGTCAAATGGCAGAGTAGCATTAGCCATGAGGTTATGTAACATGTACAGTTATTTCTAGCAGGTGGATCATGATTTTGGAGACATGGAGATATTTTGAGGTGCACAGTATTCTGGGTTGTTTGTTCGTGACATTTCAAGACAGGATATGAAGCCTAGCCTATCGGCAAGGTTGGAACAACCTTATCAAAGAACCAGAAGTGTGACAGGCATCATCATGCAGTAACATTCTATGTCTAAAAAATTATGTCATTCTGCTTTCAATGGGTAGCTTACTGTAGATTGTCTGAAATAATAGTTTTAACGTAGCTAGGAGTGTGTGATTCTAGGGGACGTGTCATTCTAGGTGTACAGTACCATACATGTAATGTATTGAGATAAAAAATTCACAAAAACTCATGGGAAAGGTAAAACCCCAGAGCACCCCATCTTGGATCACTAAAAAGGTAATACTCTTACAGTACTAATCATATAATGTACAAGCAAGCTTATTTGGATGTAGCATGGATGTATAAAACTTCCCGCATCTAACGCAAAAAACCTTGGAATTTCTAGCTGTTGTAAATTCAAAATCCATACAAATAAGATATCTTGTTTTCGCATGTCTAAAATTCAATTTTACTGGTAATTTGATCCAATATGCTATGGATTGTACCTTGAAATCTGTGATTTAACCAACATTTACTTCAGTTAATGATACCATGTAAACATGCCGAACTTCACGCACCTCACTAACGTTAGCATGACAATCATTACATGAAGAGAGTCCTTTTAAACAAATCTTGTGCCTAAACCTACAGCACAAACTTGTGAACAAGCTAGCAACAAAAATGGTCAGGAAAAATTCCATTGAAGAGTCAAAATCATGATTTGAAAATTTGTAACATTCGGCGGAAACTGCGAACAGGATGCTCTAGGGCCTAGGCCCAGCCTACCTCACCTATGCAATGCTGTACTGTAAGTTGACTAACCACACAAGGGCGATTAAATAAACAGTGTCTCAGCTTTCTTTTCAGTCATTTCAAGGTATTCTAGTCAAAAATTTTCCAGCTACTTATGTAATCGAATTTCAGGGCTTACCTTTTAGGGGTGCGCGCAGTTTGGTGTATCTATACGGGAGAATAGGAATTGTCTATTTACACCAACAAGTTTGTGCTATCAATGGTGAGAATTCTTTTGAATAAGCTGCTTATTCGTACGTGTGCGGGCGAATAAACTAGACCATTCACGAAAGAACCTAGCCTAGGGTGTTGTAAATGTAAGTAGACTGTTGGTGTCAATCGTTATAGTAGTTAGTAGTTGAAGTACCGTACACGGTACAGGTGCAATGAGTAACGTGTGCCATGTGTAGTGAATAGTGTATAGTGCATGTACCAAACTTGGCGCACCCCTAAAAATTAAGCGCTAAAAATGCAATGACCTTAGAGCTGGACAAATTTTTCACTACAATGCCTTGAGATGACTGAAAAGAAAGTTGAGACACTGTTTATTTAATCGCCCTTGCCTTTTTAGTCAACTTGTTTAGGGGTGCGCGAAGTTTGGCAGTGTGCGAAGTTTGTCTGTACACTGTACATCCATGCTACTGAGAGACAATGAATGAACCGTGTTTGCCTTCCGGATGGTGAAAACAAGCGGGTAACAATAAAACATTTTTAAGGAAAAGAGGAAGGAATATACCAGACTATCAAAGCAGAAGACGCATTCATCTTTGTGTACTTTCTCACCCCCTTGTGGAACTCGCGGTGGCTGGACATTTTCCAGATGCTCGAGTAACATGGGCGCCGCCATTTTGTTTAGTGCAAACTGGTGCCCGACGACTAGATATAGACTAGACTGAAGTGAGTGCAGTACCCGTGGACGTACTGGTATACTGTGTTGGACTCGTACTGACAGTACTGTACATACAATATAAGCGCGGTGTATCCGCAAAAATAGTGTACGTGAAGTATGTACAATACAAGCTTTTAACGAATACGTTTGCATCGATGTTGAGTGACTCTGAAATTCTTTTGGATGATATTTGGAACGGATTTGTTTATGTCATTTATTTCATTATCGTTTTTTTTTCTCTCGATAAACTTGACAAGTAACTTTTCGTCCAATATTAGAGTCTCTTATGCAAACAGATGCATATCTTTAATATAACGGCTCGTGTGATTGGTCGTGATCGATTTGTTTTCAAACGGTTTGGGTCTAACATGATATCAACAGAAGCAGCCAGTGACTGATGGTGAAGGATACATAGGTCTTGTTTTTGAGAGATATTTGCCGTAAATGGTGAGTATTTCTTTCCGATATTTAGCCCTCCTGTCACCCCAACAATGCTTCACGAGTTTTGTTTGTTAATGACAGAGCAGAATGTGGTGAAATGAGTGATTACTAGTCTGCAGACGACAAGGTCGTTGTGAGTCATTGCACCTCACCACACACATCGTTTCGACATTAGTTGTTGTGCATTGTGTTTGAATTACTCAATTGCACACCGCATTAGTAAGTTACAATCTTAAATAGGCTAGGCTGGTGACTCAGAGCTGTGCGTGAGGTGGCTTTACTAAGAACATGGGTCTGGTTTGCTTCATTCAGTTTCAAGTCACTGTCAGAGCAACACATGGATTCAACTTATTCACTTTCAAATAAGAAAATGAGTTTAGGTAGGCTGTATTTCAGTGTTTTTTTTTTTCTTATGGAAGGCAACTTTATTTTTCAAAAATTTTCTCCCTGTATTATCGGCCTATTTTAATGTAGCTTGTAAGTGACTCAAGTTGTATTGTGGGAGGATTTTGCTTTTGTTTTGGTCATACTCAAGTCATAAGTTTCCTTTTCTCATCTTAATTTCATTTTAAAAAGTTGACTGCAGGGCACTGTACATTATCAGTCGCAAGTAACAAAGTGATATGTATTTTTTTTTCTGCCTTGATTGAATGCAATTTTTTGTGAGCATCATATACAATCATACTTTGAGCAGTCACTTTCACATTTTTTTCATAGATAGTCTGTCATTGCTTATATGATAGTCAATGAGTTCTAGCTACTGTACAGAAGTTTGGCAAAGTAAATGTAATTGTAAAAAAGTTTCTCATCCTAACTTCCTAAAAGGATCGAGTGTGCCGGCCGTTTTTTTTTTTTTTTTTAAAGGAAGAACCTGAAAGGGTTATTGGGAATGTTCAACAAACTACTGTACCTCATTGCTGTATAGATAAGCACTATATTATGTTGTGATAAGGGCTACATTATGTTGTACAGATGTAGCCTGTAAGACGTAAGAAGATGAAATTGATGAATTAGAGGACTGGGAATTGGGATAAAACATTTTCTGTTAAAATTCTACTTTTGATCATGAATAAAGCATGTGGCGGGAGAAAAGCATGGAGGACATGGATGAGAAACTAGTTTTATTTTTATACTTGGCCTTAAGCATAGGCCGACAGTATGTTTTTGTCATAATATATATATTTTTTTTCAACAGTTTTGCGAAGGGTCAAACACAATTTAAGGATTACCATCATGGGTGCATCAGAGAGCAAAGGAAACACCCATGAACAATTGTCAGAGGAGCAAAATGTCACTCCTATTCAGAACAGAAGAGTATTGAAATTACAGGACCCACGCTCTCCTTCAGAGGACATAAACAGAACACCAATTGTAACGGATACCACAGACTTTCAAGATCCACGTTCCCCTACAGCTGAGATATGCAGGACACCTGTGGAAGAGACAACAGATCCAAGGTCTCCAACCGAGGGGATCCCCAGAACCCCTGCAAACCCATTTGTATTTCCTGATCCAAGATCCCCATCTGTTGAAATTACAAGGACACCTCTCATAAAAAGCATCGAGGGTGAGTAAACAGGTGTTTTTATATGTATATGGCAGCCTATTACGAAAATTGAAAAAAAGTGAATAAGTGCAATTTCAAACGTCCTAGAAGGTGAAGAACTGTACATTTTAATGTTTTTTACTTGGATATTGAAAATCAGGTAAAATCAGTTGGCCTTGTCACTGGTCATTCTGCTTTTGGGACAACTTAAATTTGCCCACTCACTGTCTGCTATTAGTTTATTTTTAAGTTGAACACTGAAATGCAGGATGCATGCTATGCAGTATGAGTCATGGTTAAGTTTTTTTGTTTTTTTTTTCAGTTTGTTGCAAAAGCAGCTTTTGGTGGTGAAAATGAGCAATTGTTCTGCACTTTAACTCCATGCATGAACTTTTTATTCATGGTCTATACTCCACTTGGAATAAAATCGTTGGAAACAGTCAAAAATAGTACAGTAGAAGCAAATTGTGGGGAACTTGGATTTTAATGTACATTGCCCTATACATGTACTGTACTGTGTACAATTTACAGTACATCATTAATTGTGTAAAATCTGAAACCCAGAATGAGAAATGGTGTGTGTGTGTAGGCGGCCTTGCTTCTGTTGAATTCTGTTTAGAAATTTGATGTACAGTAGCAGGGATGAAATTTAGCGGTCGTCCGAGACGACCAAAATTTCTGTAGGACGACCAAAGTTACTACCTCAGGTTGTCCTTTGGACGACCAAATTTTACCCCTGGTCATTTATATTGTGACGCAGTGCTTACAACTCAACACTGAGATGCAACCAAAATATTTAACATGCATGAACTCCATTCCAAAGCATCTGTTTTCTTTCACAAAAAACCGCCAAAACAACCTGAAATCCACGGTAGGTAAAAAGCCAAACAAACAGCCTCAGTGTACGATCATGTTTCAACTGATGTTACTGTACCAGACATGCACATACAGTACACAGCGAGTACCAGATAGATGATCGCAGTCGAAGAATTCAGCCATATGTGCTACGTGCAAGGAGAGCTGGTATGAATTTTCTAAATAGTGATAGTACCGTTCGAGATTAGTAATGTATCATATTTTGATTTGAAACAAACATTATATTATACAGAGATTTTCTTCTATATGATATATACTTTACAGCATCAATGATTCTAGATAATGACATTTTTTTATTATCAAAGTGAAAAGGTGGAATTTTACCAGCCTCCTTGTGGAAACCCCTCCCCCTTCCCTTTGGATAAACCCTGAGCATTACTTTTAAGTTACAAGTCAGTAGTATAATTTAGCTGTGGAAAGTTTCAACCTGTATAAGAAAGACAAATAAAAACATGGTCTTGACTGTGCAAAATACACATCTTGCACATTTCTTGTCTTTATATGTCCGTTGTGGAGGGCGACCAAATTTTCGGGAGGACAACCAAATTATTGCAGCTGGTTGTCCTTGGGACAACCATTTTCAGTTGCTTAAGGATCATCCCTGAGTAGTGACTTGTGATCTGTTCAGACACTGATAGTAACTTATTGTGAATAACAGTGAGTAATGATCATTAAGTAGATGTGATAAATAACAGTAAGCGCTACTTAAGTAAGCAGGTTGTTCTTTGTTATCAGTGCTCAAGGAAGTTTGTCAGTTTTCCTTGCGATGGGTGTGATATTATATTGAAATGTTGTTAATGTCTCTGACCAGTATCTACAGTACTGTACATACTGTACTTTGATATTTAAAGCATTTTAGAGTTAAATCAAGCCTATATTTGGGGGACAAACAAAAGTTGGACCTGCTACTGTTGTTAGACCTACAGTATGTTGTAAAACTTTTCTAGATACATCTTTCTCACCGAATAGTGAGTGGCAAATTGCATCCCATCGTTCAAAGGAGAACTTACAGACCATAACTGATTACCTCTACGACTATAGACTCCATCCAGTATTGAGTTACTCAGTGAATGTTTTTAAATTGAATGCACACAAAATTTTCTGCAGAGCTGCTGTAAGTAAAGTTACTTTGAAACTCAAAAGATAAGTTTTTTTTTTTATTTATAAGAAGATTATCAGTAGCTTTCGTAGCAAGAAGTACTGTACAGTATGTACATTGCCACATTACACTTTACAATATTGTGGTAATAGTATTAGAACTGCTGAAATGCTTTCAAGAATTCTGAGTCTGACTTGAAAATTCCATCTAACTGTCCAATAAAAACTACTACATATGTTGGTCCCAAAACAAAAAATCAATCACGAATGTTGCTGTTGATTGGCCTGCTGGTGATATTCTGTTTAAGTGTTATTCAGCTACTGTACAGGTTGTGCTTGCACATGTTTTTTTAAAATGATGCAGTTACAGTAACTACAGGTACAATCAGCTACTGTAAAATATTGCTTTGCTCATCATATGCTCACCACAGTCGGACTTTACATTCACATCAATACTGCAGGTAGCACTGTACATGTATTTCAACTTCTTTGTGCAGGCTTGCTGTATTTGATACGGTTCCCCTTCTTCGTTTTGCATCAAAATTATACTACTGTAATGATAATCAAGTACTGTAGGCTACTGGGTAACGCAATTCCATACGATACTGCAAACAGTGAATAATCGTATGGTACATCACATTCACATCCCATTAAATTGCTCCAAAAAAAAACTTGTTACAGAAACAGGGCATAATGTAGTGCTTATATTTTGTATAACTGTTTTTAGGATTTGTAGGTCTTTGGTAAACTGCAGTATTGGTGAAATTTGAATCGTCATGCACATTTGTAGATTGAAAATGCCGCTTTTTTTTTTTTCTCTTTAATTTGTGTAGCAACTCAGCCTGGCGGTGTAGCAAGTTGTGATTGTTACTGGATAAATCATTCCCTAGCAAATAGGGTGTACACAGTTTTTGAAGCTCCAGGACATGTTTTCTCTGGTTCGGGACAAAATGTAAAATACAAAATGCCTGAAATCTGCTATATGCAAATTTTTTACACTAAATTAGTCCCAGCAAGGATTGGCTATGGTTGGCAACTGTGAAATTAGGGAAGCACACAGTTGAAGTCAAATGCTGCACTTTTATTTAATTTTACTGAAGGTATCTTAGATGTATTTAGCTGACTGTGCATTTCATTGTGGTCTAGAATACTTTGTAGGGAAACCACAAACTTTTTGAAGCTTTAATACTCTACTGCACATGGTTTTTAGTTGGTTGTGCAATAAGACCACAAAGAGATCAATACTTAACAGTAACCATGTGACCCCAATTTCCAAGTGCTTCCATCGATGCTGGTTCAAAGGAAGTGGACAGATGATCATGCAGCTGCCATATTGAAGTAGTTGTGACCATAATTGGAGTTGGTTCCACTGTAGATCTTAATCACACTGTCTACTTCTGTAAATGCATGTTTAACACGTACAGTACTGTATGAATACTGTGCGGTACATATGCATGTGACTTTCTTTGTAAAAACACAAGGCAGGATGTGCCAAATGGTTATTTGCTGGTACCTAACCACTGTACTTGTTGCTCAGCCATACATTGTGTACACTATTAGTAGTACTTCCTTAGTGGCAGATGTATAGAGTACCTGTACCACATGGTCAATTTCGGTGAAGGGGAAAGAAATACACATCAGTTGATGCGCAATGCAACTGTTGAATTGCAGTACATGCAGATCTTCGTATTTGGTCAGTAGTTACAGCTACAGTATATCATTCTTCTAAAAACTGAGTAATTTTTAAAGGCAAGTTTCTAAGTTGTGGAGAGACATCAATTGACATTGACACAATGAAAAGCAAGGACACAGTAGGGTACGTGGCACATAATGGATAATACTGTCTGTGAATCATACCTTAGTTTACAGTAGAATGTAATTAAAAAGAAAACGATCAGCTTAACTTAGTTAAGTCTGCAATTAAAAAAAAATGAGATGATTCAGGGTCTGCTTTTGCCTCTCAAACAGAAATTTAATCTGTCCAACATTTATGCTTGATGAGTCATGTCTTCCCTATTTTCAAGTACTGTACTCTTTGTGGCCACCTTTAGTAAATCAGTACTGTACATTGTCCATTAAAACCACAAACAAAGCAATAGTCCAAGCAATTACTGACAAGTTTCCTACTGTACACCCTTTGTTTATAAATCAAACATAAACCTGCATTATCTTGAATTCTTGATGCTGATCTTGACCAAATGAATTTTCAAATGAAGGGATAATGCTTTTTCTTTTCTTGGTTTCTGAGGCAATCTGACCTCCATTGCAGCTTACAAGCTCGATGCAGATGTCCAGTCTTTTAAGCCTGTGGCTTATTAGTTCTGTAGCAGTATTCAGTGTATTTACTGTGTCCCTGAACCCAGAAGTCAAAGTCAACTCTAAAAATGTGATGGCATAAGAAGATCTCTGCATCTGACCTGATTTATTTACTCTGTCAACTGGACTGTCCGTACAATACACAACTTACAGAGAGCTCACTAACTAACAGTCAAAATGTAAGAATAGTTCACAGTTTTAAGTCAGATCTATGTCAGACCTGATTCTGAGTTAAGTTGATTTTGTTGTGTCAAGCAGAAGAGAGAGGAAACAAATTCAGTGGGAAGTCCTCAAGCGTGCAGGGACTCAGAACTGTGCGCTCCATTAACTTTCCCTTGGGTGATTTATCGCTTCATAGTCAGTAATTACAGTATGTCAGAGTTCGCCTTCGTTGCAAGCTGTGTTCAGAATTTACTGTAACTGTACCAGCTCTAAAATAAGTAGCCTGGCTGTCTGTTTGTAAAGTTTCAATAAATTAGATTTTCATACCAAAATTTAGTAAGTTTCTGATTTGGTCTGAAAGAAAAGACAACTTTGTGGTAAAAGTATGGTTCATGGATCTTTGATTACAGTACTGTACAACCATCATTGAAATACTGTACAGTACCTGTACCGTAAAGTGTACAGTAGCAGTCGAGATACTGGCCTATTCATTGATGAAATAGTCTCCCTCTAGCAGTCTGCAATGTTCATTACTGTACACACACAACCAGAACCTGGCCTGAATTGCACTGAATGCATAAGATCTACCTGTAAGAAAAGTACTGTACATGCCTTGCAGGCTCACACAACTGTAATCACCTATACAGTAGATCACAGCACATTGAAAAATTTGTTATAAATTTGCAGAACTTTTTCACAATATGTATTGTACTGTACCTACAGACTACAGCACAGTAGATGTCCTTGTTACAGTGCTTACATCTGTGTGTAACCTCAAAAAAATTCCATCTATAATAATGTGAAATTGAGGAGACAAATCCTACCTTCTTTGTTGTTGTATCATCCAGCAAACTTAATTAGCAACCATTCACTGTAGACTGAAACGATTTATTCTTGGCCTTCACTACTATTGATTGATGTGCAGGACTTTGTCAACAATCCCACTAGTATTGAAGTAGAATTAGTTCATCCCATATTTTTTGAGGGGAAGATTTTAATTTCGGGAAATATAGTACAGCATTGTGTATGTAGAGCTTGGATGTTTACAGTATATATGGTCATGAATATTGCATTTCAAGTACAGTAATGGGTTTGCTCTGTATCCAGTGGCTACTGAACTTCACCCAACATCTTTTAAAGTTATCTGTCTTTAACTGTATTGTAGATAATGAATGTATTCCAGCTAGGAGAATTCAGGAAAAATAAAATGGATAATGAAAGAAGCCAGGGAAAAAAAAGACACTGTCTACTTGAGAGTAATAGATTTTTAAAAAGCTTCATTGCTAAAGTCACCAGTTGGTGATTTGACAAAGCTTATCATGCAACCCAGTGCCTGTCCCATGAAAGTTACAGTACGGTAAATATCAGTGTCTACAGTAAAGCAAATTTGGTCTCTATGGTCCTTCTGTACAGTGTCTTTCATGCAGTTAAAATTATTTCAATGATAACTCAGAGAGGTTTAAATTGAGATATTATTTTTAATAATTTTACAATTTAATATTATTTTTTCTTTTGTGAACATTTTTTCTTTTGTGAACAGATGGAAAAGTTTTTCAAGAATCGGAGGAACAGTGTGGTGAACTGAGGAGGAGGACAGTAGAGAGCAGTGACGTAGGCTCTGATTCCAAAGAATCTATAAACAATAATAAAAACAATGCAGAAGACAATAGATTAAAAGACGATCAGGACTCCACAGAAAAGAGTGATGTAGCTAAAGATGTCAGAGATGATGGTGACACAAAGGCTGCAGCCCCTCACACAGATTAACACCCCTCAGTATGAAGTGGAACTAGCAAAGATGAATCTGGATGAGACCACTTCTAAAGAGGTACAGGAAGATTCACACTGTGCTACTTTGGTACTTACTAATTCAGGTAGGGTTCAAAGTGGCAGCCTAGGATCCTGGCTGACTGGCAGAAAGTTGAACTAAAATTTTGCATTTTGAAGTTGCTCATTGCTGCCCATGCCCACCACACAATATGCACAGGAGCAACAGTTTTCACTTACATGCCTTCTTTATTGAAACACCAAATAGTGCTATGGCACTCTTTTGCTTGCAGCTTCATTTATAAGCACAAAATGCATTGGCACGTACTGTATTATTATTACTGTGTGAAGCAAGAAACCGCAGTACTGTATGGCACTAGAAAGATTTTTTTGGTTTTGATGTCATTGGAAGATTTGTGTTCCATGTTTTTCTCACAAAAGGGTCTGTTCTCTCTGCTTCTCAAGCCCGATAGTACGTACACCTGTGTGTATTGTCTCCCTGGTCTTGGTACCGTGAACCCTGTTATGATTTTAAATCAATACTGTACACTCAGTGTCTTATTTTCAGATTTCTTGAACTCAAAATTCTGCTTCTCTGCTTTCTTAATGTAGGCCTACACAGCAGACACATAGCCATGGGGAGGAGGGCATGGTGGGCACATCCCCCCTGAAACCTTTCCAGAATTTTAGTTAAAGGTCTTGGCTTTTTTGGCGTACATGATTAAACATGATGAAATTACAAAGTTACAATGGGATAGATGAAACTATGAAAGTGTGTTAACACTACAGTTCTGTAACTACTGTAAACATGGGAGCTTTAATTGATCAACTGTCAATAATTCTTTTTCCTATTGAATTTTGGCAAGGCAGAAAATTTCTGACCCCACAGCACATATGATCACGTGCAGTAGCGTAGTCACGTACCATTCACAAACCCACTTTACTCATCTAGCAGCATGTACTGTATATACTGTAAACTTTGAAATTTTGCAAGTATTTCCAATTGTGCAGTTTTCAGTTGCTTGAGTTTTGGAGCATCAGAACTTCATCACTGAAGCTTGCTGATTTTGCAAAAAGTGCTTTAGTTTTTCTGAGCTGTTACATACTGTAAGTCATGAATGTTGCACTGTGTGCATACAGTGCTTACTTCAGTGCTTGAAACTGTGATCAGTTTCAATGGATGAAAGGTCACATGTACTGTAGTATATTCTTCAAAGTGCACAGTACACACATACATACTCACAACTCAGCTTCTGGAAACAGGAAATGTACAGTAGATTTGGTTAAATGTTCAGTATTTTGTTATTTTAAGTGACCTACAACACAGTTTAAAGGGAAATAGGGCGTTTAGAATACACCAACATGACATTCTAAAGAAATAGCTTTAGTCATTATTAAACCATTCAGTTTCATCTATAAACGTCTGCCAATGCTTTTTCTCCTCAAAACGTTATGCATGTGATGAGTAACAGAAGATGCATCATTTGAATTTTGAAAAGTTTGGGTGAACAAATTAGTGTTGAGCAACAAATAACTGAGTTTCTATCTGTGAGAAACTTATTTCTTGAAAAGAAGACTACTGACCTTCCTTATTTTGAATAATCTATCATTCTGCATCCACAAACATGGGTTTTAAAAATATGGATGTTTTCAGTAAAACAAATGCCCTATTTCTCTTTAAAGGATATACTGTGTGACAGGGTAACAGCTAGTTCGCTAGCACTGTTTGCTCTACAGACTGTACTACAAGCCTTTAAATCCGAGGAGTGCAAGTGTGATTGCATACCATGGCTCGCCTTGAAATCACTGTGAGAAGTGCAATTTTTTGCACACCAAGAAAAAAATGGGAACACAGACAATCTATGAAAGTTTTATGAAATAGCACACCTACAGTGCCACACTCCATAATTCCCTAAGAAGTGTGATTTGTAGCACACCTGGAAATCTAAAATTCAAGACCTGCATATAGTCCACCACAATTTGTCTCATGGTGTCTCATACATGACAGATAGAGCTACAGATACAGTTCTCACACTCTATAGTACTTAAAGTATCATGCCTCAACTCTCAAGTGCAGTATTGACCCAAACACCAATGGTAACCTTGCCTGTATGTGTAGTTTCAAGCTTTGTTTAGGTCGCACGTGATTGTACAGTAAGTCATTTGTAAAGTGCTTGCCGAAAAATGTAGGGCTACACAGGAAATATAGTCTGTACTTGTACGTGGCAGATTTTAAATTTCAATTATTTTGCAAGTTTGATTTGCTGAAAGCAAGTCTTTCATTTTCATATGCCTCATAAAACCTTTCGTTTGTATATGTACTGTAAGTACTGTCCTGCACAGCTTTGTTTGAACTCCAACATGTTTAGCAATTTACTGTTAATTTTGTATTCACTTCTTGTTTTGTGCAAAGTAATTTCTGCACTCGCACAGCAGTGTCCTGCAAACTGCACTAACTTTAATTGTCCTGCGCTAACAGCTACATGTGTATAGTTCAACACTACACACAACACATTTTACATTCTATTATTTCTAGTAAATTTACTTTCTTTGTCTCTGTTAGAAGTACGGTACTTGTTCTAGATATCTACTGTACAAATACTGTACAATTCATTGCAAAAGTAACATGCATATCTTGGGGGGACCAGAATTGAATGGGTGGGTGGGAGTTTGCCTACTTTGCCAATTATATACCTTTGGTCTAAATATTAGAGACCAATTTGACTTCATCTTTTGACTGTACATTTTAAGAACAAGAAGTTAGATTTGCTGGACTGGCTGTATTTATTGCATGCTTCAAGTGCATCTATTACAGTAGAAGATCGCCCTGTTTAGTCTCCTTTTATGTTCTGTAGACCACTGTACTCTGTGTAATTGGGTGTATGCATACTGTAACATGTAGCCTACAGTGCCATTTATGCAGTACCCTCTAAACTTGTGTGGACTTAAAAGGGGGCATAGATGTGATAAGCGTTATTGCAATTTGCGGAATCCCTTCCTCAGGGCTTCAAATGAAAGATTCACAGCTGTTGGTGCTATGTGAAAAGAAGGAAATATTGCTGTTCATTGTACCTGTTCAATTCATTGAATTAATTGCAATGGTTAGTTTGATATTTATGAACTCCAGCATATCATTTTACAGTATATTCCAAGTACTAGGAAACATAGTGCCGTTGGGCTGTTGCGAAATCATGCAAAATACTTCTTCTCTTACAGTACATATCGTATGTAACACTGTTGATGGTTGGTCACTCTGTTGATGGTTGGTCACATTAGTGCCATGGAAGTGGTTCCATCTGGATGTTTGTCATGTTTAGGGTCCAATGTCCGAAATGGGCCATTTTATGAGAAATGAAAAATTACGTGAAAAAAAAATTCATGAAAAATGTTTCTTCCTCTACAGATTTTATGTGACAAAAGTGAGGGTTCATGATCAGAAATGGACCATACTGTATATTATATTGTCCAAAATAATGCAAAATGCTCCTTTTACTTTATAATTTACATTACTCTACATCTGTGCAAGGAACCACAGTGCCCTTTGGGCTCTTGTTTGATTCCTACCCAGTCGTAGGTTATGTGATACTTAAGTCCTGTCTTTTCTTTTTCTTGGAAGACAGAACTTGCTGGTAATACACTGTGCATTCTATGCTACACAAATCATGCCTGTCAGTTACAGTGTAAATTTACATGGTACCACTTTATGTGACAGACTTGATTTACAATACAAGTACAGCACTTGTAAGTTTTCGTGACATCAGACACACCTAGCAGTTTTTTTCTTTCCCCAGAGACACTCATTCTTTTGTACATACAGCATACATGCATTGAAGTTGTATCGAAAATATGACTGACAAAAATTGTCATAGTGTGTGCGGTTTTTTTCCCTTCGTAATTGCACAACATCTGCATGACAATTGCTGATTGATACAGGGAAAAGTTTAAAAGTTAAGTCCAGTCAATACAATGAATCACAAGTCCATGCTTCCTTTCTGCTGAGAATGATGAAGTCATGTGTCTCAGCATGACTTTTTAATTGTTAAAGTTTACAGTCTTACTGTATGTGCCACCACTACTTTTTTTGTAAGATCTAGAAACTGCAAACACTGTAGCAAAAATTGTAGGTTTAAATGTCATTTTCTGACTGGTTTGAAAGTGGATCTACAATCTTGGACAAAATTGTTGGGACACTTTGTTGTATGTTGCAAATATAATACTGAATTTTAGGTGAGAGGATTTACATGAAACCCCATGAAACTTTCCAGTGTTGCGCTATAGGAGTGAATGTGCACTTTGAACAGTAATCCTATAGCCAACATTGAACTTGTGAGTGGGGTGTCCCAAGGTATTTTGTCCAAGATTATAGCCTCTCTATAATATATCTTACTAATATCACATTTTATGTGGTACAGTAACTAATTTTTGTTTAAAAAGAGCTCTCATGCTGAAAATGAAGCAGAGAAAGCAAGGATTGAAAGAAGTATGTTTGCTTTTCGTTTTGAAGTACTGATTCTTTTCATTCTGTCGCACTGTAGATATCTGAGAGGGTTTCTAGGTGTTACAGTTTTTATCTCCCAGTATGTTTCCACATATCTCCAGTCACTCAAATGCCAGGTCATACTGTAAATAATTAAAACCAACTTTTCTGTATTATACATTTACTTTACTCCTTTTGTATTCCTATCTAGTCTAATGCCACAACACATCTAGAATCATAATGTCCAACATAAATAGGACTTAAAGAGCACCCTTGATCTTGGCAAAGAGGGAAGTGGGGCCACTTACTGTAGAACATGTCACCCTACTGTATTATAGATTCTAGTAAAACATTGTAAAAGTGTCACTCTAATGGGAGAACAAACTGTTGTGCAGAGACAGGGAATTACTCATAAATAACCACACCAGGTGAGTTTTGTTTGTTATACTGTAATGTAGGCCTATATAAAGTCATTTCACCATGTAACAAAAATAAACATGTTTGCATTCATTTTGTATGTGCACATAAACCCTTCTAGTTGTTGTTAATTGTGCAGTACTGTACATGTATGTTAACTTTGGGTTCATTCACTTTGTACGTAATGACAGATCTGTTTAGTCAGTCATACTTTACTTTCTGCACACTAAGCTACTTCCTTTAACACTAGTCTACAGTATTCTGCTTGCTATAACTATTGTATACTTGATAACTAACAAACACATTTTCCTTCCTGTTCTCTTGTCCCCACCGCCCCCAACACCTACAGTACAGTACACACACAGTCTACATTTTCACAGAATTGTTGTGAGGAAACACAGTGCCTCACTCGAAAATGACCCTGCCAGTTCGTCTTAACATTTTGGGCAATTGATTCTTTTGAAGAAGTTTATGAATACAAGCTCTTTGAAGTCATTAAATTCAAGCTGAAATTAATGAGCACTTAAATCTGGGGAATATGATCTTTGTGCAGTATGGATACCAACTAGTTCCTAGAAATTTTACCATCTTTGAGTTCATCACATGTGACATACTGTAAAATTGTCAAAGATATAGAACTGATTTCTAAGTCAGATAGTAATTTACAGACCACATATAGTAAGAGGAGGATTTTCTGGAAACAAATTTCTGCAAACAAAGCTACAGTAAGTTACCCATATGGATATTGTTTCAGGATTTTCATAGTGATAAAAGTGCTTTCACAGAGGCAGTACTGTATGGTCAAAATTGCTCAGCTACATTACAGTATGTACAGTTTGTTTCTTTTGTCGTAATATGAAAATGCCACATTTCCACAGAAATAAAAAATCAAATTTGAATCCTGAAGATTGATTTGCTTGTATTTTAATCAAATCTCAAAAACATTTTGAAATGTGGTCATGTAGTTATGTTCAGGAAGCATAATTTACAAATTTTGTCAGTAAAAATCCCATCTCAGAGGCAAATTCATAGTGGTAAATGTCTTGTGACTAGACAAAATTTCAATTCAGAATTTGGGAATAATTCATTAGCTCAGATCTTTTAGTCTAAAAGAAAGCTGAATATACGTGCTGAATGCAAATTTATTCAAACATCTGCCTCGAGGCTGGAACCGTAAGGAGCGTGAAAGTGAATTTGGCAGTATCGTTCTCAGACAGTCCATATGTTATCGGGATTAAATCAACTGTCTGTTTCCAATACCAATTTCATTACGTTTGATCTGTAATTCATTGACTATTTAGTCAGGCTTGCCCTTTGTTTTGTGAAGTTCAAGTGGCTGCAGGGGGAGTCTGCAACAAGACGGCTCAATGTGCCATGGGCTCATCTGATCACGTTTGTTTTTCCTGTCATTTGCATCTTGGCATTATGTGAAATGGCACAATATGCAATAATTAAGGCAAAAGCTATTGTTTTTCCTTTCGATGGTAGCATATATAGTTAACTTGCAGACTTATGTAACAATCTTCTGAGCATGTTTCCAGTGTTGTCTGTTTGGAGAACTGTGCTGTGTCAGATGCACAGCTCAGCATAAGCCACCAGGAACAAGGTCACACATGAACTGACTTGTGTATAAATTTGTGGTACTGTGTGCCATGTTCAGTAGTTCCAAATGGAGCTCCATAAATTTTGCAGGGGAATATGTAGAGCAGCTCAAATATGACTGGCAGTAAAGTACTGTACACTAAGCAGGTGCAGTAGAGCTGATTATTTGCTGTTTGCTAATCCCAGTATTGCTTGTTTTGAAGGAGTACAGCATCAGATTGGAGGCCAAGAATTTTTGGTTCCTTGCATTGGCAAAAGAACCTGTACAGTTAGAGATTGCTAAACAGCTTGCTATTGTGACATCAGCTCCCTGCTGGAAAACAGAGGGAGAAGACAGGTTCCAATTAATGGTCATTAGCATTCCTCTTTGGTCTCAGCTTGGTTTCTGTTTAAAAGAAAAAAAAGAAACAAAACTGAAAAAATTGAGTGTTTCAGAGATTGTTTCAAACTTTTTGCTTTAGCCAGCATTCCTTTCTGCAGTGTGATAAAGGGCATTGCATACTGAATTCTAGTTCCGGTAAGTTCTATGGTGGTGGAGTACACTCAGCTGATCAGCATTCTTAAGAACCCTTGGTTAAGAATGAGTGAAGGACTACAGTTAAAATAATCTCCACGCAAGGAACCGCAGAGCCCATCGGGGTCTTGTTGTATTTCTACTGTACAGTGGCAGCTACAGTAGGGTTGTGAAATGATATTGTGCTGATGTTTAGTAATTCACTGACATAAAAGCATTTCTCTCTTCCGGTTAGAATGTGGAGACTAAATTACTGTAAATGTTGTGATTTCGCTCGTATACAAGTAACATTAATCAAACAACCCTGCTTACTGTACAATTATGGTAGGTAAAATCTGAGCAAGAAACTTCATCAGAATGGTTCACTTCATAGATGCTGTACATAGCAAACAAGTACTGTGTGCCTGTGCCAGCTATGTTTCTACAATTAAATTGCCATATTATGTTGCAAACTTGCAATGCATACCAATGTACTTGTATCATGTGCATTGTCACTCAGTCATTTCCAACATGACACCTTTGATCAAATTCTTTTCTCATGAGAAAGTAGTAGGATTGTTCTTTGTCAGTAAAATGGAATCAGAAGGGGAAAAAAATCACTTGAAAGAAATACCACAGGTGGTTTTTGTGCTGAAAAAATGGAGGGAAAATGCTTGGGATAATGATTAAAGATGGAAAAAAAAACCACATGTATCACCAGTTCACCACAAAGATCAATACTCAGGAACTTTCTTTGTCATTTGAATTGTATTTTCAGGTGACTGGTTACCCAGAGAGAACATTGTACAGCTCAATTCAGACAGTGGTCACATACCGTGGGGCACAGTATACAGGTGTCATATCATTTAGAGGGGCTCATGGAGTTGATATCAGATACTGTACGTGCATGAGAACTTCAAAGGATACACACACATGACATTGTTAAGAACTACCAGTCAAGTTCCATATCCAAAAGTCATAAAAACTGTCAAAAATATAAATTTAACATTTGACTGTTACTTACACTGGCATTGTGTATATATGAATTAGCGAATAAGCAGTGCACTAAGTGTGAAAAGTGTCTGGTCAGGGATTTTCAACAACCAAATTGAATCGTTAATTACTCATTCTCAATCTTCTTTTGCTTGTGACACATTGGCATCCTCTTAATTTGACCATTTGTGGTCCCTGTATGTGACTTCAGGACATTTTCTGAATGCAATCTAATGAGCCTCTTTAAGTGGGACATATCTCTCAGATTAAAGGCAATTTCTAGACTGTAATTTTTACCTTAGTCAGATCAGATAAATTATAGAACATACACCAAAAAAAAAAAATGAATTGATCTCTTATGGATATCTTGAGGTTCAAGTGCTGTACATGATAAGAAAAGGGCATGAATTTACAATGAGACCAACATGGCATACAAAGAAACATTAGCAAGTGCTTTGAATTTTCTCAAAGATTTATTCATAAGAGAAGTAAGGACTGTGAATCATTTGAAAGTTTGGGTGAAAAAATTCTTGCACAACAAATAACTGAATTTCTATCTGTGAGAAGCTTACTTCCAGTGAAGAAGACCTCTGTTCTTCTTTATTTTGAATAATCCATCATTCTGTGCTGTCTGCAAGTATCAGTTTTAAAAACATTTTTTTCTGTAAAACAAACAGGTTTTTTCCCTTTAATAGCATATACCTGATAAGGCAACGTTAGTTTTGAAATTTGATGTAGCCCACACAATTAACTAGGTTTGAATTAATTACTTAAGGTGTACAATAACGATACATGATACGTATACTATTGATGAAAAGAAAATGAGGAAAGATCAACCTTGGATCATATTGAACACTGGTTTTAAATTACAGCAATAAGTCATTTTCCAGTAAAAGAGAATTTGACCCTACCTAGCTACAGTATGTAGTGTTACAGCGTAGCCTACATGTATGTTTCTACACCAGTGTGAACATACAGTATATTTTGTTCTGGCACGGAATCATAAACGTATACAGTATTTATGGTGGACTGTTGATATTTTGCAAAATGAAACAAAGGTTAATTGAAAGTATATGAAAACAATTATTTAGCCTAATTTTCAGAAAGCCTTTTGTAAAATAACTAGTGTGGATAGGTTAAATACAAGTTAATCAGTGTTTATAGCACATGCACTTACTAACTGATGGAATTCCTTTCTGTCCCAAGTGCTCGATAACTACTGGGAGTTGTAAATTATTCAAAGTTTTGTTAATACAGTAGATTTGATTTTTGTTGTTCCTAAAATATCATTACACTTTGCCCAATTGAAGTCTCACTGCAGATTGACTAAATTGCCAAGCAGAACGGCACCACAGAACTTGAAGGAGGAAAAAAATGTATCAGTTTGTGTGAAGCAGTTTAATTATCAAGTTTATGCAACCCTTTGGGTATAAAGCAGTTCTACTGTACAATCAATCGAAGAAAGTGAAGGGGATTTCCGATCTTACTACAGTATGTGCAGTATATACGTTGCATGTTTAGTCCTTTCTAGATTTCAGATTTATCATTGCTGATCTTACCTAACCATAAGTGTCTCGGAACAAAGTAGATATTTGTAATGAACAGAATGATGGTAATCTTGGAAACAGGTGACCTGCAATTTAAACCATGGCCATACACAAACCCTACAGTATGCCACATTCCAATACTTATCACTCAAAAGTATTCTTTCAGTGAAAGTAGTTTACGACTTCCTGAGGGTGTTGAACGTCATTGACCAGACTGCATTTCAAAGAATTTTAATCAGCTATTTTGGTTTCCTATGACAGAGAATGTAGTTTCTCATAATGTCTACACCAAAGCTTTTAAAAGTTTTGAAAGCCTGAACGATCGTTTCGACTATGACAGGTTTTTGACGCAGTAGTTTGCCAATTTGATTCACTGGGAACGCCAAAAACAGAAAAATTACAAGGTAGGTGGAGGGTGTTGCATTTGAGTTTGAAATCTTGTGAATGGCCAAGAAACACAATATATAGTACTCTGCAACGTATGAAGCACATTTAAAAGGTAATGTGCAAAAAACCCATACATGGCTAAAAGTTGCAACAAATTCTGCCCACATGGCCACAAAGATTTTAGCACCTCCAGTGCCAGCTATCAGTCAAAGAGGGTCCCATATTCTACAGTACACAGCAGCTCTGAACACTTTATTTGTAGTCCATGAGTCAAATATTCCAAGAATGTTAGAAATTTTGAGTCATGTTTGTAATAGGTGGTTTTTCTGACAGTTCATTTTTGGTGGAGGGTTGGTGTATTAGCTGGTGGGGGAGACTGTTACACTGCAGATTGTGCTTTTTAGTTTGTTTTGTGGTGGCAAAGTGCAGTTTTGACAGAAAGTTGTCAACTAGTACTTTTCAAGCAATTGCAGTACTGCAATTAGACAGTACCATGCTTGGATAGATACATGGTGGGTCTCTACAATAGAGTGGGACATGCAGTGTTGTACTCTGCACAAGTGGTTGTGACCAATTACTGTTAACTGTCAAAAGACACTATACCATACAATTCTAGTTTCAAGCTGTATTCAGTTATAAATTCACAATGCAAGTTTAACTTGTAGCATGTGTGTTTAAGTCTAACTACTGTACACTTGTACAGGTACCCTGTTGTTCAGTAAACACTGCATCCACAGCTGTAGTGCTGTAAAAATGTATGTGAACAGAACTAAATGACAGAACTGACTGATAATGTAAGCCCCTTGAAGAAGTAGTTCCTTTGGATCCTCTGATTAGTTCTTGTCCTTCACAAAATTAGATCTTGTCATTGGCTTTGTCTATCTACTGTATCATGATTTTTGACGTACAATATGTCCATAGATTTCTCAAATATAAATTGTCAGATTTAAGGAGAGTTTACACCATAATTGTGCTTATATTGAACATGCAGTCACAGAATGTTTTTTCATGACTGGATAGGCCATGTCTTGTAACTGTAAGCAGCAATATCAGATGTGCACAGAAAAGATTGTGTTTAATACATTGATTCTGCGTACAGTACCTCAGAAGGTAATCGACAGTGACATTTGTCACAAAGCTTGAATCCATCGTACAGTACAGCACAGTACATTTCACTACACTAGATAGAAGTTGCATGATCATGGTGTTCTGCTGACTAAAACTCACTGGTCCCCACTTTATTTCAAACATACTGTATGTCACTTCTCACTGATTTTGATTTTGTGATGATCAGTCATTCCAGAAACATTGCCCCACCTCCACCCCTCCCCTCCTAGGTTACATTTCTGTGGCTGGTTAGAAGTGAAAGACTGATCTATGGTACTGTGTAAGCAGGGTGGCATCCCCCTGGTGTACAGTAGGTACAAAGGTTACCACATACCATATTCTTCTGCTTGTTCTGTGGTTAAAAAATATTTGTCCAATCTCAGTCAATGATGGATTCCTCCATACTTTACAGTAGCAAATTTCAAGGAGTCATTGTATTAAATCTCTGTGCAGTTGAACAGGTACCCTTCACCACGCTACTGTTGCACGCTAATTTACTACATGCATGGCTAGCAAATTTTTAATCATGCAGTAGCTTCTTTTGACATGAAATATGCATGGAGACTTTTTTTAAAATTTCATTAGCATTTCAGTTTGCATGCAGTATTGAATCCATTATCACTGTGCAATGTAACTTTTCCAGAAACCAACTATAGTACGTAGCATCCAAGTTAAGATGGCCTTAAATGGCTGTTTCTGGACACTCACATGTTCCTGGGAATTCTTCCAAGTAGAATTGACCTTTGAGAAGAATACTGTAGCCTTTCATTGTTTGTACTATACAGTGAAAATGAAATGATTTGCATATATTGTTTTGTGGAGAATGTCCTTGGGTCTGCTTTTGTTTCAGTGCAGCAAGAAGCACCACTATATCTGCATACAGTCAGTCTCTCACACAACTCAAAGTGATACTGCACAATCATTAGTCAATAGTCCTATGTGGTGCAAGCAAGGAAGAAAAGCAGGTGATCTTAAGTACATATTGTGGCAACTGACTGGCAAGGGAGAAGTCCTGTAAAATAGTGGCCTCAAACATGGCCCTTTGAAGTGTTACATTAGTTTCACTCCTCATTCTTACCTGTCTCAACACAACAAGTGCACTCCATCTTATGTGCTACAAGTACTGGTAACCCATTGAGGTGTTGTTTTTTCCCCTCAGGATAGTGCACATACAGTACTTCAAAGACGTGATGCTTCTACATGTGCTTGCATTGCTTGCATCCTTCATTCTCCTAAAACCCAGCAGGTTGAATGTCACTTTCATTCCAAAAACAGTCTAAAACATTTTCCAAAAATTTAGGTGAGCAACCTGTGCTTGCCTTTTGTGTTATTAACAATTTTCATTTTGCTTTACCTTTTTTTCTCTTTTCAGAGTCAAAAGTAAACTGCAGAGGCAACTCTGCCACCAAGAGATCACTGAAAGAAAACTTTCAAGCATCGCTGACCGAAAGATCAAGATCACCACTGTCTTCACGGAACATTCTTCAAAATTCTCCGTCCCTCATTGCATCTGGAACAAAGCACCATGTGACCGGTCCTGTCCGCCCGACCCGCCTGATCGGAAGATACGGGCCTGCTGGCCTTGACAAGGAAAATATCTGAAAGGCAGACCTAAAACCCGCAAAGTGGAAAACATGAGCATAGATATGTACACATGTTAAATTTGTTAATTTATTTTGTTTATTTAACCTTGATTTAGGAAACCTGTACAGCTATTGAAAATGCACCATAAAATCGACAGAAGTATCTTTAACTTCTTTTTTTTCCTCAAGTACAATTTTGTTAGACCACCTGAACCACTTGGGTTGATTGCAAGTTGATACTGCTTTGCAATTCCTCAACTACTATTTCAGCCATTGTGATTCCTGGGTTGTCTCAAGTTAATTAGTGTAATGACCAACTCTTTTCATCAGGTGTTAGCCCTTGTATATTGATGTGATATTGGTGTTTTAACTCTGTGATTTTATTTCAAACGTGATCTACTTCCATCAGTTGGTAACACACACTTAACATTTCATCATCATAAATGCAGATTCGTAAGGGAGTCGGTTGCATTTTTTTTTTTTTTTTTAGGTTGGTTGGTTGGTTTTTTTTTTTGGTTGGCAAAATTTATGAGTTTGTGTACTGCTTATGTGGCAGTACTTGTTCAAATGTTTCATTGCTTACAAATAGACTGTACACATAAGTTATACATACAGACTAGCACTGCAGCCCTAGCTGTGTCACGAAATTTCTTCAAACCATGTGCTCAGCCTTGGGCTTTGTGAAGAAATATTGCAACTTTCAGTGATTTAGGGAGAGAAAACAGTACTTTACTAAAGAAAGTTCACCATTTCTTTCATTTTCAGTTTTCAATACATGCTCTGCTGGTGAGATTTGGTTTACCGCCTGTTGCTGCATGTTACCTTTCTACTCTACAGTAGTCAACTTTATATTCAAACAGTGACATCTGCATGTTGTAACCAGCTCTTGGTATTTAATTACTTTGCCAAACCTTTTAAAGAGACCATGAGGGAAATTATACTTTGAAGTACAAGTTAGCGATATAGCAATGCTAGTGTTAATAAATAACAAAAGGAGACAGACCTTTGATTTATTGCTTGTTTCACATCAAACTTTACTCAATGATACAGATGCAACTTGGTTCTTTCCATTCAAGTTTTGGTATAAAGTCACTATGTGTGATGAAAAATGGCAAAGTAATGTAATGTAAAGACAATGACAACAATGTGTGACTCTGTGTGTTGCCTCTAAAGTACAGTAACATACTGTATGATCACAGGTACCTTTCAAAAGGTTATCTTCCAAAGTCTTGCATTTGCAATCTGGCTTATTCCTGCAGCGACTGTACTTTCATTCGTTTTGTTTTGTAATTTCGTCTAATATTACAGAGAGTGGTGCATGACCGGACACTGTGAAAGTGTGGTTGTTCTGTAGTCATTATCTGTGAATGTCATCTCTGCAGTGAAAAAGCTCAAGCATCTGAATTCTTGACAGTTTGTGTCCGTTGAATGCATGTTCTCGCTTTAACCTTTTGTCGTTTTTGGCCTGTACTTGTTTTCGGTCAGCTGTCACACCAGCCTGGATCGCCATAATGAACAGTAATTGGCATAACGTTCTTTCGAGAGGATGAATTCGTTAGCACGCCACATTGCACAATTAGCTAGTCATGCACCACTTATAATCAGGGCAGAGAAAACTCCCGCAGCTGTTGTAGATCCATTAACAAGACATGTTTCGGCAGTGGTTGCATACACAGCAAGGTGATGGCTGTTGCAAACCTCAAAATGAACTGTCATATTTACATTCACATCGACGCAGGGCCTAGGCATGTACTTATCCGTTGTTTGCACAAATGCATTGTTTGTAAACTAAGGGCTCATTATTCCTTGATAGCTCTGAAACCATGCCCTCTGTGCTCTAGTAGATCTGCCTCATTTAACTCACTCTAAGAGAGAAACAATGTGTCTCTTACATTCTCAGAGGTTTTTGGAGGAGGTAGCTGGGCTGTGTGGTTGAGTATCTTGTCTGTAATTGACTGGTTTTCCTTAAGGTTCAAGTGAGAGGGTCACTCGCACTAGAAATATTTTAGATGTTGCAATGAATCATCATTTAGGAGAAATGTATCTGAAATGAATTCAAAATCGTTAAAAAGATAACTAACGTTAGGCTCCCAAAGATAAGGCTCACTTCAGTAGTGTTGCCACATTTATGAGAGAGTTATATTTTTACGGTAGCGTCATTCCCGGTTTCGTGCCGATTGTAGGGTCTGCACTGTGTAGATCAAAGATTGTTCTGCTAAAGTCTCGGTTATCCGTATTTCTACCTAGATTGCTTTGTAAGTGCTTTTTTTTTTCTTCCTTTCTTTCATATCCTAACAGCTTTGTTCATACTAATCAAAGATCCTAGTGGTTGCATACATCTGTGAACAGTTTGTGTTATTTTGATGAAACCGATCAAAGGTCATGTGTGACACAAAAGATCATGTTTCATGATCTTCATACATCGCTTTTGGTGACGGCAGTCCTACGGTCTCATTCGTATCACCCTCTATCCGGTAGTGGCCTTTGGTGATGTTACTGGTACGAGGAGCATGCCTTCACTTTACGTGTAAACACGTACCTATGGCTGCTATCCTTACAATAAATACAGGAAGGAAGTACATCTGTCCTACCGTGGGATGCCTAGGCAGGATATTCACACACTGTTCTGTGTAGCCTGGGTGTACATTGGAAGTAACAGATTCTTGTTCCTAACTTCCAGATGGATTCATGGAGCCAGCCTATTACAGAGTGTTAATAACTTCATAGTGGTACCAACCAGAAGGTTGCCTGTGTGTCATTCCCAAAAATTGCTATAAATCATGTGTTCATATTAAGGCATTTTTTATGCTTGTATGCTGTTTGTCCGCTTTGGTATATTTCTCATTATGATTCACAGCAATTGTCAAAAGTGACCCCTGTCAGTGTCTGGGAAAAACCATTGAGCAATACTGGTAGCTTTTGATTGCTTTCACATGGCATTGCTCTAACTTTAAAGACTTTTGGCATTAATGTACAGTAGGTTCATTTGAAGTTTGAAGGCTTAACATTGCTGGAGGGGAGTGCAGAGTATGTGGCAAAAAGAATGGTCATTAATGAAGAAATTCATACAAAGAAGTAGTTACATTATGTTTGAATGATTTTATGAGGAGGCATCTTGCTTAAAGTTTTTTTCTTGCTAACACTTGTTAACATTATTATGTACATAGTCTTTTTGGAGATTAACTAAAATATGCTGTGATGTTGTCCTCTTGTGTACAAGGCAGATAGGGTAACATTGTAAGGTAATTGTTCTTGTTGACTTTGCCCATAGTGAACCTGTACACATCACTTTTATCAATCTGCCCTAGGTCATTCATGCATACTGCAGTGCCTATCTTTAAAAATGTATTATATCTTGTTATCTAACATTTATGGAAAAAACAAATACTACTTGTACATATTAAGCAGCATGCTGCCGCACGGTGACTCATTCCTCATATTTACATTTTTTCATAATCTGCAATTTATATCTCACCTCGTAGTCGGTGGAAAAAAAAAAAGACAGAAATTCGAACATAAGTTGTGGCTTAGTCATCAGTCGATTTTTGGCTCTTTCGGCACAAACTCTCTAGTCTGCTGAGCTTCAGCTTTGTTTTGCTCTCTTTATCAATCACAGCAGTGGAAGGGTATAAGCCAAACCTGCCGAGAAGGCTGCAGTATACACAGCAGTAGTAAGACAAAGTTGCATTACAGAAACTGGGAGTTTTCCTTTGCCATTTATTGAATATTCCTCACAAATTTTTGTCTGATGGTATACACCCTAAAAGGCCCTGTTGCGATATTTGGATGGACCATGTGCAGCAGTCTGCTGCATTGCCAGAGACAATCTCTGTGGCATAACATCTGCAGACTTTTGTAAATGAAAGAAAAAAAAGGCGGGGACATGAGTAAGAGCTAAACAAACAGAGCTTCTCCCTTTGTTGATGATGTGACTCATTTTAAATTAGTCATGCACAGATTGTAGATTCCCAGGGCAATCACCGTGATTATATCTCGTGAACCTCATCCTTTTGGGCTGAAATCTGTTGATTTTAATACCAGTGAAGTTGCGTCGATTCCCCCATCGGCAATCGTCCTCACTCAGGGTAAAGCGGACTTTGCTCAACTTAAAGCACTGTTAACATGACTTAGTACTGGTCATGTTTCCTACCTTGCACCTGATTAAAATCATAGAGACAGTATGTGCCTCTCATTGCATCTGCTGCAGGTTTTGTAGGGAGGAAAGAAGGCCAGCCATGCGGAAGTTCCAGATCATGCTTAATAACCTTTTTGAGAGGTCTCGTACCCTCAATTTGATATGTACTTTGTTTTATTTCTTGCATGCAACCATAGAATATGATATTGCAGTTTTACTTTATTACCTCATGGTCATTTGAATTGCTCGTAGACATGAAGTTGTTTGAAAAAATTCTGAGAAGTTGTCAATGAAGTGAATTTTTCTTAATTTCAATTTTAAAAACCAAATGACATTACAAGATGATGTAAGTTATGGTGAATGGATTTTACAACAAGACTAGACAAAGAAAAAATACTGTCCCATATGCAGGTACATTTCTAGGGTTTTACATTGTAGGACATGCAAATATTTCAAAGAGAGTGGTCTCTTCCAGATATTAAAAAATGACAGGTTGTCACTCTAGGGATGCCAGATGGTAGACGATATGTTACCAAGAAAGACTTATATATGTTACTAAGAAAGGTGAGTGATCGGGCTGCTGAGTGTGAGCCATTAGCTTTGTTCAAAGTCTGTTGATAGAGACACAAGCCAAAATAAGCTAGGAGTACCCCCCCCCCCCCACCACCACCACTTCCTATTGTCAGTTGACTGAATAATGTGCTTTTGACCTTGCCAGTTAAGTTACCCCTTTTTTTTTCTTTTCTTTCTTTTGATAACAGCAGGGTATTAGTCGGTTTAGCTGAAATCGGGTAATTGACTGTGTACTTTGATTCCAGGTAGTACACATTGTGTTGTTTGAAACTGTAGCACTAGTTTGGTATTGTTCCGCCAGTTGATCAGTGTGAAGTAATTCCTGTCCTGTGTTTTTCTCTGTTTTAACTGGATTCATGTATTCCCCAATCAGTTTCTTTGCATGAATTTTGGCAATTAGTAGTTCCAATGCCAATTGATACAAGGAGTACCGGAGTGCGGTCAGCAGTATCATTAACCTCCCCCTCCCCCCAGTGTGCATCATTATCATCTGTTTAATGCCCAGGGACAGTATTGAAAATGTAAAGGGAAGAACATTTTGGTTTGTAAATAGCAACATTTTGATTGATAACAAATCCAGAGAAAAGTTAACACGATTAGCAACATGGTAACAAGCAATGTTCATATATGATTGACAAACTTCCACCATTGTTTTATTATCATGACATAAGATGTAGCGGACAACAAAACACTCTCAATCTATGGTTTTATTGTATTCACCGGCCAAAGATTTTCCTCTCAAATTACTGTTCATTTATGGAAGGATCAAACATGGTCACCTGACTGTAATGAGCCAATAGAAGTTTAGGATCCATTCTATAAGTATGAATGAATTTCAGATAATTGGCAAGGAATACTGTACTGCAGTATGTCACCTGGCCATGAAATTTATTTTTAATCTCAGTCTTCCTATTGGAAAATAGAGAAATGTATCACATCCCATGAAAGAAAATCCTTGGAGTAAAAAGAGGACATTTTAAAGAGAAAAGTTTGTTTTCATTTTACGAAACAATGCGACATTTCTGTGACCTCTTTCCAGCTGCTATGGTAATATACCACCTGGGGGGTCATAGAGTGATTGTTTCGATGGAGGTCAAAGCTAAAGGAACAATCCATAATCAATGAGTTTTGGCTGCTAGAGCTTTATAAAAGTGATATGGTAGTCATAGATACCTATTGTTATGCCCACCTTAGGATAATGCAGTAGTGGAATAGTTGATATTGTTGGTCCTTTCAAAGAGAAATGATGCCATTGTAAACATAG
Organism: Stichopus chloronotus; assembly: GCA_021234535.1. NCBI lineage: Eukaryota > Metazoa > Echinodermata > Holothuroidea > Aspidochirotida > Stichopodidae > Stichopus > Stichopus chloronotus. The sequence continues at coordinate 7,567,715 of SFZH01000008.1, forward strand.
AACATGCAAAGGAAGCAGATGCAATGGCAGTCGTTTGAATTTTAAATGTCTCAGCTTTTCTGTGAGTGTCCTTGTATAGTTAATAGGGAACCATGCTTGATACCATTGGTGTTACAATAAAAGAACTGTTAATAGCTCATGTTTTATGTATGTTTTTCTTTTCCTTTTTCATTTGCTGAGTTGGCAGCAAAGAGGCATCTATTAATTCCTGCTCAACTCCTGTAAAAAGTATGCATTACAGTATGTTACTCATCTTGGGTGGTTTTCACTTTAAATATAGGACTTCCACATTTTTCTGCTTTTTAGTACCAAAAAACTCCTCAGTATGGAAAAACACTTTTGAAATTTTGGCCTACGATGGGTCGTTTTCAAATGTTAGGTGTGTGGGTGGACTTGTATATGTTGAAAGTTCCTCCCAGTGCCAGAGTCATCTCTGAACTTGAGGCAGATCTCCTGAGAAGCAAATCCTTGGAATACAGTTCACAACTTTCTGAAATTTAACCATTTATTGCCACATATATAGCAAGTTGATTTTTCACCAAAGAAATGGGGAGTCACTGTTTTTGACTTTTCCATGGATGCAAATCTACAAAGGCATTTTATCTGTCTGAAAAATAAAAAATTTCTTATCCTAAAACACTTTCAAGAACAAATATGAGTGAAATGGGGTGCAAAATGTACCACAAAGTAGGTTACGTGCAATACCTGCTGTAGATCCCAAAGCCAAGCCTCTGGTCGGCATGCTTTTCATCTTTTGTTTCATGCGTTCGCCTTTTAATACTCAGGGTTGCAGTTCTGATATTACCTTTTTCGATTCATTCTCAAGACATTTGGATATTACCATCATATTACCATTCATCCTGCCATTTCTTTCTTCCAAGAGGAGAAAGTGATCTTGTCGTCAAATTCATCACCGTTGTCTTAATATGTGCTTCCGCAACAGTAAGGGACAGGCACAAAACGTGTACCTGTAACACATTTTGAAGGAGCCCCTTTTGAATCGATCAAAACAAGCAATTAATACAAATTTCTGGCTGTTACAAAGAAAGAGATGATGTCAGCAGTGATCTCGCACAGAGGGAAAGAGCATCCCTCTGAGCGATTTCTTGGAGTTTTAACAGAATTTACCCTTTCCTAACGTCTGTTGAAATGACACTCGTCGTTGACAGTTTAGGTGGTTTGGTCCAGTTTCATGATCCAGAGATCCGTGACTTTGATGAAGTAAAGATATTTGAGTCAGGCATTTTGGGAAGGAAAGAGTGACTTGATTTCAAGGAATACGTTTGTACTTGACCATAGTAACAATTACATCAGATTAATGGTAGGTAGCAACCGTAAAAAATAGAGTTGTTTTTCCGATTGATTGTTTTGAGAAGTGTCCTGTTGGGCATTTGGTGAAAATGTTGAAGAATGTCAATTATTTGGTTTGCAAAGAGCCCTTTTACCAGTTATCATTAAAATGTCATAAAAGAATGGGTAAGACAACATATTCCACTCAATCTGTAAGACTTTAATCGTAAAACTTATTTCTGTTAGTTATGATGTGGGTGTAGTCACCCCCCACGAATTCTGTGTTACATAAGTCAGTCTTTTGTTTTTTCTGTAATGAAGCTCATCGGGCATGAGCCCTATTTGCCATGTCTTCAAACAATATGGTTTCATCAAGGGAAGTTCTGTGTGCTGAATTAGTTGTTTGGCATCGTGATGGCACATGGCTCAGTTTAGAAGGGTATCGTGCAAATAAAGCACATTTTGTAATTATGTTGTTCGGCCTTGGGCTCGTGGATGGAGACCGAGTAATTGAAAATCCCTCCCGGGGGTAGGAGGCAAACCATCCTATGATGAAAACATCTTATCTCCTGTGCGCAATTGAAACCCAACAGTCGTCACGACGATATTTATCAAAATGTGTTCTACCATGTGACAATGTTATTGTATCAAAGATCAAAGTGTGTTCTGCCATGTGACATTTTAATGTAATGTGCAATTGTTGGCAAACCAGTCACAGATACATACAGATACTGTCTCTGTTAGCCCTCTGATGCTGCTGTCTTCAAAATCTCTCGTCAAATTTAGAAGATAGAAAGGGTCCAATGACTCCGAAGACTCATATTGTCCTCCCCCCCCCCCCCCCCCATCTTTCCTTTCTCCACGAACAGTTGCAGTAGTTCTGTGGTGTACCTTGTTTGCTTTTACTTTTAAGAGCAAATGAGATATGGTAACATTTAGTAGCAGAATACAGAAGTTCAGGTGGGGGGGTCAAAGCACAACCTGATGTTGGCACATGGGTTGAAGGTTGTTCAAGCCAGCAGTGGTAAGATCTTCATAAGTTAAATATCATAGAGAGATAACATCCTATTTTGATTTTGATGATATTAAAAATGCAATTATGATCATCTGTTTTTTTTTTTTTCACATGTTCATGCTTCTTTTTTCATCTTGGAAGTGTTACTCTTCTTTCATCATTTGATCCATTTTGTCATCTCAAATATCTATCTTGGTCATTGGCTTGAAAACTTTTGATTATGAAAATCTTTGAAAAAAAAAAAAGCACAATAGTCCATCTTAGCAAAATAATAATGTGCCGTCATTTGGATTCAGACTTCTCTCCAAATTTCTTTTATCTCTCATCTTTCTGATGAAAGATTGATTTCATTTGTTGAGTTTCATTCCAAATCAATTGTCAATGAATTGTTAATACTAAACATTTACATTTGCCTATTTGTTGTGTAACCTGTGTCTGTCATTTTACAGCATTTATCAATGGCCAAAATGTATGTTCCTTGAAAGGGAATTGTCTGTCATGCCATCATTAATAATTATTCTTTGTTCTAAAAAAACCTCTCATTTCTGGGGAACGGGTGGTAAGTTGTATTCTTTCTTTTTTTTTTTCAAGAAGAAACTCTTACTACTGTCTTAATTATAACTAAAAGAGAACCAAAGTTCTGTGATGTTCGTTATTGCTAAACCGGTTTTGTAAATATATCTTACGTCCAAACTGTAACAGAAAATCACGAATATATTTGATAAAATTTTATACCTGTAAATGGGGAAGAAAGTTTGTGAAATACAGTTATTACTGAATACAGTTATTCAAATAATGGTTCAATCTTTCTGTTGTGTCTCTTTCATTTTATGTACTTCATTCAATTGTCATAAGTGTTTAAGGTAAACACAAAAATGTGAAGGTTGTCTTCTTTTCAGTTGTCGTCAGTGTGTAAGGTAAATGGAAAAACGGTAATAAAAATGTGAAGGGGAAGCAACTGTCGGTCTGGGATTGTGGACGAAGTGGCCTTATTGTAGTCCTCATGTAAAGCAAATAAGATGAAACCATTTTCACCCACTGCAGGTTGGATCCATCTCTACCCCACCCCCTTCTGTCCTCAACCAAATTTTCAGTTAACACTGCCCTGCAAAGTTTGGACACTGAGACACTTTTTTGGTGGTACGTTCATGGGTTTACCAACTTTAATCGGAAAATTGTTCCTCCAGAGGTGGTATCTGTTTGTATCCTGACCTCTTTGGTAGCAGTAATCCGCACACACTCTCGAGCCCTATTTTCCATTGCCATCTATTTTCCGTGAATTTAGAATTTTAGCTAACAATTGTTCTTTCATCGGAAGTCCATTTTGTGGGCATATAGATGGCAAAAAGAAGTACAATACTTATGAATTCTTTTCTCTGAAATATTACATAAATGAATACGTAAATTCACTGGGAACATGTATGTATACATTTTCTTTATGCACATCAATAAATAAATACAAAAAGAAAACCCAAAGTAACTCAAACAAATTCCTTCTACATACAATAAACAACTGAACTATTATACCAAAAATTATCGGCAGTAAACCTTTAATAAATTATCTTTACATGTGTCTTTAAGTGAACTCAGACTTGAACAATTTTTAAGAGAATTGTCACGTGAATTCCAGAGTTCAACACCTGAAAGAAGAAATGCAGAATTGTTTTTGTTTTGTTCCAACGTATGGTTGTTTATAATTGCACCGTTGTTTGGTATTACTTCTTTGGTCAGATCCGCCCTCTATTGACTATGATTTAAATTAACTTTGTAAATTCGGAGGTAGGTTTTATGGTAGGCCTCATACATAAACGAACTTGTCTGTGGAGAAATAACATCGAACAGCTTCAAGTTTCGTAGTTTGCTGAAAAGCTGAGTAGTATGTGCTAAATAATGAACACCGCCAATGATTCTAATGTCCTTTCTCCTGTTACAAGGAACTAATGTACAGGAAATTGCTGTTTGATTTGTAAGTTGATACCATAATGGTCCTACTTTTCCATTAATGTACCATAGTGAAACAAAATCAAGTGAAGCGCCATTATACAGCTGCAGCATGTTCTTTGGTCCACTTCACTTCCTTGGTCTTCAAACTGCATTTAATTAAATAAATAGATCTATTACAAGTAACGTGATTAATATCACCAAATGCCGACAGTTGCTGTTGGGGGAACGTCTCTTTCATATGGGAACCTTTTTATAGGAAATCAGGTTGACGACTTTTAATACGAAACTCTGAGTGAAGTGGCCGTACATTTTTTTTTGTTCAATGCTCCTTATTTGCAATACCCTGAGTACCAAGATATCGAGGAACCATAATGTCTCCCTCACACCCCCCCCCCCCCCTCCTGTAAGGATTTTATTCCATTGCAGATGATGTGAAACAATAAATCATTCAAAGTAATTGTGGAGGACTCGACTACAGGTAACCGTAGAAAATGGAATAAAGACCCCACACAGTAGGGATAGGCACTTAATTGTCTCTCTTAATGATTTCTGTGTGTGTGTGCGTTTTTTTTTTTTTCGTTTTTTTGTTGTTGTTGTTGATGTTGTTGTTTTTTTGTTTGTAAATATGCTTAGTCCCGGCGATGTGTGGTCACCCAAGGAAGGTAACGTTCCTGTGCTTTCTTCTACCACCGATTGTCACCTTATCTGTTGTACTTCATGGTGGTGGAGAGGGGGGAGGGAGGGAATAGACTTGATTTTCCCGATTAATATTGGAAGAGTGAATTATCTATGGGAAGGGTTACTTCTTTTATCTTCACTTAATGATAACTCCGAAGTGAAATCTCTAGAAATGTTTTTTTTTTTTTTGGAAATTCTGATTTTGTCGTGTCTAAGTTAAATTTCACTGGCTTATATCTCTCCCGGTTCCGACACTATATCTGTTTGGAAATACAATAACAAAGGCCACCCTTTCAGGCCCCTTATTTCCAGCATATTTATGGAAAGTTGGGTACCTAGTTTTACCAAAACGACCGAGGACGCGTACTGTGAGAAATGTTAAGATACAGGTAGAATTGACGGTATCTTTTCCTGTGATTGCGTTGGTAGATTACCGGTTACCCTAAAGCATTTAACTTCCTTGATTTGTGCATGTTGTTATGTGTTTTAATTACTCTTTTGAAGTTAGTTTCTTGGTAAACCGTAACAAATTCAATGACGTACGTAGTGAAGGGGCTTTCCTCAAGCGGTGTGTATGGAAATCCTGTCACGCTAAGCGTTGCCCTGTAACCTGACTTTAGGTGGCGCTGCAGATAAACTTCAGAAGCAGTATCTGAATTATGAACGTGTTGTTTTGAAGTTCCCTCACCGGTGCCGACTCTTTTCACAGGCTGCGCCACGTATGGGTTTATACTGTAAAAGATGCAAAGATGAGATTTTCGTCACGTACAAATGTAAGACGTTAGACCCCCGACCCACTCCCAACCCACTTTTGAAATGCTGACTGGAGTGCTCTCAATACCATGATCTCGTGTTACCTATCGTTCTGACAGAAGATTCTTTTGAGAGATGATATTTTAAAGTTCATATTTTCATCACCACTCCAAACTTGAGGGCATGTCTGTAGGCTATGGCGAATCTGCGGATGACCAACTTTAGCATGGTGTGTTGATTTATGTACACGTAAAGTGAGTATATTTCTCAGTGGCGGATGTAAGATTTGGCAGTGTGGATGGGGGGGAGGGGGGGGGAGGCAGACATGGGTGGAAAACGCTGCAGGGAAGCCATAAGGCTTTAATGGGAAATTTGTGTATCATCAGGAGGAAAATCGTGTCACTTAAGGGAAATATACCCTTATTTTTACAGACATTTTAAAAGAAATTGTGGAAAATTTAATTTCCCAGGAGTAACGTTTTTTGAGGCACTGGTGGCAGGAGACAGTGATTTCTATACAAGAGTGAATAGGAATTGGTGTATTTTTTTTACAAGCAACTCTCTATATTTGCCAAATTGTGCAATGATTTATGCTTTTACTTGTATGTAATGATGACTGCAGGGGAAAAAAAACAAAGTTTTGGCTTTAACAAGAAAAATCCCACTAGTCCTAGCGTCCGGAGTAAGCCTTACTGTGGCCCATATGAGCCATAATTTATATCAGAATGTATATAGTCGGCAAATAATTTCAAGACATTGGAAATATTAAAAATATCGTTTATGTACAGTATATAAATAGCTTACAGCCAATATATATAGAACCTTATATGGTACTCCACAATTTACATCACAAAAGCTAGATTCCATATTATTTAGTCGCTACACACTGTTTTCCTTTGTAGAATAGCTTGATAACCAGTCATAAATTACTCCACGAATTCCATAGTGTAATTTAGAGTGAAAACATTAATTGCATTGGTAGGATAAATAAACAAATAAAAACTAAACAAATAAATCAATAAATAATACACAGAACATGCAAAAAGAATAACGACCTTTTTTTACCTCGATTGAATCCTGAGTGACAGTAAAATAGAATATATTGTTGATATCATACTTAGGCCCACTGCAGGTTCACAGTATCGGAAATAAATGTTATGATTCTTTTGAACTTCTTGTTGGTAACAATTTTTCGTTACGGAGCTAGCTATTATCCTTCCATCCAAAGACCAACAGTTTATGACGTAATGTGGGTTTGGTCATGGAGCTCCATGGTTTGGTTTAGAGTGTGGCTATTGATTTGGGTTAAATCTTCCTTCCTGATGATTTCAGCCGATATGGAAAAGTTTCGATCATAAACCCTACAAATGCGTGAGTGGGCGCATGGTGCATTGATCGGTTTTTTGCTTAATGTAGTACTCGGGGTTGTGTTTTCAGGTCTGGCTAAGTTGGATTTGTGATGTTCGTACTATAACACACCCAGTGGATACTTTTTTGATTGGGCACACCCATTATGTTGTCGTAAATCATTAATTTATGGGAATGATGTTTACAAGCAAAAATGTTCTTTTCACCCCAAATTTACATAATTTAAAGGATTTATACTTCTAGCCACAAATATATCGAAATGGCTAAACGCGTTTCTGGTATAGCTGCATGTAGTCATAGGTAGCAGGAGGAAAAGAGTTGCTTTTATTTGGGTCTATAATTTTTTCGTAAACAGCATTTGTGTGACATGAAATGACGCATTATTTTGGGGACATTCCCCCAAATTATGACGTCACAAAATTTTGAAATCGTTAAAAATCATGTATTTCGAATGAAAGTCGGGGTTTCATGGGTTGCTTCCGCCTTGACATATCATTTTGAAGCATAGCTGATTAGGTTTACCTTGATTAAAATAATTTAGAAATTTTGGTGTAAATTGAGCAAATGATCGTTTTTGTACAAAACTTTTCGGTGTTCCTTTGCTTGAATGACCTGTTGCTTAGATTGACAGAAAAGGAACTTCACCAGAATTGGACGTTGCCTTCCACTGGATGGGAGATCTTGTCCTACCAACACGGTGACAGCGATCTATATCACTCTTCTTTATGTTAGTTCCCAACTTCCCTTTTGATAGTTTCAAAACAATTTCTGATGCAATTTCACGGTTCACCTTGACTCCAAATCCCTGTAGATTGTTTCTCCTTGAATATCGTTCAACATAATTTACAGATCTTTCAGCTACATCCTGTGTCTCTTGAACTCTCTTCCATATATCTTAGCAAGTTTTTGCTTTAGCTCCAAATTCTCTTTCTCTGAGTCATCCTCACTGAGTTTTTTCTCGACCTCAAAATATCTACTTTCGAGTTTTTACAGGAACTGATTGCTGCTGTCCATCTTTTTTTTTGTCAATATGCCTTTAGCATTCCTCGATGAGTTTTTGCTGTCCGGCAGCGGTGACATTTCGAATTTCAATAGCACAAATAGATGAAGATACCATGCAAATAATCCAATACGTAGGGTTCTTGAAAGATTTAGGCCTCCAGCTATACACGCTTGGTATAGCTTACAAGATAAATCCTGTCTTCAGAACCCTCGAGAAAAGTTTTCTTGTTTCCTCTCCTGCAAAGAAGACTTTAAGTACGTCAATATAGAATATCTTTATACACACATCATGCATTCACTTCAAAGATTCATAACATTTTTTTTTTACAATGTGAAACTTGATACACATGAAGAGCGATGTTTGTAGGCTCTTCTGTAGTTGTTGCTGAGATGCTTTAAAAATGCAGGAACATAGGCAAATATCTGCATGCATGATCCCATATAATTGTCCTGGCCAAAGTTACCGTCATAAAAGTTGGGAAACTTCAAGAGACTGTATGGGTGTAATATATGTTACGTGGTCCCGTTCACATCTTACCCCTAATACCTAATGGTAACATTTTAAAATATTTGCTTACACTAACATGGCAAAGTATCTGTATTTTTAAGACCAGTGGCATTTTAATTTTCATTAAATTCAATGTATTGGAGAATAAAGAAAAGTTCGCTGACTGAAGTGAGTTCGATGTAGCTATTGCATAGACTGTTCCTACAAGTGACCTCGATCCGAAACCCCGCGGAAAATTGAATTTGGCGCGAGATAGAAATTACATACAATTAACGCACAGCATGATATATGTACCTGCAGCTAGCTAGCTGTTTGTTATTAGTACTAACTACTACTGTGCATCATTCCATTGTACGTTTGCTACACCTTCAGACTGCTGCACCGTGCATTCCGGTGAATTTTTCTTAAACAGTATCAAAAACCTTGGTAATCAGAAATAATGGTTCGAACAAGGGCTGATAACACAGCTAGGAAATGTAAGTATACTCGAGGGTTTACGTCGCAATCCAGTCAAAGGCATTTCAGTCCTGGGACTGGTCGTTGATACAGAAACGTTAGGCCTAAGTTAAGCCTTACCTAATGTAAGGCTTACGCCCTAAGTATATTTATCTCAGCGCCAAGTAAGCTTAGAGTTCAAGTGACAGCTAGTACAGGTAGGCCTATACTTAGAAACTTACAGTTCTGAAAGACTAACATTATGTTTGGCTATGCTTACCACATCATTAATATAGTAGAAGTAGAACATCTAACTTAGGAATCACTAGGCTAACTTAGGCCAATGAAGTTTGTAGTTGTACCCGTCACGCAGAAGTCCATTGCTTACTTTGGAAAGTCTTGGCTGAGCCAAAGCCAAAAGCTAGTTAGACTGTACTGCAGTTAACCAAATATTAGCTAGGCCTATCAGTATCAGTTGCAAAGATCTTTTGCATTGCTCCAAATGGAGAGGAATATTAGAGAGACATATAGCCTTTGCCTAACGTTGCTTGACCTAGGCTAATCTGTTCAAACTCAATACTTCATGTAAATTGCTTCAAGGCGGTAATCTACTTGTCAAACCTTGCTGGGGAAATGTCTGATCATAATTGGCCATAATTTTCATCTAGGCCTACCTTCATTATTACATGCTTTGATATTCATTGATTCATTTTCCCCAATCAGCTGTTGCTGCCAAGGCCCCTCGGAAAAACTTCAATGCAGGGAGTTCATCGTCGTCGACATCGCCATCATCAGGTAAAACAGTTGTTGTGAAATATTCAATCCATTTGTGGTAAACTTGACATGCTTAGTAATTGTACTTACATATTCTCAATTGACCCAAGTTTTTGTCATTTCTTCAATTCCAAGATTTTTCACTCTTTGCAGACTGAGATCTGGTCAGTTAAAGCTGTCTGGTGATTGTAAATTTGTGATTAATTTTAATCTCTTATTTGGTGTTTTGTTTTCAATAAAAGAGAACCTTTGAAGTAGGCTTAAGGAATACTTTACATTAAATTAATGTTGTTAACATTCAATCGATCAACTGCAGTAAAGTTGACTTGCAAATTGTGAATACTTTTCCAAGATCTCTAGCACTATATAGTGATCGATGACAGTATATTTCAATTTTACTTGATACTGCAGCAACAAAAAGTAACACATTTGTGTTAACCTTGCTTTATAATTTTGGTCATAGTGTCTATCTAATTAGCATAATTAATTAGTGAACAAAAGAGAATAATATTTCAAATTTATTGGAAGGGAGAATGTCTATAAAGGTCCCACAAAACGCATTCAATTGGCTCATGTTGCTGACATGGAGATAAAATTTCAATTGTTTTTCAAATGTCTTGTTGATATTTATATGCAAATGAACTCTGTAATTAAGACCCTTTGGGAAATTTGAATAAAAAAAATATGAAAATAAGACACTTCAACTCCAGTACTCAGCTTTAAAATGATATCACATGCAAAGTGTTCCAATAAAGTCTGAAAATTGCCTTCATAGAAGAGAATAGATTGGACCTGCCCAGTACTGTACTGTATCAGTTGTATGGTAATGAAGTATGAACAATACACAAAGTACTCTAGGCCTAGCAGTTTACTCCTCGAATGCAGCGAATATGATGGACATGGAACTCTGGACGAGAGTTTTGCCGATCACAGTGTACAGAGGGGTGTATTCAAGACTCATTGAAAACTCTTATTCTGCACTCAGACTCAGTATAGCAAGTTCAGCCCCAGTAGCGTTCACCGTCAACATTTTTCCAAAAGATGTGTTCGAAGTCATTCTAAGTAATGCCTTTTTTTTCCAGTTCTGGAAAACTATGTCATATGGAGATCTGAAAACTGTGTTGCAGTCATTTTGCTGTTGTCATGGTGACATAAAATGAACATTGAACAGTCCGGTTTTGGTCCAAATGACGTCAGATGGCATCAGACATTGAACTTTACAAACAGTGACACAGCGGACATCAGCATAATATTTGTAATGGTGTGGCCATCTGAGACACGAAAGTATAGTGATGTCATTCACGTCCAATCGTCGTAGTGGCATTAAGTTTTAGAAATGGGATGCTGGCTCCGGGGGTGAATAAACTAACCAAAGCTCTCAGTGTGTTTGGTCTAAATACAGTATCGTGTGCTGCGGCTGTGTTGGTATGTGGTAGACAGCACAGTCACAACTATCCTCACCAATTTTTTTTTTTCTTCTGGGTTTTAACTGCAGGCAAGGGGAACAGATATTCAGGTGGCAACCCTTACTGTCCAAGACCAACCCCAGACTGGCAGAAGGAGATAACAAAGTTCTTTACGAAGGTGCCGAAGACAAATCAATTAGAAAAGGAAAATCTTGATCCTGAAGATGCGGGTGCTGGCAGCAGTAAAATGGAAGGGTAAGTTTACATGATAACGAACTAGAGCATTTCAAAAAAGTGTTTTTATTATACACTAGATTCTAGGAAATCCATGCAAAAGTTTAACGGCTGACTTTCCAGCTTGAAAGTTTGCCAGCACCATGTAGGGATGAACCGGATTTTAATTTTAAGATCTGGCCGGACTGGATTTGGCCAGATCTTAGTTGAAATCTGCCCACATAAAATCCCACCAAATGGAATTTTTACAATGCTTTTGGAACTTAGAATTGCACACTCTCTCTATGTTTCCAAATGGACAAATGGGTAAGGTACATGGAAAATCATGCTTCCATTAAAGGAGAACACAAGTCAGGACTTTTGACAATGTTATATGAGAGACTAACATATGGTGAGCACCATTACCAAATTTCAGTTAAATACGTTGCTTAATTCCCAAGATATTGCAATTTGAATGCTCATACAAAAATTATGAGGAAGCTGCCATTTTGAGATTGTGATGACATCACCAGACCACATGTGATTGAAAAGCTTTTGTTTTTCTTTATATTTCAGTGTCAATAAATTTTAACAGTCATGCATAGATTCAATTCATAGTATTAATGATTTGATTATTACATGATACACCTCAGTAATTCAACACAAAATGTGTGCAAGTGTGTTTCGGATTGATAGAAATAATAGGTAAAGAATATAAAGAAATGCATTAAAATTTTTGCTATCTGTGGTTATGTGACATCATTATTCGACTTGCTCAAGTTGTTTTACATTCAACTTAGGCAAAAATGGAAGCACCCTTCTCTGAATTTCAAAAGTGTGTAACTTGGATAGGAAACAATATTTCTGAATGAAACTTTGAGAAGATGTTTGTCAAACCCTTCTGCTTCACTTTGATAAATATATTCCCAGGGTTTCCTTCTCCTTTAATATACAACTAATTATTTCACCGTTAACTTTAACAAGTTCAACTAGTCAGTCCTGTTGTGTGCAGACAATCATAATATCCCCAATGAGCAGAAGGTTGTGGCAAAGTTGCTGTACATTTTGCAGCCATTCTATAGATGACAACACAAGACAGGCCACTTCCGAATGTTCATTGCTAATTGAAGTAATTTTACATGTAGATGCCCTTTACAGAAATCTTTCAAAAAATAGACGTTAAAGTGTTGAACTAAACTGAACATGGTTTAAGTTTCAAATGTCCCTTAATCCAAGCTCATGGGGCCTGGCAACCACACCTGTCTTCAGAATCACTTCCCACTATTTCCCTCAAAATGAGACTTCGACAAAATGTGATAATTGAGACTTCTACAAAAATCCGAACCGGATCTTATTTCACTATCCGGCTGGATGGTCTGGTCGGACCGGATATCTGGTGTGTCCCTAGTCAGCATGTGAAATATATTGTCGCCGACTGAGTTCTGGCGTAGGTAGTCACATTGCTTGCAGCAACGACATCAACCTAGTTGTCACGTTTGTCCTGTCCTTTACGGTGTTGTTAGAGGCAAACTTCCTTTTCAGAAGTTTGAGAGGCACAAGAACCTAGTAGAAACTTAGCAGCAAGTTTTGTAAGTGTTTTAAGTCAGTTAATCTAAACCAAACTCAAGTCATCATTTTACAATGACCACGAGCCAATTGAGCCTACCATTACCTTCCCAACAAACAATACTCCTTACTGTTACTGTAGAGGTTCAGCAGAAACCAGACTTATTTCATGGATGTTCCCCTGCAACGCTAGGCCAGTTTTCATACTGTTGTCGTTCATGGATGTATGTGATTTTTGGTACCATTATTATTATTGTGCAATGCAACTCTTCACATGAGTAACGTTATTTTCAAAGTTTTGATCAACCGCTGGTTCATTGCCATCAATCATTAGCCCACATTTCACAATCGTTTGTAAGAATAATTACACAATGGTTTTTGATGGTTTATTATACACTGTTGATTATATACCACTCAAATGCATCACGGCAACCAACTACTGCAACCTATTACAAGTAAACCAATACATCATCTTTGCAACACACACGTGTTGGTCTTTATACTGTAAAAACAAAGTAGGCCCCATCGATACATAGTGTGATTCTGTCCCCAGTAGTCATGGGGCAAGATTTTTTCACTCCAACCTTCCTCACTGTGATAACATCTTTCCAGTTCATTGCAATTAGGCAATAAACATCATGGCTAGCCTTCTCCCCACAGGGGTAAAATGGTGTGAAACGTTATCTCCTAAGCTCTACGCTAACTGTAATTGTGTGCCTAGTCAACACTCACTTAAGCTGGGCCATGTATTCTTTTCTTTGTTTTAACATAAATTCCTTGTTCTGCTTCTCTTATCAGTTTGTTGTCTCTTTTCTGCACAGAAAGTAAGGAAAGTTTAAGAAAGTTTACCATGATTAATTGAAAAGCATGCAGAACACAAAATAGGATGTAGCCTATAAACATCCTAGCAAACAGACCTACTTGTGTGTTGATGGAGTAACCAATATCCCAGCTAAGATTGCAGAGGTAATTGGCCAAAGTTACTGGGCCGCCTAAGTGGGTAATTTCCACCTGAGGCAGTCAATCTCTGTTTAAGTTGTGAAAGAATCCACAACCCGGAAATTCCCATACATAGGTCGGGTTCTCCCCACAAAAAGTTCTGCCCCATCATTACAGGGAACAAAATCACCCTATAACATGTGTCCATGTTCTGTTTTACAGGGCTTTCATCTTGAATGATGAGTAGAAATCTATGGAAACTAATTGTTTGTTTTTTGTTGACACAAAGAAGAGAGTGAATAATAAATGTTGACGTAAAATTCTAGTATCTTGTATTTAAGTTTGTTTTGTGCAGTTTTACAGAATTCTTGAAGTTAGTTTCCACTGTGCAAACCGGATATAACAAGATATATGTAATGAGACCTAGCATAGGACACACCAACCCAATGCAGGGTGATCGTTACAAAATATCTGGTTTTAAACTCTCTTGACGGAGGTCATAGGGAATTAGGGAAGTCTGATTCAAATCTGGAAAATGTGCACACATTTTTATTAAGGGATGTTGATGTTCCAGTACTTTTTTTTTTTTGGGTCAAGTTGAGGAAGATAAGAACTTCAAGATTTTATACAATTTTACAATATTAATTTTAGTACAGGCTGCTCGTTACAGTGTAATAAATTTTTCAGCAGTTTTGATACTTTGCCACCAAAATGAGACCACCAAAAGTAGTGCAATGTAACTTGTTCTGTGATTCATGTGTGCTATGACAGAAAGCAATGAAAGAGTGAAAAAGACAAACAAGAATGAAGTCACAATCTGAGTTAAAACATACTTTTTTTTTTTTTGCTTTGGTATTTTCAACTTACTTTATCATCATCGAACCAACTCTCTCACAGATCTGTTTGCCTATTTTGTCATCTCTTGTCTTCTACCAGAAATGCAACAATGTCATCGTCGTCGTCGTCATCCAAAACGTCCGACAAATTTAAAGTGAAAAGATCCAAGAAGGAGACGACGGATGCGGAAGAGACGACTACGAAGGAAGAGGGGGAGAAGGAAGTGGAGGAAAACGAAATGATGGAGGTGGAGATCGAAATCGTGGACAAGGAGCAAACGCCGGAGAAGCCGCAGAGCGGGCAATCTCCGAAGAGTTTCAAGAGGAACAATTGCATCAGCGACGACAGCGACGAGGACGATGATTAGCGTGAAGAAGGATGATGACGAAAAATGCATAAAGAATGAAAAGAAGAGCCAGATGGGAGTAAATGGGAGTGGAAAACCTGGTAATAATTTTTCACGGTCCAAATCCTGATCTGCTGACCTCGGTCTGTAGTCAGTGTCCGGAATAAATGTTTGATACTCATTCTGGAGGACTTGCTCTCCGACAGATTTGCATCTTTGTAAGCACTACTGCTCCATTTAAATCTTTTTGTTGCCCCCACAATTACAGCATGATGTGGATACGAAAGGTTCCTGCTTTTGCACTCAACCTGTCGTTATCTTTGAATGGCTCTGAATAAGCTCTGATGTAGTAAGCCTACAAAGACGACCGACAATATGACAGAACCTTTGTAATGGTAGTAACGTGTTTACATCTTATTGAAGTGACGCTACACGTGAAGGTAGAGCAACAGCAAGTTTGATTTCATCGGTAGAAATGGAGCTTGAGATTGTGAGATTGTCGTCGAGCCATTCAAATACAAACGGTCTTGAGTTGGGATGCCGACCTTTAGGATCGTCAGTACCACCTGCCTTCAAATGTACAGATCATCTGATGGGACCACATACAGTATACTGATATCTGGTGACAGGAGAATTTAACAGAGGCAGGCAGCATTAAATGATGGTGTTGCCATGATTGACAACCTCTCAAAAACATCTGTTGGTAATCAAAAATTTGCTCGGTTAGCAGACTTTTTCAGCCTGGATATGAATTGCAGATGAAATAGCTGGCTTTTCAAGAGTCTATTTGATTGATTCAGAGTGAGGTAATTTGAACTTTAGTTATGTTCAGGATTCGACTAGAGAGTTTCAATCATTTTCGCAGGCGCGCTTGCAGACTGGAATACCAGAATGCTTATGTCATACTACTGTAGAACTCACTTCCAAACATAGTTAAGTAGCATACAGTAGATGTCGAACGCATCGGTAACTGACTAAAGGGAGTCTGCAAACTGTTAGTTTGATAAAGTTAAAGTAAGTTGGAAGTTGACTGGATAACCTAAATTTACGGTCTGACTCAGATGTGCAGCCCTTAAACCAAAGATTGGAAACAAGCAAACATACAGTGCCTATTATGCCTCCAAGCTGACGGGAAAATTTCAACTGGTCAACTGTCGATGTTGCCTCCATGATGCAATTAGTATTTAATATTCCGTTAAGCTGTCCAAAAAAGTTGTGTCAGGAAAGAGTAAACGCATGGGGACTGCTATATACAGTGACATAGCACCGATTCGTGTAATGATATTAATATGAAGCAGTAATTTCCATCCAGTTTGTCTAAATCAGATTTTAAGATGATTGTCAGTTCACGGGACGTTCAATTTATTTTCGAAGTTCTACAAAGTGCAGTGCAACATGGTTGTTACCATGTTTCTACAGTTTACCTGGTGGTCAAACGTTGTTCTTAGCACTCACTGTGCTATGCATGTGGTTTCTAAGAACAAGTTTCCGGATACCACAAGCGGTATGAATTACCAAGACTCATGTTCTCTCTCAGGATGAAAGGGAGTGAAGAGGAGGGGTTGGAAGGGAAACATCCCCTTCTGTAACTTCCTCTGTATATACTGTATTGTTCTGTCCTCTGTACATATACTGCACTGTATCTTTATGCACTATAAGGTATTCTGTCTCAAGTCTGCGTTTTTCTCTTAATATGTGCAAAATTTCCACAAATCTCAAAGAGAAGCAACTTCGTCACAATTTGTGGATCTCGGTAGTTGGTAGAGTACCTATAAAAATGAGCACTCTCTAGAACTGGACTGAAAAAGCTGCAACAAACTTCGCTCTTCCATGTGAGATTGTTTTTCAAATTAAGAGTGAAAATTTGTCATAGAAAAATTAAACTTTTGCTGTTTGTGACAGCACACTGAAAGGTGCAAGGTGGGCAAATGTGGTTTGATGAAACATGTTCGAAGTGTCCAATCGTCTTCCTGGTGTAAACCTGGGTTTCTCATCCATGTGGACTGCCAAAGGCTACAGATGGCTTTGGCGAGGTACCACCTTTTCTTCAAAAGTTTACCAGCAGATAACACTCATCAATTCAATTTCCTTTTGGAGTACCCACTACTTTATTTTTAGCATTTTGAATTATTTGTACATGGTCGCATGGGACACTCATGTGAGGTCGCATATGACACTTCCATTTTGAAGTTACTTCTCTATCCACATAGGCGGGTATAGATATTGAGAAGGAAGGAACAGAAAATGTACTTAAAGGCTTTTCATGACATTCCTGGCTGTCAGCATTTTAGCAAAATTAGGACTTTTAATTCTAAGCCTTAAAGCTCATGGTAACCATCCAGAAAGTGCAGATGGGGTGCAAGCTCAGTTCTTTGGTGGCTGCGTTCTACGAAAACAGGGTCGTGATAGACATACTGTCATTGGTCCCATTGTGCAGAGTAACTTTTTGAAACTCTTCAAGCTTTGACACGCTAACTTTATGGAAGGCCATCATTGTGGACATTAACTTGCAGAAAGCAAACCCAGACACTAGGTACGTCCTTGGTACGTCATCATATAGATCTATAGACATAGTTGTTTGTAACTTTCTTATATTTTTCTTTTTCATTGTTGGTGATGTATAATTATATGATTAATAAATGATTTTGTTTTAAAGTTAGAATATTTTCTTTCCACTATATTGACCTCTGTGACCCATTCATTTGCATACAAGAGACTAAGCATGGAGACTTATCGTAGACTCGGAAACGGTTCTCGACTTTTCAACGTTGATGCTGTAATTTCCAGAGAAATAGATGAGAATGAGGTCATGGAACAATCAGCCCAAATTCTGTGTGGACAAAGGGCATTCTCATGAAACCACTTAACATAAATCCAACGGAAACTTTAGGATAATATAACTTGCAAACAGCTAAACGTACAGACGTAGTTTTCCTGGAAATGTTATCAGGTTATCTTAAAAAAATCAAACGGTTGCATTGCGTTTTTTCCACACATGTAGTTAGATTCTGAAAGAACAGATTTTCGGGTCGTACAGGCATTATGCACGGCAAATGCTGAATGTAAGAGCTCTTTTGCCTGACCACGTAAGACGCCCCCTTTGTATTGTTTGGCTTCATTCGTTCGGTATGTGAGTAGTCACAGTGATGTCATTCTGGTGATCTATTTCTATGGTAATTTCCCATCCAGACCTTGCATGAAGACATCAACTGGAAATTCCAAAACCAATTTATGGGCACCACATCAGCTCTTTATGCAACAATCACTCCGATTACAATTACTCCTGTTTTCTCAGCTTGTCCACGGTGTAAAGTGTAAAATTTAAGCACATGGGTCCTCAGATGTGAAAGACTTCAACTTGAGGAGCATCACGGTCAAAGCAGTGCAGCAAATGAATATCCGAAGCGTGGTTCATTTTAAACATGTCTATAGACAAAAGAAGGGGAACATACGTAATTTTGACTTTTCATTGCATTTTATTTGATAAGACATATAGACCATTGACCAACCTCTTTCTTTTCTATACATCAAAACAATAAATTCCAAATTGATGATTGGCAAATTTTTTTTTTATGCATTATCACTTTGACACTAATTTTCAAATCTCTGAATTGAATCTGCTCTTCTTCCCACGAAGAGATCTTGCTTCAGACAACTTAAACCTTTAAAACATGTCCATCTTGTTACATGTCGACAATTTTAACACTTTTTTCCAGATTAGTCTGTGACCGTCATTTCAATCAACTGTTCAACAAATTCGACACTGTCGAATACTTACACTCCTTTTTAGATTCGAATTTTAAACAAGTGTGGAACCTACCCAAATGTACACATGTTTGTTACCTTCAAAAAGTTGTGCAAAACAGGCTATTTCTTCCTTTGACTGGGTGAGAGAAGTTGTAATAGTAATGAACAAATTTAAGTTACTATGCAATCTCTACTGGAAGTATTTTCCATGTCACTGAACAGATCACGTAGGTATGTCAAATAATTCTATAGTAATACCACTCCATGGCTAGGTATGCAACCCTTCCGATCATCAGCTGGCCAAATTGATAATGCCCCAAATCCTTGCTTTGATGCATCATCAATCCAATCCTTTGACCAGGTGTGAGGAAACAGATCCAAGCCTGGATGCCTTTGGTAATCTTTACATTGACTTTACTGCAAATGTTGCAATAAACAGGTGACCAGTTTCTTCATGACCTCCCCTGCCACCCCTGTGTTAAAATTAATTCTATTGGAAGCATGAAATAAAATTTTTTTCATAAAAGAATCCACACCTCTCTTTTTTTTTCTTCGGCAGTTCATGACTGACTTATTGTTATTACATGCACAATGTGATTTCATTTGTTGCAAATTAGTATTTGTCCAATTTCTGAGATCCCGGTGGCGAATGAACAACGTGGAATAATCAGTTGTTGAATCTTTTTAAAGGACTAACAAATGATAACATTGTTACCCCAATAATGGAGCACACATGAAGGCTTACATTTGTTAAAGACTATGTCCGCATCACACCTCACCAGCAATGGAGTAAGACCGCGAACCGACGTTCCTAATTTGCGAGAAAACTACACTGTCGTGTCACAAGATGAATAAGCACTTTTGTAAAATGAACATGAATAAACGTTTCAGCAGAGTCACAGTCGACAGTTACACATGCAAAAGTTCCTATAAAAACTGATACAGCTGCTCATGCCTTCTTCGGACTACTGTTGGTGTGGAAGATTCTTCGGTGCCATTGATCAATGGATAATGGGTAACAAATGGAACAGCTCACTTTGGTCAAAGTCACCTTCAGACCTCGGTTCCTGATTTTCTTAATTCCTGATTTTTTTTTTCTTAAAGGTTGGTTGAACCTAGCAGTGTACTTTCTGAGGTATGCACAGGAAAAGTTGCTTGTGAGGTATTCATAAATTTGGCCGACACTGTTTCTGTCTTTTGAACAAAAAAAAAAAAAAGAGACAATTTTTACGTAACTGCCGTCGGTACATTATCTCTTGAGCTGTCTTTAATGAATGGAAATTATATTGAATCCTGAATGGTCTCATCAAGTCTCCACGGTGATACAGTGACCATAGCAACCGATGATCCATGTTCCCACGGTACACTTGTACAAACTCTCCCTGCATGCAGAGAATGGACTTAAAGCTGCAACTCTGAGATGTTAAGCTGGGCAGCCGTCCTCACCAGAAGGGACACCTGATGGACAGACAGAAACATTAACCACTGTTAGGCATTCTGCTATAACAATTGGTGCATCTCGTTTGCTTCAGCTGATGTAATTTGTGTCCGTTTAAGCGATGTGTTCTCGCACAAATGACCTTCAATATATGTCCTTCTGTTCTAGTTCATGTGACTTCGATCCAATTCATGTAATTACAACATTCCATGTGCTATTGTTGCAGCTTGTGTGTACTTTCTATTTAGTTTTCCTGTTTAATCTCATATCACATTACATTACTGCATCTAACAAACTTTATTTTCTAGGAAGCTCTTCGAATACAAACTCTTGCACTATGCTACTGACTATGCAAATTTTTACCAGTTATCAGTTTCAGATATTCGTAACAAACATTGTTTTTTGTTTAAGGCCCTCGCATATCATTGTCACAGAAACTGTTGTCTAATAGAAATGAAAGGCATCCCTGATACTGCGCCAAGGGTACAACTTAACCTCACTAGTGCCCCACTAGAAGGCATCCTTCCTCTTGTGTGCTACCACTAGACTTGTTACATCCATGGATTTGCAAGTCGATGAGTTGGACAAAAAAAAAAAAACTTTCAAAAATGATCAAATATGAGCCCCCCAAAAAAGGCAGTTGATCTGTTCACAGATAAAGCTCCTTTAAACTTTCTATGATCAAATATATATTGTTGAATCCATACCAGATTGAGTAATAGACAGGCAAAGGAGGACAGTGAGGAGGGGGGATGTGAGGGTAAGTAATCAACATCAGAAAGAAACTAGATTTGGGAATTTTCGGTGAATCTGACTGTCTCCTGATAATTACAGAAAACCTGTCTACAAACCAACCCTGCCCCTGTGTTTTAACACGATCTGGACGTAGATATTAATAACCACACTTCAGATAAAAGTGAAATAACTTTGATAACAAGCAACTCAGAAACTGATCACAATGTTAACACCAAACAGAAAGCTGTATTTTCAGCATGTTCATCAGATTCTAAGGAATTTCTGAAACCTCCCACGGTTACATCACTGTTGATCACACCGAGGCAATTTCTCACTTGCCCACTGGTCCTCACTGGTCGCGCACTGGTCTCACTTGCGAACCGGTCCTCAGGGGTTGGACTGGAATCAGCCCCGTGGTTTTCTACATGAGTGTTAAACATATGTGTCAAGGTATCAAATCACATACTTCACAGTCCCCCTTCATCCCTACCCCCCCCCCAAAAAAAAAATTGACTGAGTGTATTGCTGCATATATACCTAGTCCAGTTGAGAGCACTTCCATTGTAGGACTAAAAGCAGGATAGTATTCTGAAAATGTACAGTGTGCAATTGAAGGTAGATTTAAATGGCTCCAATTATTACTACTTTCAGCTCACAAGTGACAAACTTCTGTCTACTTCCTTCACTTTATGGCAATTTTGAAATTACGACTTTTGGCACACACTGCCACACAGCATTACCATTTCCATCAATTTAGGTTGCCGAGTCGAATACGCACCCAAAGGCAGTCACTCTTTGGCCATACAAACATGTAGACAGAGTGGTTTCTCTGTAAGTCACATGAAGTCACTCTCTGTTGTACTTTATTTCTATGCTTGTGACGTCATTCTCCGACTCGAAAGGAGAGACATTTGCCATTACTCACCAACCGATGTAACACTGGCAGAGATTCTCATGGGACGTGGCCTGTTGTATCAACAGCTCCACCTGGGTCTGGACGTCGACTGCCTCCTTGGACGAGAAATCGCGACCTGGAAATGGTACAAATTGCATCACAAGATAAGTGGAAATTTTGGAATTGCGTTCTCCTGAGAGAGATGTCAAACTGAAGGGGGCAATTTGTTGGTCAAAGCAAACTGTTTGTGCTGACACAGCTTACCACCTTGAAATCTGATATTCAAAAGTCCACCTGAATTATATCATAGTTTCTGTCGTATTCCTCCTACAATGGCATCACCTATGACCCCGTATTTGTTTGAGGATTATTGGAGAAGCGGGGACTGTGACCACTTCACCAATATTAAAGCTGAAGCCGGATAAATAAGTTTACCTAGCTCAAGTTCTCCTTCTGTCTCACTCAGTATTTTTGCTAGATCCTTAGATTTTCCCTGATGCGTTTCCAGGTAGTAATCCCTTTTCCAATTGCTCCAGATCTTCTTCTAGTGTGTGACTGATTCTTTTGAATTACCTATCTTTCATCCAGCAGAGCAATCATAGAATACAGTTGAGAGCAGTCAGTTTAATTCAATTGAGAGCAGTCGCTTGAATGCAGTCGAGAGCAACTGATTACATGTAGTCCAGCAGACTCCTAAATAGACTCCTACACTGCAAGTTGCGTGAGTGAGAAGCAAAGGCTTATATTTCGTTCACGATACCACTGGACATTCCACCAAATCAATAGGCAATAAGTCCAAGTTGTGCCTTGATGAGCACATGTACTGTCCCAATGGTGCATAGGCTCATACATGAACACCCTGGGGGCACCATTTACATATTAATATTATGTATATCATATCACAATCATAGGCACCACCAGACGTATCATTACATTGAATCACCAACATATTACATGTACAGGAGAACCTGTAGACACTGCATAATTTACAGAATATCATAAACTACAGAACAAGCAGTCAGTGCAGAAGTTGGACCTTTGTCCATAAATTTGTGATACATTCAATGTGCACTACTAAATTACAATGCTTATAATTGCATCACTACTCAAGTTTGACATCCAATATTAAATTATGGAACTGCCATTCTTGTACATTTTCTACCTGGTTTGTACTAGTTGTGGGCATATTAATTAGTACTAATGTGGAAAAATGGTTCAAATTTTTCCATAACCAATTTAAATCATAAACTACTAGCTCAATAGTGTTCATTTGCATGAGTCACATGAGGACTATATCAGCTTAACCATTGATCTGTCAGCATAGGGAGTTGTTCTCTGACAACTCCCTGGTCAGTAGAACCCTTATAGGACACTTGACAAACAAAGTTGACAGGTTTTGGAGTAACTGAATAACTCAAAGTACCCCTTTAATGTCTAAACCTACATGTATACCTCAGGCTACAGGCAGATGAAGTTTTAGTTATGAGACAATCTGACCCATTGCCCCATTACTCAATTATCATTCACCCATTGATAGGGATATTTGAGATGTTGTATGGCATTTAAAGGGAGCACCTTTAAAGCAGGAGGAGAAAACTTCTGCAGGATTTCGCAAAATGGGCCGCAAGGCCCACATAGAGCCCTGGACTGCATATTCATGTACACCCTAAGATAGACCACTAACAGAGTATCATTATGACAAACCATCTACATTGTACAAGAGAATCTGTAGGAGGAGAAGCATTTTGCAGAATTTCATAAAATGGGCCATATGGTCCACATGGGACCCTGAACCAAGCAGTTTTGAATACTCCAAATTTGCCTACCACTCAAAGAACATTGTATCCAAGTTACATAAAAATAAAAAAAAAGCAGCATCTAGAACAGAATTTCTTCAAATGGGCCATAGGGCCCATATGGGGCCTTGGAACAAAATTCCCTGAGCACCCTGAAGGTACCACTAATAGAGTATTATTATGACAACCACCAACATTGTTCAAGAGAATCTGTTGGAGGAGAAGCATTTTGCAGCATTTCATAACATGGGCCACAGGGGCTACGTGGGATCTCTGACCAAAAATTTTTGAACAACCAAAATGGTCTACCACCAATGGAATGTTGTGAATAAGTTTCATGCCAATGCATGAAAGCATGATGGAGGAGAAGTATTGTGAACAGACAGATAGACAGAGACAGATGGATAGACAGACAGATAAATAGACAGACAGATAGACAAATAGACAGATAGATAAATAGATAACAGACAGATAGACAGACAGACAGGGTGACACTGCACCATTACAATAGCTCACACCAGCTATCTGGTATGAGCTAAAACCTTGGCTGGTGGTAACAAAGTATCTTACCTCCATGTACTTATAGAAGGTGAACACAAACACATCACAGAGGTGGTAACAACAGTCTTACCTGTGAGTTTGTCTCTCACTCTGTTGATGATTGCTATTGCCTTCTTGTTCAGAGCCTCCGTTGGAACACCTAACTCACCACCTAAAGAGAGCGGATACAAAACCTTCAATACATCACAACGAAGAACATTGACTTCTATGTATCAAACAAATCAGTCAAGTGTCTGTCTATGAAACACCAAATCAACGAAGAGCTGGTTCATGGTTCTTAACATTTTTCCTCCCATCTTCCATTTTCTAATCAACCAGCTACGGCATCCTTCCCCTTAAAATGTATAAAATGTTTCACTTGAAGCCTCGACCACAGCATAGCGTGAGCTTTGTAATTAGCCTACGCAAAGATGTGACTACACGTTAAATGGGTATCTGGTACCGTTATCGTACCACAGTTTGTACAGTCACTGGTGTCAGAATGTCAGATTCGGCAGTAACAGGACTACAATACTGTAGTAAGGGAAAAAAAAGATGTTGCAGAGGATCGGTATTCATAATTGCCTCCATGAGACACCAGAATTATCACCGAGAGGTTACTACCCCCAGTTAGGAACACCACTGCCCTGGTTGGACTTGACTCAAAGGGTTAACTTCTCAGATGTAAATTATATTATCATCATGCGGTTTGTAAAATTTAATGAGACTGCAACAGTGAAGTGCAAATGGGGGGTGATGGTGTGTGATGTCCACAAAGAACAGACGCTGCAGCATGACGTCTCAGGAGAGAGTGAGGTAAAGCTGTGTGATGGTCCAATGAGAAATGACAGGCTACATGATATCTTATCACTGAACATGCCCATATCCAGTGCCAATAAAATATGAGGGTATATGTGAGGGCTTTCTGTTAATTTATAACAATGGTACGAATGTGCAACTGTTCTCTTTCTGCTTTCACGAATGTTACAAGGAATCAGGAATTATTGATACCATTGTAAATAAAATTAGAGTCAACAGGGGAAATTGGTGACAATCCTAACAATGCATTTTATTGACGTCCAGGAAGCATGATGACCTTGGGATTCCTTGACAATGAGCATAAATACAAATGACAACACATACCAATTATAACGTTCCAGCAAACTGTCCCTGATTGAGATACCATGTTTACATGGTTTTCAAACAGTGACCTCTATTGATTTCCTAGGACCTTTCACCCCCATAAAATGGCAGAAATCATCCACTCACAAAGTGCTACCAATGTTAACAGTTTGGTGTTCCAAGCAGCATCCATTTATTGAGATGTCTTCCTTAGTAGGTTTCATACTTTAAGCTCTGTTGACCTCAAATGACCTTTGACCTCCATGAAAAATAATAGGGGTCATCTAGTCACAATGGACTACCAACACATCCACTTTGAAGTTCAAGCCACCTTACCCCTCTTGAGATACCGTGTTTACAAGCCAGGGCGTCACATACACACCCAAATATATACACATGCCATCACCATCGCATAGATTCCTTGCCTGCTTTCGGCAAGGAATAAAATATTAGGACCAGTTGCAGAGGGAGCTGAGGGCATGTAACCCCCATTTCTAGATATGGTGCCATTTTCGACAAAATGTGGCTAACTGATATTATAATGCATGTAATAAAATTTTTCAGAGTGCCCTTTTAAACATATACCCCTCCCCCCACTGCACAATGGAAAAGAGTTGCACTGGCCCTGAAACCGATGACTTATTTCACCTCCTTACACCACTATGGAGGTGGATATCTAAAATCGACATAACAGCCAGCATTTACGACGTCACTCGTTGCTACGGAGATGTAACTCACCTAGCGAACTGACGCTCTCTGCTTGATTGGCTGGTTTGTTGTGCTTTGGAGACATCTCCATTCCGACCTTATCAAGAATGTCTGAAACAGAGAGAAAAGAAATGTTTACACAAAAGAATATGGATGGGCTTTTTTCGGTACAAATGATTGGCTACATTTTTCAATAGCACAGATACTGTAACCAAAACCTTTTTTGTTTGACACATTTCTGATACAAATTGATGTAATATAGGGGGCAGTGAAGAAAGGTAATTCAGAGGGCACAAGAATTGGTACAGTGCATGAGTTGTGTTGACAGGTAAGTCAGGGGCAAAGTGGTTGAAAATTTCTGCACTCAGTAAACAAGCCAGGAAGTAAAGCAAAATTTCTCTATTGATTAAAGGGGAGATCAGGGTTTGACTGAGAAAATTCACCTTAAGTTGATTTTTCTTCCTTAACTGATTGTTCACTGAAATATAGAGATATTGAGGAGTTGTTTGAAGGTAGAAGAAACAGTAATTATTGCAGTAATTACTGTTGAATGAGAACTCTTAAAATTTTTTAGGTACAAAAAATAAACGTTCATGTAACAAGACAAGATCGCCTCCTCTATATGATGACCAATCACAGCGTAAGACTGAGATGACGTTATATGAATAAACATAACCGAATGTTTACAGTTCATTACTGTTCGTGCATTGCGCGATGCTAAGTAAAACAAGAGTTTAGTGACAGTTGATGATACATACAACACACTGTAGGCTACCTATGAAACTGTTCAGCCACACCTCTTCATACCTTGAAAAGGCGATAGTATTGAATATTCATACTTGATTCAATGAATATGGATGTTACAGACTTTCAGAGCTCTTCACCGATTTTTTTGCAAATTTGACTCGTTTCTCGAAATTGACCAGGTGTTTTGAGATAATCTTGATCATATTTGTTAGTTATAACTCATTGTATGATACCAGTGGGGAATTGCAGTGAAATAAATTGTGAAAATAAACCCTTACTTCCCCTTTAAGAAGAGAGGGTGGAACTGAGATGTAATCAAATCAGATGTGTCTCTACATTTAATACAACCATGAAATAAATCAGAACTTCTTTACGACCCCTAACAAGGATGACGATAATATCATCATCTGCGAAACACGGCGTCCCCGAGTTACACCCACAATTTCGAAAATATTGCGATGGTTTGTGACGCGGGCCACTCAAAGTAAATACGCTGTAGAAAACAGATGTATGGATACAGTCACAATGGCCTGCAAATTGGTAGTTGAAAGTGTATTATGTTACACTTTCTTGGCTACACACGAAGAAAGCAATGACATAATTTCTGGGCTTGATGAGAATTTGATTGGTTGAACTCAATTCCTATCAGGAGAGAGCTTGGACAACAACATGGGTATTATAAAGCAAATGCGAGGTAGTAGCCTGCTGAGGGAACTCACCGACGCCACTGCTACCAGAGAATGTATCAGACCTGGCCTTGGACCTCTTATCCTTGGTGGTTGCTGAAAGAAAAAAAAAAATCCCAAAACTGATACTAAGTAGTAAGATGCAGGGAAGACTTTGAGATACAGTATCTAGTAGTGACTGCATCACTTTCCCGGGTGCTCGACCAAAGATGTCAGACCCTGTTTCTGAAATCGCTACCAGAATCCGCAGTTTCACCAACTTTAGCTATATGTGTGACAAATTCAGGGTATATCTAGGGACGACTTTATCGTCATACCAGTATATAAGATATATGTTCTACGTTTACATGTGAAGCAAAGTATCGTATTGTGGCTTCCCACTTACCACAATGCCAAGAGGTTACATTTCAGGTAGGCGGAATCCCAACTGACTATGGACATAGGGTAACAGGATCTGAATTATGGACCTGGGGCAGTATCTAGGCTCTATTTTATAGATTAGAGTGCTTACATGAAGGTATGAGTTTGTATCTCACATCCTCTCTGGGATGTGCAACCATCTACTGATGCAACCCACTGGCTGCTCTTCTCCCACTGCCTGCCCTCCTCAACCCCTCCCCCCTTCCTCCCAGACACATTCCTTAGTTACAAAGTAACATCACAGTTACAGAGACGATCTACTTCTGAAGGTCACATAAACACAGACAGGTATTGAGAATTGCATTGCATCTGCTCCAATATCTTATCTTCTCTTCTTCTAAAGCCCTCAACCTGCACAAAGGCTAGCTTTGCACACTTCCTCAGCATTTCGAATTCAACAGAAAAATGTGGGTTTTGGGGGTAGAGGTTCCATATCGACAAATAGGAACAGAGAAACTGATGTAAATACGCAACAAATTGAAAATTAATACACATCAGACAGCTGATTCATTTACAACACACCAGATGAAAGGAGGAGTTACTTTTCTTCTATTCAAGTCTAGAAAATGGGACATTGACCAATGAGGACTGCCCTTGAAATTCTCAAATAAAAGAATGACGATGTAAGGAAATGGTGGAACTCACAATCAACATCTTCTGTGTTACTATTGCCATGAGACCAAAACTAGGATACAAAGTAGCTACTTTCACAGTCCTTTAATAATTTCTAACAATCTATTAAACCCACACACACTGCCTCTCCCTGATTTACCATCACAGTTCAAACATCTCTGAACGTAAAAATGAATCACAAACAATCTTCTCCTCGGTTTGAATTGGGCGCAAAGCACAGAAGGAATACTTAGAATGTATTTTATTCCAATTTTGTACGACAGATTTTTTTCTCATGTTACAGTGACCAGAGGAAGACCTCAGATTTAAAAGTCCTTTTGCAAAGAGGAAACAATTTGTTAAGTTAATTCCCCCTTAACGATTTCAGCATATTTCTTAATCTGCAGCCGTTTAACCTCGGGTTCCTATTTCATCCCTCTATGCGACACTAAAACTCTGGACCGGTCAGGATGCCTAAACCAGATGGGGATGATGACAAAAAGACACCGAAAACTGGGTTGATTGGCCTGGATGGAGGAAGACTGAAGACCTTACCAGCTTGGCATGGGTTCATAAGTAGATCAAGTGACTGATAAGATACACACATCAAAAAGGTTTAACATCGTTATGTGTTTACCATACAAAAATTTAACCTGAATCCTCAAGTGAAAAGAAACCACAAAGAATACGATAAAAATACATGAAGAAAAAAGAAAATAGCTGCAACATTGGGTTGGAGAGTTGATCAATAAGTGGAAAATCATGGTATTGATTAGCCAACTGATAAATAAACATGAGTAACATTTTACGATGTCATTCGTATAGTTCTAAACTGCTGTCTACCTAACACACAAACTCAATTCAATCCATGGTAACCAAGCATTTAGGCATATTACTTTTCTACAAATTTGCGCTCTTGCTATTATGTGATACGGGAATTCATGGCCATTTACCTTTCTGTTGATCTGTGATATCAATGTGTAGAATGAAATCCATCAAATTAAAAACAGCTCCCCACCCACCAAAAAGACAATGAAATTTCACTCAGCTTAATCATAATTCTCCCTATCCTTTAAGTGTTGTCCATTACTTATCTTAGATTTGTGTATTATGCAAACAAACAAATATCATCTTTGAGAAAGCAGTTACAGTTACTTTGTTGTAATAGTTCGAACAAATGTATTCCATGCTTACAGGTGTCTACAGTCTCACACACACAATAGTTTTAAATACTATGCAACCAACGAACTAAATACAAAACCCGAAAATTTCGGAATTTGTGGAGAAGAATCTGTGGCCCAAGGGAGCTATATATTTATCAATGTTATTACATGACTAGCAGACTTTTCGCATAAAATCATGTGAACAAGTCACACACTTTGAATGTTCTTAGGCACTACCATCACAAAACAGACATCCACTAATGAAACTGATTTGAATGAGGCTCATGGGTATAACTTGGAATTCATTTGCATATCTCTACAAGAACCCTCTGGTAGAAAAATGCTTGCCACCACCTTTCCAAATGCAAAAAGGGAACAACTTTAAAGGTTCTGGGAAAGGTTAATAGCTGCATGACACACAGTTTTGCCTGTCAAACGTAGGTCGCGATGGCCAAGTATTAGGCAGCAACTGTTCTCAGGGAGGGTATTAAACTTCATCACACTGAAATGGAGATAACAGGTACAAACTAGTCTGGTCCACCATGCAAACAGATGGGAGATGTCTATGGTAATGCTACAGCAAAACATTGACTTAAGATCATGAGAATTGGCCACTCTAATTCTTGTACTATATTTCTTCATGATTACAACATCACATCTGTCAATCTTGACGAGCAAAGTCAGTCCTGCCGTATGCAGTTATCCGCTTAACACAAAACAAACATTTTCCTCGTATCAACAGTTAAGCCCACCAATCCATGGATCATCTCTGAAAACACCCGCAAAACATTTCAAAGTGAACATTTTTCAAAGAGATGCAAACACAACAGAAGGTCGAATGAACCCGGAAACGATCCGCAAACAGCCGAGGGTTGTCGAGGTAGTTGATGCACCATCGTGACAAAACATGGAAGAAATGTATGCCTATCTCTGATCCTGAGAGGTCATGGGATCAGATCTTAGTTTCTAGTCTCTGGGTTGTCCAATAGGGATGCAGTTCCTACCACAGAGTGGCTATCAGAGAGGATGAGCTCTGAGCGATGTAAATTGACAACCACTGAAGTATGTCTGCTAATCAGACACTTCTGGCAGACAAAGCAGGAGAGATTCATCAAAAATCTAAAAAAAAAAGAGGTTTCCACAAATACATCACAAAGCTAATTTTTATCTCCCCCCTACCACCCACCATAATGTGCTGCTGATTGCTAACGTTAACACTACTACTGTTTTGTGCGTTAATAAAAGTGATTCAATGTACCTGGTCATGGATTCTGCCAGAGGCGGGGGAAGGGGCTATTTGTCACCCCTTGCAAGTAGAATAGGGGTAAGACCCCCCTTTTCACTCTCATAAAAATGCAAATATTTAGCATGTAAATGCAAATATAAAAAAAATACATATACATAAAAAATATTTAGTATGTAAATATAAGTACTATCTTGGTTTAATTGTTACTCAGAAGGGGAGACTTCACAGAAATTTTTGAACTTAAACAAATAGCCTTTAAAACCCTTCAAATTGCACTTTAAACAGGCCTTGAAGTGAAATTTTCCCCCACTGGAACCAGTGGTAACTTTCGCAAAGGACACATAAATTTTGAATCACGGTTTAGCTGTAATAAACCCCCCTTCCTTTTTGAGTCTCTGGCGGAATCTCTGCTACTATTTACTTTGTGAATGATACAATGATGTTCAATGTGGAATTCAGCACATGAAAAAGCTATCAGTTCCTACCAAATCTTGGGTCACAATTACCTCACTGGTATTGATCCTGTATCTCACCAGTTTCCAACAAGTCTTCCCCCATCTGTGTTCTGAATTAAGGTAACTCACTACCTACTCGCCTCCAATACAGACAGTCGCATCCTAACACCTGCAGTCCCAAACCTGCTGGCATCCGATGTCGTTCATGTGAGCGTCTATATTGTTGATATCAAGGTCGTGTATGTTGATCATATCATTACATATCTAGTGACCTCCACAGGATTGATTCCACATCTTCAGCACCGTAAGATATGTGTTAAATATTCACTAAACAAGGGCCGGATCTACCTGTAAGGGGTCCCGGGCACAAAATGTGGGCCCACCGTTGAGTACAATTTTCCACAAGTCTACAGTGGCGAGAGTCATGAAAGGAAGGCAAAGGTCGTGGTCACTTTCACCCGCTGTCCCCTTCCCCTCCCCCCTCGAAAAGAACTTCATCGATTAACTTCCTATGCCAATCTACAAAATGAGACTGACCTAAAATCCAGTGATCAACAATGCAGGAATTCCTCTTGTTTCATACATTGTGTACCTCTAGATTCAGTCTGGAATACCCTACCCAATAAATAAAATAATGTAAGTTTGTGAGACGCTCGTTATTTGGGAGCCCCTGGGCACCTCTCACTGGCCCATGCTTAAATCCGGCCTTGAATGTCATTCAGTTTACAGTGTGGGACGGGGGTGGGGATGTAGTGAATGAATAGCACAAACATATGCAATCAAGTCAAAAGCTCAGTTATAAAATGTTGGCACTTCAAGGCATCTGCACTTTAAATGCAACGATTTGTCTCATAACCTACATACAGTTTGATGCCTTCCCACTACAAGATCTTTATACTGCATTACCATCTTTACAGTTACTTACAATCCATCAGCCTCCAGTTGAGCAAAGGATCGTAGACAAATGCCTCAAGTACGGCCATGATGCTGTCCTTGTGTTCTCTGATGACCTGCATAACGCTCTCGCAGGTGAGTCGATAGTTCCCATCGATTCCGGTCACCTGGAGGACGAGCAAAACCAAAATCGGTATCTACTGCTCTGATGGTCCGACAGAACTGACGGTCCATACACGATTCTTACAGGTTCTCATATTTTAAAATGTTTAGGTGCTATAGGCTTATTACTCTGTGTTCATTCACCTTTTGAACTGATAAGGAAAGCAAAGGCTGACACACCTAAATGCCTGCTCCATCCCAGTGAGATGGTGAACTGTGGGACGCCCTAAAAAACTAACAAGCAACACTTCAAGAGAAGGAAACTTACAGGTGTAATTAACTAGATGAGCTGTGATACCAAACAACCAATTCAAACTAACCACCATTCAATTTTCAGGAGCCATTTTGTTATAGGGACAGACAAAAAATACAAGGCTTCTTTGGAATAGAAAAGAAACAGAATGTCCACACAGGAAGTGTTTACATGAACCGTGGATGAAATTCTGCCAACGTAATTTGGACACGGCTGCGTTCTACTCATAGCTTTTAACTTAAAACCGGAAAACCACAATTTAAAATGCTGCCATCAAGCTGATGAGTGAACTTCAAATTTTACAAAATTCACAATTATTTTTTGAGTAATTCTTACCTCCATGGCATTTATCAGCATCCTTGTCAGTCTGAAAGGGATCTTCTCTGGAAACTTCTCCCTGGTCATGGCTACCTCGAAGCAGTCACCGAAATCGATGTGGATGATTTTACCCGAGAGTCTATCCAACATGAGGTTCGAAGGATGCCTGGGTATAAAAGCGAGAAAAAAAAAAAAAGACCAGACGATAAAATCAACAGCCATGTGTCTCCTGAGAGGAAAAGTTCAACCACAATGCTGCAGGAATTTATTGCCACTATCATTCATTTCTTGGGCAGAAGCAACTCTACCTTTTGTCAAAGGTAAAGTATGATGGGCAACAAATTTGGTATTTTTGCGGACAGGTGTCTCTGAAAACAATTTCGGCAAACAACTAACGTACATTAGAAAGTTTTCAAAACTTTCCCATTTGCTGAGATAATTTCTATCCTAATTCTTGCTGCTCATCTGCATATTGTTTGATATATCTGTATGCCACAGGTGTAACCAACATTGATATTCCTAAGACTGTACACTCATGCTGCTTAAAACAGCCGTGGTTTTGGATGAGGGCTGTTGCATTTGTCTTGTCAGCTTCGGGGCCAATGTGGTGCATGTATGTCAGGGATGTCAAACTAACTTCACTGTTCAAAAGCATTCCCCATCAGAGATGTGGGGTGGTGGTACTGGGGTGGTGTGACTGGGAGGGTGGGACTGGGGTGAGAGAGATAACCTGGTGATGCATAACTGAGAGATACCATATCAGACATGTGCTCAGTCCAATGATCAAAGGTGAGTTGCACTTTATACAACACCATCGAACTCCCAGAGCGTAAAGCCGTTGCAGTAAATTGCCATTTACTTTAAATATGAAATCATATACTGGAAAAACAAACAAATCCCTGTTTGCATCTTGCAGTAACACTTTCACTCGACTCAAGCTACAATAAGTGATATAACATAGCAGAAACACACCACAATTGTCTGACTCACTTGATAATGGTTTATCACAGAGTGACAGAGAAAGTAATTGGTCACTGCACTCTGCTTCACTGTAAAACTCGAGTGTGCAATTGAGATCGGTTTGTCATCGATCTGTTTCGTCCTGGGCGTGCTCAGACTTTCAGCAAGGGTGCACAACCAGGATCAGAGAGGTGAGGTGCGGAAAATTTGACTAGAATTCTGTCTCTCCTTGATCATCCAGCCTGACTGGATTGAGACCATCGATTGTTTGACTCCTTTTACCTTCAGTGCAATAGCTTGTCGAAGAGAAAAAATGCTGCTTCAGTCCCATCGTAAGATACCACAATTTTGGTCCCTGGCCACAATTCTACAAAATGTGACCAGGAAATCATTTCAGGCTGAACGGAGATTTGAGTCTTTAAGATTCTTCTGTACAGAACTCTTAAACTTCCTATTACAAAAAAAAACAAAAACAAAAAAACGAAACTGTCCAGCTGGAATAAGTGTCTGACATGGGTGGATGTTTAACCACTTAAATTTGTGATGTATCGGTGGTACGTGGCAGAGGTCACTCATGAAAGAAATGTGTCAAAAAAAAAGAAATGAGAAATCAAACATCAATTTTAAAATTTTCAACAATATGACGTTCTCGTATGTCTTAGCTGAGCAAAACGGTGGGTCGAGAATGCAGACTATGTGTATGCAAATCAGGGATATCACGAAATCTTCGCCGCCCACTCTGGATAAAATGAAGGGCCAAATACAGTGCCATTTCCTCCTGAATCTGCTATGTGAATTAAGCTAGGCTAGGGTGAATGACACGTAAACAATGAAAACAAAGGCTGAAAGAATTTCCTCCACAACCGTGGCACTACTGTTGTGTCAAGCAATTCAAAAGCCTCTACTGCAATCTGGTCTTGTCATTTTGGTAACATTTCATAACCTATGACCAATGCACATTTAAGCAACTCATTTATTACGTGACTGCATTAACTGCCTGATAGAAAGCAAACTCCATGCTCTAGTCTGTTTTGGGGCTAATTTTTTCACTTAAACATTTCTTTCCAAGAAGAAGGACCCCTTCAGTCTTTACTTTATTTTGGCTCTGAGCACATAAATGCAATTATGATGTGACGTACCAAGAAGGTATGTAAGACGAGAGTCTTGGCCATGTGAGTATCAATGAGACTGGCTCAAGTTTTTAAAGAATATTTAAAGATGAAAGTCGAAAGTCAAAGGTATGGTACCATTTGCACCAACACATTGAATTCCTTGCAAATCTTGGTCAATGGAAAATCTAAAAAGTTTTTATTCTTCACGTAGCTTTGGGAAAATCATCTCTGCGGAATGTTCAAACGATTTCAAGGATATTGCATATTTCACTGAAAATGTTTGAAAACTGAAATGTCAGCAGGAATGTACAAACTAGAAAAAAAAAAACTTGTTTTCTTTACTGTTTAAATTGCTACTTAAACCTGTTCTACCAACTCACTATTATGTTTTCTGAACTCTACTAAACCAATCCAGACTGAAATGGCAGGTTTTAAAATCACTTCCATAAACAAAACTTTCTTGGGCTTAATTCATTAATGCCTCCTGTTTCTAAAACCGACTTTCCAACAAAAACAACCATGCTGATGGACAGCTTCCTCTGCATTTAACTGAATGATGGAATAGACAGCTAAATCAATCTTCTTCAGCCAAAAAAAAACCATGATTTTTCTCTCTTCAGGATGAGCTGTAGTTACAATTACTTCCACCAGCACTAAGAGCAGGCAGGAAGATGTGTAATGTTTTGGATTACAGTGATATGAAGAGGGATTTTTACGTATTACACAACCAGAAGTGGTTGGTTCAGAGATCCAGGGGTATCGGTTTGGGAATGCATTTAAATCCTCCAAACAAATGTAGTGGGCTGTGCCATGCTAACTTATAGATGGGCTGTGTGCTGGGGGTGCCATGACATGCAATCATGACATTAAAATTAGTGTTGTCATCGATCAATAAAACTTGGAATCAGTTAATTTTTTTTCTAATACCCAATGGGTACCCAGGTACCTGACCAAAATGGTAACTTTGTTGTTAACACTGGTATTTTCACAGCACCGTGCATCACATTTGTGTGGCGGAATCTTACTAGTGTACTACACACATTCCCCTACACCTTTTTATGAATAAGGCCACCTATTTTCCTTGAGAAAAAGAAAAATATTCCATTTTCAGCTATTTGCTGTGTATGGTGGGTAAAATTTGGCAATCTGACACAATGTGCTCACAAAGCGGTTGTGTCGTTTTTCACTTTATGAAGGAATCAGGTAGTAACATTGGATCCGGGTAATAAAACCCTACTCGGGTACCCGGGCACCCGGGTCACCTGTATAAACACTAACTTAAATAAAATACCCCTTTTGACACCTTTTAGCTAAAGTTTTCTGTGAAAATTTCAAACTGCTGAGCGAGATCTCTCCACCTCTTATCATAGTCTATTGCATCCACTGTATGACAAACAAACCATGAAGCCCACAGCTCATGTAGAAGAGTAATTCTGTTCTGTGTTATGTTTGCCTTCTATACATTGCATTGTGTTACTAAATTACCAGTGTTTGATGGATCTCCATAATAAGTGAATGCCTGTTTGGAAAGCTATCGCGAAATTGAGGTATTTAATTCCAACCTCATGTGTATGATAAAACATGGTCATGATGTTGTGGAAAAGTATAGATAGGGTCCAAAGGATGCCATTCTATGGCAAGGCATAAAGGCGCGTTCACACCACAATGATATCGGATCGGATTACGATTAGATTTTTTTTATTTTTAGTAAATATCTTCTCCATCTCTGATCGGAAAGAACCAAAAATTTGTCAACTTGTGTAAAGATATGATTTGTACCCGAGGACTACGAAAATGAAATGTTATCTAATTATTTCGTGACGTCACACCGACAGACAGCTTTTATCAGACACTCGTAGTCCGATCCGATATCGTTGTAGTGTGAACGCGCCTTAACAGAATGTGGGAGCCATGTTGTGATATGGTAGAGGGTAGGGTCGCCATAATATGGTCATATGGTTAAAGGGATGGTGATTCATCAGGTGGGGGTAGAGTGGGTGTGGTAGAGGGCAGGGAAGAGGAATGATAGAACCCTGGGGCTTAAATACACACTTTGGCCAGGTGTGACACTGAACACACTGTGATTGCTAGCTGTGAAAATGAACAAATTTCACTGCCCAGCAAAGATCCCTCAAGGATGGGTTGAAGTTTCAATGTTTCTGCAGTAAATGCCTTAAATCCAAGGGTCCAGTATTGGTACTGAAAACATCATCCTATGCCACAAATTTCTCATTAAGATAAGGGGGAACAGTCTACAAGAATTTCTCAAGTCTTGCAGATTCACAACCTTAAGAAATATCACGACACAAATATGCACCACACTCGAGCACGAGACACATTGCAACAAGGTAACAGACTTCTTTCTACAGCTATTTTGCTTATGCCATTAGCATTAATCTACACTACAGTAAATTACAATAAAACGACCCAATAATGAAAACCCAGTATCAAAACTGACGAATGAAGTCCTCAGTCTCGGTGAGCAACTTTCTGCTCTGGTACTAATGAGGAAAAGTTTTGCTTATTTTGACAGCTTCAGGATATGAAGCTAGCATCAAGTTATTTTCCAGATAATAAAGGATGATTATTACAAAAACTTTATCACGTAAGGAAAATAAAAGTGCAAATTGCTTAAAATCGCTGTAATGATGGCTTTGACTCAACGACAAAACGATACAAACATCCTCATAGAATATTTTCCCCTGCTGTTAACCTGATTGGCAGTCAGTCTGTCGACAGGTACTAAGCATTTGCATCACTGAGCTATATTAACTTTGGTCCTTCCTGTCTGAGACGTGCTCTGCAATCACCTCAGCTTATTACTTCGAAAGTACTGCTGTCTGGTCTCTGTTTGAGTGGTGTGCTCATTAAAGTCTCATTTTAGAGGTTTGCGAGGTGGAAGCTACATCCTGCGACACAAAACACATACCTAAAATGACATCCTTCGGTGCAAAGTTTCACGTCAATATTCACTCTCTTTATCAAAATTTCTGTCATTGAGATGCTTCCGCTGAATTAAGTGTGACACTTTCTTTTTTTTTTCAAAACTCGTAGATTCGCTTAGCATCATTCAAAACCCAAAAGCATGTTCTTCCAACAAGATATATGCAAATAAAATTTATGCTGTAAACAAACCCTCAGAGATCCAGTAAAATGACACTCTTTTCTTTCTGAACAACTGACATTTGCCATGTGCAACAATGCTTTGTAAAATGGGTGGTAGCTGTGATTAAATGGAAAATCTTTCACACCATCAAGCAAGTGCCAAAATTCTTTCTCTGGTCTGTAATCGGTTTTTCTTCATTAACACCATTTTTTTTTTTTTTCAGAGAACATTTGTAAATTCATCAACCAAACTGGAAAAGACAGTTTATCTAGCTGATGACCTTGTACGCTACTGGACATTCTAGGCCATGAATTTGAAGGTACTTGAGGATGGGATGAGTTTGACACAAACAACATATTACAGTAAATTAATTTGTATGTAAAATGTTGAACAACTTATGCTGATTTAAATGGTTATTGTTTTAAAATTTGTAGTAACAAATAACCCTATAAATCATAGCTAATAAATAATAATTCTATACTTAACTCGTCCACCCCACCCCCTTTGCAATTTCCATACAAAATATGTAAACAGGAGCACATCCTTCTGTTCTCAAACATAACCGTTTCAAATATAACTGCTTACCAACAAAAAAAAAGAAAGGGAAAGAGGTTACCATGCAAATGGCATAATTTGTTATACTGTGCCTTATATGTGTGCAGCAAATATCTCCCTTGTCCATACAAGAGCCACTCTAGGAAAGCAAACCTACTTTTTTCTTACCAGACCAGTATGACTCACCCACAAGCCAAACAATAGCTACTTAAATGTTACAAACGTAGTAGTACGGGTTATACACTAGGCACTTTCGACTGCATGTCTTTGAAATTCGCAGGTGATTCCATAATCCTTGGGAAGGAGCCCGATCCTGACACAATGCCATCTTCTCCTTGGTGGTACAGACTGAATCTGGCACAGAGTCAAACCTCATCAACCAATAATAACAACAACAACAGCAAAGGTGTGTTGTCTGCAACCTGTACAACTTTTTACTGGGGATGGTGAGTCGGCAAAAACTGTCAGAGATAAGGAGGTCCAAAGCCGTGCTGTGGTTTTGGTTTGTCATTGCTTCCATAAGATTGACTAAAGCTGTCATTGAATTAGGGCACGCATTTCAAAGGAGGGACCGGGGATCATAACACATCACCAGCTTGATGTCCTTGAGCGTAATCGAGACAAACGTGGTTGGCTTTACTGCCGCATCCTCTCCCAAGTGATATACCCTATCACCTGAAACATAGTTCGGATCTTTGTATTGCAGGTCTTTCAATTTGAAAATAAACACTGGGTGGACCTCTGATATGTTTTTTTTTCTTTCCTGATTCCT
This sequence comes from Stichopus chloronotus, assembly GCA_021234535.1. NCBI lineage: Eukaryota > Metazoa > Echinodermata > Holothuroidea > Aspidochirotida > Stichopodidae > Stichopus > Stichopus chloronotus. Next base: position 7,607,231 of record SFZH01000008.1, read on the forward strand.
GCTATGACAACAATGTGATCATAAAGACACAGGGACACATTGCCCAACTTAATTACTTCCTATGACTTTTGGCTATTATCAATGCCCTCGATATAGACATCCAGGTCATTTATATTTGGTTCAATATTTCGTGCATTGTTTTCCATCACCTTGTTACCTGCATACATGAGATGACCCAAGGAGTGCCCCAGTTACTGATGGACCTCATAACAATGGTGTGTTGGCACCATGCCAAACAGGGGGATATGTTGAACATTGTTACGTATATATACTTTTTGTTACAACAGGATTATACTTGTTTCTGCGTTGCAGTTTTTTCTGACTCCACTGCTTCCATTCCTCCCTCCCCGACCTCCTCTCTTCTTCGTCAGTCCAATCTGGATGTACCTACCTATCTCCAAGACCAAGGATGTATCCTACCATGGACATCACAGCTAAGGAACGAGTGTAGTTGGTTCGTCTTTCAAACCACACCTGCAGAAATATGAGAATGGGAACATACGTAAACAAGAGTCTTTTGGGGAGATGCAAGAGTAGCAATGATTTCTACTGAGCACTGACATCAATATCAAAGATTTTGAAATTAAGATGATGTGCTAATAAGTAGTGAAAATAGACACGACAGGGTACAAAAAAAAATTGAGATTGAATGGACTGATGGTAGCAACCTGGGATAGAGTTGTAATTTTGAGTCCATCGCATAGAAAGTCGACATAGAGGGCTTTCCCACAATGAATGAAAAACCAACAAATATATACCACATGTGGTTTTGGAAACCTGTTTGACTCTCACAATTGAAAATAAGAAATTCAGACAGTTGTGATTTCATCTTATACTGTGTTATTAAGTTGATACAAAATTTTTGATCTGCAATCCAGAACTTCTTCAGTGATTCTGACAGAGAGTAAATTCCTTAGATCATGTAAAGAAGAATTTGCCCAGATGACTCTACTATCTTTGACCAAACTGGGAAGGCATATGCCCATCTGCACCCTTCTCGTATGCTTATGGTTACACCTACCTCGGAGCTGGGACTCTTTAGCCAGAGTAACTTCGCCAGGTCATCTCCCTGTGTGTGCTCTAAGGCATGTTCAAAGACTTCCACCTTCTGCATCAGGCTCAGATGGTCATAATCTTGGGCCATCTACACCAGGACAGAAAAGAGGGAGCCACGGAAGAGAAACAAGGGGGGGGGGGGAAATATGTTAATGAACACTACAAAGTTAAGAAATACAAATTGGAAAGTTAAGAAGCACAAAATACTCATATGGGCCCAAAGTACGAAGTTTGGCATTCTATTACGGCTCGTGTATTAGACAGCAAAGACATTTTTACTTCTGGTCATGAGACCCTGAGACAGTGAGGATGTGTAAGCCGGCAATTATTCAATCAAACCAGTGAATGACAATGATGACTTCCTGATTATTGAGTGTAAATCATAACTAGGCTTGAGGGATAAAAAACCATTAAGACAGAAAAGTACCGTGACAGTTGCACCGTGATTAAGACACAGTGTAAAACTGTCACGGTGATTAAGATACAGTATTAAGCGCTGTTGTTTACTTTGAGAGGTACCAGACTGTGTCTGAATGTGTTAAACACCTGGAGGAACAATTGTGAGGTAGAGTGGAAGATACAAAGACCAAAAAGAAAAAATAGAAAGGACTTGTTTTGTGTCACTTGAACGATTGGATAATAACAGTGTTGGCTTCCTCTGACTCCTCCGCAATGTTTTGTGCAGTAAGTTCAACAACTTTCTAGACGTTCTGCTACATGCCATGCAGCCAACTGCAAAGTCCCCACAGAGAAGTTGCGATCGTCAACAAAACTGTAACTCTTGTTTGCAGGTTTAGCAAGAGGTATTTGTGCTTGAATTGGATATACACCAAACATCTAATAAAAAACGTGGCTGCATCAAGCATGATTTGATGCACCAACGTTTTTTTTTCTGGTGGTTTTAAGTCCCTGCCAACATTCCACAGAAGCAGCATGTGGGACTTGTTGAAGGGATTTGAAACGGATTACACAAACTGGCACAAAATGTAGCATCAATTGACCGTATGCCTTATGCCTTGTAGGAAAAAAAGATCACTTCTCAGAGGTTAAAACAAACAACATCATGAAATCAAATGTTTATTGAAATCATGAAGTCAGTGAATGCAACGTGAAATGTATTCAAACCTTGCAAAAGATTCCCTGCAACGGTTGTTTCCCCATATGTGATTATAAAAATGTAACTGCTTGGGTGTATGTACAGTAGCACACACACCAAGCTTTTATGCAGTTGTTTTCACAACAGCAGCTGGGTAATCTATTCTAGAACAAAGCCACAAACATGTTTTGGAAAGGGAAAACATAGTATTGGTGATGTGGTAAAAGATTCATCTACACATTTGCAGAGGTGAAGTTGCATTCAATTTCCACTTTTAGTCCAGAGAATTCTGCTGTTCCCATCAAGCCACAGAAAATATCTCATCGCAGCGACGAGAAGCACTCAATGAACGTATGTAACAGTGACAATTAAGATAAAACGAACAGCCAGTGTCATCGCTGATGTTACATTAAACGAACAGCCAGACATGGAGACTCATATTTGGCATCAACGTATCGTAAAACCAGGACATGTCACACTAATTACTTCTTCTCATTTGCAGAAGTTGCCATGATGTATGAATTGCTATCAAAATTCAGGTTTAAGAGTCCACTACGGGCTGTCGATGTGGCATGCACACAGTTAGCAAGTCCAATTATTTTGTAAAAGGATTTGAAGCCAAAGTGAGTTTCCACCATTTTCAGAACATTATCAACTGGAGATTTGTAAGACCATTAAACTGGAAGGACAATTTCTATGGAAGAGCAATTTATCAAACAATGTTTGGCATGAAAAAAAACGAACGACCTGCAAGAAAACATATCAATTACGTCCTAGGACAGATCAAATTTCAGTTGACTGTCAGCTGAGTAAACTCAACTTAAAACAAAAAGTTTCAATCTTCCAATCTCATTATTCTTGAGGATGACTATTTGGATAAAAGCTTCAATATAACAAGGGTTGACATGGACTAGGAAATTACAATATCATATTTTATTAAAAGTGGCAATTCAAGGCTTAATTAGTGTATACATCCTGATTTGAAATTATTCATGGAAGGCGAATCTAATCCAGACAGATTTTTCGTGCAAACAATTAACAGCGTAATGTGGTTTGTCATCGATTAAAGACTGATAGGGAAGTAACCTGAGGGATCCAATTCACTGACCGGTAAGTGAGCACCCACATGCACCAAAAAGAGTGTGACTACCAATCCTGTGGCTTTCATGGGAAGCATTCCGAGCTGATGATGGTTTATCCACACATCCTCATTAATGACAGTACACTTACATAATGTCATAAATTGAAGAAAGGTCAGAGAATTATATCAAATTGGAAATATGGTGCAGAGACTAGCTGATGCAATTATTTCAAAAGCACACTTTGCACTTTATTTCAGTGTGTGTGTGGTTTTTTTTCAAGCCCTTGGTGGTTCTTTGTCTCAAGATAACTTTTCAAAACAATTTTCCATCTCTGTCTGGCTTTATGGGTGGGTAATTGTAATGGAACAACAAAATTTTGTGCACCTCATATTGTCAGACATATTTGTCACTCATCATATTGTTGCATCTCTCTAATTTTTTTGGAGGTTGAAGCAGTCTCCCAGGAACAACATCATCCAGAAGCAACGCATTTAAATTGATTTCAATTAAATGTGCTGATTGATTGTTTCCTTTGATTAAAGTTGTAAACAAGTACAAAAGCAAAAAAACTTTCATTTTGTTGTGGATATCTCCAACACTTCTGTCGGCTCTGCTTCCGGCCATTCTGTGAATTCAACCTGGAGAGAGCAGTAAGCATCAATCCACTGAGACTAGTGTTCACTTTCAGCCCCCCTGCAGGGCAAAGCTCAGCTGACTGAATCTTGTAGCGGATGGTACAAAAGAAAAATGTGCATGCAATGTGTATGTTTACAAGCTTGCCGCAGTAGCGGCTAAAAAAATCCAACGATTGAAAAACTGAAGTGGTTTGCTAATTGAACTGTTTCATTTGCAACGGTAGCAACCTGCACTTTAAGTTGAAACTTTTTGTGGTATCAAGCCAAAATATTTGGATAATTCTGTCACAACACAAGTCCTAAATGCCATATACAGCTTTTTGGGGTTTAAAACATACAATATTATCTCAATGCAATACTTTGGACATTTCTCCCAATGTGGGCCAGTGGACCTCTCAGAAACTTTCAATCACTGTGGTCTCAATATTTCTTGTTTTTCAAAGTATTTCCAATATTTTGAAAAACAAGAATTACAAATGAGTTGCTTCATAAATTGGTGTCTCCACGGGCACCTCTGGGTGGTCCCTGGCAACAGACATCCACGTGAAACCAGACAGAGTCGAGTCTGTTCCATTTCCAGAAACTGAAATAGCATCGCAAGTTGACGCAGACATTTACCCTCAGCATAATTCTGTGCTCGATATTCAGCAGTATCTTCTTCTTGTCTCTGTAGTCCCTGATCAGGGTGTGAAGTGTGTCGCAGTACCTGACCCAGCCGATGAGGCCGGAGTTTGTCGACAGCGGAATGATGGCGTAGCGCTGGATGCTGAGAAAAGATATCAAGAACAAGTAGCAGGGGTGCTGGCATGATGAAGCATGAGGAGATCGATGTTGGCTCAATTTTGAAATATTACTGCCACTCACCACAGAATGACGTAAGTTAAAACTTATTTGGCTTTAGAAAAAAAAGGGCTCTCTATTTCTTTCTTTCTTTTGCCCTCTTTTGTTCTGCCTTTCTTTTTTGAACCACCAACTTGTGTTTCTTTCTAACTTTCAAGAAACCTTACCTCACTGAAACTTACCTTGACTTTTATAATAAACATCAGCTTTCTTTATGAACATATCCATCAACCCAATTCATTAAATTAAACCTCTCTCGGTGAATAGCTTTTTATGTACTGTAGACAAACTCTTGTCAATTTTTCAATTAATTTTCTGTGGAAGTGTTCAAACCCACCGCACCATTCTAGTATCTCCCTTCGAGACTACACTTTTCCACAGTCGGCGGTTACACCGTTCCACCCTGGGTGTGATAGCCGGTCTCCATGGTGATGCAAACAAACAAAGCCATACCGAACCAAACTCACCTGAGATGTCTTCTGAAGGTATCAGGGCTGTTGGCCAGCAGCATGTTTACCAGACCAAACAACTGCATCACCCTCTCGTCCTGTCTGAGGTCTTCGTGCCCCTTCAGCAAGTACATGTACTCTTGGGAATCACTTCCTGCAAAGGTGTCAAAGGTCACACAGATATTAGCATAACACCCAGTATTTAGATTCAATGAAACTCTCCATTCTGAGAGCTTTTCCCGTGGAGTAATGTTTACAAAACAGACAGGAGGGAAGCTCAGTGAGGTACAGTAATTAAGTACAACAGAAGGAAACGTTGTGAAAATAAGATGCATGGTGCCTTCATAATCCTGCTTTTAAAAAGCCCTTTGGGTGAGTGCACTTTCTGGTAAACAGAGTGATGCACAACGTCAAATGCTCATGACTAAGGTGGCTTGTTGACTTTCTTTAATTAACTTTCAACACTCTACATCCATTTCCTCTCAGATCCAACAAAATCTGAACAATTAACTAAAACTGGGCCACTGGTTGGTTTCCATGCTGACAGGACTCATGCTGCGTCATAAAAGTGCAATCCTCGAGGTAATACGTGTAATTGCTTGTTGACATAATTTACTTCCAATGAGGAACGTTACCTCCAAAATTACGTTGGCCTGATAACTGAGCTATCAAAACACTCGTTGACGTGACAATGGGGCACAAAGATACACAACTTCTTACTTCTTCCATGAAAAACAAACTGGCTTTCTGACGCTCCTCGTTCAAACTGTTCAGACCATTGATGTTTCAGGTGAATTCGTTGAATTACCAGAATCATTCATACAAAAATGTGGCTCGGCACAGCCTACACTACAAACAGATACAATTATATGCAGTTTAAGTGATACAATGACATGTGGAGATGAAATTTTGTTTTAAAATTTAAAATTTCACAAGCCCTTGTAATCCTATAAATAGAAATGGTCTATTCTTCACGCCGTCTTTCACTAACAAGTTGTTGAAACTGATGCCAAACAAACACTGTTTGTCTTGGTTATCATTCACAGTAACTGTGTGGCATCATAGTGACAATGATACTCTTGTGTGCATAACCTTCATGCCACAACATGACACAAAAGTGACACCAAACAAACACAGTTTGTCATGTGTGGAACCTTTGAACCAACTGCGTAGAACCTTGATGATGACAACAACCACACTGTTCATGTGTGACCTTCATAACAACTACATGGTACTACAATGATACCAAAGAAACACTGCTACAGGTACATGCACAACATTCTTTTCCACTGCATGACACCCCAATGACACCAAACAAGCACTTTGTATGTCAGCTACATGGAGCCATGATGACACCAAACAGGTAATATTTATCATGCTCATACCATTCAAATGAATTACATAGCACCATAATGACACCAAATAAAACACTCTATATAATATGTGCTTCCTGCATGACAACTCATGACACCATGATGACACCAAACATGCAATGTGTGTTGTATTCACATTAACTGCATGGATACTTGATAACAACGAATGAACATCCTTTGCTATATGTGTGTGACCTTCAAATGCATGGCACCAGGCAAACAGTTCATCCTGCACATAACCCTCTCATCAACTCCACAACACAATCACAAAACCCTCTCTTTCATGAAGGCGCACTCACCAAAGATGCTCAGCTTCCTCGGCCTCTGTTTTGAAGTGATGACCTGAAGGGTTGATTGCACTTTCTGGATGCGTACGATTGGCCTGTTGGGGTCGTACGTGCCCGGCACGGCCAGTTCTAAATCTCGACACATGAGCAGCTTTGGAGAGACCAGCTGAAGCTCCAACTGGGTTAGCTGAATATTAAGCAGGGTGAAAATATCAAATTTAACGTAGTTTGCAGTGTTTACGTCCTCTGTTGGAAAATTTAATCATACGCAGGTACTGTACGAACGACGTGAGGACAAACGTCACTGGGTGTGAAGGACTGACCGTGCAGCAGACGATAGCCGACAGATTTTAGGCAAATAATATTGCTATTGTGTCACAGATTTTTATGAAGTGCAATCTAATTTGCGTTGTTTTCTTCCAAGGTAGATGCCTCACGACAGGCATCAATGTAACTCTCCTACCAATTTTATGTCATAATGGGTGAGTCTGTTGATGCAAATTTGTAAATTGATCCAACAATTACATCTCACTATTCTTCCCCAGTCAAAAATATTACAACTGTAGCACCAGTTTACCTCTCCTTTGGCTGAGTTACCTCCCTCCTTCATCTTTTGCATTCTTCGCTTCCGGTATCGACATACGGCACGCGCCTTTCATTCTTGTTCTGTGATTCTGTAACCCTCCCACCTTAAAAGCATCTTGCACATCAAAAAATGTGCAACACTACTCCTTTTGTGACGATTCCAAGATGTCCATGGTGGTATGGATACACTTCCAAGACTACCATCCTTTGCATTCATAATTCTTGGTCTCAACTGCCAACACCTCCTCCTGGACACAATACACCCTACCTGTGGTATCTTTTGGCAATTTTAAAGGTTGCATACTACAACAACCATTTACAATAATTTTGTACTATCAGTCTACCCCCCCCCCCCCCCTGTTTCTAACAACCCATTCTACCATTCCCTTTGAATGCACCTCATGATGAATATTCTTAAATGCTGCCTACCTGTGTTAACAGACACTTGACACTTATGGTAACATATGATCTCCTTACTAGACGATCCCCCATATCACCATATCAAGCCCAATGCCTCTCTACCTTCCAAATCCTTATATCAGCCCCACCCCTCTCTCTTCCTCCTCCTTGTATCACTCCCACCCCCTCTCTATCTTCATGGTCCCTATATCAACCCCTCCCCCTCCCTATCTTCCTCTTCCTTATCTAATCCCACCCCTATCTATCTTATTACTCCTTATATCAACCTCATCCCCTCTTTATCTTCCTCTTACTTACATCAACCCCACCCCCTCTCTATCTTCTTAAGTCTCATCCCACCCCCTCTTTATCTTCCTCTTCCTTACATCAACCCCACCCCCTCTTTCTTATTAATCCTTATACCAATCCCGCCCCCATCTTTCTTCTCCTTACATCAAATGCACCCCCTCTCTATCTTGATCCTCCTTATATCAACCCCACCCCTCTCTGCCTTCCTCCTGCTTATATCAACCCCATCACCTCTCTATCCTCCTTGAACTTATATCAATCCCACCCCCTATCTTCCTAATCTTTATATCAGCCTCACCCTATCTCTACCTTCTCTACCTTCCTACCTTTCGTTCCTTACACCAAACCCTTACTATCTTTCTTAAGACATTATAACCTCACCTGTGGTAGCTGCTTGGTGATTCTTCTAAATGCATGGTAGTAAAGATCCCAGGCCTGTGTGAGATCTTTGACATTTCTGGTCCTCTTGTACTGTTCGCACCAGTCGTGGGCTTCCAACAAATCTCTGCCATAGGCCTGCCAAGATCACAAAAATACAATGAAGGAGAAATGTAAGTCAAAGTCCCTTTATAAACAATTCTTAATGTGAAATATTACCTTTGGTACCCTAGAAAAGATTACAATCACCTCACAAAAAAAAATTTTGTGCACAACTGTAAAAGATGAATCTTACTGTTAGGTTTTGAAACTTTTTTGACATGTCTATTGGAAGCGACCATACCTGATGGAATGAGGTCTCTTTCATGGTCTGTGGTCCTCTTTCCATCATAGCATGGAGTGGCTCCAGGACCTCCAGCATACCTTTGACGTTTCTCTCTCCGAAATACAGTCGAGACGCGTCCTCCAGCCCCTCGTGCCAGAGTTCGTGCCAAAGGATTGCCACCCGGATGAGTTCTTCGCTGACCTGTTGGCGGGAAACCGACGTTAGCGAAATTTGGTTTGGCAGCGGCATGATTTTTGTAGAACGGGAGGCTTACTCAAATGTTAACTTCAAATGGGAAGTAATGTTTCACATTAAATAGAGTAGCAACAAATCCTCAAATCCCCAGGGTGTAAACCAAACATTTTCTACGGCAGTCATTACTTCTCCTAATTTTACATTAAGCTTTTCCTCCAACTGGTAGTTAATTGTTTGCAGAATTGCCACACATATAAAACAAAACAAAACATAAATTAAACAACAGAGTGGTGAGATCCTACAAGCAGTAGGAATGTCTCCCCCCCTCCTGACCAATGAGACAATCCTACGAATTCAAAATTGAAATTTTACATATCAATGATTTCAATTGCAAATGAATTGAACTTTGTCAAATGCTGCTTTTCTTTCATCAGTTCCACTGTATTTACAGTTCACCATACTGTCAATTGAAAATGATGTCACAGATAATGACAGAAACAACTCTCAAATTTGGGAGTTTCTGCCACTGAGACCAGCATTTATTTTTACGTGAAAGCACCAACTTCACACAAGCTTTCTCGAATGATAACAGCCAAAGTGTGCATCGCTACAAAGCACTATCACAGAACAACTGCAACTCTGTGACATGCCAAAGGGTAATAAAGTCACAAATGGCCATCCTTGAAACTCTTCCTATTTCTGGTGATAGTTTCCCAGTTTTTTGCACCAAACACTGTGAGAGCCAGATATTTGTCACCTCAGAATGGGTTGTGTCTACCACTCAGCCTTTAAATGGAGACTTGTTAGAGCCATCACCGAGGGGTCACATTTTCAATGAAAATTCAAGATCACCAAAACTTTGAATGATGGAACATCGGTTTTAGATTAAAAGTAAAAGGCAAAGTGTCATCATTTCTGCATATTTGAAACAATTGTGACACTGAATGGCTTGACAGGACGTGTTTGATATGGCTCAATCACTGATTATGCAATTAAGTGGCCAACTGACCTAATATGGCCTTCCAGGTGATTACTATGCCATCTTTGCCCTTGGCAACTTAATGAAGAGGTCGCAAAGAAAATTACTTAGCTTTGGTGAGGTGCTCCAAAAGTCTGGACAAGAGCCCATAGGAGGAGAAAACAAACTCTTGTATTTTTGAACACTTTACCAGAAGGCAGTCAGAACCCTTCGCAGCATCGTAAGTGAACTTCAGAGGTAGGGCAGGCTTACTTAGCACAGCAGTGAGGTGTGGAGACAAATTGTTTAGGGGGCATGAAAGCGGGTTGGTGATAATCCTGTTACTTTCCTGTTACATTCAGATACTCTCCAAAGAATGTGTCATAAATGTACATATGTGATCAATATCTCATGCACAGGGGTTTAATAAGCTGTTTAACTATAAAGCCAACAGTTCATACACTAAAATAATTATTTCCATTGGTGTAATGTATAAGAAAAAACATCCCAAAGTTTTTCATAAAGTGTACAAAACAAAATAGACTCTTATCACACAAAAACATGAAAAATGTCTGTTGTTATATTGCCTATCCAATGTCCAATGATTGTTGAGCTGGGACGGTACAAAAAGAAACTGTGTGTAGTAAATGAATTGTTCCTGATCTATATCCCAAGGTTGAGATGCACAAATGTGAATAGGTTTCGAAAGAAGATTCAGTAAATTGCTGTGAGGGAAAGGAGTCAGTCCACCTAAGGGGGGGGGAGATCATCCTGACCGGAGCAGTCGGGATTCTGTCGGCTGGTTTGTAGGCTGGATTCTGTCAGCTGGTTTGTTGTGACAAAATCTCAAGCCGACGTCACGTTGAACAGGCTGTATGCATCATATGGGTGGAATGTAGGTTGCAAATATGAACCGGTTCGCTGCGATGAAATTCGCATCGGTCGTCAGAGCGACCGGGCCGTAGTGCATCACATAAGAGTGAGATGAACAAATGTGGACTGGTTTATTGTGATAGAATTTACATCTGCACCTTCAGGGTAAATAGGTCACACAGTTCTGTGTTGGGGACATCAATCAGTGACCATTGGCTGTAATCTATGCGGTAAAAGGAGAGTAGACACACTTAGTCATTACCAAAAGACTGTTTTAGACTGTTTTCACAGATGTACTGTACTGTTTAATAGCAAATATTGATCTATATCCGTTGCCCAAGGTACTGCTGTGTTTTTACTACAAATGTACTTTTTGGAGAGGGGGAATGCTGTATCAGATCTATTTGCTTGTTCTAGGTGAGTCTGCTGTATCAAGCTATTACTTTGTACATTCAGATTGTTCTTTACTATGAAGGGTATGCTGTATCAGGGGTATTAACTACATACCTTGCATGAAGGCCTGCTGTACCAAATATTACAGTTTAGTCATATTGTTCCTTACTTAGAATGGTATGCTGTATCCCGAGTATTAATCTGTTCCAAACATCATGAGGGCCGGCTGTGTAAGTTGCAAGTGGGTCCATTTACGATGTACTTTACTGAAAAGTCTATGTTGTATCAGAGGTATTCACTTTACCTTCCATGAGGGCTAGCTGTACCAAATATTGGTCTGTTTGGTCATACTATTCATTACTTAGAATGGTATGCTGTACCATGGGCATTATGATTGACCTGTTCTAATTACCAAGAGGGCCTGCTGTTTGAGGTACTACTGTGTTCATTCACACTGTACTATAAGGAGAAGTGCATGCTGTATCATGGGCATTAAACATTTTCTCCTCACCATGAGAGGCACAAGGTACTATTGTGCTCTTCAAACATTTATAATGTAGTTCACTGAGATCAATAGGCTGTATCAGGGGCAAGCTTGTTCTACTTTGATATCATGAGGGTCTGCTGTACCAATGTACTGCCAAGTTCATTCAAATTAATTGTATGCTTTACTGATAAAAGGGTATGCTTTATCAGGGGCATCACCTGTTTTAATTACAAGGGGGCCTATTACACCGTGGTATTACTGTATTTATCTATGTTGCGCTTTACTGCGAGGGTATAGGAAAACTAAACTGTTCTACTATTTTGGCCTGCAAGATGGGGCATTAATGTGTTCATTCATATTGTACGTTATTGAAACGGTATGTATACTGCAACAGGGACATTACGATGTTTTACTTACCATGAGGGCCTGCTGTACCAAGGTGTTGCTGTGTTCACACATGTTCTTTAGCACCTTGTTTGCTGCATTATACCTGGCTGCACTGTGAGACTTAGAGGATACGGTCAATGGATAAATCAAAGCCTGAAATAAGAGAACAAACGAGCATATATATATATATATACAATCTTGCAATTAAACATTAAACATTGGTTAATATATTTACTTTGTTTTCTTGTTCTGAATATTGTTATGCCATAACGAGACAAACGGAATAAAAGGAATAAACAAAGCATGACTAGTGGTCCGGTGTGAGGAACAACTCCCAGAACATGCGGAAGTTAGAAGAGAAGGGTTACAACAAATTACCATTTCCTAGATTTTATCAATAATACCACCAAAATCATCAGAAAACGGTGGTCGGGTGGAGTGGCGAGTGGAGAAAATTTGCCAAGTGAAGCAAGCAAGGCAGTGCAGTACATTGTCTGGGTACCAAACTACACTTGTGAAGGGAATGGCAGACAATGCAAATGAAGATCAGTTTAGTTTGTGTGACACAACTCAAGGAACTTTCACACTGAGATGCAAAGTTTTGATTACAATTTTTTTATCTGTAAATACAAATAATTCCAAAAGTGTTTAGACATAAATTCATAGAAAATTCTGTAAAACCGTCTACAAAAGTACCCATTCTCAAATTTCAGCTTTGCATGCTGCATTGCGTACAAATTCCAACGACGTCACAAACATAATTTGCAATTTGACAACGATAAACGATAGTAAAACACCCTTTCACATGCTGGCTGCAACTGCTGTCGACACTACACAAAATTGGACAAAACTGTTGGAACGCTGCTAAAATTGCAATCATGAATGTCAGATTCAAGGATGACATGATTACCTTGCCTGACTTCCTAATATCGTGAAAAAAGAGTGAATGTAAGCTGTGAACTGTGATCCAGCAGCCAACATTGAAAAGGGGAGCGCGGTGTCACGACGAGTATATTGCACAAGGAGGTTTGGAGGTTTATGTCAAGCTAGAAGTTATCCAAACAATGTAACTAAATTCTCTTCTTATAGCTACCCTGATGTAGGCTAGGCTACCTACACATATGGCTATAAAACTGTTGCAGGCCAAGGCTAACTGCTGATAGTTTGTTTTGAAAAGAGAAATGTTTTGGTGTATTTAATACTGCTTTCTTAAGCAAGCAGAATATAGAATATATATTGCACAGGTGTGACATGAGACCCTTACGAATTAGTTCAAATGAGACCAGATGCTAAAAACTGGGAGCTATTTGAGTCTCCTTACAGGGGCTTTTAAAAATCTTTTCCCAAGATTACTAAATGGCATCCTTAATATGCTAGAGTTGAAGGTCATTGCTGACATTTACCTTAATTCTTCTACAGTAGCTTGTGCTACTTCTAGACAAATACGTTGAATGGAAACAAGCCCGTTATTTGTTTCACAGAAAAAAATAGTATGACAAGATATTTTGATAAATTCAATTCAAAGTATGGATACTGACCATCTGTCCCAAAAATAAGTTCCTAATATATATATATTCAGTTATTTGTTGCTCAAGAATACTTGTCAGAATCCAAACTTTCAAAAATGCATCTTCCATATGTAACTCATAAATCATTCAAAGCTATTTTCTTTGTGTGCACATGCTAGGGCATATTAAATACCTTATTCTCCTTTAAACTGTAATCACAAAGTTTGCTATGGAGCAGTTTCAGTGGTAGAATATGTATGAATAAAGGTGACAGAGAGGACTGTGTCGATTTACACGATAATTGTACGTACAGAATCACTGGGATGAGTGCAGCCAAAAGAGAAATTGGGAACATCCAAACAAATTATCAAATAAAAAGGGACATTTAGTTCTCTGTGCCCCACCTTCCCTTATTAAATTTGCAAGTCTGGGAATCAATAAAAAATAACAAAGGGTCATTAAGCAATCTCTTGTAATTCTTCATACAAACATGGTAAAATTCTGTGACAGGTCCCCAATGATACATACCTGTAGTCTTGAACAAGCAAAATACATTTAGAGGTTTGAGTTACTGTAACCGGACAGTACCAACAAATAGGAATAAATTCTCTCAAAATTTGTGAAATTGAAAGTGTATAACCAAAGAGCAGACTTACTGTAATGCATTATGATTTCCACCAGAACTTTCAACTATAAATTTACAGCTAGAATTGTTGATTGTTGGTGGAAAATTACCAAATTTGGCCAGAGTATAGAATATGAGGTGTGCTCATACCAAACAGTGGTGGAGTTGTCTCAGTGACATACAGTATACATAATTAACATACTTAAAGTGTGGTTGTGTATGCTGGAAACAAGCTAGCGAAGTGACAAAATTTGTGTAACAAAGTTAGGCATATATCTAGCAAATTTGAAAAAATTAAATCATACAGGTACATAGTCAAAACACATGAAAACATTAATGATCATTACATATCACCTGCATATTAAAACTACAGAAACAGATGGGAAACTTTTTAACTTTGTCCTTCACCTTCAACGTCTCTCAACAGTTCAAAAATCGAGCAAGATTAATATGATATAAAGGGAGGGGGGGGGGGACACACAGATATATTTACCAACTCCAAAAGTTTCACCTTCATAGCTTCAGGTACTCTCAATTGTTTTACTTCCTTAAGTTTACACAAACTTGAAATGATGTCTTTTCCATCCGTAAACTGCATCTCGCTCTTAACACTTCTCTTTGGGGAGATTGGAAGCAGTTGTTTACATTTCGAAAGTTATGGATTTGGGAGGGGTATTGTTTCCTCTCTTTGTTATTCGCCCGTCCGACCTCGTTTCCAAATATTGTCAACTCAAATATAGGAGGAAGCATTTTTACATCCAACGATTACCGATCAGGCAGAAGGACAATAAAGATCAGCAAGTTGAAAATGTCTCTTCTGGATCTGTAAACCATTGGGTTACAAGTTAAAACAGCTAAAGTAGCCGGCATACCCAAGTTGATGGCACACTTCATTCCTACTTTTTGTAAGAAGCTTATGTGGTTCCTAGATAAATCTTAATGTGGACAAACAATCACTTCCACTATCTCTGACTACTTCATGGGTAACTTTGGACCCCATCAAGGTGTGTGAATTATTGACCTGGGTTCAAAAAGGAACTTACACGACTCAACCAAAAGAAGCCCGTCAGATGCAAACCTGACAATGGATCCCTTGACAAATACCTACCAACTTATGGCTATCACAGATCCCAGTGGTACCCACCTATAGCAGAAGAAAATAAGAGTGAATCTTCGGTGGATACTGAATTCTTTCCAGGCAACAGTCTGAACCTCATGTAGGCACCTTGCCCATAACAGGTATTTGGGACCACATAAAGAATATGTGTATGGAATTATGGCCCCCACCTACGCTGTGCTTGTATATGATTCCTCTTGGGTGCTATACACACTACAAATCTAACCTACCATTGCATCTGTCCATCCCCCCTCCTTCCCTTTCTACACATGATGGGGCATGGCTGGTTCTCTGACATGCAGCGCCTCCCCCTGCTGGCATATTCCATACCTGTGGATGCTGCTTTCCGATGTCCATGAGCAGCTGTTGTATCAGCTTGGCCACCATGTGACGTGGCGTGTCTATCCGAGCTATGAGCTGGGGAATCACCTGATGAAAACAAAACAGAAAAAAAAAAATTAGAAAAATTAAAAGTACAGATATCCATCTGCACAAATTTGGACAAAATTTAATTCAAAACTCTTGTAAAACTACAACAGGCTTAGCTTTATCAAACAGGTCACATTCAACAACAAGCATCAAAGGAGATTTTCTGCTTTTCTCACAAGTACAGCTGTTTCTCTGAGTTTCACACCATACACATGCAATACCGTTTACAAAAGCAGCTCTCTGCTACCATCTAAAAGCTAAAAAAATTGAAAGAAACGATGGATACCCGAGAACCAGTGTATCGCAGGGTACTGGTATTGTCCTTTGTAAGTCCTCAGAAATAAATGCAGCACTTACAGTAATAAGAATTACATTCATGTATAATCCCCCAGGTTACTGACGTCAAGACCTAACAATTCATTTCTAGTTCCTGCTCTCAATAACTTTTTGACAGTTGGAAGAAAAGATCATACAATGGCCGACCTACACTCTTGGACGAAATTGTTGGGACACGTTGCTGTACATTGCAATTATAATGCTAAATTTTAGTGGAAAGGATAATATGAAACCCCGTGGCGCTTTCCAATGTTGCGCTATAGGACTGAATGTACACTGTGAACAGTAATCCTATAGCCAACATTGAAAGGGGGAGGAGGGTGTCCAAAGGTATTTTGTCCAAAATTGTAGCTTGTCCCCAAAAAATGCAGTTTTTTAACAATTCCTTTGAAATTCCAAACATTTCACTAGTTGTCAAGGTACTGTATCTGCATAAAATGCTTGAAACATTGCAAACTGCCATTTACATACCCAAAGACTTAAAAGAATATTCCAGACCATCCCAAACTACATGTCACTAACGAAAAATATTCAATGTGGACCGCACAAGCCATTCTCCCACAAATGCAACACCCACTTTGTCGACAAAGATATCGACACAGTCACCCATTTTACGATAAATACAGTAACTTTTGAGACAGAGTCATGGATAACTCATAGTCACCACATGATGACGTAAAAATCGCACAATAGTTTTATTGTTCCTTGTTTCTGTGCAACCTCTACCTCATAGGCTCTGTCAACCCAATTTCGACGGTTTCAAACAATTCCTATCCATACACCAAGACTTGAAGCAGATTGAAAGTTGTTGACATGAAGTTTCACATTACTAAGGACTTTAAGAGAATATTTTGAATATTGCCTGGTCTATTCTTCTAAAGTTAAATTTTGCAGAAAAATCCAAATACTCTGCTTTACATGCAACCAATCTTCGTTCCTGCAATCGATTAAAATATTTAAAATTGCATCTGAAGATGGGAGGATAGGCCGTGGTCCTCCACATTTTTGCTCTGACATGTCGTAAATAATGCTAACTAGTTTCGTCAAAACAAGTGCCTGTGATTTATTTGCTGCCCCCTTGAACACTGACAAAATCGCTCTGCAAGCTCAAGAGCTCTACACAGCTGTCAAGATGAGGTGAAGCAGTCTCAAGTGCTCTCATCACCGCCTCTGGTAGAGGGGAGAGGATGGAGAGGATGGACACTAAAACAATTGGCCATCAAATATTTTGTTACTATTACAATATGATTAGTCTTTTTTCTGTTTGCATCTTGTTATGCCAGGACTGTTTCTGAAGGCTGATGGCAGTGGTTTGACATTGTTCTCTCGTCATGGGGCTCGACTTGGGCCTCAGCATCGCTGACTAATGTTAGTGAGAGGAAGTCATCAATTTGTGATTAGCCTGATGTTCAATTCAAGACAGGAATAAAACGTCCTACGACCATCGAGTGGGTCAGTGACAAGATGACCACCTGAAGGTCAAACTGAAGGCCAACAAACTACATGATATGTGGAGCTATGGTCAAAGCAATTTATGTCTGGATATTGTGTTTGCCATAAAACAGACGCAAATGAATAAAATGATTCACTGACTGGCTAACAGACTGACAGAATGGCTGACTGATTAATTGATATAAACTAGGGATGAATGTCAGGAATAGACGTCTTGAATTGGAATAACTTATATTGAATGATTCCATGAATGAATGAACTTAACTATTAAATAAACCTACAGTTCAAATATTTAGAATTAAAGCATACTGTTTCCAGAGTTGGCCATCCCAAAGGTCAGGGTAAGGGTAAACTCAATTGAGGAAAATAGTGACGGAACACCGTCTTTCAGGATTTAAAATGACTGAAGTAGCTTCTGAAGGAGACATGGTCACAATTCATGCAGTAGCTTAAATATAATGTCAGGTATCTATAAAATTTTCACCTCATTCCATCCACTGAGCTGCCATGTGGCGGGCATGGTCTATCCATGAGCCAGTTAAAGTAATTTATGTCATATGCACATAGCTGATGTCAAAATGTAAAAAAAAAGGAAGAAAAATTAAAAATGGTTACATTGTGACTTTCCTCATATTGCCATTACTGTGTATGTATGTGTGTTGTCTGACAATCATTACAAAACTAAGGGTCACTTGCATGAACTTTTGGCACAGTAGATGGTAGTGCAGTTGTTGGGCTGAGACAAATATGTGAAGAGTGAACTTAACGTTAAATTTTTGATGTAATTTTTTTTTCACAGCATATATGTTACTTTGTTTCACGGACTACTGTATATACACCACAAATTACCAGCCACATAGTGGGAGTTGACGCTGAAATAATATGTGGCATTGAGCAATACTGGTACTGATGAAAATACTTAGGAGGCAGCATAATAATTTTCTGCTAAGAAACACATCTTTCACACACAAGAGAATTTTTCACAATCTACAACTACCTACAATCAGAGTAAGCATACTGGACATTAATCACCTCAGCTGAGGTCAGGTGTTTTACAAAATCACTTTGCACATGTAAGTCACTTAGAGTACAGTAATACCTGTTGGCCTACATATCTGATTGATTCAAGTTTTGTTTGAAATGATACTAGTGTTGAGACAATCCCCAATGTGTTCATCTTTTGAAATAGACAAACAGATTGGTTACTGTTTATTTTGCCAAGTTCCATACACTGTGGCTGGAATGAGCTTATCGTAACTGCAGCTTTCATATGGCATTCCAAGAAGGTCATAGCCTATACATCACAAAAAGTTTTTCAAGTTAAGATTTCCTTTCAGATCAAAGGATAGCATACAAGACTGCCTGAAGGTCATGCAAAAGATAGCTGACAGACTGACTGATAGCTTAGTAGTCTAACTGGTATCATCTTCAGGCTCCAAGAGTCTCAGGAAAGAATAAAAAATTACTTTCAGAAACTAAACAATGAATAAATGTTTGTGTGCATAAGTTGACAAGGAATGACCAAAGAGTAACTTAACAATCGTAAACTGTCACTACCAACCCAAGCAGAGGACATCACAGGATCAGTTTTCTTAAACACGTGAAGTTGACTCAAAAATTTTGGAGGATACCAGATAGTCTGAAACACAGAGCCTCACTCTCAGTCATATCAGGGAGCCTCAATAAGCAGCCTATCGTGTGTGTATTTCATCAGTCAAAAACAGAATCCTACC
Source organism: Stichopus chloronotus (assembly GCA_021234535.1). Lineage (NCBI taxonomy): Eukaryota > Metazoa > Echinodermata > Holothuroidea > Aspidochirotida > Stichopodidae > Stichopus > Stichopus chloronotus. Next base: position 7,626,538 of record SFZH01000008.1, read on the forward strand.
TAATCATTCAAAAAAAAAAAAAAAGGAAGAAAATACTACTTTTCCATCCTGATCTCTGATGCAATTAAATATTTCTGCCAAAATTAGCAATTCTGACTGGTGCAGTAACATCACATGGAATACCAATCAAGCTTTTTACTCCACACCAAAACAACTTCGACCAAAATGTATATCATCGACACTAATTCGAGCAGGAGCTTAAAATTAAGATATTTACTTTCTGGATAAAAAGTCTCTGCCCAATCTCTCCAGTTTTGAGAGGTCGCAAATACTTCACCACAGTTTTCATGGTGCAGCTAATTAACAAGGTGATTTCTTAATTAACTGGAGGAGAAAGAATAGTGCCTGCACACAACTTTATGCAGACATATTTCAACACATGTAAATTTGCTTCGCCTGTACCGACATCACGGCACCGGCAGAAGATGTCCGTGTGCTGTAAGATCTGTAGGTGGTAGCAGGGCACTGCATACTGACAGACTCATGATCTATAAAAACTACTGTACTGTCCTCAGTGACACAAAATGTTATCAAAAGTTTATCATGTTTTGAAAACGTTGTAAGAATGTTTTGTGCTACCTGGGACGTAGTAGTGCCGCAATGAACTAATGGACTCTCAAGTGATTGCCTCAGTGTACAGCGGCAATGAAGTTTCTGCCAATACCGATTTCCTACCATAATGCCACTTGTGGCTTTGAATCCAAGCAACCATTAAAGCACACTACAGTAAATAATTTGATTGTTTGTTCAAAGTCGTAATTACTCTTTATAATGTCATTAGCACCATCAAAACAAACCGATTGAGCAATAAAGTGTGCACAAAAAAAAAGAAAAAAAAAAACAATGTCTATCAACATGAACATGTACAGTATGGTGAGAGTACAGAGTGATGCCTTAACAGTCAGAGTGCGGTATAATGCTGTTCTGACCTAGACTGTTATGACCAAACCATTGCATCTGGAAGGGTAGGGGCAAACAAAATTTTTTATTTACAGATCGTTACAAGTTTCCGTCTAGCCAGGGTTTTATGTCTTTGTTTTTCGATTAAAGACTACAGTAGAAGATCTATGGAAAGTACAAGCAGGAATGGTACACAAAAATGAGATCGGCAATACGTAGACCACTACACCACAAGATGACAAAGTTAATGTATGCTGTAAACAGGAATGCTTCCAAAGACTGCAGTAGGGATTAATACAGTGATAAATGTTTGATACCAGAGGGCAAAAGCAGTGTAGAGTGTGAGAGTCCAGAGTGAATTTAGAATTGTGCACACTGGTAGGTGAGAGGTGATATCATGCTGATATGTAAACTGACCTGTTTCAAGAACTGGTGCAAAACTACCCACCAGTCCCCATATTCCCTGTCTATGATAAACATTCACTGTCATTGCAGGAGCAGAGATGATGAACACAACAATAAGGGGAAGGTTTTGAAATGGCAATTTGAATGATGTTGAAATGGTCACCGACTGGAGCTGGGCACTTTGAGATGTATTGCAAAAGAAGATCTGAAATTCTGATCCTTCAACAGTCTCACACCATCAACATATCTGATCCAGATATGATCATTTCATTTTGACATATGATAATTTCATCGAGAATATTTATTATAGCTTCCCATCTCTAGTCACAAATTGAGACCATTCACAATCGCTCACAGTCACTCTTCAGTTTTTCTTTACCAAAATATTCATCACTCTGATTGATGACTTTCCTTTGTCGATGATTACCTCAGGTCAATGACTGCCCTGGTCAATGACTATCTCTTGTCACTGACTACCACTGATTGACTACATAGCTGGTCAGTATGACTTCTCCTGGTTAATGTCTACCCCTAGTCAATGACTACCCTGCTCAACATGATTAATCTTGGTCAATGACTATCCTTGGGCAATGACTACCCATGGTCAAACTCTGGTCAACGGCTTCTCCTGGTCAGTGACTACCACTGGTCAGTGACTGCCCCTGGTCAATGACAATCCCTAGTTAATGGCTACCCCTGATGGATGACACCCTGGTAAATGACAACCCCTGGTTTGTGACTACCTCTGGTTGATGACTACACATGGTCAATTACTAGTAAATTTCAACAACTACCCTGGGTCAATGGCTATTCCTGGTAAATGACTACCACTAATCAATAACTACCCCAGGCCAATGACAACCCCTGGTTGGTGACTACCCTGGTTAATGACTACTCCCTGGTCAACGACTACACCTGGTCAATGACTTGTCATTGTCAGTGAATACCCTGGTCCATGAACTTAAAAGGTTAGCATTCATTCGACAATTGACAGATCAGCTGGCAATCAGTGAACAACAAGATCTAAAACTACATCGCAACTTGGCATAAAAAAGAAAAAAGTCAAGTGACACATCCACGAAACAAAACTTGTTCCTATCTTACATCAAAACTGGGAGGATGTAACTAATTGACAACCAAAGTTCTAACCACTGACATCATCTCTAATACAAACATTGGCTTCAAATACTTCCTCCATAGCGATTACTGTCAACACAGAAGTTCTACCTGATTGTACTTTCTTTGTCACCACAAACGACCGCTACAGCAGGTGCAGAAGTAAGCCTGAAGGGGTCCAAATATGCGGCAGAGTTTGCTCGGGGGTGGACCTCGCAAGACAGAGGATGTTAATTTATAAGCTGCGGAAGGAGGCTGGGCTAAATCGCAAGCGTAAAAATGTTTTGAAAACGTAGGAAAAGAATGCTTTGGGGGTGAAAAGAGAGGCTCTGAAGAAAATAAATGCTCCCATTCTTCTAAAAAAAACTCTCCCAGCCAATGTTAGTCAACGTTTTCAGACTTTTCGCTTTTCACACAAATCGTGACGTAACTAAAGGCTACACGGCAGAACATGATTAAAAAGTCACCAAATGTAATTTTTACTTTCACGCTGTCATCAAGTTTATATCTGTTGTGCTTTTTTTTTTTCTTCTGCAAATTAACTTCCTGTGCCCCTTGGAACATGACAGGTGGGAGTAGGTGTTCAAATCAATGATTCAAGATAGATGTACTAACACAGCAACATTTGACACCATGTGACCAACAGTGCAATCTTGGGATTTTTAAAATTGTGACAAATATAACTATAAACAACACAGTATTGATGTGAAGGAGAGTGCAACGGGCAAGGAAAGAGCCAAGCAGACAAGGAAAATAAAAAAACTCACTTGGTTTGGATATATTTACGATTGACGAACTTACCTGTACCTGTCTCCTGGGTTAGGAAGAATGTAGAAGTGGGGTCAAAAGATTACCAGTTATTTCTGGCAGGATAATGGGACATGGAAAAATTGTGTGGAGGCAGGTGAGGAGGAGCAATGTAAATATCCTTCCATTTGTACCCTCGACTGAAACGCAGAATTTGAGAATAGGCCTACCGCCAATTAAACTGGTAAAAGGCATTTTAACACTAAGATGGAAAGACATCACTCTACATCACCACCCAACATTTGAGTTACACTTCCTGGAAAAATTGCAAAGGCCCAAAAGCAATGACAAACTGGACACTACATTTGGGAAAGGAATGAAAAAATCCCAAAGGATGGTAAGAGTTTGAGTAAATGTGTTCACAGCATCACAGTGGTGACTAGCATTCCAAAATTCATTTTACAGAGTCCATGATAAAGTACCAAATTTCATCTAGAAGAACCTCAAGAAAAATGATTTCAACTTTTTTCACCGAATACTCGGACACTTCTATTGCAATCGCAGATGTGACAAGTGTCACAAAGTGTGAATACATAGCTTTGAATCACAAAAACAACAAAAATAAAATGAACTGCTCAGCAATGACTACCAATGGTCAATGAACCAATAAGAAAGATGTTTGTGGTCGATTTTGACCGCATTACATCTGAACAAGCGATTACCTCTGAAGACACATATATAAGTCAATAGTTTCAAACAGCAAAAAAAAAAAACCAGACTGGCAAAACATAAAGCACCACCATTCTCAAATGGGGGTCAAGTCAAAAAAGTAATAGCTGCCACAGATACAATGTCCAAATTGATCAATGACCTCATAACCTACTTCAGCTTCCTCTCAAAGGGAAAACTTGCAAAAATTGTGGACCCACAGGCAAACAGATGACACAAAATTTGTGATCAGTGAATGAAGTACTGCCAAGTCACTGCTGATCTTGAAAAGGTAATTCATTTCATTATCCTCCTGAAGTTTGGGTATTTTAACTTCTACTGAAGATGGCTTTAACTTTTAGGACATGCCTCAACAGAGACCCTGGAACTACTCCTCTAATATCACTCCCATCAGTTCCGTGGTCCCGCATTCTGACTTAGCTGGCCACACGGGAGGGAAAAATTTCGATCCTGTCCAACACCAAAAGTCTGGAGCATGACATTTTACCTTCAGCCAGCAAGAGATATCTCATTTCTTTGGTGTTTGTCCATCCACCTTTGTTTAAAAGCAGCACGTTGAGTTGACATTGATCACTTGGTAAGGATTATGAAGGGCACAAACACAGGGCAACTGCTTATTAGTCAAGTGTCCACATCCAGTAGTTGTGCGAACTGGTGACGTTTTTTTTTAATTTTTGACAAGTGCTGTCTTGTACTGGCTGGGCGCTATGACTTAGTGCTAATGGGAAAAATGTGTCTGGTCACAAATTTTCAAAAACCAAAATTGAATCATCAACAGCTCACTCATTAATGTTTATCTCTATGTGTAACACGGGAATCCTCTTGGTTTGACCTTTTGTCATTATATGTGAAGGAAACTTGACAGGTTTGGAAAAATTTAGTGAATTTCACAAATCAACTCAATGAGGCCCTTAAAATTCAACCCCACAGGAGCTTTCTCACAAATAAGGTTGGACTTTTTCATACTCTGCACTTAGCTACCCTAATTTTGATACAACTGATGCTGTAAAAGTCAGAATCTTAAAGTCAGAATGGACTGCCTTATCAACTCGAAGTCAAAAAGTGTCTGGCTATGGGCAAGCTATTTCCGACATGTACATGTAGAGTATGAAAATTCAATTTGGGGAATTTGAAGTGAAACAAAAAAAAAAAAGAATGTTCTTAGAATTTGCTTTGCTTTCAGCTTGTCAATGATACTGCTTTCTGACAAATTTTCCATCTTTTTGGGAGTTTGAAGATTCAACACCATTGCAAACAAATCCCTTTACTGCATCCATTCTCTATAACAAAAGAAAAAAAAAGCAAAAGAATGCCACAAATTTGGCCAACAGCATAAATTACAACTTTTTCTAAATTTCTACCAAAGTGTGTTTTGATCTGTAAACCAGAACTTTTTGAATTTCAGGAAGTGATCAACACTTCATATCACTAATTGATTCCTTTTTCTTTTTTCCTGCTTTTAATTCATTCAACAGGAATTCAAAAGTACAGCCCTGCTGTGAGTTTCTTCCTCCCATAACATTGGATGGTAACTGGAGTTGAGCGGCTATAATAAATGAAAGACATGGACTGTAAGGTTGAGGGACTATAATAAATGAAAGACATGGACTGTAAGGTTGAGGGACCATAATAAATGAAAGACATGGACCGTAAGGTTGAGGGACTATAATAAATGAAAGACATGGACCGTAAGGTTGAGCGACTATAATAAATGAAAGACATGGACCGTAAGGTTGAGTGACTATAATAAATGAAAGACATGGACCGTAAGGTTGAGCGACTATAATAAATGAAAGACATGGACCGTAAGGTTGAGCGACTATAATAAATGAAAGACATGGACCGTAAGGTTGAGCGACTATAACAAATGAAAGACATGGACCGTAAGGTTGAGCGGCTATAATAAATGAAAGACATGGACCGTAAGGTTGAGCGACTATAATAAATGAAAGACATGGACCGTAAGGTTGAGCGACTATAATAAATGAAAGACATGGACCGTAAGGTTGAGGGACTATAATAAATGAAAGACATGGACTGTAAGGTTGAGCGACTATAATAAATGAAAGACATGGACTGTAAGGTTGAGGGACTATAATAAATGAAAGACATGGACTGTAAGGTGGAGGGACTATAATAAATGAAAGACATGGACTGTAAGGTTGAGCGACTATATTAAATGAAAGACATGGACTGTAAGGTTGAGGCACTATAATAAATGAAAGACATGGACTGTAAGGTTGAGCGACTATAGTAAATGAAAGACATGGACTGTAAGGTTGAGCGACTATAATAAATGAAAGACATGGACTGTAAGGTTGAGCGACTATAATAAATGAAAGACATGGACTGTAAGGTTGAGCGACTATAATAAATGAAAGACATGGACCGTAAGGTTGAGCGACTATAATAAATGAAAGACATGGACTGTAAGGTTGAGCGACTATAATAAATGAAAGACATGGATCGTAATGGGTGATATCCCCAAGAGAGCACAGCTCTTACACATATTCAGTGGCAATTTATTAAAGGTATGAAATGTGGGCTCTTCAGAAAATCTTTTCCTTGCAAAAGGTGTAACGCGTCGACTTTTTCCCACCCCAATCACTTTCTGACCCCATCTCCCTCCTCATAACGTCAGTGGATTGTCACAGGTATCGTCACAAGCTGATGCAACGTTATATAAACAATACTAGTACAAATCACACAGCAGGTACACATCACTTCACACACAACTGAAGTAGATAGGGGGATGTGAAAGAAATCAGTCTTGCTCAAATGCAGAGCAGATCTTGGATACTAAGCCACCACGACCAAGGACTTGCAAATATCTAATACTGTATCAGACGTTTGAGAGTTCTCGATTATCGCCTTTTCTCAAAGCTGGTAGGTATTCAAAATACATGTTTAACTCCTGCATGCTGTATGTTCCTATATTTATTCGTTATTACTGAATGGTTATCATCTCGACTGAACTTCCAGGATCGCTCTCCAAAATCCAAGAGCTTCCCAGACAGGGCCTTCTCCACCTTCTTCCATCAATGCCTGTACATATGGTATGCAGTGGGTTAAAGCGACCACCAGCTCCTAATTAGGAAGTCTTGAAACTTGACCTGGGTCAGTTCCACACCGTATTACAGATACTACCATATGAGCATCGTTGGCCTACTCTTCGTAACTTCACACAGATATTTTACTGCAGCGGCTTCTTGTGTTGGCTGCTGCACACAAATGGGAACTGCTGTAAATCCAATCGACTTTGAAACCAATCAGGAAATCAATTTCCTGATATATTCCAATTACCCTGTCACGACTAATATCCCATCGTCGAGATTTAACGAGTGCCGCGGCTGGCTTGGTGGGGCGATCTCTTCTCCTTGATAGTTGACCATGCTTTCCGTCTTGTTTTTAAGGTTGTAACAGTTGATCGTAACTGCTGTCCATGAATACAGAGATACAGTAAACCTTAAACTAACTCCAAGCTTTTAGGTACAGTACTGAGTCATGGACAACTAAAGGAAAAGAGAGTATACTCCGTCCCAAAGATACAGTTGTGGGTAACTACCTTCACAGTCTTAGTTACTTCCTAAGGGCGGGGGAGGTGGTAGGGGAGGGAGTAGGACAGTTTCGACAAAACTGATTCCCAAATTGTGTTAACACTATCAAACATGCAACAGAAAGTCTTTCTCACACTAGAAATGAGTTTGGGAAACACAAACAGAAGTTGAAACATGGGAGTTGCTTTGAAAATAAAAAAAAAAAACAAGCCATTTTGAGGGTAATAGGCCTCAACCTGAAAAATGAAAAACGTCTTGAAAGGATGGAGCAATGATTTTTCCATGACTATTTCATGATCGAAATTGATGGCGATGATTAATGGCACAACAGTCTGAAAAGAGCTTAAATTATTTTAGCTAGCAGTCTGTTCTAAAGTCCACATCTTTTCCATGCATGCACGATTTCGGCCGTTTGTGTGACCAGATGTTTGCATTTTTGGCAAACGATCGTTTTCTTACACCTCAGTGGTAAACGTCTACAGTTCATCATAATCAGTTCATTCCTCAGTTTGATATGTACACTTTTAAAGATTTCAAAGACTCATGCGGACATCACTCAGGCCCGAAGCAAGTCTTGGTCAAGACTTAGTGTATCTTTCCCGCCCTACTCCCACAGTCCACGATCACATACAGTATATGCCCACAGTGCAATAGTGATAAAATCTGAGGGCGCCCCTCTTCAGATCTGCATTTCCTCTGACCGCATCCGTAAACTAATGGTGACCGGAGCAGTTTGGATATTGGTGTGAGGGCGCTCTGTTTGTACAACATATGCAACTTATGAATGATTCAAACCTGCACAAGTTACTGAAAGAAAAGAAGTACCATCGTCTTATCACAAGACTAGCCCGAAGCTACGTCAGACTCCTAAGGGCAGAGGGCGACACTCAGTCTCTGACACAAAAAAAATATTTTGAATCCTTTTTGTTGCTTAAAACCATGCATTTATGTTGGGGAATTCTTTCTTACATTCTCTAACCTTTTACTAAATGTTTTTTCTTTTCTTTTTAGGGAGTGACACTCCCACGAGTGACTGTAGGTATGATGTCACTACTTTCAGAAACAAACTTTGCTCAAGCAGTGTGTCTGATCATTACACTGCTCCATTATTCTCCCTCTAGTCACTTAATTACACTTCATAGGGAAATCTTGAGTCTTGTGAAATCTATGCTGGGCAAACCATTTTGATGACAAAGACAAATATAGCCCCAAGATTGGTGTTTCCTATCAAGTGAGGATTTCAATCCTGCATAGATCACTACTTACTGCATGGCTGTGTGGATCTGTAACACAGAAGTGCTTGTCTTGTAGCTGTTTGGGAACTGTTGATTGGTTAACAGTGTTCTGGAATGTTCCACTTTAAGGGAAGAGGGTAATTTCCTAAAAATGGATAGAGGTTGACCTATGAAGACATGCTGAGGTATTAATGGTATTACCTCAGAGGTGTCGCCAAAGTTAGTCTGCCAAAGCCCTTTTTTTTTTTTTTTTAAGGAAGTGTAAAACACTTGTTCTGAAAATCACTGGGCATCTTAGTTTATGGCTGGAAGTCTCTGCTATATACACTGACAACGAATGTTAGTTCCACACTTTGGTCGTGGTGATACAAACGTGACAATATACATATTGTCTGCTACGTGGAATACACAAACAATTGGCCTGCCTTCAGGATTTACAGGAATTTCTACACCTTTCTGTTAATAAGTTTGAAGGATTTTATCCCACAAAAAGGTAAGGACTCTAACATTAATAGACAAAATTAATAGACAAAATTCCTACTGGATTTCTTTACTAAAACATAGGCTAGCAAAGTTTCACACTGTACTACTGTACTTTAGAGTTGTAGGCAGACATAAAAATCGTCATAGCCTGATCTGAAAGCCATAATGAATGCTCTAAAGACATAAATCAAGACATGAAACTACTCTAACTTTAGCATTTCATCATTCACATCCAAAAGTCACATGGATTTGGAATATTGTCACAGAAAGGATAAAACAAATTATACCTCCCTCCCCCCTTTTTTTTTTGTTACGAAAAGGTTATGTAAAACATTTATTTCTTTGACTGCATACCTTCTTCTTCACTGGGGTAATACTAATACTTCCCTACAACTTCAGTTTCATTAAAACAAAGTATCTTCAGCAGAAAATTCATTTGAATTGAACATTTTACCCATTTTTTTTGCTTTTTTTTGTGCTCATTTTTTGAATTGTTGACCCCAGAAACTTGTTTTACTATTCTGAAGTGACCATTTCATAAGCTGATTTCTGCTGATTTTCCTTTTATTTATGGCAGGATCACAAATTTTTATTTCTTTACTTTTGTCCATCCTCTAATTTTTCAACACTGCCAAGTTCTTTTCATATGTTACTTATTTCGATGCATGCAAAATCGCTTTAGAACCTGTACTGTGTATTTTCTGATGCATGCATCCAAATGGGACTTAAAAAAAAAAACAGAGAATTTTAAGGGAAATATTGCATTTAAAATGCATCAACTTAGGTATATGAAGGAAATGACTAATCATTTTCAAACCATTTTTGTCTCACCTACAACCATCAGCAATTAAGCTTCATCCCCTAAAAACATTACGCATGAGACGAGTAATGAAAGATGCACCACTTGAATTTTTGAAAGTTTGGGTGAACAAATTACTCTTGAGGAACAAATGACCGAATTTCTATCTGTGAAAAACTCATTTCTAGAAAAGGAGGCTACGGTCCTGCCTTTCTTTGAATAATCTATCATTCTGTGTCCAAAATTATAAGCTGTAAAAGCACATCTTTTTTCCCCGTTAAACGAGCAATGTTTTCATTAAAGTTCAATGGCTACATGGAGTCAAACAAACATCAATTACATCCCTAAATAGTTTAAATGGGTCACTTTGCTTGAAAACTGTCGTCCAGTGACAAAACTGAGAACATTCACGTGATAGTCTCTACCAGTGCACAATGTGTGAGACAACGGACAAATTCACCGCACATGGAGCTGTTGAAGTTACTATATAAAAAGGAGACAGTTTTCTTGTCAGCCAGGGAATGGCTATTTGATTCTGAGTAGATTCTGAGTAGTTGGTAATTTTCATGTGCCCTGCATGGGGGGCCAAAGGGAGGGGGTTCTGTTTCAGAATTCCTCGGTAACTCAGATGCAAAGTAGAGTAACATGTTTGCAGACTGACTAAGAATATTGGGAGGAAGTGGTTCTTCAGTTGTTTTTTTTTGTTTTGTTTTGTTTCAAGGGCAATTTTAAAGTCTTAACATGTGAAATTAGATGACTTAGATGAAAGGGGGGGACTTGCATATTTTGAGGATGGCAACAAACAATCTTTGGAGTCGCTAACACAGCTTGAAAATTCTCTAAGCTGGAAAAATTTTAGCCAAGGACACTTCAAGTAAAAAGAGCAAATATTGACATGAAATTAATGAGGAAAGGCATCATTTCATTAAAACATTTGTGCAACCATCAAGCGTGAACAGTTTCCACATAGGTGCAAACAGGTTATGCACTTCAAGTTGAAATGCATAACAAACACAGCGACCACCCCTTCCATCTTCCAACCTAATTATTACCCTGCCAAAGACATACATGTAGATTCGTAAACAACGTTCACAAATATCATTTTCCAATTTGGAATTGAATCAAATAAATCAAGGAAGGAAAGGCATCAAAAGAAAAAAGGGAAAAGGAAAACCATTCCATTGCAAACATCTCCACAGCATGCAATTTGACCTCATTAGTGGCTTGTTATCTTGAGTACCTGGAAATCGTTACACACTTATTTTGGTATAATTTCCTCACTTCGACATACCAAAGTACGACTTTTGGGGATCCAATATACGTTTCTATTTTTGTCGATTAGCACCTACGTCGGATATGGCCCACAGAAGAACGAGACTCGACTATACATTTCGCCAAAGGGTGGAGGGGGGAGGGGAGAAGTCAAAATTAAACAAACCACAGACAGAGGTACAAAATGAAGCAAGCAAAATTATGAGGAAAAAAATGTGAATAATGTCAGGTAAATGATGGTTGCCATATTGATATGCAAGGTTAATACAGCAGTCTGAACTGGTTTTACACAAGTCAAGGTTTTGTCAATTTTGTATTAGTCTGGAGCACAGTATTTTTAAATGGGCTCATTGAGTTGATCCCAATAAGTTTGTGAGAATTTTGACAGATACCTGAACATGACACTGCTTATCATTAGTCAAGTTCCCAATCCCACAGTTATGACAACTGTAATTTTTTTTTTTAAATTTTTAAGCCTAACTTGCACTGCTTGTGGGCATATGAATAAGTTCCAATGTAAGAAGTGTCTGGTCACGAATTCAGAAACAAAATTGTATCGTTAATTTTTCACTCATTAATGTTTTTTGTTATGTGAAATATTGGAATTCTCTTAGTTTGACCATTTGTCACGAGTATGTTAAGGAAACTTGACAGATTTGGGAAAATTTTGGTGAATTTCACGAAACAACCTAATGAGCCTCTTTAATAAACATGATGAATACAGCAGCTGGAAAAGGAAGGGGAGCGGGCAGCAGACACTCAATATTTCTTCATTTTTACAGACCAAACTACGAGTTCTCGATTCAAGATATTTATTTCGCGCATTGAAATCATTCAACATGTACACATCATTTCCTCATTTTAAACAGAGAAACTCAGGATGTAAGTTTTCAGTTTTCAGTACACGACAACACAATTACAATGTAAGCTAATCCTCACATGAAGAAGGGTGATGAAATTTGCAATTAAGAATGATCAGAGAAATGCCGAGGCAATCTGTCTGTAAAAGAAACCTTCACCCAAAATGGAAAGTTCAGGGAAAACTTTGTTTAGGACATTTGAAGAATTTGAGCTCTCGCCATACAAACACCCCAAACTTACAACCATCGTTGTTTCACAACAATGCACGTCATTGCGATACTTAGGGAGATCAAGGTGAGCCAAAACAGTATAGCTCACAGGAAAGTATATGTTACCATTATGGCTACAAAGCGTAGAGCAAAGGATTATAGTTCAGGGAATGTACTGGAATGATGCAATTTCTGTTCCAGCCCAACGAGGAACTTGGAGGAGGGAGGGTGTTCCCCACAACTTCCTGGCATGAGTATTCATGAGTGACTATGTGAATATAGTACCATGTTGTAAAAGAGACTTTTACACACTTTTCTGCACTCTTTCCCTCTAAATTTTTGAGTCTACACAGGCCTGGTACCCTGCAACGGTTATAGAATAGACACTGCCCTGTACAACGTCTGAACTTTCGGTCCACGATGATCTACGTCAACATTAAATTCTACTAAGACCATTGAAAAACTATTCAAAATGATTCAAAGCGTGAACAATGAAGTTTCCGATGCTATTTCTGAAAAAAACAAAGGGGGCGGGAGGTAATCCCATTATAATTTCATTACACTTTTTTCCCCCGATAGAATCACATCGAGGTTCAAACCCAGACCGGAGACGTAACCCACTGACGTGTATTTGTACGAGGAAGATCAAACGACTCTAATAGGTGCCCAAAGGAAATAGCTAATGACACTTGGCTGTCTATATGGCCCCAAATACATAGTAAAACAAGGTCACCGATAAATCCACCCAGGGACGGACAAAGCCTCTTTACACAATATTACCATGTACAGTGCAAGCACCAGGTGTGAACCCATGCAAAACACACAGGATAGCTGTACACACAGAGTGACCACTACAAGCTCATCATAAAGGCAAACTTGAATTGTTTACAGGGAAAATTGGAGCTGGGGAAAGAGGAGGAAAGATGGATGGACAAAATACCAGAAACATTTGCCTTTGCTCTCACAATGAGCAATGCTGTTAATGATCGACATCCCCTTCGCCTAAACGATGGGGACCTTTTCCAATGATTCTTGCTGGTTCCACTAAAAGGTGCAAACTTGTAAGACATTCTGGAATGTTTCTGTACATAGTGCATGTGGCATTCAGGCGTTTGAACATGAAAACAAGGTAGCCAGAGTGTAGTGACGAAATGCATCATGAATGTTGAAAGACTTACGACCACGTATCCAGTCACACCCTAAACGGGGAGATAAACCAAAATATCTAACATGTATTGGAGAAATATTCATAGTGCTGACACTGAATTAAAAGGGTTAATTCTCAAAGAGGACCTTTAACTGATGGAATTTCAAACCTCTGGTGGCCCGTTATCTTGTTCACAACTCTGACATATAAGTGTTTGAAGAATAACTTCCCCTGTCAAAGGATGATTTCCACTTGCCTCAAGGTTACAAAAATGTCATGTGATACTGGCCAAATTGCTGTGAAAAATCTTTGTTGTTCTTTGAAACTGAATGGCTAACTTACTTTGAAATTTGACGCTGGTGAAAATTTAGAAAGGGTTAATTGAAGATTTACCTTGAAATATTGCAGATATGACAGTCACTTCTTTTAAAATTACCACAATGTTTCCTTTAAGACAGGCAAGATTGTGATGAAACGACAATGGAGATTCGAGTGTTTGTGCCTGCGATACAAATTTCCCATAATGCAATGGCAATGTACCATCTTGAATTAGATAATTCTTTAAAAATTCGTAACTTCAAAATAGAACTTGCTACTGGGGTATGTTGTTCACCGATAAAGTAATTTTAATGAAATATCAATCTTTCATCGGTGGCCGATCCCTTCAACAGAGGCAACCAATCCAAAAATTTCATATCTTTCAACTTGTGTGACAATGTATTAATTATAAGGATGGAGCAGTCCCAACTTTATAGCTTTGATATGTCTAAGAATAAGTTAATCTAAACATTCTGGTTAAACTTCCATTCAGTTCCCACGCGTGATTCTCGAGATATTATCAGTTGAACTTGCCCCTTTTGCAAGCAGCTGTGAACTTGAAACAAGCAGGAGTGACATCATCTCTTCACAGCAATGGGGAGTCTTTTGTTTTCTTCATTATTGTATTTATTATTTTGACGTTGAAATCAATAGGTTGTCAGCTCAAGTGCATATTATGTGAAGGTCGCAAAGTCTCATACCTCTAATACATTTACAGTATAATTGCAATAGATAATGAAATATTAAATTTGGTGTAAAGTATAAAGAAAAACAGAAAATGCTTTATCAATGTGAGAAGGTGGCATCACTCCTGATCGCTTCAAGTTAACTTTCAGTCACAAATGTGGCAACTTCAACTGCTCGTACCTTGGGAACCACACATGGGAACTGAATTGAAGTTTCACGACAATGGTCAGACTTATCAACTCTTCAACATATCAAGGCTATATTTGTGGCTGGACCATCCTTTTGAGGTGAACCTCACATACATAACCTTAGATCATCTTAGGGTCCACAAAGCTCCACACTACTCATCATTATGCACCCTGCATACTTGAGTGCATGCTGTGGGTATGTGAGCTCCGTGAGGCCAGGGGATATGTGCACTGGAGGACGGTTCATTACTGTTTGGTTGCTATCCTCTTTAAAATGATGGACAAGAGCTGGTTCTAAGATGATCTAGGGCTGGATTTGCTACACTTCCCGAATTAATGCTGTACCGCACATACATTAAAATTCCTAATTGGACAGCCGTCAACTTCGAGAACCGGAACCGACTATAAGACATTTACAGTAGAATTTCTATTCTTACACAGCAACCTTTCCACAACAACCGTTTTGCCTGGGCCTTGGAAACAACCACCTTTTCCTTTTTTTTCTCTAAATTAACTTTCTCGACACGTCTTGCATGCAGTTGCCCTGAGTCGAGGCAGTTTTAAGTTTGCAACGAAGACGCCCTTTAGCAGGAGAACAGATGAAGTGAAATAAATTCAGACTTGAAATGTGTTACCTGATAATAGTTATACTTTGTGCCTACAGTTCCTAAAGTTAGTACTGATAGCCACGGTGTAACAGCGCTATCACAAGGACGAGAACAAAATGGCAACAAACAGACATACAGTATTAAAACCAGACTACGTCACTCATTTCTTTTTATTTCCTTTCGTTTATGAAGAAAAAGGAAGGAGGGGGCAAAAGTAAAATGGTGGCAGAAAGGGAATTTACAGTGGGGAGGGAAAATATACCCTTGGTTGAAAGCTTGTTTTCACGAGATAACATCACTTGGTCCAAACTTCTGTGCAGCAGATTTATCAGATGCACATCTGTAGTCTAAGGTAGACTTTCCAAGATAGCTGCTGGAAAGGTGAAAATAATTGGTGGAAACTGAAACCCTGAG
The DNA here is from genome assembly GCA_021234535.1 of Stichopus chloronotus. Lineage (NCBI taxonomy): Eukaryota > Metazoa > Echinodermata > Holothuroidea > Aspidochirotida > Stichopodidae > Stichopus > Stichopus chloronotus. Next base: position 7,642,213 of record SFZH01000008.1, read on the forward strand.
ATCTACTGACTGCAGGCAACACAGGATCACTGCGAGAGAGACTGCTGTGCTGAAAACCTCGGCAATATCGACCCCTGGGGTGAAACCATTGAACAGCAATCAGCTAACCTGGAACATTATTAAGCAATCTGAATACACCACCCGCATGTTGATCTGTCCTACCATCACAACTTTCGTCAAAGTCATCTGTCATGTCATTTTGAAGTTCCGATTGAACAAGATCCACTTTTCTAGTGAGACAAAATGGACGATGAGATTTATAGGGGAGGGTGTTGATGGGGGGAGGGTACAGGAAATACGGATTGGCAGCCTCTGTGGTTGTCCTTGAGAAAGGGAGAAAACTGATGGAATCACTTCATTGTCAGCATCATCACGATTAGTTCAAAATTTTGTTTTCTGCGAGAGACCTCCTTCAAAATAAAAGTGTTCAAACTGGCCATTCAAGTGTATTCCTTCATTTCTTTTCACTCTAAAAAGTTGCATCCTTCCTCACCCTCTCCCAATGCCCCTTTGTGGTACAAATTAGTAAAATATCTTAAAAAAAAAGCCTCCCAAAAATGTATTGGGGTTATTTTTACTCAAGTCTTGCTTTGCAGACCATTACTGTATAAGCAACCTTTGAGCTTTTCTGATTCGTATCCTACATTCCATCAAGTTTTGTTGACCACCCAACAGCCAGGGTTTGTAAGCTGCAATTTGACCAGTCCAGTGTTTCAACTAAAATATGAAACGTTGTCCTAAATCACAGAAAAAAAACCCCAAAGAAAACAGACTCCAGGTGAAAGTTGACTCAGGTGATCAAAATGCCAATGCCAAGTCCTTAAACATAAACACCTTGAAGTCTCACAGCTTTTAATACTCCAGCAACCTTGGAAGTCCACTTTAACTGGCTGAAGTACTACAACCACATAAAGTGTACAATGGGCTATCTATTGCCTTTCTATTGCCTTTCCATCACCACGATTAAAGCTGGATTGAACACAGTACATGTTAGTCTTACTGCGTAATGGAGGGCTGCTGGCAGAAGTTATCTGGTATAAAGCTTAGAAACGTTATCACGAGGTGAAAAAGGAAGGGATAAAGCTGAACATGTTTTGCTCATTATAGATATATACCAAAGGCAAGAAATAAAGCACAACATGTTTTGCTAATCACAGATAAATACCAAAGGCGACGGTATTGTAAATTTTCAATACGCTAGAACTGAAGGGTACTTCCTTCTGGGAAAAATTTTATCCGTGAGTGCCATCAGCACATAACTAGACCAAGGAACGAAAAATCACTGTGTTAAACGCAGTTTGTGTAAGCTTTGCCACACAGTAGTTGCAAATCAATAAAACTTGAGAAAAAAAAAAGAAGAAAAAAACTTGGAAATAAAAAATGCAGTTTGGCACTGAAACTAATAAAAGAGTTGTGTCTCCTTAAGTTGCACAAATGAATTTTATTGAAATTAAATCACACTTTGCACTGCTTTTGGTACATACTTGAGTGAGTGAATTTTTCAACAAACACAATGCAACATTTGTTTTAACATCTGCTAATCACAATGAGGTGACTGCTGGTCAATTATAAAAACGATTAGCAAAAATCTATTAATCAATTTTTCACACTGGTTTGTCCCTCGTAAAATGGACTCCATTTATTTTTCAAAGACTCTTTGTTCATACCTTCAACTGGTACTGTATGTACAGGTACTGCATGTAAACACCTAGTCACAATCTGTGTACCTTTCATCATATTGGGTATCATTGAATTTTTCACTCAGTGTAATTTTTGCTCAATGTATTGGTTATTGACTGGTAGGAATGGATAAAATGTTTTCTTTGTTCACTTCCATCAAACTCAGTCAGTGGCCTTAAACTACAGACAAGGTGCTATGATACAAATCACACTACACCTTCAACTTCCAAATCATTACCTTTTCCTTTTTCAGCAGATTCTTAAAGGACAATCTCTGAGGCAAAGAGGACAAGCTTGCAGCAGGAGGCAACTCAAGACAGTGAGAGAAAACAAGCAAAGACAAAAATCGAAGAAGAGGATACATCACAGGCTGAGACGAGAGGAAGGGAATTACCGGACAAATTGGACTGAAGTGTATCAAAGTGGCAGAAGAGAATTTCCACCGACAGAAAGCGAATCCACGGTAGAAACTTGCTTCAAGGAACGTCCGTCGCCCAAGCATCAATCGAGTGAGTTCGGACAAGAGGAAAAATTGTCTAATACCATCCAGGGAATACAATTCAGAGTCCTTTGAAAAATTTTTTACAAATGATAACAAGGAATACCGGCAGTTGTAAGGACAGGCACAACCAACGTAAAAGTCAAAACCTCTCTAAGGAGCTTTAGAGAAAAGGGATTTTAAACGCAATTAAACACGGCGAAAGAAATTGGAAGATTTTCTTTTGTAAAACTTTTTTTACCTGAAAACACCTGGCTATCAAGAAAAACAGTCATATCAGGTTGCAGAGAGCCACAATATTAGGGATGAGGGACAGTGCTGGATATCTTTCTGTCAGAGGGCAGGTGGCCTTTTGATTTTTATCTCAAAAAACAATTGCCTGTTCCACTCCATTTAAGTACTTCCAACTTCTCCGTCCTGCTGTATCTATCACACCCCAGGAAGCAGCAGACCCTTTTTCGAGTTGGAACTTTGAAGTAAATAAACATTAAATAGCCTCCTTCCTACAACACTTACACAATTCCGGCAGGTCTTACATGTTGCACTAATAGGAAACAAGCTATGTTAATATGGAAGTATTAAAACTCACGATCGTTCTATTAGTTGGTTGTACTAGGACCCTATGCATTAATGAGATGGGGTCCATAGTGCTAGATGGAAAAAATGAGCTCAAGTCATGCGGGGTTATGCAAGGGCCACCCGGAGCTCCCGGTCCACAAGGAAACCCCGGTGCACCTGGTATACCAGGCATACCAGGGAACCATGGAACTTGCTGCATGGCCAATGGTGGGAATGGTGGAGTTCATGGAACGCCAGGACTACCAGGACCAAAAGGTGATAGAGGGCCCATGGGACCTGCAGGGACTCCAGGTCTGGATGGACGGGTAGGTGAAAGAGGGCCCGCTGGAGAGGGCATGGACAGTGTGATGCTCAAAGTGGCCTTCTCTGCAGCAGTTACACAGACGATAAGAGCGGGGAGGAATTCGGACAAGGTGGTAGTTTACGATGAAGTGCTGACGAACATCGGTGGCTACTTCGATGGAGACACCGGCATGTTTACGGCCCCAGCGGATGGTGCCTACGTATTCATGATGAACATCCACCGGGCTGCCGTCACCAAGAGCCCCTACGTCAAGCTAATGAAGGAGGGCGACATGCAGGTCAGCGTGTACGACTACGGCACCTCCGATGCCTACGACACGGCCAGCAACAGCGTGATCCTGGAGCTGGCCCAAGGGGAGAGAGTGTGGCTCCAGTTGGACCAGGGGAATGAGATCAATAGTAATGATAACCGCTACACCACTTTCTCTGGCTACATGCTGTTCACGACATGATGAATAAGTTGATATAGTAATCAGACTCACCTTTAATTTTACAATTTGAAAAAGTGAAATATGCAACCTCGAGGAACTCACGCACGGTGTCATTTCCAGCATTACAAATCCTTTAATCTTCCAGAAGGTCGACCGACATGTTGAGGTTAGATGGCGGACAGAGGAAACCAATTTACTTGGAAGCGTGTTTCGATTCCTATTCGACTGGTGAGGTAAACGACATGGAACAGGAAACAGAAACTTTCAAGATACATTCATGTCCTTGCAAAAAAAAAAAAGGCCCTTTTGGAGCTATGCTTGGGAATGGTTTGAACGTACACAGACACAGAGCTGTTTTCATACTGTAGGGCTATTAACTGGAGGTACTAGCATTGGCTTTTACTAGTGCATGTATGATATGTGCAAGTGCAATGTAGAATTAGCTGGCGTGTGACACCTTCTCACATATTGGCCAACCTGGGTTAATACTTGGGAATTTTTTCTTGCAGTTTATGATATTGCTTACATTTTGTAAACAGAATACCTCATTTCAATTGAATAATATATATCATGTCATGCACTGGCAAGCTAGGACAGAGAGCATGTGACTAAAAAGTTATTGATAATATTTTGAAAGGCAAAAACATCACACAGTGGAGCTCTCTGCTGTTCTGGTAATGTGTTACTGTAACAGTTTGGCGACCATATAGTGCTAGCACAGTTACGTGGGCTTTAAACTTTCCCTTGATAGAATGATTAATGGTGTTACAGGTATATGTTTAACAATACCATATCTAAATCCCGTCAATGTCCCGTCAATGTACACGAGAAAGGTCTCAAGGCCACAGTAGGCCACCAGTAGATCTCAAACTGGTAACGAGCTAACGTTTGGAAGCCAATAGCAGAGACCACTGAATTGGTTTAGTGGAATTAAGTTCCTTGTCTTAGCTCACATAGACAAACCTGGAGTGCTGACTCTGGTGTTAAAGGGTAAAACAAAACCCCATTTATTATGACATCAGACAGATAAAGTCACATCTTTGACACACTTGTTGAGAAATGAATACGACAAGGTCAAACTCACCAACAATTTGACCTCCTGGAAGCCAATCAGATCTGTCACTCAGATCTTGGTCAGTAGGAGTCTCTCTGCAACACTGTAAACATTATTAAGTACAGACCTTGCCGATTAAGACACATTTTTTTTTCACACATTTTATCAACATAGTGAGGCAAGTGTGACAGAACTGCATAGACTTTTAAACAATGTTCCACAAAAAAATACAAAGAAAAGATAAGAGACCAAGAGGAAATCCTTCAGAAGTTGTTCGAAACACTCGGCAGTTTCGGAATGTACAGAACACCATTACAGTCATGCACAACATAATAGCTTAGTGATTAATAATAATAAATGTTCTCATGTAAGGTCAGTCGCAATGATTTCTATCCTTTTAAAAGTTATACATTTTATTCAATTTACAAATTAAAATGATGAGGGAAAAAACATATGGGACTTACCCACCAACAAGATCGGATAATGTATTTAATTGATCTTTATTTAATATTTAACTTTTTCTTATATTTGTAAATAAAGTATATATTTGATTATTACTGTGCCACAGAGAGGCAGCTGTGTAGGATAAGGGGAAAAATGGTGGCTGCAGTGGTCTTTGGACCTTAAGATATTCCATAAAAAATATGTCACTATAAAAATAAATTAAATTTTGAAGTGATTTGTTGCTTTCATTCAATGACTGAAAAGAAGAATGGAATAAAGTGCTATTCTTACTGTGCATAATGCAAGAGGTAATTTTATTACAATCCAAAGAAGGCAGGGCAAGATGGTGACTCATTCACTACAGTTACAGACATTTAGCAGGGGCATCATTCTCTGCAGTAACAGAGCACAAATATATTTGGCTAAAACAAAGAGGCTTCATGCAAACTGCTGAGTGAGAAAAAATATCTTTTGATGATTGTTTCACTGGAACCACTTGGAAACAAAGTACTTATTATACAACACTGAATGCATATACTGATGGGGTGGAGTGGGGTAGGGTGGGGTTGGGTACCAGGTGGGGTGGGGTTCTGCACCAGGTGGGGTGGGGTGAGTTGGGTGGTAAAGGTCAAGAAGAGAGGAAACATTGCTGGCTAATCAAGACTGATGAAAGGTTTAAGTGAAACAATTTGCATCAACAATATTCTATTAGGTGATGGTGCTCTGGATTCCTAACAGCTGAGGAGACGAGGCAGTCAGAGAAGAACATAATGAATTCACTTATGTTCTACTAAGTGTCTCACAGAGGAATATTGTACTTCCCTGTACAAAGAATAAAATAACACAGTGCAACATAATGATTATTGAGCATGAAGGACTGAAGAAACTTCTCAATGGTTGGTAATGACAACAGGGTGAAGTGAGAGGTTGTTTACCTCACCGCCCAATGTCGACATAAATTTATGGTCATTATTTTATAGCAAATGTTGCATGTTGCAAATGTTGCCAATTTGCGATAAAAACAGAAGCAAGATGACAACACTATTCTAAAGATGGTGATACTTTAATAGTAATAAATCAAAATTTTAAGTTTTGTTTGAATTTTGTTTTACTAAGGACTATTTAATGTCTTGCTTCATTTCTGTTCTCAATGAAATACATTTTTCTTTGAGAGTCCACTCAGTCTTGTGGATGCTACTGCTTACATCCAGCTTTCTTGTCATTTTAAAACTCTTGCATAAATACCTTCCAGCTGACAACAGATACAGATTATGTAATATTTATGATGTAATCTGAAGTATTTAAAAAAAAACCTCATGAATATTCAATCTCTGACGTGCAATGCGTATTTTTCTGAACCTTGTCTGTCTTTACACAAATCACAGGTAAAACAAAGTTGTTCCACGTTGTAAAGCATCTTTCGAAAAGGTATGAAGTTTGTCCCACTTCCCATCGCCACTTGGCATCACATGAAAAGTAGCATCCATGAATCAACTAGTGACTGCTCTAGTACAGACATCTTTGACACACACTGTATTACCGTTGATGATGCTGAGTGGAGTTACGTACCAGAGTCTGTGAAGGAAAAGTACTTCACTCTGACTTGAAGTTCAACATTGTGGCAACACCTTCCGAATTTTGGCATCCACATCCCAGCTTGTTGACCTCTGACTTCACAAAACGTACCGTTTCTGGTATGAGATTTGACACGACCTTCAGATCCGGACTGTTACTGAAAATGGAGGGGTAGGCCTTGGTTCAAACTACAATAGTTGCAGATATCCACTGGCTGTCACCAGTTAAGGCTTTCTTTTCATTATTTGGGTGCTGAACTGATTTTAAACATAAAATTGTACATAAATCTACTTCAGTTTTCAAACCAGGACAGGAGACATGAATGATTGGCTGAACTATCTCTACTCGTCCAACCAGGTTACAGTATTGAACCATCCACCGGCTATCTTTCACCCACATACATCACAAAAGTTTACGACGAGAAAATGCTGACGTTAAAGCATGCTCGGGATTCTGTGGACGAAACATGCAGTATTTATCTTTTCATTAAAAATTGTGGGAAGAAGTCTGCCAATACTAGATCATCATCTTTTTGAATTGCTTCCTCCAGTGGCGGTCGACCAAATGCTAGTGCTGTCACGACCACTTCCAACCTGATAGGGCTTGTCAAGTGGAACGGCCATCCTTAGAATTGTCTTCCTGCGTTGCAGCCTTCTCTTCAATTTCTTTCCTTCGAATCTTTGTAGTGATCTTTGAAACAACACCCACCAGAGGTTAGGTTCAACATACAAGAACTTCTGCTCGATCGCTTCCTGAAAAGTGTGACCCCCAGGTAATTGAATCTCCTTTTGAAAAGATATAATCTTGGTGGAAGAGTTAGCGAAATCACGTATTTCAGAGAACGTTTCCCGTCGATCAGGTTGCAGGGGGGATTAAAAGGTGATGGTCTGATATCAGGGTACGTAATACTTGCAAATTAAATTCGAGAATTATTTTGCACACGACATGTTTGAAACAGCAAATATCTTGGTATTTTGTTTCTATAGTCTTTACTTTGTATGACTAGCTCTGCCCAGTCAGAGCTGCAATTAAATAAGCAGTATGCTTCCACAATGACATAACCAATGGTTGTCAAGTCCAAAGGGTAGAAACAAAATGTTGGCAAAACTGTTACAAATACGTTTTATTTTTCCATAGAAACAGCCAATACACAAAAGCAACCTTCAACATAACGGCCAAAACTTCCTCCCTGCTACCCAGAAATACAGTGAGCTTCTGATAGTGCATACCAGTACTCACCTACGATGACAGGCAGGGTTGTAGCTAGAGAAATTTTAGTGCCTGGCTGCAAGTAAGAGTACCAGCCACTTCTGGTGGGGTCGAGAGGCTCACACCAGAGCCCCGTACCAAGGTGGGATACAGGGAGCGGCACCCCTGGAGCACTCTCATGTCTTGTAAGCACTCTTATTGGGAAGTACTCCCACAGTCTTTGACTGTGAACTCAAAGGGCCACTTCGCCCATGATATTAACTACACTTTGCGAAGTTACATAGTGCCGGGCAGTAAGGCGTAAACTGACCATGAATCCCGTGAATTACAGGTCCTGGGTGGGACGGCCCGACACCGTCCACTGTAGTTGCAATCCCGATGAAAGGCCAGTACAGAGTACAAAGCTATGATTTTTGCCGAAACATTCTCATGCTTTAATTGGGGGATTAGTGGCAGGTAAGTACTTTACGACAGACTGGTTTTCTCTTTCCACAGGGACAACTCAATGATGAAGGTAACATTAGGTCAGAGAGATAACATTTGAGAAACTGTCCTGCCATCAACCAGCTGACATTTTCAAATTTCAACACTGCAAACATCCTGGCAGGAATTAAAATCACATAACCTAGCAGATATCATGCTTCAAAGACATCAACTGATGGATCTTGGTCATTTCTAATCATAACCCACATTCTGATTATCCTTGAAGCTGCAACTACCAGTCTGTTTCAATGACCTAACTTCACCCTCGATGGCATCAAACGAGTGAACCTTGATCGCACTTGAATCACACATCCCTTACCACTCAAACCGAACAGAATGGCAACAGAATTCTTGAGCAGTCGATTTTTAGACAACAACACAGTTCATCAGGCCTACTGACAAATCTTTGAGAAGAAACCATGGAAGGAAAAGGAAGGTTGCAAAAGACAATTCAATCTATTTGTTTCCATGACAACAAAATCCATCAGAATTTCTGCCAAAGTTAATCACTTGGGTCCTTGCATGGTCACAGAACTAGTTTGTCCATAAGTTTCACTTCCCGTTTTTGGAATTAAACAGGAAATTATTCTGGTCATTTTTGCAAAATGATAGCTGTTAGGTTGTTTGGGACAAATAACATTTACAGAGAGTTCACATGAACTCTGGATGTCCTTATCCAAATGAAAACCCCTTTTGATTTTAAACTTTGTATGATTTTTGTGGCAATTAAAAGTGGAATAAACAGAAATGTTAAAAGTTAGCATCAACTACTGCAGTAGCCACAAAAAGCATAGTAATGCTTTGTAAAAACAAATGTCAGAACGCTTTCACTCTTTGATGAGGAAAGACTTTAATATTGTATAAAGCAAACTCTCACTACAGTCATGAAATGCTTGTCCTCAAGTTACACTAGCAAATATATCACAAAGTTGGTAACCTTTTACAGTTCTTTTACGTTGACATTTACATTTTGAAGTATCCCTAACATACTTGATCTACCAGCCAGACAGCTTCTGCATCTTAGAATAAAGAAGATGTGGCAATAAAAGGTATGAATTGTCCATGAAAAAACTTCTGCCAAAAAATATTCTTCCTTTGATTAAATTATTTTATTTACTATTATTATATATTATTATACTATTTAAACTATTTTTGTTTATTTATTTTAGTTCCATCAAATGCAAACCAATTCTGTTCCCTTTGCAGTCATCGAGTTTTTCATCTTGATATTACACTAGGGGGGTCCCACAGTAGTCACTGTAATACATAAAGTCGACATTTCTCCTGCAATTTCTGCACAAGGCACACTCAACACATTATCAAAGGACCTTCCCAATGCCTTTTTTTCCTAACTGTTCATAACTAGGCAAAATTTTGTCGCAGAAAAATCTTTCACTTGGCCGAGGCGGATGAGGAGCACCTTGAATTGTCAAATTTTGTATCTACACGGAAGGTATTCCAGAATCGATACAAAGGATATCACAGCGACTAACTTGGCAATAGCATGAGAGTGAGGGACTGAATGTTGTGAGGAGGAAGGGCCTAATTTCCTGCCACACATCAGCAACAGATCTTTTTGCACGTAATCAGGTGAAAACTGTCAGGATGACCAGACAATGTAAACGCACTACTCATCGTTTGGTCATTTGAGAACTTCTTAATTAAAGCTACTGGTGTTAAAATTGGATTTAGTAGTGATGACACATAATGACAAATGAAAGGTGGTATGGCTTAATTACGGTGGCCAACGAAGAAAGCAAAATTGTAACATCGCCTGCTTTCAATGGTTTGCACTGACGATGCAAAATTAGAATACTGCCTGCTCTCAACGGTTTGAAACTGACGAAGCGATATCACCGGATCTCAGGGGTTGCACTAACAAAGCAAAATTGTAAGACAGCCTAGTCTCAATGGTTGCACTGACGAATCAAAATTGTAACATCGCCAACTCTCAATTGCTTGAAACTGACAAAGCAAAATTGTAATACCACCAGCTCTCAATGGTTGCACTGACGATAGAAATTGTCTTATCCCCTGCTCTCAGTGGTAGCACTGATGTAATTTCATACAAACATCCTCAGCCTTCACATCCTAGTCATCATCATATCCACTCCTACTCTACCCCTTCAACCACCATTTTCCCACCAACCCTATCTCCTTGGACTGAAGAAAAAGAAAGCATACTTGAAACAACCGTGAGCCAGTTACATGCCAGTCCAGGTAAAAATAACAGTCTGGACTAAAATAATTTCAGGCCAAACTAGCAGGTTTATGACATATATAAAAACCTTTTGGTAGTAATTCCATTCCTATAATTTGCTTCTAAGATGCTGACAGATGAAGTTGCACCCTATTGCCTGAACAGAACCAAACCAGTGTAACTGCACAATTTTGCACAGCGTGACGTACCCCAAAGTTTACTACATCCCAGGATGGTGAGCAGACAACAGGGCCCATGACGATGTATGGCCCTCAAAGCCACTTCAGACAAAGGTTAGCCCACCCACTTCAAAGACCAAAGCAATAATTTCATTTTGCTTTCTCAGTGTACAATAAAGTTATTCATGCTACTTGCTTGACGTTCACTCCAGATGCCGCTACACTGTAAAATGGTCTATTTGAAAATGAGTGTGACTTTTGCCAGAATGCAGAGAAGTTTTCCCATTTCCAGTACATCCAAAATTTATTTTGACTTGAAGGATCTACCTGAATTGTGACAAGGTTTCTCATCAGAAACCAAGCCATGATACCTTGTCACCATCCACCATCGACTGACTGCAGTAAGATCGTGAATCCCGCTTTAGTCGAGACGCCAAGCACTCTCACAGACGGTTCAGTTCTGTGAAAATCTGATACAAACTGATCTCTGTCCAGATTTTCATTAAATCGCTGTTTTGCCGACCAGAATAATTTTACCTTTCATTCTGCCATTAACAGCAGAAATGCATGCAACCCCAGGCAGATCTCAACAGCAATGCTCACCATTAAAACTATCCATCCAAGCTCTAGATAAAAACAATAGCTTGATCAACCCACCCCCAATTCTCCTCCTTCTCAAGCACTTCACTTCCTACTGCTGCTACCAAAATTTCTACAAAAATATTAAAAACACAAAAACTACATATTTGCAAAGTTCCATCTTCAAGCGTTTATGACATTTACATACAAACTATAAAACACATTTAAGATTGCTGAAAGCATGGATTTACCAGGTGAGCTGTCTGCCAACCTAGCCTACCAATGCCACATTGTGTGCCTTCTACGCACACATTCTAAACACAGTAACCACAATACAGAGTATCCCTTGCCCTTTGACCACCCTCCAACAACCAGAATCACTTCTGCCCAGATTCCTGGGCACATCCCTGCAACAGTGATACCTGACAGACATTTTAAAGCTATGCCTGCCTCAAGTTTCTTCCGCCATCTTAATACCATCATTTTCTGGACTAGAGGAAACAAAAACCTCTGTATCTGTTTGTTTAACTCAGGCAACGACCCTAACACTTGTCTCCAGGAGGATGTACCGACATGGTGCGATCACTTTTGCGTTTATTTATCTCGTCCAAAAGTTGCCCCCAACAAGATGCCGCGGCGATAATCTGATAACCTTTCCAGGTCCATGTACGGTAACTTTGAGCCTATTAAGTCTGAAGTTGATCTAAACAGCAGCTTAAATGTTTCCCATCATCAAGACAGACATACTTTGTTAACAAACCCAAATTTTGGGAGAGACGTGAAAAATAGGGGGATATCTCAAACGGACAGGTAGTCGTCGCAAAGACTTTTACATCATTTTTCTGTGCAACTTCCCTCATAAATGACACAAAAACACACACACACAGAGTATGACTGAAAACTTGCTAAAGAGCAAAAACGTTTACCAAAACATTCTCAAAGTTGACAGAAAAGGCAGTTTCAGTTCAAAATTTTGCTGAAGTGTGCATCCCAATTCTAAAGGAAAAATTCAAATTCAAAGTGTGTTTCCTGTGGATTAAGGGATTTATCTATTGGCCAGAATTGTTAATGTCATCGTATCATACATTATGATCGTCGGAGGATGCATGTTCGTTGCTAATTGGAGAAAGAACGCACACAAAGAGATGCATGCAACATCATTATCACAATAACCTTTTCTAAGGAAAGAGGTAAGAAGATAGCCTAAGGATGGATAAGATGGGAGCATGGGTTTAAAAATGCTAAGAGGTGGGTCTGAAAAAATCAAACCAGCTTAATTAAAAGCAACGAGTAGCACTTGCCAGGAACCATTTCATCAGCAAACTGATTCTAGGATCAAACATTCCAAGTGGATACCACTGGTAACGATTCCCACACCCAAAGGTTTATCACAGAGGGGAGGGAGGCAGATGCGGTAGATTTATCTGCCAATAAAATCTCACACCAGGGCTAAACATAGGAGACAAAAAAAGAGGGAGAGAGAGAGAAAAGAGACTATTTGACAAGTTTTTTTTTTTCAACTGTAAGTATTTTTGACAAGGTCAATCTGTTTGATAACTCACCTGCAGCCATGTGTTGATTTGTATGGTCTTCAGACCTTCCACCAATGCCTCATAAACCTGCTGGTTTTGTCCGTAGTCGAACCAGAGCGTGAGCAGACGGAGCGTGTCCTGCAAAGAATCGTTCTCCCCGGAGAGTGAGATCGACCGGAAGAAACCGTGGACAGCTGGCGTGGCATACCGCAGGACATAGTCACTCTGTGAAACCAACAGAGAATGAGATACTGTGACACACCACGAAAGACTTTGATGCCCCAGTACCTTCACTTGGTGAATCACAAACAGCACAAAAGACAAGGCCCAGTAAAATCATCTACATGCTGGAGGTTGGGGTCACGACAGCATTACGCCCAGTACAAACTGTGTCGACAATCCTCTTGAAAATCAAAGTTATGCACAACCTCACAGAAAGTAAACTCACCTGTGAAAAGCTCAACTTTGGTACTTTCTCTGCATCATCCACTTCAGCCGAGAGGTTACTCTGGTTTCCGTCGGCACTGCTATCTCCCCCTCCTTCTGCACCACTCTCCCCTGCCATGGGGGCTGGTAGGGGGGAAGGTGACTTGCTTTTAGATTGAGGGGGAGAGCTGAGATACTGCTGCTTGAAGTGGAGCACAGCTTCATAGTTCATGAAAGCCCATGAATGCCAAGCCTAGTGGAATAAAAAAAACGCCCTTCTCTAATTATGGCAAATGAGTGGCAATTGAGGTATCACCTGGCAAGGCCTTTGAATTACTTGAAAACGAGTTTATGACTTTTGTCTACCTAGCTGTGCCTAAGGCAAAAATGTTTTTAACGGAAAAGAACTACCATCTTATACTGAGATTTTTTGGTCAAAGACCCATCATTCACTCCTCAAAATGAACTGCACCCTGTGCGACCCCTCGATCCTGCCTAATTCCGATGCAATCCCACACTTTTTTCTTACTGCTGTGTCAACAGCCACCAAAAGTTTTGTCCAGGAGAAAACATCAAAACATGAGGTTTTACATCACTATAAAGATCTTCTCTACATCTTCTCTACTAATTTCCCCAAATGCCACCTTGGTGATCCCTTCACGTCAGTTTCTCACCCATTGTGTTATCTTCACAACCTCCTCATACCATCTTTCACAAACCTCTACACAGAATCTTCAGAACCATTGTGTCATCTTCCTCACACCTCATGGCATGTTCCCTATCCCTCATGGTATATTCCCCACCCCTCATCGTATATTCCCCACCCCCTCATGGCATCTTTCCAAACCCTTGAGTCATATCTGTCATCTTTCCCAAATGAATGCTACATTTCCCGTTCTCCACCTCCAATACCCACCTTCACCATCCTCGTGCCATCTTCCCTACTCTCTGGGTACCATCGGGCCATCTTCTCCACTGCCCTTCTTTCCCCACCCTCATGGCTTTCCACTTCCACATTCATACCACATTCGTTCGTCGCGTCATCTTTCCCACCCTAGTAGCATCTACTTCTGCCCTCAAAGCATCTTTCCCAACCCTCAAGGCATCTTCTCTCTTCGGTTGTCTTCCTCATCTTGATACTACTTTCTTTTCTCAAACCATCACATTTTCCACCCCTAATGTCATCTTCTTCACCCCCTCCCCATCATCCCCACCCTCATCTCCGTTGATATGACCCACCCACCTTGTACCAGTCTTGATCGAACTCTGTCGCTTTGCTGTAATAGCTCAAAATCGAGGTGATGACCTCCTCGTTGGGTGGTTCCATGCTCTGCTTCCACAGACCAAGCTTGAGATAACATCTGAAACGTAAAGGAAATCAGATTTGTGAGGAATTTGTCCCACAGTATGTCAGCAAACACTCTGCAAGAGTAACAAATAAACAGGTAAAACAACACGAAGACAACCAATATGTTTGAGTCAGTTGCTAAACTAAGAGAGATGTCTTTGAAAGGAAAATGTCCACAAAAGTAATCAAAAAGATGATGAGAATGAGGTGTTAGGGTAAAGGAAAAGAAAAAAAAAGGGATCATCTGTAAAATGTAAGATTGATGAACCTGAGAAAATGTCAAGCATGTAACATGATGGATGAACTACCCCACTGCATACAGCTACCTCTCTCCCAGATCATAACCTATATATTTAAAACAATATCTTTCACCTTCTTGAATATTTCAAAAGGAAAAAAAATGCACTCCACTCTAATTCTAAGATTTAAAATCGACTCTCAGACAATGCTTGTCTCTTGTAAGAACTGACAGTCCCAGATCTATCACAGCCAGATAGATTGACAACCCTGGTGGAGTTCTGCCATGAGGCAGAAATGTTCCAACGACCCACTGTTTGGGTCAAGACCTTTTTTTCCGGGTGCCATCATCCTACAAGTTGAACTGATTGAAATCTAGATACTGCAGAACTTAAAGCATCAACTTTGCCAGCAAATTTAAAATATTTGGACGAGCTCATTACTGAAGTTTTGCAGAAAAAAAGGTTACGGACAGCATCGAGCCTGTGCACTTGATTTGTTTACCATTTTTTTACAAAAAAAAAAAAACATGCAGCAGCAACAAGTTCTTCTTCGGACTCTCCTTGTGAACCTGTAAATATTTTAATGGCACTATGTCACATTCCTTGTGGGTTGCACTAGGTTTACAAGTGTGCACCATGTCCCTGTTACTGCATGGGTATGTGGGGGGGGGGTATTAAGAGTACGAAAGATGTGGGATTAAGGGTAACTGCCAACCTTCACAGTACGAAATTGACATTAAAGAATTCACATCTCTTAGTTCTCCTTCCTGTCGTCTCACACATAAGGAAAATTTTATTCCAGAAGATAACTGACTGGTTGATAATTCAACTGACATTTTACGGATATTGTCACACTGGAATCGTCACCAGTCCATTTTCTCATACAAAACAAATGTACAAATAACAATTATGTCTGAAAATCATCTTGTAAAGAAATCTTGGTTAGACTCCAATAAACTTCACTTTACAATTGGCAGATTTCCTTTTCAAAATATCAAACAGAGCAATGCCCTCACAGGCTGTAATCACCACTACTTGGATAAGATTAAACTCAAATTAGCAAGTTTCCTGATTTGAAACAGCAGACCTTCTCATAATTCCCACAGAATATCTACAAAACAAAGAGAAATTACTTCGATTTAAAAAAAAAACAAAAAAAACGAGTAATAGCCTTAAGTATCATGGAGATACGGTGATACATAACGTTGCAGAAACTTTCTGTGTTCACACCCATCCATCTATGGCTGAGATCTAATCTTCATTATACTGTTTAATTCTAGATAAATCTACCCCTCTTTCACAAACATTACTGATTTCTGAAGAATTGGTTTTTTTTTTGCTCTCAAAACATTTATGCCATGACAGAAACTTGCCGACATTTGGGTTTAGTAGCACAGGTACAAATAAAAGCTGGCAGCTTCGAAATGACTATCTGCCTGGCCTGTGAGGTGAACTATTGACAGAGAAAGTAAACAAAACAGTGTGGAGGTCTTTGCTCCACTGACAGTTCAATCACCGCTAGTCTATCGTTACGATAATCAATTGCTTCCTGTTGGGGGATCCTACTAAGGCAATTAGTGAAACATCAACCCTTTAAGCACTTTCTCACTGGGATACATATTCGTGTTGGGAACATTTCAAATGCCCCCTCGAGAACTAACATGGTAGCCAGGGGGGAGGGAGGGGGGCAGGAGAGATCCTACTGAGACCATTAGGGGATATCAAGCCCTTGGAGCACTTTCTCACTGAGGAACGTGTTCATGTAAAACAGAGTTTAGGGGAGTCATTTCCAATCCTCCATACAAAGATGAGGGTGGTGGGGGGAATGGAGGGTGGTGGGGGGAATGGAGGGTGGTGGGGGAATGGAGGGTGGTGGGGGGAATGGAGGGTGGTGGGGGAATGGAGGGTGGTGGGGGGAATGGAGGGTGGTGGGGGAATGGAGGGTGGTGGGGGGAATGGAGGGTGGTGGGGGGGAATGTAGTCATTCAATTCCCAGCAGAGGCAGAAGTTTGGGCTTCTTGAGGCACATTATAAGCTGTGTATTACATAAGTGAATGGTGCACGTGGTAAGATAAGTAACAAATGTAAGTTTACATATTCTGTCTCATTGTCCTTTTTAATACTACAACCTCAATGACCTTTCTATACACAGCATGTAAAGAGGTTTATGTCGCTGGTCACCAAACTGTGGGACGTGTAGAAGGCCCAACAGCTTGGGTGGAATGCCTGGCTTTTCAATAAAAAAAATAAAATAGGATAAACAAAATAAAACTAAAAAAGAATGTTCAGTTCTAAAGAGACACAATAGAAATTTGTGACAAGTGCACACCATTTTTAGAGTTCGGAAAAAGAAACTTTTAACACCCGAACAACGTTATTTTTTGGAATCAGCGAAATAGAGCAGATGGGACCCTTCAGATTTCCGACATTTTAGTGGGATGTCGGCGGATGAGCTTGGAGACAGCTGGTTTATGAGATGTCTCCCGAATGATTTCACAACTAGCAAAGATTATGAATGAACTATTTATCAATAGGATAAATATGTCATTAATAAAAAAAAAAAAAACTCCATCTTATGTCACAGAAAACTTAAAAGGTCAAAATGCAAAAAAAAATAAAACCTGCAATGACATTTGGGCTGCCGTCCTTACCTTGCAAGGAGTTTGTTGAGTTCACCCATGTCTCCCGGGTCCGGCCGCATGGGTCCATTCACGATCGGGTACTGGCTGAGGGTGCTCTTCACAAACTCGTGGAGCTGATTGAAAGCCACTTGCTGGGATTTAAAACAGTGAGAAATGAGACAAAGTGTGACGTACGAAATCAAAACAATGAAGGCACAAAAGATGGCATAGATTAATCAAAGAAAAATGGTATGAGAAAAATGTGAGGCCACACTATCATTGAAGAGATTATTTGATTTTTGAACACTTACATGCAAACACATAAAGTTCTTTAGTATGGGCTTCTCAAGTGACACATTCCCTCATTACTACCATACTGAAGCCAACCAGAGCTGTTTTATAGGAAGCACAGTGACACATGGGTAGGACAGCCTAGTGTTGAGAGTGTCCGTCTTTTTGTCTCCAGATCAAATTATGGCCTAAAACCCTGGAAACTTTCTGAGGACTCAAAGTTGGCTTGTATAACAAAGCTGTTTACATGAAGGTGAGGGGTTATTTGGGTCTGTGTCGCCCGATTTAGGTCTCGTCCATACAGCTACTGGGCTACTGAGCTGGACAAGTTCTCCATCCCTCCCAGTCTTTGGGAAAGTGGCTTTTATGGACTCAGTTGGGGATACCCTTTTGTCCATCAGATGGGGACAATAAATGGCAGTTCCAGGAGCAAATTTCAGTTGGCATTGCCATCATCTGGTTTCACCGCTGCTTTTTACACTAATGAAAAAGAGTAGGCAAATCTCGTCAGTGTTCATCCATGGTCAATATGGTACAGTGTCCTTGAATCCTCTAACTCGCAGATCTTAATATTTCAGGAAAGCCAATCTACAGCAGGTACCTGGCTGTCAAAATTAGGGCTCTGACACAAGCTTTCGGACCCTCAACTACTGCTTGCCTTACCTGGACTTGCCTTATCTCAGAATGCTACTCCGACAAAAACATTAACTGCAACTCAAAATAACACCAACTGCGAGGACATCACCCACGAGAACACCACCCACGAGAACACCACCTACAAGAACACCAACTGTGAGAACACAAACTACGAGAACACCAGCTACAAGAACACCACCTATGAGAACACAACCTATGAGAACAACACCTGTGAGATCAAGCATTTTGGTATCATCACTTTCCTGAGATATTACACTATTAATAAGGCATCCACTTAAGTCTTTTAACATTGTTGGTATATCGTTCATTAAATCCTGAAGTGCATCCCTTTAGAGTGGGCCTTGCTTCTGTTTGGTTGAAATTCTTGTTGGAAGAGGATTTACAGAAGGTATGTGGGTGTGGAAGAGATTCTGACAATGACATGAAGGGAACCCGAAAGTACTCTTTAAAGCGAAGAGGAATCAGTCTCATTTCTCACCTTATTACCATCCTTCCAAAGATGCTTGATGTAAGCGAAGATTATCTTTGGGTGTTTGACGACGGCTATGTTGCTGATGGGGGTCGTTTCATCCAAGGAAGGGTCGGACTGGAGCAACATTTTCAGAGTCTTGTGTGACAAAACCTTGGAGACATGAGTAGAAAAACAGACAAATTACTTTCAGAGGGTGCTATTGTTGTAACAGAGGGGATTAACATGCTAACAATGGACAAATAGATTTGCTGTGTTCTAAAGGTATTTCTTAAATTTTACAAGCAATTGTGTTCAACTTGCTTTTTCTCTCTCACGCAGCTGAGGGTTAAGGTGAGAATTTGGAAAAAAATTATGACTGGTGGAATGCCATGGGGACCTAAGGCAAATAAGTCAACAAACTACAAAATCAGCTATCTTGTGAATGATGTTACAAAGAGAAAACAACTGCTACTAAGAGAGGGTCCATCACAGACAAAGTCCCCACCATGCCGGTAGAGCCCACTGTTGGAGAATATTTTGAATTTTTGTTACAGCAAAACTAAAGGGAGTGACTTTACCATCTTGCCAGACTTCCGACAGAGGCTGGCAAACTTCAGCCACGTCCTGAGGTCCTCTTGCGGTTTGATGACCAACGATCGCACATGAATGATCTTCTGCCAATCCTCAACGCTCTGCTTGCAACCCTGAGGAGAAGACCGGAGGAAAGTCAAACTGATGATGTAGAGAACATCGGAGCAGGTGACCATCCAGTTCTAAGAGCATTTGCTATGTTACGTCACGCCTCCCAACCAGAGGGGTGCAATGCCACAGGGGTGATGAGTTAAATGATATTAATGAGAGAGATGATTTCTACGTATACAGTCAACATCATCGCAGAGGTGAGAAATTGAACACTGATTTACAAGCACGGCAGCAAATTATTGTTACGTTAAATACGGCCCCTCACACCTCTCTCTACAGTGGTGTGCAATACCATATGAATGAGCAGCTAAATTACTAATGTAGGGTGCAGCACCACACAAATGTGGCAACAACTAAGTAAAACACCGATTTACCAGAGAAGCAGAAATCATTTACCATAGGAACATACCTCCCCCATCTCATGATCATGTTTCCAATATTGGTAAAACAGAATGCCTTTGAGACGTGTGGATAGTGACTACATATCTCACTCCCTGGGGGCTGGCTCTCCAGACTTCAAGCGAACACAAAGTTTCAGAAAGACTGACTACCACTGACCAAATGCACAGTTATAGCATTGCCAGATGAAAGTGCCAACCCAGTGGCTCAGGTCAGAGTCAAACATGAGAAAGTCGTTTTAATCTGAAGAATAGCTTAATTGCTAACCTCTCTAAATGTATGCCTTTATTACACTATCAGTTATTTCATTCCTAAACATATGTATTAGGGTCACTAGCAATCTTTGACAATGGGGACAAAAGAACACTGCTTTCTTGGCTTTGAATATAAAAACCCTTTTCTTTTTTTGCATTACTACCAAAGGTGAAAATGAAATCAAATTCACATGGGGCTCTTTCCCTTTGTTGTTAACACATGATCACCGTTTCCATAGACACCATCGTGACTTAATGAATTCTTGTCAATTTTACAAGGTGGCAGAATACGAATGGTCGAGAAATTTTCATTATGTATTAGTACAAGGGGTGACCATTCCACTGAAATCATCAAAAGAGACAGAAAAGGATACTATACTCTACATTCAAACACAAATGCCAATGGTTGCTCACTACTCCTGCTGGAACGACCCTTTGCAGTAAACTTGTTGTGAGGTGAGACAGACAAAAAAAAATACAGATCAAAAAACATCTTCTATCAAAAGCATCTACACCATATTGGTTCATCCTGGTACAAACAGCACATAAGACACAGCAAAATGTTGTGTACTGGTTCAGTGAAGTACCAAAACCTGGCTTCACTTGTGTGTATAACTTTACCTTCCTTCCTTTTGGTTGCCTGTTAAGTATTTACATGAACCTAACTGTACACAGATGCTGTTTGTTAATGTCACATAACGGTGCCACTCTATCATGGGCGTTCCCCCAAACTTGAGAGTCATAAGTACATTCTTAATTGGTCTCCTACCACTCCTGCCTAGAGGGAAGTTTATTCTTGGCCAATTTGTCTTACAGTGATTACAAATTATCCTGATAATGGCCCCGACGTCTGCTTTCCAGACCCTCTGGAGTCCTCCTCTGAATAATAGCAAACAGGATTTCCTCGACAATTTTCACGTCTATAGCAAACTTGAGTCCCCTTGGCGCTTCTTTCCAGGATGTGGCAGGGTCTTCTAACGAGGTGCTGTTATTTCATCATTTCGGACAAAAGAGCGAATTAGACAGACTTTTGGGAAAGGGAATGAGAATCAATTTGTGTATCTAGCACACCTCTCCCCTTGAACCTGAAGTACATTTTAAACCCAAAACAGTAATGCTAGTCTGTAGCAGGGCACACATGGACTTGTTTTGTGCATGTTTGCATCCCAAAAGCTTATGAACTTTTTGCCATGCTTTCTATCACAGTGTTGGAAGAACCAACATAAAAGTAAGTTAAAATGGTTGTTTATGCCTGCTCATCAGTTGCTCATCCCCTTTTTTTTTTTCTAAAAGTCAGATGGAGATGATCGGGATGGGCTTGTCCTCTCTGGGCACCACCAGACCAAGAACCAACTGCATCGAGAGGTAACTCTTCACAAATTCAATAGCAAGTGATTGCTAACAATGTCACAAGGTCAGACACAACAGTCAAGTGACTCTTTAGGGAAGTCTGCTCCGACATCAATTGAGTGCTGTTCATGAACTCTGTCAAAATTTTCACACTTTCATCACAAGACCATTGACTTTTGTCCCATATCACTGAAAGCATAAAACATGAGTAACCAAACTTTAAGATAACTATGATTGGAAATTTGAAAAAGCAAAGACAAAAAAAACAAAAAAACGAAAGAACAGGAAAAGTGGGCGAGTCTTTCAAAGGGCGCGATTTGCGAAATAACAGCAGACCAACTAAGAGACCGTGATAATCTTATAGATCAGGAGCGATTTGCCTCTTCTTAGGGTACTTTGAAATCCAGACCATGAATGGCTAATGATGTTCAAAACAAGAGGCTGAACTGCTCTATGGAGGTGAATTGATTTCTGCAAGATTTATCAAAATAGATAATACTTCAGTTTGTCTCCAGAGTAAGTTTTCGGACATTCCTTCTTTAAGGGAATTACAGGTTTTCCATTTCCCTTTAATACACTGAGACACATTTCAGATGCATCATTTGATTTCTCGTGAAGTGTTCACAATGACAGGAAACCATTACGTGATCCACTTCTGATGTCTAGTACGGATGCTGCTCCAGAAGTCAAGGACACACAGTCCCTTGTGAGGGGTACAACTGGTCAGAGCAAACAGTCTCCTATTTGCAACCCTGCAAGATAACAACTTGTCTATAGTTTGCCTTCAAGATTTTCTGAATTCATGTGAAAGGAATCGCATGAAAATAATACCATGATGCACCGCTGGCTGTCAAAACTTCCAGTGGCAGATCCAGAGGGAAGGGGGTAGCACACAACTGTTGCACCCCTCTATAAGTGCCTTAGAAGAACTTAGTAAAATGAGGGGAAAAAAAGGAGGAAGCAAAAACGACTGAGGGACAGTATATGATGTGGGAGGTAAAGCAGGTACACTCATTGACTTGGCAAGTAGACCTATATTACAAAACAACTTTACGCAATGGTATTACTAAAAGGGAAAAAATGAAAGTACGTTGCTCAGTTTCTCACGAACTATGATGACTCAAACTGGTCGGAATTGTTGAAGTACATATCCCTCTTCGATTAGATTACATCAGTTTACATAAGTCCCTTTGAGTAATAATTTCAGTAATCGCAGAGCCTGTTCATTAATCATAATGATCGAGGTTCCGCTATCAAACTTTTGACTCTAATCAAAACTATCAAGGAAATGACTCAGGGTAAGAAATGTTGACACCCACCCACTAGCATTATCAAGGTGGAAATTAACACATTGTTGGACAGGCTGTTAAGGTAGACCCATTTCCTACTTCCTACATTGCTAATAAATTAACTTTTTCATCACTTTTCACACGAGTTTCAAAATATATTTCACCTTCCTTTACCTCACAAACAAGTTGTTGTGTAATGTTTCTTCACAAAAAAAGGTGACGATACTAGTGAAAATGAAATGCTCAAACGGATGAAGGAGCGACATCATTTCAGATCTGAGGTCTCTTCTGAGCAAAACATTTTCTCAAGAAGGAATGAGGTGTCCCAAAAGGGAGGGGTACACCCATCCCCTTAGACCACCTCCACGGGGACAGTGATCCATCTGTGCCCCCTGCTATCACAACACCCTGGATGTGCCACTGGCTTCCAAACATTCAGTTATAAAACAAGATTTACCTGCAGCCTCTCCCACCACATCTGTTTGATTATTTCTCTCCTCTCCGGCACCAGCTTGTAGGAGATGATTTCTTCGATCTCCGAGAGCATCTGAACAGATACCATTGCACCGTAGGCCCGGTCGTAGCTTTCACCTGCCATGGCCGTCAATTCCGTGTCCAGGATTTCTCTGGCTTTGTCCACGCACTGCGACAAAGCGGCGGGAGTCGTGGAAAAAGTAAGGATATAGGGGAGAATTTATGGGAGGGACTCCTCATAACGACAGAACGGTTTCATTTTACCTATGATAAAATACTACACACTGACATACATGCTGCAATGAAACATGCACATTGGTTTATCATACAAAGGAACCACACAGACATGCGCAGCCAGAAAAACCCAACTATCATTGTGCTTGTGCAAGGTCATATCAAATTACGTACAATAATACCGACTAAAAGCAAAAGTTCATCAACTCAAGAAATAGCGGACTCATACTCTTAAATACCAAGCTAAACCACATGTAAGATCATGAAGGTTGTATTTCAAAAATCAAGGCCAATGTTCTTAGGTTTTCCTTCATCGAGACTACCAACCTGTTTTGACTGCAAGAAGTGATCCTGGTGGACATTCAAGACCGCCCGATAGAATGCTCCGTCGAAGGTATCCCGAGGGATGAGGCAGACGTACTCCTCCATCCTCTCCCAGTTCTGGAGACCCCAGGCGGCGGCTGCTGCCATCCGAGCCATCTGCTGGCGGCCTTCGTCGTCTACCAATGGCCACCT
The DNA here is from genome assembly GCA_021234535.1 of Stichopus chloronotus. Lineage (NCBI taxonomy): Eukaryota > Metazoa > Echinodermata > Holothuroidea > Aspidochirotida > Stichopodidae > Stichopus > Stichopus chloronotus. The sequence goes on from SFZH01000008.1 coordinate 7,666,211, forward strand.
CTCACAGGCTACCTCGTGGAGCTGACCCCTGCGATAGTGACAAGAAAACGGAATACAGGGTGATTTAAAATTTGATACAACGTTTGATTTAATGAACCTTTAATCCAAGTTGTAATAGACAAGACAATGACATTCTCAAAGTCTACTTAACCCACTCTGCAAACGAACCTCTTTATTGAATTACTATCATCTCACAAGGAAACCTGAATGAAATTATTTACCACAACTTTTCTTCATTGTTCGAAAATGAACAGTTGGAACCAGTAAAATTGAATAAACCTTCACACATATCTTTCTGGAAAACAATCCACATTGCTAGCTTGAGTAAATTCTGAACAACTCACGTTTGTCGCTTTGAAATTATTCTGCAGGTTTAAACTAGATCGAAACAACCATCTGCAGTGAGCAGGAACCCGACAAGCAACTCACCACTCTCCAAGAGCCTCCAGGCATCTCAAACGGCCCATGGTCAGACTGATGTCGTCTGGGCTGGCATCAATCTTCTTCTCGTAAGCAGTGAGGGCGTTGTCCCAGTCATGGAGCTTCTCGTACCAGGTTTCTTGGATTTGCTGTTAAGCAGACGAATTTGTGCGATCATCTTTCTCAAATTACCAAATGAACAAAGATAAGTTTTCAGAACTCATTTTGTAAATTCACCATGATAAAATACTAATCCCTCAGTCAAATACATTATAAACTTGGGTTACTGAGCGAGTGCAGATACACTTTCTGGACTCATTTCCCAAGTCCTGAATCTATCTCTCCCTCCGAAGATATGCATATATTTCTTGCAATCAGATCTGGCAAAAAAGGATGAGCACGCATGAGCCATGGTCTCTGCTGTGGGGACCTCATGAATATTCAGAATTATTAAAGGCCAATCACTCACGAGACAATTAATGTAAAACACAGCGACTTCGAATAGTACATTCTTGAAATACATTCTACAAAAGTTGTATTTGCTTTTAATTTGAAGACAACATGTTCATCTCTTCATCAGCCAAAAGTTCAAAATAAGAAAAAAAATTGATCATGGTGGAGCTTAAACAACTACTGCCCAGAGTCCACACACCAAAAAGAAAGGATCAAACCATCTATAATTTATGCAAGGGCCATGTGCAAAACTATGGGATGAGATCAACCTCTGCCAGGTTCCAGGCACGTTTTGGGTCGATAATTTACACAGGCATTTTTTTCTAGGTGTTTTCTTCACACCTAAACTAGTAACATCTTTTGCTTACATGCATAGAAACATGATGGAGAAGTTTGATACACAATGACAATGAATCGTGACCCTGACATCGTTTTAAAAGAATATCATGGGAATGTCCAGCTAGTGTGACTACATCTCTGTACACGTAATTTTTTGAGACAAAAACCAACTTTCAACGAGACACCCATCTGGCAGACCCACAAACACATTAGTAACCTTTGCACCATACAGTTCCTTGAGCCCGGTGAAGATACACAACGATGGCTGTACCAGTTTGACAATTTCTACATGTCACCTAACTGAAAACTGCTTAACACATAGTTTTCTACTTTATAATTATCCTGAGCAAAAGGAGACTGCTCCTTCTGGGAAATAACATCTGTACATGCATCTTTATAACTGATAAGAGGCAGGAAAGATTTTGGGTGGGGGTGGGTGGAACATCTTACCAATTCCGCCCTGTAATTCTTCATAGCATACTGGAGCACTCCGTAAGCTGCCTCTGGCTGGTGTAGCTTGTTGTTGATGCTAAAAATTGGAAGAGAAACCCAGAGGACATGAACAATCCTGATTAGTAACAATGACGTCTCCACGAGGAGTGAAGAATCAATGGATGAATGTACAACAAGTTACAAATGCACAGACCTCAGCAAGTGTTGTGTTGTTATTTCACGGAACTGTACACTGAACAAAACCGTTCTGTAATTATGATAGCGTGGCAAACACCATGATGAGAAAATTAAATATACATGTTACAAATTTTTCACCTTTTACACCTCATTTATCAATCAATGCATCACAAAACCTAACAAATTTCCAATTTTGTTTAAAAAAAATAAGACAATAGACTGCTCAGGGAGCTTCATTTCATGAAACTATACCACTAATACAAAACATGGTCACTGACCTTATAAGAGCTTCCAAGATCTCTGTGTTGGGTCCTCGGTGAAATTCCTCCTCTTTGTAATGGAGGGCCTTGGCATAGGCCCTGCAATTGGAGGCCCTTTCTCCCAGCAGGAGGGTGTTCAAGGGCAATGGACCCTGTAGGAAAGAAGCCAAAGTTTGGTTTAAATGATGAGGATGTAATTAAAACCTGCTAAAATGATACAAAGCTGCATGTCATCTTTAAATTCTTCATTCGGGATATCACAGGGAAATCATGAATGCGAACACTGGGAATGGTAAGCCTGCATACACTGAAGACACAGAACAAATATCCTCAATGCTATTGTTTCAATATATTTATAATTTCTTAAAAAAAACCCAACAAGGGGCTATCTCCTTTTCTAGTCCCGGCAGTCGGCAGGCAACCACTCTACCCATTGTGCTCCTTCTGAATATTCCCAACAGTCCAGTGACCACAAGCATTTCATTGAGAAAGTAAATGAGGCAGCTGTGGGTAAAGGCTGAAAACAAAAATGAAAAGGACTTGAAATCGGGACCTTGAGTTCGAAATTAATAATATTTTGAAAATGAAACAGAAAGAAGTCAAATCGTGCGGGATTGGTGGTTTATCACGAACTATAAAAACTATCACTAACTTCAATCCACTGCAATTGAAATACACTTGTTTTTGCCAGGATATTGTTGCAATCGAGTTTGCGGGAGCGGCATTATTACAAACCATACTACTGAAGCACAAATGCATGTGCCTGTGATGTGTGGCAGAACGTTTTGCAAAGTTCTAGTTGTAGCGTGCGAAACACAAACTGAGCAATAAACTCACACCTGCCAAGCAATAGCCTCACACCCTCCCTTATAATAACTCAACACCTCCCAAGCCGACTGTCTCTCTGTTTAATAGTGAAGGAACTGCTTTATTGCAGTCACACGTATATCCAGGCTAGCCGTACGTTGCATGCTGGCATTTCTGTAGTGTGCAGTACATGTGAATCGTTGAAACAACGTCATTTGTGAAGATTTCCCTTGCATCAACTCAATGGAGAAGTCCCATTGAATTACCGTGTATACGTTTGTTGAAACAACATTCAAATCCCTGCAAGAGCGACCTGCTGTATTATGTCCATTACTTCACCTTACAAACATCATTTCAAGATTAAAAACAAAACAGTAATTTGTCTTAAAAAATTTATGTTCCCAATGTTACGAACTTTTTTTGTCTCAACTACAGCAGTTGCGTAACATAAAAATGATATCGTAAAAATCTTGATTTGTTTCGACGTAATACACACATTGTAGGGATCTAGGCACTGTCGCGTTTGCTGATTGGTCAGTTGTCTCAAGTCTGTAGACAAAGTCAATCACAAAAATGTGAGATTTCTCAAAGCACTTTGAAGCAAGAAATGCAACTTGTAGCCTACAATTACTCTATTGTGATGATATGTGCGGAGAAATACAGCCAGGCTCATTGGCAGCTCTCTACACTAGCGCCAGATGAGCTACCAGGCGTATCTGTACTGATGGCACATAGGTGGTCGCTTGTATCGCGCATCATGTTAACATCTGATGAAGGACATGTCTATGCAGGCATATACGTGTGATTCATGTTTATGATGGACTATACGGCGCACAGCCATGGTTATGCTGTACGTGCGTACTAATTTATCGGAGGCACTCACAGATGTATATAGTTTGCTGGAATTTTCTATAAATTGGGCATGAATATTTATTTTTTTTGGGTGGAAGGGGGATTTGACATTTTTGGTAAATTTTAAAATAACGCAATAAACTTCAAAAAAGGCAAATTGCGCTGCAAAAGACGCGATCGCGAATTTGTCCAGTCCCTACATAACTTCTCAGCATATGTTCTGGACAAAAAAATTTACAAAAACTTTTGATAGCAATATAAAATTATGAGCAATACAATAGTGGGACTACTTATCAGATATAGGGAAGAAAAGTGTGAAACAGTTTTCTATGCAATAGTGTCAGGAACCTACGATGTGGCAGGATTGACTGAATTTTGTCTCCAAAATTTTTCACAGCCAAATACATTTTGAAGTGCCAGTCTCACTACAGTGATTTCAGATCGGATTGAATAAACACAGTCAAAACTCACCCCCCCCCACACCTCACTCACCTCTCCCAAACATGTTATAAAGTGCAACCAACGGTATATAGGGGGCCTTTGGTTGTGTTTCTCAACTTGATACATAAGTACAATGTAAAGTGTAATCCTTATTGACTTGCTGATACCAGAAGTTTTGCTGCGTGTTAAACCAAAATGTCGAACAAAGACTGCACCGTCAGCATAAAAATTGATGTGTCGTGCTCCAAAGGATTAATGGTGCCTCCCATTATGTCAAATCAATGGATGTGCAGTGACTACTTCATGATTGAAATCAAGAAATTTACTGCACCAATAATGACTCTTTAATTGGTTCAAAAACCTTTCATTTGGTTATACCATGTACTTCTGAGAGGTGCCGATGTAACAATAATAAGGATGAATCTTTTGTTATGTCGAATATTGAATCCACACAGGAAGGACCAAAAATCTCTTCACTGTAACCCAAAAACTCGTAACATCAGCATTCTAAATAGCTTTCTTCGTAAATGAAAATTCGTGCGACGCTATATTTGACTCGTCATTAGACATTTTCGATTTTACACAAGACAAAATCTTGGTGACTGTACCTACGGTGACTGTTCCATCGAAACAGAAACGGAAGTCTCGAAATAACGGACATCGCACCGGATCCGGCAAGAAACCCCTTGCGGGAAAATTTTCCCAGCTGGTTCCCACGATAGACAACTTTATTTCTCAACACAATTTTGCTGCTGACAGCCAGCGTTGGACCACCGTTGGAAGAAGCTGTGGAGTTTCATTGGGGCAGACAACGGAGTACGTGATAGGAGCTGTTGACGGTTTGAAAACCCTACATAAAAGTACCGTCCACAGACTAACAGAACCCCCCAACAAGAAATTTAAGGCCTCTACACGTTACCAAGGAAAAGCACATGCAAGGATACCCAAGAAAAGGAACGACAGTCAGAAGGAAGAACATGATGCCCAGCATTACCCAGCAAAAGTACATATTGAGTTGAACTTGCAAGCAAGCATGCTGGATTGTTTTCTTTACTTTCATAAGACACTTTGAAGAAAGTCAATGTAGGATCTCTTGCAGCGAGTCGTTACCACCAAAACTCAAGGTTTGTTCCTGTGAATGATAGTCCCAACCTGCTAGACCAGCACCTGGCAATAATATTTTACCCGTGGGTTACATGTTTTTGGAGAAAAGTGCGGCAAACACAGCAACACAACGAGATAAGCTGGGCCGTGAACATTTTGTTTTCCCGAGAAGTGGGGAGTCCTTTGCTGTGAACAGGGCACAAAAGTATCACCCTTGAACCAGTCAGACCCACGCAAATGACTTGTTGCCACTGCTCATAAAGGAGGTAAACGACAGGAAGCGGTTCGATGGAGGACCTGACTGGAACCCGCGCTCTTTGGGCATTTACTGTACTTGGCCCGGTTATTCAGAGATGCCAACCTGAACTTGCAGCGTTGTACGTCATACACCCCAGGTCAAAGTGCTTTCAATCCAACAGAGCACTTGAGGCCACCTCTTTCAAAGAAGTTAACGAGTGTTACTTTGCCTGATCATTTGGAAGGAGAGCTACCCCCGGGTAAGCAAACGAATTTGTCACAGCGAGAAAAAATCGCCAAGGATCAGGATGTGTTGAACTCGGCCATGGGTATCCTGAACGGTTATTGGGACGGCCAACTGTTTGATGGACACAGGGTGAATAGCTATTCCCAGTTATGTCGTGAGGAAGATTTCCCCCTTCACTGATTACCACAATGGAGTGGGTGAACTCTTAAAACAACAGTCAAAGTTCAAGGACAATCCCCGAATTTTAGTGAGCTCCATTTTGCATTGGAACGCAGTGATCGAAGGAATGGAGCACTAACTGTCCACTAACTGTGTGAGCACACAGTTAAAAGAGCCCATTGTGTCCTAGTCTTCCGAATGCCACGGACTAGAAAAAACTCTCTCCCCCCAAAAAACGACTGTGACACCTAACACACAGGATGTGACACCAAACATGATGTGACAGCCAGATGCAGCATCTCAACACCATGAACCTGGCAGCTCTACCTTCAGTTCTTCATCATAAATGTAGGATTTCTGAAGAAAAAAAATCTGTTGCTAACACATACATGCGCGATGCAAACGTGCATCAGAAGATATTCTGAAAATTAAGATTCTGTGATTTTACCATGACTGATTTCCCAAAGTGAATTACCTAAACCATCCATAAAATGCCAAAAAAATGTCATGCAAAAAGATGTCACGTCATGATTGTCATGTAGAAAGCAAATATTCTCAGAGCAATTGTTTACTTCCTGAATATCAGTACACCCAGAGTCGCAATGGCTACAGCCCAAACCAGACAAAAACTTATGTCAGAAAGGACTCAATCTGAGGTCAACAGAATTCTTTGGAATGCCAATGTTAGTGTCATGAATTAATTGAATAATTTTGAGAAATTTTGGGGGAAGTCTCCAGACTGAGGAACCCTTACATTTCTTCTCCTTTTTGATCCTACCTTATCCGAGTGTTCCATGAACTCCGCCAGGTTGAGCAATATTTGAACGATCTCCGGGATTTCCAACGACGTGAGGGCCTTCTGGAGGCTGAGGATCAGACTGTCCTGGTCCTGCTCCGTCAGCTCGGACCAACAGGAGACGAACGCGGCGTTGAAGAGATCTCTGTCAGAGAAGTTACGGAGAGCAAAAAGAGGACGTATCTGAGAGATTCCATCTACTGCGTTCACACTGGAAGCATTACGGACAAGGTAGAGATAAATGATATGTTTTCATATCTTAAGCAGGGAGGGGGGAGGGGAGAAGCTATCTTTAGCAGTGGGGGGAGGGGAAGGGTCTGATCAAGACACGTTACAGGATATTACAATTGTCAGTACTAACTGTGATGAAAAGAGACAGAAGTGTACATACTTACATTCACTCACTCCTGAGTATTTACACTTGCGTTCATCCACATCTGAGAAAGTCACTTCAGTTTGTGCACCTCTGGCTATGAACCATTATGCTTCTTAGAGTTATAGTTCATGCTTTACTAGTTGCATTTACACTTGCTCTCACTTTTTCTTCGTATTTACATTCTGTTTGGAAGTTTTTCATCCAACATATCAGTTTTCAGTGAAGAAGTATCTACTACAACATGTGCTTTAGAAGAAAAAAAAATCTGTGTTGGAAACATGCACACTACATTCAAAAGCACTTGCAATACTAATCCAAAAGCAGAACTGTTCAGGACACGACCGTAACTCTACGCTGATGTGCACAAGTAGACACGCTGTCATCTGTAATGGATCCAAGTTATGAAGTGAGTAGGTTCACAAAAAGTGTTGAAAGTCAACTCTCTATCCACACCACATACAGCATCAACGGATACGGCAACGAGAGGTTTGACATGACTTTGAAGTTGCCTGTGTGACACCTCGGCCACTACAGAGAAAAAAGAAACGTTGTGAGAGAAAAATCGATAGCGGAAAAAGGAAGAGATACGACCGACTCACCTCGCCAAGGGGTTATAACTCTGAGCTAATGCCCAGCAGGACCTCAGAGCATGTGACGGTGATTCTTTCAGCAACTCGATGCTAAGTCTCCGTAGCCATTCCATCCAGTCGTCTCTCGAGAAAAGCCTGTGAACTGACCAAGCCTGTAACAGCACAAAGAAAAAAAAACAGGTTTCTTACATCTGCAATCACCACCTTCGAGGCAGAAACATGTTTCTCATCAGTGTACAGATTGAAGTACTGCTGCGAGATTATTTACAAATTTGGAAATGTTTGCAACGTAAAGACTGTACTACAAAATTGTTAAGCATTTGCTCCTTTGTTTACTGGCAAGAAGTCCAGGGGAAAGAGTCCTCTACACCACACATATAGATCAACTCAAAATTAATACAAAAATAAAAAAAGGGAATGTCAAAAAAGGATAAAACTCACTCTTGACAAGTTTGTGATGCTGACTGGTAGCTTTTTGGGAGCTACTTGCTCTGCTGTCGCGTTCTCCTCCTTCCTGTGACTGGACCGCTTCTGTCGAGCTCTCAGCTGCAGCAGCTCATCCTCCACGATGGTGGTGCCCTGTACAATTGTTGAACAACATAAAAACAATGAAATCTTCTTTTTTGCTATTGTTCCATTAGGACAAATCTTTTTGCATGTAGGTCAACATGAAAGAGTTAAAATTGGATCTTAAACTGCGAATGGTATGTACGCAATCAGGCACATAGTACCCCCACTGGTAACTGATATCATGTTTGAATTAAACACTTCACTTGACCGTGCCAGAGAGCGTGCACGAGACAGATGCAAGGTGAACCCAGTGGTGCCACACTAATAACACTTCACTGAGTCAGACATCATGAAATAGAACAGACACATGATATGTCCAGTGATATCACAACGTGTAACACTGAAACCGGCTGATTCGTGACATTGTGTAAATGAGAGGAACATGACGGACACTTCCATATCACACTTTAATGCATTACCCCACTTGACAGGGTCAAACAGCAAACATGTAAGGGGCACAGAGTGACCCTTGGGATACCACTCTGACAACACTTCAGCAACTCAGAAACTTTATACAAAAAGGAGCACACACATGACAGAGCTAGTGATATCACAATTTGTGACACTTCCAACTGACTGGGTCAGACATCATGAAAATAACGTGAAACATGGCAGAGAGGGTGCACACGACAGGCAGTGTGATCTCACATGTACAATATCTTACTTCACGGGGGTCAGACAGCACATATGTGACAGGAAAATGGCAAACAGAGTGATAAAACATTTACGCCTACAAGTCGTCTTCACTTGCAAGAGTCCAACAGCATGTGAATACCAGGCGCATGGTAAGTCCGCTTACATTACATTTATAATAAAATTCATTTGACAGCATCAGAGAGCTGTTAAAGAACTTACAAATGGCAGACCAAGTCAGACAACATAAAAGACATTGCCAGTAAACGAGTTACGGCACACTTTGCATGCAGTGTGCTACAGTCAGTGTAATTCAAAATATGTCAGGGACCAGAGAACCTCATCTAAACTGCACGAGAAATGTACCAAAAGTTGATGCTTTTACACGTACCAAATTTACAACAAAAACAGACAAGTTGAAAAAGGAAAATTTTCTTTTCCAGTCGGCTACACAAGATGTTTTTCCAGTACAATCATGAATGCATGTCAGGGTCCTCCTACAGAAAGTAAAACATAACAACTTCAGCATTTGCCTAACTTCAACAGTTATAAGACAAATTCCCCTCCCTGCCCCCCTCCCCCCCCCAAAAAAAAGTTAAATTAATCATATGGAGTTGGAGGCAAGAAACGGCTACCTACCTTAGCAATCTTCAAGATGAGAGTTTCATATTTTTGGTGATGGATCCGGTGCTTGATCAGGACCTTTTGCACCATCGGGATGAAGATCATGAATTTGCGGCCCAGTTGAAGGACCACGGAGGAGAGGGTCTCCATGGCAGGACCTCTGAGCTCAGGCGTGGAGTCCAGGGTCCGCACCAAGGGGTGTATGATCCTTGAAGCAAAGTCAGTGAAGTCCAGTGTGTCACTGAGCTTGTCAATTGTTTCTAAAGCGGTTCTGTGAGGCAAGAAAAGAAAATATCAGTTAATTGCAATGATCCATAAATGCACTGTCCGGGTAACTGGCCTTTGTTCAGCATTCAATTTTGAATCGGTCATCTTTTACCATGAATGTTTGTTGGTTCATGATGTATAAATCGGATATTGAACGATAGAGCTTATAGGACATCAAACAAACCTTGCAAGTTTTCTGGTTTGAACGAAATATACGACTGCAAGTTTATGATGACCAAGCGGCAACTGACACAAGTACATCCAGACAGAGTTAGTTTCACTTAGACAGCTATTAATGACAAAACTGCACGATCGTAAAGAAAACGTTAATATCCAGTATTTCAATTAATTCCTCCCCGCATCCCCCTCCTCTGTTCACAAGAGAGACAAGAAAGAAATGCTGCCAAAAAAGGGAAAAGCTGGTAGCTTTGAAAAAAGACAGAGAGTTTAACAAAAACAGAAATGATGAAAAACAGTCAGTTGACAGCTTATTTTGGCTTACTTTCTGACAGGAAGAGGGACCTCAGAAGAGTCGAAGAGTTTGACGATGGGAGGAAGCAGGAGATGCATGTAATCATCGAGGTTTGGACCAAACCTCTGGACACCGTTGAGAAGCTTTAGTAGACAGGCACAAAAGATAAGAGAATGTATTTATGAGACTGGAATTGTGTCTGAAATGTAACAACCCATGACAAATTAAATTTTCACAATGTATTCAGCATCATTTAACTTCAGCACAAATGGAGCTTTGTTGAGCCCACCGCTAAGTGTATTGAGTATTCCCTAACTGCCTTCACGATGCACTGAGCACTGTCTCATTAGCTTAACAAAAAATGGAGCACGTTCTAATTTTCTTGAAAATTGTGCAATTGAGATCACTATGCTCACAGCAAAGTCACAATTATACCCTTACTGTCACACCCATACTGTCATGACTAAAGTTCGATCTATTGCAAGAATTTCTATGGAACGTTTGTTTGCGAAGGTTTGTAACTTTTAACAAAATCTCTGAAGCGTCATTTTAACACGGCTTCCACCGAGAGAAGCATCCCCATACTGACGTATCTCATGGCTGAAAGCTATTGCCGCTTAAAATACGCTGTTTTTGAGACAACATGACATGAAACATGGACATCAACAGTCTGACAAGCTGACATCTTTACGAATCAGGTTTTGCAAATTGGCAAGAAAGAGATGTGAGTAATGAAATGAAATGGTACACTGTGGTCATCTTCCGTGTTTGTGATGAAATGTGACTCTGATCTAATCAGACGAATGCACTTCACTGTTGTCAACTGACACTCCCGTTCCAAATCACCCACCTTGGTGGTGACGGTCTTGTTAGGGCTGTGATCGTGCATGAACACCTTCAGCATCATGGGGATGATCCGGGGCAAGTAGAGCTTGAACTCCCCGCCGAGGGCCACGACCGTCTGTTCCACCAGCAGAATTATGGTGTTCTGAAGGGGGCTGTTGACTGTCCAAAAATCCTGCGATTGTGCAAAGTGAGAGAAGGAAATGCTAACTAGTGCATATCAGAGTAGAAAGGTGTAATTAATATTTCTGTTGCTGACTCACAGCTTGACCTATTAAAATGGAAATACCCAGAAAACCCAGGAAAATGCTAAGAACTTCCCCAGTCTGAATAGCTACAACCAGGTTAGGTAATAATTTCTGGGTTTTGTCTTAGTTTTGAAACCAGTAATCCCAATATCATTGAGAAAATAAAATAAAAAATATCTTAATCCTTGTGATAAAATTTCATCTTTTGTTGCAATTTACGACAGATTTGTGTCAAAATTTATTCCTGCCTTTTAAAGACATATATGGAAACACTAAAAAAAATTCAGAACTTACTCTAATGAGGTCAAATATGTCATCGAGATAATTCCTGATGTGCTGTTTCACGATAGATATGATTGTTCCCAACTGCTGGAATAGAAACTACGAAAGAAAATGGAAAAAAAAAAAGTCATAAGTTAAAGCCAAGTGATCACATTGCTGTGACTACACCACTATCTGTTCACTCCACCAGCGGCACAACTTTTGTCACAGAGGAGATGTCTGTTGATTTCTGCTGTACGAGTGAAACATGGATTTGTCCTTATACCAAGTGAAGACAGTCCAGAGATGAAACTGTAATTCAAAAACTCTGTATCTTGAAAGCCACTTCTCCATTCCAGAAATTACGAGTGAGCCAGACTTGTAACTGACAGTTCTGTACACCAGTCACAGGCAGTCCAACATTTATACTAAAAGGGCAAATTTGAATGTCATTTGTACAGTCCATTTACATATAGTCCAGGGATTCTAAAACAAGTCCAACCTGTGGCTACTTAGCCAAAGGCAGTCCATCAATTACTTAAAGTACAACTTGACTGTCACTTGTACAATCATATCATAGGCACTAAAGGTACTACAAATGAGTCAGACTGCTTTTTCTGACAGAGGCAGTCCAAAAACTATGCAAAGTGAACTTTGCATATAATTTGTCCAATTCTCATCATAAGCAGTTCAGAGATTACACACAAATCAATCCAGACCAACTCTCATTCTGTAGTGTACAAGAAAAACAACACCAGCAAACTCAACATCGACTGCACAGTAGCAGGAATACAAACTGCCGGACTGCAACAAGTGTTTCTGTCGGTCCTTTATCGAAGATGAACGGTTGCAAAATGATGACGACAATTGCTTTTAAAATATGGTGCAAATTTTATCTTTCAAGCTTTTTGCTGCGGGGCACCAAGAGCTGCATTTGGATTGCCGTCTGATGAAAAATTTAGAACTTTTGAAGGAGATGCCACCTACCTCTCGTATTCCTGGATCGCAGGTCCTGATAACGTAAATGTAGGTCGGCATGATCTGAGGCAAGAATTGGACACACTTGACCCCAAGGCTCTTGAAGATAAACGTGATGGCTTGAACCACAGCCTGTGTGATGGTTGGCTAACGATGAATCCCTCATGATTCTCATCAAGGTTGATATGGCAACTGCCGGATAGAAGTCCTCGAGGTTGGGGGATCCGAGCGTCACCAGCATTTCACTGGCTGCAAAAGCAAACGATCGGTCAGGGGACAGTAATTTTGAAATATCGAGAGGTGCACGTTCAATAAAAGTTTGATGACACCCTAGGGAATACCACAAAAATGAAAAGAAAAACCCATAAAATTGAGCTCTCCATTTAAAGGGTATAAAGCTCATCAGACTAATTTTGGATTGGACCAATGAGACTTAGTGGAGACAATAGTGATTCTGGTTGACAAAGCAATATAAATCATACCTTAATTTGCTGTGGAGATGGCTGATGCAGCATGTATCACTGAAACAGGACATGTTAAGTTGGAACTGCGATTACCAACTCTGTTTCACGGTGTTGACATGCAGCAAGTGCAACACACCTTACCGCGAGATCGTCTTACCTTCCTGTGACGTTTTTGTCTCTGAGGTGCTGACGGCTGCAGCGGTATCTATCATGCTGTCTTGTTTGCCCTGGTTGATTTTGTGTTTGTAAGGGTCCAGAGCGCCCAGGAGGCCGAGTGCTCGTATGGTCTTTTTAAAATAAAAGATAGTGTTTGCTTATAAAGCATACTTTTAATACACAGCTGAAGTACCAAAAACTTAAATACTAAGAGGAAGTACTTTAAAACATTCTTGTCAATTTTTAAGAAGCGAAGTAGAGGCACAAATGGCACATGTGTCCACTTTGACAGCACCACCATAATTTACAGATCAGAACCTAGTGGCAGAAACTTATTTTAGACTCATAAAGTTTTGTTTGGTTTAATGGACTTCTGAAGTAAGTTGCTTTTCTCACTTACACATTACTTTTATTGATAGTTATAGATTAGTTTAGTGCTAACTTGTAATTGCATGTTTCATTTGGGTCTATATTTCCATGTAATTGTGATTGTCCATTCCTGTGACACTACATAGCAGGTGGTGTTGTATACATTAGGCCATATCCCTACAGGCTGTGAAAGTGTTACGATAGTTTCATTTGATCCCATCCTGGTAGACCTAGAGTAACGTTTGTTCATAGAAGGTTCTGTATGTAACAAGGGATCAAGAAAGTTATCCGTATTTTTGCAGTGAGTGTAAAGATTTCACAGTTGTTATTTTCACTCAGTCATATCATACATCATACGAAGACAGTTTCAAGGGTCACGCTAGTTGTGCAGAGTTTGGGTGTGAATAGCAAGATAAAGAAGTTGTGGTAATTTTTTAACCAGTGGATGAATCCCTGGCAGGGTTTTGTTAACCATTTAAAGGAGAAATACATTGTTAAATTGTTGGGTGTGTGGGAGTTAGAAGCGTACCTAAGTATGACCTGCTAGCGTAAGTTTGACATTAACTATTTTCTTAATTATTACTATTTATTTCATTGTTTCGACTTTATATTAAACCTCTATATTTTAAGATTTTGAACAATACTTAATGTCATTGTTTAATTTGATGGCATTAAATTTGGTATTTCTTAGTTAGCAACCAAATGAATAAATGAGGTCAGTGACATTTTTATTTGAGCCTTACAGCAACCAATAGGTGTTATGAAAGTCAATATCAGTTTCAAGCCACTTAGCAATGTCGGGTAAATTGTTTACATCCTTTTCACTGTTTTTCATCTGCTTTGCAGTGGGTAACATACAATGCCAGCATATGAGACCAGGAAACATAAAGCATTTCTACGTCATTGCATTCACACAAAATTTACGAAAACCTATAAATACATCCTGATTTTCCTCATTAGCTCGTGCTCTTTGAAAAGTCTTACTTCTCTTCGCAGAACTTGCGACTGCTCGGTCTTCAGGAAGTTCAGCAGCAGGTCTAGCAGATTTGGATACTTGTTATACGGTTTCACTACACAGCCAGTGCTCTCCACGAGTTCGCACAGTGTCCAGAGGGCATTCTGTTTAAGAAAAAGAAAGACAAGATGTTAGATGGACTCTATGCTTGGAATGAGAAGCTCCAGCATCAGGTGAGATGACACCACCTCTCCCACCTCCGCCTTCCCATTTCAGAGCAAAAGAAGCTTCACAGTAACAAAATGTCCTTTAACGTCTACTCAGCAGTTCCGGTGAGATGTCTTCCCTGCTCATTTGTAATCAGCTCTCGACTTTCCGACCCATGGCGCCTGGTTGCAAGATTGAAAAGTGGGACTTACATGAGGGAGGGTTACTGGTACAAAACCCAAGGCATAGACACAACTGAATTAATGACAACATTCCGATAATCATGAAGGATCGACTGCTCTCATTTTCAGAGAAGAGATTGCTAGCAAGGAGTCGAGAGCAGAGCGTTCATATTATCGTCTGATCTATTGAAAACCAAGTACATTTTGAGAATTTTTCAAAATCTTGTGTTGCAAGCAACTTCAAATGAGACTGTACTTTACGCTAAGAAAGCAGGCAGGAGATTGTTGAACATTCTCTTCTGGCACCAACTTCATCTTCTCCTACCTAAGGTGTTTTTCTTCTTGTTTTTTGAATAATTCTTCTTTGCAAGATAGTGACACCTCAAATATGGAACTGATATTTTAACAATGTTATGCTCATATTAGTATGCATGCAAATGTTCCAGTTTTTGGTAAAGGCTTATGTCTCTTTAGAAGTGGAAAAAAGAAGGTTTCACTTAAAAGATATGTACTTGCCTCTCGTTTGCTCAACGATGATGAATCTTGGAGCATGTCAATGAGAATGGGAAGGAGCTCATCTACCCATTTTCTCATCTCAACACCACTGACCTTTAAGTCAAAAGGAGAAAAAAAAGTAATAAAATGAAAGTAACAGCTAAACCTGGAGTTTCCCCACAACCTGCTCTACCCAGTCTCAAAGTCTCCACTCCCTCCCTACGTCTGCTGCAAAAAATCTCTGGACATCCTGCATTTGCAGAATTACTCTCTAATCAAATCATTTCTACATTCATCATTTTTACATGTAGAGAGAACAGTTGCAGACGAGGACACTTCGGGAGGAAAATCAACTACTGCAGATTCAATGGAAAAAATTACAGAGAAGGAAGATGTGAATTGATAACTATTCTCCCTCCCTCCACAGCTGGCAGAGAAACACCACAGTGACTAGCAGGAAGCAGAGAGGGGAGAAAAATCTTGAAGGAAATGTTAAGATAGTGATGCCATTTGGAAGACTGCATGCCAGCAATTGCAGAAAGTACTCCCAGTTTGCCTGTTCTTTCACTTACTCACTCCTCATCTTCAATGGAAATTAAAGAGGAGGAACAATATCCTTTCCAGCACTCCCCCCCCTCCATAAATCACAAGGAGATGGGGGGTATTATAGTGCTGGTCTGGATGCAAAGAGGTAACACACGCTTACCTGAGACTGCTCCCCAATTGCTTTCAGTACGTTGATTATCACACCAGGGTTTGGGTCAGCCTCCTTCAGTTTTGGTATCAAAGCCTGCAAGGGAAATTTCAAAACTGACTTTCAAACATCCCTGAAACATCACTGGAACGATTACACAAAAGATGACTGATGGATGTAGGGCAAAACAATGCCTTTAGTGAAGTCAAAATATGCAAGAATGTTACCATCAAGAACACGCATATCCATCTATGGCCCATCAAAATCAATATAAGTGATGTTAGTTACAGAAAGTAATCCATCACCTTCTTAAGGCTTTGCTTTGTCACATTGTAGGTTATGATCCAAAATGACTACTCTCCAGAACAACGGTTCACGAATGGCCTGATAAAATCACTGTCTTGATCTGATTCATAAAACATGATCTACATGATAGAGATATCATCTCTGTCATAACATGATAAAGAATCCGCACATGATCCAATCGAAGTCGCCACAGTATGAAGAATTACAAAATATGATCCGTTTCTGCTTACGAATGGATCGACAAGGGATCAAGAGGTTGTCCGTCTGGTGTACCAGTCATGGAATGCCATCCAGCACAACTTATTTTGGGAATACAATTAATCCATAGTTTTGTCAAATCACAACAACGTAATAATGTCACATAATGTGATGCCCTGTGACCCACTACAAACACATGAATCCATGTACGGTCTAACCAAAAAGATCTATGTGATCCAGTGTGACCTACTTGAATAAAGAATCAATTCTTGATCTTAATCTAAGATCTGCAATCATAAGAAGTTACATGATATGGTTCAGCATGACGTACTGTAAATATAAAATATACAAAAATATACAAAATATAGTCCAATGAACATATTTGTTAGTCACAAGATGGGATTCAGTGTGACTAACATTAAGTATGGAATCCACACATTGTCTGTCTCATCAAGCCACTCTCAATCACAGTGAGTCACAGAAAGGGATTCAATGTGACTTACCATAACAAAGGGATAAGAAATACGGTCTAATCAAGATATTTCTGTTGCAGTGAGTCAAAGAATGAAATTTTGCTGGTCTAACAAATGGTATGGAAAGAAAAAAGGCCATCAAAACTTTAATCACAGGATGTGATCCGGTGTGACTCTCACGAAGTACGGGATCCGATTGATGTCTAATGCAGTGACTGTACACACAGCAGCAACTCACAGCGTGCGATCCAGGACCACTCACCTTAAGTATGGGATCCATGTAGGGTCGGATGAGGCGTGGTGCGTTAGAGACCAGGTTACACAGCATCTTGGCACTCTGTTCTTTGTTCCGTCCGACACCGCTGTGTTCCAGCTCGGTCATGATCTGAACGAAACCATCGACATCGTCGACGAAAAGAACGTCTAATTAATACCAAAGCAATAACTTTCAGAAACACAGCTATGTGAAACATGGTCACCATCATTTTTTTTTTTTTGCCACCTCTGTTCCCTGCAGAATTTGTTTGCCATCCATTTTGCATCATCGTTCTGGTGATCATGCATCCACAACCAGTGGTCAAGTAGAGTAGTTGTGTATGTTTCCAGGAATGTCAATCTCCGAATGACGACAGTTAAAGCGCTGTACTTTACTAATCAACACATACTTACCTGCTACAGTTACTTCAGAGATGCCTCATTTTGAGAAACCATATTAAATAACCTGAAACAACCTGTCCTTGCTCTATACCCTTACTTGAATGCCGATATTACCAAAATTATCATGTAAAACATATTGGCAAAAATACCATATTTTTAGAAAATAAACATTTAAGCAAATCTTGACTTTTCATAAGAAACAGAAGTCATATTTTCCTGAACCTTAAGTTCACTTTGCTCCAAATCCTGCCTTCCTTCGAATGCCACAATACCAAGCAACAATAGCATCATGTTCATCTTTGGGTCACATCAACTAATCCACACAGAATTCCTGTAATGTGCGAAAATCACTTCTCGAGAAAACCCTTTTCTGCATGATAGAACATGAGGTGATACTGAGAATATCATGATTGGTTAGGGTTTGTTCCTTTGATGAAAACTTATCATGCATGATATCATGTGAGGATTGGCTGGTCACACAGTGTTTTAGCCCACCGCATATTCAGCATCTCATAGATATTCAGTGACTTGCAAAAAATGTTTTACAAAGGAGGAAATTGCCTCACCTGAATCAAGGTCTTCCGCAGCGAGGGCATGACGTAAGCTGGGTTCAGGTTGCTCAGTCTACCTATGATGCACATGGCCAGTTCTCGTATATCGAACTGCTCGTCGTTGAGGGCGACAAAGAGGGCGCTGAGGTTCTCAGCTTGGGCCAGGTGGCCGTCGAACCGCTCGTCCAAGGACTGCAGGACGCAGTATCGGATCTCAGGATCTGGAGGGGAGGCGGGGCGAAAGTTTACGGCTCATGAAGGGAAGTGAAAAAAAAATGTACATCCTGTGTATACGTTTACATCTGCAGATACCGACACATTGCACAAAACAGCTACCTTAATAACGAATTGGGAATACTTCCAACATAAACTCAAAACAAGTCTCTCTTGAGGAAGATGAATAAATTTAGAAATACTTAAGTAATCTGTATCTTCAGTAATCTCAATATCAAAACCTCACATCATACTGTAACAAATCTCTAAAAGCTACCATTTGTTTGATGATGGCGATCTCGATGGACGGCGAAGGAGTGAAAATACTTCAGTTTGTCAGAGGGTAAAGCACCTCATGCTAAAACTATCAGGAGAGTCTCAAACAAGAGATTCTGTTCAGATTAAACTTACCAGAGTCTGTTATAGCTACTACCAACAGCTTGCTGAGGACATCAGCTACCACCTGGGTGTTGGTGGCTCCAGAAGAGGATGAGGATGGGTTGCCAAGCTGATGTCAAAAAAACAAGATTCAAAGGTGACCCATTAGACCTAATTTTGATTGCTTTTCACTTTACATGCATTCATGGTCCGTGGAATAGTAGCGAATAACCATCAGCAAACAATGAGGAGAAATGCAAAGAAGAAAAACAGCTCCATCGAATCTGCCAGATGATCAACTTAGAGGATGAACGTAATTGACCAACGATCAAGAGGATACAGAGAAACTGGAGAGTGATATGTCCCTTAAAATGTAAGCAAGGCAGGAAAGAACTAATGGACTGACAGAAACAAGCCAAACTCTTTTTCAAAGTGAAACTGATTTCATCGTCAATTATTCTAAGGTCCTAATTCACAAATATTTTGCAACAGTACACAGCAAGCCTGAAACTAATTCATACTGTATATTAAATGTTCACTTATGAAATGGTTCTCAGGCATTTTTTCAGGTCACCCCCATCCTTCCCTGAATGTGTATTTGCAAATGTCAATCCTCTCTGCTTCCAACAAGTATCAATTTATTATCAATCAATATGTGATCTGTCAGATTGTTATGTAAGCTACTATTTATAACATACAGCTCTAATTCTAAGCTTTGATCCCTGCTGGTTTCAACAGCTCTTGCTACTCCTAGTGTTGTACCATCCCCATGCTGGGGCAATCCAACCATTAACTGTACAATTCCACTGAAACCAATGGTCCTTACCCACTGAATTCACCATACCAGTTTAACTGAAAGATTATACCCAAGCTGTACTTCAGACAGGCAACATGGCAGTCCAGTCCACACCACCTTCCAGATAACTGATTTACTGCAATTATTCAAAATTTTACAAGGACAAAAGAAAATGAGGTCCATCTTTACAACTTTGGGACTTACGTTGATGGATGGCTGCAAAAGACGAGAGCAGGTCCAGGCCGCTTCCTTCCTGATCTCGGTGTGTTCACTCGAGAGGAAGTTGTCAGCGCAGTGGCGCACAAACTGAGTCAGTGAGTGTCCCTCAAAGTCGAAGGAGCCCAGAGTTCGAAGGGCCAACACGATGTTCGTTGTGTCACCATTCTCTGAGTTTGAGGGTTGGTTTCCACCTACATGGAATAAAAGCAAAGACTAGTTTGCTTACTTACGATAAATGTGCCTTGTTATATAAAAAAATAGGAAAATTTTATTAGTTTGCCATTACAGATCCAAAATGCAGTCCTCTAGTGAGAGGGGGAAATGGGGCACTTGTCCTCAAGCAAAACAAAGGTGCCAAACAATAATTTAGGCCAATTCATTCTGTACATTTTGTTTCCTAGCTGTCTGGAAAGAGAGTTGGGTACCAGAAGTTGTTTGAGATTAGGTGCTGACAATGGTAACTAGGACACTGCCAACAATCCAACTAAAATAGGTTTCTACCCAGAGAATATTACAGAAGCAAAGATTTTCTGAGAGCAAATAAATATTACGATCCTCACTTGCTGGGGTCATAGGTGCCAGGATAGTGCGAGGAGTTCCAGGGTGTCTGAGGGGTTTATGCATGAGAACCAATGACAACATTTTCAAGAGTCCATCTTGAATGTCCTTCTTCAACCGCTGCAGTTGCTGAGCAAGGTCATGGAGGGCCGCCGTCAGAGCTGGGCTGCAAGGGAAAGAGAGCAGTGAAGAAAGAAATTTATGCAATTCTATTAATTTTACTTGGCTTTAAAACTATTTGACACTCTTTTGCAACAGCTTGTAGTACTTGTACCATACACACAAAAAGAGGGAAACATTATAGAGTAGGTTGCAGTGGATTCATTTTTTGGTATAGTTGGCCATGTTGAACATTTTAGATATAGAATAGCATCATGGAATGTTTCGGTTGCTTCGACTCATCAATAAACACACAATCTTTCACAGCACACCAGCAATGTGAAAAATATGTGCATCAGTGTCAACTTTCTGCTTATCTTGCACCACACTTTTGGTCAATTGCCAAAAAAAAAGATGAGATCCATGAGAAGTGATTGATCATTATGGCTGTCTGTCTTACACACCTGAGGCCAGTGGTCAGCATCGGTTCCAGTAACTCCTTCACGTCCTTCGTCAGAGTTTCTCCTACGGCCCTGGCCAGCATGCTGATGCAGGTGAACACCGCTGGGTCCACCGTCTTCAGTTTCCTGCGTGGTGGGGATCCAATGGAAACTTTACAATACAGTGGAGGAAAACTTTAAAACATGCCATAGTGATTTTCTGTGATGTAAAATCTTGATCGCACAAAAGCTTGACAGACCAGACTGAGTGGAAGCCAAAAATTTACTTGTAATAAGCTTTGACTACGTGTAACATTTTATCCAGAGACTAGCATGATGTAATCATTCAGTGAATTAAACGCCGCAATACTTGACTCGACCTTCCATGGCATTCTGTGAGATCTAAAGGATATTTAAGTTATCCATTTGGACTAACAAGTATCGCACCCGATCCTTCAAGAGCGATGGAATTTGCATACATTATGCCCCCCACCCCTACCATCCAAAATGACCCCCTGCGATACAAAACCAACAAACCAATTAACACGATTTCTGGGTAGCAACTTTCGGACTCTGATCATCAATTACAGTCTATCAAATGCTAGGGCACACCTGTGACAATTATCCCCAGCCCCCTTTACTCATCCCTCACTCTCTATAAAAAGTGTAAGTTTGCAGTAAGTACCAACATTATTTAGGGGACATTCCACATTAGAGAAGTTAGTGACTGAAGTAACTTACTTTGTTGTAATCTCTTTACTCGGTAAAGACTGTTTAACGACCACTAGGATGTTGTTGACATGTGGGGTGATGTCTTTGTTTACTGCTACGGCCAGAAGACCCACAGCGTGGAAAGCACTGGATCTTTCTCGTTCCTTCACAAAAGATTGAAACGTCTTTCTTTAACATACGACCAATGTGGTTATTGAAAGAATGACTTGGTCAAATGCAGGATAGTGTAACTTCAGCTACATGTGGAAGGTGATCTTTCCTTGCAAAATCACATAACTTTGACAAATCATTCATATTTTTCACCTTAAAATGTGTCAATAATTTTCACCGAGGACACAGAGGCAATGAGAAATCTGTTTAAAATGATCGTACCATTCTTCTCGCACATTCAGGTCATTGCTTGCGTAAGTCTCCTCAAGTGATTCTTCAAGGTCATTATCAACACCGCATGCTCCCACGAGCCATAACATGTTACCATCCAAGTCTTTAAACTTGTATCCCCCTAACCTTTCCTCATGTCTCTGACCAGAACCGTACCTTGTCAGGTTATATCAGGTATGATAAACATGTCTCAAGACACCAATGTGAAACATGACAAAACAAAACTATTGATTGGTGGAATGCCTACAATTGCTATGAATATTCATGACATCAGACAGTGAGTCATTAGAGAGATAAACTATCCTCACAGCATGTCCCAACATTGCCACACTATATGATCCCTGCTTTTATACTTCTGAAGGACGGTTCATATGTACAACTTGCTGAATGGACATTCTTTCATTGAGTGAATCAACTGGTTTGGAAAGATTCTTGGCACATCAGAGCTCCCAGAATGCAATTTACTCTATCTGGTGTTAAACCCTTGCTTATTGGATGTTCTATGGAGTGCTTCACTAGTTACTTTATCAAAAGCAAGGCATTTCAGTTTATGGCATTGCAATTGACATGCTGTAGTTGTTGACAACTCACACACAAATTTCCTTGTTGCTTACCTTTTTCAAGGAATTGAGCAGGTATGACACGGTGTCGTTCAGATAGCTGTGAAAAGCACGAAAGTGTAACAAAAACATGGTAGACTTAAAACTTGACAAAACATTTTGTTGCTTGTTACCTCCACAACAAAAGGCCACAATTTTTACAGGAGTACCACTAACAAATGCGGGTTCATGTTCATGGGAAAAAAATAGCACTCCATCAAAGCTGACACCAGGGAGGAGGACTATTGCACAATGAATACAAATATTTGTCTTGTATAAAATCCATTCGTTATACTATGAGGTAGTAAGTACCTTTTGACTATTTTGTGTGTTTTTTTGTGTTTATGCAACAATTCTAATTGTGCTATCAATTGGTCAGTAACTCCACCTCCTAAATACACAAAGAAGAAATGGCATTCACTTAGCATCCCGCAATACATTCTCCTGCAGTGGGATTTGACTATAATGCCCTCACAGCTGAATGTATAGCTACGGCTTCCAGCGACTTATGACAACTGCTTTCAGAGCGGGCATTTTGACGACTGGCCTCGGCTGGAACGAGCCGGTGACGGACTCACCTATCCACGAATTCTCTGGGTTGGAATGCGGCCAGCCTCGGAATCAGGTTCAGGAGAGACTGTTGAATGAGGGCGTTGCGGCTGGTCTTGAACCGTAGCACCTGGATACAAATCTAAGACACCAATCAGAGATATGGTATGATGATGGTACTGTGGGTCGGTAAATTGAATCAAAGCATCATAAATACGCTTGTTGAACAACCATTCACGAAATGCAAAACAATAACAGCACTGTGGATGATAATGCAACATAAATCTGCTCCTAGAGCGCACATCAGGGCATACAAAACAATAAGAGTATTGTAAATTATATTGAATGATAGCAATATATATAGATACTCTTCTAGAATACTAATCAGAAAATACAAAACAATGATGGCGTTTTGGCTGACAACCACCGTAGCCACATAAATACACTCACAGAGGGCACATCAGGAGATACAAAACTATAACAGCATTGTCAATGTCATTGAACAATAACACCATAAATTAACTCCTAGGACATCACAGTTAGAATATACCAAACAGTGACAACATTGTGACTGGTAATGAAAAGTAGCCCTACAAATACACTCCTAGGAAACCAATCACAAAATAGAAAACAATTATACCACTGGGGCTGATGTACACCTAAATTGTCATAAAATTGATTTCTAGAACACCAATCGAAGAATACAAAATAATCCCATCATCTACCAATTTTCTCCTTTCATTATTTTTTGTTCGATAAAGTTATATTGAATCTGAGGATTTGTACACTTGAGGATATCTTATTCTAAAGTTAATGACATCATCTCATATGGCTTCAGAGTGAAAAGGGTTCCTTCACTTTCTAGGGCATCTATTTTCATGACTTTTCCATGACTTTCCCATGGCTTTTTTCATGACTTTTCCAAAAGAACATCCATGACATTCCTCCTGATGTCTTATATAACCTTTTCAACTCTTAAACATAAGCCAAGTCAACATGGTGTGAAGAGAATAATAACATTTTGACATTTTGCACGAGAATACATTTTTGCAAATTTCCACTCTGAGAGACATGTCACTCTGTGAAAATTTCTGTGACTTTTCCAGGACTTTCAACGCTTTCCGTGGATTTCGACTTTTTTCCAGGCCTCAGAAAAAACTTTCCAAATTTTCATGACTTTTCCAAGTTTTCCATGACCATGGAAATCCTGGAAAAAACACACAAAAAAGTTAAGGAGGAGAGGAAGTAGAGCAAAAATGCGGACTCACCTCATGGAATTTGCTGATCATCAACTCCCTGCAGTATCTGCTCTCTGAGAAACGGGATTTGAGTTCCACGTTGGGTGCCACCAGAGAGAAGATGATCTTCTGAGAGTAGGCGGACTGGTTAGGCGTGGGACCACCCTGAGATCTGCTCCGACCGTGGCCGGAACTGAGATCCTGTCAACAGAGGATTGGAGAAAAGTTGGAAAATAAGGAGGAAAGGAAAACTACAAAGTCCATAGTCCATATTTAAACGTTTTCACAAAGAAAAGTGCGAGGCATGATTAAAAAATCTGATGAGAGGAATAGTGAGAAGATCTTAAAAGCAGCAAGAGCAGGAGATGAAAAGAGCGCAAAAGAAAGATGAGGCAACAAGAGGCAGAGGAAATGAATTGAGGAGATGAAAAGAGGGCAAGAGGAGAGATGAAACAGTAAGAGGCAGGACAGACGGAGATGAAGAGCGAAGGGGAGAAGCATCATGTGATTAAAAAGTGACCAACAATCTCAATATGGTATTTATGTTTGACCAGACCTGTTGCCACTTACTTTAAATCTGTGCTCATGTTGTATCTGTTGCTGAGAGATTTCCTCTTTTTCTATCCTCAACTTCTGCAAAGACAGACAGTGAAACCCAGGTGAGGTGTTGGAAGGAGTATACTGGAAACTTGTCAATTTAATTTGGCACAGATGACAGATGACACACACATACAAGAAAATCAATAGAAGTTACATTTAGTCACTTTCTATTGTATGTTTTTAGGGTACTACAGACCCCTTTCTGGAAACAACTTTTTTCTGTTTTGTTTTTATCTCATTCCAAGCAGCTACTACTACTTCATCATATAGCATATTCTAGTGCAAGAAACACTGGGGATGAATGTTAAAGTTGGATCAAATTCACGATGATACTATATAATTGGATCAACACTGATCACCTCTCCTTCTGCACAGCTGATCCGGATCAGTTCATTCAGGATCAAGAGCGATCCGTGGACCTTGTCGTCTCTGTTGAGTCCTTTCTGCTTCTCGACTGGTTCCTCAAAACCCCTCAGTGCTTCCTCATATGATTGCTTATAAACAAAAGAAAGACACTTGTTAAATATTTTGGTGGTAGGTTGCAATCTTTGTACTTAATATGAAAACAGTTGTAAAGAAGATTTAACTTTGAAAAACCCAATCCAACTCTTGAGCTTAAATGCTGACAAAGACAACAATATTGCTTTAGGATGTTACAAAATGTTCACATTGCATCAGATCTTGTTTTTGCACATATTCCATTCTGCTGATGAGGCTTGTTTTTGACTTTTCCATTCTACTCTACTAGGCTTGTTTTTGATTTTTTTCAATCTGCTCATGAATTGGAGAAAAATAAATGTATCGTTTCTGACCTTGCCAAGGTTGGCTAAAATGTAACTCAATGATGGCCATGAGTTTGATGATTCTGTTTTCAAAATACGAGATGCCAGTTCTAACTTCATTTGACCACAACTTTAATCCAATGTAACATAGTTCAACACAAAATATTGAATGACAGAAAGTTGTCTTCAGCTGCCCATCGATGCAGTCTTTATATCTAACAATATGTATGTTTACAACATAAAATTACCATGATCAGGAATTCACTGAAATTTTCCTCTGATATTGCAACCTGCATTCAAACTTTTCCCTTCTTAAATGAAGACAACTTTGTCCAGTTTGATGGCAAAAAGAAAGACAAAAACAACTAAGATTCTTGGACTGCAAGTTTGTCATCAGTTGCTCAGGTATACGACAAAACCAAAATTTGCATCACAATTTGCAGCCCATGAAAGTCCAGTTTCGTGAAAGCTTCACAATAGTAGAAACTGATATTCTCTCCGGTCCTACCTGAAAACTCAAATTCTCTCTCGAATCATGTAAAGAGGGAGTCAAACTTTGCTTGTGGCGCACGTACATATGAGTTGAGTTATCAACTCATTCACAGGGCAATGTTTGTCTAACATCTACTAATCAAACTGGGTTGGCCGCTAACCAATTCAAACAATTGATCAGCAGAACCTGCGGATCAATCTGTTCACATAATTACATCCCTTGGTATAACTGAACCTTAAAATGCCAAAGTGACTTAAGTTACTTAAAAGCTGTGACAGTGGGAGACACAGAAAACAGTTTATTCTTAAATGAAAGTCACTCTGTCCATCTTAAAGGCTCACCTCATCCACGACGTATTACAACTTTGACAAAAGGTCACGCTTGTACGACCTTTTTGATTATACCTACCTCATACCAATGGGGTCTCTGCATCTCCTTGGTCTCTCTCTGCGCGGTCAGTTCCAGGCAAGCTCTCAAAGCTGCTACGGCAGCCTCACGAATAGCTTGCTGTTGAAGAAAATGTGACAAAAGTCAGAGATGTTTCTTGAGAGATACTGTATTTATACAGGTCTGCTCATATTTCACAATAATCTCTTACACCTTCCAGGACATAAAAACCAATGACTCGGCACAAGCCTTCCACAACGATCGACTCATGTAGGATGCTAAACGGCCTTCCTTCGTCATTGACGCAATTCTGGAAAAGTTACGGCATTTTTAACCAAGTGTCCACCAGACAAAAAAATTCAACAACTCTGTATTTATGAATGACACAGTTTGAGGGAAAATGACTGTTCAATGTTTTGAATGTAAACTACAAATGGAACAACCAGGTGAAATTGCTTTAAATTTATACACAGCAAAGTTTAGTATTGCACTGATTATAAGTGCTCAATATCACCACTCACCAATCTTCATAAAATTTGTCTTTACTATACCAGTATCAGCAAAATTTACCTCAAAAGCCATTGCCACCCTAACAATATTCCTCTGTCAAGTAAAGGTTATGCTCTCTTTATTTACCCACAATTTTGACTCCACATGTTTACATTTAATTGGAAAATCAGAAATAACATTTTTGGAGTTCTGAGTATGCTAACTTTTAATAAAAAATCTATGGAGTTGAGATTTATTTATAGTCTGTCAACTCAACCAGCATGCCAAGTAACTGTACTTCAACTTTCACCTATGTTTGTAGTTGGCAATGGTTTTTGTCAACTTATGTAGCTAGGCTCCTTTTAACCATTGGTGCCGAATCGGTAACGACCAATGTTGAGAACAGGGATACCGGCTGTTGGTAACACTAGCTATCGGTGATGTTGGTCCAATACTTGTAATGTTGTTTGGTTTTGTGCTATGGACTGTCTCATAGTGGCTCAAAAGTGGTTACCATGGGACAACTGAAATCACAGTTTGCTTGCTGAAGGACATTTTGGAATCTGTGCTTTTCCTATGGTATAATCCATCCAACTTGGTAACAATGAATTCATAAAGTCATGCTGAATTAATTGCAGGGACAAAGCATAATGAAGAATCTTTAACAGACTTGTTAAACACAATAGACATGATTCTTCATAATCCAGTTTTCGATACTTAGCTAACTATTGCAGGATGTTGTGATACCTGCACTGACAGAAGAATTGTTGGAAGGTTATTTTTACAGCACTTGATGACTCGCCAATTCTTCCCAATTTAACATTACCTTCGGGTCTCTGACGGCATTGAATATGTTGTCAAAGAAAGGTTGGACTTGTTGAAAGAAGAATGTAGGTGCATGTTCTGCGAGCTCTCTCAGAACTAAGACCTGTATGTAATGAATGGAAAATATTGAATTGATGACCACTGTAAGCAATGCACGTCAGGGTAAACATCAACACTGCTTCCACTGGGGGTGACCTTCTACTGAACCAGACTGAATAACAGATAACATAACATGACATGCGACAAACAAACAGAGAGCACAAAGGCAAAAGGAACAGAACAACAATCAGTTTTCACTTTATAGCAAGTTTGTTTAGCATAAATTATAAATTTCAAAGGTGAACCAACTAAACTTTCTGCCAGGCTTTAAATGATCTGTAAAATGATGCACATTATGATTTTACGTTCAGTGCAGCTTTGAATGTTGTGTGCCTGGACACATTTCCGTTACAATCACCTTCGGAACAACTCTGCAAATGATTCAAGACCATCCCAGGTCTGACTTTTATCAAAAATTCTAAATTGTCCTACAGACAAAGCACTCTCGATATTTCGTCCGAAATAACATTTTAGTTGCCTGAACAGAAAACAAAAAGACCAGCCAAAGCACTACCTAACTTTTTGCAGTAATAATACTGTTCTTAATTAATTTGTAAACACAACAGTATAATGGATTCTTCAATGTTTAAGTAAATGGTAGTCTGTCCTGTAATTGTAAATAGTCCTTGTTTTGGAGCATACTAATTACCAAATAGATAATTATGCATACAAACTCTTATTACCACTATTGCGGGTTGAACTTTTGCTTCAGAAAGTTACTTGTATGTCTGACAACCAAAAGGTATGGATTCTGTCGTCCGATGTGATTTTTACTTGTCTTGGACAATCAGACAACCTTAAAGATTCAGCCCTGCATCCAGAAAACTGCACCAACACCAAAGTAAAGCCAGTTCAAATGGAACACTCCCGCGAAAGTGGAATTTTGAACAACACAGAAAAACTACACACTGGACTGAGAAACGATGTTTGGTTGACCGGAAATTTGATGTCATGTGAAGGTTTTGTTTGACGAAGTAAATTGTATAGTGCATAAATACAATATCACACAGCATAACATGTCAACCATGAGAGGAAATCTTATGCTCCTTGAGCACTATCCAAATGCAGCGAATCGACCAAAAAGGTGTATTGCAAGATTAGGATCTGCACATATGTAAAGCTGCAAGTCTCTGTGAAAACGATTTAGTTCAGAAGAAGAAGTTTAGTTTAGTTAGAAAAGTATTTATCAGGATGTGAACAACGAGAAGGTTGTGACTGATGAACCTCTGTGGAAACGGTTCAGTTCTTTGCATGCCAAGTTTATCTTGATTAGGCTGACCAGGGAGCCAGTTCAGCAGAAATAGGAACAGAGATGAACTAGAGGTGCTTTATAGGAAACCACAGGCTGCTTACATCCCCTGTGACATTTTTTTGTTTCTGATGTTCATGGATCAACATATCATAACGATATTTGAGTTCATTAGGAAATTCTTCCCACATGGAGAAAACTAAGCACCACCCCTCTTTCTGGCCAAAAAAGAGGGGAGACTGGATATCCACCCAACTTTGTAATGCTACATTTTTATTCAAGTGCATCCGGGGATGATATTAGAGGCAATTGATTCAAGCAACTGGTGCTACCAAATTATTAATCCAGGGTTATACAAGCAACAATCACCAACGTGTATTCAGCAACATGAACCAAACCTTGTTCACGATACTTGTCATACGTTATGCCTGGATATGAACATAACTTAACAGTATGGCCTTTTTCTGCTTTTGACTTTGCAAGTGCAACCTTTATGGCCAAAAATACAAGATGAAGCTTCAAGAAGAAACACTGCTCGTCACTTTTAGCATGGAATATGAAAGAAACGGACCAAAAAGTTGAATAATTTAAAGAGTCGCTCACTGCTGCATGTCGCTTTCCTTCTTGGCGATCTCCCCCGAGGTATTCCAAAGCTCTCCGGACCTCAAATTCGACATATTCTGGAGTGAATGTACCTCCCGCTAGTGCCAATCTCCCCATGGCCTTGGCGGCCATCTCCATGACAATGACATCACTGGAAGGGAGCAAGTTCCTCAAATAGTTTGCAAAACGGGTTATTCTCGTAGCGATATCCCCATCTGCACCGATTAAACTCACTGGTAGCAGAAAACAGGAA
The DNA here is from genome assembly GCA_021234535.1 of Stichopus chloronotus. Taxonomy (NCBI): domain Eukaryota; kingdom Metazoa; phylum Echinodermata; class Holothuroidea; order Aspidochirotida; family Stichopodidae; genus Stichopus; species Stichopus chloronotus. The sequence continues at coordinate 7,696,507 of SFZH01000008.1, forward strand.
TGGTGGCAATAAAATATCTGCAAATTTTGGCTCAGTATGGCAGACTGGTATGCAAGAGTATAGTGCTTGCACTAAATACATTTATCTTAAGTAAAATACTGCAAATGCTCTGAGGAAATTGATCTGTAAAATGCAGTAGGAATTTCATACAAATCAAAAATCCTGATTCTTGGCATGCTTTGAAAACCTTTGTCTCTCAAACTACTTTCCTTCAATTTGTGACTGAAGTGCAAAAGGGTAGACCTACAACACTAAAGTTGGTGGAAATACCATAAGAACATGGCAAAGAAACCCACTCTGACCACTTGTTTAACCTGCAGCATTTTACTAAAAATGCTGAATTTGCCATTGCCAGGGAAAAAAGTGTAGTATATTTAAGCTTGCACGAGGAGGTTAGAGTCTATCAGGCCTAGTTATAAATACATCACAACTTACAAAAATATCAAAACTCAGCATGATTGGAAGAGCACCATTCCATACTCAGAGCAATTAAATAAACAACTGAATCTTGTACAAACCAATTGCAAGAATCCCCCCTTTCTTTTCATTCACATCAGCACTGGACACCAACTCAAATATGTGATGGTTGAGGTCATCCATGAAGGATGCACGTTCGTCAGCGGACACCTCTCGGAGTTCTGTGGTGACATAGTGTTGCAGCGCCTTAGCAGCTTTGGTCCGGGACTCTTCATGACGGCTCCTAAGGCCATCGATAAACTGACTCATCCTGTACGTTGTTTCAACTCCTCACATCATACAAACTGAAGGAAGAAGAACACAGTTTGCTAATTTAGCAAGAATAATCCTGGAGAATGTTTGATCGGGAGTGGGGTTAACTGATCCTTCTCTCTCTTTTTTTTTGGGGGGGGCCAAACAAATTCTGCCAGATCTGACAATATTGTCCCAAAAAGACTGGCACAGAAAAAGATCCCAATCTGGCGCACAGCCCGGTACTAATTCAGAATTAGTGACCGGCAGTGACATATTCTTCCTAAAATCCTTGTTTTTGCCTAAGTTCACCCTCAACTTAACCCTAACTCTCAATTTTAACCATGATTGGTTATTTCGGTTATAGCTACAATCTTGGACAAAATACCTTGGGACACCCCGTGCCTCCGTTCAGTGTTGGCTGTAGAATTGCTGTCCAAAGAGTACATTCACTTCTATAGCGCAACACTGGAAAGGGGCGCAGGGTTTTTTGTTATCCCCTCACCTAAAATTCAGTATTATATTTGCAACGTACCACAAAGTGTCCCAACAATTTTGTCCAAGATTGTAGTCCTAAATAGCTTTTTACACCTTCAACTTGGTTTATTCTCATCAAATACCTAACCATCATCAATAACCTTGACTGGTGGTCACTGATTCTAAATTCAAGTCCACATCCCTCTTCAAGGGTTAGACTAGCCTCTCCTGGGACTAAGTAAGAGGTATCTGGAATTCACATGTGTGTATCTTACAGTAATATGGATGTTATGCATAATTTATATTACTTGGCCAAGGTTAACTTGAAGTAGCCTACGGCCTCATAAGGCTAACTTAAGCCTAGCCTAGTATTTTTGTAAGTATATTACTGAGTGAACGTTACATCTGACCTGTAGTCTGTACTGTAGGTAACCGGCTCCTCAGCTAGATCAATGTAAAAGTTTGGTATAACATTAGGCCTTCGCTAACTTTACACATTACGCACAGGCTAACCAGTGCTCTACCGCTGTAGGTCCAGTGAAGGCTAACATGTTGAGTCTGAGTCCTGACTTAGATCAGGGCCTAGGCCTTCCTTGGGTTGCTCTTGAGAATGTTCATTCACCTCACAAAATATGGCGGATACTAAGAGAAGTGCAATTTACGTTTTCGAAAACAGATCAAAAGTCCCAAGGTCCTCATCCGCTACGTTACAACATCAAGTATAGACTTCACTGTCACGTTACAGGCTATGGCTATTCACTTACTCAACGTTGGTGTAGTACAGTGGCTCTTCCAATTGCTAACCTACTGTGTTAATATTATCAACACCTCGCGTGTTATAGCATATAGGCTATAGGCTGACGTATGTGATATGTGACTGGAGTGTGAGGGATATACTTGTTTTGAAAATCCCAACTTAAAAAAGGTACTTCCTCAGTCACGCAGAAATGGAAGTTACAGTCAAATTCATCAGTTTAACCATGGTTCTAGAATGAAAAGGTTATATGCACAGTGATCGAAACTGTAAACCAATAACTGTAATAACACCATAACTGTAGCCTTTCACCCACTATGAAGTGTAAATTATGAGCCAACTGAGATTGGAAAATGGCGATTGGGAATGGCAAAGGGAAACAAAACTTTTTTTAAGTCGGTTAAAAAAACAAAAAAAAAAAAGCAAAGAATTGTTGGTTTAAACATTTTAAATAACAAATTCAAAAATATGTATATATATATTTTTAAATTTAACCAGCATTTTAAAAGGAAAAACCCAAAGTTGCATTTCTTTTGTTTTAAAAATTCTGTATTGATTTTTTTTTTCAGTCACAAGTTTGACAGTGAAAATTGGATGTAGACGGTTGAATAGTAAAGGCCCCTATCTAACCCAGTGGTGGCCAACCTTTTTTTTTTTTCAGCAGGGGACCACATTGCCAACTTTGTGGTGGGCCCCACGAGGCCACAATTACAAGTTGCAAGCCCACCGGCCTCTGCTACCCTTCTTTTTTTTTGAAATGTACTACAAATAGAGCAACTTTCGAATGCATGTGTGGGCCTATACAGAGGGTGGTAGGAGAGGGAGTGGGTAGGCGGACAACAGTGATGTCTGTATAGACCTACTGTAAGAAAAAAAATGGCTAAATGTTGGGGCCTGTATTTTAATGCGTATGTAACGAACCGACCGGGACTGAACACACAGATTTTCTCTGTCCCGATCGACGTTCGTTTTACGACGGAGAATTACAAAACTCTGAGAAAGGAAACAGAATCACATGCGATATGGTTATCAATCAATGTTCTTTCCTTTTATTTCCAATCAAGATAAATCTAGATAAACTCTTCGCCGGAGTTGAAACACGGATGTATAAGTCGTTAGACCTACACACACCAATGAATCAAACTAAATTATATTTAAAATTCATCCCTTTTTATACCCCTTCCACACATTTGAATTAAAATATACGCACCACCCACGCCGCAACACATATTTGAATAATTGACTCACAAGTCTCTCATTGCTAGATAATTCTCCCATTGTTACGTAACAAGCTTCCCATTAACCTCGTTACAGTGTAAGACAAGAAAATTGTATTAATGAAGTAGGCGTATGCTTGCAGGCTGCGCATACATGTCCAGAGAAAGTCGAATGCAAGCCACAAAAAATGAATATTCAAAAGGGTTCTAGGCCTACATGATTCCATTCTCAGCACAGGTCGCATCAGGGCCCTCGGGCAGTTGACCACCTCGTTCTAACGTTTAACGAAAATGCGAGACAGAACCCCACTCTTTTTTAAACTGCTCTTTGTTGTTAAAATTTGTTATTTTATTTTTAACAAAATTTTAACGACTTTTTTTCTTAAGTTTTATCATGAACATCTTAAAAAAAATTGTTTTTTTCATTTTTAAAATTTTTGTTACTAAAATTTTAAAAACAAGTTTTTGGCCTTTCGTTTGTAAAACTTTTAATAAATATTTTAACATCCAAAACGATTTTCGTTTTTCGTCCCTAAAATTTTCATCGAACTTATAATAAGAAAAAAAAAACAAATTTTATGTTCTTTGTTTTTTTTTTCTTTCTGTATATCGCCGCATTTACTCTTCCGTGTAATGAAGGTATAGGTCATACGTCAATCGAGGATTATTACAACGTGACGATCGATGCAATTAATGTTGAATTTATGGCAAGGGATTTTCTATGTTATCTTTCTTTTGTTGCCTTTCATGTGTGCAACTGAAGTATATCTACGGGGGTCATTTCTACTGACGAGGGATTAGGAAGGGGGGGGGGTGGGGGTGGAGTGGGAGTGACCATAACTTTTGATCTCGCATCTACTTCAAAATGGTCTTGTTGGGATCTACGTATATAGTCGAAGGCGCCCCACGTTGGTTTGTGTCCACCGTCCCCGTCAACCTACTTTCTCCCTGAAAGCAAGGGAACGTATATGGCCTATGATTCGACAAGTGTACTTTCAGTTTTCTGGTGTTACTGATTCTTTGTACACTTTAGTAAAATGAATTAAAGGCCCACTAAAATTTAAACTATGTGGGAATTTTTTGAAGTAATGTTTGTTTCAGAAGACGCGGTGTTTCTGGTGGAAGGAGTCGACAGTTTCGAGAACCACTGCCCACGAGAAACCAACGTTCCGTAATTGCCAAGATCTTCAAAGCGGTTAAGTTGGCCGCGAATGCAAGTACCCCTATACTAGATGCCATGCGAGCCCTGCGGCAATACCTAACAAAGCTTACATTCGCTGTATGGTATTCATCGGTGAAAGCCTCAGATAAAAGTTATAAGTTCCTGAAATGGATGAGAAGCCACCCAGCTCCAGTTATTACATTGATATAAAATTATTTACACTTATGGTGGATATTATATTTAGCCTATAGTTTAAATTATCACATTTATAATGCAAATCTTATAATGCACGTCTTACACAGGGCCAGTCCAATCCTCTTACATACAGGTGGAGGGGGGGGGGGCTCTCTGAAAATGCAATTGGGTATCATTATATTTGGGGTTTATACAGACGTTCGTGCTTCGTTCTGATTCTATGTGTAGCGTTGTTCGAGAGGTTACAAAATATATGCTGTGGTGCTGGTGGTGACGGGAGAGTTGAGAAACATTGATACTTTTGAAAAATCTGTGAACATTCATGGAGACAGGAGCTCATACTAGAGACACCGGCTCATAATGACCATTAGTTTGTCCGATATAGCAAATAATGGTCCTTCCTTTGCCAAAAGGCGAAAAGCGTGGAGTCGGGGGCTCCCAAACAGATGCGCAGCCAAGTGGGTTGGGATGGAGGAGTCGCCCCAGAGAATATTTTGGGTCATGATTGAAATGGCTTTTATGATATTGCTAGTAGGCCTATTTCCCCTATGCGGTATTCCCACATTTTTTTGGCCTGTGTGTTCCGTATAATAGGGGGGGGGGGGGTGGCGTAGCCCAAATTTCGTTGTGTATGCGCATATAAGGTTCATTTTTTTTTCCCAGGACGAATGGGGGGTAAATCTTTACAATGGACGAATCAGTTTGTTGGAAATAGACCGCACCCCTATAGTTCCAAAATGAGGGCAGTTCTTTGACTTTTTGTAAATTTGACTGAAGATTATGAAAGAACTGGCTAAATGTCCATGTTCCACAATTTGCAACATTTTGAAAAATCTATTGCCCCCATTCGTCATGGGAATAAAAATCAGGATGCCGAGCACCCCCCCCCCCCCCCTTTCGTCTGTCATTTATTTTTTGGCGAAATCTGCCAATGCATGCACGAGTTCATGTTGTGAAAAGTGGTAAGTAAACCCTGTCACTGAACAGTGTGGAATATGTGGACTTATAGGCCTATTTTACTTTTTCGGCATGAATGCTCCACCGTCCCCCTCCCCCACCGCCATTCACAAAAAAGAGAAAAGAACTGTATGTACATTGCAGTGCATTTCGGCACAGTCGAGCGTCTCATACCATTAATTTACAGTAGGCCTATACATGTTAGTGATGAAATGCATGCATGATGCACTACCACTATATACCGAAGTAATAAACAGTTTTTTAACTTTAGTTGAAAGTTAGACCCTCAAAAAAAAAAAAAAGAACTCGATTCGGTACTCGAGTCCGGATCCGAGTCCTCCAACACTGAAAAGAACTTACTTTTCCCTTTAGAAATACATATTGTGCCCTGCCAGGGTCACATTTTGTGAGCCGGGGTTAACGGGCCGCCAAACTTCTCTTCAGTCCCTCAAACTTGAGTACAACGGCCAATGGCGACAATCAGAGTGTTTCAAGTTCTTTTTCAGTTTATTTTATTTATTTCTTGTGTGGAAATGTAAGTAGCCTAGCGACAACAGAGCCATTGTCTGGGTAATTAATAAGCATTCACCAAAAATTGCAAGCAGTAAAAGATCTGCTTGACTGAAATATGCATGTTGAAAGTCATTAGGAGACGGCCTAGCCAGCTTTATCTCTATCATAGGCTATGACCATACCTATTTTTTTTTTCATCCACTTTTATTCAGTATGAGTATTGTACATGGTACAGTGAACGAAATCGAAATTATTTACAAAATATCTACATATCAATGATACAGAAGTGATATCAAATACTCATAAACATGAAAGGCGTATTCCACAAATCTTCCTTCTAAAATAAATTATAAGCTTGCAGTCTTTTTACATACTTTTTCCAAAGGACATAAGGTGTTAAATTTCATTACATCGTAAAACATTATAACTGGAAGAGAATCTCATACAATTTCTAAATGCACGTGTGTAGGCTATCATAGGCTATTGTGTGACATACTTCTGATTTTCCAATTTCTCTTTCAACTTGTATAGCAAATTTAAATATGTATAAAACTTCATTTACGTTGGGCAGCTGAAAATTAACTTTCTTGTTAAACAAGTAGGCCTAATATTTTTAATGAAAGATGGGGAAATTATAAGGGTCTAGGCCTATCACCACACCTAATCAAGTTGACATAAGGCCAAGTAAAATATAAAACTAGTTTCTCGACCGCAGTTAAAAAAAAAAAATGGGCGTGTGGACCTATTTTTACACACAGGAACCCGATAGGCCTGTTGGCAGCACGTACAGTAAACTGAGTTTAACGTTTTCAACTTTTTCACTTTTAACTTCTTCTTTTTTTCTTTTTCTTTTTTGTTACACGCTTCATCACTGTATCAATGAGTGCCATGTTGCTAAGGCATCGCGAAAGACTTGGAGAGGTGATTTCCGTGGTCGGACGTTCAAAAAGTTCTACTTTTGATAGCAAAAGGAAAGAAATCATGAGAGAGGAAAAATTCGTGCGGGTGGGGAAGAGAAACTCATTTTTTTTTTACTTGGCCTAACCCAATTACGCACCAGAAAGTAAACACTTCCCTTCAGTGATATTGTTGTCACACTTACTTTTGGCTTCAACTGTGTCATCATACTTCAAATTCCAGGTGGAGCTACCACACGCTCCTTAATCAAAACTAAACTAGGCCACGGCACAATGGTGATACCGAACAAATTTGTTCTCATTACAAATGAAAGGAATACTACGGATACGGGTTTACTATTGGTATAATATTCGTGTGTTACCTACAAATTAGCGACGGCAAGGACACGACCAGAAGCCCTTGAAGGTTACAAAAATTCATGAAATTCATTCGTCCATTTTCTCGGTTTTTTCATGTTTTTGGTAAAGATTTGTGTCAAAGTGTAATATGCCGACTTCTTTCGTGATACTTATTTGGATGCAATATTTTCACCGAAGATAGCCAACATCAAACGCTGTTTAATCATAGACAGATATTCAGCTCGTTACACAAGTTGGTAACTTCATTGCATCAAACGTGAGTAAACCTCCGCTAGCATCGTTGCACGTTTTACCTCGTGCAGGCCTACATGTATTTCACCAAAATCAAGACTAGAGGTGAACATCGAAAGCTCGAATGCAGTGAAATGAGACACGGCATGATCTGATTTTTACTGGAGCACTTTAAGTGTAATCGAAAAACATGGAGGAAAGTCAAACAAGGATATCAGAGAACTCGGGAATTAGCTTGTCGTTACACCCGCCTTCGAACGCTAACGGTGTATACATCGCTACGGGTACCAGTAGTGCGATGAATAATCATGCTAGCCATGGCTATGCAAATTCAAGTAAACCAGTCACCAACAGTTTTTCACAAACAAGTTCCATAGAGTCAACGTCTGACGTTCAAGTGACTTCAAATAACATTGCTCTACATGCATTGGAAAAATGCAAACATGATTATCATCTCATAGACGTCGCCAAAAATTATGTAGTTGCTTTGAGACCGTGGTCATTTAGCACAAGCCTCGTGCCATTATTACTTGGCACTGCTCTAGGTTACAAGGAGATCAATGATGTCAACATTCCAGTGTTCTTTTTTACTGCCATCGCAATTTTGTCTGTCCATGGAGCTGGAAACCTAGTGAATACGTACTACGATTTTATGAAAGGGATTGATTCAAAGAAGAGTGATGATAGAACTCTGGTTGACCAGAAACTTTCGCCACAAGAAGTAGCATCCTTCGGTGCATTACTGTATGGTGTTGGGTGTGTTGCAGTCCTATTTACTTGCATGACGTCCAAAGCTAGTGTGGAACACATTGCTCTTATTTTCTTTGGCGGTCTCTCTGGTTCATTTCTGTACACAGGTGGAATTGGTTTAAAGTACCATGCATTTGGGGATATTGTGATACTACTTTCCTTTGGACCTGTCGCTGTTATGTTTACCTATGTATGTCAAACTGGGCTGCTCAAATTCTCCCCTTTCTGGTACACCATTCCAGTCGCTCTCATGACAGAGGCTATCTTGCATGCAAATAACAGCCGTGATATGGAGACCGACAAGGCTGCTAATGTCATAACAGTCGCCATAATGCTAGGACCTACAGCCTCATACATTTTGTATTGCCTTCTCTTATTCATACCTTACATCGTTGTGGTCATACTTGGAGTAAACATGTCCAAGGCTTTCTTTTTGCCATTTGTATCACTCAGTGTTGCGTTCAGGTTGGAGAAGGAATTCAGAAGAGGGGATCTGAAGCTTTTACCACAGAGGACAGCTCTGCTTAATCTTTTGTTCGGCATCTCGTATATCATAAGCTGTCTCTTCGCAGATAAAGAGTCTTTACCAGGATTTGATTGACATTGCCTGACATGAAATGTACGATTATGTGTTTCTTTTTGTTCAAACCAATGTACTTGTCTGCTTAAGGATTGTTCCAATCCATCTCTATTCTAATTCAAAAACTAAATCTGTCCCATTGATCTGGTTGAACTTGATAGTGCAATTTTAATTGCTTTGTCTTTTTCACCTTTTTCTTTTTTTGAAAGTCAAACATTTGCGTATGACATTACTCAGAAGTAAACTATTGATCTACTGATCTCCAATGTAACATTCAATATTGATTACTGAATTACTGGAAGTGTTGTGCCTGAGTGTGTTTAATGCATCAGTTCCAGATATATTTCATCAGATGTCAGTGTTGCCCACCTTGCCAATTCATTTGAATGTTATTTTTTTTTAATTTTGTTTTATGCCACATCTAGGTTATAATTTCAAGTCATGGAGCCAAGTGTGTGACACTTTGGTGTGTATGTTTCTTACAGACCGACTACAGTAGATTAGAATGATCTTTCTTTTTTTTTTCCTGTGTCTGCTACTGTAAGTGTGAAGTCTTCTGAATGTCCATCATGAAAGACTGTAAGTTTTGTTGTAAAATTTTGTACAACTTCTGGTTAATAATTAACCTAGTACATGACAGTGTCAAAATGATTTACATTATTGGATAGTGTTTTCACAGGTAACCCTGGATTCAGAGTTACTACCCAGTTCCTTCATAAAGTGAAACAAAACACAACCACTGTAGGAAAACATTGTGTCAGATTGCCAAATTTTGTCCACTGTACACAGAAAATAGTTTAAAATGGAGTTAAATTCTGGAAAATTGGTGGTCCTACAGTATTAGTGAGTACAGTAGGTGTAGATGGGTGTTTGAAGTACACCAGGTGGTAAGATCACTAAACACAAATGAGACTCACTGTATTGTGGAAATGCCAATGTTAACGATATTGCCGGTGTATATTGCACCTGATTCCTATTTTTAGGAATTGATTAAACGTTAGTACGGTATTGAACAAAACTGACAAATTGTCCCAATTCCTACTACTATTTAAAGGAAAAATATTAGAATTATTACTTTGAGCATGGTGGCACAGTGTTTACAACTGTACAGTATGTACTAGTGGGTATCTACCTTGTCTAAGGAGATTTTGACATGGTCCCAGACTACCTAGGTACTGTACAAATCAGCACCCGTTGCTGCGGTTTCAAGACCTTTCACACAACCTGTCTTGTGTTACAACTAGCGTAGTTGTGAAATGAATATTTTGTAACCAATATCACAAGCACTTTTCTTTCAATTGCCAAAGGATATCCTGATACCACATGGGTATTGAGTCAGAATGAAAGCACACCTGAATAAATATGTGTAAAACTAAGGATTGTGAACAATAGTCACATTGTGAAGTCTGGATGTATTCCTCTGACATGATAATGTACTTCATTTTCAATTAATCAAACTAGTTAATTAAAGTGTAATGAAGTGTAATGTCTAATTCTTGATTCCATGTGCTATAATTTCCTACTAGTATGTGATCAAAATCTGTATGAGGAAACATTGATTTTTTTTTTCTTTATGTACACAGACTATGTTATTTGAGTCATCAGCAGTATCAGCAGCAAAGTCACATAATGACATCCAGTGCCGATATTGCAATATTGCAACAACCCTAGTTGCAACTGGGTCAACTGGAAAGTTGCTTACTGTTTTCGTTTTTGGTTTTTTTCAAAAGTGGATTTTTTTTTAAATGTATAAAATATATAGTGACTCTAAATGTTTTCAAGTCATGCTGAAGAAGTTACAGTGACTTCCATCTCTGCCAACTCTTAGTTCGTATATTATCACAGTATGTTATGGTGACTGCCATTACACACTTTATTTTTCCCTTCCCTGAAAGTCCTCTCAGAGGCATTTTTATCTCGGGAAAAATCTTTTTATGTTCTGTTGTTTCAAGAAGAATGTATATTTAATGAATTACTGAGTATGAATGTCAATACCACTCAGCCACCTCTGCATGCTTGATTACACCAGATACTCTGTGGTCCATCATGCAACACAATTTCCTTAATTCTTGATCTACTGTAGGCGGCTGCGAAATCTTCTGAAATCTAGATACTTCATATTGACGTGCCGAGGTGCAAGTTACTGTACATATCATACCCTGGTTGTGTGTAATAGTATCACTGGCTACATAACTCATTCACACAGGATGCATGTGATGATCGTACATGTGTATATGAACTGCACATGTGTGGTATTCAGAGTTTTTGTTTAATCCATGGTCAAATTATTTAGTAAATTAATCATGTGTTTGTTGTCAAAAGACTGTCTCACTGTTAGAGGTTTTGTACTGTAGTGTCTGGTACGGTACGGTTGGCGCTGGGTACCATCAAGGAATGCCTCTGGATGTTTCTTCTTTGAGGCACACTGTACTCAGCCTTGTCTTGGCCATGTACAGTAGAGGCTACTGTATGCACTGAATTGCACTTTGCTGTATATGTATATATTCAAAACTGTTCAGAAAGCTATCATGTTACCAGATGGATGTCACATGGTCAGATTAGAGTTGTGGGATGTTTGAGGTCATGCAGCCTCTGAAGTCATTTGCTGTCTGCAATTGATTGACTTGTTGAGGTTCTATAACATCCATAGTGCAGGTAAGCTAATCCAGTAATCTTGTCACAATTACCAAAACTCTTAATGGTACAGGGCTTGAAATTATAGGGAACTACAACAGGAATCTCTTTGCAGATATGTTAGTGAGGATAAGCATTGCACACATATTCAGGTGTGCTTTTGGACAGTGTGTCTTTTGTTTATTTGTCATTTCTCCCAAATAGTTCATCCCATGGCAAATTTATGATTCCAAATGCTGACATCCACATTGCACAGTAGACTGATCACTATTCCATCTACATTAGATGGTGTGGGGATCGGGTTGCAAGATGAGGTTCTAACAGCTTTACAAAGATTTAGCTATACTTAATAGTCAATTTTCAACGTTACTGACAGAGGGGCAGCGCCACTACATAGTGGCGCTGGTATTGTAATTGCTAAGGCGATGAGTGGTCGCTTTTGTAGATTATGCAAATACTAATCAGGGAGACTCGAGACACTCCTCCTTCTCCTCGTATCTATGTCAATGTGTTGTAAACCTTAATGGTAGTACAAAAATCAAACCTTGTTTGATAGGGAAAGTGCATAACAAAAGAAAAAAATGTGCAAAAGATGTGCTTTCGTTCGTAAGTGCTTGTATGGTTAAACTGTTTAAGGTGACTGCCTATTGTTCCATGTTTGGCTATGCAAATATGCTTCCCTCTCTCTGTGAGGCTGCCAGGTCAGGTCAATGATCATAATGAGGGCCATGGTGTGGCAGTGTATAGTGGACAAAGAGCATAGCATATTGTCTTGCAGCTTGTAGAATTTTTGTACTGATGGTGAATAAGTGAAAATTGTGCAAAGTCAGTTGTTTTGATGTGAAGTGCCTTGCTCTTGTTGGGATAATTATACATATTGTATGCTATACCACACAATGGTGTGGAATCTGGACATAAGGTCACAAGTGTGCTGTAACAGTCTTGAACTGAACAATTAGATGAAGAAATTGCTGCAACTGGGATTGACGGATGTTACAGCAACTTTTGAACTCAGCCCACAAACAGTTGGAGTGGTGTATGTCTAAAAGTGCACTCTGAAAATACAGACAGAGGGACAAATGTATGCAACAGCACTCTGAAAAAAATCTCACTGCATGTGGACACTTCTCTGTCAATGAGGGACACAGAACTCTTGGGGCCTGTGTACTGTGCATAGTGCCTCTCCACCACTGGCAGTGCCGGCCCCAGAACTAGTCAGCTATTGTACTGACGTGATACGTCTTTTAAGTTTAAACTTATGTGCAATTATGAAATTACGTTAATTCAAGGATCAACAGAGTCACCGATTCAGTAGCACCATGCTTGTTTGTATCCAAATAGTCTCCTGGTGTTTACTGAATTCATCTACTGTATTCAAAATACTTAACTTGTGCACTGGTAGATCTTATGCATCCTGGTACAGTAGGTCTTGGGCAGCGCAAGTACCAAGTTTTCTGGTAGATTTAGTTAAAGCGATTGTGTGCATAGGCAAAAAGTAAAAACATCGAAATTTCATCTCCAAAAGTTTGTTGAGGCTTTTAATTACACCATTCAGACAATGTGTGAAAAAAAATAGGTTTCAGTTGGTTAATTTTGCCATATGTTTTCAAATTCTTCTAACACAACGACAAAAAGTGTGGAATACGATAATGTAGTGGTTGACAGTTTTCATTCAAGTCAACGGTGTGCTTCTTTGAACAAGCCAATGGGAAGTATACTAGTATCGAATATTCAGTTAACAACTCAGGATCACTGACGCCGCGGGCAAGGTTGTGTTCAGTTCGTAGGTTATTTGTAAATACAGTGTTTCCTTTGACCAAATGCTACAATTCCCGATACCTATCAAGGAGCGACGACTTGAGTAGTGTTTTGATACACTAGTGAGACCTGTACTGTTGCATATTCATTATGTAGGCGGTTATCGCAAGTACCGTTAATTTTCAAATATGATTTCTGTTTTTTTACTGTTTTTATGCCAATCACGTTGCTTTTCGAAGTAGTTATACTGTCATATTTCTTCATTGAAAGACATAGTCCGTTTATGTACAACCTCGCGTGTACATTTAAAAATAAAGAAAAAGTTAAGATCAAACGCAATCTTACCTTTTAGGTTTTTCAGCACACACGCAATCACTTTAACATGCATGTTGCAAATTTGGTGTATGAATACCTGCCATCCAGGCACTGTCCTAAATTCATTGAGCACACAATCACATGACTCATTAATGTCCATGTGACACAGGCCCTTCATACTGAAAAGTGAATCATACAGTACATGTACATGTAAGTGTTCTCTACGGATTTCAAGTGAGGTGGATGGAGGGCGGCCAGGCGTGATTCACGTAAGGGATCGAGAAGCAATCGTCGGTGTGGGGTTTGAGGGGAGAGGGTTAAACCTCTCCTTCGTAATTTTTGAAAACTGAATTCTCAGTGATGCTAGATGCTGCCACTCAAAGATGATTTATTGCTCTGTTCGAAATGACAGCCTATTGTAAACTTCTTTTTGCCAAATAGACATAATTCGTAGGGGATGGCCACTATTTCAGGTGGTGGAATGGTTTACTGGGGGGTGGGTTCGACCCGTAAAATCCTTGTGGAGGACACTGTATGTTTGCATATTTATGCATTTGTTTTCAACAGTACAGGTGGTGTTGCCAAGCCAAACCAAACCAGCTGGTTTGCAGAAAACACATTTCAGTCATTGCACACATGTAATTCACAAACTGGCAGTGTTCAAATAATGAATATAGTATCCCTTGCTAGAGTTCTTGTGCACCACATACGCATGTTACAAGTCCATGAAAATATGTAAAGTAAAACACCAATCATGTGATGCTCACCATACAGTAACACCATTCTGGCCACAAACAACATTGCAAAGTAACATGCATGTTGCAGAAATTTCAAAGTATTGTTGTTTTTTTTTTGTTTCTTTTTTTTTTGTAACTCAAAGACTCTGCAGTGGTGCAGCTGTTGCATTCATGTTCCTAAAAAAGTGCTTTGTGTGTGGTGCATCAAGTAGTTATTTTACTGGTAATATGATCATAATATCATGGAACAGACAGGCATGTTGTTCCCACTGTAAGATGCTGTTTTGTGGTGCGAGAATGCCCACGATATGTGAATGTAATTTTAACTCCACTTTGCAATGTTAAGTCAATGTAGTAATTGCAATATATTATAGAAAACAAATAATGTTTTTATAATTACTGTATTACAATTTGAGTCGAATAAGTCAAATAATGCTTTTGAGTGTTTAAGTTGATTAATTAAACCCCACTGTCACCCAGAGTATGAGACATGGAGTTGTCCTTCAACACCCCAGCGTCACCCACAGTGTCTGATGGTGTCACACCTAACATGTCACCGTACTGTATATTGTCTGGTGTGCTGACATATGAGTGAAAAGTGAACTGAATGTTACCCTGTCCCAAAGACTCCAAGAGACTGTGACAGATAATACAATTAGGAATTGACCTACCCATGTATCTTATCAGTTTGAATATGTTACACTAACGCAACCACTACAGTATTCAAATGTGGTGCGTCGGCTGCCCATAGCATGTTACAGTCAAATGGTTCGTATCACAATTGCTAGGTGCTTTCTATTGTTCTGTGTTAAGGATACCATATGAATCTTATTTCATGTGCACACAGGTTAAATGCAGCATTTTAGTGCTATATGTACTGGCAGTTGAACAATTGTGAGTATGATAATGTGATACAAGTGGGCTGCAAAATTAGACAGTGCGTCTGCAGAATACATGATTACAATGGCATAAAAGTGGGTGTTCTATTTTTAGGTTGCTTTGTTTGTTAAACCCAGCTCAAATCCACCATAAGTTGTTTGATGCACAAAGCATTTCCTGTGTTTCCTGTGCCCTCTAACTGTTTGTCATGCTGTCATAAATATTGCCAATTTTACTACCTCACTGTGCTGCATTATTGGAATTGATGATTGATGAGATGAGAAACCTTTGCAGCCGTGATGGCCTTTGTATGTGTGTGTGTGTATGTATGTTTGTGTTTACGTGATGCTTTGCTTGTTCACCCAATATCTCCAGTTAGAAATGATGGATACTCTTCACCCTTTTTATGTGAGTTGGCTATATTGAAGGAAGTACCAAATGATTTTTTGTTAGAAGTCAAAAGTCATGTGGGGTCACCAGTGTTCAAGTACTTAAAACATTGTTCATGCTATATCTCAAATTAGGAATGATGAATTCTTTTTCAAATTTTCAAAAGAAAGGGATTTGTTGTTTTTGGTGGAAGTCAAAGGTCATCTGGGGTCACCAGATGTCTAACTCCAAAAAACTTGCGCACACAATATGTCAACTGATGGAAGATGGATACCTTTCATGTGTCATATGTGGGATGGTTGTATTTAGAGGAATAACTGCTGTTTTTGGCGGAGGTGGAAGGTCATTCGGGTCACCAGAGGCCAAAGACCATAAAAGCCTTATACACACAATATCTCAAATTAGGAATGATTGATACACACTAGATGTTTGCATTGGTCATTTTACCAGGAGTGACTGCATCTTTTTGGTGAAGGCCAAATGTTATCCAGGGTCACCCCCTCTAAAAACCTTGTGCACACAATATGTCATTTAAGGAATGATGTATACCTTTCACAAGTGATATGTAGGCTGGTTATACTGAGAGGAATAGCTCTGTTGTTTTGATGGAGGTAAAATGTCATCTGGAGTCACCATAGGTCAAGCATTAAAAATCTTTTGCACACAATATCTCAAGCCAGGAATAATTTAAACTTTTCATATGTGATATGTGGATTAACCATACTCAGAGAAAGAAACAATGTTTTTGGTGGGGTCAAAGGTCATCTGGGGTCATATGGCATGCCATTCTACTTTTTATTCCCTCTTTGATGACGTCAAATAATTAGTGGTTCCATTAAATATTCAAAGATATCTACAAATATTTTAATAATATCTTTAACTAATTAGAGATGTCTGTAATTCTTCCCAGCTATTTGCTGACACCAATAAATCAAATTCATGATATCTGGAATATTTTTCATGATATCTGTAAAATATCCTATACAGAAATATTCATATCATTAAGTCAGTAACAGATAACATCAAATCCGTTGTCAATAATGCAACATCACATATCGTTAATTCTTTAATTTGAATTAGTGATATCATCACAAATATGAGGTCACATATCTTTAATTTTGGCCTTTCTAAAGATATCTTCAATTCAAATTAATGATATCATCAAATATGACGTCACATATTGTTATTCTGACGTATGTAAAGATATCCTTCATTCGATTTAATGACATCATCGGATAGGACTTCCTATGCCTTTAATTCTGGCTTATTTAAAGATACTTTAACTTGAATTAATGAATCATCAAATATGACGTCATATATCGTTAGTTATGGCTTCTTTAAAGGTATCTTTATTTCGAATTAGTGATATCATCAAATACGTTTCAAGTTGTAACGCCTAAGCCAGGCCCTATGGTTTAACGTGTGGGTTTTCGTAATTTACCACTCCAACACTGTACTTGTGATAATACAAGGTATTACATGGTGTTGTATGCATTGTACGATACCACGTAATACCTTGTACAATACCTGGTACCTACACTGGCATCTCCGTACATTCCAAGTACCCCAATTTGGAACTGGGGTACATCCCAAGGAAGTACTAGATATGGTGACGTCATGTTTCCTGATATCATTAGATCTAATTGAAGATATCTTTAGATAAGGTGGAACTGACGATATCACTTATTCTTTGATCATATCATCAAAGCGAATAAAAAGCTTTTTTGGAGGGAATAAAAAGTTTTGTAGAATGGCTTGCCATAGGGTCACCAGAGGTCAAACGCTAAAAGGCTTGTGCACACAGTATCTCAACTTAGAAATGATGGAATGCTTTTAATACTATATGTGTGCAATGGTCATATTGACAGGAATAACGGCATTTTTGGTGGCGGTCAAATGTTATCTGACGTCGCTATTGTTTTAGGGGAGGGACTTATGGACTGTATCATACTGATCATTGGACAGGAAACTCTTTTTGGTAATACAATGTTGCGCGCCTGCACATGCAAAAAGTCATCAGTGCCCAAAAGTATTCATCAGAATCACAATTTAATGTTTAGATTCTTTTGGCGTATATACTTTTGTTTGCTTGCTTTATAAGTCCACAATATGTGATGACGTGGAACGGAGGTAGGAGACGGCCACCGTTTGACTAACCTACTTACACGTACGTACAATGCTTGCGCAGCTGGAGGCAAAAAGGCGTCAAAATTTAATATGCAGTTGTCGCAACCTCTGTATAGAAACCCTACACGGTGCTACAGTGAAGCGCCCTCGTTGAGGACACGCTACTAAATTTAACACTAAGATAATCCAAATGGATTATCTTAGATTTAACACGTGCACTTGCAACGTCTCTACCATTCGATGCACGCGACTATAGCCTAGCAATATGTATACCGTTCGTTTGTTTCTCTCAAGGAGAGCGCTCTTGTTTGTTGTTATGTGAAGACAATGCAAGGTCTATACTTTTCAGTAAACGTAAGGGACTTTTCGATTTCAGGACGGTAGACAAAGAGGACCGAACGCGCAGCGAAAAAAAATTCACTGCGCGTGAGCAGAAGCTACCATCCCTCCGTTCTGTTGATTTTCAGATCGTTCCGGTCTTGAAAGAGGACGGTAAAGGGATTGCCATAGTGATGTCCATCGTCAATGTAGATTTGCCATTCACCATTGTTACAGCAAAGTGATGAGTGTGGAAGCTGACAAAGCTTTTAAACGTTGTAAATGCATGCGCGCGTCCATGTATGATGTCATTCTTTAACGCACCGTTTGTCTTCAAAAACGAAACACCTTTAATGCCAGGACGTAACGCAGTGGGCTCGTGCTTTCGAACTCGGTCCTGATGTTCTGCCTTTCCGATTCGAAAAGCCCCTAACAGCACAAGTCAGCTAGTTTACATATGACATCACATGGTCTCTCGAAAAAAAAAAAAAAAACCTCACTCGTGTTGCGACTCACCTTCAGTGAACGGTGAGATAAAGTGTTAGCGTTCATCCTTTGAACCCTGGTGAAGAAAAAAAAGAACGTGATTTTTCCTTGTGCATAATTTGCCTTTAAAGGTGATGCTCTGCAAACTATAGTTGTAGCGAGTTTAGTTGAACAAAAGGCTCTTTTTCAGAGAGTCACCTCTTTAGAAAAAGACTAGCCTATAGGAGTCAAAGCCAAACCGGGTACGTTGGATTGTTTGAAATACAAACTGAGTTTGTGGATCTCGAAACGCTGTTTCACATACAATATTATACTTCTGAGTATGCCGCATCCAATTGCATATCGCATTATCTTAAAATAGAGGGCGACAATCATACACGTCTAAAGAGAAGTTAGTAAGCCTATTGGTAAAGCTTAAAGACAGCCATTCATCGCCGGCCTCATACAACTACAATTCTCCCAACCACTTATGCTCTTGACCCCTCCCACAGTTTGTCTAAAACTCCTGCACTATGTCTAGTCCAAACAATGCGCTCCTGTGTATAGCTATGTAATATGAACTTCTCTGCATGTTTTGAATTTGCCATCTATCAAAGATCAGAACCAATTGAGAATTTCGCCTACCCCTGGCCAAAAATGTAACTCGAAATGAAAAGTGAAAAGTTTTTAACTGCTCACATATGAAATAAAAAAAATGAACATAATAGAAAATCAATGCACACTGTACACCATGCAAAACCAAAGTCAATGTTATGTACCGACACCAATGTGGCAAAGCAATATCTACCACTGAAGCCGTAGTGTCGACTAATTATTTCTGATTCACTCTTTGTGTGAATTTCAGTCCACTTTGAAGTTTTAGAATTTAGGTATCTTTCCCTCCCCCTTTTTATCTTGACCATCCATAGTATACCTTTCTTTGAACAAGCTGGGAGTTGTTAGACCTACTGTTTGAACACACTTGGTGTAATATTGTACCGTGCGGGATCCCTGAGTTGCGTAATAAAATTTGCGTTTTATCATATACAATCTTATTGTGCAACGCTGCACATTCCTTTAAACAAATGACACGAGTTGGCTATAATCCTTAAAACGAACCAGTTATTGACTCACACCGCCTCGGCCTGGCATATCAGTTTAGGGATATGAGGTTATACCGTTACAATGGTCTGTTTGTGTGAAGGGTATGCATATTGGATTTTGTTGTATTTATTTCCGTATTCCTACTTTTTTTCCTGTGACCAAAAACGGATTTATAGTACAGACAGACAGTTGAAAGTGTGTCGTATGGTTTTGATGCAGGTTAACGTTCACAGCAGAAATTTGTTCGGAGACGGAATCCGTCAAATGACGTCATTGCGCGTATATCACCGTCAAATCAGCACCGTCCGAGGAGTTCAACAAAGCTTAACATACGCCAAAAGCTCTTCAGTGTTGATAAAACGAAGCAATTTTTGAAAGAAGGTTCACGAAACAGAGAGTTTTACGGAATTATCGTTCCATTTAGAGGAAAAAACTTTTGATCGAATATTTTTCAGGGGTCTGATTTAGGGCAACCTTTACATGCCACGTTACTAATTTACAGTCCGATTTGAAAGTTGTTCGGGTAAGTCAAATCAAGAGACGTTTCACTTAATATTCGGACTTATTAATTAAAAGAAAGTAACCGTCCATGTTCATGAATTCATGTTTTTTTTTTCGCTCATAACTTCAAAAGACTGATTCGTAACGAATGTAAACATTGTTTTTAAAGGCGCACGTTTAGTTGTGTGAGTGGAAGTGAAATTCACATTTTTTTTTTGTCAAACGTTTCACGTTTTCTTCACATTCTAATGACAGAGTGGTGACACTAAGAGGATCCCAAGGTGTCACACTAAAGTCAATAATAATGGATGAGTCAGAAACTATTCAATTTGGGTTTTGAAAAGTCGTTGGAATTTTATTTTTTTTTTTTTAAAGTCAGTACTAATTCATATGCACACAGCCAAGTACACTCAAGCCATGGTTAAAATGAAACTTTTCATAGCTATTGGATTTGAAACTTCACTGATTCATGAAGCTGATTATGTACATTGCCATATGGTGGTATCCCTCAAAATCCTCACAAATTTATCCATATAGCAAATTATTGTGCCGCTATAATATTACGTAAGAGAATATAAGTTTCAAGCATAGAAATAGATTAATGGTGCAACCAGTGAGGGAGGTGGAGGCAGGAGCCGGGAACGGGGACCCTCCTGTGAAATGTCTTCATCCGCTTGCATTCCCCCTCCCCCCAGATGAAATTGAAGGTAAAGATATAGGTCAAAATTTGTACAAGACAAAAACTGCCACAGGTACAGTGGCAGTTTTTACTTAAAACAAAAAAGATATGCCGAGCTGAAATTAGTTTGGTATACCGAAAAATAGTCAAAGAATAGATATAGATAGATATGGGAGAGAAACCAACTGACCACTGAACTGAAAACTGAAATAAATTGGGCAATTGCCCATGCTACATATATTTTTGAAAAGAGCAAGAACAGTAAATCTTGGTTCTGATTAGGTAAAAGCAACACTTCTTGCAATTGAATAAACAATGAATATTGAAATTGTGAACAAATACATGTGCTTTTTTTTCGACATATTGACGGTGGATTAAACAAGTTAGACCATACACAGTTTAAAGGCATAGTAGGCCACATCAGGTACAATGCACTCAACAGTGTTTCTCCGGGAGCATCTGAAGAGTAAATGTAAGCCTGGCAAGGCGATTCCCAGTTATCTAAGATGTATTATTATCCAAAAATATTTTCTGTTACACCTCCACACCAAGTGATGTGGCGCTCCGCTTAGACAGTCTTCCCGCAATCCTGGCTAGCATGTAAGTGATGAAGGGCGCAACTTGACCCTGTAGTCGGTCACCCTAGGAGGGATGCTCCCAAGCGACCATGATGAAATGTATACCGGTATTAGCAATGAAGTAGCCTTTACACCCACCGTCACACAGAGATACTGCCCCCTCCCCTTAGACACTGTACAGAAAGGCGTAGATAAGTTGTTTCATGCGAAGATGGGAATAAAGTAATGAGGAGGAGGGGGGTCAAGGTCACTATTCCATATGCACAGGGAACTCGGGGTTACGATTTTAAGGTCTGAATATTTCTAAAAACAAAATGAGAATCATTAGATACAAACTGATAAAACATCGTGAAAAGCAAATATGTCTCCGGCAAAATGTAAGAAACGTTTATTTCTGTATGGCTGAAAATATCCTATGTCGCCTCCCCTTCTGATTCAAAACGCTTGTTCTTGTGTAAATACGTAAATTAGGAAACTGGAATAGCATTTGTTACTCATACGTCTAGCAATGTTCTTCTCTGCGATCGAGGCGTGCCAGCGTGGTCACTCAAGTGTGTGTGTGTGGGCGCTTGCGTGTGAGTGCGTGCAATTTAAAATAGAAAGCAAGTGCGAGTATACTTTCGATGACAGTGCTCATAAAATGAAACAAAAAAAATGTGTGGCAGTATCCTGCTTTTTTTACAGTTTGGGTTTTTTTTTTTATGGTTTTAAAAAGACTGCATCAGTTTGATATTTGTTCGTAACTGGATAAAAGAGGTTAACCATTGAAATGATCACAGAATTCACCGGTACGTTAAATCTACTTTGCATTAGGTGCCGTTTTATATATAGATTTGATCATAATCCTCATGCACTTAAGTTCAGCCAGCCATTTTTTCCTGTGAGGATGGTATCAAAAGTTCTTTTTATAAGTACAGTATAGAATTATAAAAGCAGGAAAAGCCGACGGTGATACCACTGTCCAGATAAAAGCATATTGAAAAAAAAGGAGGTTTTTGGTTACAAGTAGAATTGGCTGGAATTAAAGACTAAGTCCAAGTATGCGGAAGTAATCAGCTTTGTCCTGTAAACGGATTTTCTTGTCGGTAAGTGGATTTTGACTGAGTTACATTCTTAATCCGGACATAGAGGAGGATAGGTGACGGGTTGTATCATATAGTTCAATTGGTTTGTCGAAGTGCTGTCGGATAATTTGCCCCCTTTTCCTCGTCAATTTCAAGGTTTCGCAGTGATTCTGAGACAGTGTTAAGTGTGGGCAACTGAAAGTCCAGTTGTTATGGCTCCACGGTCTAGTGCACTGGTTCTCGACGTGGGGGCGGGGTGGGGGTGGGGTGAGAGGTTCTGTCTCTCAGGTGAGTTTCGCAACTCAAGGTGGTGTCAGGGGTAGTCAAGGGGACATTTGAAAAATAAAAGAGATACCATGCTAACTTTAGCAGGAGCTTTAGCAAATAATTTTCACGACAATTATTTTTCCCTTAATTTTTCCAATTATATTTGTATTTTTCAATTTTCATTTATGGGGGGGGGGGGGGGGCTGGCGGGTATCACCAAAACCCAGCGAACTCCCTTGGTGACACACATGGTTACACAGAGCCTTTCAAATTTTATCAAGATTGTACAATCGTCTACTGAATGCATTTCTGCCTATAGGCCAGCCAGTCCGGCATTTTATAAAGATGTGATACTACAACCTGATGTAACAGTATATAAGCTCTGCTTACAATCAGACAATATAGGTAATCTGTTTTTGACTGATTTATATTAACATGGTCGGTGGGTGAAGTTTCCCAGTACCATCTCGTGGAAAAAAGGGGTGTTGAGCTGACAAAGTTTGGGAACTGGTGTTCTAGTGGATAGCAATGTTTGTAGTTCGTGAGTCCGAATCCAAAGAAAGTAGACCGGAGCACTATACTGCATGACATACAGTTAGTAAAGAATATCCATTATGATATAAACACTCCATTGAATGTAGTGCATTTTCAAACATTCTTGGAAAAAAGAAGACTGACGCCAGCTAATGAAAAGAGTATCAGAGAAAAAGAATAAATCCTTTTTCGACGTTTATTGTCGAGCATTTGCACGTTTGGCAACCTATACTGAAATTCACTCCAAAAAGAGCGCTCAGGGCGCACTCGTAGTAAGGGTGACTTTTACCTGTAGTGAAGTGAAAATTCACCCCTGAAAGAGTTATATCCATCATCATCCCATGTGGCAAGAAATATCGCTCCATTTGGAGTAAATTTTCACTCCGTTACGCTTTAATGCACTTTGCTCTGAGCGCATTCTTTTTGGACCGAATATCACTCAGTCGTTTGTTCTTCTTTTACAAGTTTTAATCTTTATGTACCATATACTGTACACCAAAGCTGTAATATGAGTTGTATTGGCAATCGTCTGGTCATCTAATTTTGTTCTTCGTCTGTGTTTTACCGACGAGAAAGTAGGGGAAAAGATCACCTGCCACAAAATATGAAAGGGAATTATGCTTCCACGTTCCAGATATTTGAATATAAAAAGAACATGTATAAACATTTTTTTTTTGGGGGGGGGGGAACTGCAAAATTCAGACTCTGCAAGAAAGCCTAGCCGTCAATCACCATTACTTGAAATCAAAAAGATCCATTTTCATGGATATGAATATCCATATATGCACAAATGGGACTTGAGCATGACATATTCCGCAGAATTTGACTTTCAGTGGCAAAAGTATGGCAAATTTTAAACTCATATTCCAGCTCTAAAACGTTTCAAGAGAAAACAAAATGAATAACTAAGTTGATGAAATTACACAATCTTCAGCCCACATGTGATCGCCAAGGTTTTGTGACTTGTGGCCTTGAGCCAAACATTTTGAGCACACGGTACGTGTCTATTGTTAATTTAAATGATAAGGAGCTGGTGATTTTTGATAGAGGGTGTCTTTTTGAGATAATGTGTCATTGAGAAAACTGATTCACAGGGGTACTAGATTCTCGTAGATGACACGAGGTGCTTACATTAAAGGCCATCAAAGTTGACTAAATTTCTCAAAATTTTTGAACCTGCAATACCCGGTGGTCGGTAACCCGTGATGGGACTGTGATTTTCATGAAATTGAGTGCTGTACGGGGAGGCTAGCTGCATCCTCTTTCAACAGTTAGTTGAAGAGAAGGAAAGTTCACGTTTCGCGTCAACCGCATTGTGAGTCGTTTCGACATAGCGCCATCAGTTCGTCTCTGTTTGCGCATTGACGTATTTTCGAATCAACACCATTTCAGTTTTGGGGCGATTTTTCTCTGTTTATAAATGGTGAGTGTTTTTCAAACGAACGGTCATTATCCTCTAAAAATGTCAGGCATTTTATCTTAGGTTGATCAGATGTGACTCTGGAAGACGACCCGGGAAAACGCGAGCAACGAAAATTCCCAAGCTATTTCGTGACAATGGTTTTCAGTTCTTCAGCTTTTCATTTTAAAGATAGTTTGTTGTCTTTACATCAGAAATGGCACACACACACATGCACAAAAGAAATTACCAACACATCAATCCACAATGAATATTTGCAGTAATGTTTAACCTTCATACACTAACTGTTTTCATTGTTGATTTGATTTCCGAGAGAATAGACAGTATGACTCATGAACCGCAGGTCCATTCAAGCCTAATATATATATATATATATTTGTAGTCACGATATAGTGACGGTAGCGACCTCTATCGGTCAGGGGTCGGTCTTGCCCTATTGACACAAAAAGAAAGATACATATGCCTAACTTCGGCAGGTCTTGTACACGTTCGTTATTGTTCATCACTGGCGCGAGCCGTTGACATCAAACCCCTGAATCGAGTAATAAACAACACACAACGACCTGCATGTCGACGATGAATGGAAAAGTCAGATTTTCCCACGGCCGAGTATAATACAGAGGAATGTAGCAGTGTTCCAGCCGGGTGCCGAAGCGTAGCCCTGGGGTAAATTTACACCCGTCAACAAAAGCCAGGCCGATTACGGTATTATCCTCGACTACAATAGAGATCAATCTCGACAACTAAACCAGAACCAGTGATTCGAAACACCGCTCTTCTTTCATTATATTCAGTTACGTTTGTTCCTTCGGGCGACGCAACAGGTAAAAAAAAATCACTATTTTATGGACAGCCAATGTGGACAAAAAGAAAAAATGAATGAAAAGAATGAAGAAACCGAGAAAAGTGAAAATACGAGAGGAATACAAAGGTTGCAGGAGAAAAAAACGAAAGTAGACTCACTGCATGCTCTCTGCAAGGGGGCCACGCGAGGATTCACATACCTTTTCACATATTGATAAATGGTGCAGTTTGGAAACTGCTTTGTTGAAATGTAATTGGCCAATTTTCTTCCCAATAATTGGACCGTCGTTCGGTGTTCCAAAAGTGTATGTAGTCTCCAGGTGACCTCGGCTTTCTCAACAATGCACGATAAACGTATGGAAATACTGGAAGACGCGTCGACATCGGGAAGATCCTATTGCATACATTCTGTGGCCGCTATTGTACATATCATATGCTAGTACATATAGCAGACCGACAAGTTTGTAATAGTACGGTGGTACCGTCCTCAACACTGTAAACCACAAACATGCATGTGTTACTCTTTTACGGAGAAGCAACCGTTGACAGTTTGACAATTTCGTTTTATTTTTTTTTCCCATTCGAACACATGTAAATGAAATATGAAAACAAGGGCTTATCATACACCGTGTAACTAATTTTTACACTACATATATGGGCCTCCTTAATATTTAAATGTGGTTTAAAGTGAAATGCCTTGTTAAATGATACAGCAGAAGGATACCTTTGGTCAAAATTTTTCTCTTTGTTCACTACAACATCCCGAAGGCAGCGGAGTAGCGAAAGAACGTCAAAAGATATTTTAGACTAATATAGTAGAAAATAATGTAAACTCCTTTTAAATTAAAATAATAATCCATACAAAATCTCCCCGTGACAAAAATATATCCTAGAGGAAACTTTGGTGGACTGGTGGACTTGAAATCATATATCAATAGCCTGTTTTTTGCTTTGGAAGTTATGAATTTTGAAGCATGCAAGTCTCTATTTTCGCAGCAGTATGGTGAAGTGCACTTTGGGAAATCTGTGGTGTCATAATAGGCAAAGTAATCGAATATATTTTGTGTTTCTTCACACGCCTTAAAGAAAACATAAGAATAATTTTTAAGAACCTTGACATTTATTCTCTAGGCATTGGGGGCTCAATGTTCAATATAAAGCCATCTAATTTTCCACCGTTGTGAAATATCAAAATTAAATGATGACAGTAGTTATAAAAACAACAACAAGGTGTGTGCAGTGATGCTGTCGACAGTGTTGCATAACATTGTGTTACCTTGAGTCAACAGGATATCTCTCTTAGTCAGAACAGCCTTTCTTCACTGAATTGATGTTTCATAGAAAACAGGAATATTTTCCTCACTTTATTGGTGAAAATCATATTTCGATGCAGGTATGCTCTGTATGGAATTTTTTTAAAGAAACATCTATTTCAAGATGGTACGGTAAACCATGTGGTACATACGTGACGTCACAGGTGCAGCACAACTTCGTGGATATCCTTTCCATTTCTGAACAATCTTGTGTGTTGTTAAAGAAGCACGACGATATTTTAAGAGCGGTGACATTAATTTTCACAATATTTCAAGGAAAATCTACAAAATTCCTAATCCTATCTGACGATTACTAAAGGTGGTGTGAGTATTGGTTGTATTAATCGTTGGAAATGTTTTTAAAATAGAAACAAATTCTATCAAAATCCATCAAAGACTGACAATTTTACAAATTTTGCAAATTCCTGTCTCACAGCTGCATCATGTATAAACTTTAGCTAAGTATGCAAATTTGTGACATCACGAGATGGACTTCTCTGATATGTCTTATGTCATAGTGTTTCACAGTGTCGGTATTTCTTTTGTAAAGCGTACATAAATTATCTCTTAATTACTAAATTATTGAGTTTCACATTGGTATTAATAAGTGATATCAATATTTGTAAAGAAGAGAATACGTCCTTCCAACTGAAACAAAACCCTCAAGGCATCTGAGATTCTCAGTTGTCATTGGAATAAATTTAAATACACAAAGGATAGCATAACACATACCATGGAAGCCACTCTCTTGACGTCATAAATTTGCATACTTAGCTAATGCTTGCCAATGAGGCAGGTATAAGACAGTAATTTACATATAAAGTTTTCAATATCCAATAGCTAGATTGTGATGAAATTTGTGACTAAGTTCAACATTTTGAATGATTGATACAGCCAATATTTCAAATGTTATTTTCATGTCAACACAACTTTTATGAACCCCTTCACTTGTCACTTGAATACTTATTTCAATTGTACCTGAAGTATTACCTAATGGTCCAGGATTTCTAATTGTTTAAAATGTCGAAATTGAAAGTATTGAATTCAGCTGTATATTTTTCGTTGGACCCGCAAAGTATATTACGTGTTACGTGTAATGTGCAAAACTACGCATGCCATACAAGAAAATAGCTTTACTCATTTTTAAACCATTCATTCTCACCAATATACATTAGTAATAGCTTCATCTCCTCAATTTCATTATGCATAAGATGAATTTCGGAAGATGCGTAGTTTAAAATTGTAAAACTGAAGTTTTGGTGAACAAGCAGGCTATCTAAGAGCAACAAATGACTGAATTTCTCTCTGTCGGAAATTTATTTCTTGAAAGGAACTCTACCATTCTGCCTTATTTTGAATAATCGTTTATTCTGCCAAAGTACGGGTTTGGAAAACATGATTTTTTTCCTACAAAGCAAACACAATATTTTCCTTTAAGTCAGTGCACTCGGTTCGTCTTTTGAAAATGTTAAGTGGCATTCTTGTGTACCTAAGGTCAAAACTATCAATAATGAAAGGTCACAGGGCTAACAAAAAATGAATTCAAATGGTAAAATTCCCATCTTCACATGACATCATTCCTTAACTTAGATAAGACTGTTGAAGCCCCTATTTCCTCAATTTTAGTAAAATCATGGGAGATTGCGCAATATTTTTTGGCACTCAAATTGCTGTTATTATTTATTACTATTTATGTGTTTTTCGATAACCATTGCACGTGTGTCGTATAAGGTTATTTGACTGTACAAGCTCTTCATATACATGCCATGGATAGGCCATGCAAGAAATCAATAGGCATTTCAGGATTACGTAAACATTTTAATTTCAAAAGCCTGAAAACAAGAGCAGGGAGTGTTAGTTTGTCCAAGAATGACGTCACAAAGTATTTTTGAACTTGATGATTTCAAATCAAGTAAACATCCTTGAACATTTTACACCTCAAAATGGAACGAGCCATGAAGGAGGAAATTGGGGGAAAAGGATTAATTTCCTAACCTCAAAAATGATTGCTCTTGCAGTTCTAGAATTTAGGTTTACTTTAGAGTGCACCGTAATTCTAGAGGTTGGAAAATAAGTCCTTCTCCATCCAACCATCTTCATCGTTCCATTGCTGAGATGTAACATGTTGAAAGGCATTCACTTGTCATGAAATAAAGTCGTCGATTCCTTAATACTCTGTGACGTCCTTCTTGTCCCTTCTTTACCTGCTTTTTGTTTACTTCTTTAAATGCTGATATTGGTCTAACTTTGAAAATTTTACTGTTTTCGTACACAGCTTGTTGTATTTATTGCATTTTTTAATAGTCAAATCAAATGATAGTATCAAGTAGTAGTCAAATAAATAGTAATACTATAATAATAATAATATTGCCAAATAGTAGTAGTATATTAATATTATAGTAATAGTATTGTATTTGATACTATAATAACAATAGTATATCAAATAGTAGTCAAATAAAAAAAATAGTTTCAAAATAACAGTCAAGTCATAGTATCACAGTGATTACATTTCCTGACAAGTTACAATTGCCTTAAAAGTAATACCAAAAAAAAAAAAAAAACATAGAAAGTAATTTGATATGAGCATAACAATGACGTCACAAATTACTGTGCAATTTACCATTTTAAATTTAGTGAATAAGCTTCAACAGTTTATATCTCAGTATGTATTCTTATTCATTTTTTAAGCTTTGTGAGAAACATTTTTTTTGGGGGGAGGGGGGAATTTCTGACTTAAGAGGGCTCTTGTAAGTCCCATTCCTGGTGCAAGCCTCTGAGCTGGGACAGGAATGGGTATGCGAATGTAGGATGCCCTACCAGGGACTGTGTTTTGTCGTATCCGTCGCTCCTGTCCCCTGCTTGTCCTACGATTTGACGCCAGCGAAATGATTCCCACGGCGTTGTGTACCCTTGAACACCACGACAACTTGCTTCCCGTCCCCTTTCTTGGGAAAAAGTTACTTATTGAATGTAACGGACTTCGAGGACCAAAGCTGTGTCATTCAACTAAACTCGCTCCTGTACTGCGCTCTGATCGGCGTCAGCCACAGTTACCTGAACACGACGTGACTGGCAGCAACGGAGCTATATCGTCATCAGTATTTAAGCTTTAATTCCATTTCAAACTGATTGATGACAGTTATGCTGGCAGTCCAAAGATTTATTTTTCTTCTTCGTACTCGAAACCTGGCAATATTTTCACACTCATGACTAATCGTCTCCACTGGAAACCCTCTGATCTCGCAACTTTATTTGCCTCCATTGCAACGGCAGTTTATTTGTTTGACTTAAAAATCGGCACGTGGCAGTCCTAACTCTCAGGCAAAATAGATTACTGGACTCATGCGCAGTCTTACAGCACAAGCAATCCCGTATTTCGTATTCAGAAACGTGTTGTTCGAGTGTCTCCAGTGATTGCCCAAGTTAAAGTTGATTGACAGCCACTCAAGTGCTTTTCGCACCAATCATAACTCAGTTGAGAGATTAAGCCCGGCCAATGAGAAAGCTCATTACAAAACTTATAGCCAAGAGAACGACCCTTCTTTTTTTTCCTGGTTTTGTTTTGTTTACTTGCGCGCGCTGGTTGGCCTGTGATTGACTTTTTGCATTTCAAAACCTGTATTGGAATGCCCTTATTCGGGAGTGTGGGAAAATGCAAAACCTGAAGTTCTCACACGCCGACGTTGTTGAGGGCAAACTATAGAGCGTAAACATTCGAAGTCAGTCAAAAAGTTTCTTTGAGGGTTACCCAAGCGCAGCGTTCTAACCGTTCCCCTTTAATAAAAGGGAAGTCTTAAACATAAAAAGGTTGCTTAAGCCCTGTGGGATATCGCACATATACCAGTGCTGGCTAAATAAGAATAATATTAAGATTAAGAAAAGATTTCCAAAAACAACAACAACAAACAAGCAAACAGGTAGAGAAATATTTCAAAGGAACTTGGATAAGCAGAAGGAAACTTGAAGAAATTCAAGAGTAAAATAACTGAAAAATGTTACAGCGATTGAGAAAGCTGAGGTCGAATGGAATGAAACAAAGGGCGGAAAAGAAGGATAATGGACCTGTTTCGTTGCCGGTTGACGGAGGAGTTCGAGACTACGTGAAATAAATCAAAAAAGAAATTCGATATCGCTGGGGTGTTTTTCTTTTCTCTATTGTTTTCGTTTTTGTATTTATTTGTTCTTTGGCTGTCGCCATCCCGATCAGCTGGAGTATCAATCTTTAGTACTGAGATGCCTTAGAGAAGGATTTTTGTTGTTTTTCTCCAGAGGACAAGAGAATATAAGCCTTCATCAAAATGCCCTTGGATAAACCACGACCAAAAGTAAGTATAGCATCGTTTCAGTGCTAGTGTATCATTTTTTTTCTTATTTTCTTCCTGTTTGCTTTCAGATCAAGAAGCGCCAACTGCATTTACCGAGATATAGTGAATGCAATGAAGCAAATGAGAGACTTCGGTTGTTTGTTTTTGAAGATTTTAGTTCTTTTAGTCGACTTGATAGAAAGTTACACTTTTTTGTTTACTTCCGTTTAGGCCTATTCCACTTCGTTGACCGTTTTTGCTTCGACGTATTACTCACATTTATTAAAATAGATCTAACAAAAAAGTCTAACTCGAAAAAAGTCAGAGAAAATCAAAATTATTTAGGTTACATTTTCAGTACTTTTTGTAGTGATGAGTTAAAATATGAACGGAACAAGGACAGGTTAGGAATTTCTACGAAACAAGTCCTCAAATATCTTTTATGTAGTAAAAAAAAAAATATTCTTCACTGCTCTTTTACTGATGAAGTATTTGAGAATCAATTCAACAATCAGAATTGTAATTTGTAGAATATCTTTTCACACTATTCACGAATCACGAATTGAGAGCAATGTAAGTGATCTAGATTCTAGTATTTTGTTCATGTTTTAATTTCTACCCTCCCTCAGAAGCTTTCATTTTGTGCTTTGCCACTTCTCTCCCTTGCTGACTTAACATACATGTATGATATGACTTACCTCAAGTCAACGGTGATTCAGGAAATAACATATGAGTGAATAAGACTTGTGACACTTTCATTGTTTTGTGACGTTTTAATTAAACAGTTGACGCTATGCCTTTTCCTTTTTTTTTTTTTTGTAATCCCTGTTTTATGAAGGGTATTATCTACAATTTTAACATGTACACCATCAAATAACTGTTCACCTGTTACATGTAAGGCAAATGTAAGCATTTCCAAACCCCTGCAGGTAGAGCCTTTTACTTTTTATTTTATTTTTTTTTTATTTTTAGAGGAGCCTTTTATTCCTTTTTCAGAAAAGGTGGGAGGGAACGGGGTTAGTGTGGTTCACTTTTATCATCTCTCTTCAGTTTTAATTTAACCAAGTGGAAAACACATGTCAGTCATTTAGATGTATAATGTAACCAAATTTTGTGGCACTGACCTGTTTTCTATCTTTGTATATTTGAACTGATTTAACTTTTGGCGTCACAACGCCTGCGTTTTGTGCAAAGAAAAAAAAAGAAGAAAAAAAAAGAGGGTTTCCTTTGAGGGATGTAACATGGTTGAAAACGGGTCGAGAGAGAGAACCCGTGGGGCAACTGACAAGACGTGAGGTTCATTCGGTATTTGGGACATACCGGCCTTGGTGTGCGATTGGACGCAACCGTGAGTTAAGGTTAAGAGGCCATAACCTTGGCAGAAATGTAAGAATGTGGTGAACTGTGATGTGATATCCCCACGTTTGTACTTCGCGTAATTTCGTCACTGAATGAGCCTGAAGGGACCGTGAGAATGTTGAAAGGAAAATATTAAAAACATGGTTATGATATATTGAATAATTAATAACGCTTTCGTCCACCCTGTGAAACCCAGTTGGTATGAAAGGAGTATTTTCCCAGGTGATACAATGTTATTGAATTAATATTGCGATCCAACGCAACTCCAAATCAGCAGTTGACGTGTGAAACCATCGTTGCAACTTTGTATCTTGTGGGTGGGATGAAATGGGGTGGATCTAGTACAACCACAGACCACCTGCACCACGAATACCCCAGTTGGTGTATTTGTGTGGTTGCTTTTGTCTTCCTAATGTCCGTTGTATTTTTCGAACTTGCCCTTGTGCATGTTCACATCAGAAAAAAAGCAGGGGTGGGAATACTGCTTTTCACTCCTCGGTGAGGGTAGCTTGTTAATTCTGCTTTATTTTGCTGCACGCTCTTAGGCTGGCTTCACAGCAAAGCCCCGATTGGCGTCCTTTTATGTGAACGCAGTTATCTACTCCTAGTAGTACTGCAGTATAACGTGTTTAACTTCCATTCCGAGTAAAATGAAGTTATACGCAAATGTCATAAAAACATAGGTCTATAGAAACTTCAAAGAAAAAAAAAAGATATCAAATGCCTTTTCACCCACAAATGTTGAAGCAATAGTTGGGCCTATTTTAAAGAGAAACAATGGCTCGGGCATTACAAAGAAAAGTGAAGAAAAACAAATCACCGTGGAAAATGACAAACACAACTATAGTCACCCATAATCCACTTATTACAAGGTGTTCACGATGTGGTTGTTTGCGACTATTTGGCCTTTAGATCAACATTTTACGGACTATTCAATAAAAATTGACGCTGTCAAATGCCGCTTTATAACTTATCCGTAGTCTTAAAGCCCTTCTTGTTGGTGAGATAATTTGGTCTTTTATCCCCAGAGTAACTGTACGGGATAGGGGTAGACTGGGAACAAAGTCACTCGGTTTCGTATAAATTTAAAAAACAAATGGAATAGACCTTTGCTCCAAGAAGTTGAAAGTTTAGGAACATCATATCAAAGGGATATTTTCCAAGTGTCTTCACATTCGACCAAATTAAAGCAACAGCTAAATTTTCTGTGACAGGTTCAAATTCCTCCTTGTTTTCTGTTCCTTATTCATGAGCTTTTATTGTCTCAGGTAAGACTGGTTCAATTTTAGGGTAAACTGTGCCTATACTGTAGGTGAAAACTCACTTCAGAAACGTAACTTAGAGGATGGTTGCGAATGAAAGTCACATATACGTTACTGTCGAGGCTGTCTGAAAGTTAAGACCGGCCAGCGTCCGGCATTTAGATTTACTAGAAGCGCAGTTCGCGGTCCATTTCCCTGTGACTCCTTCAGTTGGCCCCACTTTGGAGGATAAGTCCACATTGAAAAATGTACCTGTACTTTCAGTCAGTGCGGGGAGGAATTGATTGATATCTGTCCTTGTAAATACAGTATGTTTCTATTAATGTTAAATGAATCGTCTTGGCGTATACATCTATGACACATTTTACAGAGATTGGCCACTGAAGATTTAAATCCCTCAAACATTGGGTTAAATTTTCTCCCTCCCAATTGCTTGAAAACCATAATTCAAGAGCACGATCTGCTTGGAAATTTTGTATTTTTAAGAAGTGTGCTTTTCACAATGGTACTTTGTGCCATAGGAAATCTGTGATGTCACAACAGACGCAAACACTTGAATATCGTCAACAATTTCAAAACAGTGTGTCACAAAGGTTAAAAAATGACTTCAGATGGCCCAATCTCACATCCTGAAAGGACATTCATGAGCTGAGACAATTTTGAAGCCCATACGTCAAGCTGTGAGAGAAAAAAGGGGATTTCTCCGGTTCATACATACATGTTAATTTAAAAAAAAATTGTTGTACAAGAAGGGCACTAACAGATGATAATTGACTATTTCAAGTCAAATGAATGTCGTTCAACATTTTATATCTCAGCGATGGAACAAGGTATGAAGATATTTGATGAATGAAACTATTTCCGCAACCTTTTCAAATATAGTTTCTTGTAATTCTAGACATTTAGGTACATAAAAGAGAAACATCATGTTTTAAGAATCGTGAAAGTAATTTCATAAGGCCACTCTACAATAAACAAAATCTAAGTTTGTCATTAGTGTCAATTTTCCAACTTAAAGAATTTAAAATTTCAATTCCAAAGAATAACAAACAGTTTTTGCAGTAATTTGTCAGTGTGGTATAACATTTTGTAACCATGAGGCAACTAAGAATCATTCTTGGTCACAGCTGTCTTTCATTGAAGATCTCTGTAATAATTCCGTAGTTCAAAAAGCGATATCTAGCGTTATGAACAAGATATTGGTGTGGATTTAAAAGTGTCTCCAGTGAAAAAAAAAAAACAGAAAAATATGCTCTTCCTTTAAGGAAGACCGCATGTAACTGTGTTGTCTCTATCACAGAATTGCCTGAGCCTCCTTCAGAGAACATGAAATTGAAGGGGAATGGAGAGTTGCTTTGAAGACATTACGTAATCATTGGTCTCTTCTCCGTAGGCTGCGGTATGAGTTCTAAGCATTACCTGGCAAGGATTATAACTACACAATGACTTGACAAACGAAATTCTGAGAAATCAATGCCTTAGTCAACAAAAACGTTGTTCATGCTAGAAATGGGACTCGCATTTTGATTTAAGGAAAAAATAAAATTACCATTTCCATCACAAACGTTAGCTCGAAGAAGAACGTAATTATTCGCACAAACAAGATTTTAGCCAATCAGCTATCGTGATTAAGGTTAGCCTCACGTTCGTGTGAATATAACAGAGGTCATTTGCCCGCTCGTGCGTGCAAACGGATTCAACCTTCTCCTATAACTGGGCCGGAGAGAGTTCGGATGAAACTGACTGGCTGTTGTGTCGTTTTTGTATTCAAAATCTTTACATGGTCCCTGTTTTGTTAGCCCATTTTGAGGGAGGCTGAACCGAATAGTGCGTAAAGCTTTTCTCATGTCCCCATCTCAAACCTGAGAATTAAGTTTATTAAGATGAGATGACCACAAGAGGGGGTGAGGGAGGGGTGATATCTTCGGAGAGATTATAGTAATTCCGTAATTGAATATATTATAAAAGAACATTTTCAAGCTTAGAAACAAGTCATCTGAGACGGCAGTCAGTGTTCATTAATTAAGTTGTCACGTGTATAATGAAAACATGAATACCCATAATACGTTATTTTTTCTAAACATCGAAGCACAATTTTCGGCTTAAGAGGAAAATTTCATTCTACCAACATTTGCTGTATTGAAATCTATTTTTCCATTATTTTTTTCCCAACTGGAGGAAATTCTTCCAATCGTGAACTCAAATCACCCATCCAAGAAGAACATTTAATGTCTAGCAACTGTTGAGAGACCATTGCTACAATGCATTGTAACTTTAAAACCATGACCTATTTACAGTATGTGAACCATAGCTCAAAGGAAGCGTAGTCCACATAGCAATTAATGTATTTTCAGACTACATCAATGTTGTGCGACATCGTTTATGACGTCACACTTCGTTTAACAAGCTAACTAATAGGTCGATGTAGTGACCCAACGGGAACTGTTTTATGAGGAGTTTCGTTTTCACTCTTTTCGAAGATCCGCATAGTGCAAACCTTTGATGGAGGCGCAGCACTTTGTGAAGTGCCTTGACCAAAAAAGCCTGTAAAAAAAACAAACAATTAACGTTAAACAAACTCTCACAGCTAATAGAGAAAACATCGTTTCTATGCTCTGAAATGAGACTTGACTTGCGTCTTTCTTTCGTACTTTGCTATCCACGATATGTTGTGGAATTTCACAGAAAGTGCTTAATAAACAGAGCCAATCTGCAGCGTTGAAATCAGGCAACACGATACAACCATTATTCAAACCTTCTGACACCATTTCATAGCATGCGCCGATGGGAATTAAATATACGCTCAATGGGTGGACGTGTTTTGAAGCTTTGTATACCAGTTTGTTAACAATGTGAGAATGCGTTGCCCATAGTTTATGAAGGTCAAAGCGCTTTCGTTCAAGAACTTCGATACACCCATTGGCAATTGTGTAATCTATTTGCAGTGACAACTAAAATACACTATTGTATTACATTACACGAAAAAAAAATTAAAATACTGTATGACAGTAAGAGTATTTGTTAAAGTTGTTCGCAATATTTAAAGGTACGATCTCAGCAAGTCCGTTTAAACTATAGCAATACTCATTAGGATTTCATTTTTATTTCTGTGCTTAAATCATCCTTCTGGCCTCCTCGTGGATGTCATAAGATCAGCTTCTTTTTGAGCTGGCATGTAAAAAGTAATATCAAACCCGTTGTGTGGGAAGTTCCATTGGTAGGGGAGAAACATGAATTGATAAATATCCTAGCATACACACCTGGAAGCAGCCATTATTCCGGACAATGGAATGGAATCAACGGTGAATTTACGTGTCTGACAAAGAAACAAATGTGTATCAATCCTTTCTTGACGTTCTTTTGTTTCTCGGTTTTGAATTAAATGACTTGTTGGCAGACTTTTAGCTTTGACATGTTTAGAGTCTGCGTAAAATCTTTTAGTGGATTCTAACAATGCACGGCAACTGATTGTATGGGTAACCTTTGACACCCTCTGTCAACAGCTGAGGATGGATCGCAATTCATTTGGTGTATAAGCGGCCTGGATGGTTCCAATTCTAGAACCAAAACAACGGGTTCTAAAAACCACGTGACTCGAAGTGCAGCGCCACACCGTTTTTTTTTTTCTTCTTGTTTTCACATAATGATTTAAGTTACGCCCAGATCTGCGTGTGTCTTTAAAATTGTTTAATCGGCTGTTTTGTAGACAAGGGAAGAAAACAATCACTCGGCCGGGAAGTGCATTGAATGGAAAATGTACAGACCAAAATGTTGGTATTGTATTCCCCTAGTCTCATCAAGCGGCATCAAGAACGGTTAAAAGTCTTAAGTTCAGTCATTTTAATGCTAATTGAGTGCAGAACTGTATACGCCTTAAGTTGGGACAATGTATGACTCACTCAGAGTCAATTTTGCTCATCTAACAATACCGTAATGTACATCTACTAAATTTGCTGATCATTTGCTAGACTAAAGGCGGAAGGCACGAGACATCAACGGAAACAACAGCTACATTTGACAATTGCAGTCCGGCAACGTTACAGTGAAACAAAGCTTTGAGGCTTTTTTTTCATATATATAATCCAATAAGCAATTCTGTAACCGTCAGCTTTGCCAACGGATCAAAAAATGCGAAAAGCATAATCTTTCCTTCTTAATAACTGTATCTGTTAACTAAATTGCAATCCCAACCCACGGCTTCATTGTCTACAGTACACAGCAAGTCAAAGTTATTGTTGAAACAATGTATGTATGGCAATGGAATATAACTCCCCTCGATATGAATTGTTTCAGCAGTTCAGCAGTCTTTTCTTGCAAATCTTAAAAACAAAAAAGATTGAGAGAAAAAAAAAACAACTGAAAGGTATAGAAATATAATATTTTTCTTTACACAGGGTCAGTAAATCTGTACCAAGGAAAGGGTGGACATTTTTTTTTTCTGACATTTTGGACAGAATATTCAAGTGATTAAATTTGTGTTGACACTCCTCCCATTATTAGTAACGAATTTTAGAGACGAATTCCTGCCACGCGGTGAACCAGAATTTGAAGATTATGGCCACTTAATTAGTGTAATGGACTTTGTACTTGACCCAATTAGAAATAATTAGCTTCAGGACTGCACTTATCGAGGATTATTGCAATTATTTCGGATTTGTTCAGGGCGAACACGGGTAGCAACTACTTTTTCTTTTTTTTCATATGTGCCTTTTTCCCAAAACAATAGTTCTTACATTTGAACGATTTGCTTAAGCAAGCAAAGTATGTTACAGTACAATAAACCGTACCTATCTAGATCCGCACTGTTTCTGAGGCATTTTACAGGAGAAAAGTAAAGACGGCGTTGGGACTTGCCGTTCATGATTATCCTTACACAGCTGCCGTGTTGAGTCAATG
The DNA here is from genome assembly GCA_021234535.1 of Stichopus chloronotus. Classification (NCBI taxonomy): domain Eukaryota; kingdom Metazoa; phylum Echinodermata; class Holothuroidea; order Aspidochirotida; family Stichopodidae; genus Stichopus; species Stichopus chloronotus. Next base: position 7,735,036 of record SFZH01000008.1, read on the forward strand.
TCAGGATATTTTTCCTCTTACATGACTCTCTTCTATAAACGAATGATGCAAGGACATAACAGCTTAGAAATGAATGAATATGCTCAAGTTTCCCCTCGTTTTATTACCGCACTGTGACTGCCATCCACATAATTCCGCCATTTTGTATAGCCCCATATGTTTGTCTCACGGTTGCTACTCCATCGTGACTTCCTCTCTTACATTTGCTGAATTCTCGGTCATATTCATTCTGTTTTTGAAACTGTCCCGTTGCAATCATGTCCTATCCGTCATGTTGGCTTTTTTACTTTCTCTTGATGAATTTGACTTCTTCTATTGTCGTTTCACCTCGTCACTAACTAGGTCTCACAAAGTCACCGAATTACAGCTTGTTGTTGGCCCAACCAACAAGCTAACGAGGTAAACAATTGTATCAGCCGACATTATCACTTGCCATGACGTACATGTCCTTGGCTCTCCCGCCCTTTGTTGTGAACATGCTACAACATGTCCGTCAGTGAATTATTGTTTTCAGCTCAATGGCTGTGTCATTTTACCAGAAGGGTATTGCAAATCAATACGATGATAATAGTTTGTTAAAGGAAGAACCGATCAACTGAAGAGAGAGACTGCGAAATCCGAAATAACAAAAGAAAGGGATTGGTTATTCAGTCTTCAATTTGGCCTTGATGAATGGCGACGGATGAGGTCAGATAATTACACAATTATTGTATATTATTTTAAAGCTGCCGCTTCCGAAGGGTTGAGGAGACTTGGTACTTCTGATGATGGGGTACATGAAGTAGTTAAACATCCTTCTACCATTCGGTTCTCATTTTCATTGTAAATCATATCGTTAAAAGCTAATTGGGAAAACCCATTTACACGCTAAGGAAAAACGAATCCGTCAATTTTAATGATCAGATGGTGGAATCAACAAGCAGTGGAAAAATAAGTTGTGCTTTAAAGTTCAAGTGACATGCATCTAGAAAAGAGCTTCATTCAGAAGTTGCAGAGTGAAATCCTGAGTGATAATCCGTTGGAATTGTGTTTCTGTCTATTACCGTTTTTTGAGATATGGCTTTTCAAGGTTTGACCAAAATGCAAAACACATGATGAAGGGTGTTGCACAGTGGCAGTGTTTCTTCTGTTATTCGTATTCATTCATCCGTTTAAGTTGCGCGAAGAAACACAAACTGTCGCGTGACAAAAGTAATCCCCCAAATGTCGTCACACATTATTTATGTAACTGTTAAAGGCTACATGTTAATCGGAAAGAAATGAGTCTTGTGTTGTGTTAATATATCAATATGGTTAGGTTTCGTTACGATGCTTTGATAATTAAATATTTGGTATTGAATGTTTGGCATTTGTTTAACTACACAGACACCAAAACGTGTTATGGAGAAGAAGAGACGGGCTCGGATTAACGACAGCCTCACAGAATTAAAAAATCTTGTACTTCAGGCGCTTAATAGAAACGTAAGTTAAACGTGCTCTACAAAGATGTGACGTCACCGTGTCTTCGAGATTTCATCGTGGACTAATGTGTTTAATAAAGTCCATTACCAATTTGAGGCATTAGCCCTACTTTTTGGTACGCTGTGCGTCTGATCGACTTCTTATAACTGTGACAGAATCCGGTTATCTCTTTAATGAAATGATAACCTTTTCGAAACCGAACATTTAACTTTTATTCAATGTTCGTGATAGGTAGCCTATAATCAATAAACAGTTTCACATCGCTGTCGCTATCTTTGGAAAAGAAATGACTGATTCGCAAAAGTTTGAATAATTTCAAACCATGACCAGAACACAATTGGCCTGCACTTCTCAGTTGACATGCGGGCACAACAAACAACGCAAAATCTCACAGAATGATCTCTCCGATGTTCTTACGTTTGATGTTTACATTTAAAATTTGTTCACTGTTTGCGTAAAATTAAAACTTTCGAAGATGCACCATTGAAGAAAAAAATGACTCTGTTCATGTTTTGAGTGCAGAAATATTAGCTTAATCGATCCGCCATTATCACTTGCATGTTCAAACTAACTTGATGGACTTTGAACCATCGGCTTATCTTCCATCTGATATGGGAGATGATTTACAAAGTATGTCACTGTTATCAATGTTAGCCAGTGATTTCATTTGAATAACATTACCAATCGGTATCAGAACTGTGAATTGACGGGGAAAAGGTAGCCCGAAAGATTACCCTGTGTGAGTTTCAATCATACTGAAGTATTTCTTTGTATGTACATACCAAACTTAAGGAAATCACGGGTATCACTATATGGGCGTATTGCGCACCTCATACGGAGCCTTTACACTTCTTCCTTCTGGAGTTGCGTTTGGCGAAGAACACGAAAGATCTCTGGGAGACAGTTCTCTTTCGTATATGTCCGATAATCTCCTCGCTGATCATTCACCACAATTTTACATTCTTCGATAATGGAGTTTTCAGTTTAACTTCCCTCTTCCGAATACTCGCGGAGGGAACTTCTCAAATAGGCTAATATTAAAATATCGTTAAATGTCAAAGAGCATGGGAAAATGACAGGCAATGAAACGGAGTTTGCTCTGGTGTCGTGTATGGGTTCCCAGGGGCCACCCTGTGATTCACGCATTGCATGTTCCATCCATTAGCGTGATCACTTGAGCCTGTGGAATGGTGGTTTTTTGAAGGGAGGAAAAAGAAAAGGTGAGAAAGAAAGGAGGAATACGTGAGCAAATGTCGGCCTCGCCTCAACAGTTAAACCAATATCTTTTCCTTTAGGTGGTAATGAAAGATCGCTCTCTGACCTGTCAATATGTCAGATTAACATGCAGTGTAGTTGAAACCCTCTCTCCAAAGCTATTACCTTTTACCCTGTGATGTATGTCTGATATCACGCCAGTGACGTAAATATGGAAAGCTTTTTCGGCTTTAATTTTAGAAACTCCGTCATGTAATATGCAATGTATTCTTTTACACAAGTTTTGTAATTGTATGACTAGTATGTAACACCTACCATCCTGCCGATGTATATATTGTGTGTTCTTATATGATAACGCATTCTTTGTTGCCAGTTGCTTGTCAATGGTTAAGTAGAATTTGCTAACTTTGGAGAAAAAAAATGGTACGTGGAGTCCAATTACTCGTTTCACGTGATTAAGAGGATCGTCATATTGTAAACTGCACGTCGGTTTTACAACCTCATTCTTTTTCTACAGAATCCCCGACATTCAAAACTTGAGAAAGCTGACATTCTTGAAATGACCGTGAAGTATCTGAGAGGTGTTCACGGACGTCACGCGGCAGGTAAATTCTGATCACTCGTCACATTCAATGCAGAACGGTATATTTGTTGGAAGCATATAACAATAAAGGGATGGTCGCGGACATGTGAATGGCGGACAGTGGACCACGATACACCCATCCATGGATGAGCAGAACAGAATTCACGATGAAATAAATACACTAAAACATATAACCTGAAAATTTTGATTACCGTTAAATTTACCAAACTTAATATCAATTTGAAACTAGAGAGCTGTTGATTCATTTTCCGAGCAAAGGTCAGGGGTATCTCACTATACAGACACCACCATAGATGTTGGGAGTTTCGGAAGGTTGTCCTGAAAAATGACCCGGTTGGTAAACTAACCTGCTACAAATTATTGGGGTTGAAATCGAAAAAAAAACGTCCCTCTCCCGATTTGTGTCGTCTGGTGAAACAGAACATGGAACCTACTAAGAGTCTTTGTGACACGGCTCTATTCGTTTGACTCGGCTTTGGAAGGTCAGCACAGATCATAACGTTAGAGGGTTATGAGCTGCTTTTACTCCATTCGTTGGAGCTCCATGAACAGAAACTTTCATCATTAGAAGGATGTTGAGTTGTGGCACAAAGTAATCACATTTTCTGCTTAAAACTTAACTTCTGTAGGGAGTCAGGATCTTTATGGCATTCTGCCAAAAAGAAGAAGGGGGGAGGTGTATTTTAATGTGTTAGAATGTGTATTCCGTACGTGTTTATATCAATTGCAAACGTCTCTTAGTGGGAGGCGAAATGAACGTGGGAAAGAATTCAAGTACAAGCAACCATAATCTACAGGTAATTATCTAAATACATAAAAGTGTACTTGTATTGCCCACTTATCATGAGATAAGGACGTTAGTTAACGACGATCGAGCGTGTAAAGTTTCGTTTGTCTTTTGTTTCCTTTTAAAGGTAAGAGTGCCGCGGCACCTACCACTGCTGTATCGAGTCAATACCGATCTGGGTTTAGGGAGTGCATGCTCGAAGTTTCAAAGTTCCTTGATAATTCCGACGCTAGTTCCAACATACGATTACAGCTTCTGGATCATCTGTCCCGAACCTGTGGAACCCGTCAGGCAGTATCGTCTGCTGTAGGTACAGGCGCCGTCGGTCTCGGCAGTGCAGGTAATTACAGCAGTGCCACCGCGGATGGAAGTTTTACCCACTCCTTGCCAATATTTAGGCTTCCAACGACGCTTTCTCAGGACTTGTCACATTCCGTCCAACAGTCAGCCAATCTGGCATCGGACTCAGTGCAATCAGTACAAGCTATGCAAGTAAACGCCCCACCGACTTTTCCAATTATGAACATTCAATTGCCGACACTTTCAAAGGTACCCACATCTACTTTGTCTTTGCCAGTAACTCCCCAGCCTATACCAATTTCGCCGTCCATGCCGACTCCAGCATCTATGCCTCCTCCTCCTCCCCCTCCGCTGCACCCTGTCTCATTATCCAAGGTTTCAAATACCCCGCAAAATGAAAAAGATGCCACAAACCGCAAGTCTACCGAACGATCCCCAGAAATGGCAAACTCTGAAGCTACTTCTCAGAGCAACAAATCTAGCACAAATGCAGTGGCTGCTGAGGGTAGCATAAATCCCACAGGTGGATCGGTCGTCATTACAAGGACCCAAGGTGGTGACGTCACAGTTGTGCTTCCGCATTCAGCATTGCCGGGTGGAAAATTGCCGACTCATTTAATACCAGTTTACCAACCCGAAACGCCAACTGTCGTTGCTACGGCAGCAACGTCTCGTCCGGACGAAACTAGCCCCCTTGGCCCTCGGGATGCTTCACCCTCATCTACACCTGCAGTGTCTGTTCCCGTTTGTTCCACAAGCCCTCGTGCCGGCACCGTTGCCCCTGTCACTTGGTATACTCGACCTGCTTATCTGACCGCCAACGTTGATCAAGGACATGCCATGTTAGCACAGCAGGGCACCCCCGTCACCATTACCCTCCCAATCCAAGCAAGAATCGTGCAAAACATTATTCCAGTTCAGGCGGCGTCGCTGTCGCCATTTGCACCAGGTAGCTCATTAAACCATATTCCAGTTCGTATGGCAAATCCAAACGGTGAGCCACTAAGTGAACAAGATTTGATGTGGAGACCCTGGTAAGTTTTGCTGTTTGCATTAGTTTTTCCCCAAACAAGGAGTGATCACCAATTTCAGGAATTCGAGAGGTGAAACCGTCTGTGAAGAATAGGCGAATCGTGTCATAGCCATCATGAGTCAATAAAGATAGGTTGCACCTTTGCATGGTGGATTGAATTTATTCAATCTTCGTAAAGGGCCAAGTTAAGGGTCTTATCAAAACATCATGGCATTGCCAAATCATATCTACATGGCATAGCGATACAGCCAATTTCAAATTATTATTTTTTTTTAAGTGACAAGGGTCGTACTACGTAACTTCGATGAAACCATCTCGTTTGCTATGTGAACATCAAGGAAAGCAGCCTAAAAAGTTAGCAAAACAAAAAGCAAAGACAAAATGAGATAAAAGCCACTTTGGCATGAATTACCTAAATTACTTTTATCAGTTTTGATACTTCGGAGTTTTATTTCATCTACTGAACGTCTTTTGCAATGATTTGTTTTGAGCTCACTACTTTCCAAATACGAAAGTTTCATATTTGTATGCCAATCGCCTTTTTTTTACTACCTTGACTTTCTTTGCCGTCTATATGTGCACGGTCGAAAGGCTTTAATGCAATAAATGATGAAAACGTTCCACCTCTCGACGGGTATACGGGTTCCGCGACAATTAGCAATAGTGCAACATTCCAAGTAAAGAGGAAAAAAGAAAAAGTCTTTACTTTTCAAAAGAAGTTCACTCGTTCGTCGTCTTGTGTCGTGCCGTGTTTTAATTAGAGGAATAACTACGTGATAACAACAGGTCTAACTTTACTACAAATTGTCTCACGCTGGTTTCTAAATTCCACCCGTTCAGAAAAGTACGGTCATCAAACCCAATCTCGCTTACAAAGCGTTCTGACGACGTTAACAAATCATTTACAAATTAATAATTCTTAAACGTATATGTGACTTTCAACACCACTAAGTTTACCCAGACCGTCGAAATTACTAAACTTAGGTATTAACTAATATAATAAGAATGAAGAACTGCTATGTAGTAGAGGAGAATTTATTTGACAGTGCCTTGTCATGCATGAGGAATAAATGTTCGTTAGTCGTAAATTGCGTTTGTGTTCTGTATAGACTATAAAGAGCAACTGTCGTGCCTACATAAGGTCTAGTTTGTTTTGCGTTTTAAATAATTAATCTTATGATTTCAAACAATTTACGATACGTCGTAAATTTATTTACCAAGGTAGCATGTATCAGTGAAAATACGTAAATGTGAGAAAAGTGTTAAAACAAAACGACTTGCTGTCCTAATTTTCTTTTATAAAGTATAAATTCATTGTTTTTTTTTAAAGTCAATAGTTAATTTATTGTAATTTTACAAAACTTTTTCACTCTTCAGTGTGCGTTTGTGTCGTTATCAATACTTAATGTTATTTGAAAATAAATCAAATAGCTGTCTTTTGGCATGTAAGTATTTGCAGGATTTTTAACAGAAAATATCCCCAAGAGCTAAATGTTATAAATTGGAAACTTTTGTTAGCACGTTGTGTAATGATCACACGAAAATTCAACACTCCGAAGATTGATAGTATGCTTTGTTCTTTATTGACACTTTCCATTGATTGATTTATTGATTGATTGATGCGAGGTTACTTAGATAAAAGCATACTTAATTAGTTAAGAAGATTTTATCTTCCTCTGTACTTACGTCGTATTCATAGAATCTCGTTTACAGAAAATCATTTTTAAGCTGTACTGTAAGTTGCTGCAGTCCAAATAATTGCATGATCTCAAAATTTCTGTGACGGCCAACACGGACGCATAACACCGGGCATTTGAGGTCGACAAGATAACACATAGGCTATATACTGTGCTGGTTATGGTGAATCGTGGCCAGCAAAACACTGTCGTGTAAAAACTTTGAACAGAGGTCAACAAAAGACAAAAGGTAAAAAAAAAATGGATGAAAATCCCGAAAGACGGATTTATTGATTGACAGATATATTGATTAACTTGAAATGATAGATTTATCGTCGGATTGAGAGATAATGTTGGTTATTTTTTAAGTAACAAATGCATAAAATGCGATATATTTTGCAGTGAAGGTAAAGTTATATTTGAAATTACGTACATTTATCTATAGGCTACTATATTTTGTTGATTCAGAGAACTAGTATTTACAATGTTTGGATTATAAGATACAATTATTTCATGTTTATTTCTTAAAGAGTAACGATAATGTTTTTGCTATTCATCACATGTTTATTTTGACAGCAGCTTGTGTTCTCTGTGGTCGGTCGTGTCTTGAAAGTGCGAAATGTAAATATGCATATTCAAAATTCTATGCAGAAGCGTGCTTTAGTCTTATTCTTCATCAGATTTATTTTTTTTCTATTTAATACGTGTAGTGCCTCTCTTTGTCTGTTAAAGAAAGGAAAATAGCGTGTAAACTGTGCAAAAGTTTGGCAAGATTATGACAGATAACCTCCGTGACATACGTTTTCGAGGGGTTCATATGTTTAAGAATAAAACACCTAGGTCCATCAAGCCCTTCAAGCAATAGGAAAGCCGACAAAACATGGTCAATTGAAGCTAAATGTAGCATTAGAAATTCAGAACTGATAGTTATAACACAGAACGTGGTATAAACGTGGCGAAATGGGAACCTTTCAGCTGACACATCAAGCCATCATACATTAGTGAGGTTACATCTTCCTTAGATGGTACACCGAGGTATGCAGTGAGGAAGAAGGTGCGCCTTAAATGCATTCGATCTTGTCACGGAATGTGAAAACGAACTGCGACAGGTATCACCTAGAACGTTCAGTATCAGATGAAAGTAATTGTAACATTTCCAGTCGTTACTCAAAGTATCCATATCTATGGAAAGATGTTCTTCCTGTAGTATGAAAGCAACAATCACGGTATGAAACCCTTCTTTTTTACCACTTGATGAGTTTCCATTTTTGCCCTAGTGTAGGAAATTCCTAAAAGTCTGAATCTCTCACACAAGCATTCGCATTGGTTTTATGAAGAAGTAGAATCGTATGCTGCTGCCGCTTCTTGAAAAAACGAACTTTTCTTCGGTGATGCTTTTTACAAGTTTTTCCTTGCCATGGTATAACTGTTCGTTCCCTTTTCGCTATTGATTTATTGCAGAGAGTAAATTGATGGTATTTCTGCTGTGATGATGAAGCAGGTACAGAGGCGAGTCTATATGCGCGCATACCTTGGCATGTAATTAACAGAATCACTTACTATTCTGAAGCGAGTTGGACTTTAAAGTGCAGATAGTAACGCCATAGGTTTAGGCAGCAGTCATCCGAAATTAGATGAAGTGCTTGAAATGATGGTGCATATATTTCTTACCTTGAGCAATGAGCACCCATTTTCTATGAATTTGACTGTACGTCACATGTCATTTTTGGCGGATTACAGTAATGACAAATCCTGAAACATTGTAAGCAGGATAACGTAACGTTGAAATGTTGAACTTCCAATTGACGCCGACTGGAGGTGCGCTATATTGATTTTTAGCCGGGACTGTTTTTTTTTTTTTTTTTTTTCTGTTGAAGCATAGAATGCATAACTTAAGGTCAGCAGAGACCAAGCAGTGAAAACCTTGAAGAGGTGCTCTGATCACTAACATCAGTCTCTGGAATGGAGTGCCTTCCATTGAGTGCTCCTCTCTGCAACGTCTAGAAAAAGGTCAAAGGTCCATTTATTGTATCGCACATCTAGTGCTGCAAACTAGAATATGATAATCTGACATTGCACCATATCTAGATCGGAAGGCAAATACCTTTTAGCTAAGTGCAGAAGGTCATTTGCTACCACCTGAAGGAAACAAATAGACGTCTTGTGGATCGCCTAACCTGCCAGTAAGTCGGTTGGTTGCACATGGCTTAACCACACTAATGAAGGTCTGGTGGTAATGCATACCAGGCTTTAATTACTTTTGCATAAAGCACAAAGGGGTAAGTCATTGTGTTTAAAAAGAGATATTTGGGTGTACAAAATCACAAGGGCCAGTGGCTCTGTCATCGACAAAAATGGTAGTGGGAAGGTCAGGCCCGAGATATGAGATGCTTCTGCATTGTCGCACATATGTGCTGTGTCGCGTGGCGGTTTTATCAGTCTAACAATGTCTAAAATGTGAAACCTTGATTTACTGTCTAATCTGCCCTTAAAAGGAAAAAAGTACCATTCATGTTGATGACCTACTGATACTTTTTGATATAAAAGTGTAGCACTTTAGTAAGACCGATAATCGAAATGTAATTTGCATATAATTAAAAGTTGTAAGAAAAAGAGATAAAATACTTCCCACCGTCTTTCAATGGTCTTATCATCTTGTGGAAATAAAATAAATGCTTGCTACGTTAATTTGGTTCTCAAATTTGTTTGCTTGTTATTTTGTCTGGATCGTTATTACTAAAAAATGTGATTATTACCCCTACACCCTCTAAACATGTGTATGACGCGATTTAATGTGCACAACTATACCAGCAGCCAAACATGGAACAGTCAGATGACTTGTTGATTCTTCGGGCGCATTTGAACTGTTGTAAACACGTTACAGATCTGTATATTGTGAAGATCTTATGCACGTTAGCTTTGAACCCTGTCCACAAGAGCAGAGGCCTCCTTTGACATGAAGTCTAACTTCAGATTTCTTAAAGGGAAATAAGGCGTTTGTTTTGCAGAAAACAATCATATTCTTAAAACCAATGTTTGTGGACAAAGAATGATAGATCATTGGAAATAAGAAAGGACAGCAACCTTCTTTTCAAGAAATAAAGTTTTTTCTCACAGATAGAAATGCTGTTATCCTTGCTCAACGACTAATTTGTTCACCCAAACTTTATCCATTACTCAGCACGTACGTAATGTTTTGAAGGGATGATGCTTTTGCAGATCATGTTTATTGATGGGAATGAATGGCTTAACAACGATTTAAGCTATTGTCTTTGTATGCCGTGTTTGTGTGTTCTGAGCGCCCTAGTTCCCTTTAAGGACCCACTGCCCCTATCATTCCCGAGCCCCACCCCTACAGAATATCGCACACATTCCATTCCAAATGTGCTTTGGTATGGTTATAGAAGCAAAAGAAGGCAACGCTGGATATCAATAAAACATTCAGGTATACCAATTCCATATAAAAGAAACCCCAGCCCCTCCCGTCAGAACAGTCTTCTGTAATCGATAAAAAAGAAGAAGCCCTGGATGGAAAGAAAAAGAAAAACAACAGGTACACCCCCCCCCCCCCCCTCATTCGTCACAACTAGTGCTCGGATTCTGAACACCTCGGATACTGACGACCTCATAGCTCCTATTTGTGCCATTTCAATTTGATAATCAATGCCCATTAACTACGTATTGTCTGCGCATTGTATTATAGGAGGGAAAAGCAGCGCCATACTTCCTGGTTATAGCATGGGCTACTGTGTCGTAGCTTAATGGTTACAGTACGGAGGACCCACCTGAGTGTTGCTTTGGTCTTTCTTCTTTGTTGCATTCAGGAAATAATTATATTTTAACCGGTATACTACGAATAACCGCTAGATTACATACCCCAACATATAACAGTTAATTCGTTTTTCAGTGTAGACGATCTCAAGGACGAAGCAAATGTAATATCGCTAATCGCAAACAAGATCTGGGCAGCTCCCTGATCAGAGAGTGTCGTTACACTGTCAGGTCTTTGCAGCTGCCGATCATTGAAATGAGTACTCAGTTATCTTGGGCCAGGCGAAGGGAACGAGGACCACTCTCAAAATATACAATTCTGATGTGTTTACTACAAAAGAAAATAAGTCATTCCAAACAAAGCTAACGAAGTCATTGATGGTATCACTTGCTTTTTTCGGGGGAGGGGTTTTTTCTCCTCATGTCTGAACATAATCAGAAATACACTTAACCACTGTCGCCTGTTTGCGCTCATCGCCATTTCACTACAAGTGGAAGATGGAATGTTGCATTCGAATGATAAGGTATTATCGACCTTTGAAGGGGTTCCAATCTGAGAGTAAACCGGTAGATCGCTGTGCGATTCTTCATCTTCGAGAGCTTTCAGCTGTCGGTGCAGGGCATTGTATACAAAAGGAAAATCGGCAGGTGCACACTGAATATCCTTCGATGTTCCAAATGAATTGCACTCATACAGGCGACTCATCTTTAATCGAGGCCCATAGCTTCAGTTCGATTGTTGGATTTACTCAGCCCACCATGCGTTTTTTCCCTCATTTTCACCTGCGTCGACGTCCAAGAGCAATTCTGTTTTACCTTTTCGCGCTCGCGCTGTTTCGTGCAGATTCACTGTGAGGGTCAACAGTTAGGCAGACATTTGTACTGTTTTATTAAGTGCTAATGGCTATTTTAGCCTGCTTGCAACACCCTTTGAATTTTATCATAGTGTGCAATACCGAGTGCCACTCGTTAGTATCACGGACTTGTGCGCAGAGGAAATCGGGATTCCATTGGTTGCTCCAAGTCATTTTCATTTCCCTCAAGAATACCACCAGTCTGAAGTTAGCACAGGATTCTAGCTCAGTAGACTCTAGAGACCCTTCTACTACTGTCAAATGCACTGCCCCAGAGCCTGTATCATACGGCTCTTCACAACAGAAGTACAGGTTGCCTTATAGTCGTACTCGTATGTACTACTACATAAACGATCGACCACAGGTCAATCTGGTGTCTGTTTCCCTTCCATTTCGTGTCCTTCTTCTTTTTGATTCCTTGCCGAAGGCAGAGGAATCTATGCGATGGTGATGTCGTGTGTGTGTGTATATATGTATGTGCGTGTGTGACGGCTGCTTGTAAACACGATATCTAAAGAAGTGTAACTCTGAGTGATCTCATACTTGGCATGTAGAATGCCCTTATTGAGTAGATGATCCCTATTGTTTTTGGTGGAGGTCAAAGGTCATTTGGGGTCACTAGAGGTCAAATGGTAAATATCTTGAAAATTGCTTGTAAACATGATATCTCCAGAAGGGTAACTCTGAGTGATCTCATACTTGGCATGAAGGTTGCCCTAATTGAGTAGATGATCCCTATTGTTTTTGGTGGAGGTCAAAGGTCATTTAGGGTCAACAGGGGTCAAATTGTGAAAACCTTGTAAACACGATATCTCAAGAAAGGAGGCTTGTAGAAATCTCATGTTTAGTATGTAGTTGTACCATGTTGAGTAGAGGAACCCTATCGTTTTCAGTGGAGGTCAAAGGTCATTTGGGGTCAACAGGGGTCAAATTGTGAAAACCATGTAAACACGATATCTCAAGAAGAGAAGCTTGAGCAGATGTCATACGAAGTGTGTAGGTGTATCTTATTGAGTACAAGGGTCACCAGAGGTCAGAAGGTAAATACCTTGAAAATTGCTTGTAAACACGATATCTCCAGAACGAGAAATGTGAGAGATCTCATAGTTAGGGTGTGGATTGCCCATATCGAGTAGATGATCCCTATTTTTTTTGGCAGAGGTGAAAATGGGAGGTCAAAATGTGAAAATCTACAATATTTAAAGAACGGTCTTTCTAGTAATTTTTATACTTGTAATGTAGAATCCTCTTGTTGATTTGAGAACTTCTTTTAGTACATACCAACATTGTCTCTTCGATAACCATAAAGAAAAGATGAAGACAACATTAAATTTGGTATCAAAGATTATTATTTGGCAAACCGTATGCCACTGTCCTTATAAGGACATGTGAGCATGCATGAATTGTAAATTGGAATTGATTAAATATACCACGGGTTATTAGCTTTATAAAAAGAACTAAATTACTGATCATTTGGATCAAATACCCTTGAGCGTGCATGAACTGTGATTGCTTAATTGAATGAATCAAATTGTAACTGACCCACCTCTGTTCAAATTGGCCACTGTTATCTGACATAATTTATCACAGTTGACTGCCAGTAGAAACCACAATGTCCAGAATAAATCATACAGTCTGTTGAGCCAGGTGCACAATGGACTTAACCATTTACTGTATAAACAGTGTCTCTGTTTAGCCCTTAAAGGGAAATAGGGCGTTTGTTTTACAGAAAACAACCATATTTTTAAAACCATTATTTGTGGACATAAAATGATAGATTATTTAGAATAACCAATTACAGTAGCCTTATTTTCAAGATATAAGATTCTCACAGATCAGAAATTTACTTATTTGTTGCTCAACAATAATTTGTGCACCCAAACTTTTTAAAATTCAAATGATGCATCCGTTACTCATCACATGCATAATGTTTTGAGGAGATGAAGCTTTGACAGATATTTATTGATGAGACTGAATGGTTTAACAATGTTTAAAGCGAATTTCTTTGTACGCCATGTTGGTGTATTCTAAATGCTCTATTTCACTTTACTGTAGTTCAGCTAAGCTTTAAACAAATGACTACTGTGTATCAAACCAAGGAAACTTGTACTGTGTGTTGAGACTAAAGGCAAAATTGCAAGTCATGCTAGATTCTTGTTTAATAGGGTTATCAGTTTTTGCTAATTTTCAAGGACCTCATAGCCATTGGGAAGGGCATCACGCCAAAAAATCAAATACGAAAGAGCTGCCACCAATAGCTGTAACTCGACAAAATAAAGTGCTTTAATTTTGATTAAATAAACTTGTTTACCTTTTTATCAAGTTATTAGACACAAATATAATTTGTTCCCCTGCAGCATCATATCCGTTTGGGAGTTTTCTCATGTTTGTGTAGGTCAAAGGTTATTTGGGTGACAAAAGGTCAAAACCTTGTATACATGATATTTTAAGGGTGATAAATGTGAGGGATCTTATACTTAGTTTGTGAATTGTTCATATTTAGCGTGTTGATGGCCATATAGGGTAGGTGATCCCTATCGTTTTAAGTGGAGGTGAAAGGTCATTTTGGGTCACGAGAATTCAAAAGGTTTTGACCTTACTAAGATGGTATCTCAAGTAGGATAACTGTGTGGGATCTCATGCTTGTCATGTGCGCGATTCATGTTTGTTACAATATATATCATGAGGCAAGGAATCACTAAGCCTTTTGGCTTTCTAGTTTGAATTATTAGTTGGCACGAACAAGTGGAGAGGAGTGCTCTGGGCTTCGACTCGACTGCAAGTTTCTTCTAGTTTCTCTCTCTTCGATTGCATTATGATCATCACATTATCATTCACGACATGTTGGAGACACCGGAGAGCAAATTTGTGTAAGTGTTTGAACTCTATACAAATACTATCGAAAACTGTATACAAACGGTGATTAATAATTGAACTTTTTGTATACCTTTATAACACAGAATATAGAGGTATCATTCTCACCTTGTTGGATCACAATCACGTTACATTTAACTAACGGATATGGCACTTCCTTGAACTTATTTAACCATTCTCATGGATATCCCATGAACCTTAATGTTTTATCTTTCCTTTGTTTTATGAAAGAGAAATACGGCTTTTAAAATTCACCAACATAACACACAAAGAAAACAGCTGTAATCATTGACAAACCATTCAGGCTAATCATAATCTTCAAAGTGCTTCATCTCCTCAAAACACTATGGCTAAGATGAGTTACTGAAGATGCATCATTTGAATTTATAAAAATTTGATTGAACAAATTATTCTAGGCAACAAATATCTGAATTTCTATCTGTGAGGTACTTATTTCTTGAAAAGAAGGCTTCCGCCTCCCTTATTTTGCATACACTATCATTCTTTGTTCAAAAATATTGGTTTTAAAAATGTCATATTGTTCTGTAACACAAAACGGCTTTATTTCCCTTTAAATATCACCTTGCAAATACATACTTGCATGTACCGAAACGCTCAGATTATTCAAAATCATTCACTATTTCTTGTATTACTTAAATATTCCCTTGAACGTGATTCAAATGATATTAAACTTCTCACTTTGGTATGTATGTGAACTTCATTAGCTACCAGCTCGAGCCCCCACTTTAAATTCTCACATTTTTCTTCCAATTTGTATTAAACATTTATCACATCTGCATATTGGTTAAGAAACCTTTCCAATTGCCACTGGATAATCTGTTTAACAGATTATTATCCCATTAGTACAGGATCGAGTTCTAAGGACGTCTTCTTTCAATAACTTTTGAAAGATTTGAGGGTATCGATGTGTTTTTCCCTTCTTTTTTTTTAGATTTTATAAAACACAGAAATTCTTGTAAAAATCACGCGAGCAATATCGTGTCAATGTATCACCAAAACACTTCAAAGAGGGATTTCTCACTCGAACTTTGACAATTTCGAGAGTATATGTGAATTGCTATCACACATTAAAAGGTGCGATGTAACCGCATGATCTCGCCGGCACGCTGCTATCACGCAGAGATTTTGTATGGGCAGTGTACACAAAAAAGTGAGATATCTTGCTGCGTCGGTGGATTAGTAACGCTGTAACAGCAGCACTGTTGTTTTAACACAGGAAATCGTTCACAGTGGTGGATAAGAAAATTTGACGAGAAAAAAGTGTTGAAAAAAAATAATACTGAATGTGGGAAACATCACACCAGCGTAGCTCAATGTTAGATAAACTACTGTAAAGAGAATATGCCCCCCTTGGCCTGAATTGCGCCGTCTCTTACCTGTCACGGAATGGCGACAGAAAAGGAGTGCAAATAAAAGTGTAACCAAGCAGGCGATATACAGAATGAGAGTGCTCCTGTAAGTGTCAATACTATCTATTATTTCTCAGTCATACTTCAGGTTCAGACGATGTAGATTTCGATGTACCGATGTAGAAACTTTTTTCATTATTTTTAAATGATTATAAAAAAAACGTTAACAGATATATTTAATAAACTGCAAGGGCTAGTATACCTGGTAGCAACTCTGGTCTGGCCTTTGGGCTCGGTCTTTTTAGTTTAGCTAAGCTGTAGCTGGGCAGGACGACCAAAAATCTGAAGTAAACGCTAGGCGGAAGTTGGTGTAAAACGGTGACAGTTGATTAAAAGCACACTCTTTAATCAGAATTGCCATGGTTAGGCTTCAGAAGGCAAGGATAACGAAAGTCAGTACCACATCAGATGGTTAGGCTTCTGACCGTTGAATAGGCAGTGTCCTCATTGAACTTTGTTAGGCTAGGTGACGATTACGACAGTTGACTATAGCAAATATGTTTGGGAAAGGCAGCCCAAGTGGTAGGGGTCTCTTGTCTTCAGATTGGTTGATTAAAAATCAATCTTTCACCGATGACCAACACGATATATATAATTTACAGAGACCTTGAATATTTTCCAAACCTCCAGTAATGTCGAGCATCGTAACATCATTCGAGATGGTTCGAAACTGTGTGTCATTACCAGCTGCTTCCACGACAACAAACGATCCAGAGTCTTTGATATTAGAGAATCTTCGAAGCTAGTTGAATTCTCAGGATGAAACTCTACACAGTACATTCTGGAATAGACCTGACTTGCATATTACAGTGCCTTAAAGGTTGTGTGACATGCATCTAGGAAAGAACTGTAAAACCCTGGGTGAAAATCCGTTGGAATTTCGTTTATATCTATTACCGTTTTTGAGATATGACTTTTCGAAGTTTGACAAAAATGCAAAACTGATCATGACGTCGAATGTTGTACTGTGTCAGTATTTCTCTTGTTAAGCCTATATATATTGCCTCTTAATTACTCAGTTTCTGAGTTTCACATTGATAAGTGATATCAATATTTTTGGAGAAAAAAATATATTCTTCCAAAATAAAATCCTCTGGGTATATAGAATTCTCAAATGTCCTTGAAATAAAGGTTAAGTAAACAAAGGATTTACATAAGACATATCGTAGGGATGTCATCTCTTGACGTCACAAATTTGCATACTTAGTCAATGTTTATTCATGATGCAGTTGTGAGATACTAATTTTCCCGTAAAATTGTCAATCTTTGATGGATTTTGATGGAAGTTGTGGCTATTTTTAACATTTCCAATGATTAATGCGCCAAATACTCCAAAATATCATTGACATGTCACACGACCTTTAACGTAACAATTAAGCAGGCAGTGACGTAACCATCTGTATACCCGCCAACCGATGTGGCGTTCCGCTTAAATAGTGCCATATTACTGCTTCCCCCACTTCAACCCTTTGCCCCCTCAGTTCCCCCCCCCCCCCCCCCGCCGATGAAAAAGTCTGGCTACGGCACTTTTTCCCCAGTACAGGATCTTTGACGACCTACAGGTCGTTAAGAATTCATAGACTGACTATTTTGTTCTACAGACGGATTAATTTGCAAGAATTTTCTGCTTTGCGGTAATTCCACACTTGAATTTTTCAGAGAAGAACGTAGATAATGCCGATTCGTAAGAAAGGAAAAAACAAGAACGAAGAATTTGTTAAAAGAACCAAAACGCACAAATGCAATGTGGTTTCGATGATGCAATTATGAACATTTTTTTCTAAATCTGACATTATAGGTTGAGGATGTAGTCACAAACTAGTTTTGCTAATGCTATCAGATATGAGATATGATCAAGCTTCCTTTCTTGAAATCTATTATGCTTACAAGGTTTACACAATTTGATCGTTTTTTACCTCAAATAACCTTCGACCTCCACTGCAAAAAAATAACTTCTTGCAGTAAACGAGTTACACATACGTACTCAATAAGAGATTTGTCCAAAGTTCTCTTCTTGAGATATGATTCTTAAAAAAACATAATCTGACCCCTGTTGACCTTAAATGACCTTCAGAAAAGACAACAGGATTCTTGTACTCAATAAGATGCACCTACACTTTAAATATGACATCTTTCCAAAGTTTCCTGCTTGAGATATCGTGTTAAGAGTGTCTTCACAATTTGACTCCTGTTGGCCTTAAATGATCTTTGACCTCCACTAAAATCGAAGCAGATCTTGTACTTATGTGGTACACCTATGAGATTTGTCCATGTTCCTCTTCTTGAGATATCATCTTTATGAGGTCTTCACAACTTGACCCATGTTGACCTAAGGGACCTTTGATCTCCACTAAAAGCATTCATGCCGTTATTCGTACGTTAAAATGGGATTGACTTCAACCTCAGTCTTCTTTTGTTCTACTGAGGTTAAACTTCTTGCAAATTGTCATGGCCTGAGGTCATTTTTATCACCCCATGCTGTGATAATCCACATGGTCAATTAAACATCGTTCTCATAAAGTAATTCAGGTGTGTCAATCCAATGTCTAGACTTCCTTGAGCTGCCTGGCAAGGGGTATTAGGTGTGGTTTTAGCACGACTATAACGTCATGTTACCGTTCTTGTACTCAATGAGATACACCTCTATGCTCACTAAGAGATCTGTCCAAGGTTTCCTCTTTGAGATATCGTGTTTCCAAGGTTTTTACATTTTGGTGCCTGCTGACCCCAAATGGCCTTCGATCTCCAACAAAAACAATGCAGTACTTGTACTCAATGTGGTACACCTATGTACTACATATCAGATCTCTACAAGCCCTCTTCCCTCATACTAGATACGTGTTTACAATTTATTCCTTACTAACACACATACCCACACACACTGCCTCGAGATTACAGAGTTGCGATCATCATCGAAACCAAAAACGGCACAAAAAAAAAACAATCAAACAAACACTCAGTGACTGCTGATCACGTCAGGCGGGGAGAGACGGGAGAGAAAACTGATTCATAGCTGAGTTTTGATGATTGACATAGACAGAATGTGAAGTCGGTTTTTCATAAGCAAAATGTCTTCCTACAGTCCTAGATCAAAGATCCTTCTTCTTTACATGCATTACGTTCTTTATCCAAAGAGTTTGAGGAGATTTGTAAATACTGGCAAATGGAATGTACCCTTATCAAACACCCTCCAAACGGCAGATCATTATCTACGTATAGTATACAGTGCAGACTTCATCAAAAATGTTCCATGCGATCACTGCACATACCGCAACACATTTAAGTGTTTGATACCGCCATGTGTTTACATGTGTTCCCCATTTTGACAAGTGCAATTGCAGATTATGCAAGAATGTTTTCAAAAGTTTATTTCACATTCTTCAGTAGCGAAGCTCAGTGTCAACAGTGGAACCTATATAGGCAATGTGTTGCATGGTATAACACTTGCTTTTTTCGGGGTATTATCACTGAGGGATCTATTGAATTCCAAACTTATAAGCTTGATCTAAGATCATAGGGCGCAACGATCTGTAATATGTTAGTTAATTACTGAGACTGTGACGAGGACATTTGCTCGACATTTTACCCAGCGATAGATTATACAACGATCAGGCGTAACAACTGAAGAACATGTAAGGGATGGAACAACAGTTGGGTGGGGGGGGGGGGGAGCTTAGTTATGGTTAAATGGAGGAGCATATCGAGAACACCATACCAAGTCTTTCGGAGTATACGGAGCTCACTCAGTGAGAATTGGTAATCTCACTGGACAAGTTTTCCACTAAAAGGGGCTAATTGAGTTGCAATATTTATTCATTTTGTAGCGAGTTTGAAGGAAACCATTGCGTGCCAATACTTGTAATACGCCTCATTAGTAGTGTATCTATTCCTCCAGTTATTTAAAATTGTGAGGAATTGCCAAACGTTTATGAACAGGAGTTGCCTATGATTAATGCACTCTGGCAAAAGTGTCTGGTCACAGATAAGTGATCAATAAGTAATATTGATCGTTAATTACCCTATCATTGTTGCCTCAGTTGTGTGTCAGATGTTTAGAATCTCCTAGTTTGACCATTTACCATCAGCAGTAATACTCAATGAGTACAGTAATGAGTAATACTTAACAAGTGTAACAAAAATCATGAAACTTGTGAAAACTAGAATATGAGTTGAAAATTTGTCAGTGGAAAGTCAAATTTCACGGAATATGTCATAGTCACTACAATAAACATTGTTTAAGAGACATATTGCATATATGAATATTCATATCCATTTCCATTCGTCTGTCTGGTTCGTCTAGCCTATGCTCTCTTGGAGATTTTGAATTTTGAAGGGCCAATAAAAATGTCGAGACAATATTCATATTTAAATATCTGGAAGATGAGTGCATAAATGTCTTTTATACTTTGTGGCAGGTGATCCTTTCCCACCTTTCTCTTCCCTGAAACACAGAAGAAGTACAAAGGTAGATGACCAGGCGATTGCCACTGCAACTCATATTCTAGCTTTAATGTATTGATTGATTGCAGAAATATCAATAAGTTATATAATATATACATAAAGTATGTAACAATTACGAATAAAATATATTTATAATATAATATATAATATAATATAAATATATAATAATGTATATTTTGTTTTATATTTTAAAGTATGTTATGTGCACAACTGCCTGACTATACCAGCAGAACAGGCGGGACAAACAAAGAATAAGACCTAACTCCAAATATCTCACCCTCTACCTCCCCCACACCCCCTAAACCCTTGGTGGTTACGGGCCTTCTAATATGACCAAACGTCTAAACATCAATACCGTAAGGTTGGAAGCACACTGCAACTTATTTACCTGATTAAGCTTGATTAATGTTCCATTAATACATTTTCATGTTCTGTCTAACACAAGGTACTGAAATGTAACTTGAAGTTCCAAAAAATATGATGACATCTATTGAGAATAGAATTTTTGGCGACTTTGAAACTAGCCAGACTGGTACTACACTGTTCGCTCGTAAAATGAGTCCCAAGGCAAATGAAATCACGAAAAGGCAAACAGCTTCTAAAAGTTTATTGTATCACAGCCATAATCCATATGCAATAAACAGATTTGCAGGAACTGAACCCGACTGATCATGGTCTGAGAAAGTGCAGAGCTGCAGAGGTGAAAGTCTGCCAGTGTATTTTGACAGAGCCGACGTCACTGGATCAACCAGCATTGTAATAGTTGTGTTCTCAGTGATATCGTTAATAGTATCAGAATGCACTGATTCATTGGTTGTTGACAATGTTTTTGTCAATTGACTATCTATAACAATGCAATATTTAATGTGGTAATGTATGGTAGATTCATTATTTGCATCAAAAGTTATCCAGGGATGATCTTCAAATGATGACCAAACGAAATATGATAAATGTCGACCTCTCAGTGATGCGTCATATACGATTGCGTATGTGCACCAGTTCTGCGAAAACGTTCTGGTCTGATTGCGTGCATCCGGAAAACCAGAACTATATGATTGTTCGATTTTAGGTTTTCTTCATTTTTAAATTCACAGATTTTTTGTTTATGGACGGAATACGCCATTCAATTAATTTCTGTAATCACTTTGAAAAGCAAAGGAAATGACATACAAATAATGAAAAATAGAAATAATGTTCGAAAATAAATATGCAACAGCATACACTGGTGTATTGTACACATACTTCTCAAGTCGTCGCTTCTTGACGGGGGTATCGAAAATTGTAGTATCATTAAGTCGAACGAAGCACTGTTTTAACAAATAATCTACAAACTGATCGCCTCCTTGCGTCATCAGCGATCACCTCTTTTGACTAACTGAATATTTTTGCCGGTACACTTCCTACTGGCTCGTTCAAAGAAGTACACAGTTAAGTTCGCTGAGACTGTCAACCAATACATTATCTTATTTTACTTCTCTTTTGTCGCTCCGTTCAAAGACTTTGAACTCCTATGGCCGAATTTACCACCCGAAACCTACTCATCATCCCTACTTGTCTGCATTGTGCGATTTAAAAACGAACATAACTTTTGGACAGGAAAACGAACTTAACTTTTGGACATGAAACTTTAATGCTTATACTCTTTTCCTACCCACGCAATCCCCTTTTAAAAGAGAGATGTAACTTGCCATTTCTAGCAAGTTGAAGTAAAGGAATGTATTGTACAATAATAAGCAATACGATTTTATTTAAGAAAACTTTACATTCACTCAGTATATCGACGACGAAGGCCTACATGTAAACTTTCGAAGATTATTCATAGGTCTGTCTAAACTTGGGGAACTCGGAACTACACAATGACTGGCATGTTCCTTAGCAGTCCGTTTACCTCCAAGTAATAATTGCTGTGGTATAATTATCTCAGTCTATTTTTGGAATTTAATATGAATTAAAATTCCTACGCAGTCTTTAATGTCAGCAAACTTGGGAAATATCAATTCTTGTTTTTCTTTTTGTGCTCCTTAGTGATGAGTAGGCTAAAATAACGTCTAGTTCAGATTAAGCTTCAGTTTGAGCTTCAGTTAGGCTGTGTTGGACTATAGAATACAAGATCGACAGTGAAGACAGTTTGAACTTCGGTTCACGAACAAAGAGACAGTGGGATTTTCTCAATGATACATTCCATACTGATAGGCATCCAGGTACGTTACACTGCGTTAGTTTTTGTAAACAAAAGCAAGCGTTCTCCTATGTTTGTTCTTTCTCTTTTTTATCCACTGTCATGCAACGCCAAATTCAGGAAAGACATTAGTCATCGAAAACGTGTCGTTCTAGACTTTTTTATCACCTCAAATATAACGATTTTGTTTTCAACCACTGTTTTCTGTACAAGAGCGTGAATGGGACATAAATCGTGCACGGTAAGAAAATATTAATGCAAGATAATGTAAATGTGAAGAAGTAAACGTTTTCATACATCTTTACTGCAACGAATGTTTAAAGTCCTTATTGTTCGCAATCCATTTGATTTTACAGTGAACGTCTCAGACACGTATGCTGGTCAAAGTTCAGTACTCGTTACAGCAACCCATACCTGATGAATAATTCATGACGTATTGGTTTCGATCGCGCAGACTTTGAAAAACAGGTGCACTGATAGTGTGTAGGAATGCCATTTGAAAGAATACACAGGTGTTTAGTCCCCCTTCTATTGTTTGAGTTCCAAAAGAGCGTGGGAATCTTGCTATCTGTAATGTAATTACCCTCCTTGAAGAAACTTCAAACTCAGATTTTATTTACCTTTCCCATGGTCTTTGAAACTTGCTCTTTTCACGTGGCAACATTTGCTTAACACTTAAAGAGTCAACGGAAGACAAAGCCTGCATGTCCCAGCGTGACTTCGTACATATACCAAGTAGTCGTTGTTAGTATATGAAGGTATAAATCTGGCACGCTGTTACTTGTCGATATCTATATCGGTACGTTCTTCGTTTGTTTACTGCAGTCTCCCATGAACTTTGCCCCACCACAAAATACAGGCAGCCCGAGCCTCTTACGTCATTGGCAGGTGGGTTCAACTGTCGGACTGAATAGCTGCCACTTGTGTCTTTCTCCTTTCCTGAGGGAAGTGTGTAGACCTGATCGATAACCCATGTCAGTATATAAATAAAACGATGACAGCTGAAAGTTAAAACATATCACCTACATGTTCATCCGAGAAATCTTAATGCAAGCACTTCAAACAGATGGCTAGCATACCTCACTGAGGTTTATCGAGAAATTCGACTTAGACTGAATGTAAAGCCAATTGTTGTATATTAATATAGACCGTCCTCAACATCTCTTCTAATTTGTCGGCATATATCACATTGCCTTTGGCTGTTACATGTACCGACGGTAGTCGAAAATGGTACCTTCCTTAAAGGGAAATAGGGCGTTTAGAATACACCAACATAACATACAAAGGAAATAGTTTTAGTCATTGTTAAACCATTCAGTCTCATAAATAAACACCTACCAAAGCTTCATCTCCTCAAAACATTATGCATGTAATGAATAACGGAAAATGCATCACTTGAATTTTGAAAAGTTTGGGTGAACAAATTGGTGTTGAGCATCAAATAACTGAGTTTCTATCTGTGAGGAACTTATTTCTTGAAAAGAGGGCTACTGTCCTTCCTTATTTTCAATAATCTATCATTCTGCGTCCACAAACATTGGTTTTAATAATATGGATGTTTTCTGTAAAACAAACGCCCTATTTCCCTTTATTCCATTTTATACTTACAGGTGGCTTTTATTCTCGTGCAAGGTGTAGATTTGTAGAGACTGTTGCTGTTTTTCGTAACATCCTCATCAGACAAAATATGGGAGAAATAATTTTTCAACAAAATATTTTCATGGATTTACAACCCTCTCGTGAAAAGTGATATGTCACTACTGTTCGCCGTTTACATAACATTTGACATCGCTTTTTTTTTTTTAATTCTGATTTTCGTCAATGTTGTGACATGTTACATCTATTATTTACGCGCATCGGGACATGACCATCTGAGAGTGCAGCCTTGGCGCTATCATACAGTCACCTCCCTCTCCTCTTCAATGAAATTCAAAGGGAAAAATATTAGGCGATATTCGAATAACGCCAAAAACTTCCGCCATTATTTGTTGGAATGTTAATTTCTAAACTTGTGTTCTAAACAATGAAATGCTTAACCGAAACTCAACAGGCCAGAGAGACTAGGATGGCCCGCTATTTCTTGCGATCAGAGGGGCATACGTATGTCTGTACACACACACACATACGCATACGCATCAACGACGGCGCTTTAATCAAAGCGCTCATAGGGTTCCTATATAGAGAGGGTTGCGACATTTCCTGTTCAAACACTTCCAGTCACATGTCACATGGAGCCATTTTGCCTCCAACTGTCAAGTAGCTAGTTCGTCGCGTAACTAGTACAGTTATGATAGTTGCAAGCGACTATAGGCATCCCGGGCCGTCTTTGATATCGGACCAAAATTCATTTCAATCCGATGTCAACATGGTATGTTGGTGTGCATTAGCTGTAGCAAACGTCACTAAGGAAATAGTTACAAAATATTCAGAATTCCCAGAAATAAAACGCGAATAAGATACGAGAGGTGAGAGTCTACCGAAACTAGTTGGACACCGAGATCGTGATCCTATACAGTTACTTAGGCCCACAGTAGCTCTAAGCGTTACGTCTACGGGGTAAGATGAGCATTACTAGGCGTTACTGGGCGTTATATGCAGACTAACATGCATTCCTTTAATGGTATTAAATTTGGTACAATGTTGTGTCGGTGCTTCAGTAACTTAGGCCTTGCCCAGTATATGGGGTACCTACATTAGCTATGAGTATTGACAGGGAGTCATGAATTGATGATAAGGGAAAGGTGAAATTGTTATCGCGTACCAATTCTAAAAGACTTCCAGATTCAGTGATAACAAGGAAAAGATAAAGATTTGCAGAATCTAGACAGACTCGCTGAAAGCCACACCAGTTTTTTTTTTTTTCTTATTTCTGATGAAAGAAATGAAAGCAAGTTGGGCATGTGCCTGTGTGCATACATTTGAAACATCTAAGTGAAGGAGTATATGATAATTCATTTATATGATTTTTTTTTTTTAATGGTAGGGTAACATATTTCACTTAAAAGGGTTCTTTCACTCATCACTTACAGCAAAAGTGTAACATTTGAAGACCTTTCATTTCAACTATAGACTGCAATCATAAATTCTCCTTCAATGTTCGTTTTTCATTTATTCGTTTTTTGTAAGGTCACTAGTACGAAGTTTCCACTTCCTTTCTTTACAGTTGAAGATAGAAGGAAAAGGTTTGGATGCTTAAGAAACAACGTTTTCCAGAACAAAGAAACTGAAGCGGGAAACTCTAGCAAATAGGCCCCAAAAATCAGAATCAACACATGCATACATATACTGCATGGCAAATTAGATAAGTAGAAAGCCAGCTTGACGAGAACCTGGAGGTACTTCAAGTAATAAGAAGGAAGGAACTGCCAATCAGTATGCAAACTTTTCCACATTTTGATGAAACCAGCCTAACGTTATTTATTGTAATGGGTGATTAAAGAGTTTTACGTTCATCAAATCAGAACTTTGAGAAGGCCCTTGGCTGAAGTTTGACTGTCACAGACCTGCATCTGGTTTATATTGCCTTCAAGCAGAACCTTGTACACATAGTGTCAAATGGAAAACGTCTTTCCAAGGCTGGTATTCTACGCCAAGTATTCCAGTATTTTTTAGTTTTTAAATGAAAATTACGACTAAACAAGGAAAAGTTTGTTGTTTGACATTGTAGATGTCTCTGACTGCAGCTTTTTATAAAACAAATGCAATGATTATCTGACTGATTATCACGATAATTATCTTCAAAGAGATGACAAATACAGTCAAAGATATACATTCTGCTTTCCTTCCTCTTCCTCTGTCACGGTTGCTGATGGTTCAAAATTGTCTGTGTTCATGGGTTGGGGAAACAGATTAAATTTTTTGGAGTTACCCTAGCCAGGGATTATCCAGTCGACAAGTAACTTTACTTCTTTACTTGACATGTTTACATGTCGCAACCCTTAATACCATTTGAAATGTAGTTCGCTGTTGTTGTATATGCTCTTCTCTTGTATCTTGCCTCCACTCTGTCAAAGGCCTTCAAATGCAATTTCTCACAGTGGAGCATTGTCGCTGCATGTCCATTACCTTTCGGTTATTTAACTATAATAGTACTATCTGCAATTGAAGATTCTTGTTTTCAAAAGATATGTTTCAAATTCACACAATATTGTACCCCCAGCCATGTCACGAGTAAAAGTACAAGCCAGTCTACCTCCTCATAATTTGTAAAGGTCGACATAGGCTTTTACTCTCTTTTTCATTCATAATGGGTATTCCTGGAATCGTGGTTGGTTTATAATTGCGAACCAGCTTGAGGGCCTACCAAAAAGCTTACTTAAAGAAAAAAAAGAGAGAAAAAAAAACAGCATGACTTGTGGTAACCAACTACCTATGAATGCTTTCCAATAAGAATATGCTGGGGGATTATGAGAATTTCCAGTTATGTGGATTAAGATTGGCGATTTTAGAGGGTCGTGGGGTGCGATAGGAGCAGAAGGTTATGTACGGTAGTAACTTTTTGCTAAACTGTTCCTTTGTTATTCAGGTGTTGTAGCCATGTTAGAATCCTAGGGTAGGAGTGGAAGAAAGGGCAGGCCCACCAGCGCATGTGGTATACCAATATTTTTCACCCCAAAAATTCTGGGGTAGTGCAAAATATTAGGGGAAATGAATATTACACGTCTGTAGTTATAGCAATATCCTGAGCAACTAAATCATATCATCCAGCTTTTTCAACATCTATTGGTCTATTAACACCATTCCCCTCAGTTCCTCTTTAGAACCCCCTTCCTCACCTCAGTCGACCGCCCTTCCAGCGATGCCAGTATGGAAATAAATACCAGTGCAGTCTCTAATTACATATTGAAAACTATGGTTTAATTTTTATTGATCCCAATTTAAATCGCATGTGAAGTCTGACATCATTGTCCCAGTCCGGCCCTTTATCACCCCAGTCTTTGTTTTCCAACCACTCAATGACCCTTTGAAATACTTATTAATTCTTTGTGAGACATACTACCAATAAAATGGCAGTTGAACATGTTTGTTTTCTGTAAATAAGTTTAGATCATGCATCACCGTTTGCCTAATCTACATGCACCTATAGGAACAATGCTCGCGCAGTTCGAGGCAAAATGGCGTCAATTAACCAGTTGTTGCAACTCTCCGGGCTCACAGTGGAATTCAGATTAGTGTCATTAGGCTACTGCTTGCTAGGCAACTTCAATACTTTGCCTCATTAGCTCACCTCCCCCAGATAAAAAGGCCGGTCACGCCACAAGCTATCTTGCATTCTCGTTTTCGTCAGTGTTGACGTCATAGCTGTTTATGGCTTCAAAACTTAATTGAAGGTCAATCACCATTCCCGTAAAATGTTTTAGCTTGAAGCTGGAATATGAGTTGAAAATTTGTCAGTGAAAGTCAAATTCTACGGAATAGTGGCATAGCCATTACAAAAAAAAAAAAACACTGTTCAAGCCCCATTTTAGCAAACATTAATATTCATTGCCATTCCCATTGGTCTGTTTGATTTCAAGTAACGGTGCTTGACTGCTCTGCTGTCTTGGAGAGTTCGGACTTTGTAAGGCCAACAATTTTCATATTCAAATAAGTGGAAGACGAGTGCATAGTTCCCTTTCAAATTTTGTGACAGGTGATCTCTCCGTCTATTTCTCTTTCCTGAAACACTGACAAAGAACAAAGATAGTTGACCAAGCGAATGCCCGCAGTTCAACTCATATTCCAGCTTTAAGCATTTTAGTATCCACTTTCTTTAGTCATGTTGAACATCCTGGGTATCTGTATTGTCCCAGTAAAAACTATGTAAACCTCTTCAAAATGATGATTTAATACTTTTTTTCGGGACCATGCGTATTCCCGCTGAGACCGTTACACTTATGTGAA
Source organism: Stichopus chloronotus (assembly GCA_021234535.1). Classification (NCBI taxonomy): domain Eukaryota; kingdom Metazoa; phylum Echinodermata; class Holothuroidea; order Aspidochirotida; family Stichopodidae; genus Stichopus; species Stichopus chloronotus. The sequence goes on from SFZH01000008.1 coordinate 7,763,564, forward strand.
AATAGTCATTAAGGCAATATCGAAACTAAATTATAATTTATTTTTTCAACAATGAAGACACCCAAAGCCACGTTGGTAAATCGAAATCTTGCAACGTCCGTACGACACATATTTCCTTGGAAATCATGGGCTCTAGTCATTTCTAAGACAGCATACTTCTTGTTTTACAGTATATCCGAAAACCACCCAATTAATTAGGTCACGTGACCAGTTCTCTCGCATTCCCGTCCACTGAAAAGTCTCAACGAATGGCATGTCGCGGAACTGGCCTGACAAGTGATGGCCAGCTTTTCGTTGAATAAAACAAAATGGGGCTTTCTCTTTTCCATTACAGCGAGGTAGATGGACTCTTTAATCTTCCATATCCTTGGAAATTAAAGACTTTTAGGTATTGTTCAGGAAATTGAAAAACAAACACTATTGAAGAGAGGCCGCTATTTCCCACGTCTGGAACAGTGTCTTCACACTTTGCGAGTACCTGACTCATTTAATGAATCAATTGGATATTTTTCAATACATATCAATACATATTTGCAGATGACAACCTAAGTTTTCCAAAACACCAAAATTACAAAGTTCAATTGACACAATCACCTATAATCAACAATTTAGGATATAGCAGTTTTACTGTTCAGTTTGTAAGTACTGCATACAGCCTATACATACACCAGGGCTCGCCGGTGATCGAAAACTTGCCATCATCTCATTTCGCGAAAATAGTCCTGACATGCACGTGTACATAGGGTCGCAAGTGATTCGTCTAATATTTGCCGAGTACCTGACTCATTTACGAAAATGAATGGTAAGAACTGATATCAGTGGATAGTACATAACATTTCCCTTCTATTTTAATAACCAGAAAGTCAAATGACTTAGTGATTCCTTGCCGATATCTACTTTTTTCATACACACAATCACTTACCAACAAAAGCAACTCAGTGGAGAAGGGAAGGGACCATGTCAAAATGAAAAACACCAGAAAGCCAAAAGGCTTTGTGAATCCTTGCAACATGGTTATATTATAACAAACGTGAATTATCCTCATGACAAGTTTGAGAGCAGTTTGACCTCTCATGACCTCAAATGACCTTTGATCTCCACCCAAAAACAATAAGAATCATCTACTCAATATGACCAAACAACACACCACGTATGACATCTGTCACAGTTACCCATCTAGAGATAATGTGTTTACAAGGTTTTTACAGTTTGACCTTTGGTGACCTCATATAACCTTTGACCTCCACCAAAAACAATAGGGATCATCTACACAATATGACCAACCCACACATTAAGTATGACATCAGTCACAGTTATGCTTCTAGAGATATTGTGTTTACAAGGTTTTTACCATTTGACCTCTGGTGACCTCAAATGACCTTTGACCTCCACCACAAACAACAGGGATCATCTACTCAATATGACCAACCAACACACCTTGTATGACATCAGTCACAGTTACCATTCTTGAGATATTGTGTTTACAAGGTTTTCACATTTTGACCTCTGGTGACCTCAAATGACCTTTGACCTCCACCAAAAACAATAGGGATCATCTACTCACTATGACCAACCCACACACCAAGTATGAGATCATTCATGGTTACCCTTCTTTAGATATCGTGTTTAAAAGCAGCGTCACACACACATACACATACACACACACACGACATCACCATCGCATAGATTCCTTCGGCCTTCGGCAAGGAATCAAAAACTGAGTGGTTTTACAACGTGTCGATTTAAGAGGTGTTGGGAACACATTTGTAGACATTCTGTGAGAAAGGTCAAGCGGCCATCAACAATATTTTTTTTATGTTTTTGCAAATAGTGTTTATGATATTAATTCTTTGATAGTTTCTAAATGTTGAGATATTATGGTTGAAAAATAACCTCTTCTGGTTCACTAGCATTCAAAATCACATGACGTCACGCAACATCAAGCATAAAATGTTTGAGAAAGGAGCTCTTTTGGGGTGGTTTAGTGGAAAGACTGTTTACATATGTCGAACGGTGGTTTGCGATGTTATCTTGTGAACGGAAATTGCATCGTGTAGCCAAATGCTACGGGCTGTAGAGGAAAGCGGTACTTAAACACGGGTTTGTCATTTTATTACTACAGGCCTTCATGCTTATCAAAAGATAAAATTGTCTCGGACAAGTGGAGCTAGTCAAGTGTACTTTTATTCTTGTTACTACGATAAAATACAGGCAATTTGATGATAGCTCGGTATAAAAACTTACTATTCTATTACTTCATTTTTTTTTTTTTTTTTTGCCTTTTCAAGGTTTTTCCTTGTTTTGAAAAATATACGCCACTGGTTTACCAACGCTGTGTAAATATTTGCCCCTTATCTTTACGACTTTAGAGCAACCTTTTGGGCTTTGAAACTATTTTTCCCCCCTTTTTTCACTCATAGTTTTGAAACTGGTCACAACTTTACCTGCAACAACCTTGTCGTATGCCTATCTGGCAATTAATTTTAGTTGAATTAATGTGTGTTCAAGATGTTTTTTTTTCTTCTTTTTTTTGTATTAATCACACGCATGCAGTCAACCAATCGGCATACTTCGGCAAACTGCATACTTACAGTTATGCTTATGTACGAGATCGCAAGACCATTCACAAATTACCTTGCAAGTGAAGTATTTGAGCTCTCCGGACAGTATCGGTGCACCCAGCAATTTTAGACTAAGGCTTTCCAAATTATAGGCGGGTCAGTTGTACATGGCTGCAAGTCAAAACTGAACGCTTTATCATGATGAATGAATGTGACGAATGTTAAAGTTGACTAGTCACCAAACAATGCCAATATTTGGTTGATTGATTCACAATTTCATCTGATTATGAATTCTTCGTTTCAGACGTAGGCTATAGTAAGGCCGGAAAAGACATTGCAAATTTCCTACGTGTCCTTTGCACAATGTGTCGAATGCGTCGGCTTCGAAACGAAAGTTTGGCCAATTTCCTGAAATGAACGCATTCTGTTGGCATTACTGTATGATAGAGAAAATTTGCGTGCAGATATCCTATGGACAATTGCTGTCGAACGCTTTGCCGATCGGATGAGTTGATTGTTTAATGGCCGTACATTGCAATACGACACTTAATAATTCAGACAAAAATGTGAAAAATCCAATCAACGTCAAACGGGATACATTTGGAATTTGTAAAACATTGTATTGAATATTCGGAGGTCGGAGGGAAGTAATGCTAAGCTTTACTGCTTATGCTGTTACTTTTCCTTGCTTTTTGATCTCACGTTTTCAAGGAGTGTTGACAACTGTCCGGATTGCACTGCAATTGCAAGTAAATGCATTTCGAATTATATACCTAATATTTGCCTCTACTAAGTGAACCATCAGCACATGTGGCCTATACTATCAAATTTGTAAAAGAACCTTATCCTTCATTCGAACAGAGAAAATGGAGGAGAGACCAAAATAAAAATACGAACACACTAAGGTAAGTCTTTAAAGATCATTGTCCCTACAATCGAAATTGACATAGCGCCCTCAGTTTCCATAAGTTTTACCGCAACGTGCCTGGTTCATTTTTTCTTCCCAACAAGTGAAGAGCAGGTTTCTTAGTTTGACTTTTTTCAACCAAAACACCAAATTTGGCATGTTATGAATAGCTTTTCTTTGCGAAATAGTGGATTTGCAGAGGAGAAACATAAGGAAACTAGAAGGAGTAGTCGTTGACTTTGAAAGACTGTTTTTCGTTTCTACGAAGTGTCACAAATGCATTCGTTGGTCTTTAGGACTGACGAGAGAATAAGAGAAAATTACAAAGCAGAGCTTGCGGACATTGTATTTATTTCGTTGTATAAACTGGGGTTTAAAAGTGTAGTGTACATCGATCTCGTGATCAAAAATGAAGAATGCAACACTACATAAATCTTCTAAACTTAGTGTAGGAATTCCAAATATACCCACGATATGATATGCAAACCTGCTTGTTCGTTGTTTAGAGTGTTTTTTAGTTGTTTCGACAAGATTTTGTCTAGGATTTCCAAAGTTGCGTGGTGTTTGTAGTGTAGTTTGTTTTTTTCTTGAGAAAGAAATAACTTTGAATTTTTCCCAGGCAAGTTTGCTATGCCTTATACATGAAGACACCCATTTTAAACTTGACTGACTGAGATAAAGTCATAATAGAAATACTTTCTGAAAGTTTATAACATAACTTAGATATGTGATCCTTCCAGGTAAGTTTCTCAGCAGTATAAACACCAAAAAATGTTGTGCTGGATACCTCATTGATATGTACATCATTTATCTTTACCTCTAAATTAGAAGGGCAGAAAAGATTAGAGCCGTAGAACGGCAAAATCTCATCTCTACTTTATCGATTTTCGAACTTGCACGTGAAACTGCAGTCTACTAGCCACTTGTGCCCGACGTTTGCCTCCAAATTTTACCATATCGAGCATTAAATTGACGTATAGTGTATTTATTACGTCACTCCCTTGATGTATCAATAACTGTGTCAATCCAGTATACTTTTGCATGAGGGCAAGATCTGCTACTTCTTTTCCTATGGTTGTATTGTAGCGTAAAACCGTTTCATTCAAACCGGTCTGTAGGTAGTATTTCCACGACAATTTTATGATAAGGGTGGACATGAGCTGTTTCCTGCATGCATTGCCGACTTCTGCCGATACAAGTCGATGAGCTGTTTCCTGTCGATCTTTGCCGATGTAAGTCGATCTAAATTTATCGAGACTTACTTCTGAAAGTAAATTCAGATATTTTGTTGTTATGACGACGAAAAAGGTCGTCCCTCGGAGACAATTGGTGATATGGGCCTTTGGACTATTGTATCAACGGCAGTGTTTTATTGAGCGGAACTGAGTGATCATTATTGTAGTGCGCCGCACTACAATAGTGCGCCCCACTACAATCTTGTCATTACTGGTCGACCAGCAATTTCTTTTGTTGAGCGTTGTATGGCTCATAACGCCTCACCTACACGTGATGTAACTTAGTTCACACAGATATGTATGTGTGATCTTTTAGTAATAGCAGTAAGTGCGAGCTATGGCCGTCTTCAAATCAAACTCTACTAAAGAAAAGCAAATGCCACGACTACAAGAATGATTTAAGGAGTTAAAGTGATGGGAGAGCCCTGCGGATAAATTTCCAGAAAACGTCATGGAATGTGGTTCTGCCTTTTCCCAATGAGGTGATAAACGTGGAGTGTCAATGTTGTTTCAAAATTGGTATGCAATACACCGCCATTGTGTTCAAATATGATGTCGCAGAATCGTGTGCTGCTTCAATGCTTTTTAGTGGTTACAACATGGCGTCCTTCTACAGAATCATGTAGGCCTACTGCTCTCATGTTCTATTTCAGTGGTGAAACAGAAAGACAGTTTTGACATATATACAGCTAGTACTAGAGTACTCGTTAAAACTCAGAGCAGTACAGGCTTGTACGACGTACGGTATGTAGTAACGATAAGCGTCGGCAACTTTACCACATTATGAGAGAGATCCAATGGAATTTTTGTTTCGTCCAGCGTGATACAAATAAAAAGAATGGATTGGGAAAGGGTTCGACAGGAAACGGCACTGCCTTACGCAAAAAATGCTAACTCCTATGAGGAGTGGGTCCACAGAGACTGGCTTTTTCCCAACAACAAGGACTTAGCCTACCGCGCACTACAATTATGCGTATTTGTGGGCAAATGCAGTTCTAGTTTCTCAGCGGGATGCAGATTACTTGGCCCAATTCTGAATTTCACACAAAGGTCGATTCATGTATACTGCCCTCTAAACAGTTCATGAGTGGCGTAAACTGATAGAAATCACCTAATGTGTTTATAAACACTTTGCATCTAATTTTCGTCCAGACAGTATAAGACTTCCAACGATGTTCTTCTTGTAGCAGTCGGCAATTTTGTGACCTTTTTAGCCCCAGTATTCAGCTACAGAATGAATTTTCTTGCAATTATTTTGTCAAAGGGTCGTAACATGCTTACAAGTCGATTATTTTGTATACCTTAAAGGGAAATAGGGCGTTTAGAATACACCAACATGACGTACTAAAGAAATAGCTTCAGTCATTATTAAACCATTCAGTGTCATCAACAAACATCTGCCATAGCTTCACCTCCTCAAAACATTATGCATGTGATGAGTAACGGAAGATGCATTAGGCCTATTTGAATTTTGAAAAGTTTGGGTGAACAAAATAGTGTTGAGCAATAAATAACTGAGTTTCTATCTGTGGAAACTTATTTTGAATAATCTATCATTCTACATCCACAAACATAGGTTTTAAATATATGGATGTTTTCTGTAAAACAAACGCCCTATTTCCCTTTAAGCGAAAGAGTCAATATAAAGGGACACGGGGCGTTCAGAATACACCAAAATGGCATAGAAAGAAAATAGTTTGAATCATTGTGAAACCATTCAGTCTCATCAATAGACATCTACAAAATCGTCATCTCCTCAAATCATTACGTATGTGACGATTAACGGAAGATGCTTCCTTTGAATTTTTGAAAGTTTTGGTGAACAAATTATATTGTTGAACGACAAATAACTGCATTTCTATCTGTCGGAAACTTAGTTCTTGAAAAGAAGGCTGCATCCTTCTGCGTCCACAAACATTGGTTTTACAAATGTGACTGTTTTCTGTAAAACAAACGCCTTATTTCCCTTTGAAGCTGTCTGACTTGTTGAAATAAAAGTAACTTTCTTTAATTCCAATTTCTGTAATTTCTGTGTCGTCAGATCGATGTCAATATATTCTGGAAGAAAACCTCACTTTATGTTTCAACTGAGACACTTCATTGAACCGCATGTAGTGAATTTCCCCGTTATTATTTTAGGGACATGGTTTACTAAAAAGTAAAAGAGTCGCGGCTAATACTTGTGGAAACCACTATTTTGCATTATCCTTCCAAATCCCCTTGCATTATCTGCAAACAAACTGCTCGTTATTTCCTCTAAAATGTAACCGGTATGTTAAAATGATTTCGACCTATCGTTAGAAATATGTAAGCTCTTTTCTTCTTTCTCTCCAAGTTGTTTCCTTACTTTAATTCCTTGCAGAATCTTCAACAGTCAACTTAAATCAGCAATCGGCGATCATTTCTGACATTTTCGTCATAATTTTCGAACTCCTAGTGGGGGGGGGGGGGGGGAGACATTTATAAAAACATGCCATTTTTGTTGAGGTAGGGTAGTCTGCCAGTGAATTTAGCCAAGATTTTACGAACTGTTGATTCAATCTGACAAGAACTATCTGTTGAAGGGCGCGGACAGACAGCTACTAAATGCAAACAGATGGTGTACGGCCTCATTCTTGAACCAAAAAATCGCAAAGAGAAAGAAAGGTCTATTGTCAAGTTCTAGCCAGAGCAAGTCATGGCCGTCATTAATATACTCTACGTGTTTAATGAGTCGTGTGATATCTCCTGCCCCCTAGACGATCACCAGGGCAGGTCGTAAACGAGGAGCCTCCGTCCAGGAACTCAGCGGGACGTGGCCTCGTACACCTGCATCTTTTTGGAGCGGTTTGTATTAATTGGACAGTCCCTGCTCGGTCAATGATTGTTTTAATTTTTTAAAGATTTTTTTTCTTTTCTTTTGAAAAGGAAAAAAAAATTAAAAGGCCATTTACTGACCACTACTGACCGATCGCATGGACATTTAACGTCGTGACCTCTTGCATAGTAAAATGTAGTAGCAATAAATAACTACCTTGAGATAGTGAGTATGTACGTGACTTTCGTGGTGTTTAGGGCACGAAGGGACTTTGCTTCTTTCTTTTTCTTTTTTTTTTCTTTTTTTTTTTTTGAAAGACAAAACTACCCTTTTAAAAGGCTTGCTTTTTGTTTGTTTCTGTTTTCCGTGCATTTGCTATTATTGCCAGTTTTACAACAAGATTGTGATTTACAGAATTTCGGTCTTCCTTCACTGTTGTGAAATAGCACGATTCGAGAATTTCCCACGTCCTCGCTATACTCGGTAACTTCATTTGATCTACACGAAAAGCCGAATTAAATACAGCTCTTCGGACAGTTTTAGAGGGATCCTCAAATTCTTCGGTTATCTATTATAGCATGGGATTCTTTTCAGAACTCACGGAAATATTGCAGCTTACAAAGGCCAAAACAGGTTTTGCTTTCCCGTACGTACAGTTTTAACTTCTAAACCGCCACCGGCAATATCCCAACTCTACACACACACACACATCAACACAAACACAAACACACACAACTTGTTTTCCATTCATTCCGGGGACCTCATTGTGCTTTCCTTTGTTTTTTCTTTCTCAACCCTAACCTTAACAATAGACTGTCTTTTGTTAATCTTGAGAGATCCGGAGAAATCTACTGAATTTTCTCTAGAGAACCTAAAATGTATTGTTTCGGTCCTCGATCCCACCCGAAAACAAGGCCCGAAAACAAGGGCACACACACACACACATACATACATACATACATACATACATACATACATACATACATACATACATACATACATACATACATACATACATACATACATACATACATACATACATACATAAATTCCCCCAACATGCAATCACCGCCCGGTCGCGATATGCTGCAAAAAGGACGCCGGAAATCAGTTCATTGATACGGGCATTTGTAAAACATGGACAGAGCCAAACGGAGCCAAAGAGAGCCAAAATCATTGCTTCATCGTTAGAATCATTGTTTTCAACGGATTCGTCACCAGAAAGCCGATGAGCATGCATCACCAGAATTCCATGTGTAATGTGGTAATATTTGAGAAAATTCATTACGTGAACCAAAGGTCATACCGATAGTTTTATAACGAATAAAACAAATATCAAAACTACGAACCACTTTGTAGCTTCCTTTATGATTGCTTATTCGTACCAGTTTTGCGAAAAAAAAATACAACAACATTTTGTGTCGTAGCGTAGTGGACAAACCATTACTGCGACTTCGAATCGGATTACGGTCCGATTTTGTGAGTTTTAATTAAAATCTTCTCCATCTCTGGTCCGAAGGAAGCAATGTGTATAAATACATGATCTGTGTCAGGGGTAGTGGCGGAGCTAGCTAGAGTCAGAGGCGGCGAAAATGGCTTTTAGGGGCACACCGCATGATAGAAGTAACCACGGCTCTTCAAATGTATGGGGGGGGGGGGGGGGTGAGTGCTAGCAGGACTTTCAGGGTTCCGTTATAGATAGGGTTGCAATTTTAGGCACCATTTCGCCGCCAATATCGTATGTACGTGCATGCAGGGTAGTCAAACAGAAATACATGATCTGAAATTATTCAGTGAAAGCAAACATGTAAAACAGCAATTTTCTTGGTTACCATGTCTCAAAAAGGATCAATAAGGTCGTACAGTCTGAGACAAAATGGCGTTAAATAACCACTCGTCCCCGCCATCTCTATGTTAGAATCCTAAGGACTACGGCATGTACGCGGAGCGCCACCATTAGCTTGCGGGGAGCGCACAAGAAAATTTTGGCCTTTCAATCTCCCAGATTGCCTGAAACGGCACTTCCTGGGTATTATAAGCTGCATATTGACAGTCTTGAAAGAGGGATCTCATGTTTGCAATTTCTCAAATAAATGAGAGCAAAAGTGAATCTATGAAAATCCTTATACATATCAGATGGGTTGAGCTGATGCAAGAATCATAAATATTTCATCCTCTTTCATACATTCTTTGAGCACTTCGCAAATGGCTCTGTGGGGATGATCATATCTTTATTCCCACACTGTTCTCATGGGGCACTGGAGTCACAGTAAATGCTTGCAGGCGGGGGTCATGAGACTTGAAGTGCGCCGCCGTAGTGTAGCTAGATTTGCATTCTGACTGAACTTGGGACATGGATGAGGGGACATCAACGAGTGTGATCCAGTGTGATACGGAAATACAGTAGCGAGAAGTTTTCATTAGGAGTGAACTGAGAACTGCTCGACAGATGATTATCTAGAAGGGGGAGGTACCAGACAAAAATACATCAAAATCTCCTCTAGATTGGCGGAAATCACCGTTTCAGCCTCAGCAAGCAAGCTGAAGAAATGTTATTGTGAGCATTTTCTTGGACGAAAAATACATCTCATTTTGGGAGTCTTCGATCACTGAAAACTTCTGATCAAATGCGAACATTTCATAATGAATACATTTGAAGCCAGAAAATTGGCAACACCATTATTTCCTGGATGAGAAGAGCGTTGAAGTGCTCAAACTTGCATGTTCTTTACCTTCTCCTTCACTTTTTCCTCGTTATTACCCTTTTAAAAGGGCGCCGGTATATGAGGGTATTATTACCCTTATAAAAGAACCATTTGGTCGGGGGGGGGGGCGACCACCCGCTGCCCATATGGTAGTTTCGACACAGATCAGAGGACTATGTAAATGAAACGTAACCAAATTATTTCGTGACTTCACATGGGAAGAAAGGTTTTGTTGGACTACGCATGTCCGATAAATGCTGCGCGGTGCATGGTTTGAGCAGCGCAGGTGCTGAGCACTCCGCAGGTCTCACGCAGAGCAGGTGTCTGGCACTGAGCCGTTAGGAATAGCCTTCCTTTCGACTAAGGCTCTTGCAGCCGCACTTTGCGCCAGAAGGGCTTCAAGTTCTTATAACGGACCAACCGACTATAGAATCACTAATATCACAAATGTCTCTTATTAATTATATACCCCGGAAATAAGTCAAGACAGGCTTATGTCCGCACAAACCTGCAGTAACGCATCAAGCAATCACCAGCATCAGACGCAACCAGGCCTACAGTGAGCTACGACCAATGAGATCGCACCTCATCCCCGCTCGCTAGTCTGTCTACATAAACATTACGAGACCTGCGGAGGAGTGCCCGACATCTGCGCTGCCCAAGGTCTGCGGAGTTGCCCGACACCGGCGCAGTGCCCGACAGTTGGCGCGTAAGGTTTTATGTGACTGCTGTGACGTTTTAGGTAGCGTCTGACAATCGTGAACTGTATTACGTCCCTCTTCATGTGTGCAAACCCTGCGCACACAGTTTATTTTGTTTTGAGGTGTAAACGTGGAGAGAGATGCAACTATAGTTATTTCAAACTTACATAAGCTGCCTTTTCTGTAATTTCTGAGTTCCTCTTTGTGGCATCTACACACCCCCCCCCCCCCTCCTCTCACACCTTCCCTCATCTGTTCCAGAAGATACGTTCCCTCACCCTCAGACTTTGTCGGCTTTGCAGTAATTTGATTTTATTCAGGCGTATATGAGGGGGGGGGGGCAATTCTCGTGAACTTGTAAATGATGACAAAAACAAGAAAATGATGGTCAGATTCGTATTACGACTAGAGTCATATCTCCCCCCCCCCCCCCCCGCAAAAAAATAAATAAATAAAATGTGATTGCACACATTCGTCGTAGGGAAGAAAAGGAGAAAACCTCCTGGTACTTCGAGACAAACTAACCTGTCATTACGTCACTCATAAAATCTAACTCATTGAAAATAGTCTTAAAAAGTTCTGAACGAATGGCTAGAGATTTTGAACAGGTGAACCATGCCTTACTTTTCTGAGGCACAGAAGACGCTATTCAATAAAAAGCACCTTCTTTTATCACAATCTTTCGACCTTCGGGAGGTAATGAATCGAAACCCAAGTTTCGATCAATAATTTGAATTCATCGCAAAATCTCAGTACATATTTCGCCTTATAGGCCGTGGACCACACACTGACAAGGAGGGCCAACTTGGCGCGGTGTAGTGTGGTAGTAAGCCTGTCAGCATGAGGCTACGATGGATGACATTTACTAAATTTGGGATGGGAACAAGCAGTTTGTTTTTTCACTTTTGTCTATTAAAATAACATTTAAATGATGTTGGGAAAGGGGGGACGTCAGTATCTGGACATTGTCAACAATGACACTTCCGGGAACGTCGAAGTGACAAGTTTGTTTAGATACAAGGTCCATCTCGCGAGAGGAAGACCTATGTAGAGATTTATGACCTAATTTCACGGTTAATTGTCAGTGAACGATATATTTTCCAATCGAGCGTTCATTGTCTGCTCACTTTGCGGAAGAGATGAAAATAAGGTACGCTCACTGTTACCATGACAACGTGGTATTTTGGGACCTGTAATTATGAAGTATTTATAGGGGATCTTGTCGTATTCTTTGACCTGCATCCAATAGGTTGGAAGTGCTATTCGACGCTCATCGTAAATGTTGCTTACTCGCGTAGATGCCTGGACAGTGTCCCTTCCTTCAAGGTTATTTTTGTTTCTCAAGGAGGCCACCGAGGTGGGGGGCTTTCTTTACCACAAGCACAAAGTCATTCGAAAGTAGTTGTGGGATACATCAACACAATGATATATGTTAAAAAAGATCACCTTGATGTCTTCCATACAGCAGGAATGATGTAATGATCCATGGCGTAATTCCAATGATCAGATTTGCCTCGTCTTAAACTTTGGATCCCATTCTGACATTTCCTCTGGTTCTTATTCCCCACCCCCTTTCCTCCCGTAAGTTCCTTCCCTCACTCCCTCCCTCCCTCCATCCAACACACCCCACCCCCACATGTTGAAACAAAGAAAAACAACTATACCACTTGCTATACACTGGAAACTCACCAAAGGGCTTATTGAGTTGGTTCACAAAATTCATGATATTTTGTCAATCAATAGTTGGTGGTAAATGATAAAACTGAGAGATTCTCAGTGAAAACCATGACACACAGCTGTAGCTACAGTGCTAGGGTAATTAACGACCAAGGCAAACTTTGTGATAAAGACACTATTTAAAGTATTAACCATAGGCAAAACCTGTTGATAAAAAGGAGAGAGAAAAAAAAAACGACCATTTCTCACATTTTCAGTAACAGTGTAGGCCCATATGCATTTTTTTTCAGTGAGGGCGCTCGATTTTACCACAAGTGGAACATTTTTATAGTTATGACCACCAAATTAAAACTCATTCATATGTAGCTAACGTATTGCCTACTATCATAGGCTGAGCGGAACTCCAGATATTGTGGTGTACGGTGTATCGTTGGATCCCCCTGAACTCCTCCCCCCCCCCCCTTCCCCCGACCCCTCTTCTGGATACGGGCCTGCAGTAGGAATGGATACATGACTAACGGGACTAAGTGGAAGTATTGGCATGCAATGATTTCTAAAACTTGTCACAAAATGTTCATAACCCTATCATTGTAATTACTGCCGTTGTGTGTCAGATATTCAGAATCTCTTCAAGTTTGACCATTCACATGTGGGTAATGTTCAGCAAGTACGCCGAATTGTGATGAATTTAGTGAACCAAATCAAATGAGTCCCTTTAATTTATCAAGAGACTTAAAAATAGAAGGGTAATAAATGAAAGGAAGATGCAGGGTTACCATGCTTGCACTTTTGTCTATGTGTGAATTGAATATTGAGAGGTGGTTTTTTACCATATCATTCTCCTGTAGTCAATACCTGAGGTAGGTGCGTTAATTGAAAGACTTCGCGTCAAGCATCGCGGCTCTCAATTGAAGTTACAACAGAGGATCAAACGGTGGTTTGAAGTGTGTAGAGGGGGGGGGGGGGGTGACCCTCCTTGGAAATCTATTACACGTTTAGCAGTAATTTCTATTTAACTTGGGCTTAATCAAACACATTCAAAAGAAGGAAAAAAAGTGACCAAATCCTTACTTCAAACACTCGAAAGAAACTGTAGAGAATGTCCCGTTTACCAACTGGAGCGGTATAGGGCTATAATATCACGTGATGTGACGCACGAGGGAGGAACCAAAGGTACTCGGATACACGGTAGGTAGATAGGACAATTTATCGAGTTAAAGCAATACCACGTGACTGTTTATATCAGGAAATGGACGACCTCCATTCGTCGGGTAACTGAGGTCTGAATGGAAGCAGGAAGCAAAGGAAGGGCATAAGATTAATTGAACAATCAAGCTGAGTCCTGAGATCAGATATTTATACCATTTGGAGACTTGATAGTATACCACTTTCAGCCTGTACAAGTGATAGGCTATATCATCAGACAATGTATTTAACGTTATAATACATCTCGCAAAAGAACAATGTAACGGGTATTCGGGTAACCATCGACCTCCCGCTCGGCCTCGTTCATCTGAGAGGTTGCTACCTCCTCCTCCTCTTCCTGGTCCTCAAATTAGTCTACGCAGTCTCTATATTCACTGAGAATAAGCCACCCGATTCTGAAGCTTGGTTGACTACGTGATCAGTGTCTTAATCTCTTACATAGATATACCTTATGCAAGATGGTTGAATTTATCAAGCACGTCGAACAGGCTGGGCGAATTACAGGCGAATAAACCTCAGTTGTTTGAACGAACACGGCCTAACTTCGTAATTACCCTAAACGTACTACAATACACCCTACAAAACCGTCGGGTTAACTTTTACCGAGGCTGGTTACGTATGCCTCCTACTAAAGCTGTTGGGTAAATTTACCCACGTTGGTCAAAAAAAAAAATATATCCTCCTTTGATCAAACGTTAGGCCTACTCAACAACAGATATTTTTAACAAACTTGGGTATATTTTTACCCAACAGTTAAGTCACGTAGCCAATAACTTTCAGAATGTAATACAACGATCGCTCATTGGTTAAAATCTCTTTTCGTGTCAATATTTTTTATTCGCACAAATTTTTGTTCAGGCGAATAGCCAGAACCATGCAGAATAGCTCGCTGAAGCCTTAGAAGGATACGATGGAGATAAATAATCCCATTGAATTCTTCGACCTTTGGACTACCTTTCTGATTCTCTCTCTAACGCGGCCGGATCTCTGTTGCTATGGTGACCGCTAGACAGACTTGCTGACTGAAGACAAGTCGACTAAGGCATGGATACCTAAAATAGAGGAACTGATTTCTTCATTTTACCGTAAAACATTACCCATGATTCAGGCCATATGCCTATGCCGGACATGTCCTTTGGTTATAGCCTATGCATGTCCGGGTATGCGGTAACCAGTATCTCGCTACATACTTGCTTTATTGTGTCTATAAGTTTCAAACCATAGACCTTGAATATTGCCAAGAAAAAGTACTTCTTATGTAAGGTACTATTTAATTCTTAATATTCTTGTTGTAAAGGTTTCAAATGTTGGTGGAATAACAGGTATACGGTAGGTCTATGGGAAATTATGGCTTCTAATTCTATGCAAAGCATAACGTACAAACAGTTTTACGCGTTTCTTACCTGATTGACAACCTATACACCTTTAACAATGAGGTACTTTTCTCTTTTTGTTATCTCCGTGTGTATACATCATGGCGGTAAGAAACAGAAGTGTTCGGTAATACAGAGTCACTGGTCATTATGACCTCAGCCACAGCGCAATTTGCCGATTAAACATCCTTAAAACCAAAATACACTGTCATAAGATTTACTCTCTCTTTCTTTTCTTTTTCCGAACCTGCTAAGCAGACTCTCTCCCTTTTGCCAATAGTGTCAAGAGGTCGAACACGTTTGTCTGAGAGTGAAAAGCTGAAATCTTGATGAGGTTCGAAAATCCGTCGAGACCGCTCATTGAATATCTTTGTGGGTTTTGTGTCTATCTCCAACCAGCGGAATTAATTAACTCTTAAAACCCGCCCCAATTCAAAGGGGAAAATTAAGTTGTTCACACCCCGGTGAGAAGAGAGTCAAAAGCGAACCGACACCATTCTTCTGTCCTTTTCCAGAACAAGAAAGTTAAGCGGTTTTAAATTTCTAGAATAATCTTGTCTAAAGAAAAATTCTCTCTTTTCTTTCTCCCTCTGAACAGGTGAGAACGGATTACCGAGAGAGGCCAGGTGTGCTCCTCCAACAGGTTAAGGGATTTGGATGAAGATGAAAAAAGAAGTAAGGTGTAACGTTGTTGTTGAGATTAAAGGGGTTATCCCTTTCATTCCTGCTTAAAGCCAGAGTTGTTTTTTTTTTAAGTTATAGAAAGGTATTGCCGAGCCTTACAACCACAATGACAGATCAAACTTGAATTACAAAGTTACTGCAAAACTTTGTTGTTTGGGAAAAAAAATACAAACCCACAAAGTCAAGTGTTTTCGACTGTGGCTTAGACTGGCGTGTTGTGTTTAAATCGTTTCTTCTCCTTCTTCTCCTTTTTTTTTTTTTTTTTTTTTTGCTTCTTCTTCTTGCTTTCTGTTGAATTGTCGCCCTCAGTAAAGCAAAGAGGGTATCTGGGCACCTTGCTAAAGCAAAGTCGTTACAAAGAAAAAAAAAAACAGTTGTTGGCAAACTTAAAAGGGAAGAAGGGCGTTTGTCTTGCAGAAAAAAAGTCATACCTTTAACACCAATATTTTTATCCGCAAAATGATCGATCATTGAAAAGAAAGAAAGTCGGTATGGCCTTCTTTTCAAGGAATAAGTTTCTTACAGGTAGAAATTTAGTTATGTGACTGACGTTCTGGAACAATTTGTTCACATACACCTTCTAAAAATAAGTCGATCAAGCATTTCCCTAACTGATCCCACCCATAATGTTTCGAGTAATTAAAGTATTTTCAGATTTTTTTTGGGGGGGGGAGGGGAGGGCGAGACTAAATGGTTTAACAATGGATGAAACCTATTTTGCTTGCTCCCCACGTTGGTACATTGGAAAAGCCATTTTGTTCGTTTATTTCACTTTCATGTTCTCAGCTATACATCATTAGGTCTATAAATTAATACTACAAACAGCCACTGAAACAGTAGAAGAGCGGTCACAGCCCTGTGCTCCAACTCCCATATATTCCGACACATCTTTTACGTCAGACACCATTAAATGGCCCGGCATGATACGTGGCATAGTTATGATGTGTTGGTCATATAAATGCAGGACTGACTTAAAGGAAACACATGGTCTGTAAGACTTTAGTGTTGAAATATAACAAACAGCATGAAATATCGTCGCATATAGTACAATACATTATTTGTAAAATCTGTAAGCACGTGGGCTAATATCTGGAGAGAGTTCATTCAATTGGGATTGTGAAACACCTTTGTTTGGGGCCAAACACTGGTTCTTGTCCATGGACCCAGAGGCTCCATGAACCCACAGGTTCTTAACAGGCGGCTGGGACTCTCTCGGAATGTAAGTGTGTCGGAACATATAGGGTGTCGGAACAAAGGGGTAACATAGGGGTGTAGGAATTTAGGGCAGTCACCAGAAATGTCGAAAAGCCAGCAAAGTGGGTAAAAAGACACGATGTACAATGTACATGGAGCATGGGAGGTCTGAAAACACTATACAAGCTTTATTCCAGGTAGACTTACCATCTTATAAAAAAGGAAAGGGATGAACAGAGATAGAGGAACAGGAGGGGAAAAAACAGCCAGTGAAAATGCTATCAACTTATTTTTCTAAAAGGGAAATAAGGTGTTTGTTTTACAGAAAACAACCATACTTTTAAAACCAATGTTAATGGACATAGAATGATAGATTATTTAAAGTACAGGAAGGACAGTAGCCTTTTCTTCAAGCAATAAGTGTCTCACAGATAGAAATTCAGTTATTTGTTGCTCAACAATAATTTGTTCACCCAAACTTTTCAAAATTCAAATGATGCATCTTCCGTTACTCATCGCATGCATAATTTTCTGAGGAGATGAAGCTTTTAGAGATGTTTAGTGATGAGACTGAATTTTTTAACAATGATTTAAGTTATGTTCTTTGTATGCCATGTTGGTATATTCTTAACGCCGTATTTTTCTTTAAAATACATTCCTACGTTAATTAAAGGCAAATAACAACATGAAGATAAAGACAAATGTGCGTGCGTTCTTTGCAATTGACGACGAGCGCTACTTTGCGCTACTTCACAACCGAATCTGTTAGAGAACAGGTGAGTGGAAGAAATATTGTGGCGCTAAGCTTTAACAAATAGTAACAACCCGTAGCAACTTGTGTGTGTGTATGGGTGTATATGTGTGTGGGGGAGGGGGAGGGGGTGAGGGATTCAGGAAGCGTATTCAGGAACTGTCACTAGCCTGAGGGGGGGGGGGACACAAATACCTCACGGAGGGGCACGACCAGTGATTTTCCTGCATTTTCTTGCATCGTCACTTACACACCGTACCGAATGTGAGCGGAAATGTAAGCAGATCGTCAAAAATGTTTTAGATAAAAAAATACCCCTGGATTGAAGGATATTGCAGGCTCCCTTTCACTACTGCAAATCCCCCAAACGGTTGCTAAGGAAGGGTTGGAGGAGGGACACGGCCATTGGCGGCACCATCATTTTAGATTTGGGGGACAAATGGAGGACAAAAGAAACTGTCGGCCGTTGTTTTTTATGTAGAAGAAAAATCTAAGCAGGAGATGGACGCTTTTGCATCGTTTTCAAACAACACTAGGCCTATGCAGTCACGGTATGCTGCGTGACATGCATTGTATTTCAAGTACCAGTTTCTCTGAAGTGACATCATGACTTTTCTCATTGTTTTCATTTTTTTTTACCCTTTTAAAGGGGGGGCTTGTTTTTCTTTCTTGTGACGTTCACAACTTTCCCATGGGAATTTCCTAACCACCTGTTTATCTTCCTCTTACACCTCTGTTACTACCATGACTCACGAGAAAGCATGACAAGAGCGCTTATGGCATTCGGTTTGTTATAATCTTTTTCAAGAGCGAGTCTGTGCCATGTTTGTGTTATGACTAAAGGCTTTTAAACTCAACGTGACACTCCTTCATGTCCTTAAGAATGACTCACATGTTTTGGTGGGAATGCTCTGACATGTGTTAACCACAATAAAGAAAAAGAGGACAAAAAAAAAACAATTGAAAGATTTCGTAAAAATATATTTAAAAAAAAAAAAAATATTCGCTTTGCTAGCCTAGGCGTACCACCGAATCCACTTTAAAAGTACTTCACGACTCACGACGAAGAGCACACAACAAACAAACCATCAAGCGCTCTAACAAAAGAAAATGGAATAATAACGTGACAAATAATATAAATGCTCCCCGCCTTGTTCTTGTTTGGAAAAAAAAGGAATAATAAAAAAGGGGGCATAAGGAGAAAGAGAATCACAAGGGCCCGGTTACCCGGTTACAATAATATATTGTTTTGGATTTGTTTGTTTGAGGCAAGCCAATAAGACGAGAGAAAAGTCACGACATTGTGACGAGTCATTGCTTGCCCGACTTTGCCAGACGTCCTTATGACTATATAAACGTCGAATAGTTCATCGTCTGCATGACGTCATTAATTTTTAGTCACTGTCTGATGTAAATTAGTTAACATTTTCGTGTTCAGTGGTTTTCGTACTCAACGGTCCGCAGAGCGCACGCGCGTATTCGTATAGTCAAAGGGAAATAGTGAGTTTAAAATGCACCAACACGAGATAGCTACACTACAACAAATATATAGTTTTCGTAATTATTTAAACCATTTTAGTCTCATCATGTGTTGTATGTTATTCTTCCAATAAACATATCTCTTCAACGGGTTTGCGGTAAATAATGATCTCACAATGGCGGTTACATCTCTATGTTCCGACATCTCTATGTTCCGACATCTCTATGTTCCGACATCTCTATGTTCCGACATCTCTATGCTTCGACAAATGATTTACTTTGGCGCCGATAAGGAGTGTACTTTGGCGCCACACAAAAATTGTACTTCGGCGCCTTTAAAATGAACATTGGCGCCGATGAAAAGGGTACTTTGGCGACGAGCCAAAAATGTATTATGGCGCCGATTATAGTACTTTTCCCGGAGCCCAAGTACGTTTTTATCGGCGTCAGTGTACATTTTTGTCGGCGCCAAAGTACTTTTCCGGCGCCAAAGTATGTTTTTCTCGGCGCCAATGTACATTTTCTTCTGCGCCAAAGTAAACTTTTGTCGGAATATAGAGACGTCGAAACATAGAGATGTCGGAATATTGAAACGTCGAAGTATAGGGGGGACATCCCTTTGTTCCGACATCTCTATGTTTCGACAGCCCTGTATTCCGACGTCTCTATGTTTCGACAGCCCTTAATTTCGACGTCTCTATGTTCCGACAACCCTATATTTCGACGTTTCAATATTCCGACATCTCTATGTTTCGACGTCTCTATTTTCCGACAAAAGTTAACTTTGGCGCCGAAGAAAATGTACATTGGCGCCGAAAAAGTACTTTGGCGCCGAAGAAAATGTACATTGTCGCCGAAGGAAATGTACATTGGAGCCAAAGAAAACGTACTTTGGCCCCGAGGAAAATGTACATTGTCGCCGATGTCCATTTTAACGGCGCCAAAGTATAATTTTCTACCAAGTACACGTTGTTGTCGGCGTCAAAGTACACTTTTAGGGGGTCAAAGTATATTCTTTACCGGCGCCAAAGTACGTATGAATCGTTTCCAAAGTACACTTTAATCGGCGCCATAATACATTTATATGATCGGCGCCAAAGTATCCTTTTCATCGGCGCCAATGTTCATTTTAAAGGCGCCGAAGTACAATTTTTGGGTGGGCCAAAATACACTCTTCATAGGCGCCAAAGCGCTAATGTACATTCTTCGCCGAAGTACACTTCTTATCGGCAGCAAAGTACACTTTTTGTCGAAGCATAGAGATGTCGAAACATAGAGAAGTCGGTATATAGAGTTGTCGGAATATAGATATGTCGAAATATAGACACGTAAATGAAGTCTCTATATTCCGACGTCTCTATGTTCCGACAAAAAATGTACTTTGGTGCCGATATGTCGGAACATAGAGATGTCGGAACAAAGAGATGTCGAAACATAGAGATGTAACCAGTATAGGGTTGTCAGAACATAAGGACGTCGGAATACAGAGCTGTCGAAACATAGAGACGTCGGAATACAGAGCTGTCGAAACATAGAGATGTCGGAACATAGGGATGTCCCCCCCCCCCCCCCATGGCACATTCAGTCAGAAAGTGGCACAGTGGACTTTACAAAATCCGTTTTTTATTATTTCTTATGCCGACGTCCCACAGGTAATATTCATGAGTGTCTTTTATGCCAGCCAATGCCCACATGAATATCATACATATTTATGCCTTCTCGAGAGGAACATAAACTAACCATTATGTTACATCTATTGGACATCACGTCGTGCCCTATCATGCAGAAAAGCTCTTCTCGAGACATGTTTTTAGCACATGATTATGTGTTTTTGTGAGGACCAAGGCCTTTATGCCTGACTTCCCCAGGATTCGAACATGGGATGTTTTTTCTTTTTTCGGTCAAAGGTCATCAGTGTGTACTCTGCTGGTAGACATTGATGATCTGTGGCAACATGTCCAAGCTTCTTAGAAACATAAAACTAATACCATGAATATTAATTTATGAGATGGTAATGTACCGTATATCACTGTACCACCAGTTTGGTCCCTTCCCAAAATAAGGACACAACTCGAGAAAAAAAATGGTGTTGATAATATCATTAGCTATAACAGCAAGTGGCTCAAAATTTTTGTCGCAGTCAAGTATTAAAGTTCGGTAGTACCTATTTCGAGGACTTGCCGGGGGGGGGGGGGGGTTAAATAGGTCTAGCTTCCGTTTTCCATAAAGAGATTACACAATAACTGAATACCCTATCTGCGTTATTCTTTTTCTTCTTTTTTTCTCTCTCTCTCTCTTTTAAATATGAGAGTATCATTGGCAGTTGTGAACTTTATCGATCGCTTTTGATTCATCATTTCCAAAAAAAAATCTCACGATTTGTTTGCACGTTTTTAAAACATCCGAAATATCACACTTGTTACGTCCGTATCTAATCGTTTGACTGTAAGTGTAAGCTCCAAAGTCACGTCCACAACAGAAGAAGAAGAAGAAAAAAAGAAGAAAAAAATTACGTCTTACTAACAATACGTGTAATTTTCTGCACTATTTCAAATTTCAAAGAATTGTGGTTTCGCCGGTCTCATTCTGTTTGCCAAAAAAGTTGATGAACAAGGTAAAAATCTTTTTTGATTGCCTTATTTTCTTTCTCTCTTTCTCGACAACCTCCACCGTGTTCTGTTTGCCTGTGAAGTCACTGGCGGTGAACTTGTGTACCGAACATTTTATCACAAAACAAGCTTCCCAGGATGTGGTCCCTTCCAAGGCGTGGGAAAAAAATTACAAAGGTTGTATTTCCAACCCCGGTGATGTGTGGAAAGCCACCTCGAAAAACACCTTAAGTGCGGTTGAAACAGGTCTCCCTGTTCACCCGGTTAGTCTGAATGGGAATCAAAACATAACAGGGTGAATTGTGCCAGGGGTTCAAAATCATAAACGAGTTGCCCCTGTGAAATCCGAGACGTTCCTGAGTTGCCTAACACAGGTGAATAAATTTCATTGCAGGAGCCTCTGTTGGAGACCAGGATAGGATGTCGGACTCGAATGTTAGCAGATTTTTGTTGTTTGTTCTACAAACGGTAGTCGTGGTTGGTTAAAATTTTGTCACTAAGCTCGAGGAGATACTATCGACAAAAAGGAAGAACAATAAATGAAATAAAATAAAAAAAAAAACAAACACGAGAGCATTTCCTTTTATTTGAAAACAATGACTTTGGAAGTGGACGGAAATTTGCTGGTGCCGCCATGCCTGCTTTATGGCGGGGGGCGACGACTTATGGTTACTTTATCCAAAAACGATACTTAAACTTTTAATTACATCGACTCATCCACGTAAACACACTAAAAAAAAACAAAAAAACAACATAAACAGCGTATAACAAAAGCAAAATCAAAAGCAGCAACAATTAACATCAACAGCAATAACCGTCCCGGTTTCAACAACAGCGACGTGGTGTAGCCTTCAACAACAATAACACATAACATCAACATCAACAAGAAAAACGACATAAACAGCATATGACAAAATCATCAACAAAAGCGGTAACGATTCAACAGCCACAGCAGTACCAACAACAGCAACATTGGCAGTCTAATTATAACCTAAACAACTAGAATAACAAAACAACAGCAACATCAACGATACAAACAAACGGGACAATTGTTACCAAAAATTTATAAAAAAATAAATATTTTAAATATAAAAATAAATACAAAAATTCATAAAATTAATTTATTGTATTTCTTTGAGGACATTGCAAATTTTTTTTTTTTTTTTTTGTTCCATCTCGTGAGTTAGTTTCTCTTTTCTCTTTTAATTTGCAAGCAAGTGCGCTCTTTTAAAAAGTGTTGAGTTTATTTTTCTTCCTGCAGACCTCTGCTAGTTTAAATGACCTTTACGTCCACCTACTGAGTTTTACTATTGTCACACTTACCTTGGGATTTTTTCCCTTGTTTTTGGTTTGTTTTGTTTTTTATTATTACTATTATTATCTTCAAGAAACGTTTTGCAAACTAGAATGTCCAAAAAGAAAAAAAAAGAGGAAACTATAACATCAGTTTAATTTACACTCCATGAAGGTCCCCTATGTTGCTTTACCTCAGCTCGTCATTTGGCCTGTAGTGGTCACCGAAAATAGTGTACTGCAAAACTTCCCCGAAAGCTTCTTCTTCCGCTCTGTCTGTGTGTAAGGCACATACTACATATACCGTTCACCCAATAATTTCGAAACTGAAAATACAAAAAAAAAAAAAAAAAATGAAAATGGGGGGTTGTTTTTGAGAGTTGAGTCTCTTGTCAAACACGACATTCTGATGTCATCTTTAACAAAGCTTGCAAGGTTCTCCGTCGGCCAACTTTATTTTAGTATTTGGACGGTCCGTGTGCAACTTCCGTACTTCTGACAACACTTAACAAAATTCGAATGTCAGGGAAAATATATTCGAAAACGGTTATTATTGTCATTTTTTCTTCCTTTTTTTTGTAGCTGATCGTGGGAAACTTCTGAAAACGTCCGAAACGAGAATATCAGCGAAACTCCCCAGAGGCGAATTATGACAGCGCGTTCGTGTCCCCCTTGAGACTTGCTGTCATATTCAAAAAAATGTATATAAAAAGTTGGATTCATCGGGGGCTTACCAAGTGCAGAGAAATCGGGGAAAACTCTCACGCCTCCGAACAAAGGGCACCCTTTGCTCCCTCGGGTTTATTGGTGAGCGTTAAACCGTCGTCGTCGGGTGGAACCTCCAAGCTGCCGTCGCCGCGTGGCTGGAACAACCCACACTGTTTTTGAAAGTCCCAACTCGTACTGATGTGTTCCTAATACCCCTCGTACGATGGACGCGTAGAACACACTTATGTCGTAACCACCCCAGGGGTACCTAAATCTAATTCAAGGCAGAAAATTCCTCCACCAAAGCGTGGACGTGAGGAAGTGTATTATAAATGATTTCTTTCTTGTCTAGCCTTCTTTCTTTCTGTTTTTTTTTTGACGCTGCCAGATTTAACTTTAGCAAATTTCCCATAACAAGTCGAATCAGTGTAACCAGCGGGATGGCATGGGGAAAGTGCGTGGGAAGAACCTGCTCGTCAAAGGTCTGACGTTAGGTGGTGACAAATATTTGGCGGACTTGGCTATCGCATCTTGCATGCGAAAAAAATACGTAGGACAATGTCGAAGCTACCAACGCTCTTCCCGAGGAAAATCGTGAATGCTATAATGATCAATCCGAAGGCAAGACACAGGACAGCCGACGACCAAGATGGCGTCGACAATAGGAATACGACGCATGACCAGGACGACATCATGAAGATAATGACGACGTCACTGACGAGAACGATGATATTTATGATGATAATGACGAAAACGTGACAATGACGATGGCGAACACGAGGTGACGACAACGGCGATACAGACGAGAACGAATAATGTGTCCGATGAAAATGACGACAACGGGGGTATGACGAAGTAACGATAACTACGATACTGACCAGAATGATAAGGTGTATCATGATATTGACGAAAAGGAGACGATCACGACGAGATGACGATCAACAGATGATACTCTGTTACAAGAGTGGCATCATTATACAATGATGATGACGACGGTGTTGACAGCAATGGAGATTACCAGAAGACTAGCGATGAAGAAAATGACTGTGAGGAAAAACGGTCATGAAGATAATGATGGTAATGATGATAGAATGAATGATGATAGAATGAATGATGATAGCACTCACGATGATGGCAATAACAGCTCTATGATAATATTAAAGAGAAAAAAAGTTACGATGAAGCCTTACGTTCACCAAGATCATGATGGCAATGATGATAGCGAATACGTCGATGATGATATTACTAGTACTGAGGAAAATGACGATGAAAACATTATTCATGAAGATAATGACGGCAGGCCTAATAATGATAGCTATCGCGAAGATAGTGATGGTCACGGTGACTAGGATGATGATTGCATAAGGGTAGTAGTAGTAGTAGTAGTAGTAGTAGTAGTAGTAGTAGTAGTAGTATTAGTAGTAGTAGTAGTAGTAGTGAAGATGATCACCATTCACCCCCCCCCCCCCGCCCCCAAGAAGTCGAGGCTTCTCCGGGAAAAAGCACATTTAATTTCACTTTCATGGTACCGCTTGAACCAGTCAAGGCTGACCATTCAAAACCATATGTCCATGACATTTTTATAGCGCTTGTAAACATGTTATTACAAGCCATAAATAAGTTTTATACTTTTGTTATATTGACTTAGACCTTGGTTTCATGTTGGCCCCGAAGACTGGCCTTATAAGAATTTGTTTGAGTACTATTTATCAGTCTCAGCACAGTGGCGATAGTCAAAAAAAGTTTTGACACCTAGCAGCAGATTGTTTTGTGACTATATATCGTAGGACATGGTAAACTGGTAATGTACACCCGTGAGGGAAGTTCACGCTATGAAAAGCGACTGGAGTGATCCCTGAGAACGGCTTTGACAAATTAATCACATTGTTTTTCCTTGTACATTTAAAAACGTTTGCAAACAAAAATTATATTGTCAGAATTACTGTTTGCAACCTGTACCTGTACATGATTCCAAATAAGGTAGGACGGTCGCCTACTTTTCAATTAGTATAAGTTTCTCATAGATAGAAAATGAGTTATTTGTCGACCAAGAATAACTCGTTCATCCCAAAATTCAAATGCTGTATCTTTAGTAACTCAGCTTGTGAATAATGTTTCGAGGAGATCAAACTTGCTGATTTTTGTTAATTAAACAAACTGGAAGTGATTAAAGCTATTTTCTTCGTCTGCCATGCTGATTGCATTTTAAACGCCACATTGCCTTTAATTTGAGAGCACATATACTAATTGCACATCGTGTGGACACCTGGATTACAAAACTAAACCCGGAGAGATAATTTCAGAAAACTGAAGGGGGAATATCAAGTATTTGTTCTGATAATATTTTCAAATGGTGCTCTTCCAACATCCGATCCAACTCCTTTCGCCATTTCTAATTCCCAACTGGACACAGATAGGCCTACCAACATTTGTAAAAGAAACTGTAGGACCTCAAAATTGTAAAAGAAAACTATGCAATAATTTTCAAAAGTTGTTTCACCTTTTGTTTGTAAAAGTTTTGAGCATAGAAGCCCCGTCAAACCATCAAGTAATGCGTTTTGTCGACGGAATTTTAATTTAAACGTGTCCAAAATTGACTTTTCATATCTACAAAGGTCAGCAAAATGACTGAAAAAGATGGTGCAAAACATTATTGTGCAAATTAAACAAAATGTGCCACTCTTACCTTAACTGCTTAAACTATGAACTTAACATTTAAAAATCATATTAATCACGAAGATAGAATAAATGTTAGTTGAAAGACAATAGCGTAAGCACATGTTAGAGAATACCGTATTATGAAGAGATAAAATAAAAACCGTTGTAAAAAAGGTACGGTATTAAAGACACTCAGTACATTTGAAATTTCGTATAGGCCTACTCCTCTACCTCACATCATTATAGTATAGAATATTGTTCGACTTTCAAAGGTGTACTATCAAATATTTTAAATCTTACTGATCAGAATAAGTACCGTTGATTGAATTTTCAATACAAAAAAGAAGAAAAAACCCAAAGTGAAGTCCTAATTTTACAAACCTTTCTCAGCTAAAGATGAGAACAGAGGATATATCCACTACACGTGTTCTCTGACAACTGAAAAAGTCAAAACCACATAGCGCCATCTTTCCTGAAAAAGTTTTCTTTTGTTGTTTCTCACGTAGTACAGATGGAAACTTCCCCGTGCGCTTTATCTTCAGTCCATGCTCAATTTTCACTTTATTTCATTCCAAGATAATGATTTCAATTGTCGAATAAAACGATGAGATGGTAGAGACAAACATGGATAAAAAAGAATGAACTATTAAGGATAAATGATTAGAATACATCATTAGAAAAAAAAATAAGGCTATCAAAATGCGGAGGGCTATCAATTGTTTATTGTTAACTGATTGTTACAATGTTGAATGCACTGGGGAATAAATGAGACTTATATGATGCAGAATATGGAAGCTACCACTCCGTCCGTGGTGTCACTGCACTGTTAAGCTTAACATAAAGAGGGAGGGTGTCGTCATTTAAGAGTGACTCAAGTTTAACCCCCAGATTTAGTCATTACCAGTTGAGGAAATAGTTATGCATAATATGACTCCAAAGTGATGTGATTTAATCTTTCAGATTCATGGAATGTGTGCTTTTACTTTTTTTTCAGGAAGGAAATAATTCAGAATGATGACGGGGGGGGGGGGGGGGGTGGGGATAAACAAACTCAGTCAAGTTGAAGTCAGCAATTCACCGTATAGGTGTCAAACATTTCCAAGTAGTTTCATTAAATGAAAACCATTCGGTTGTTAAAAAATGTTGAACAACCCATATCTGCGCGTGATTGTCACGGGTCACATATTGCCATACCATGTCACTTGTAACTCCGATGTACCGTTTGTCCGTATGTCTGTGTAGGTGTGTATGGGTATGTGTGTAAGTGGAATGGACGTACAAAATAAATTGTCACACCGATCACCCCAATTTGAGGCAACCTATTGTCTTCCCGTTCTCTGACGTAGTTAGTTCTGCTAGAGATGAACCCTGTTTTGGGCAAATTTACGACCAGCACACGTGCTCCAAATAAACTTCCCAAAATAGTTCGTTTACCAACCATCTTGTGCTATATTTACATATCCCTCACTTAAAGCAGTCTTGGGGTTTTAAAGTATCTATAACCAGTAATGGATTTGAATATCGAACATCGGCACAGTGCCAAGTCGGTAATCGGCTTATTGTCCTGTTATAGGTCAGAAACTTAATCTGCTATTCTTCACATTATTTGGTGAATTTGTCGTGTTGTCCCCTCTACAGGCCGTTATCAATCTTTGCTAATTAACCTGCCTTAGTTAGTCTGCTTCACAGTTCTGAAATAGTCGAAACAAATGATGAAATATGAAAAAAAAAAACGAATCTTGAATTTGGGGATTTGGGATTGAACGCTGAACGGATTAGCACTAAGTGGTCCACATCTTATCTCATGCAGGAAACTGGGTTGCTGACAGAATTTTTGTATCCGTTGTAATAAATCAGGGTGAAGAATTGTCCCTTTAAGAGACTCATTGAGCTGATATAGTTTATTTTGTTGCAAGTTTGAAAGAAAAAAAAAACCACTACATGCCAGTACTTCCACATTAGCCTCATTATTCATGTATGTATTCCTACATTTACTGAGAATGTGAGAAATTGTAGTCATTTTATGAACAGGAACTGCCTATGGTTAATACATTAAAAGTAAAAAAAAATGTCTGATCACCAGTAAGTGATTTAGTTAACAACCTTATCATTTTTGAGTCAGTTTTGTGTTAGATGTTCAGAATCCCTTAGTCTGGCCATTTACCACCAACACAGAACCATGGTAAGTGAACTATCGCGTGATATCTTTAACGCAAGCGAAGTTCGTTTGTGTCACCTGTTTCAATACTCTCATAATAAGCATATGGGTCCTGTATTATTCATAAAAGGAGTTACACAGCATCAGATTCTCAAAGTAAACCTCAAGTATTCATATATATACATATAGGTCAATATAGGCCTATGTGTAAATATTTTATCTTCATGTATTCATTCTTAACAATTCGTAGATATGGTGGACTATAATTAGGGGTTTTGTTCCCGTATTTCAAGTTAATCATGGAACAATTTACTCAGGTGAAAATTGCGTGTGTAATGCTTTCCTTGAATATATATACAATACAAAAGGTATAATTTGTGAGGGGGGCGGGGTACTCATATCCTTTGGGGTACCAGCAACATCACAGGTGGTATCTGGAAAGATCTCATGAACGATTAAAAAAAAGTACTACTATAAAATAAAAAAAAATCATTAATTGATCAATAATGTTTCGGGGACGTTCTTAATTGGGTAACTATGAGTGAAAGGCATTTAATACTTGTTAGATGCAAATTTCGTCAATACCCCCTCCCCACCCCATTGTAAAATAGTGGACAAAGTTGCGGCACTAGGAGACTGCATAACTAAACATAAATTAGGGGTTGGGGGCTCAAAAGGTTGGGAAACATTGATCTAAAGCAATCATATTATTGTCTTCTTTTTTTATGTGAGAGGAGTTTACTGAGTCTGCAATTACGGAAGCTAAAACTGGTCCCCGAATTGTGGAACCTCCAAGCTGGCCAGAGTCGACTGGATGAATCTATAGCATGATGTTAAATCATCCGTAACGCGAATCTCTGACTTTTGATACATTACCGAAGTGGTTAGACAGGCATGAACAATACTAATCCCAGGTTTCAATTTACCGCCCCCCCCCCCCCCCCCCCCATCTTTCCTTTTCAGGCCAAGTCAGGCCAACTTCCTTTTACTTCCGTGTCTCTCTGCTCGACAGAGCTTCACAGCTAAACATTTCAAAGGTTTTGAAATATAAGGGCACATTAAGGCAACACCACCTATTCCCCACCCCCCCCCCCCATCACCACCACCAAAAGAAAATGCCTTTCAGAGTTAGATACATCTAATATTTGATCTTTTGCCCTTTATTTCAACCTGGTGAGAAAAGTAACGTTTGCCCTAATAAAGGCACGCAGAGCAGCGGTGGCTTTCTAATCACAATAAAAACGTCAATAATTCACGAAAATAATTTATGGTTGAAGGTAGTTTTTTTTTTTCTAGCTCTGTATCGGAAGACATTTGAAATTGTGATATTTTTTATTCTCTTTCCATCTCTCTGTCCCTTTATCTTATTGTTATTTACCCTTCACCCAGTACACTTAATAAAAATACCATGAAGTAACTGTTACTACGCGGCAGGAAGACGGATTTGTGTTTACTTTCCCACGGCACTTTACTGGGCTAACTTCTTCAGTTCACAACACCGCAATGGTTACCGCGTCGTCGTTGGATACCGATACTACTATAAATTTTCATTCAACCCGGTGGGCTGGACTTCGGTGTACCGTGCTTGGCAGCAATCACGGCACGTGGAAACAACCAATGAAAACTTCCCATTGATGAATCGCACCCCCAGCGTTGCACAAGTCAACAATAGCGCGTACGGGGATTATAGAAAGACTCTCGAGTCGCCGGCCAATCAAAAGTTACCTTGGTCTTGTGACAAACACTCCACGAGGCCAATCAGCGCGTGCATCTTGAAAGGAGTAGGCGGAGCCCGGGATTGTTCTTCCGACAAGCCTCTTCTTTCCATTCTTCAACGTTGTGGGAACTAGTGCGAAGTTATGCGCTACCTTTTCCCAAATGAAGAATAAAATAGGGCTAGCGAGCGGTACATTCCGATGGTGTTGTGTCATTGTATATGGTTAGCAAAGGAAAAAGGACTTGGTTAAGGAATCGAGTGTGGGAAATGGAATCGGCTAACGTTCACACGAGTGGTTCGCATGCGGGGAAGGCCATTTTAATAACCCTTCGAAGAGGCCAAGAAGCTAGTATGTAGCGCTATTCAACCTGTGGAACCTGTCATTCTTTAGTCATACACTTGTTCCCGCCGCACGCGCCAATCACGGGGCTCCTCTTTTTCTGTATTTATTATATTCAACTTTAGTCTGTGTAAGACCTGTTGCGGATTTTTCATCTACCTGTTCATTTTTTTCTTCGTGTCTCTTTCTGACTTTGGTTTCCTGTCAGCCGAATATCATTTTCTGTTGAGGAACTTCTTCAATTTTTGCCAGAATAAAATTTTTTTTCACATGCCTTTACTGATGTGTAAAACTATGCCTACTTCAGAGGAGTATACGGGTAAAGTTGCCTCGGATTCTTCTAACAGTAACAGGCCAAAGGGAATGGACGGACGAAAGGTAATAAAAATTTTATAATATGTTCACGAATGTACCAAGTAACTGTTCGTTTAAGAAATACTGCATTTGCTGCACTCATCCCGCGATGCATCCCGTTGAATAATGGTAACATTGTGATTCCATGTCATCATCATTCTGAAATCTTAACAATTATTGATAATTGATTTTGTTTTTATTCAGGTGGAAGTGTGACTAACTAAAGGGGTTTTTTTTCAATTTTCGAATCGTGTATCAACGCCGCTTTTAATTTTAGTGTCGATTTTTTTTTTGTCAGGTAAAATGTTGCTTGTTTAGAAGTTTGTAGGTGTTTATACCAATGAAAACGTAAACAGTGGCTGCAGTGATATGATTGATAGTCTTTTTGTGTGTGTGTGCGTTGCAAGGTTATTGTTAATGCTTTTGCTGTAAGTGAATACGTTCACTTCATTTTTAGTTGAACTGGAAGGCTTTTCCTCACGCCATCGATCTTAAATTTTGGCACTGAGACGCTCGAAGTAGTAGAACATGATTGATAGGTGAAAACAAATTTTCTGTAGGAAAAGTACCATTTGTTTTATCATAGACGATTAGCAGATTTTGTCTATCACGAGATCGTTGAAGCCACCCATTTGATTAAAAAATTGAATGAATAAATTTCTTTCGCTATAGCTATAGTTGAAAGTTAAAGGGTAATGTCAATTTACTTGCCTAGAGTGATCTGAAAAGTCCTTTGCCATTTACTAAGGTGTAAAAACAAACTTTTACAGAAGAGAATGTAAGAATGTAAGTTGGTTTCGAACTTAAGTTGGGACAACTTTGACTGAGGCAACTTAAAATTTTTCTGTGCCCTGTGGCAGGTGTGTTACGGACGGTGTCATTTTTCGGTGGAAATTACTGCCTTGTTGTATGTTAAATGATAAACAAGAAATATTGCAATACATTATTATTATACTATTGTACCAATATTTTAGTTGATTAGTCGGCCGGTCGATTCAGAATGAGTGTTTCTGCCTCATCACGTTTGCAACACGTTGAAACCAGGACCTGTTAGTTACATGTTAATTTTTAAACTGTTTCTCATATCAGTAAAGTCGTAACTTGTTTACCTCTGAAATACACAGGTTCTTCACGTTGCTGAATCGGTGTTTAGGCTACTCCTAGTCCCCCTCCCCCCACTATTTATTCGCTCAAGTTCCAGGCAGTCCTGGATCAATTTTGTTACAATTAATAGTGAATCGATTTCTCCTTTAACCCACCACGAATCGATTTTGGGCCGAAATCGATTTTTAGGTGTACTGTTATTAATGAGAGATTTCTTGCCAGACGTTCTCCGGGGGGGGGGGGGGTGAGGTTAGGGAGGGAGGGGGTAATGCTGATACTCTGATAGTGGTATATATGGAGAGCCGTGCAGTCGCATTCGTGTAATGGTGAGCAAGTGAATTATGTGAGACAGATCACAAAATACTAGGGAACTTGTTATGTCGCAGGTGATTGTAACGACTAATGGAAATGCGTTATTTCTCACTTCTCTCTCCGTAGTCCTCGAAACCTTTGATGGAGAAAAGGAGGCGAGCTCGAATTAATGACAGCCTTACACAGTTGAAGACCTTGATATTAGAGGCAACAAATAAAGACGTGAGTACCAACAGTTTTTACTCGTTATAAATCACTTCTAATCCTATCATCTGCATGATATCTATATTACAATCAATTATATATAGTACCAGTGCAACAAGTTTTGTATTTTTTTTTTTTCGTGTCGTGATTTCTAGTTGCAGATTACCACTAGGTAGAGAAGGGGGCGGTGTTGATGGAATTACTGTTGCTACGTGGAAAAGTGTTTAATAGGAAATCCTTTCTGAGGACTCAGCGTCTCTAGAAAATAGTTTTCCTTCATAAAGTAGGCACTTCTTGAATCTTTTTCAAGTATGCCTTTATGGAAGGTAAAAACGGGCAAGAAAAGAATCTGGAAAGCCAATTATGAAATAGAGTTAGTGTGACAAAAGGAAAAAAAAAATAATCTGACCGATCGAGCGAAATAAGAGGGTGTGAGAACGTTTTCTTCCTGTAGGTTATGGCGTATGGGAAAACGACTTCACCTCACGTACGCAAACTCACCCCCCATCAAAACAATGACTGAACAGGAAACCTGACCCGCGTGAGAACAGAAAAAACTTTCTCGAAACGTTCTTTCTATTTTTGTCGCCCCCCCCCGAATGAAACATTACTAATGTGTTTATGCCAGGCAAGTTAAACTCATAAAGGCGCTACACAAAAGGAAAAAGTAGGTTACCACACGCGTTGCGATGCACGCGGCGCGCGGGCGAGCATTTTCCGAGATGCTAATACTGTGTTCATCACCTCCTCTCTTTAAGGAGGGGCGCTTGTTTTTCAGAGCTTCTGCCCCTGTGGGGAATGATGAAGCTCTTGTTCTTAACCAAGAATATTTGGAAAATCCTTTGTTTTTGGATGAACACCAATTCCTTGTGCACTTTACTCCTGCCTAATCCTAAGATGTAGGTTTAATATTACATTGCATTCCTCGTGTTTTCTACAATCAATCAGTGGTACAAAATCGAAAAAGCCGCGTCGTTCATATACTTGTTTATCAAATGTAATTTTAAAAGGGAGAGGGGGTTGGGTAAGTGTTCGTTGAACAGAACTGAGGTGGAGTCAACTCAGTTCTTAAAATTTTGTTAATAGGTGGGGATTGACCGTATGGTGCATTTGAGAAGCTCTTTTCCACTCCATCCCCATTCCATTTCGAAATAATTAGTAATGTTGATAATTCCTTCACTTCAAGAGCCCTCTTTGGCAATTGTGGAGTGCATATTGTGCACAATCCATTGAAACAAAGAAAAAAGTGGGCATCTTTGCCATTCCACAAAATGGGCCCCCCTCTCCAAGATTGAAACTAATTCTTGGCAACAGCCTGATGTGATTTTGATTTCATCTTTGAGAGATCTATTTGAGCAAGAAATGTTTTAACTTCAGTAGACTACAAAGCCACGTTACCTTGCGAACGATAGCACAGGACCCCATTGGCAGTGAATGAAAATAAGATTCGTGTCACTTTGCCTTGTACTACCCTGGAAGGATAGAAACAAGCCTCCCTTTGTCCTGTTCACGAAATCCCCAACAAGTCCTCGTTAAAGAAATCTGAAATTTCGCGCCCAATTTTGTTTTCTATTTTACACCAATCCCTTGTACGTATACGTCTATCATCCTCTTGTGTCCTGCTGTCTGCCTCTTCTCGTGTATGTATAAGGTTAAATAATCGGATTGTGGAAAAGACTTGGGGGAGAGAATTCAAAAAGGATGATCAATAAACTCTGCGGTCTTGTCGTAAAAAGAAAGCCTGAGAAAAAAGGGGGACACCAAATAGAACACTAAGCCCTGAATAAACTCCAATCAGCTCTTTGGGAGGATAAAAAGCAATCATCATTTGGCGGTAAATTTGAAGTTCGAGAGAAAAGCGCCAAGTTTTCTGTCCTCACCTTTTTCCTGGAGGATGAGTGAAATTAAAAAAAAAGTGTTGTTGTTTGCAAATGATGTAAGGTCAGGTTGAGGAGAGAGACGTATCATGGTTAGAGTTGATATCGATTCCTTGTTTACATGGCAGTCAATAAGTAACTTGAAACCAAATAAACTTGTTCAAGAGAGAAGACAAAAGACAGAGAAGATTCGCAGGGGTAATCGCCAGAAAGGAAAAGTTCAGAACTTGTATGAGAAAGAAAGAGAATAGAAAGTCGCTTCTGGGGTCTCGGTTTTTAACAAAAAACAGAAAGGGGCTGGAATACTAGGCGGATCGAAAGTCTCAGGATGTGCACCCATGTTGTATAATTTTGCGAAGAATATCGACCACCAACGTTTCTTGATTGCGAAGTGCTTCATGTTTGATTACTCTTTGTTCACCCAGACTTCCCGCCATTCGAAGTTGGAGAAAGCCGACATTCTCGAGATGACGGTGAAATACCTCAAGAATTTGCAAAGGCATCACGTCGTTGGTGAGTAGCAATTTTGGCGCCGAGAGAGAAGGGGTTCCCTTTTCCTATTTCGCATGTTGTTTGTTCTTTGTCCTCTCAGAGGAAGCAACCTCGGAGGATGGAGAATAATTCTTCTTTGTACTTCTGAATACTCGAGGAGATGACTAAATGGTACGTGTGAGAGAAGAGGATGAAATGGTATCTGTTTTGCGTAGGGCTTTAAGTTGTTTCTAGTGATGTATGAGTATGGTGTGTTCATTTGAGGATGTGATGATGATGATGATGATGATGGTTAGGATAGTGACTTCTTTGTTTGGTTGTTAATGGTCTAGTAGACTTCCTTTTCTTCGAGTATTCGTTGCCCTGATGTGCAGTACCTTAGTTGGTGGGTGGTCAATTTCCTTGACTTAAAGGGTTGCACTTCTCTGTATCCATAATGGATCATCAGTGTGTAAGTAGGTCATGCATGCATGATGAAAAGTTTTTTTTTTCTCTCTCAATATCAAAGAGGAAGTTATATTTAATCTCTCCACTAATGAAAGGTTCTGTCTTTTCTCGTTTTGGGTTATTACAGCCTCTCTGGACTCTGAGGTCAATGCGACGAGATACAGGATGGGTTACTCGGAGTGCATCAGCGAGGTGTCTCGGTTTCTCTCCCCGCATGACTCCAACCTCGTGGATCTTAGGGTGCAGCTTTTGAACCACCTGGCACAGACATGTGGCCCTCAGGGGCAGAAGCAACCATCACAGCAGACGGCGCAGCCTCTCGCCAATGGCCACCCGGTCCAAGCCCCAAGCCCAGCAGTGGCACCTGCTGCGATCACCGCACACATTCCTCAACCTCTGCAGATCCAGGTGACACCATCTGGGAGCGGCAGTACAACCGTTCAGACTTTACCCATCACAGTGACCGCGCAACCTCACACGGCCATTGCGGTATCGAGTGCAACACCTGTTCACATGAAGGGGGATACTACGGTTGTGCCCACACCCCAGCAGTCTCCCCCAAACATGGCGAGGATAGTCCAAGTTGGCATCCCTACTGGTATCGCTGGCGGAGAGATAGCCCTGGTCATTCCACCGCAGGCATTCCCAAACGGCCAAGTGCCAAGTCACTTCATTCCTGTCTACTCTCAGCACGCACCCGTGCTGTCCCCTTCATCAGCAGCAGCGACGCCCACCATGTCACAGAGTCTGTCAAGTCCGGTCGGCACGGCGACTGCATCCATCGCTCAGCTGCCATCCAACATCACATACCAAAGTATCAGTGGTTGCATGACCGCCACCACGACCACCAATATTCCATCCAGAAACATCATTCCCAGCAGCAGCGAGGTCCAGAAAGTCGCCCACACATCCGTCTCTTCCTCGAATTCCATGAACTTACCGGTCCAGTCCTTTGTGACTCTCAGGTCGCCCCTGCAGACCTCACACCACCAAAATCACGCCACCCTCCCCATGAAGGTCGCAAACGGCAAGGTCAAGTGTGCGCAAGACGTGGTAGCTATGGACGAAGACCAGTCGTGTTGGAGACCTTGGTAGACCCAGTTGATTCATACTGGATCATGTCAAACCCAGTTGATCCCATACTGGATCATATCCATTGTCCAACCCTAGTACTGACACGAGGTGCACCTCCCTCCTGTGCCTCGCTGCTTGTCCTTATTTATAAGTGCCATTCCAATATCTTTCGGCTTTCCAAAATATTGATCGAGCTATATACTTTCAAAAACGATAAGCTATACTTTTTTCAAAGTTCGTGTCTTTTTTTTGCATTTGTAATCCACACGAAGTTTGCTGGTGCCTTAAATTAATAACTCGCCAAATTCGTAGACCTCCTCTTTGGAGAGGGAGATGATGCTGGTGGAAATTGGTTCATAACAGCAATGATAATGAAATTCATGCCGAAGAGGAAAACAGGTAATCCTCGTGGTATCTAATTCTACAAACTATAGAAGGTCCGTCAAGCTTTTCACTTGAATATCTCCTCACGTATCATCTTATATTTGTAGATTGCATTTGCTTATCAAATATATTCTTAAAAAAGAAGGTCAGCAGTTACTTTCGCATCATGTTTGTGCCTGAAGACCAGTGATCTCATGTATTCACAATCACGTATGAGTTTTTTTCACCATGATAATTCGTTTAAAGATACCATCTCTTCTTTTTTATAAGTAGCTACTTCTTCAAAATAATCACTTTTAATCTATGCAATGGAGTTTCGTTGTTTACCGGTGTGAGACATTGTCACGAATTCAATTATTATCCTTCCGTTACGTCATATCCTGTTGGCTATGTAAATTTATGCTTATTTAAAAAAAAAAGAAGAAGAAAAAGATGGTCAAATTTGCACGGGCGATTGGTGTGATAACGTGTTTTTTTTTTTTTTTTTTAATGTGACCATCTTTAGATTGAATATGGTTAGCCTGTGCCACAGGACTTACACTGTTAAAGCGATTCATTCTTTAGTTCACTTGTGGTTTTTGCTTCAGTGGTAAAATTTTCCAAAGTTGAAAAATTCTTTATTTTTCTGTTAACTCGAAATTTGGAACTTTTTCTGTTTTAAAGTTAGCCAGTTTCTACGGCGGTTTGTGACCAAAAATGTGCCTTACAAAACTAATTCGTAGAATTTTTTAGAGGATTTATTTGTTAAGAGCTCTTTCAGTACTCTTTTTTTTTTGTTGAAAAAAGAGGAATTTTTCCACGGCCTTCCGATTATCAAATCAGTTCTTCCGATTGTTCGAAAGAGTAGCAAAGAAATACTTCTTTCAAGTTTAGCCGTTTAAAGTGTATTCCATGTATCATAGTTTTGTACATATTACATATTATAAATAATATATATCTATATATAAAAGAAACAGAATTATTTTTTTTCCTTCACAAATTGCCTACTTTTTGATACCGGTCAGCGGTGAAAAACATTAAAAAAAGCTAACAAAAGATCTTGGAAAAAATTGAATTTTTGTTTGTTGTGCCTTTAATCGTTGTGTTCGTACTATTCCGTTCTGCGGTCCGTCGTGTCTCGCAATCAGAGAGTAGCCTACCAACTTCGAACGGCACCCAACGCTGCAAAAGGAACATCGAACTCTACAATGCACACGCTAATTCTCACCGATTGACATAAATTTAAAAGGATGTGAGCCCCCCCCCCTCCCTCAAGAAAAAAGTTCGAGCTTTATTAAGAATTTTAAAAGTGGCCCATATGTCCATAAAAATTAGTCAAATATCGACGACTTCTGAAGATATCTGATTTTCAGTTGTATAATGAATAGACAGGCCAAATATGCAAAATTTGTGACGTCAAGGGAGGGACTCGAATCGTATACCATAATTTAAAACCTGGTTTCCTTAACCTGTATTTCAAGGATGGTTACGACATACAGTTTGCTGCCAAACCCAGGTGTACCATATATATGCCAGAATGACATAAGAACATGCGTTGGGATCACGTGATTTGAGCTAAACGGTGCGCCATAAGAATTGGAGCCGTTAGCTGTTTACATGTATGGCTATTTACAAGTCGCAAGCACGTGATAATGTATGTCTTCTGTGAAAGGTTCGTTGAATTGTTGCATTGATACGTTGCAATTCTTGACAGCTGGCTTCTGATTGGTTAAGTTTTAACTCGGCATCATGGACATCGTTAATGAATAGTTAGTTTTGATCTGTCTCAACATCCAGAAAACCTACTCCATGACTCAGTATGACAGGATCTCCCGCGCTAACGTTGTAATATAAATAAGGTACATGATATGGACTCACCTTTGGATAAAATGATCATGAGCGCTGACAACAACAAAAAAATGAACAGAGGAGCAGTTTCGTGAAGTTTTAAAAATTGGAATGAAACAATTTTCCTCCGGTATTCTGGTCGTGGTACCCATGGACCAAAGATGAATGATTCAGAGAGGTCAGAAATTATAGAGGCGTGAATATAACTGGTGAACCGACCCCTCAACCCATTAAAACAGAAACATGGTTATGACGTCAGCTTCCGAGATGAGAGTAAGACTGCTGAGTGGGAATTATGAATGTGAATCACCGTTACTTCAAAGGACACCATAAGATATGGTGCAGTGTCCGCTAAGCGTAATATATGTGATCAGCAACTGGGTTTATAAAACTGTCGCTTGTGGGAGAGTTTTGCCATTTCCGGCTAACCCACTTTCGGCTAACAGTGACAGTATTCAGAGAACAAGAAAAATAGTTACATAAAAAGAGTGATTAAAAACTGCAATCTGCTTGTCTGCTGAGAAGGCGAAAAACAATAATGAATTGTTATTAATTTTAAGCGTTATGTCATGGTACTTAACAAGACCTATGTGATCAGCAACTGGGTTTGTAAAATTGTCACTTCTTAGAGAGTTTTGCCATTACCCTCCCACTTTCGGTTAAAAGTGATAGTAATCAAAAACACAAGAAAAATAGTACTTAGAAAGAGTAATTAAAAAATGCAATCTGCTATAGTCTACTGAGAAGACGAAAAACAAGAATGACTAGTTATTAACTTCAAGCGATATGTCAGAAAAATTAATCCAATCAAATAAATTTGATTGGCTTGAAAAAAAAATTTATTGGGAATCTGAATAACAAGTTGAGATTCAAGCGTTGACAACTATCCGTCATATTTTTTTTTTTTTTTTGGAGCCGAGAGAAAAAAAAACTAAAACTGGTGAAAAACAAGTAACAATTTGGTAATTAGGTGAATAAAAAATACATATCCAGCATTCCATAAACGCCCACAACAATGGACCTATCTGTATAGCGGTCATTACAAAACCCTTTTGTCTTCCTTTTCCCCCGAAAAAAGACTATTAACAAAAGAATTTTTTTGGCAAATGCTAGCTGAAAACTTTTCGGCGGGAAAACCTCAAGCCGCAGGTATCGTAGACATCATATCATCATATCGTGCGATAAATAACAAACCGGGTCAAACGAAGCGTGGGAAACGAAAGAAAGAGTCTTTTTTCCCCCCAAACAGCCACCAGGGAGGGTAAAACTCCGCGACCGAACTCGGAATATATATATCGAACCCCAGGGTTTAAGAATACGTTATGATTCGATGACAAAATTACCGTAGGAAAAATATTGTCAGATAAATTAACGTGGATTACCAATCATTCTGGAAGATTATTTACCTCCCGCGTTTTAGTATAGAAGGAACCGCAGCGTCGATTTGGCGTCTGTATCCGTCTCCATGGTGACGATAAACGTGCAAGTTATCACGCTCCATAAAATTTGAGAAGACAATGGTAAAGTGCTTTCAAATGCGCGTGCAAGGTAGGTAGGTGTTAGTCTTTATTTCTATATAATCCGTTGTGCTGTTAGTTAATTAATGAATGAAACCGTTAATTTCTTAGACAGTAGTCAAATTTTCTGGCAAATGATTCATTATTTCGCTTTTAATGTTGCAAACTTGAATATTTTTAATTTCCAGAGGTCAAATTTTGACGAAGATGTCAGCAAGAAAATGAGTAAACATCGTTCAATTTCTTGGATCGGTGGATTGTAACACAAAGAAAGGAAGACAAGGTTAACACTGCTTGGATACCACCACACTAGGAAAGAGATGTGTTGGGTCGGAGGAAGGGGTGGGGTGGAAAAAGGTAGTGGGCTGAAGAGGGATTGAGAAGGTGCTGCATCTGCGGTCGATTAATTATGATTAATTTCATCATTATCATCATCATCATCATTACCACTACCATAATCATCACCATCATTAACATATCACCATCATCATCATCATCGTTATCATAATCAATCATCATCGTTATAATCATCATCATCATCATCACCATCATCATCATCATCAAAGCGATCATGAAAAGTCTAAACGTTCGTCCTTTGCGTAATGTTCTCCTACAATGACAACCCATTTTCACACCATTTTCAAATCCTAACTATTCACCTCTCATCGTTGCCGTCCTTATCATAAGATTCATTATTTCATCACCATCATCACCATTATCATCATGGTCATCCTCATCATTATCACAACCATCATCATCATCACCACCATCACCACCATCAAAGAGATATGAAAAGCCTAAGCGTTCGTCCTTTGCGTAATATTTTCATATAATGACAACCCATTTTCACACTGGCACCTCCCTGCTGGCACCATTCTCAAACTCCCCGTGCTCATCGTTGCTACATGCACCCTGGCATACACACAGAAAATAAAAAAGTGAGCCGCCGTCCCAAAACCGAGTCAATTTGTCCCCATAGTGACTCACTCTATATAAAGTGAGTCACTGTGGGGGCAAATTGACTCAGTCTTAGGACAGTGACTAACTTTTTATTTTCTGTACAGAGGGTTCTCGAAACCACCCTTATTTCAAATTGATCAATTTGGTGAGATGTTTTCTGATCGGAGATGTTTTTTAAGTAAACAGTGCAAACGTATGTAGGTTTGTAATATAAAGACAAATGGTACATGCATTTGCGTGAATGACAATAGAACTTTTTCCTTGTGGCACATGTCTGACTAGAGCATGCACAGAAATGTCAAGTCGTGTTAAGTTTAGTACTTAGTGTATAGACAAAAGATACGTGTACGTGATGTGACATGACGTACGTAAGCATCGGTGTCATCATAAACAGAAATCCCACCTCCTGCCCCTTCCACTCCTACCCAAATCAAAACATACCCAACCTCATCGGACCCCCCCCCCCCCATTATGTCATTTAAGGCTTTACGTTCAAGGTCTCAATCATGATAAATGTTGGCGATGTTGGTATTACCATAGTTTCCTCCACCGAACCCCCCCACCTTCCCACCCTCAACTGTCACTCATGTTCAAATCGCGTCCCAAGAGAAGAGTTGACATTTCGGATACATAAATACAGGAGAAGACGTTGTGCTGTCAAGCGGTTTAACTTCTCGATATGGCGTTATTTCTTCTTTACTCTTCATGTTTCTCTCTCAAACATACCAGTGTGCAATGTGAATCCTACACTCTTTTTTTAATGAGTGCACGGTATCTACGTGTACGTACGCTTACACTGCAGACCTATGCTGAAGGTAAAGCCTGTGAAGTCATTTTTAAAGGGGCTCATTGAGTTGATATCAGTAAAGATAGCGGTGATTTTGAAGTATACAAACACACGACAATACTCACAATTACCATAATTAATCAAGTTTCACATCCAATAGTTATATGAAAACTGT
The DNA here is from genome assembly GCA_021234535.1 of Stichopus chloronotus. Taxonomy (NCBI): domain Eukaryota; kingdom Metazoa; phylum Echinodermata; class Holothuroidea; order Aspidochirotida; family Stichopodidae; genus Stichopus; species Stichopus chloronotus. The sequence continues at coordinate 7,805,831 of SFZH01000008.1, forward strand.
CAATTTGTTTCGAATTTTTGACCGTTATTTGCTCTGATTGTGTGCATGTGAATGTAGTAATGTGAAAATGTCTGGTCACAAAGTTTCAAAAACCAAATTGAATCGTTGGTTACTCACTCATTAATGTGCCAACGTATGTAAAACTTTGGGATCCTTTTAGTTTGACTGTTTGTCATTAGTATGTAAAGGAAACTTGACCGGTTTAGAAAAATTGAGTGAATTTCACAAAACAACTCAATGAGCCTCTTTAAATTGAGACGGGGGACAGCCTAACGTGCGCTGATGTAACGGGCAGGAGCTTTCAAGCATGATAATATCATAGGCCAAAGCATCCGTTTCATGGTCAAAGCAAATATGCCGCTCCTGCAAAGAAATCTGACTCCATATTTCAGAATCGTGGCTTAATACGTGAAAAAAAAAACCATCATCGCCTGCGCATGTGGTCGAGGGTATGCGGCATGCTATACTTGAAAGAAGTGTCAATACGAACCGATGTGGTGCTAGCCGTGTAGGCTAAGCAATCTTCTACTTCAGTCCCCTCTCTCAGACAGTTTTCGTTTTCTTTCTTTTACCCTTTTGGTCAAAACAAATAATACTGTACACGAAGCGTTGGAAAACAAAACTGTTTACAAAATATTTTTTTTGCTGATACCGTTGTAAATAACTCGACGAAACATTTTGTACCTTGAGGGGTACACAAAGCGTCAGCGAAAAGAGTCAATTATGAGGGTCACGTGTTTAACTTATCATGGTTCAGCGCGAATGGCATTTAAAGGGGCTCACTGATTTAATGTCGTTGATTTTGTGATGAGTTTGAGTTAAGAAACTGTTGCATGACAATAATTCTAATTAGCCCCATTAGCCATGTATCTATTCCTACAGTTACTGAAATGTGAAAAGTGCAGAGTCTTGTGAACAGGTGCATGCCTATGGGTGGTACCTCATTGGTTAAAAAAAAGTGTCTGGTCACAGATTTGCAATAAGTGATATTAACTGTTAATGACCCTGTCATTGCTGATTCAGTTGTGTGTCAGATGTTCAGAAACTCTTTAATTTGACCATGTACCACCGACATATGGGTAATAATCGACAGCTGTGACAAAATATCATGAATTTTGTGAACCAGCATAGTGAGCCCCTTTAAAGTATCATGGCACCCCGACAAACGTAGCGAAGTTACAGGTTCCGCCGTCGATTACAATCGAAATCAATCAAAAAAAAAAAGTCCGGACCGGCAGGAGTTGTAAAATCTTGGAAATTATTTGTCCACTTTTCTTTGCGGTAAACAGGTAGAATCAGCCGTCGCCGTTACTTGTCATGAAATGTCGGTGAAAGTTAGTTGCTGCATAATACTGGTGACTTAGCATGTTCCTTAGCAATGTCCTGGAAATCGCCAACAACATGTTAAGTTTGTTTCGGTCCCAGATTTGCCTGACTGAAGCTCATGAGGCTCAACGTGTTGGTAACAAACAGATTCAATGCCCCCCATTAAAATGCCATATACCATACTACATTCAGTCGGAATATGATTGCACAATATGCAATTTAATGATTGCGGCTATTCGCTTGAACCAATTCCTGCTAACAGGCGAATAAAAGGGAATTATTAATTGGCAACGAAGAAATTGAGGCCAATCAGAGATCGTTATTAAAGGGTTACGTTTCGGATTAGGTGTTAGGTTCGTGAGAATAACTGAGGTTATTCGCCCGTAATTCACCCGTTGTTCGTACGAATAATTTCAACCTTTTTTTTAATTTTTTTTAGAAGTAGCTGATACTTTACTGTAAATGTTCTGCAGACTCCAAAGGTATAGCAAATATCCAACCCCCCACCCCAACGGGATATACGCCAATCATACCTATTTCTTCACCGTAGCGGACTGCATGCAAAGATCGGTTATCGACATATTCCCGAAGTTGAACAGCTGATCTATGACTATCCAATATGTTAAAATATGAATATGCAATATGTTGAAATGGGTCCGATCTCAGTGATTCTACGGTGAGCCATTGATATCACAAATGGAAGCGACCCCCCCCCCCCAAAAAAAAATGACGTTCCTTTTCTTTATTTTCTTTTTCAGCTTTTCTTCATTCAAACCACTTTTTTCACCGGCTGAGATATCATTTGGAATAAGAATTTAATTTTCAGTCTCTTTTTTTATTAAAGTAGCTAATACTGTAATGTAAATGTTCTGTGGATTCCGCGTGTATAGCCAATTTCCACCCCCTCCTTCCATAAGGGATATACGCCAACCATACCTATTTTGCTCAGTGAATCTACGGTAAGCCATCGATGTCACAAACGGAAGCGACCAAATAAAAAAAATAATAGTAATAATTCCAATCCATATTTTTTGTTCCCTTTGAGATATCATTTGGAATTAGAAATTTTTGTTTTCTTTACTTGTCTTCCAAAATACTTCAGTGTACAGATAATGAGACTCTTAAAACATCAGTTTTTGGTATCGAGTGATGGAGTAGGCTGTTGCAGTGTCGACATAGAGATATAATGCCTCGTGATATCGGAGGGCGCACCCTAAAGGCAATAAATGCGGGAGCACGCGCCCGTGAAACAAATCAAAAAAATAATTACGGAAGCGCTCACGTTTCTCACCAAATACACAGGATCCCTTTTTGCCGAGAATTGCGTTTCCAAAAAGAAAAAGATAAACAGTAAAAACGAAAAAAAAAAATTGACAAGTTGCAGATTTTTATTCTGTTTCGCAAGGTTCAACGTCCCCACGTGTACCCCCCGATGCGTAAGATCTCACCAAAGTCAGAAAGTTTCAAATGTGTTGAAAAGCGAGTGAAAAATGTCTACTTTGGCCCCTCAAGGGGAAAAGCGGTTTATGGGAGGAGAGGCCGGTTAAAAACTATTCGAGATGTTTTGCTATTAACTTTGAATTAGCTGAGGGGATCTTTTTTCATCTTCTTCTGCCAACCAAGTTTACCCCTATTACGCCGTTGAGACTCCTTTTTAATGCGCCTGGAGAAAATCCCTCATTACACTTGGTAAGATAAAAAACTTTGGACCGAATTTTTTGAGCGGGATTACATTCTAATATCGAACTACCGTTTGTTATAATATGTATAAGCTAGGTCACGATATCAAAAAACAAGAAAAAAAAGATGTCCTCTTTTTTTTTTTCTTTGGCCCGAAGCGTACCTTAATCTTTTAATTTAACTCGTTGGGTGTTATTTTGTCGCTGAATGTCTTCTTTGATAGGAAACTGACGAAATTTGACTTTTTGAAAGTAAAGGCGTTACTGTAGATAAAAAGAGGAAATGCTAGACCGGCACGTTTGTGGATCGATCAGTTAGGCCTCGCTTCAGGGTGAAGAAGAATGGTCAGCGGAATACGTTGATCAGTTTATGATAATTTAATATTTTTCATGATGTCTTCCAGGTTTATATCAGTTACTGCTCACAATATTTGCAACGACCAAAAAAAAAAAGATGTATTCGTTGCTACACCATGGATGGGTTGTCTTCAGTGAAACTTTCTTCGTCGGCGTCGCATGCCATTCATTAAGCAGCGTCGAAATTCTGTTGACAATCATGATCATGATCAATTCATCACCAATATCACCATCATCATCATCATTTTCGTCATGATCATCATCACTACAATCGCGACTTCATCACCATCATGATTATTTGGTTACGGTATCATGATCATCAGCAACATCTTGATCATCATATCACTATTGCAATCATCATCCTAGTTATCATCATCGTCATTATCATACTCATCATCAACATCATCCTCCCCATCAGTCCATCACTGTCATTATCATCACCATTCCTCCTCACCAATACACTTTCATCATCATCATCGTTAACATCATCATCACCATCATCTTCATCATCATCTCGTTATTTTTTTCATAATTATCACCGTCATTATTAACAGCAACAGTATCACTGCCATAATCAGTATCTTCATAAGCATGCATCACCATCATTCCATCATTATCAAAATCATTTTTAGAACCACCAACATCATTAGGTCATCAGCAGCAGCAGCGGGCAGTAGTATCATCACCATTACTATAATTAGCATAGTCACCATTTGTGTTAACTTTTTTTAGGTTCACGGTATCATGTTACATACAATAACAGTAATACAATAATAACAATAATAAAGTCATATCCATGGAAATCCGATTTAAATTTTAAGTCCTATACAGTCTAATGTATATTTTTCTTTGAGTGTTCGTTCATGACACATCCACCTACAACAAATTTACAAAAAACAAAAAAAAAACTTGCCTTACATGAACGGTGCTATACAAAGGAGTTGATGCAACAACCGCAGGTAATCAAAAAAATAGAGACAAATAAAAGATACTTCTCTTAAATCAATTATATTCATCCAGAGAATAAATAATAAAATCAATACCACCCATACAAGATGAGTCTCTCAGTTGTATGCAAGGTTGAACGATAAACAGCTGCTCTAAGTATGAACAAGGACGCGCTTGTAAAGGGTCACCATACTGCCCATAGGACATTCCTTGTGCCACATAGTCTGTGTGGTCGAACGTCACGGTTGTGGTTACAGCACTTACCAGGAAACTTGGAGACAGAAGGACAGAACACGAAATACCATCACCGAAAAGAAAGAGGAGGATGTCCGTCCCAGGAGTGATTTCCCGAGCAAGTGTTTACATTGCAGCCGACGGATGGCCGGCGTGATACTTGGCATGAATCGATACATCAATTGAAAGTTGTATTGCACCTAGTCCTCACAGAATTTCCATAATGTGCTCAAATCTTGCCTCGAAAAACACCTTTTCTACATGATAAAACATGACGTGATAGCCAGATACACTACAATGGTCAGAGTGTGTCCTGAATGGACAAACAGAAGGGATATACAACACTTATGATATCTTGTGAGGAATGGCTGTTGAATTTGTGGGTTAGGCTTGATTTGTAGAGAGACTACCGGACGTCGCAACACCCGCCTCTTTGCTTTTCCCAGTAGACCATTGCACGGAAGAGGTGGGCATTACACGTACTATCCGTCTATGTCTGTCCCTCGCTTACAGGCAATGTTCTTTTTCCCTCCAATGGTTCTGTGCTGTAATATCAACCTACGTCTGTCCTTGGTCGTAGGAGACTCCGTGAATTCTGAGTGAATTGCAATAATTTATCCCTGTAGCCTATATGTTGTATATAGCCTGATATTCAGAATCATGCGTCAACTCAAAAGTTGCCGTCATCATGGGTTCAACGACGTATAAGCCTACATCAAATTCGCTGCCATATCAGGGTGGGGAACTGCATTCGAGCCGGTCTTTGTGGCAATTTTGCTTAGTTTTAATCCTCAAGTAATCTTTCGAATTTTTGCAATAACCGAACTCTTGAAATTATTAGTAATTCACCCCTCGAATAATTCTGTGGGATGTCCAAGTTCTAATGTATACGAGTAGGTTTACAACGATGTTGGACGGTTGGGAGTTCGATTTATTGCTCCATTGATATACATCGATATCGACAGATATCATAGCCAAGCGTATCTAGCCCTTGCAACAGACATATGTAACTCCTTACCTTAGATTCATACCTTATCCGAAACCCACCGGCCACCCTAGGCGCATGATATATCAATACGGCTTTAAAGGGAAATAGGGCGTTTAAGATATATCAACATAGCATACAACGAAAATAACTTCAATCATTGTTTAACCATTAAATCTCATCAATAAACATCTGCAAAAGCTTTATCCCCTCAAAACAGTATGCATGTGATGAGTAACGGAAGATGCATCATTTGAATTTTGAAAAGTTTCGAGTTGGGTGAACGAATTACTGTTGAGCTACAAATAACTGATTTCTGCCTGTGAGAAACTTATTTCTTGAAAAGAAGGCTACTGTCCTTCCTTATTTTGAATAATCTATCTTTCTATGTCCACAAACATTGTTTTTAAAAATATGGTTGTTTTCTGTAAAACAAACGCCTCATTTCCCTTTAAGCTAATCGAACGTCTACATGGAAGCCTAGTATATACATTTTCAACGGGCGATGCCCTCAGAAGTGATACTGCTTTTATTTTTTTCATTACTAAAACGAAATAACCCCTAATAGTTTCTTCTAACGGTGGTTACAACAATACATTCTTTGTTGAATCTTAACATTGTCTCATCTTCAATAAAAGGAGTGACGTAGCACACATGAGATATATTTTAATCACAACTCCCCCCTGTTCCGTTGCTAACCAAAAAAAGTAAAGTAGGTCAATGAATTCTACAAAAAAAAAAGTCTTGTAAATCGTCGAACTCCAAGCTATGCTGGGAAAAAAATCTGACCATGACCAAGAAAAAGACCTTGATTGTTTGCGAAAGAAAAAGGGAGAAATAGCTGTGGGTAACCCCAAAATTTAATGACTCACTTTTTTGTTGCAACAAAGTCACTCCTCTCGTTCGTTTCCTGTTTCCCTGCCACCCCCCCCCCCCCACCAGTCGGATGAATTTCGTGTGTCCGTATAAAGGAAGGATAAATTTCGAACGGTGAGGATATATTTGACGGTAATTGGGTGATTATTTACCACATTTCGCTTCCTTTTCTTTTTCTTTTTTTTGGCGAGATATGCTTACACCCAATTTAGAAGAAAGTGCAAAAAAGTTATGTAATATGTATATCTCAACTAATCACCCTCCTTTCGGCGAATTGTCACCGATTTCTTCTCTGTTCTGCATTTCTATAATTCACGACGACCAGACAAATGTCACGAGAATGATATTCATCTTTAGCCGGATCAGGGAGCTCTAGGGTTTAGGTGGGAGCCGGTTTGACAACCGATTGCAAAGCAGTTATAGGATCTTGGGACTGTTGCTAGTTCATCGTCTCCATTACATATATAACACTATGAGTACGGCTGAGTATAAGTCAAACTACTGAAGATTTCTTCGCTGACGTTCAAGGGAAGGATTTAAAGGTTTATTTTAATTAATAATGAAGAATATTCATGATTGATATCAACAGTGATAAATGGCGGTTTGGAGTGACTCACATCAGAGCCGAGTCAAACAGACAAGGCCGTGCATGGAGCTTTACTTGAGAGAATGATATTTCGGGTTATTAGAGCACACGTGACATGGAAAACACATTCCGAAGTAATGGCCGAATCAATCGTGGGAAATTTTGAAAATAGCCACAATTTTCTTCAAAATCCATCAGACACCGAATCCTTTTCACAAACAAATTTCTGTTTTTCAATTGCACTGAATGACTGACTTATAATTGGAATATGATTTTAAATTTGTAATGTAGTGGATGTCATATATGTTATAGCCACTACAAATATATCCATCCCAATTGGTCTGTTTGATGGCAGGTAACAGTGACCGACGGCTGGGTTTTTCTTGGATAGTCTGAAGTTTGTAGGACCAAAGACTAATGCATAGATCACTTTCAAGAGATGTGACAGGTGATCTTTTTTTTTCACTACTTTCTGTTCCCTGAAACACTGACAAAGAACAAACGTAGACGACAAGACGGTTGCAAATACATGCAGTCGTGCATATTCCAGCTTTGAAGAAAGATGTGCCGCTTGAAGAAATAAAATAGCCTTACGGTTAAACTTCCATCATTTTGTCATTTGATCCCAATGTGGATAATGACATGCTATGCCAGGTTTCTTTCACTAACAATTTCATTAATTAGAGTGTTCAATTTCTGTAGAAAGAAGCGCGATTTAGTTTTGTTCGACTAAAAAGTTAGCGGAACTGGTTCCTGCGGTAAATGTGCTGCACTTCCAAGTAAACATTGCTGCAACGAAATTCCTATGCAAACGCATTTCCATTGGAAATTAGGCTGTACGTGAACAACTATACCTCTGTGCAGGAGTTTTTAGAACTTTCTGCAACTATAAGAAGTATAACCAGTCTTTTGGTGTACTTTGGAAAATGCAGGAATAACAGCACATCCTGCGTCAAACATGTGAACTTGTGACGTCTAGGGAGGGACTTAGATGGTATGCCGTATGATGTTACCCTTTGTTTATTTAACATTTAATTCAAGGACAATTGAGGTTATTAGTTGTCCTGAGGGTTGCTTTAGTTTTGGAAGCAAGAAATAAGCAAGAAATAAAATAATAAAGCAAGAAATCACCTGTTTTGCATTTTCATAAAACATTTAATAACTCTAACACGATAGATAGTGAACACAATTCCAACGGGTTATCATTCATAGTGTTTTTCTGCAACTTCTGAAGGAAGCTAGGCTATCTCTTTTCTAGACTGCATGTCACTTGATCTTTAAGTGCCATATAGTTTGCGTATGAACGATTCTATATTAATTGACAAAGCTCTACGAATGCTGAGTCCTGCCGACCGATAAGTCGGTCCTTTCCCTCGCACCCACCTACATATTCACATACGTCAGTTCTCACTAATTCAGTCGAAAACTTGCAGAGGTGAGATATTCTATTTACAGGCAAGGTACACATGCAGCCTCGAACACATGTAGCGGGAAGTACCATCTAGAGGGTATGCGAAGCCAACAATTTACACGCTCCCTGGGCAACCGATCGCCAGCCTTCTCTGGACAGTCCTTCCGGCATTCACCAACATCCCCGATTATCTTTTATTCGTTCCCGCCACGCCTGTTCCTTGACTTATTTTGTCTGTAATGCTGTTGATGTTGGACACCTTTCTACAAGTACAGGAATATACAGGGATATATTTTTCTTTTCCCAGGTAGGAAACTGCAATAACATCTTATGGCAACACCAGCGCTTTGAAGCGTTTTTGCTTGTTCTTACTGCATGTTTCGATTCATGTTCGGTAACTTTGAACCTAAAAGAAAGAAAAAGAAAGAGAAAAAGGGAAGATACTTTTGAGAGCTTTTTTTCCTTTAATTGTATGTAATTAGGCTTTGTCAATTTCCAGGCTTACTTGTATACGGTCAGTGGTAAGAATGAGAACAATTAAGAAAATTTACATTGATCCAAAAGTGAATCAACTCGAAAAAGCAAGGGCTGCTTAGAAAAAGGCAAAGATTTCTGTGTCATTGAACCCTCACCGCAAAAACGCCCCACCGCAACGCCCACGTTTTCTTTCTTCCTATTCGTTTGCGTCAATGGCCTGCCTCCTTGACACAAGTTTTGATGTTTTTGTTATCCAAAAGTTCTGATCTGTGACTCACACGACCTGTTCCCTTCTCGTCCAATAGAATTACAGCTGGAGGTAGTCTGCAGCAGCAATGGCATTGGCACGCCCCCCCCCCCCCCCCTTGCATACGTGATTCATCATTAGCTATATATGTTTACCAAGAAATTCCTACAACGCCATAGGCTCTGATTTTTGAAAATTGGTTTGTCATTAAAAACAAAATTAAAAAGGCCTATATAACGTCTATAAGCCTAAAAAAGTGGTTGCTAGGGTGTCTGCATAGCGGTTGGTGAACTCGGAAGCGATTTGAGTCAGCGTCCAAGAAAAAAAAGTTTGAATAGAATAAAAAAAAATTAAGTGACAAGTTCAATTTCTTTTTACGACTTGGCCTGATAATTTCTTTATAAAGGTTAAATTTAGTTCCATCTATAAGGGAAAGGTATTGTGAAAAGTTTTACAATGAAATCCAAACTTGTCATCATCAAATTTGTTGATTCGAATACATGAAGGGTGCGACGTTGTAAGGGATTATTTTGCAACAACATGTACGAATGCTATAAGATGAAATTGATTTTTGTGACAACTGCGGAGTTAAGTCGAGTAATGTGGGGTGGGAGGCGGTAGGGAATAAGACTCAACTCTTATGTCAGTAAATAAACGGAGATGGTTATGACAGGTGATGATTCCAAGCAATAGACTGGGGGTATCTCAAATTAATACCGGGTAAGTTTCAAATTGTATGTATTACAATAGAAGAAAGTGGGTAATGATATGACGGGTCGAGTTATGAAAACCAGACAATTTTTTTTTTATAAACAGGCAAATAAAACTTAAAGATGGTCATATTTCTCTTCCCCCCCCCCATTGCAGCACTATCTCGAATCCAGGCTGTCTCTTCTTCGTCACCCCTCCCATTCCCCCACCCTCCATTCCTCAACATATGCAAGAGCACGATAAACATTCTTCACCTAGGAATAGTCTGCTCAGGAAAAAAAAAATCTTTTACAGTCTGACAGCTTTCAGCATGAAGGTAAATCTGAAACGTGTTTTGTAAAACGACACGCTTTTAAATGATGAGTATAGTTCGTTCGAAACCACCATCACTGCAAAATTGAGACGATAAGTACACCAGATGACAGGGCTGTGACGACCGAGTCCGGACTCTGGACTCGATTCCGGATTTTAGCCCATTTTTTATTTCCTGGACTCGGAAGTAAGGGTCCCGGAAATGGGAGGTCCTGGAATCGGAATTGGTCTGGAATGGGATGCAACTGGAGTCCGAGTCGAGTCCACTCAAGTGAAAATGAGATAAAGTGGGAGTCAGTTTTCTTGAGTTTTGTCTAATATTCAAAAGTTGATAACCACGTGACCGCGCAATTACCCGGCCAATCCCGTCGAAAATTCCCCCTCGGACGAGCGTCCCCGGCCATTTCCCACTCGAACAATTCCCAACCCGAAGGATTCCCCTCGGACAACCGACAACTCCCCGATAATTCCTACAGGGAGCTAGAGGGTTAGGGTTGAGGGGGAATCGTCAGGGGTAAAATTGTCAGGGAAACAGGATGAAGGCCTACTCAAAAACTTATCCTCTTGTTCAAACATTCTCCTCACACACCCGTCCAGCAAAAGGCGATTCCGATAAGCGAGTGAAAGACAAAAAAAAAAATTATAATAATAATAATTGTGAGTCCTCTTTTGACAAATTGTCACACTCATAATACTGTGCTCAGTGGTTGGAAACCAAAAGCCATGGATTTGCAAAGTAAATCTTCGGTGTTATTCTCTTTAACGCTTGTGAGAGCCCAATTGTTCTTATCATCCTTTGTTTTTTTTAATTTGCAACCTAAGTCATAAATAAATATAATATTATGCATTACTCATTCCCATTATAAATTTGGAGTTGGAACGGAATAGTTGCCCTTATTTAAAATGGAGACTTGTCAGTAAGATACTGTATATGACAACTCTAAACTGGAGAAAAAATATCTTTTCTGAGTTTTTACTCGTTCAACGTTACACATTGCAATTTCCTGAATGTGTAAAGTCTACCTGTAGGTGCATAGCACGATAAAATAGGCTTCAGACATACGGTTATCACTCGTAGTAAGAGTGAATTTCGTCCGAGATGGAATGAAACTTCACTCATGTGTATGAAAAATTTCACTTCATGTATGTGAAATATTTCACTTCATGTGTGTAGGAAATGTCCCTCTTTTTGGAATGACTTTTCACTCTACTCAGGGTGTCATTCACCCCTAATAGGTTAAAATTAATCAATCTGTTTACTGTATATCTGGAGTGAATTTTCATTCTTCTGTGTTTTAGAGTGAAACGGAATTACAGATGGATGGTTCTGGATAAGTGGACATTGTAAATACACATGTGCAAAAAAAAAAAAATAATAATAATACCGGTATACCGTATGTCTACAGCCTAAGACGTATGCATCTTTCCTTTTCTGTATGCATCGTGACCAATACATTGACGTAAAACATATAATAGAGTAATTTTACAAGATAAATAAAACCTTAAAGAGTACTGAAATTGAAAAAAAAAACTGAATATTATCTAAAAGTGCTTCGAATTAAAATAAGAACCGGTACGTCTAGACTTTTCAGGCTAGTCATAAACGGAAGTTTCCAACTTTCACTATATATTGATGGTCGGTAAAAAGCGCTGGCGTCTGTTACGACAAAGTACTAGCAGAGGGACATGCTGATACAAGTATTTTTTTTTTCTTTTTTTTATGTTTAGTAACGTCATTCTATGGGGGGGGGGGGAACAAATAATAGCTCACTTTTTTTTTTCTTTTGACAAGTGTCGCACAAGGCCGAGTTTTACAGGTGTCTACGATTAATTTCGGATGCGATGTGTTCATTTCTGATGTTATTGATTCTGGTTGACTATCGATCATTTATATATGATTATGTAAAGATTATTTATCGAACTGTGTATTTGAGAGAATTTGGTGCTTATGTAAAATGCATTTTTCCTTGCTCCCATGGAACCTAATTCCGTATCATTATTGATTACTTTCATGTTGACGATTCCACAAAAGAAGTACCGGTATGATTTGCATGACTTCGTTCGTGTAAGAGAGACAGGTACGTGTAAATCTTCCCCTCGTTTATAGGTAAACAATCAATATTATTGTACCTATGCTGAAAGATGTAAAGCGCATATATATAGACTGGGTTTTTTGTAGTTATTCTCTTTTTGAATGTTATATTAGAGTACTCCATGAAATGACTTTGTTATGTATAATATAACATGAAGATAATAAAGTATGGATGGAAATAATAAAGGCTGAGATGTTTTTAGAAATGTTTGTTTTTTAGCTAAAATGTTTTTTTTTTTCTGTGTTTTCGTAAGGATGTTTTGTTCAAACTCTCAGGTTTGTGTTTCTCTTTCTGTTCATATTTCTTATCCGTAAAAGACTGAAATTCCGTTAAAACCAGGACAGCTCTGTACTCTCTGTATTGGTTGGAACCGGTATCTATCTCAATAACTACATGTTGTGATTGAAAATTAAAGACTTTTCACATAATTTCACTTCCACGGTGGTGCATTGCCTTATTGGAAATGTGTGATGGCATATCTTGCTATCTACTTGCTATCCAATCTAATAGGACATGTTTAAAGAAGTTTTATAAACATAGTGACACTGTATAAGGGAGGTCGGACCTTATATATGGAATTTAACGTTAATCTACAATTTAGCCGATTTAAAGCTGGATTATGAGTTGTACTGCATGGGAATCGCCTGTTCATCTCCACCTTTGCACTCCGTCATTGACAGAGAAGAGGGAAGAGAAAGTAGGGGGAAAGATCACCTGTCACAAAACCTGAAAGAGAACTACCTACTCATCTTCTAGATATTTGAATATGAAAATTGTCTCGACGTTTTTGTTGGCCCTACAAAATTCAAACTTTTCCAAGAAAGCGTAGCAGTCAATCACCGTTACTTGAAAGGATACAGGTTACAGAATAATAACAGAGAGGAGTTGACTGGGTTGATGAAGATCATTCAACTATAGGGCCGTGAAATAACACCCACCATGCAGATGTGTTATTTTCTGAAGGAAGTTTTGCGGCCACGCTATCGTCGTAGTGCCCCTCCCCACTCTGAGGAAGGCCCACCAAACGCACGCCTTTCCAGCATCACATGTTTGGTTCTGTTACGGCGTTGTTAGTGAAACGTTTTTTTTTTATATATTTTTTTTCTCTTTTTGTCCTTTTATGAGTTGTTTGTCTTTGTTCCATGAGTTTCAGAACGCCATTTCCGCACCAGTATACTTACAATCTGCTTGCTCCTGATTTCCTGTGACTGATATATATTGCACGACATACCTAAATTTAGACAGTACAAAAACGGTTACTGACATTCAAAATAACGACACAGTTACATACGGGAGCCAATAATAAGGCAAAGCAATCCTGGTGTAATGTAAATGACGTCACAGGTAACATCATCGAAGCCATTTAATGAATAACTCTTGTACTTTGGCAGGAACATATGCACTTGAGTTTATGTTGAAAAAAAAGGATGAAATAAATTCTATGCAAAAAAAAAAGAAGCAAAGCATGAAGACAGCAAGAGTTAGGGACTTTCCCCAAACTATTCGGTCCGCGTTGGGATTTGCAAAGGGAGGGAACAGATGACATGTGTATATATGATCCAATATGAAATCTTTAGGAAGCTGAACCCAGTAGACCATAAACAAAGCTACCGTTAAACGGAAAAAGGTTATTAAAATGTCACTAAATGTCATCTAGGATGAGCACCATTGTTATGACTGGTAGTGACTGCATCCTTAATCCACAAGTTGAACCATTTTTGAGAAGTCAACTGTCTGTCCTGCATTTTCCGCTTTCCCCATCGTTGCTATTATTGACTCGATAAGCTCATCCACCAGTGCTTCGTTTAAGTCGTATGACATCACGGCAAAGAAACGTATCCCCTCCCCCCCCCCCCCCCATAAAGATCATTATTCCGAAAGGTCGTTATTCGGAATCGAACACGAGGGTCATTATTCCGAAGACTGGCTCTTCCGAATCAAACACGAGGGTCATTATTCTGAATCGACCAAACCGTCATTAAACAGGAAATTCATTACTTAGGAAGTAAGTTCAAGGGCAGTTATTTCAAGTCCATAACAGTGTGAAGAATTCCTTTTCCTTCTTGGTTTTTTTTTCGCTGTTCAAATTTTTACAGGCATGACAAGCATCTTGATATGAAAATTATTTGCATTTATGTGCAACGGGCATATGGTTAGAAGAAACGGTAGACAGCTACCGTCGCAAACTTTCCAACATCATGAATTAATTAAGGTAAAATTTTATGAAGCATGACATTTCAATCTATCTTTTTGACCCTTTGGAATAACAACCCTTCGGAATATTGACCCCAATGTTCGATTCGGAATAACGACCCTTCGGAATTCTGACCGTTATGTTGATTCGGAATATAATGACCCTTCGGAAGATCGTTCCTCTTGATAAATTCGGAATAACAACGAATTCGGAAAACAACCCTTCGGATTAGCCATCGGAATAAAGACCTACATATGGAGGGCCTGTAGTTGATAATAACTGTACTGCAATCAGTCCAAACGACTAGACCACGCATACTACGCAGCTCTTATGTTATTCATCTTACTCAATCACTTCTTGTTTATATCTCACTTGCTCTATACTCATCATATTGAATAGACGTGCATATCACCCAACAACCTAAAGTGTCATTGTGCTTTCATTGTAGGTTTGCTGTAACGGATTCACAACAGCGCCTTCTTAAAATTCGGGAAAACGACCCTTCGATATGAAAACCCTTCACAATAATGAACCCCAATCCTAACTTACAGTGGCAAACTCTTGCATGACAATAGGCCTATCCATTGAACGTAGATTGTTAGACATCAACTAAATAAAGTAATGACAACTCCGTGGATGGAGTTATGATTCTCGTTGTTTGTGAATGTATCCCGTACCCGGTGAAGGGAGATGCCTTCCTAGACCAATGCTCAATGTACTTGCAATAACGCAAACTGCGACAGAGGTCTGGCAGTTGCCTGCCTGAAATCGTAGTGAGATGTAAGTTCCGCCATAACCCCTCCCCTTTGTCTTTTGTGAATTTCCCGACATGTTTCACACGACAAGCCTGTGTTACTAAAGGCTATCGTATACTGCCCCTTCTGTAACGCAACCTTTCAAATAGATACACAAGAATGACGTCATGGAACCATAAATGAAGCCAAAATTCTCTGTAACAAAAGGCGCTCTCGTGAAATCGTGTAACACAAATCCAACGAAAATTTTAAAATAATACAACTCGCCCGCAACAGGTAAACGGTGAAACGAAGTTTTCCCTATATTACCAGGTTATCACGGAAATGAAACCGTTGAATTTACTTCGGTTTTCCCCAGAAATGTTAGATATCGAACGAACAAATTCTCGGGTCATGCGTGTTTTATATACGGCGAATGTTGGAGGCAGAGCTGTTTTGCCTTACAGCCTATTATGATCATTGTCGCTTCAGCTTCATTATAATCAGTGTGTGAGTAGTTACTGTCTCGTTATTCTAGTTTGTATTTTTCAATGAACACAACAAAGCGGTCGCACTGCAACCTCACAGGCCTTGATGGGGTGTGGGGGGGGGGGCAGACAGTGCAGTGACGTCGTAACATCCTAATGATCATGCAGCAAGATACATATACATATGTAGTACACTGCTATTTCTTGTTATTCCCTCGCCGGTATACTTTTAAAGGTTACAATTGCCTCCAACTAGGAAACAATGCTGAGCGTTAATGGCTTTGTATTTATCGTAGTCAAAAATATTCATGAATGAGGATTTAATATTTATTCATTAATTCGCTGTGTGTCGATGGATTCATGAATTATTCATGATTCGTTGTGCGTCGTACCCAATCCATGGCATGATATCATGCATTGTGGCAAGTCGTTCGACTTGTATCCCTTAACGTTTCCTAATGTCTCTGACGACAGCCTATCCTTGTCAGGTATATGACGTACGACAGACGTGTCTTGAGAAACAAATAATAATAATAATAAAAATAATAATAATAAAATAATAATAATAAGATACAATCACAAAGCGCTTAACAAAGGATCAGTCTTTGAACAGGTGTGTTTTGAGCAATTTCTTGAAAAGAGTTCAGAGATGTTGCAGTTCGAATGTTGAAAGTGAAGTTGTTCCACATGGTCGGGGCTGCCACAGAAAACGATCGTTCACCATAGTAGGAGGTACACACAGATGGTCCGCGGCAGAGCAAGGAAGGAAGACCGAAGAGAGCGGGAAGGCTGGTATTCAGTGCCGAAGCCTTAGCAAACGCAACTATGGATTTGGTGTTTGTCAACTTTTAACGGTCCAGAGACAATCACGTGATTAAAAAAGACAATAAAAAAGAAAGGAAAAAAAAAGAAATTGACACGTAGTCTTTATCTGTAAATACCGGCCAGCTATTGTAGCTATACAGGACAATGCACTCTGACAATTTGCATCTATAAACGTCCCATGTTCTCACCCTTTATCTGTGGGTCCATGTGATAAGACACTGGAGATACTTAATTTTTTTTTTTTTTTTTCATTTTTGGTTTTTCATCATGAGCATTCTTTTCTAAAACTCGAGGAAACGTGACGTGCCAGCAAGGTGTCAGTATCGTCTTTTAACTGGCGTTTTTATGTCAGCACTGGGAATTGGTCTCACATTTTGTTGTGGCTGTCTTTACAGGACGCCGTGACCGCGGTTGCAAAGGTTCCACCGTCAGTGTAACTGACTGTTGGATTGCGGCTCACGAATATACCTGTGCAACCGAAAATATATGAAAAGTTGGATGCCCTTATACCATATGTCTGAATTTTGAGAAGGTAGAATTGTTTTCATGGTATAGGGAAATAGGCCTATTGCATTTAAAAACATGTCACCAACGAATAGCTTTACCAACAAACGAGCTTTACCAACTAACATCTCCTCAAAACATCGTCCGTGAGATGGGTTGTACGAACGACACTTCCGTTTGAATTTTTGAAAGTGTGGATGAACAAAGTATTCTTGAGCAACAAATAACTTACTTCTTTACAACAGAACTACCGTCCTACCATATTTTCATTCTGTGTTCACGTATGTTGGTTTAAAGGTATGATTTTTTCCCCTACAAAACAAACACATATTTTTCTCTTTAATAAAGGGGAGTAGGGCGTTCACAATGCACCAACATGGCGTAAAAGGAAAACTACTTTTGACATTGTTGTGCCATTTAGTATTACTAATAAACATCGCCAATAGCGTTCTCTTCTCATATAACCAAGAACGAAATGATTTACGAAAGATTTGAATTGTAGAAAGTTTGGTGGGCCGGAAATTTATTCCTAAGCGACGAGTAACTGACACTCTATCTGTGGGAAATTTATTTCTTGAAAAGAGGGCCACATTTTTCTTCAGGTTATCTGCGAATTTTCTCCCTAACTGCGCAGCGAAACTCTTGTCTATTTCTGGAGTTCATCTAAATCGTGTGGATCTCGTTGCTGAATAAAGAAAAAGTTATTGGCTAAAATGGATTGCCGACAGTTCTAAATATAGTGACCCCAAAGAGCGACTTTAATGGGGAATGCTGTGTTGTTTTTACAGAAAAAAATCATACATTTTTAACCAATAGCCTAGTTAGGTACACAGAAAGGCATATGATCCAAAATAAAACAGGATGGTAGAATTTTTTCCAAGAAAGAAGTTTCTCACGACCGAAATTCAGTTAACCCTATTTGTTGATCAAGAATAATTTGTTTACCCAAACTTTCGTAGATCCAAATGATGCATTTTAAGTATCTCATCTTATGAACGTTTTGAGGAGATGAAGCTGTGGTTAATGTTTATTTATGTGACTTAATGGAAGTTAACAATAGGGGCTGTTTTCTTTGTGTGTCGTGTTGGTGTATTTCCCTTTAATAACGCGAATCCAGATAACAAACCACGGGTTGTATAATAGCTAATTTCGTTGACTACGTGCATGTGTGTCTCGAGCGTGCGTTTATTTTTAACCTCCTCCTTTTTTATCGATGCCCAAAGTAAGACAAGAAAGAGAGAGATAGAGAAAAAAAAATGACATGAAAAGCATTCCACTATATATATGTATGACACCCCGCTCGCGAAGGACGCATCGCCGACAAAATTGAAACCCAACGCCCCACACTGGGTGTCACAACTTGTGGTAACCATTGGGGTCGTGAGAAAGGTGCGTTGCGGTTGCTATATTGTATTGATGTTTTCCAACCCCATTCACCAAAAAAAAAAAAAAAAAAACAAGTTTTCGAAGACGTTAAAATTGGAAGTCACAACTTTATCTGATTGGTATTATTGTTGTTATGATTTTTTTTTTCCTTGGGACCATATTGGAAGGAAAATAAGATTGGATGCCGACAGAGATTTATGATACTCGCCCACAAATAAACCGATAGTTTGGTAATCAATGCGTGAAACCGAGAGGGGATCTATTATGAGGTATTAACTCATAGGTTTACAACGTTACCCGTTCCAACTTGGCTGGCGTCGCTTTCTTTTTTATTTAACTTGAACAAATTGACATAATGTGATGAATCACAATATAATAATTCTTCTTGTCTTAAAGGGTAACCTGGACTAAACTCTCAGCGGATAACCGGTGAGAAGGAGGGGGTGAAGAAGAAAACTCTATCAAGGCCTGACCCCGTGTTGGATTCCTTTAATGACGATTTATGTCTGGTTTTGAGAGCGTATGTGAGTGTGTTTGCTGATGCCCAGGCCACAATATATAAAAGAAGTATAGATTTTACCAGTTAAACAAAAACTCCAGAAAATGCCCGATTGCTCGTGAGCTCAGTGTATGAAGATTATCAACCTGAACGGATGTAAAGTGTGATTAAAAAATTGTGAGAGATATAAGTAAGTTTTACACGGATTTTTCTCTGCTACTGCTCAAGTGCTAACTGTTGAAACAAAAATTGGTTGTCTGAACTGAGAATTCATGCTTGAAAGTGAACTTGCCCTTTAATTGTTGAAATGTTTCGAAGGAAATCGAGGCCACTTACTCTTTAATGTACATGGTCAAAACGTGATCTTTAAAAAATACCGTAGACACATAAAAGTGATATATATGCTCCTATTGTTCCTTTGACTGTCAAAAAGTTGTGACGTCACTAGTGAATATTCAGCACCAAAGCGTGGCTCCGGTAAACGGTGCGGGCTTTTGTGTTTTCGACCTTCGTAGATGCATTGCGCGTATTCCCGGTGAGGTCAAGGGTCATCCAGGTACCAAAGTAGCTCACTTTTTCCCTGGTCTCTCTCCAACGATGGAATCTCTAAGGACAAGGTATTCTCCATGTCTACCTCTTTACTAAGCCTTAATAGACGGCAAGGTGAAGCGACCGGGTATGTTCGGTACAGTCGAAAACAACCACATAATGTTACATATGAAAACATCAACTACAATAAAAACAGGTAAATCCACGAAGACTTGAGTCCATCCATTAATGTAAAATCTGCGTTTTTCTTCTTTTTTTTTCATTTTATTTTTTTTTGGGGGGGGGGAGGGCGCCTGTATGCAACTTTACTCATTTCGTACGGTCATATTTACTGGATTAATCAAAGCCGTCTTTTCCCAATTCAAGAATGCAGTTACTCCATGAGCTATGTCATAGTTCCTGATTTTCTTTGAATTTCCAAAATGGCTACTTTATGACATAAGGTGAGTATTTTTAATTGACAGTGAACCAATACTGGTCTCGAACTTTGCCTCATAGCAAGTAAGGTTAGGGTAAAAAAGCCACCGACTCCATACAATCCGATCGAATATTTGACTTAAATGTGATTTTCTTTGTTATGAGCTGACTGCGGCTGCGCACTGACTGCTGCAGAAGGAACTGGGTACACTACGAAGACTGTCAAAGTACCCGGGCCCCCGCGTCAGAGGTAAGACGAGGGCTGAAGTGACACGCAGATGGGTCGGTGGGCGAGGGCTTGAAACGTTTTACCATGGGCGGTGCTGAAACTTGAACGTATAAAGAGGGTTTGAGGCAGTATTGTTGATGTCATCCACTGCAAAGGTAAAAATAGTACCATCCGCACCTCAGTCACCGAAGAAAATAATCCACTGTTTGATATATATATTTTTTTTGAAGGCGTATCCCCAATCACATTCGAGAAATGTATTGGTCCTACTCATATGATGAAAATGCATTTTCACCGTATCAACATGGTCCTTCAGTAACACAACTGAACGTAACCAATGACGGCTGGTGAATATTTTGTTTGTTTGTTTTTTTCCAATATCAGGTTGATAGGCTTGGACTGAGCCAGTGTACTGACACATACAGATAATAAATACCGAAAGGTACGAATAATAATAATAGTAAGTTATATTACTTTTATAGGTACTTAAGAATATACGCGCTTGTACATTATGGCTTCGTTTGTAAGACTCTTATACACTTTGCTCGTTGTGGGCAGGTAACACGGTTAGTGCCCGCAATTTGCACTGTACACCTCTTGCGTTGTTAAGTAGGGGAGAAATCATCTACTTGTCCAAAGATAAATAACTTGAATTAATACGGTATATTCTAAAGCAAATCTTTCATATGGCCAGTTTGAAGTCTGACCGTTTATCACGTAATCGTAACTACATTCTGAATCATGCGAGAAACAAATGACAGCTCACTGTGCGATGTATGATTCTCCTAAATAAAGTGAATTGAATATCATCGGCAATGCTTCATCTCTTACATTAAAATTGGAAATTTTAGTACTAGCAGTAAAAGCAGAGTGAATATCAAGGAATAGTCCACTCACAAAGTGAAGGAGCTCTGAAAGCTGGAATACGAGTTGCGGCAAATTTGTTGGTAAAGGTCAAATTTTGCGGAATATGTCATGCAAAGAAAATTGTTTGAACCCCATTTTTGCATAAATGAATATTCATATTCATTCCCCCGCATTGGTCTGTTTGATTTTAAGTAACGGTGATTGACTGCTATGCTTTCTCGGAGAGTCTGAATTTTGTTGGGCCAACAAAATGTTGAAACGATTTTCATTATACAGATGAAAGATGAATGCATTGTTCTCTTTCAGATTTTTGACAGGTGCACATCCCTAAATTTCTCTTCCCTGAAAGACAGAGGAAAAACAAAGATAGATGACCATGCGATTGCCAGTACAACTCATATTCCACCTTTAAAGGGAAATAGGGCATTTAGAATACACCAACATGATATAAAAAAGAAATAGCTTTAGTCATTGTTAAACCATCCAGTCTCATCAATAAACACCTTCCAAAGCCTCATCTCCTCAAAAAATTATGCATGTGATGAGCAACGGAAGATGCATCATTTGAATTTTGAAAAGTTTGGGTGAACAAATTAGTGTCGAGCAACAAATAACTGAGTTTCTATCTGTGAGAAACTTATTTCTTGAAAAGAAGGCTACTGTCCTTCCTTATTTTCAATAATACATCATTCTGCATCCACAAACATTGGTTTTAATAGTATGGATGTTTTCTGTAAAACAAACGCCCTATTTCCCATTAAATTGAGGAAAGAATTTTTCACTGCAGGCATTTCAAAGCCACATGCCATTTTGTCCCCTTACTCTGGATATTCCTCTTTCAAGAGAGACTTCTCCCCTCAAGAAAGATTTCCAATTGCCTCGCTGGTATAGCGATGCCATACACGTGGTACTGATGTCACAGTGGAAAATTATTGCAAAAAGTCTTGGTCGTTCTTTGAAATTTGGAGCCCTTGTTCCATCCAGAAAATTTGACACCCGTGAAAATTTAGGTTGGATATAGTTACCTTAAAATATTGGGAAACCTATAGCGTCACATCTCTGGTATTCAGGTAATTGTGCCTGTGTGATATCACAATTTTTGGATGATGCAAAGTATCATTTTGAAGCAGACATTTCTTTAATAACTCCCACCTGGAACAAGTTACAATTGAGATATGGTTTTTTCCGACGATGAAAAGAGAAAAATAATGTAAGTTTTATGAAATATGGACTTTCTTCAATGGCCATTCCCTTTAAATTCGTCACGAAATTGTATGAATCTGCACTTCAATATACCAAGAGCGAAGCACATTTACTCTCGTTGAAAGACGAAAACCAAGGAACATTGTAAATAGTCTTCCATATGTTACTTCTTCTCCCGAGAAACCGTGGGAAAGAACCCTAAAACCAGTAATTTGGAAATGCCTTTGTCGATAGATTTAAGTCCCCGCTCAGTATTTAATTTGTCAGCGAGTCTAAGAATATGACGCAGGGACGTCCACGGAGTGGTTTAACAATTCCCCGGGGTACATGAAGTCGCAAACTGCAAGTTTGAAAAAAAAATGAGAGGGTTACTAGCCTACGTGGTTGTTGCCAAAGTAAGAGAATTGAGAAGCTTGAATATTTGCACTTTAATGCATGTGAATATTTTACATTCGTTTTCGAGTCATTTTAAAGGAACCATTCATTTTTTGCGTACCGTAATGATTCCATAAGAAAAGTATAAACAACTTGAGGAACGATACCGCTCTTGGATGTAAATTGATCAATCATTGCCCATGCGCAGACTCGACCTTTGGAATGAGGTCTTTAAAGATGTAGGCCTAGGCCTATATAGGTTGTCTTGTGACTTACATATTTTTTCTGTGCGGTCTGGTCTCCAATAGAGAGAAAGATCCGCCTACTGAAATCGCCGTGAGCATAAACAAATTTTTTGACTAACATTTTCGTCCGTTGACAGGGAAAAAACAGGTACACTCCAAATTTACGATCGTTTAAGTGTTTGTCCCACTTACCCAGTGCTCTTATATTTAAGGGAGAGGCAATAAAAAGTTCTTTAACTGTTCTTTCAGTAAAGTACGGGATTAATTGTGTCACAATTTCAACTGTGAAGTCAACTTCTGTACATGAGGCATGTTTCGTTTGGAGGAACTTCCGCTGAAGCAAAAAACAAAACAAAATATCGTTCTAACAACTAGATACCTTTCTGTTTGTTTGTTTGTTTGTGTCGACGTTAATATCAGTCTTTTGGGGGAAACTATTTTAAACGGTGACGATTAAAATGGGCAATATGTACTAAAAGAAACGGGCTGAGCAGTGTCCATGACAAGCTTGGAAAAAACTTGTTGATACTAGACACTTCTTTTCAAATAGATATCATTCATAAACCGATTTATTTTTTGTAGAATTGAAACATCGAAAAAAAAAACAACACAACAAAGTATACTAAGCATTAAAATAAGATTAGGCAAAATTAATGAATTGGTGATAATTACAAATAAGGATACTTTTAGGAGCTGTCTTGAATCAAATTATTGAGCTTTGCTTGGTTAAATGTCAAAGGGTAGGAAGTTTCAAAATTTAAAGGAGGAAGGAGGGGGGAAACAGATGAGATACATTCTGTAGGGGGGTAGAAAAAGATCATGAAGATTGCAGCTTAAAACACTTCGCACCTTGACGCTACTTTCTTTTTACTAACGTCACGTGATGGTATCACCTCATAAGTTCACTTCATCATTAACTCTATTTTCCCCTCTTAATTTTTCATGCATGCCTGAAGTGTGACGTAATGTGTCTGTGCGAGTGTGTGTGCCTGTTCTTCTATCTACCTAACAATCGGTCTGACGATTTGTTTTGGGTCTGTTTCTTTCATTTTCTTCCAATCATTTTTTCATAATCAGAGGCGAATGGTGTGATTTGCTGCTATATGGTGCTATGGCAGTTAATGACTTCCGTACAAAACGTATGTCAACCCTTCGTAGGGAGGCATTACATGTTGTTTTGTTCCCCTAAAGATATGTGGAGGTTTCTGAGGGAGCGTGGGAAAGGCCAACAGACGGTACGATAACTCTCCTCGTGTTTCAAGAGTAGCGGTTTTGCCAGTGGTTTGATACAGCACAATTCATTGTTCGCTGAAAGTCAAACATTCTGTCGAAAAACGGCGGTGATGGCGGTAGCGGTTTTGCAAGCAAACTCCGAGAACGCGCTCCCCGCGCGAGATAGCCTAGATCTGGCACATGACCAGTCAACGCGTCTCGCCAAAGGTTAGAGGTCAGAACCAAGTGATCGGGTGTAAAGGAAGCCAAAAATGTTTTTTTTTTCCTCTGTGATACCTTTGTACGGGCAACGGTGACAGTTCGTGAGAAAACCCGACTCTTCATTCAGCCAAAAACAGGAATTAAAAAATGGTCATGTAGTAAAAGAAAAAAATCTTTGAGCGTTCCCTTGTGTACGTGTCTTAGCGTCTGTTGCTAAGAGACACACGCGTAGTCGCATAGCCTACCTAGTTACTAGCTGGTTACCGTAACCAAGGTAAGTATTTTCGTAATCTGCGCTAGCAGCTTGTATCATTGAGATTACTGTTGCTGGATGTGGCTAAGGACTATGGGCTTCAAAGTCCCTCGGTGTGTCTTTATGTAGCATTACTATCTGATTTTCCCTAAGCAGTCTACCAGACGTACCGAAACAATATCAGTAATACTAACATTAACAACTGTGTCACCCTGTATTAGCAGCACAGTATACCACTGCTGTATGTAGAAGCTGTCGTACCAGTGATAGTGATAATGGTACAGTGATGGTTGTCCTAGCGGGTATAGTGGTAGTCGTCGGCAGTGATTCCGCACATGCTTTTATCTTTAATAGAGGTAAATTTTGTCCCCTTCTTTCCAATTTTAAGGATTTTTTAATTTTACATTTTTTCCCCCTGAGAGAGTACAGAGGCTACTGTACTCCAGGCTAGACGAAAAGATATTGGCCTAATAAATAAAAAAAAAAAATCGTAACAGCCAAAGAAGAATTTGAAGCAAACAAATAGTCCTACATAACTAAACTGAATTTTTCTTATCAACCCCTTGCCGTGGGTTGATTCACACGCTCTTCAGGTAAAGGGAAGTGGGGGCGTTTACAAAGCACCAACGTGGCATAAAAAGAGAAAGCAACTTTAATCATTATTAAACCATCAGCAATAGCCTACTTTTTTGCTCCTTGTAGATCTAAACTTCCCGCGTACTTCTCTACACTGTAAATATGAATCAAACGTTGGATAATAATGCTAGACGTTTGGTGGCATAGAAAGGAACTTTTGTTTTGTCTCTTTTTTGTGAGGTCCACAAAAGTATAAGCCCTCACTAACAGGCAGAGAGAACGTGTATTACTCTTGAACCTGCTCAGACCGCGTTCGTAATATCCGCACGTCTGCGAATTATCGCTTGGATTCCGAATCAGTCTACGTACAGATTGTTCGCTATTTAAGTGGGGATAGGAGTTGAAAATTTGTCATATTTGCCAATTATGTTATAGCCACTACAAAAAGGCCCATTTCTGCACACATGAGTATTCGTATCAATTGGTGCCCATTGGTCTGTTTGATATAAAAAAAAAAAAAACAGTGATTTAACGTCTAGGCTTTGTTGGAGAGCATGAATGTTGTAGCCTAGGGCCAACGAAAATGTCGAGACAATTTTCATATTCAAATATCTGGAAGACGAATGCGTAGCTCTCTTTCAGTCATACTTTGTGACAGATGATCTTTTCCCCTATTTTCTCTTCCCGGAAACACTGACAAAGAACAAAAGATAGACCAGGTGATTGTCAGTCGGTGCAACTCATATTCCAGTTTTAAAAGTAGTATATGCCACAGTGCACTTACACTCAATAACACTTGATATAGCTATACGTGAAGGAAGACTCATAATTATAGAGGCCTTGGATCTTAAATGAGACAAATCTGTAATTTTTCGCAGGTGTAACGTCACTCAAAACGGTACACAACATCACCTGCTTGGAAGGATGCCCTCACATGATGAATCGAAGCCACTAAAAATCCTGTTTTTTCCCCATACTACAGTAAGACAATAGATAAGTGTTTTATATATTGTTACCATTCTCATCACCCAGCGGGGTCATTTTTTATCACCTTGTATTAGTTCTGTCCTACCCAGGTAGCAAACGTTATTAACACCGTCAGATAGATATCCAACTTACCCATGGGTCCTCTTGATCTGTAACATGTATTTCATATCGTTGCAGTGGTATTAGCCGTCATGGAAAAAAATTGCCAAAATGTGTAATTGAAAAGGGAGGGTATTCTTCACCAAGTACTAATGGGCCTGATGCGCAGTTAAGTTTAAGGGATTGGCGATTGTAGGAATGACATTGCCGCACAGCTTCTTCTCTGGCATGGTGGAAAGACTCTGGTCAAGACATGACGAAAACATGGACGAAATTTGGAACACCGACTCCCTCCATTCACAGAAAAAAGTTCAGGTTTGACTCGGTAACGCAAACGTGATTTGAGTCATAGCGTAATGTTGCCCTCAGTATAGGACTACATACATGTGTTGGCCCAACATTTTCAGCTGCTTACGAATAATCTTTGAACACGGAAGATACTCATATTTAATTTTCAGTTGGAGACTTGAAACCTGCACAAAATAGTATGCAAAACTCTTTCTCATACTAAGAAGTAACCCTCCCGTGGGTATGTTCCCTAAGAGAAGGCATAAACATTTGTGATATCACTTGAGGATTGGCCAGGCTGATCCTATGGGAATAAATATGAATATTCATTTATGCAAAAATGGGGCTTAAACAATGATATTACTTTGTGGCTATGACATATTGCTCAGAATTTGACTTTCACTGACAAACTTTCGACTCATATTCTGCTGTAGCGTACATACCGCGGAATGAGTAATGAGTAATATATAAATATGTAGGCCTATGAGTAATACACGTCCGTTGTACGGGCTAACTTAGTACCTTCGAACAGACTCAATTTAAGCCACCGAATGCCCGTGCGAAACTAAAACCGATCCTTTGACGTCACGAGCAAAACTTTAGAGGAAATGAATGCGAAACTGTGATCCGGTAGGCTAGGAGCATAGGCTAAAGGTATATATATACAAGGCGTGGGTGGATGTACAGCAGGAGTCCTATTCACGTTACAACTGAGGCTATTTACGGTAACAAAGCCGGCTTGTTCCCTCGGTTATGACATCTTTATTTCAGTCTTTAAGTTTCTCTAAAGAGACCAAGCAAAGAGGAGAGAGCGAGATGGGGTGATCCAATGTGAATCATCCCCCGGGATCTAAACCAAGAAAAGAAGAAAGAAGATGTGATTGTCAAAAATCAAGTAATGAATCACAATCCCTCAGTTACTTCGATGAGGTATCTCGCGCATTGTTCTTTGAAGATAAAGTGGAAGCTGTGACTGACGCGTTGTCCTTCCCCCCCCCCCTCCCACGTC
The DNA here is from genome assembly GCA_021234535.1 of Stichopus chloronotus. NCBI lineage: Eukaryota > Metazoa > Echinodermata > Holothuroidea > Aspidochirotida > Stichopodidae > Stichopus > Stichopus chloronotus. The sequence goes on from SFZH01000008.1 coordinate 7,833,234, forward strand.
CCAGCCCAGAACCGATTTTACCTTCATAGGCATGTTGTTTGACTACACAGCTTAAAGGGCAATAGGGCGTTTACAATATTCTAACATGGCATCCATGTAGAAATAGATTAACTCATTGTTTAACCATTCAGTCTCATCAATAAACATGTGCAAAAGCATCATCTCCTCAGTCAACTGAAAAATTATGTTTGTGATGAGTGATGACGAAAGATGCATCATTTGGAGGTTGAAAATTTTGGTTCAACAAATTATGGTTGAGCAACAAATAACCGAATTCCTCTCTGTGAGAAACTCATTTGCGTCCTTAATTCCTTATCTTGAAAAATCTATCATTCTATGTATATGTCCACAAACCATGGTTTTAAAAATATGGTTGTTGTCTGTAAAGCAAACGCCTAATTTCCCTTGAAGCTGCTAGGTGACCAATCTCATACATTGGGAACCATTAAATTAGTGCGCAGTCGTGATTCACCAATGTTTCAATAGAGGGAAGACAGGGCAGAAGTCGTCTTTTCGAGAAATGGGTTTCTCACTCCAGAAATTAAGCCCTTTCTGGCCAGGCTCAAGTATAATTTGCTTCGAAAATTCCACTGATAAATCTCTCGTAACTCATCTTATGAACTTACTTTATTGAGGAGATGAAGCTTTGTTGATGTTTGTTGGTGAGACTGAATTGTTTAATCAGCTTGCTATTTTCTTCGTATGCTATACCATGCATGTTAGTTTATTTTAAACACAATACCGGTAGTCCCTTCTACGTATACCCTATGTTTGATCAAACACTTATCACCAAGAATCCTTGTCTGTAACTGCTATTATACTGAATAGTAATTATTTCACATCGCCAATTACTTTCCCAACCGTTTTCCTGTATCAAAGTTTTGCTTATGTACTGAGGGACCGGTGGCGGGGTTGGTAATCTTTACGTTCCCAATACCCTTAATTGAGGCTGCTTTTCTGCCAATAGTTGTATTGTTTGGGGTTTTTTTTCTTGCGTCAGCAACCTCCAACAATCCCCCACCGGGGCCAGCCCTCCCTCCCCGTCCACTTATGTTACGTCTCTGGAATCAGTCCTTCAGGTTTTGCGAGATTTGGCAGATCTACCCACGATTTTTCGTAATCACCGCAATGTTCGTGAGTAAAGGGAATTAAGTACTAAGACAAAGTATTGGATTATCAGCAATCATGCCATGGGTCAGAATTCTGGTTCAATGAAACTTCCTGAAATTTTTCTCAGGGGAAGATATCTTCATGTATGGTTTACAATGATTACAAATATATTATGTTTGGTCAGGCGACCAACTGATAAGGATTAATACGTGAAGTGAAATGCCACTAATCAGTGTACATCATATATGGATATACTGTCACTAGATAAATTTGTTACCATTGCCATATTGATCAAGTGGTCACACATTACATTCTCGTGACAAACTGTGTCATTTGGAACTCTGTTTAGTCCACATTATATTACTAATGTAATAGTAGTTGTCTAGCACTGCTTGCGTGCATTGATTTGACGTGACAATTACCATTTGCAGCATAGTGCAGGTTCCTGCAGTGGGTATGGTATACAGTGTATCATGTTGTTTGTACTTAGTGTGTGTGTTAGTGTGAAACAAACAAGTTAAATGTGTATCAACTAGGTCAGGTAAGTTATTTGGGTAAATATTTTGTGGTTCATACATCAAAGGACAGGTTCAACTGCTAAGAAAGTTGCACTTAGCTTTAGTACAAGTTACCACAAACAGCGTTAGTATCATTAGGATACTGAATGTAGGCCGTTGCTGCAGCAGATAAGTAGTAGTGTCTTACATTGCAGTTTTGTGGAATAGTGTAGGATAACGTTAGTATGTGGTACAGAATCACGTTTTGAAGGCAGTACGTCCACTGATCTCAGGCTATATAACTGGATGAGAGGAACAGCTGTTCTCCGCTGATAGGGTTGGTTCAAATGAATTACGCGATTTCCTGGACTAAATAAATAACAAATAAATAATAAAGGAGTAAGAATCATTAGGCCGAAGCCAAAACCAACTCGCTGTTGTCTTATAACCTCTATCTCGCCGATCGACGCTACTTCGGATTTAGTTGCCAAGCAAAGTTCAGATTTCTAGTTCTGATTCTGGATCCGACATGCTGGCACTTACTTAGAGGTTGACTCAGTCCATCATTATTGAGGTACCATAACAACTAACAATGCGACTCAAGCGGGAAGAGTCCCGCGCCGAACTTAACCTTCAAAGGACTGGTAGCTAGGTACGTAGTTGCCGTGTTTGTTTTCGATATATGCAACAACAAGAATCTGTGATTGAATGACAGCGAAATGGGATATAAATATTAACAGTTATCGTACGTTTAAAAGTTGTCAGTTTGATATGTCAAATTTTATGGTATCATACCCCGACTGCATCAGGGTATAGGAACAGACAGGTGTACAGTGTATAGTTTCCTCACAACAGCAGCAGCCTGGCAACCCGGGAGGGCGATTGGTGCTAGAGTAAACTACGGGGAACGTTTAACAGAGGATGACCGTTAACAAAGAAACATTCCGCAACTGAAAAAAATGTGTCGAGAAAAGTTTTGTTCATTCCACTACATAAACGTTTGTAATAAACACACTTAACTACACAGACAAGATTTTTTTGACTTACGAGGGGGGGGGGGGGGGGGGAGCAGGTTTAGGTCTTAACATTTTATAGCAGTTAAAATTATACGGTAGGCTACAGGTTTTCTGTAAAATGCATAGTGATATGCTGCAGATTTTAATAGTTCTTAAAATTATAAGAGTAACGCAGGTATGTAGTGTCCACGAGTAATGTTTGTTGACCTGACCGGCACATACATTGTTACCCCTTATTTCACTCTCGTGATAAACAATTTTAGTACCCCAGATCGAATAGATTTCACTGAGAAATTTAGTGTAATTTCACTTCAGTGTAATGGAAAATTAGTTAGTTGAGTGGAAAATGGATTCCTTTAAAGTGGAATGTATTTAACATGAAAGTGATTGCGCTTGTAGGCACTAAAATATTAAACACTAAAATTTCACGTCCAAACGTTTATTACAGTATGTCTTTTAATTTCCACCATTCAGACAATTTGAGAAAATGAATTAGTTTTAGGTCAGATAAATTCTGCCATCATGATTTCAAATCCTTGCAAATCGACTAAAAAGTGTGAAATACGATAATATGCTACAAGTGGCTAACACAACTGGCGACGTAACCGCGTGCTAAATTGAACATGCAACTTAATGGGAAGTATACTCTATACTAATAATGAATACCCAGTTGGCCAAAACAGCTGATCATACGGACACAGTAAGATGGAGGCGAACGGTTTGTAGATCTTTTCGTAAATGCAGTACTTTGTTTCACTAGATACTGCAATTCATGATACCTATCAAGGAACGACGATTTGAGGAGTATACTAGTTTTGACAGGCTACGCCAAATCCACATTTTCCAGTGTTTTGTTAGGTTTCACATTCGTGTTTCAAGACACTTATATCATACCTGATATACCTGTTAGGTCATGGTCAGAGGCTTTAGGAAAAGTTAGGGGATACACGGTCTTGATTAAGATCGATAATTAAATAATTTTCGAATAAGCTGAAATCTGTTTTTCGATCTTCGTGCCGTTTCCGTTACTTTTCAGTCAAAGTGGCTTCTCCCATTTTCGTTCGTTGAATGACGTATTCCGCCCATGAACAACCCTCCCGTGTACATTTAAAAATAGGGAAAAACTTAATATCAGATACAATCTTACAATTCCGGTTTTTTGGTACACAAGCAACACTTAGAAGCTCAATGCGTTTTCCACATAAGTATAAAAGCAAGGTGGGGTAAATGTTTTAACTCGTGTCATTAACGTCGTGCCAAGGTGAGGGGAGTGTGTGTGTTGGGGGAGGGGAGGTGTTGGGGCCTTCCGGTGATTTCCCTGAAGTATTGCAAGAACTCAGATAAGTTTCAGATGCTTTGCTTGTGAGTAGTTTAGAAGGGGGCCAATCCATACCACATTATTGTGGTGGGGAGGATACAGTACGTCCAAGGAACGAAAATAGCAATTTTTTTCAATCTCATGAGTCCTCTTCTTTATCATCAAGTTTCGTTTATTTTCCTCAATTCTCTTATCGACGCCGGTTTACCTTTACTTGCCCTTTGATCTTTGTCATTTTCAAGTGTATTCTCCCAGCTTCTGGACCAAAAAAAAGGCACCTCCTGTTCCCCTCAAAATAACACACAGAAATGTTGTTTACACTGTAGATGACTCATACCGGATATTGGGGCTGAATATTCCTTTTATCGAGGATGGAACAAAATATAAATGTAAACAAAAAAAAACTGACGCGTAAGTGTCATGTTTAAAGGGAAGGTTGTTCATAGTTTCCAAGCATTTTGATCCCCTGAGTCTTTGCCATGGGCTTTTGCAACAAGTCGTCTTACTTTTTATTCACTTTTTGATACTATCATCAATTATTTAATGATATCACCAATTATTTCAAGATACTGGTGTACTGATTTCAGTTAATCAATTTGCTGATATTATTGGTTTGTTTGATGATATCACCATCTGATTTATTGCTATGATCATCGATCAACAAATCATTTGATGATACCACCACATATTTAATAATTATCAAACAATTACTGTAGTTATCGATATAGTAAATTAATGATATCAGCAAATTAATACATTGATATCATGAAATGATTTTAAGATAAGTAGCAATTGCTGATATCACCAATTATTTGCTGATAGTTTATCACTAATAAATTTACTGATATCAATATCTATTTGTTGAAATATACAATTGTTTTGTTTGCTGACACCATCAAATAAATTAGTGGTATCCTCAGACAATTGTTGATACGTTCAAATAGTTGTTGATGTCATCAACATGCAGATATCAACGAATAGTAAATAAAAGCTAAAAATTCAGCTTCATTGGTTCCTCAAAATTTACACAGGTCTTCTGTGCCCATCAATCTGAAGATAAAACACTGAGGTAAATTCAGTTCCTATGATAAGATATGTACCTTCAGAAAGGTAAAGTGGGGACGAGGATTCGAACCTATAGACCCACTTACACCTCTGTATAGTTCTCTCAAAAAGTGTCTCATCAGGAGCGACGGATCGAAAAAAAAATGTGTGTGTGTGGGGGGGGGGGGGGGGGGGAGGGGAATAAGAGCCGGGAAACTATCTAACGGTGGAGCGAAATAATCGGCTGGCGTATGAAGTGCATAAAAGACAGTTTTCGGCTTTAAAAACCTCCCAGATTTCCGTAAACGGCACTTCAAGTTCTAAGTTTGCATCAGGCCTCGAAAAGAGCATCTCATCTCTACGAATTCTCAGTGAATGAGGAAAAACCAATTTACTCAAAATTCTTTTACATATCAGATGGTTTATGAAATGATACAAAAACCATATTGAATGATGCATCTTCTTTCATTTCGTTCTTGGAGCGCTTGACAACTATTGGAGGGGCTGAAAATACCTTCAGCCCTCACTTGTTTTCACTGGGGTCTATCTCCCAACCCTCCCCCACGGTTTCGTCGCCCGACTGTGACCTCAGGGCTCAGTGAATTAACAATTCGTTGAAGTTATTTTTATTCCCTTTTATTTGCAGAACAGAAAGAGAAAAAAAAATGAAAATAATATTTCAACACCGTAAGTAGCAATTTTGTATTCGATTAACAGGAGAGGCCTGTGACAACCCATAGGTTCCCTTTAACATTCGTCCACGTGACCCTCTCTCCACCACCGCTCTTTCAGCGCCACAAGGATACTGAGTCGGTAGCAGGTGGAAGTTCCCACGGTCTGCACCCAGCTCAGAAGTTGATTCAGTCAGTCATTGGATAAAACAAAAAATAAGTGGTTGAAATATATTTTGTAATGAATAAGCCAAACAAACAAAAAGTATAAATCGCCTTCGCCGAGTGTGACTCAGGGTACAAAATTGCTCAAAACAGAAGCCAAAAAAGAAAGCCAAAAAGGAAGGGAGAAGAAACAACTTTATGAAGTCGAAGTAAAAATTATTGTTTCCTGCGTTGAGTGTTTGACAATACTTAACGAAGATTATATGGCTATTTTTATGCAGGGTACGATCTGGATTTTCTTGGTTTGCCCACAGTTCTTTAGAAATCGATTAAGAAAGAGGAGGTTGTTTTAAAAAAAAAAAAGCTAGCTAAAACTTCGGCTTAACACAATATTTAATGCGAGGAGAACCGTTTGTTTGACTGGGCTACTCCTGTGACCTTCTATCGTTGGTATGGTAGGAGCCCATATACAAGTGTTCATGGGTAAGGACGAAAGAGATGGCAACTTCAAAGGGACCAGAGAGGAACCACTTCATGGCGTATGGTTGTAAGCTTGTCCCTTCCTTTCAATTAAAATCGGGAGAATGATCTCAGATGTCTCGAAGATGGGTTCTTTAGTAGCCTCATTTGCCTTTGTTCAACTTGACTTCATTAAGTTAAGCTTTGATAATCTCCTCAGCTAGCGAGTATCAGCTTTGAATAAATGGGGTCGTAGAATTCCCTCTGTAAAATATAGGCTTTCTAAAGAGCGGATTTTCAAAAGAGAATCAAAACACACTTCCCATATGTATCTTTTCAAACTCGCTGTTTATATATACAGGAGAGTCGCCCCTTTTGCTCTACCAGTATGTTCACATATCAGTGGTTCAGAGATGACCTTGCCAAGCAATGAAGACTCCTTTCAAAGGCCCTACCTAAGAGAATCGACGGATGCCCCAGGCCCTCCTCCCCCCCCCCAAAAAAAAAGGTTGGATGAGCAGTGGTTAAGCTGTATGAATATATGATAAAGGAGTGGATATATGGCTATATGCTACCATTAATTTCAATGCGGCAGTGAATGACTGTTTACGGGAAACATAAAAAACCTAGTGACTAAACCATTTAGGACTATTTTATTGCATATGCGCACCCTTTAATGGCGCAAAGTGGCTGGGTGCGTAGAATTGGTGTCAATACTGCAGTTAATCGGGGTTTATGGAAAAAAAATCAGATAAAGGAAAACATGAATTAAGAAAGAACCATAGTAAGTATAGTACCGTATTTCATGTGGACTCTTGATTGCGCAACTGACTGAGAAACCACTCTTGTATAGAGTGGCTGCGTAGAGTGGATCCAGAACTCAAAGAGTTAATTGTAACGAAGAACTTTTGTCATGAAAAAGGTTAGCCCTGCACTATCATGATATGTTTTCTGAGTTGCTCAGCCTTAGTTGTAAAGTGGTGTAACACTCTAAAGATGAAAAGTAACAAATACGTACATAGTAAAGAACAACAGAAAAACTGAAGACAGAAAGGAAATAGGGGCTCCAGCTTGACAGTACTATTACTAAGTACTACTTCCGTTTATATTACTAATACTACTACCACTACTTTTCTACTGGTACTACTACTGCTATGACCACTACGACTTCTACTGATTACTACTATTATTACTACAACTACTACTATTGCAGCCACTTCTACTATTGTTACCACTTTATCGATATTTTTACCCCTACTATTGCTGTTAATATACTACCATGCCTACTTCTATTATTACTACTGCAACTACTATTACTGCTACTGTGATTGCTAGTAGTACTGCTACTTCCACTACTGCGTAATACCTTTACCATCACTAGGCTACTTCTATTGCTACTTCCACTAATACTACTAGATGTGCAGCTACTACCGCCACTACTACTAAGCCATATAGGCTACTACTGACACTGCTCCTATTGTTATTACTTTTTACTGCTAGTCAGTACCATTATTGTTACTACCACTATCACTATCACTACTACCACGATTGCTATACTAGTAGCATATACATAAGAGGAAAACTGTTTGTGAGTAGAGTAGAGCGGAATGAAAAGTTAATAAACCAAACTTGAAGGTCCTCGAAGGCTAAATTCCGGCATGTACCAAAAAAGTCTATTATTTCTGTTCTGCTTTACAAAGAGTTGCAAAGTTGATGTGCGTAGATATCTCTAATTTGGAATAATTCCTGCCTCTTTAAATGAAGTTCGGCATAGTAAGAAAGCGCTATACGTGACAGAAACTAGGCCATTTTCTGAGTACCGTATAGTGTTCAGTTAACCCTGTTTCTACAGCATTTAATGCAAGTAATTTTCCGCAAGTGGTGTTTAGTATCAAACTCCCTGGTGTATACATCACTTGAAAATTCCGCCCCTTGTTTACAACTGCCACCCCCCTATAACCACCGGCCTCTCCTTACAAAGCAATCACACATCACCCACCCAAATGCAATACGTAGTTATACCCATGATACATTTCCACTGCATCAGGCTGTTTCTACGCATACAGCATTCAGTCTGCCATGCGGAGACAAACAGCGGAGTGTGAAGGAAGGGGCGGGGGGGTCATCTGACGTCACAAGAACCTCGCGATTTATCACCCACGCTCGTTATTTAAAGGCGTACAACATACAAAGTAAGCGAACATATGAGGTCAACTTAAGTTCATCAGCTTGAAGCGTCCATATATATTTACATTCTCAGAAAAAAAAAAATGACACGGCTCGTTTCAACTCTGTCTGTTGTTGTCATTTCTGTGTTTTCATCGTTTTAATTTAGCTCCTTTTCCCTTCTCCTTCCTTTCAGGGTGACTTGAGGGTCACAGCTTAGTCAAAGGCACAGAGGGCTTAACCTATTGAGATGTACACGACCAGATGCTTTCATACATAAATTTCCAAGAAGATGGGGGAAGACAATGAATTCCGATAATCTCTGCCCCTCTCTCTCTCCGTTTTTACTAACTCCAAGACTAACAATGGACACGTGTCACAGTAGCCCCGGAACCGCTCGGCAGATTTTCTGCAATATTATTTTATTGCTCCTTTTTTTTCTTTTCTTTTTTTATTGCTCACAGTTCATATTAAATAGCTTAACGTTTTATTTATTTATTTTTATTTGGTTGTCATGAATCAGAACTTCCTTTGACAAAAAAATATACATATTTTATACGAGCCTAAGGTTTGATTTATTGAGAAACGGTATGCCATTGGATGCCGGACATAAAGACGCGCGTGGGTTGGTTCGATTTTCAAAGAAATGTTACTTGAAAAGGGGTAATGCAATAAACGCGAAAATGGTTCACAACAGAGGCAAATTCAAGGAAGGCGGCAGAATCGGAAAACCTTATTTGTAAACCCAGTGGAATTGATTTTCAATTTTAAGATATAGGCTAATCGTTGAATGGGGGTAATTCGATATATGCTAAATGGTACACAATACTCACAAATTCCCTAAAAGGAAGGGAATCTCGTTGGGAAGTTTTTTTTTTTTTTCTTTCTGGAAACCCTATGGAATGTTAATGGACAGAGACTTTGGAAGTGAGGCACATATGGTAACAGCAGGGTCGGGTGTCTGGAAAACTGAAACCTGAAAAAGTAAGAACCTAAGACCTGGAAAACTAAGACCCACTATAAAATCATTATTAGGCAATCATTATAAAAACAATTACGAAGACATTTACAGTTTCCCACTCTTCTTCTTTAGATTTTGGTGAAAAAGAGGCAAGGGTCTTACTTTTCCATATGTGGAAAACCAAGACCCTCTATCAAATATACAATAACAAAGAGTCTTCAGACATTTGACCTCATAATGTTACTTCTTACATCATAATGCATCCAGAAATACATCTGAAATACATTTATCCTTTGGTCAGAACACACCCTGCCCTCCCCCCACCACCGTACAGTCATATAATCATGCACACTTTACATGTATGACTACATTATACGTATGAAAAATCTGATGTTTGATATTCATTAAAATGTGTTATAATTCCTTGAGGTTATATTCGTCAATGTTTTTATAATGATTGGTGATAATGATTTTATAGTGGGTCTTACTTTTCCTGGTCTTAGGTCTTACTTTTCCAGGTCTTAGTTTTCCAGACATTCCAGCAGTGTCTACGAGTAGAAATTTAGGAATTTAAGCGTCAAATGTCCTTCACATAGACTGAAGCAAGACAATCACACACACTCAAACATATACAGATAACAATCTTTTTTTTTGTTGTCAACTCTGTGTCCTAGATTTAAGAAAAAGCCAAGGCACGTTTCACATATTTTTATTTCTTCAATTAGGACTATTGCACAACTATTATAAAAATGAACAGTGAAGTATTCGAGACAAAAAAAAAAAAAAAAAACATCCGCAAGTGTCTTTGTCTACTCACCCATATATCCCCTCCCCTCCCCGTCTCCATACAGGGGCGTAGAAGCTAGAATCATATAATTTCAGGAAGGCCTGTCACATGAAAGACCGGGGCTACGTTGCTAAAAACTATACTCCTTTCTTCAATATCAATATATTAAAACCTCATAATTCAGTCGGCCTATCATATGAGGGGAGGGCACGGTGGGCCCCCTCAGCCATCCTTCCCCGTAGCTACGCCACTGACTTGCCCATATTATGTGAAAAGAGTTTTGCCTGACGGAGAAAACCACTGTAACGTTATCGATAATGACTTTCCGAAAGTAGAGGATTAGTACAGAACTTTGACCTCCCCAAGATGGTGTCCATCACATCTATTTTTTTTCCCAGCTGCATCAAAATATTTTCAGTAGTCAACTTCCGAAACTCAGTCACGTGTCAGCGTCTGGTCGGGGGGTCCAAAACTCCCTTCTTTTTTTCCGAAAAAGTTATAAAAAAAAACGAAAAAGGGGAAAAATGAAAGAGGAACGCGGCGGTTCTTTCTGATGGGAGTGACGATATATATGATAAACTATGCGAGTTGGTTGTATTTTCTCCGCTCATGGACGTTGTTACCGCACGTGCCGAATGTACCGCCAGCGTCTGATTCACACATTTATAGCCTTAAAAAAAAGTCCCGGCATAACAATAACATACATTAGAAGTTAAAAAAAATAAAATAAAAATCTTTCGGTGCGAAGTGAAGGCTAAAGGGTGTTTTGCTTTGTCAGTTACATTTCACACGTGCACTTCAACTTTCCGGCCACCCCAATAGCTACCAGAAGCTTTGATATCCACTTAAATTCCTCTTATTTATTAACTTTTTACGAATGATTATTTCCTACCGGATGTTCGTTTCTAATTAAAAGGGTGTAAGAAGGAGGGGTGGTGTGCGAAATCACCACCTGCTTAAATAAATATGCGTGACACGTGCATTCGGTTCTTAGGTGAATATACATTTTTTTTTTAATTTTTTGGAATAATAGACTTTTGTTGAGTTTTTTTTATCAAGTAAAATTTTGTGTAATTTTATTCAATTGTTTCTGTATTCGAAATTGGCCATTGATTGATTGCAGTTTTAACAACGCCGTACGTTACCGGTACTTTGTTGTTTCAACAGGAAGTTGAACACCTTATCACTTTCGAGCTTTGTTCGATATGGTACACTCGGTACCACACTCCAAGAATGCACTTTATTTTTATTTTTTTTTTTTTGGGGGGGGGGGGAGGGATTGCACATAGGCACTACAATATCTTTTTTCGTTTTGGGAAGTTTCAGCAAAATAACACAGAAGCACATCATCTGATCTTACACACGCAATGTGCAAGTATTAATTATTGGTATTAAATTATGGTTTATTCAATAACAGAGACCCTAGCAGCTTACACCTGATGAGGGGAATGTGGCAAAAGATAGAACTATAAGACATTTTTAAAACCAATATTCGTGGACACAGAATAATAGATTATTCAGAATGAGAAAAGATGGTGGCCTTCTTTGAAAGAAATAAGCTAAGTAGTTTCTCACAGACAGAAATTCAGGTATTTGTTGGATAAGGATAATTCAAGCAAACTTTCAAACGAATCTTCCGTAACTCATCTTATAGGCCTATGCCTATAATGTTTTGAGGAGATAAGGCTAATGCAGATGTTTATTGATGTACCTGTTTACCAATGATTCAGACTTTTTTTTTGTTTGCCATGTCAGTACATTGGAAACGCCCTTTCCCCCTTTAAAGCAGGATGTGCTGTTATTATGTTGTTTCCAAAGGACACCAAAGGATTGTACTCCCGCACAATGGTCTATTTGTCCAAATGTGGCCTGCTTTCAAAAGGAAATATGTTTGCATAGGAGTTTCCTTGCGTCAGTATTCGCACGGAAGTGCCGCGCATTTCAAGTACCACAGAATTTGTAGCCGAAATTACAGCACCAATGGTGCAGAGGCTCACACCTGAACGGTAACATCTCTGTGTTTTGACATCTGTATGTTCCGACATCTCTATGTTCCGACAAATCGGCACCAAAGTACATTTTTTGTCGAGACGTCGGAATATAGAGACTTCGATTAGATTCATATCTTTGGCGCCAGTAAAGAATGTAGTTTGACGCCCTCAAAATGTTGACGCCGAAAACAACGTGTGCTTTGGCGTCGGTAGAAACTGTTTTTTGGCGCCACCCAAAAATTGTACCTCGGAGCCGTTCAAATGAACATTGGCGCCGATAAAAATGGTACTTCAATGCCAGATGTACATTAGTGCTTTGGTGTGGATGAAAAGTCTACTGCGCCAAAGTACTTTTCCGGCGCCCAAGTACATTATTTCCGGCGGCAAAGTACATTATTTTCGGCACCAAAGTAAATTTTTTTCTGAGTATAGAGACGTCGAAACATAGAAATGTCGGAATATTGAAACGTCGAAATATAGGGTTGTCGGAACATAGAGAAGTAGGGATGCAGGGCTGTCGAAACATAGAGATGTCGGAACATAGGGATGTCCCCCACCTGAACATAATGACGGTATCATTTACATATCATTATGTCAAATCGGAGGAACAACCATCATTGTAAAAATCATCAACACTGTACAAGAGCATCTCTACGTCTGCACGATTTGCAGAATCTCATAAACTAGCTCACCAACAATGCAAAAGTTCGAACTTCGGCGATCATCACAGCCATATTGAGGGTGCTAAACAAGTCTGGAGACAGTTTCCTGATGTTACCTCAACTGAAGAACTTACGCTAAAGTGAACTAAACTAACACGTGCATACATTGACTTTAATAACGTGCGTTCGTATAATCAAGTTGATACCACCATATAAATGAGCTTTCTGATTGTCTCATAATTTCTTTTTGTATGAATTATATTAGTGCTCTTATATTCGAATTAGTAAACCCAAACATTGAGTTAACAAGCATATATAGTATGCCTAGGGACAGCCATTACACTGAACAGGAAGCGGTCTTCCAGCTACCTGCACTGAATAAGCGTGCACTAGGTGTAACATTGCACTGACGGATGTTTTAGCCAAGACTTTTAAAGGCTGTAATGCATCACCCCAGACAGTTTCAATTCTCCCAACCACCTACCTCTAGTCCCTCCCTCAGCCTGTCTTACATTCCTCCACATGTGTAATCAAAACAATGGATCCCTGTGTACGCTGTGTAATACGAGCTGCTCTGCATCTTTCGAATTTGCTGGCAATCTAAGAGTACTGTAACTTAGAACCAGTTGAGAATTTTCCTTTCAGGGAGGTAAAAATATAGCTTAGAGTGATGCAATACAGCCTTTAACTAGTAACACAGCGTTGGACCTCAGGTATTGTATGTCACTGTAGGCAACCACTTTAAACAACTACAACGATTGAATGGCTGGACTAAAACGTTGGCGTAGAATGCAAGAAGCGTTAACCTGCACGGGTTGGTGTAGTTTCTCCGCCCGGTCGCGGGCCCATTCACCCATCACCACCACCCCGGCGGATGACTATACCGCATCCAGCATCCGAGTGAGAATGACTTAGGGAAAAAAGAGAGAATTAAAAAATTCCTAGGCAGGCTGGCCAAAATCGTTCAAGGTGCTATGTCTGTCTCCCTTCCGTTTTGCACGTGCATCCTTTCCGTCAATTGGAGTAAACAACTGGAAATAAATCCCCCAAGTTTTTAGCTGAGATTTAATCCCCTATTTTCCATCCATTCTTTGGACAACAACTATATGTCTGGCTCATTGACAGTTTCGCAACAATTGGAGCTTTTGTATTTCTTCCACAAGCACTTAATATGTTTTGCCTTCACAAACTGCAAAAACATTTAAACGTCCCCATTCATCCTACTGAAAACCAAGTGACCTTCGTGGGGCCGTTCTCTTGGTTTATTCACCCGTTTGGCATTATAGTTATTTTGTAAACCCTTTTCAGAGCTGTTTTCCTCCCCATCTTCGTATTTCCCAAAGAGTAGAAAAAACAATCCTTTTCAAGTTAGAAGACGAAGAGAAATGTTAAGACTTAGTAATTATTAATGGCATTCTAGATCAAACAAATGGAGTAAGGATGTTTTTTTTCCATCTTCAAGACGAACGCAGTCCTACGCTTGAACAGACCGGTTCTATTTATCCCGGCTTATGATGGGTCCCTATACACGCTTCAGTGGCAATTTGATTGTCAGAAAACAATCCTGGCCCTCCTTTACCCAGACGGGCCCTGTTGTGATACTTCTCCAGCAGGGAGTTTGTCAGGGAGCCAAGCCTTAGCTTATCGCCGTCATTAACGTTATATAGGAATTCAGTGGTTGACTCGAAGAATTCAAGCATGAAAGCGTGTCTCAGGCTGAAGTCGACGATGTGGTTGTTTGCCTACAGGAAGCCTCCCTCCCCCTACCGCCCCTTAAATCTCTCTGGTAATCTCTTTGTTTTAATGTAGATGACGTTATGTTGATTTCATACTGAGAAAGACTGAAATTCCTTTCAAAAAAAAAAAAAAAAAATGGGATGCTGTGCTCTCGTTACTGGTGAAAACCTCTCCTTAATTTTTAAGATTCTGTTCTTAAACATATTTCTATTTCACACAGAGGAATTTTAGTACATAAGAAATCTGTATTGCATAAAATGTAGATCAAAGTAGGTTCAATGTACCTTTGCCGCCAGAGTTGCATGAGTCTTCCATACGTGTCCTTCATTGAGTGTAACTAAACACTGTAGAAATTACAGACAGAGTACGGTACCCTACCACACCACCCATGGTAAAAGGGATGGGGGCAGGTTTGGTAAGGTTGGGTATGACTTCGGTCTACAGAGTATTTCGGAAATTATGCGTGTTACCTAATTGATATTCCATCTTGTCAATTGTTTGCAATCGAAATAGCCTACACGTTACATCACAAAGGCAATAGCTTATTTTCCACTGTAAGTTGAAGTTCCATGCATGAGTGTGCCAGTCTACCCTCATAGCAACCTTCCCAGCAGGTGATGGCATGTACGGCCGTATGGCAAGCCGTTTTACTTTTTATTCGATATTTGGTGATATCAACATTGAGATTAACCAGGTCCTGATAATGTGGATGGAAGAATTACCCCATTCCCATTCTCTAAAAGTCCAGTAGATTAGTTTTGTTTTGTGTACCTTCTATGCAGAAGTAATTACCCAACAACTTGCATACCTGTGCATATATATTCACCGAGTCTGTGTAACCTCTGTGCTGCTGCACTTACTTTCATGTTTATCAAGTTTTCCCTAAATTTTCAATAACTCGACGTATGAGCATCATAGGAGGCTGGTATAGTTGGATTTTGGTTCGTCTCATCAAGGTCTATCCACGCATCACAAAAAGGTCACAAAGGTCAAATGAAGTCACGTGGCGTCAATCTATTTCACCGTATGCACTTTACATAGAAGAAAGAACTTATCCATTAAACCACCCCCTTAAACTGCTTTGTTGACGAGATATCAATAAAACATCACTTTCCGACCTTTTGACCCTTTCGTATCAATCAGAAATTAATGTTAACGTATTTTCTTCTAATACCAATCTAACTTATCCTAAAATTATGTCACCATTTGATCAACGAACATCAGATTACGGCAACTCAAAGAAATTCATTTTTTTGCCTCTGGTGACCCCAAATGACCTCCTCCAAAAACAATAGGGCACATCTACTCAATATCATACAAGTACACACCAACTTTGAAAAACATTCACCATTCGGTTATTGACTTAGCGCGTAACATACCACGCATTCATATCCGGCACACATATACATAGGGCACAGTGACTGCATAGGATACTTTACCACCGCAGGAGCCAAAAATTTGGCTTAAACAACGTTTTTATAGTGGCTATAACATATTTGGCTTTCGGTGGCAAATATGACAAATTTTCAAAAAATACTCCAACTTAAGCAACGGTTTGGGATACTAAGTCCCTTCACAAACAAGTTCAACTTGTCGTATGCCGCTGTGATAGGATTTAATCCTTTACTTATCTCGACGGAACCGTCTTCACAGTGGATAAGCTGTCTGCAGTGGCAACTCCCTGTCTGCAGCATGTACTGAAGTAACAATCACGCCGTTGACTTTCACTGGAATTGTTATTCCAAGTGTTATGAACCTCTGTAAAAACTATCCACCCAGGGCTTGTTGTTTGACTTTAAAGAAAAGGAAAAGGAGACTGGAAAAATACAAACAAGCAAAACACCTACTACAAAAACAACAAGTATCAAGGAACGACTATAGGCGTCTTTCGAATACCTTCTCGTCGGTATAAATTGAATAAAACCACAATCCCCTGCAAATTCTGTGGAACACGACAAAGGGATACAGTGAGCTCTCATCTGTGGTGAGATGGTTACGGATTATGGGGTAATTGGTCTATCTGAAAATACAGAATCTAGTCTGCCTCTCTCAATCATCCCTGTCACAAGTGGGCCAGTGAAGAGAGAAAATTGCTAATGAGAGGATAGCCGATCCCGTCACAACTGCAAAATAAAACTCCCAGACTCACTAGATAATAGAATATACAAAACTCATTTCAGTTGAGGAATGACTTGACTCTGATTTTCAAGATTTTTCATGGTTCCGGTAACGTGACTTTTTAGCAACCTGTAAGTTCTGCCGATGAAACAACACTCAGCCAACTATAGATCAACGTCCGACCACCATCATAAATCCTGTTCTCAAAGGTTGTAAATGAGTGGGACGAATTACCTGACTGGGTGTGGTTCGTACGGTGCCGCCGTTTTGAATGCAATAAAATCAATAATAATATTTGGGTATAAAAAATACTTATTGACAATACTTCAAAGATAGTAGTATGGTCTAGGCCCTTGTCTTCCATCATTGTGTTCAGATAGTTCATTTGTCCCTCCAGCATTTTTCAACTAATATAAACTAAAACAATTACTATAAGGATGCATTTCAATTGCATAATTTCATGTGGCTTGTAATAGTGGGTGGGGTGCGTGTGTGTGTGGCCTACGGAAGTGAGTCACGAAGGCTAGAAGGGGCGGGTTCAACGCCTTGATGTGTATTATACAGTGTAGTAGAATCCTTCCGCGTTTAGTGGCGCTTTCAGTATGTGGCGGTATATCAAAATGATATATCACTGAAGGGAACTAGTGCCTTACAATACACCAGCATGATATGCAAATATAATAGCTTTAATCATTTGTTGTAATCCCCCTGATGGTCAATTGGAGCCAGATAACGGCGCTCCGTTACTCGGGCTATGCTTTAAAAAAAAAAATCTGGTTACTTACAAAAAGAATAAATAAATAAATCTTTCTTAGATAAAATTAAATCAAACTATCGTTGTTTAAGAATGAACAAGCAGGTAATCAACACTAGACTAAGTTCATTTAGTAAAGGATAATGCACCCTCCAGGGTTAAATGGTATCACTTGATGCACTCTGGTTGCGTCATCCTACATCGCTGCATCAACCCATGCTCGTATAGCCTCTTCTTACTCACTCTCCAGCGTTGATGAACCTCTAATAACACAATCCAGGATTATCAATGAGCATCTACAAAAGCGTCATCTCTTCAAAACACTATGCTTGTAAGATGAGTTAGGGAAGATGCGTCACTTAGAATTTTTGAAAGTATAGGTGAACAAATTATCCTCGAGCATCAAATGACTGAATTTCTGTCTGCGCCGGGAGAAACTTAGTTCTTGAAAAGAAGGCCACCATCCCTCTTTTTTTGAATAAGCTGGGCTTTCTGTGTTCACGAATGTTGGTTGGTTTAAAATGTGATTTTTTTTTTTTTTGTGAAACAAACCCCTCATTTCCATTTGTAACCGAGGCGAATATAAAATATTAAATAAAAGCAATAGTTCTCTATTTTGCAAAAATTACACCCCCTCGAGTGTACAAGGTTTGAATGTTCCACAACGGTAATTAAACCAATATTTAATAATTGCACATTGCGTGTGTATGATCGGATGATGTATTGCGTTATTGTATTATTACTGTTTTTTTTTTTTGCTGAAACTTCTCAAAACAAACAAATAAGGGGTGTTGTACCGCCTACATACAACCCCCCCCCCCCCTCAAAAAAGAGTGTATTCTTTATTCGAAACTAACATCTTATTTCCCTTTAAGTATGGAGGGGTCAAAGTTTTCTTCTACCGTAGTCAAAAATTGGAATCCCATCGAATAGCGTAATGTTTCTTTTAAGTGCATAGTGGTGTTTTTTTTTCTTCTTTTTTGTCATTTATTTTTTACATTTTTTGAAGCATTTTAATTTCCATAGGGGATGAGTTCGGTTATTGTGGAAGACCTTATACTATCTTCTCTGTAAGGCATTTTTTACAAATGAATTTTCGCTGCTTCCCATGACAGACTATACCACTGAATGACTGACGCATTCTGGGATACATAATAGGAAGATTCTTCTTCCTAGTGAGAACTGTACACTATGACATGCCACGTTGCCTAGAAAATACCATTAAAAAAAAAAAAATCAAAATTTCCAATACACTTATCGACCCTCCACTGGCCAGAGTCTTATATTGCAGCCTTCCAACCATGCTATACCTAAATTCCACCACGACAGTCCTTTCTTGCTTTGAAGCGTTCCTTTTATGACATTTTACTTGAACGTTTGGAGTGTGTTAATACACTGTATCCCTCTTTCCCTTTTTCTCGTCCTGATGTACTGCTCTCGGGATTTATTAACAATAGGCCTTTAATATGGAAGATATTTGTCACAGGTGGGTGTGTCGAACAACTGATCCTGTGAATATGCGGACACAAAGCGGATACCGCCGAGACTCAGTGACGTCATACGATGAATCATTCATGCCAATATCTTAACCAAGAATAGAATCTCCTGTCTTGATTGAGACGGCAGTATCTTCATTAAAAATCTCTCTGTCTTCAGAGATCGTTTAGAATAAGACATTTCCTTCTTCGTAATTTTGCTTTCCAGAATTCATCTGCATTGAGACTTTAAGGCAATATGCAAACTGGTGTGTTGTATTTTTTTTATCGATTCTCCGATTTTCTTTTTCTTTTAAGTCAGGCTGTTTGCCACCTAGCATTTTTTTACACATAATCTCTAGGGAGTCGTGTTCATCCTACACCTATAGGCTAGGCTACGATAAGTGAACAATCTATTAAGTTAATAATATACCTATAACGGGGTTGTCTTTTGACACTGTGAAGTAGAGGGTCAAACGCCCTTGTAAAATATCTGAGATAAAAAAAAAAATCCGTTCAAGTTAAAAAAGATGGAAAATCCGTATGGTATTTCAAACTTTTGCACTTACCCCACTGTTGGTTAAGTTTTGATGTGATGGGAATGAAATGCTGAGTTTTTTTAATGGCACAAAAAGAGAACGAAAAGACAGTCACACATTTTCATTTTATTAAAGTCAGTGATTCTTTTTTCTACGCAACAAAAATGCATCCTCAAATGGGTCACCTTTTACACTCAACCCCATTCCATATGACATGGATGCTGCGGATAAAGTTAACTAACACCATGCCGATGAACCCTAAAATAATTTATCCTTGTAACAGACACATGTCAAATTTGCTCTCAGTATAGCAGCAAAAGGGAAAACTGCCACGGTCACACAGGCCCTACGTTGACTTTTTGTCAAATATCATAAACATTTAACAGCGCTAATCACGTTTTTCAGTTAGGTGAAATTCCTATACTCGCGCTCGGGGTAGACGTGGCGTATCGCGTACGGTAATCTGAGCCACGTGTGCCAACGTCCCACACACCCGCTGCTCTGCCCACTAGGCGCACGTGGACCTCGTAACCGAGACGGTTTATCTTCGGTCAAACGATACCTCAATTAACCGGGACACCCGCCGCTCCGCTGGAGCGAAGATGACGCGTATTTCAGCGGAGCCCTCCGGCGGAGTATAACGGCTCGAGACGGCAGGGTTTACTGCCACCGACTGCGTGGGAAAGGATAAACTTTTCACTCTCACAGTGGTTTTATTATTCAATCCCATGGAAAAAAAAAAGTGGCGGGAATATTTTGGTACACACAGCGGTGGGATAAACGAAATGTTATCATCATTTTCATTATTTTTATGCCCATATATTGTGGAAGTTTCATCAACTAAAAGAGGGTGAACTAAAAGGTTGGGCAAGCTTATCCAGGTTGAGTTAAACAATGATATTTCAGTTAACGTACTCTTTTTTTTCTCTTTGTGGTAACCATATATCGAGGGTGATAAAAACATGCCAAGACTGATTTGAAAGGGATCGTGGAGAAAGAGAACACCGACTGAATGCAGACACCCAAACAAGGGAGTTGCCCAATCACAGAGCTTCACAAAGGTGTGAAAGAACCACTATCGGCATTTGCACCAATCAAATCTTTTCACGATGCGACGTCGATGACGTATCTTAGGATATCGGCACTTTCCCACTATGATGATCATTTATCTACTCTCTTTACCTCTGGTGCAGAGGGCGAGAGAAGTGAAAGGTGTGCGTCGTCGGGGTGGGGGGGGGGGGGGTATGGGGGTATGGGGAGGAGTCCTGAGGTATGAATGTTGGTACGATACCATACGATACCATTCTTGCAGTGGTTTTATTTATTAAATGTTTCGTTACATGATTAATGAATAAGTTACGTCAGCGGGTCATCGCAGTTCAAACAGTGAGGCGAGTTCTTTTTCTTTGGTCAGTGGATATTTTTTCCGTTTCTGTCGCCGGGGAGAGAAACGAAGTGGTTAGATTGTTGTAACAATGTATGGGATGTGATATATTTAAAAAAAATAACATTCACATATCCTGTCAAACAGTTGAAAGTACTTTCGTAAACCGTTCGAAGCAGTGTAGTTGCAATTTTCACAAAGGAAAACCAAAGCCGACGGCTTCGTCCAGTCACAATTTTCCGGCCACCATTTTACCTTTACTTTACGAGAAAGAGATGGGTTATTTATGAATGCCACTGGGCAGTGACATGGCTAAATAAACCCCCTCTAAAATGAACGTGAGAAAATCTAGTTTCGTTATCAAGATTTTAAAATTAGATAAAAGTCTTTGGAGGTAAGCCTATATAGATATTTTAAAAAAAGAAAAAGAGCAAGTCAAAAATCTGAAGTGGACGGAGAGTTATTTACAGCCGAGGGCATGTGAGAAAAATTCCTTTATCTTCCCCAGTCAAGGATGCGATGGAAGGCAAGCGGTGGAACGAAAGAGTATCGAAAACCGCCCGTATGACCGTTAAGCTATGTTGAAAGCTGTACCGTGTCGCTAACATTTGACCTTGAAAATTTGAGAGGTGGTGTAGAAGAAGGAGGGGGTGGAGGGGAGGGGAAGGAGGGGTTGGAGGGGAGCGAGGGAGTTGATGCATTTTTCATTGAGGGCTGGCAACGTTTTGTATTGATTAGTGATTGAAAACAGCACATTAGGACTACCCAGGACGGATGTTTCTTTGTTGTTTGTTTGCTTTGGTTTTTAGCTTCTATCAAACGTAATGCAAACACCAAACCTGTACAAAAGATGCTTGATGACAGCAATGTTTCCAGAAAAGGAACATAGAAAGGGGAGGGGATTTAAAAAAAAAATAGACAAACAAATTGATGGTTTAGTTACTCACTTATAAATGTTGTATCGTGTGTGATACAAGGGGAGGGGGACCTCTTAGTTTGACCATTTGCCATCAGTACAAGGATGACACGTGACAGAAGTTTGGAAAACAGTGTAAATTTCACGACACAGCACAATGCGGGGACCCCTGTAAAATAACCGGTGAGTATAGGTGAATCGAAGGGGAGGGGGAGGGAGGGGGTTGTCGGCTAACCTGATGAAATGGTATTGTACGTCTCGGACATGGTAGGCAGGGAAGTCCGAAGGACAGTGCCACATAAACCTCCGTGTGGTTTGGGCACGTAATTATTACGGTCGTTCTATAACAAATAAAATTGTTACCTAGATCCTGCCACATTTTCTTCTGGGATGTATAAATTAGGCTAAAATATGTACGTATACTACAAAGGAGGTCCGTCAGCTCCATGCTTCTACGCTCGGCAAGGTCGCCAATGATCGTTTTAAATGGCCTCGTGTTCAGTTTCGAAACCTCCTGAGAGTCGATAGCAATCTGTCAATTTTGGAGACATGCCGGTAGTTGCTTACTGACTCCTCAAGGTTGGCCACCCTCACAGACCACAGGGAAAACGAGCTAAGTAGTCCTAATGGATGCCGACCACTCCCCCCCCCCCCCCCCCCATCTAAGATGGACGAGAACAATTCTCCCAGACGGAGTAACATCCTAATTGTTACAGGGAAGTAGCAGCTACCTGATTACGGTAGTATTATTGCTACTAACCTTCCTAGCAGGTTTTGGCATGTACCTGTTTTGTTAATGTACATACCGACACCTTGGTATTACGAATGTAGTCAGCGTTGGGGACATCCGAATGTTCATAAACCTGTATGTTCTGACGTCACTCTGTTTCGACAGCCCTGTATTTCGACGTCTCTACATATTCCGACAAAAATTTACTTAGGGCCGGGGATAGGTTACTTTCAATGTACTTTGGCGCCGAGAATTTTGTACTTCGGCACTAAGAAAAATGCATTTTGGAGCAGGAAATTATATACTTTGGCATGGAATGACTAAAGGAGGTGTAATTTTAACGACACCTCAGTACATTTTTATCGGCGTCAAAGAGCGTTTTGTAACGGCGCCTAGATTCCGTATACTTTTACGGCGCCAACGAACAACTTTTATCGGCGCCAAAGTCGATTTTAAAATGGCGCCTAAGTACTTTCTGATTGGCGCCACTTTTTGGTGCCAAAGTACACTTTCTAACGGCGCCAAAGTACATTTGTCATCGGCGTCAAAGTTCTTTTTTAACGACCCCAATGTATACTTTAAAGGCGACAAAAGTACACTTTTATCGACGCCAAAGTCATTTTTTCCCCAGTTCGACGAAGTGCATTTTCATCGGCGCCAAAGTCATTTTTTTTATCGGCCCCTAAGTACACTTTTTATCTAGGCCCTATATCAATTTCAGTCGGAACATGGAGATGTAGAAACAAAGAGAAGTCGGTACATAGAGTTGTCTGTATATAGAGGTGTCGAAATACCGGTACAGCTACGTAAATCAAGTCTCTATATTCCCTATATTCCGACGTCTCTATATGTTCCGACCAAAAATGTATTTTTTTCCATTATGTCTGAACACAGAGATATGAACGTAGAACACAGAGCCCAAAAGGTAATGAACTCATGAGCATTAACGGCCATTGGTCTATTAGTATATTACTCATGAGTTTGAAGGAGGTGCTCAGTAACTCAAAGTATTGTCACATGTGTATGCACAAACGGTACAACAGAGCAGGGAGCTCTCTAAAATAAAGACCCCCTACACAGAGTACAAGGGGGATGTCAAATTGCATTTACAACAGTTCATACTCGATCTATGCAGCTACTGGTGGCAGTGTTTTTTCTTTTAAAGCTAGAGTATACGTTGCACTGGCAATCACCTTTCTACGTTTGTTCTTCTTCGATGTTTTTTTTTTTTTTTGCAGGAAAGAGAAAGTCACAAAAATATGGAAGGGGACTATGCAATCATCTTCCAGAACATTGAATATGGAAATTATCTCGACGTTTTTGTTGGCCCTACAAAATTCACACTCTTTAAGAAAGCATAGCAGTCAGTCACCGTTGCTTGAAATCAAACAGACCAATTGGAATGGATATGAATATTCATTTGTACAAAAATGGGGGTTAATTTTTTTTTTTTTTGTAGTCGCTATGACATATTGAGCAGAATTTGACTTTCGCTGACAAATTTTCAACTCATATTCCAAGCTGTAAAGGGAAATAGGACTTTTTACAATGCACCAATGAAAGCAACGAAAACAGCAGCAACCATTGTTAAACCATCATGGCCCATCAGTACACATCTGCAAAAGATTCATCTCCTCAAAAGATCAAAAGATGAGTCAAAGAAGTTGCATCATTTGAATATTCGAAAGTTTGGGTGAGCAAATTATTCTTGAGCAACAAATAAATGCGGGCACTCAGAGAGGTGCTACGCAGGCGGCTTATGATATTCTGCGAAACGATGCGAAACGAAATAGCCTTACCCTGAACTAACACAATCTGTTTGATATATAGCAAACTAAGGAATGTAAGGGGAGGATTAAGTTCAATCGCTTAAGGTAGTTAGAGATACTAAAGGCTATTTCGTTTCGTTTCACTTCGTTTCGTTTCGTAGAATATCATACGCCTATACCCAGGCTAGGTATATAGAGCGGGTAGTGTTTATTGTACCATGGGTGAACCGAGATGAACAACACGTCTTCAATATTGTATATACTTCGGGTTGGCATTCCTTGGGAAAACCCTTCGTCCACAGATATTTGTGACGTAAACATTGCAATCTATGTATTCGACGGTGCTGTTTTGATGTAGGTATTCCTACGATAGGCTACTCGGAGCGGATGGAGGAGGCGTCGACGTTCCGGTCAGAGAGATGACGCCCTTACAAAACAAAAGTCGAGTGGAGTATTAAGTAAGTGGATCTTTACAGACTTTGGAGTGACTGCCATCTGCAGTCGGTCAAACTAGAACGCGAATGATGAACTAGAAAATGGGGTTTCGAAAATTGCAACCACCTTTCTGCCCATGAGCAAAATTGCTCCTGCGCCAGATTACTTTGGAACGTTTTAGAATTTCCATGGCTCATTATAAATGCGACTGTAAACTATGGCACCGTAGCATGGTAGTATAGAGAAGCGTTCTGTATACATGCAGAGCGTTTCTTGTCTCTGCTGAGGGACCGCTACCATATACAGAGGTATGCAATACGTGGAACTATTATCACACTTGCATGTACAGCATACCGTTAGGAGTTTGACTTACTCAAGTCCTTTGTGTGAAACAACGAAATACAAAACTGTCAAAATGAAAACCAGTCGTTTTCAACCACATCTCGACAAAAATTTACCAAGGAATCTCGTTCCCGTCTACAGGATCCGCTCAACAAAAATGAGCTCAGTTGTAGAGCAAAACATTGAATGTGGATCAAGAAACATTGGCCGAAAGAACTGCCTCTCGAAAATGAGAAACGTTCATAGGTACTCTCCATGACGTCATGCATGGAATTGACAACTTCGGCCTAGCGA
Source organism: Stichopus chloronotus (assembly GCA_021234535.1). NCBI lineage: Eukaryota > Metazoa > Echinodermata > Holothuroidea > Aspidochirotida > Stichopodidae > Stichopus > Stichopus chloronotus. The sequence continues at coordinate 7,858,574 of SFZH01000008.1, forward strand.
CGATATGCGTTCGCTATTAACTTCTGCAATCCTTCACCTGTTTTCTTCACAAGGAAAATAGACTATTGGTGTGGTCTAAGTTTGATTATGGGTGAATAGGTCGCAGCTTTAGCTCCAACCCTAGTGACCACTTAACTCTCATTTTCCCACGAACAGTTATCGTAATCATCACGCCTCCTTTTTTTTGTCCCCGTAGGTGACGCAATAACTCATGAGCATGGCACACACTAGCCTCCCTGAGGCCCTTTAAGTTTGCCCAATAGAACCCCAATAGAGAATAGATAGAAGGTCACGTGGAAGACACCCTTCGAAAGAAAGAAAAGAAGAAAAAGAAGAAACTTTCAATGCGTAAGGCTTTGTGATCTCTTGCGAAATCTGAATCCTCAAAAAGAGCCGCGAGAGTGACTGTGAAATCTTGAAAAAAAAACATAAAAAAAAAACAATGATGTCTAACTTTAATCGACTGACCATTTGAGAACGTGATAGAGAAATAGAAGCCTGTAGGTATTCACTATCATCATTTGGAAGCCTTCCTTGTAGTTTGATGTTCCTGACCAATCGAATCATTGCATGTCATCTTTCTATGAAGAGTAAACTCCAGTCAATAATAAAGTATGTGTGCCACTTTGACGCATTATTGTGTTGAACGTTTCATGACGCTGTCTAGAAAGACTGAAATCCTCAGTCTTCACCGTATTTTGCGTTGTTTCTTTCATTATTATCGTTATTATCGTCGATTCGACTTACTGGTGGTGGTATACCCGCACCTGCCCTTCGGACAGGTGTTAACATGGGAGGTTTAAATCAACGTGTTGGGTCTACGTTAACGCTTGATAACTCATATCGTGAAATCATTCCCGACAAATAATTGTTGAAAATCGTAAAATTTTAACTAACCGGAGCTAACCCAAGAGAGCTGTTACCGGGTTATTGCTCACCCTAGTCTTGCTAAAAGACCCTAGCCAGGCAGTATGCTAAGCACCGTGCTTTATTTTTGTACAGAGCTGACTGCGCCATGTGCTGTTCCTCCCCTATTTCTACTTCACACTGGGGTCTTGTACATTTCTTTCCAACTACCATAACTTCTCTTTATTTTATGGTCGTTTTGCTTCAAAACGCGGAGACACCAAAATGATTTGATCATTTAGTTCACACCCTAAAATTCATGTTTATCCATTTCTTCGGGGTAGAACAACAAATCAGGGTGAAAACAGTAAAGGAGCACTTCGCTGTGACTGTGTGAGCTCTGCATGCGCAAGCGACTGTGTTAAGTGAATAAATATCGAGTGTTTTGCATATGGTTATGCCAATGTTCAAGACGTTTGTATTGAACAGATCCTCAGATATGCATAACTCGGGTTGGGCACCGAGTTCGCGTGTAAACAGCTGACGAACAGGGAGCTTTTAGAATATCACGTGATGATCATATTTAAAGCATCGCTTGTAGAAACACGAAAGAAGAAGACAATTAGAAACGTAAATGGTGCTCCTAGCGTGTCATAAGTCTAGAAATTGACATATGTCGAATTAAATTACCACATGTCAGTTTCTAGCAATCTGATTGGGTGAAATCGTCATATCTCCAAGATATCTACATATGCCAATTTCTTCAACATGTGACAGTTTCAAGTCCTTTCATTGGTTTACATTTGCATATGACACATTTTAAAGAAGTTGATTGGAATAAACTGTCATGTGTCGAATTATTAAAATCGTACATATGTCAATTTAAATCGGCATCTGGCAGTTTCTCGGGATCCTATTGGACAATAACGGCACACGACAGCTTTTATAATTCTGATTGGAAGAAACTGTCATATGTGAGATTAAATCGACATATGACCATTTAAATCGGCAAAAAAAAAAAAAAAAAACCATGTCAATTTCTAGACTTATGGCACGCTAAGGGCACCATAAACGTCCTGACCAAGACAACTCAACCAGAGCCCCAAAACGAAAAAAAAAAATCAGCTCAACAAGTATTTAGTTAGTGGCGCTGCAGCATTTTAGTTCTTTTGCATCGAAAACGAACTTGCACACATTTACGTAGACACATAGGGTACAACTGACACATCATGTAGGCAATTATCAACACGTACATGTTCAGTTTATAACTAGTTTCTGAATGATAATTTGCGCTTAAAGGGAGGGGACTGGGGAAAATATGTATGAAAAGATGTGATATCAGTCCTACAGTTCCATTTGTCATCTAATCAGGGAGTTGTTGATCTAATTAATGGCTTTCAAATGGCATTTTCCAGCTGACAACAAGTGTCTTGAAAAGTAGTTTGAAGGCCAGTCGGTTCTATCTTGCACTGAGTGACCTTGCATGTTTGGATGAAGGTAAATAATAAATTGAATGACTCAGTGAAAGATTTTTTTCCCCCCATCTTCCTTTGTTTGTCATTCATCGCCGGTAGATTGAGAACTTCAAATCAATATAACATCGAAAACGACAAGAATCCACCCGCATCGAGACCAGAGACAAGAACTCACAAATAGCTTACAAGGTCATGATTGGACAATTATCCGGTCGGATCTTCTTACCGCGATTATGTAATCAGTTCGATTGGAACCGTGGCTACTTTTCAACACACGTTGGGCTCCTTTTTGTTCTTGTACAGTGGAAAAGATCAGAAACAAAACTATAAACGAGTATCTGCAGAGGAAGAAAAGTAATATGTCGTACATCGTGAATTTTGATAACAAGCAAACAGTTGTATTCTGCGCTCCACCGTGTTTAATTAATCGATAACATCTTTCTGTTCAGTCATGCGCAAAGAGATATGAGGAGAGTCACGGCACACCAAAGCAAACGCTTTTACTTCCAGTCCTCTGCTCTCTGCTGCATATTTGGGTCCTCCTCTTCCTCATCCACTGTGAAATTTACGGGTGGACGCCTTCCCTCCTAAGACTAGAGCACGGGGCTCATGCTTAGAGGAAGAGGGACTGGATATGTACATAGATAAAGCAGAGGGAAGCCTAGAGATGATATTCGGTGGCTTTCTAATGCCATCTGAATCTTTTGCATCAAACCTGGAAACTATCAAATCTCACGGAACGTGGCAACGAGTTGACAGCGATACCAGACTCGGTCTTGAGTAAACAGGTCGCGTGAGGGCCACGTTAAAAATGAAAAGAAACACTCTGCCAGTGAGCGTTACTTTACAAGAGGCATCGATTTAAGCCTGTAGGGAACGTTTTTGGCGCGTTGCTCGCCCGCTGAGACACGTGGGTAGATTTGCACTCGTGTCCGGAGCAGAAAGGAGTCCAACTTACTAACTCTCAGGCTAAGCATGTCACCAACAATGCCAATGTGTGATTAAAAGTCGTTCCAATAATTGTTGTAACTTGCTTTTACACGATTAGTCCTTAATATATGTAAAGAGCTTCTGCGTAGGAATCACCGTCATGGACACACGTTTATTTATGTGACCGCTGCTTTTTCGAAAACGCAATGGTCGCAAAAAATAAACGTGCGAAGTAAGTGACTATTTCTCACTTGAAGACAGGAACGCCAAAGTTCCCTCAAACAGTCGCAGAATATTTGCACTAACTTCGTGCTAACTCATCACTAATGTTCTGAACCAACTATGGCAAAAGCAGAGGACATTTGGCCAAGGGCGAATTCAACAAAACGAGCGACTTCAGTTCTACATAGTGCTACGTTAGGGAGAACGTTTTACTAAAACTTTGCTATATCATTTGGCGTTTGATTTTCGCAAAATGGTGGCAGACAATTTTGAAACGACTTGAAGTAGTTCAAAACTGATGGCGATGCTTTGGGATTCGTGCGAATTTAGTCGGCAGTTTTACTACGGTTTTACTAAGATTTGGCGAATTTGCGAAAGTCAGTTGCAAACAATATACATACAAGCGAAAATTTTCTTAATGAGCCTACCAGCGTATGCACATGAGCTCAAGTCACAAGTGGGGAAAACCTAAGCACATGACAACAGACATTGTATAGAAATGACCTGTGCGTGCCTGTTCTGCGACTGTGCCAAACATTCATCTATGAAGGGGTGGGGGAGGGGGACCAACAAATCCTGTCCTTCGACGGCGGTAAGTCCGGTAAATCTGTCGTGGTATCCGGAGCAGTCCACGCAACGGACGTGTGTTACTCATTCACCAGATCTGACTGCATTCGTAAACTGTTGGACTTCGCATACCAACGCCTGTTTGAAAGATGGTATACCGATGGGTCCCCCCATATACCATCCTGTGGTGCCAGTTTTTCCACCTATTTTCATATACGGTCTCTAGCCTGGGGGTATAAATATTGTGAGTCTCGGCAAACTGACGCAAACAAGGCCATGCCTTTTAAGTTCTGCCGTGTTTGATGATGAGAAAAACTGACAAGACAAGAGAAGACATTCCTCTAGTATCGCAACAGTAACAATATGTCGCATCCATTCTTTTGCATTGTCAATTTGAAGACACCAGCGTTGTCTCTTCATACGACACCCCGACTGCGTCATTCTCGATTCTAGGTCAACATATATACATATACAAGTGAAAATAGCAGATGTTTTATATCATAATCTAAGTTGGTAAACTGAGGAGCATCCAGATTCATAAAACAAAGTTTATTTATCCTCACGTGATGTGTAGGTGAAGTATGTCTGGTGAAGGCCAAAGTTTTTCCTTTTTTTTCTGATTTAGTAGTTTGCTCTCTAAAACCGTTGGAGTAAAAAAGAAACAAAAATCACTATTTGAAAGTGAAATCAATTATGACTCTTTGTTGAGAGTGAAAAATTGCTCTCGAAATAGAGTCACTTGATTCTCACTATTTTAGAATGAATATTCAGTCTTAATTTGGAGTCTTCCCTAATTTCACTATTTGAAATTTAAAAAGCATATGAAGGCCTATTCTAAGGTCCCTTACAACCATCATTGAAACAAATTAATAGTGCTGCATCAAAATTTCTCTAAAGAAATATATATATATATATATATATATATATATATATATATATATATATATATTATTAGTATATTAGTATTTATGTATATGTGTATTTGAATTAATGGTAGGGATGGGCCGGGTATTCCCACTTTCTATCCCCACAAACACATACGTGCCTGTCATCCAAACAGAAATGCAATCGGTCTTTCAGAAGTTTTTTATTATTAAACTTTTGTGGAGTTACGAAGTTGAAGAAAAAAATACAAATCGAATCCGACGGAAGCTGGTATTGGTAGCCTACATCAAAGCCTTTATGTTTTGAAGGTGCACATGCATGCAGCACTACAAAATCACTGTCGCTTCTAAATTTATGGAGATCGGTAAAAGATGTCTATCGTATTTATATAAGAGCTCCATGGTTCTGATGTTGTTTTCACGGGGTCTATGCTAAATGGCCTGACAGCAACTAAAATAATTTAAAGGGAAATATGTTATTTGTTTTACAAAGAAAATGATATTTTCAAACCAACATTTATGGACAGAGAATGATATAGATTATTCAAAGTAAGGAACGGCGTTGGCCCCACTTACAAGGATTAAGTTTCTCAATGATAGGAATTCACTTATTTGTTGCATCATCCATCGTATGAATAATGTGTTGATGAGATGAAGCTTTTGCAGATGTTTACTGATGAGCCTTTTTATTCACACGACGCAAACGGTTTGTCTTGCACCCAAGGAATTCATATAGCAGCGTTTTTCATTCTGTATTGGTCCATCGATATCAAACTTTGAGCCATACAAGACAATTGAGTAGACCAAGTACCTCACTTTTCTGGCAGATGCGGGGCGAGAGGGAATTATATTTCCGCCTTTTTAAAAATATTTAAACTGTGACGGTATATTTTATCTCACGGAAGCTATACTGAAAATAATGAATCCCCGCTCAATAATGGTGTCTTCTATGGCGTCGTCTGCGGTTATATGAGGCCCTTATTGAGCTACTTTTTTTTGGCAAAACATTTGTTTTACAAACATCTACTGCAGCAGGCTGTCCGGAATTTACAAAATACATATTCTGTGCATGGAGGGGATTTTGTAAGTCTTCTACTGGCAGAGACTTCTTGACGTAGGCCCATACATTAAGCACGTGACCCACCAACGACAATGACCTGCCTTTGTTTGAAGAGAATCATAACGATGCATAAAGAGTGTCTGTCACTAGCAGCAGAAGCCACTGTCAAATTTGTCATCAAAGAGAAACATTCAGTATCGAGAAGGCAGTTTGCAATGTTAAGAGATCACATATATAGGCCTATGAATTATCTTGTTTACAATAAAAACAACCGGAGTCTAAGTCAAATCGGGGGGTTACGCAGTATTTTCATTTTGCGGTGTTCATGACTTTGAAGTTGGTTCTTTAAAACATGGAAGGCTGAAAACCTTCCGAAGTTGTCATCGCTCCTCCCTCCGAAGCATTACTCTCCGACCCGAAACGCCACGGAGTCAACACTCAAGGACCCTCCTCAACTTTGACAACGGTGACATGTTGAGAGCAGGGAGGCTCAGTGGTAGCGTTCCCTGGTTAGCCTGTAGACAGTTGCTGCAGCAACTCCCTTTTAAAGAAGCTCATTTAGTTGTTTCGTGACATTCACTATATTTTCCTAAACAGGCCCGTATGCAGCTTTTCCAATGAGGGGGTTCGATTTTACCACAAGTGGGACATTTTACCCAACAATCATGACCAACTAATTAAAACTCTTTGTTTGTGTTGCTAACGTAGGCCTACTATCATAGGCTGAGCGGAACTCCAGATCTTGTGGGGGGGGGGGGGGGGGAAGGGTTCGTCCGAACCTCCTGAACCCCCCTCCCCCCTGGATACGGGCCTGCTAAATCTGTCAAGTTTCCTTCACATGCTAATGTCAAATGTTCAAAATAAAAGGATCTCAATGTTTCACATTCTAAGGGAAATTAATGAGTGAGTAATTACTTTTAAATTTATTTTTTTTTGGGGGGGGGGGGGAATTTCTGACCAGATACTTTTCATTTTTTCACTTTATTCACATGCATGCCACCAGTAGAAGTAACGGTGAAAAATTCAAACATTTTGACAGTTTTAGTAACTATCGGATGTGAAACTTGACTATGCTAAGTGTGAGTATTGTCATGTATTTACATCTTTTTAAATCACCACAGTCCTATTGATATCAACTCAATGAACCCCTTTAACAGAAAAGCAAATGACTATCTTTAAGTTTATCTCCGTCACGGCTTCCTCATTGTAACATTGAGAGAATGGCAGCTCGAAAGTTGCTTACATACACCGTGCACTGTCACTGTTTTAAACAGTCGTCCATGTAACAGACAGACGTAATTTGCATAAATATAACAACATTCACATGCTGAGAACGTAAGCACGTGTTCACTTTCCTTTTTTATAATATTGAAATCTTCCATTATTCCTGATTACTAATTGAAGCGAAAATAAGATTCTCTTTGATTCCAGAAGTACAACAGAAAATAGTGTAAACGTTAGAAAACTCCAAAATCTTTCGCCTTTTATGAATTGTACAATCGTCTTCCTAGGAATTTCGCGGAAATACTGCCTATAGTATGGTTAGTGGTCTTAGTTCTCAATTTGTACACTCAAACGCCAAAGGTATAGGTTGTGCCAAAAGTTTTTTTCACTCATCAACAACGTAATGAAAGTTGATACAAAATGAAAACATTCATTAAATTTAATTCATTTGAAATTGTCCAGATAATGTTCGTCGGTTCCTAGAGGTCTAAAAACCTTCATTGTTTATCACCATCGGCACCACCATCTCTAAGGGATAACAGTCAAGCACAGTGCTGCGCTTTACATTTTAACGTACCCCACAGCAAAATTCTCTCTTCCGTCATGCAATAAAAAGAATCTAGGCATATACAGAAATGTCACGTGACGTGCATCTAAAAGTGGGCTTGCTCCATTCAAATTTGCATAGTGTAAACCTGGATGGAAATCCGTTGTAATTGTGTTTCTATCTATTACCGAATTTGAGATATGGCTTTTCGTAGTCCGACGAAAATGCAAATATGCATGATGAGTGTTGGAGTGTGCAAAGTGTCGCTATTTCTTTTTATTGTCTCTTAATTACATATTTACTGGGTTTCGCATTGGTAGTGTAAGTGATATCAATATCTGAAAAGAAGAAAATACATGCCGCAAGACAAAACCCTCTGGGCAGATAAAATTCTCAATTGTCCTTGAAATAAACTAACATTACGTAAACAAAGGGACTACGAAGAACCGAGGCGTTGTCCTTGAAATGATTCGCCAAATGTCAGAATGAAGGAATGAATTGATGAATTTAAGTCAAATGATTAGCATGATTAGCCTTCACTTTCCTTCCCTTCATTTTTTGCTGAAAATTCAAAACAGATTTTTTTTTCTTTGTGTCCAAAAAGTATACATTATACTCACTCTTTTTTTTTTACCACATTACAAAAACGGTACAACACATAATCAAGGAAGAGACCAGTGGTATGTACCGCAGAAGAAAAAAAAAAAAGAGAGTGAGAATTATGTTCTCTTAGTTCTCTTTTCAAACCAGGAAGACAAAATTTGGAATGAAAAAGGGAAATAAAAAGCATACCGATGTCCCAAAATTTCCTTTAAAAAGAGAGAAAAAAGAGAGAGGGAAAAAATTCTTAAAAAATATCAGTAATGGGAATTTATTACGGGTTGCAGAGTGATCTTCCCTTCAGGGGTTTTGACGTCGTTGTTTGGGGAACTTTTTGGCACGCGCGAGCCTCACTGAACTTTGTGCCGCTGATCTACGTAAAATACTACCCCTCCAGGGTTCGAAACTGTTATTTTTTGGTTTTCATATATTTTTTTCCTCTCTTTTCGATTCTTAATTCCTCTCCTATTCGACCCCATCAGCTTATAAGGAACGGTATCCACGAGCTTGAATAGGTTTAACTCTTGTATATACGGTTTACACGCGATGTGTACAATGAAGTAGGTAGGGTAACTTTAATCTTTGTGTAGCTATACCTCCCAAAGGATTTTATTAGACCAGAAAAAGGAGATTTAATCCCTTTTTGAGTGAACTTAGGATCGATTTACAAATAATTCCAAACGAAACGAAAACAGATTAAAATTGAAATCTCTTTGAAAGTCCTCTTTCTCGGTATCTTTACTTCTTATATATATATATATATATATATATATATATATATATATATATATATATATATATATATATAGATATATATAGATATATATATATATATATATATATATACATGTATACATATATATATATATATATACATATCTAATATATATATATCTATATATATATATATATATATATATATATATATATATATATATATATATATATATATATATATATATATACATTTATTTATAGGCATGACGATGTCAATGATGCATGGTGATTAAACCTGGAATATGAAATAAAAACTTTTCAGCTGAAAATCAAATTCCGCGGAATATGTCATAGCTACTACAAAAAAACCCCTCTAAGCCCCATTTTTGCATATGTTAAAATGTCAAATCCATAGCGGTGATTGACCGCTATTCTTTCTTGGAGAGTAGGAATTATGTAGGGCCAACAAAAAATGTTGAGACAATTGTCATATTCTAATGCCTGAAAGGTGACCGTATAGTTCTCTTTCAGATTTTGTGACAGGTGGTCTTTTCTCCTACTTTTTTTCACCCCGAAACACTGACGAAGAACAAAGGTAGATGATCAAGCCATTGCTAGTACAACTCATATTCCCGCTTTAAGATATGTTGATGGTAACGATGATAATAATTACGACGACGACGACGATGATGATAACGATGATGACGATGACGACGAAGATGACGATGAATGCGAAGACGATGATGACGACGATGGGGATGATTGAAAATGGCCCCTGCTTGCAAACTGATCTGCGCTTCCTTACGTCACATATCGGTCTGTTCTCGGTTTAGCTCATGTGTAGTGTAAACATGGTTGGCATGCCACTGAATGTTATCTTCGAGATCACAGTCAGTCTGCAAAGAGTATGTCTGAGGTAAAAACACCATTATTGTCATTCACGTGACCTGACACGGAGCACTTACACGTGTCATTGGAACACTTGTTTTCTCCATTAAGTTTGGGGAAAGTGCGATGAATTTCATGGTTCCCTTCAATAGAGCAAACGTTTAAAATGCGCTATTTCCCCCATCTCTCAACTCGAGATGGATTTTTATTTTGTGTTTTTTTTTGGCAATCCAGAATCTACCAAGAAAACACGTAGTCATTAGAACAAGCGCCCGAGGGAACGTATACTCAGTCCGGCGATCACCTACACGGAGTTTTCCTTTAGCTATAGCAAGTATTCGAATCCATTAGCATAAATCTAGGCTTGAGCCTCCATAAATAAGACCCCAAACTTGTTTGTTGTTTACATTACATCAAATGTCACCGCTCCGTGGATTACCATCACACGAAACACAGGAATGTGTTTTCTACATTTTCATATAAAAAGGAGACGAATTTTGACACGGTGTTCAATGAACTTCGTCTCCCATACCTAGTGCATGCGCAGTTTGCACTTAGAAAGAAGCCAACTCTTCAGAAACGGGGGCGCTGTGAATTTATATCTTTCGTTCAAGTGGTTGTGAGGTTGGGTTACCTTTTGAATAACTCATCGTTTCACGAAAGTCACATCTTGAAAACCCTTTGTCTTGTTGTATATCATTCAACGTCTCTAATTATCTTTTACATTCCATGAATCACCGTATACCGTATAACCGGAATTTAGACAATAGCTTTGATTCAGTACACTGTTGAATGTAAGTGCCAAACTTTTTTTCGCCGAAGTGGTATGTGTATAAGAAATCGTAAGTGAGACAGCAGAAATGTTCAGTTTGTAAGTTTTTATCTTTGAGAATATCACCAGTGACTCATCAAACAAATTACGAAACTGTCATCCATTGTCACAAAACATTGCATCGTGATGAAGTAAGTTAATCGTGACAAAAGGGACCGAAAAAAATATAACAGCCCTAAAATTCAAACCAAGATAACGTAGTAAATAAACACTGTGTCTCTGGTTTTATTATGTAGTGTCCTAATCGTTGAGGTCGCAAATCAAATACATTCTTTAGAAAATAATCTTAACTTGTCCTTCAGAGAGAATTTTTTTCACTTTTCACAATTTTTCACTTTATGAAGCAACTGGGTAGTCATTTTGGATCCCTGGTATAGTAAAATATCGTACGGATACCGTGGGGGTTAAATGTGAAAACACCAACGGAAAACATAGCTTACTACAATTTTGTCATACAAGTCGGTGCCGGACTCACATCTACAGAAAATTCGACTTTTCGACTGTCTCTTGATGAGACCGAGAGGATCGTTTGTGTAAGTCTTAATCATTTTGTTAGTTTTGTACAAGGTGATTCCCAGCCTTGCTCAGAGCAGGGAGTTGCCTCAGACACACTGCTCTTGACTTGGATTTAGCACCGTGACCACGGGCACATGAGTGGCCTTACCACTCCCAGATTCAACATCCGTCCACTACGTTTCTTATTCCAGTAATTAATGCGTGCTTCTACGAGGATCTCGAGTCGCTTGGTCGGCGATTCTTTGCTGATCTCGGTCCTGTGTTATGCATGAACCAACTCCCTTTTTAATGCACATCAAATATGCACCCCGTCATCATTTTCAAGAATAGACTCGCTCTCCGAACTATATCCAGTCTTTCTGTCATCCTTAGTATCCTCTTAGGCTCTCAGCCACATCTCTCATCAACTTATCCTCGTTTACTCAGCTACATATTCACTGTCTTCCAACCGCGTCATCTTCTTTCTATCAGCAATATATCTTCTTTCTCTCGACTGCACATCCTCTTTCTGCCATGCACTTAAAGGGAAATAAGCCGTTTGTTTCACAGCAAACAAACAAATTTTAAAAACCAATGTTTGTTAATATAGAATGTTAGGTTATTCAAAGTAAGGAGGGGAAGTAGCCGTCTTTTCAAGAATTTAGTTTCTCACAGATAGAACTTCAGTTATTCGTTGTTGAACGACAATTAATTTGTTCCCCCAAACTTTTCAAAATTCAAATGATGTATCTTCCGTTACTCAACTCATGCATAGTGTTTTGAGGAGCTGAAGCTGTTGCAGATGTTTAGTGATGAGACTGGATGGTTTGACAATGATTAAGGCTATATTCTTTGTATGCCATGTTGCTATATTCTAAACGCCCTATTTCCCTTTAAATCTACCCTCTCTCAGCTACATATCCTCTATATCAAAGTCTTTCTGTCAGCAATATATCCTCTTTCATTCAACTACATATCGTCTGTCTCATATATCGTCTTTCTCACCTAAATAAACTTTTTCTCTCAGCCACACATCCTCTTTCTGACAGTCTTTTCATCAGCAGTGTATCCTCTTTCTCTCATCTACATATCCTCTTTCTCTCAGCTACGTCTGATAACCTTTCCCTCAACTGCATATCCTCATCATTTTAGTTTTTCTCTCAGCAACATATCCTCTTTCTCTCAACTACAGATCCTGTCTGTAAACTACTTCTGCTATTCTCTTTTTCTCAACTAAATAAATCCTTTCTCTTAACTATAAATATCGTCTTTCTCTCACTTACATCTCCTTTCTGTCCACTACATATCCTCTTTATCCCTGTTTTTCTATCAGCAGTATATCCTCTTCCTCTCAAACATGTATCCTCTTTCTGCCAGCTACATATCCTCTAACCCTTAGCTATACATCCTCTTTCTCTCAGTTATATATTTTCTTTCCGTTCAACTGTTTTTTTTCTCTCTCATATCCTTCTTTAAAGTATCGTTATGCAGTAGGCCAAAGAGTCCATACCCACGAAGTAGTTCCGCGCAGCAGACATGATGGCTGGTTGCCATGGTGACAAGACGTAGAGAAGCTCCAAATGTCAGGCAAAGTCATTACGGGATGTTGGAAACGAATGACCTCCGTATGAATTTTAAACCAAAGACATACTTAAAACTTGTATTTGGAGTCAACTAGGCTTACCCGGTGGCGACCAATTTTTGCCCACGACCATCAGGAAGCAGCATCCCCCTGCCTGCGACAACTAAGTAAACCCGCTTTCGTTAGTATAAACTAAAAGACAGACATTTACGTTTTTGTAAAAGCATATCGTAAAAGCGTATCTAAGGAGTTACGATTTTACTTTCGTACCATGTTGTTTCCATTTGCTGTTGGATGTTCTCCGATTAGAGTTGTTGAAATACATAACGAGTCACCCTGTCAGTATTAATGTAAACAAAGAATGCCAGAAGAAAACCAAACTTTGATTCGTAAATGACGACCGTTTTAGCCTGGAATCATGTCGGCCAAATGTCACAAACTTAATGTGCTAGATAATTGAACACAAAATGGTCACTAATGGTCCTGGTACATGCACCGTATCACGTCTCACTTTGGCATTCTTTGTCCAGTATTGTGAGTTTCGTCAGTCGATATATATATAGGCCTACTTGTCGTACGATAACGGCTTTTTCGAATAATTGACCTGGCCAAATAAAACGCTGTTTGGGAAAGACCTGAGACCCCGGAGAAGTCTGAAGAAAAACGGACAAAAAGGACAGAAAATCTAAAGAAACTCTGAGAAATATCACAGACGACCAATTCGAGTGGTAGATTGAGCAGGGGGATTTATGAAAGGATGGGATAGATGAGGTAGTTAGAAGCATTGTTAAGGGTTACCGGCACGCTAAATCAACATAGAGCAGGCTGGAAGGAGTATAGGTGATATAGTTGTGTGTAGACAGGTCGGTAACTGACAGCGAGGAGCGAGTCAAATGTTGCATCAACAAATCTCATCCACTCAACCAACTTGGAAGTCGCTTGTGATTCGTGAAGTTTCCCAAGCCCGTTCGTATGAAAATAGGAAGCCGAAGTTCCTCGACATCACAACCCAGTATATATAATTATGTTCATTGCTAGGATTTCTACAAGGATTTTTTCCACAAGGATTTTTTTCATGCTAAAAATGAGTTAAGGAGTTCTGTATAGGATACTTATACGTGTCAAAATCATTTTAAGGAGTGTAATACAGCTAAAATCAGTCGATTGCAATGATTAGGAATCTTACATGATAGGAAGAAATCAAAAGAAATCACACTTTTCAAGCTTAACTTTGGCTGCCGGTAAAGTTTCCTATTACCTGCCAAGTTTGACATTCGCTGGTGTAGGGTAAAAAGGCGGGTGGGGGAGGGGGGGGGGGGGGCGTTGATAGCATAGCTTGTGGGTGCAGTGAATTGGAAGAGAGGAACAAGTAAGGAAAGAAGGGGTCACATTTCTTTGAAAGGACTCCACATGGGACTTGCTAATTGGAATTGCTTTAAAAAAAAAGAAAGACAGAAAAAAAGCCACACATAGTTGTGTTTATCTTTGCTTTCACGCGGTTTGTAATTCACTGTTTTCGTCTTCAGATTAAACATATTTTCATTGCTTGCATTGGACCAGTAGTCTTTTGTGTCAAGCCCCGCCCCGTCCTTTAATACGAATAAATCAGAATTCTCATGGCAAGTATGTATTGCTGTCACTTCTAAACAATTTGTTGCTGTTGTTGACTGTTTTGGCGGGGAAAAGAATAGAGAAGGGGTGGGGGTTTGTTTTCGAAATATATCCATTGGTCTATACAAATACGTCTGCGAGGGGGGGGGGGACTGTTTACTTTGAAGGCCATTTTCTGGTACCCCAAATCTGCTAGAAACCTGCACCACCGATTGAGCACCGATTAGACCGAAACTGAAGTAAGTGACCCTAGTCACGAATTTCTCTGGCACGCGAGCGATAACGGGTCAGCAAGAAGAACTTTTAACCCCACCTTGATTTTTACTGTACCCATCGGACAGACGACAGTGTAAAATTATGAATGGCGGGTTCTTCAACTTTTATTTTTATTTTTTCCTCCTCCACGTGAGTCGAAGAACAGCGTTAGACGGTACGCTCGACTTGTGGGCGGGATTTAATACCTCGAATTAAAACTCTGAAGTTTTCGAAACCAACTCTTTTCTTGACGAAACGCAGACGTGTTGATCTGCCTCTTTTTTTTTGGTGGATTTTACGGGATTCGAGAGATAAATGAACCGTGAAAAGTTGTTAGCAATCAATCAATGAATACTCAAGCGGAGAAGGGAAAGGTCTTCGTGACCGAACAGTATTACTTATATTAAATAGCTCCATGATATAAGCAAGCCAACTCAGTCAGCCAGCAGGGTATTATAAATACAGAATGTACTTAATGGCCTTCCATGGGAATAGACTATCAAAGTTTTTTTTGGTTGTTGTCCTGAATAGCTTTTTCTGTCGTATCTTTTGAAGAAAAAAAAAAGGAAAAACGACAAAAAAGGAATATGAAGTAAAATCTACAATAGTCATACATAAGGCCTGTTCGTCATCCTTACCATAACTGTTGATAAACAAGGCCGCCATCATTTGAAATTACATCGTAAAAGATGCTAGGTCTTTTAACTTTGTAATTGGTGGGAATTGCTTTCCTTCAAAATCTGAAAACGTAATCACTACACTTGCAATAGTTTCGCGACGCAATACACTGCCTTCTATCTGAGGAGATACACTTGAAATTCAAACAACTGCATTCACAAATTTAGTTCAATGTCCCTAGATTTTGGGTATGAAAGCCCCTCGGCTGATATCAACTGAAACCGCGAAGCTTTAATAAATGAACGTGCAAAATTGCGGGGCAGTGGCGTACCAACATGATTTTGAGTTGGGGGAGGGGGCAAACATTGGATGAGAAGCAAATTGATGCCCATCAAGCGGCAACCGATCACAAAGGGTAAGCAATGCAGCATGTGGTATGGGGTCCTGTCTCATCTTATAGGCCTACTTAGCATTAAAAAAATTACAGTCGGATTTGGGCGAATTTTTTGGGTGGGAGGGGGTGTCCCCCCTTCCGCCGTACTGGGTGAACTTTCCCCTTCTCTCCCCTCCGATTCATACGCCTGTGTTTCGTGGTGAGTTGGGGGAGTGCAACAAATCTACCACGCGTCCTTTTGTAACCTAAAGAAATATGACATAATGTGGTGTAGACACGCTCGAGAGGCAAAGATGTCTTGGCTGAAGGGATGATAAATTGAGATGGAATGTCGGGTGAGAGAGGAAGGGTGAGAAATGGGGGGGGGGGGAAGGGGGCAAAGAGAAGAGGAAGCATAATGGGCTAGATGTAGAAGTGTGACATCCCATGAAGCAATTCAAGGCGTTGTGCAGGTTAGGATTGCAATAGAAAAGTTAGGATGGTTATATTAACATCCAAGTACGGGAAGTAAATTAACGGACCAGAATAAGGTGAATAATAGTGTAGGAACCCTTTTCTTAGCTCGTTGTATTGAAACACCAACTATTCATCTTATTGCTTATTGTAGATTTATATTTTATAAAGCCGCAAGATTGTCAACACAGATTTACACGATGCGGGTTCCAAGCAGTGAACAAGACATAAATGAGCAGCGACTAACTCTGGTTTTGCTATTGCCAGCTTCTGTACAATTTTTTTAACATCTTCACCAACCATATAAGGTAAAAAGTGGTTCTTTGAGTCGGTTGGTAACTTGGTATACCCTCCCTGAAAACTCACCGGCATCAACAGTGTTGTTACGATATATTCTGGAGAACCTGAAGGTAACAACCGTAGCATTCCTCTATACATATATTTGTCTCCCTCGACGATTTTTCTTTTGTTGTATTTTAATGTTTACCCATTTCGCGGGTGACATCGTATTCCTATGCTTGAAGTCGAAAAGAAAAAAACATAAAAAAAGAAAGAATTTCATATTTTGATAACTAAAATATGGTCACTTTCCTTTAGAGAAGAAGCAAAGAAGATGTTCTTCCCGCTCACCATCTATCTAAAACTAACTTCCTAAAGAAACAATAACCCCCCAAACGCAGAGCTATCCGGACTTAAACTTTTAAAGGCATCTAAACTTTTACGACACCAGAGGTTTTTTTTTTTAAATCTTCTGTCATCTGTTTTTTCCCCCTTTCTCTCGTGTGGCTTCTTCCAATAATCCAACAACGATGCATCTCGATGTCAGGACCCCCTCACACTTTTATCCTTTTTTTTTTTTTTCTAGAAACAAAAATATTTGCTGTTTAATTGGCTCGGCGAACGCACGAAGTACGCTCGGCGCGTGTCATAATTAATAGCTTGTAGGTGACCTTCGAGGTCAAGGGTCGACAAAGTATGAAAAAATACGCCACTTCTGAGGGAAACGGGGGGGGGGTCACGGAATCTTCTAAAGGTTTTATTCTCTTTCTCTCTATGCAAAAATGGTAAATAAACGGACCGCAAGCACTCAGTCTTAGTGTTGTATTTGTTATTGTCCTTTATTCTGAGCGTCTGGAAAATCTCTCTCTTTTCTATTCTAGAATACCATTTTCTTTGCTAGCGTTAAGTGTCAAGTAGGCTGACGGTTTCTCGTTAAAGTAGCGAGTTCAAGGGAAGTAAGACGTTTTGTTTTCGGAAAAGTCGTAGGCCTAGTTTTAAAATCAAATATTTATGAACACAGAATGAAAGAGTATTCAAAATCATGGAGGATGGTGGTACTGTTTTCAAGATATAAGTTTCTCACAGATAAAAATTAAGTTATTTCTTGCTCAAGAATAATTTGTTCACCCAAACTTTCTAAAATTCGAATGCTGCATCTTCTGCGACTCATTTTTTTTTTTTGTCGGGGGGGGGGGGAGGTTAAGTAATTGTTGATACTGGTTGGTGAAAGTGAGTGCCGGTTTAACAATAATTAACGTCAACTGTCCTTTTAGGCCACATTGCATGGTGGATTGTCACCTATCTATTTCTCTTGCAGGATCCGCACGATTCCTAGAAGAGGAACGGGAGGGACAACACGCTGGGCTGGTATAAGTGGAATGGGCGCGAACGGCTCGGAGAATGAGCATTTAACTTAAGCCTACTAATTGCAGAAATTGTGATAAGAACCTCCACATTTCCCTGCACAATTAGTGCGGTAGCCGCGACATTTAGACGGGGCTCCCTGACTGTTTGGCGCTGTCCTACGAATTATTCAGTCCACAAGTAACAATTCGTTATTTGTCTTCCATGTCGCAACCCTCAATACCGTTTTGAATGTCCTCCCCTGGTATGTTCTTCTCTTGTATCTTGCCTCTACTCTGCCATGCGCTAATGCAACTTCTCACAGTGAAGCATTGTCCCTGCGTGTCCATTACCTTTTTGTTATTTAAATCTGAAAAGTACACTTGAGGGCTTTTGTCTCTCTGAAAATATTTTTCTAATGCATTCAAAACTGCACCCCAGCCATGCCATGTAAAGTCCAGCCCCCCCCCCCTCCTAATTTGTAACAGTCAACAAAGAGTTCAACTTCTTTTTTTATTCATAATGGCTTTTCATTATTGCTTGATAATTGCGATCAGCTTGGTACCTACAAGAAAAGTCTGCCTAACAGAACCCCCCCCAAAAAAGAAAAAAAAAACATGACTTGCGTCAACCAATGGAGGCTCGATCTCCAGCCTGATTTGCATACCTATTAATTTTTTTTGCAATTAGAACATTTTGGAGATTATGAGTGTTTCCCCACAACTTCCTGGTGGCAAACTAGGACAGCTTAGGTCATAGAGGGCGTGGTGCTAGAATTAGTTTCGAGGATGATTGTTATTTAGACTGGCTATTTGAGCGGGACATGGGGTGCAATTGGTCCAGAAGGTGATGTGCATACAATGTAACAATGTGTATACCTTGTAACTATGCTGATCCTTTGTTATTCAGGTGTTGTAGCCATGTCAGAATTCTAGGTTGGAGGGTAGAAGAAAGGGGCAGGCTCACCGGTGTATGTGATATATTGAAAATTTTCACCCCAAAAATTCTAGGGGGATGCAAAAAATAGGGGGAATTAATACTATTGGTCTGAGGTTATCGCAAAATCCTAACCAACTCAAGAATATAATTCCACATTTTTGACATTTATTAGTCTATCAAAACCTTCCCCCCTCAGAAAACACTCCCCCAACCCCAGTTTACTGCCCTTCCCACCTCAATAAGTATATCAATGCCTCAGTATAGAAATTAATACCGGTGCAGTCTCTAATTACTCATTGAGAACTAAAATTTAATTTTTATTGGTCCCAAATTAAATCGTATGTGAAGTCTGACATCAGTGCCTCAGTCTGACCCCTCTGATACCCCCAGTCTTCCTTTCCCACTTCTCTATGACCCTCTAAATACCTATTGAATCCTTGGGAGGCATTATTCCCAATAAAATCACAGTCGTACATGTTTTTTTCTCAAATAACTGCATATCAGGCATCACAGTTTGACTAACATTCGTATACAATGCTTGTGCAGTTGGAGGTGAAATGGCGTCGAACAACCACGCAGTTGTCGCAACCCTCTCTGTACAGGGACCCTATAAGGTACCAGTCAGTGACACCATCTACTACTCGTGAGAAACAGCTATTTGGGTAGTTAAATAGTCAGCCTCATTCTGGGATGGGACCGGAAGCATGGAGGGGAAAAAAATGATTTTGTTTCTATGCTAAAGGCCAGAAGACATTATTACAGAAGCTATCACCACCCTACATACATGAAAAAGTGTAACAAAAGTGTTTGAGCTCAGAAAGATGAAAGAAAAACAGAATCCCCACCACTTCGTGATTTGGCTATTCATGATTGGCTATAGACTATACCTCAAGCTTTACTGATGCATTTATTTCTGCCTGTTCTTAACGCTCTGAAATTTAGTTCTAGCACCACGCCCTCTAAGGCCTAGCGCGACTTTGATAACAATATCCACACCAAGACAGTGCCCCACCCACAAAGTATTCATCTGTTTTAAACACTAAAGTGCAGCAATTGAAGACATCCTCCACTTGTCCTGGGATGGTAACACTGTGGACACAAATGAGTGAATGAGTCAGCAGAAACATTATGGTATAATATTTTTTATTTGCTGACATAAACATCACATTGCTTTGCAAAACAAAACCATATATAGCCTTTACCATCATTCTCCTGTTCAATATCCTGACATATTATTAAAACATGCGCAAAGTGGATGGTACACACCATTAAAGTATCATTACTATACATTACACACTGTATCTTACTGCACATATTCAAATCGACAGTTGACATAATTTCGAGAACCACGCACCATGCCTGGGTAGGCAACCACTGCCTGCGCCACAAACCGATTCACGTCTCACTGACCTTACCACCTGGCCCGACAGGATGTCATTCTGCAGATGACTCACGCTTTTAATTATCTGGTACAAACAAAGAAGTTCAAATTAGTCTTGAATTCTCTCCCACCCACTCCCCCACCCACTCCCCCACCTTCTTCCCACCCTCTCCCCATCCTCCCCTCCACCCTCTCACCCCGCCATAGATGTACCATATTAGCAATAAACCCACCCAGGACTAATGGTAACAAGTTAAACTGCTTGCAGAATTCAGCAGTACCAGCCCTCTCAAGAAGTTCTACTTGAGTATACATGTAGATCATCAGTTGGTGTAATCTACCGGTAATGGAATACCAGCGTGTAACATTTGCACCACCCATATTATTGTTTGGTTAAAAAAGGAAAATGGTTAAGTTTTGCGTATAAAAGCAATCACGGATGGAAGAAAAATGGCAAAATATGTTCTCTCCCTAGGCGTGGTATCCGCCCCACATCTGCAACGAATGTTTTTGTCATCTCTCAGGGAACTGGTGTATTTTAAGGTCTTTTGTCTGCTCGATACCTAATCACGATGCGACGTAGAAAGGAGGCAACGGATCCGGGATTCATAATTTTGAACAAGATTTACTGATGACCTTCTAACAGGTGAAAGAATGACAAAATAAACTTTTCTGCTGATTGCTTGTACATTTGTACCAGTTCTGAGAAATGTTTGGCGACGATTCTCCATACTAGCACAGCTACACCCCTAAATAATCCTTTGTATGACAGGTTACTTGGACATTTCATTTAACATTAAAAAAGACGGAGAAACCAATGGCAAGATGTAATCTTTTTAAACAAGGGTAGCTTCAGATGCGACAAACTCTAATTTTCCACATTCAATAAAGTATTAACACACATTTTCTTCTCAAAAGAAAGAAAAAGAGAAAAGAATGGTAACTGTCTCATTTTCAGTGTAACCACTTAGTCACTCCTCAATAAAATTTCACATATAGATTTATTTTTATGTTTCAAATGTTTTTATCAACTGCAAATTTGCAATTCGTCTGGTAAACTTCCTCCTCTGGAATGAGAAGCAAATCGATAAAAGATGTCGGCAGGGATACGGTCTTTCTCTACGATGATGATGAGAATGTTAATTGAAAACAGAGAGAGCTTTGAGTCTTGAAAATGGTTTCTACCGGCAGGATACAGACCACACCACCGCCATTACCCTAATTTCACATCCAGAATCTGGGATGGGTTAGTAACGAAGATACCTTGAAAAAAATGCTACAGTGCGGAACTACAGGTAGTTTTGAACTATGGACTTAATTAGTGTCGCAGTTCCACGGTTAGACTGGGAGAGAGGACGAGAAGTGGTCCCATCACCTCAGTTTGAGATTAGTTACCGTAGAAATCACTCAAGAAAAGTAGAAAAACAGAGGAGAAAAAAGAAAGGAACCATATGGGATTCTTACATACTGATTCACACAGTGCTCTTAGCAAATATGGCATCTTGTCCCAGAAGGCTTTGAAAATTTTTAAAACCATTTTGAAAATGTCGCAAGTGCATGAACAAAAATTCCTATCGAGAGAAAGGGTACAATAGCCATAGGGCATGTGGACTCCAGGCATTTCTTTCTCCCCTTGCTTCAAAGTGTAATTCCGATGTGTTATGTCGAAATGTGAAATTCAAATATTTGAGAGGTTACATTGAACCATCAGACGAGTTAAAATGTCAAATACTTTCATTACAACAAAGTCTTTAAAAATAATTGTTCAAACAAAATTCTTGCAAAAAGGGTCAATCTCCATAAAAACATAGGAAACTGCCTTTAAAATTGGTAATCTATTTTTTTTCCCCTAAATGTGACATGATTGCTGTTGCAGAGTGAATGGTGGCATAGCGGATATAATTCACATGAATTCACCGACCCTCTCTAAATCCCAAAGAGTTATATTTAAGGGATGGCTTCAAAATCGAGAGCGAAACTTCACTTCAAACAGTGAGAATGACTCTCCCAAAAAGGTCATTTTTTCTCCTATAGAATGAATACACACTCTTTATTTTGGAGAAATCAATAATCTAGCTCTTTGGGATTTAGGGAGCAAGAGCAAAGATGTCGCAAATTCTCTCTTTCTTAATATTTGGCGCTGCTATCTATAAAAATGTTTGGATTTACTTAAAAGAAAATCATTTTATTTTTAGCCATTTAATTATAGTCAAACATTTCCAACTGCATTAAAGTGAATTCACTTATGACGTAAGTGAATTCATAATAATTCACTGCAACGTAAAGTGAATTCATTGACATGATGACTAGGACTTGATAAATTCTCCCTGAGTCCTTCAAAAGTATCTAGTACAGTACATATTCCTCTGAAACAAGAAATTTGGCTTTGAGCCACTACATTGACAATGGTAGAGATGTAGCAATTCAAGTGAATTTGCTCAAAATATATATGAATTCACTAAGATGATGAAAATACAATGAATTTATCTCCGTCCCTACGGTTACTGTCTTTACATAGATTCAACTTTCATTTCACAAAAGAAAGCTCGATTGTGAAATCTCCTGAATTCACTGACATCATCATTCCTTTCTCATTCCATGAGAAAGGTTTGTCTGTGAGCCCCACAAATTCACATGCATTCACATTCAATACACTCACATACATCCGTGAATTCGCATGATTTCAATGCGTTACCACAGATTGCATCACTGACATTTGGATCGATATCTGACGATAAAAATGTCTGGGGAAAAAAAAAAAAAAAAACGTTTCTAAGTGGCGCTGTTATGTCTTACAGTGAGAGGCTTCAAAAATTTATGAGAATTCACTGAGTTGCATAAAAGTGAATTCTTTAAGAATTCATCGGCATGATAGTGAAGACTTTACAAATCCTCTGTCAGTCCTTGTGACTGATAGGCTGGCGATGTTTACATTCAATTAAAATAATTCGATTCAGTAATTTGAAAAAAAAAAAAAAAAAAAACACTTTCCCCTAAACTACCACACAATACATTATTGAAAACATCACTCCACACAGGACAATTATTTTTCTTGCAGAAACTTTTGATTACTTAACATTGCCAGAGGGAGTAGGGTGGCAAAGTCCCCGAATTACGGAGACAACAACCTAATATGGCAGAATCGCCGACATACCTCTGCCAAAAATAACATTTTTTTCTTCACAGATTTACTTGGAAATTGCATTTTGAAATTGCTACCGCAACAGTTCTAGAATAACATAAACAAGTTTTATTTTTAAAGTTTCTTTTCTTCACCCAAATTCAAAGCTCTCTTTCTTTTGTTGAAATATTGCTAATCCTTTTTCGCTCATAACAAAAGATCAGCGGGAAAAAAGGAGAATGTATGAAAGAAAATAGGCAAGGGCGGATAAAATGACAACATCCACTGGCGAGAATATTTCGAAAGGAAGGCTGTGACTGTATCGCAATTCTAGCTAGCCAAAGACACGTCAGAAAATTTCGTAGTGATGCAAGACCCAACTAAACACCAGGTGGACATCAGTTCCAATTTCAGAAACAATTTTTGATCACTTCAGAAGGAATCCTGAGCCGAAAACACTGGCAATTTTTCTTTTTTCCAGAATTGACGTTAATCTTTTTCGGTAAATGCATTTAGAAGACAAGAATTGTTTGTTTGGGCAATTTTTCCCTTTTTAGTTTTGACACTGTTAATGACAAACTTCTTATAGAATCAATTTCAAGACTTTCCTTGACAAATCTTGTAACTTAAAGAAACACCAGGCAAGAACCAGCAGACTTTGACAGGATATGACATCGGCCAAGGCATGATTTGGACGCTCCAGGAGAGTAGATGTTCACGCTTTTAAAAAAAGATAGGAGGAGCTGCTTCCTTTTGGATGTTGTTCCAAACAGAAACAGGAAACCGTTCTACTATTTGAAATTACTTTTTTTTTTCCGGCTGTTTTCTTTAATTTTTTAAAATATTTTTTTTTTGAGTAAAAAGTACCTCTTTTTCCTCTTTTCAACCCTCAGCTTATTTTCGAACGATGTTTGTCAAATATTGCACTGGGGATGGGCAAAACTGGAAGTTGTTTGACCGTAGATGAGGAAACTTTCTGACGGAGCTGCTGAATTGGTAAATTGTTAAAATTCTGAGCCTAGCCCTGCCTCTGAAAATATGGAATGACATGCCAGATGTCACTACAAAAGGAAATTGTCACCAAAACAGTTTTTCAGTGATGTGTTTTCAAAGTGGGCCCCTACTGCCCCCTGGGGGTATTGGGAAGTCTAAGGTGGGTGCCACAGAGTACATGGGAAGTAAGAGGGGGGGGGGACTGTCATGACACATCAATTTGCTGCAGTTATTCAGGGCAAAAAAAGGCATGCAGTGGGTCTCAAGATGTCTGTGCAAGGGAGTGGTGGTGGAGCAAAGTTTCAGAACCAATGTTTAATGGTCTGCCAACATATCCCGATAAACATTTTTAAAAGGGCGACTGTTAAGGTGGGAAGATAGGGAAGGGGGCAGGTAGTAAGGGCAGTGGTGGCGGAGTCAGCAACAGGGGAAGGGGGGGTAAGAAGGATAGTTGAAAGATGACAAAGGAGGGAGAATAATATTAGTGCAAGGAGCAAGCTGGAGACTAAAGGACAACTTGTAGGCTTCTTGATCTGTGCATGTGGGACATCCATATCTTAAGTTTAATAATAATAGTTTCATAAGTTGAATAATCTCAGTCTTTTTTTAGATTTCAATCTGTGGGAAAAAATTCTCTCACAAACTGAAATAGAGACCTTGAAATCAGAATTACTTGTCAGCACTAAACTTTTCTTATTGCGTGCTAAAATAATTACTTTTAAATTTTTAGCTGATAGCCCCCCCCCTTACCCTTTCACCAAAACTTCCCATGACAACCCAGCCATCTTATGCTTCACTTGCCTAGTGTCTTCAGAACGCCACCAAACTTTACAAGAAGATTTTCAGTTCTTACTTGCACCGAAGACAAGATATGGACTTGATCATCCTGTGTCTTGGCCATATCATTCTGCTACGGTTTAGGACAAATCTAATTTTTTCTGACAGCTTATTAAATATTTGTTCAACATCACTGCAAGAGTTCTCCACATGGTGCGTTCCACCACACTGACTCCAGAAGAGCCCGCACCTCCAGAACTCGGGAATTCCACACTGCATCCTCTCTCTCCTGGTTCTGTACGTCTGAGGTATGCATTGATTTCTCCATGTCATTAACAGTTAACTTCTGTCGTTTTTACTGCCAATTTTGTTGCTTGTTTCAGACCCTAACGTAGGTATTTTATGGATATCTGGGGTTTTCCTCGAAACAATCGGATGCCTGTCTCAGCATGGTCAACCACCGGAGGAGAGTGAGAGGAAACTGGGTCAAAGCTCGCATTAAAGTCAAGACTCTTCTAGTGTTTTGAGCGACAGGCAATGTGGCATACATGGTAGTATATTCTGAACGGTGTGGTCCATGCAGTGTCCACGATGCACCTTTTGACGGGTTGGTCCATTCTGAAGCTTTTTTCCCAAAAGATGCTGCCCACAAAAGTCCTGAGCTTTGACAATAAGTATAGATCCCACTTCTTCGTTTGAGCAGGGACAAGTAATGGCCCCAGAACAATGGACTCGGAGGTGAGGTGGCAGTTGAGCAGATAAGAAGGATTCAAATCCCCCAGGATTTATTTCAGTTTGGACACTGGATTGGCACAGGCCACATTGACTGAATCTATTCTGAGGGTCTTCTTTACTAGAGTCACCTCCCACCATGACCTAGTGAAATGCAAATGGGCTCACAGTCGATAGATCGAACTGCAAGCGTGGACACCGGACAGAATTTGCCGGCACGAATCAGTGCAAAATGCAGCAGTGACAAATTGGACAACTACTGGACAATGGGTTGTGGTTTTGTCCAGTTCTGGATGTGAATGCAGCATCCACATCTGTTGAGTGGAAAGAGGTTTCTACTACAGAGGTCACTAGAGGGGAGGGGTGGAGGAAGTCGATAAATGACTGATTTCCTCGAAGACGATTACAAAGGTGAAATGATTGTCTCGTTTAATTTCTGGTCGCTCTTTGGCACATAATCCTGCCTACTTCACAATTTACTATCATGAGATCGAAGCAGCACGTAACAAACGGTTTATCGATGTTTCGTCGCTACTCGCACAGAGCATTACCATAAAACTTGGTGATGTCAGCGAAGGGTCATCGAGACGAGACTGATGTCACATAAGATTGTAAATATCACCAATCACATTTAAGGTCTCTTTGATTAGATTTTTGTGACGATTTCCATCAGTGAACAGACATGAACAGAAGTTCAAAGGTGGTGTTGCAGTCTTGAGCAATTTGCACCTGCACATCCAAGGATGAAGGTCATACCAGTTTTTGCTTTTCCAGTGAAAACAACTGGTTCAGACTGGTCAACACTTCTTGACCCACCGGTAAAATTTTCACATACACCAACATCACCTCTCAAACAGCCAGGACCTACTTTACGTATCATGTCAAAAGTTTCGACGGCTTCCACTTCTCAAGGAATCGTGTTTGACATTTGACTTCAGATGAGGATATCTTTGACTTCAAATGACCTTTGACTTTTAATAATGTGTATTACATGCTACAAGAATTGAACACAAGGGGGGGGGGGGGGAATCCACCTAAAACTTGCAAAAACCATGAAACAGTGCATATGTCTTGAAATCACAATCCACAATCTTTGAAATGCCAGTCAATCTTCAGCATCAATTGAAACTACATTATTTTGCAAGAATTCTCAGGCAATATGAGCAATAGCTGAGAGAAAAATTGACAGCCCCCTTTGTTGACACCATATAACCTCTCTCCCCCCAATAAAAAAAAAAAAAAAACAATTTGGAACACTTTCTGCATCAAAAATGCTATGACCAGTTAAAAAATAACAGGCTTTGGCAGCAAACTTTCTTCAATGAAGGAGGCTATTACTGTATATTGCAGACTCAACTTTCTGCAGTGCACACTAAATTGAGTTGATTTTTTTTTTGTTACTGGGTGACATCCAATCACATATCACACTTCTTGGCTCACTTTAATCTCAAAGGTTGCCTGGAAATGAAAGTGCACCCCCCCCTTGTTTTGGAGTAAGGGAGAGGGTTCCTCATGGAGGTGACATTTTTCTCTGTTTTGTGGGGATGATGATGATGATGATGACGATGATGATTATGAACTGGTGTTCTGTTCTGAAAGAACCGACTTGCCAGTGTACAGATCTCTCTCGTTTTCATGGAAATCATTGCAAGAGAGAGACATGCCCCAAAGAAGAGAAGTTCAAGGCTCCACAGTCCTGCATGTTATCTGCAAGACACCCAATGTTCCTATACTTTATCTGCATCACACACAGATTAACAGACAGACAGACAGAGGGACCTGGTCTTGGAGTTAAACTACATTTATTTACTGCCAAATTGACTGTTAAACTTGTTTTTACTGTGGGCGTTATGTCAGTTCGAATTGAAAAGAATGTTTGCTGGGGATAGCTGCTGGCAAAAGCCAGGGTTTAAAGGGAGTTGAGGGATTTCATGGCAGACAGACCGACCTCTCGCGGATCTGTATCAATTTAATTTGAGGACTAGCAAATCACGGATTATTCTCTTTGGAGAATTGAATACAGCAAAACTAATTTCAGTTCTTCTTTTATGATGCTACTGTGGAGGGTAAGCTGACCACTCTGGTGAGGGAAGAGGACAAGGCTACAGGGATTGCAATGAGAGGGTAATGAACAGAGCAAAGTAAAGGTAAAACTAGCACAGAAGTAACAGAAGGAGAAACGTTTGTAATTGGAAGACTGATTATCGTCATTATTGCTGGGGGGGATGGTGGTGAAGGGATCAGATCCTGGTAAATCCAGATGTTTCATGTATGACTAAATCAGGCTTGACATGTGCAGTTACCCTGTTAGATCACAATTGAGGAAAGTGGTTAGTCATAACAATAATAACATGACAGGCAAAAAAGTATTTGGTAAGGTACAAAGAGCAAAAAGGAAAGCTGGAATCCTTGTAGTGCTAGTGATAAAGAGACCGATGGAAAAGCACAGGTAGTGGGAAAGTTATGACCAGTGTGAGAGATGGAAGTGGGTGGGTGGAGGGGTTGGTGGAGAGTGCAGGGGTATACTCTACTAGCAGTTCATTAAGTAGATGTTCTGGACTGTTTTCCAAAAAAAGGGAAACAAGAGCATGCACACACATAGATACACACACACACACACAAAAACAAGAAAACATCATTATGCTGACATTTCCACAGATTCAGGTTGGGTGAAGGTGAAAGCAACACTTGCAAGCTTCAAGGAGAGCATTGTCGAATGAATTTTTTGCTAATGCTTCACAAAGACAACCGCAAAGTCATCCACATAAAACTGTACATACATATCATATGAACCAATCAGAGTAAAGCAGTAAAATCTGAATATGCACATGGAGATATGACAGCGTGCCATTTACACAATTGGCTGATCATGCGCTGTCAAGGTGAACAATGCATGTCACCAAGCGAACATTGTGGGTTGTATTTCACGTGAACTGGCTTGCAATGTTGCTACATAGGTCCCATTACATAACATGAAGCCTATCCTTATGGCCTACAAGCAACTGATGCTGTGGTTCCATTTAAACGAGCACTGACACATGGAGAGTGTGTGCACAGTTGCCTGTGGATGTCTAGCTGGCTCACCTCCCCCCCCTTTTTCACAAAATAAAGTCTCTTGACTGTCCAGAATATATTTCAGAGTGTCAGTCAAGCAGCGGGTTAAAGTACTTTGTTGTAAGATCTTATTGTTTGATACAAACTGAGAGCAAAGGATGTGAACTCATACAAGGATTTTCAACCGTCTAATGTTTCCGGAATAGGGATGATGCCAAACTTTGCGAGTTATGTCGAAGGTGATGCAATACTGCCAAATCCATGGCACAATCCTATACTTAAAGAGGCTCATTGAGTAGATTTGTGAAATTCACTCAATTTTTCTAAACCGGTCAAGTTTCCTTCACATACTAATGACAAACAGTCAAACTAAAAGGATCCCAAAGTTTTACATACGTTGGAACATTAATGAGTGAGTAACCAACGATTAAATTTGGTTTTTGAAACTTTGTGACCGGACATTTTCACATTAGTACATTCACATGCACACAATCAAAGCAAGTAACGGTCAAAAATTCGAAAAAATTGACAGTTTTCATATAACTATTGGATGCGAAACTTGATTAATTATGCTGATTGTGAGTATTGTCGTGTGTTTGTATACTTCAAAGTCACCGCAATCTTTACTCATATCAACTCAATGAGCCCCTTTTAAGACATTTCTGCAATGCAAAGAGAAATTAACCGGAAGCAGATTGAGGAGAATGAGAGAAAAGAAAGTAATAAGAACAAAATTTTTTTGGGACATACCACCCCGGGCTCCAAACAGTATTTAAGTCCTCTAACTGCTTGAATTTCGCAGGAATGTGATTTTAAGCTGGCTGGTTGATGCATGCAATCATTTATTGTGATCTACTGCGGTCAAAGGTCAATCTGGGATACTTAACTGGTCACACATGATCAATTGATTCACTCATCCACTCATTCGCTCCTTACAGTCCAGTCTTCACCTTCCGGCCACGGTCTGCAGATTTTATCTCCCTGTCACCATCTCCCTGACATCAAACCTTCTCCTTCTGCAGAGCAGCGATGAATTCTTCCAACTTTTCTTGAATGTGCCTTACTTTCTCTGGAAGAGAAAAAAAACAAAACAGATGAAAGAAAATGTGAATGGACGCTAGGAGCTTTGACCGAGATAAGCAGCCTCTCAGCTGACAGAAGAGGCGGTATCAATTCCAAACGTTCCGGAAGTGCGACTCTCTTTTTTTTTCAAAAAGGTTTTGAGATGTGTTGTTTGTGACTTCGAGGAACTCAAAATCGATTAGAATTCAAGTTGTCATGTCAGATTCCACCCATGAACTTTGTGAGATTTGTGTTCATCACACTCGACCTGGAGAAACACAGCACAGAAAAGAATCTAAAGTCTATCTCCTTTACAACCTAAGCCTACGGTAACAATAATGGAAGGTGACTGCAAACATGAACATTACTGCCAGATGCAAAGTAAGCCACCAGATAAACTCAGATAACCTGTTCTGTCACACATTGGGTATCAAGGTTAGCTCTCTGAGGGTATGAATCCACTGCAGAGTTCTTTGGTGGTGTTCTAGAAACCAATCGATAGATCGCTCACTGAAATCCACATGTTTTAATCCATTTATCTAGATATCCTTACAGTTATAGTGCACACCTATCTCTGCACAGCTACTGCACTCTACTTTTTTAATCTTCTACATGTGGGACTTTTTCAATTGGTGATTGAAGCAGGACACTGATCAAGTTGGGCTCTACTACATAGATAGTGTGAAAAGTCATCATGCAGCTCTAGTATATAGAAGTAGGAAGAGGCACAAATAGTTAGGGGGGGATTGGTAAGTACGGGAGCAAAGTCATCAGAACTAAATGTTCCACCTGTACTAATAGAGCTCTCTGAATGACAAAGAAAAATTCAGCATATACCTGTTGTCACATGATATCTGGCAAAAGGAAACACTAAACTTAGACACATGATCAGTTTCATGACTGAATTTTGCTTCAAAATTATCTTCCTTAACTTTGGAGAGGAAACACCTATCAAGAAATCCATCTATAACTCTTTTTTATCACGCTTGACCTAAGTCCACTCTAGAGAACAGCTTGGACGAATTCGGAGAATAAGCTAATCAGGGAAAGCCTAGGCAGGAATCAATCTTAACCATTGACAGTCCTGACTGATTTCTGGTGTGATTTTATTCTGTCTCATAAATCTAGGCCATGATCATCACTATGTGGAATGTCAAATAATAAACTATTTCATGAAGTCCCAGGTCAGAGGCTGCAGATTCCATGTTTGGAATGTCGTTGTCCCACAGAGGGAGGGTTAACAGTGATTGCCTGACTGTGTCATCTATGTTTGGTTTGTAGTTCCACAAGTGCTGACAATGCTCTCAACTATGAATTATTTTGCAGCTCTTCCATTTCAAACTAAAAAAAAAAAAATTCTTTCAATTCCATCCATGTGAACCATGGGGACATGGTGGATTCAGAAACAAGTCAACATCGAGGTTACATTAAGCATACATTTGCACTTTCTTTTTCAATTTGATTGTAAATGTCCCCCAGATGTACTATTCTCCTTAAAGCAATTCGTGGTGGCAATTAGTAAAATTCACTAAGGTTTTATGCCTATTATTTTTAAGTTTCTTCAAATACGGTTCTAACTTACAAATGGCCCAAACTAAGTTCATCAGCCCATCCTGCATGCAAAAGAAACATTCAAACGAACGTGTAAACAACGATTCGGTTTTCAAAAGGTTTGACCAGACACTCTTTCAAATTACTATTTACCATATGCACTCTACTGTTGCGAGCCACGGTGCAAAAAAAGGAACTGTTGCCGTCGTTTGGAAGTCAAGTGGAAGTAGGACTTGACTTATTGTGATAATAATCGGCATTCTCATTTTACTGTTTTCCTTCATTTTCGAATTTATCAATTCTTCTCAGTGGGTGCTTTGCTCCAGAGAAAGAAGGAGAGCAAAATCGACTACGTAAACCACATATTCTTTATCTGTACCACTCAGGATTCACTTTGATAGCTCATGAATATTCAGCATTTTTACAAGACAGTGTACAAAACAGTTTGGAGTGAAGGAATCTTTCAAGAACTCTAACCTTAACGTTAAAAAAAAAAAAAAAATGAAGCTCATGCTGAAATTTTTAAGTGTAACACAATCAAAGTAAAACTTTTCAGTGGCACAGAATGAGGTTTAGAAACCTTTCAAAATTAAATTGGGTGGCTTAGAGGCAGCTCCTTTTTTTCCTTGCTTGCTGTCAAAAGAAAAGAGACAGAGAGAGGGAAAAAAAAAATAGTTATTCGTGAAAAAGGAAAGAATCCAGGAGGATGGAGGGCGGAAAGAAGTTTATTGGAACACTTTTTATTTGTCAGTGAGGGCACACACCCCAGCTCATCACCCCAGGGACATAAACAACCACTCTCTCAATGTAAGCACTCCCATGGCAAAATCGGTCTCCCCAGAAAAGTTCCGGCACAACAAAAGTGGAGACCTTCAGAGGAGGAGAACCTACGTCCGTCCGTGCGTTCGTTACTCCCGGACGGACCACTGTGAGGAACAACCTCGGATTCAACTCTCGATATTTACAGGTGTTTCTTCGTCTTCTCCCCCCCAAACACACCCCCTCCAGCCCGTTGCTGTCTCGGCACAATCCCCTTTGATATCTCCTTTCTTTCCCTATTCTTTCCCAGTGACTTTGATGCATTGTGTTCTTTGGACCCCTAGCTTTCAAAAAAATATCTCATATTTTTAACTTGGGGGCAATGCTGGATTACAAAAGTTAGAAAATTGTTACAGGGTTTCGTTTTCTTATTATTCTGTTTTTGGGTTTTATTACAATTGGCTGTCAAGCCTCTAACACCGACACGACCTGTGACCCATAACTTGTGACTCCAGGAGAAATAGCACGTGTTAGGAGCTTCATTTTCACAAAAAGCTTTTGTTGGAGAATTTTTGCTCATTTTTTTCCTTCTCTTATCCACCGTCTTTCCAGACTACCGCAGGGATGTTTCCCACCTTCTGCCATCCAGTTAAGCCATACAGTCGTTACAGTTTTCTCTTCCATTATTTTTGTTAAATGCTATTATCACTGTTTCTTCCCCCCTCGTAGTACGCTATGGGGTGTTGATGTTTTTGGGCCTTGGCATTCATGGATAATTCAATGGAACAAAAAAAGATTAAGAGTGGCATTAAAACAAGACTCTCATAATTTCTTAAGGGTTGTTTTTCCAGGCCTTGGAACGAAATTGGCAACTTTTAGAAGAGCAATTTAGACAAAAGCAAGGAAGGGGAGAAAATAAAAACAACAAAAAAACAGAGGATGAAAAACGAGAGTTCTGGATTTTATGAATTCTGAACATTTTCTTCTACTTCACAGTCATGTTCCAAATGCTGTCTGCACCTCTATGTTTTTACCATTCCTGAAAAATATTTGGTCCGCTGTTTGAAATTTTTGTGGAAGTGGAGAGGAAAACCTTTATCTTGTGTGTGTCATGATCATGTATGTGTGACAGAAGTGAGCCAACAGACAGAGACTGATGAGAGAGGTGATGTCAAATTTGGATGAAACTGAACGCATTTCTTTTTCTCTCTTTTTGTGAAAATGTCTTTGGAGCAGTTTTGCAATTTTTTTTTTCTAATGTATTATAATATTAGGAACAGTGACCTGAGAACCAGAATTGTAGAAACAATCCAATGTCAGGGTAAAGTAGTTGTTCCATGATGGAATGTCAAAGGAGTGGGGTAGTAGGAATAGGAGAGGAGAAGCAGGAGGGAAGGAGTGGGGAATGGGGATAGGGAGAAGAGGGGAAAGTGGAAGAGTGATACTGGAAAGGTCAAATGTATTGACTGCAGAACTGGAGATAATAAAAATTAAAAAAAGTATCTAAATTTAATATGTTGTCAAATACGAATGTAGTCTTTTTACCACAACGAGGATCATATTTAGGGATGCAACGGATAGCCAGTCTGGATGGACTATACGGCTGGAGAGTGAAACAAAATCCAGTTCCTGCCGGATATATTCAAAGTCCAGCCGGACTTTTTCTGACATTCTGTTATAACTGTGCAACCATAGAATGTTCATATAAAATATAAGAGCATAGATCTCTCAAAAGCTGAAATGCAAGACATGAATGGCAAGGTTGAACAACAGCAGCGTAAAACACAATTTATGTAATATGTTGATAGTTTACCTAACTTGTTATGAGGGGTAAAGAGGAGAAAAGTGAACTGACAAGTTTCATTTTGGTGGAAACATGAGGGCAGTGATTTAGCAGTGGGACAGCAGACAGGTGACCCATAACTATGCCCTGGTCTTCCATCAAGAGAATCAAATAAAGCCATGTCAAACTAGTTTACCGCTGTTATTTCCTGCTTTTGAAAGATATCTGTAAAAGGATATAAGGTAACCACATGATTGGGAGGTGGGGTGGGATTCACTTAACCTAGCAAAGACACTGAGTGTTGAAGTAACCCATTTCCCCATTTGTACTTTCGTAGAATGGCTGCAAACTACACAGCATTAGTTTCTCCAAGATTCCATTCAATGGCACTCAAAACAGAGATAACAAGATTCATATCACAGAAAACAGTAGTGAGCTTGACTGTTTAAAGTAATTTGTGAATTAAAAGTTAGTTGTACAGTAATTGAAGCATTAATTGTAGCATAAAAATCCCTGGGCTCTTTGCAAACAAGATGTTGCATTTTGGAACATAGGAACTTAGCACGATTCATATTTTGTAAAAGCATTTGAAGCTCGGTCTGGCCGAATGTTATCCTGCTGGATTTCAGGCAAGATCCAGCTATATCCAGAAAAATGGAAAAAACCTTCATTTCTATACATGATTGCATGAATGGTTACTATGGAAACTGTATGGATACAGTATGTATGGTTACTATGGACACTATGGGTGCTGTATGTATGGATACTCGATCGATCCAGAGGATGAATGCCACCAAGCCTGTACATTGTATCAGACACAGGATTGTCAACTCCACCTTGGCCTTCATTGTGCATTCAGTGTGGATACAAGGGTTACAGTTGACCATATGACCCCTGTCCTTGATTCACCTTACGAAGTAAAAACATGGGAACAAGTCTTTTTTTGGCCACTGTTAGACAGCTTATCCATTGTAGGAAATAAACCCTTTTCAACTCCACTGGTTCAGGTCTTCGGAAGTCATGGACAACAATTGTGGTTTTTGCTCACACTTTCACACTACAGCACAATGCAAGATTAAAAGTCTTGTTTAGATGAAATTGCATGTATTGGTACAAACAGTTCTCAAAAGCCTGGTAATATTTTGTGGGGTAAACCAGGCCGCCAGATGAACTGAAGAGACCTCACACTAAGAGAGTTGACTAAAACCAACGAAAACTGTCTAGGAAGTTACAGAGAGAAAAGCACTAACGGTTCAGATGGGATGAGCTTTTTGCCTACTATGCAATTGCCCAGGTATTAAACCAAGCCACAAGAAACAGGGATCATTATTATACATTGACTGTCTCCCAGAGTTTGTAACCTGATTTCACTTTTGCTCAAAGAGTATCCGTGCCCAATCGTTTATCAAGACAGTTATCCCAAGGCAGCTATTTTCCATGCTTTTGAACTGAAAAACTGCCTGTACAGCAAATCTAAGTAACAGTATTCAGTGGACAACACACACCATGTGTTAAGGCAACAAATTTTGAGTGGTGCAAAAAGATAATTGTTTGGACAACATCCTTAACGTTTCCCCAAAACTTCTCAGTTTGAGAATTAACAAGCTTCGTACTCACCTCATAAAACCTATGCATTACTGTATTGACTTTGGTCTAGCATCTGGCAATTGTGTGTGTGTGTGTATCTGGCCTGTAATCACCAGCCTCTTGGTCTTGCAGCGAAGTCCTAATCTGTTCTGGACTTTCACATTTTTGTAGCGGATACACTTCAGTTTTGATAGCTGTAAATCTACTGCGATAACTTTCACTTTTTTTTCTCTCTCTTGTACTTCTGTTAAATCAGTCTGGTTTCGTAGAAAACGGCATGACTACTTTAGAAATGAAATCAAAACAGCACAATCATGGAAAATGATGTTTCAGCATTTAACCACCTTGGATCTTTCTTTTTGAGAATCGAAAGACAGGATATTATACAAACACAGGGCTGGCAAACAACAGTTTTGCTAATCAAAGACATATCAGGGAGGAATTGACAGAGATAAGTTTTAAGGCACATTTATGGGTGGCTGCCTGAACCCACGGTGAACCGTGAAATGTTGCCTACCGATGGTGTCTCCTGTTGGCCTATACCAACACCTCCAGCAGTCTACGGAGAGATGTTCTCTAAGTGTACAGGCAATTGACTGAGTGCCCTTCTGTCCCATCCATCTCCCGTCATCACCCTTGGCGCTAATATAACCCGACATGGATTGTGAAGGCTACCTGCAGGAATCTGATGGAGGTGCCAAGTTCTTAATGACTTAATCTTCATCAAACACGGTTCCCAGCAATTTTTTTTCTTGTTCTTGTCAAATATTTATCCGTCCATGAATCATATTTGTTTAGTCAAATGAAGCTAATCTCCTCCCAATTATGAACTTTGTGTTACCACACGATACGGCTACCCACAGAGAGCTGACTTGTGGACAGATGTAATCGTGCCCAACAGATTCCTTGCCAGGGAACTGGTCTATTCCAAAACAAATCACCACAAAAACCCAAACTATGAGTTTATTGCATCATGGTGAGGTACAAACTGAGGGTGAAGAGCATGGTACTGGTACTTATTCCATACGTTGCTGATGGTTCATGCATGCTGAAATACTCTGTAGATACATTAATCTTTTATGTTATAAATATACAACAAACTGACGGGTGCAATACAGTATCATCATGACATTCTCATCGAGCAACGGCAGTATCATATTGACACGATTATCACTTTAGATAATCACTGTGATCACCACTACCATCATCACCTCATAATCAAAGTCATCACCACCACCATCATCACCATCACATTCATCATCTTCAACATCATCACCATCACTATCATCAATACCACTACCACCACCATCATCAACATCATCATTAACAACATCATCTTTGCCGCTTCCATCATCATCACCATTATCATCATATCACCATTACCATCATCATCATCATCACCACCACCATCACCACCATCATCATCATCGTTATCAATATCACCACAAGTCTGGTTGGTAGAGCCATGATCTCTTTTACACACATGTTCATACTGGTTTGATTTACAATTTTACGAGTAACATTTTCCCTTTTAAAAATAACACTATGAGCAGCTCAAAATCTCTAAACTAGCATGTTTTCAGTGGTTCAACCTCTTTTGGCTTATGTTGTCCAACCGCATTAAGCTCAACCTCCCCCTAAATCAAATCCAATCAAATCCAGCAGCCACATACACACATCCATACAAACAAGGGACACAGAATTTCAACAAAATTGAAATAGCGCAAACCTTCTACATTCAATCACAACGGTTATAATATTTACAGAAACAAGGATTGAAGTAAACATAAAATCTGTCATGAATCAAATAACCCTGAAAATATTTGAAAATTGATAGTGATTCAAATTTTAACATGTACATCTACATTTCTTTCTTCCCCCATTAAAGATGTTAAAATTATTTGAACAGTAAAATATTTATGGTAGCTTAACTTTCATCAACCCTCTCTTGGAATCTGAATTTTTCACATCAAAGGCAATCTCCAAATTGCCGCCTCAAACCGAAAATGCGGACTTTGGAAAGCATTGACAGTTGCAGTACAAATATTTTGTAACTAATTTCAGGAGGAATGCTAGGGCATAATATGATCCCTGACAGAATGACAGCCCATTTTCTTTTGCTAATTCCCAAGATGGAGACAGGATTCTGAACTTCAAAGTCATTCCCTTCTGCAGGGCTATCAACGGAGCAGCCCATTCACCACTAATTTGAAGAATGCAAATATTGGCTGACCTAAGAGTGACTTGAGAGTTCCAATTGTTGGCTGAATGCTTAGTAGCTGGCAGTTTGAAAATGACCTTCCATGATGAGTGAAAAGATGAGGGGGGGGGGGGGGGGTGAGGGAGGAGGGCTTGATTGTGTCATGGGTTGCTACAACATTAGTGTTTTCATCGATTCCTGAAAAATCTGAACCGAGGAAATGTTTCTTCATACCAGTGGCGTACCTGAAGAAAATGCAGACTGTATTGTTAACATTAAGGCATTTTCACAGTGCTGTTCATCAAATTTGTGCAGAGGGAATACTAGTAGTTTACTGTACCCACCTACACCTACTCATTAACAGTGGGATGATAATTCTCAACAGGTGTCAAATTATCATGATTATACAGATCAAGAGTATGACGGTATCATTCACAGGCTTACAAGACAGTAGTTTTCATCAATACCTCAAAGGCAGTTTAACTCATCACCCCAAGCTACATTTTTGCCGGGGGTGGGGGTGGAGAGAGAAATTGTCGATTGGTTCTGCTCATTGATTGAGAGCAAATTGGAAAGATGTAGCTCATATTTATTTTGCGGCTTACACAGGGACTCACTATTTTGATTTATGTGGATGAGTTTTCAGCTGTGGGGGGAGGGGGAGGGGGACTAGAAAGTAAGTGGCTGGGAGAACCAGAACTGTCTGGGGCAATGAGTCTCTGTCTTAAAAATCACAACCTGGCACCACTGCTGATGATGCTTTCAGTATGATCCTTTCCAAATTTATTCATCCTCACAAACTTGACTACCATCCTCCATCCACTTCTTCTGTAGTGTTTGACAAAAATGTACTAATAGAATAGATGATCGTTCTTCTTTTCGTTCTGGTTGTACCAAGTCAAAAAGGTAGGATATAGTAGGCTAATGTAGGATATTTAAGGAAAAATAGGAGACGTAGAAGGTGGGGGACAAAAAAGTAGAAGAGAGTGGGGAAAGAAGGAGATGATGTGAATGCCTGACATAAAGCCACCTCCCTCTACACTTGCCATGTGTGATGTCAACCGTACATAACACGGGATCAGTCCTGTGCTGTGGAAGGTAAACCAGGACCCGGTTCTGAAACTGCTACTCAGATCAGAAGTTTCGGTATATTAATGCACATCATGTCTGTGATAAAATTCACCATGTATGCCAAAAACTGAGAACACTTCACTATATCATGCTCACGTACCTGAGAAACACACACAGTGGTGTATTAATAAAACGAAATGTCATACTACAAATTTGCAACTACTTTGTTGCCTGAGAGAAGATACATTTGCTCTTGCCTGGGTACCAGACTAACTTTGAACTGCGGATACCCGGGGTGGAAAGTCAGCGGAATTCTCATGTTATTTTGAAAGGTGTCTCTGCTACATTACTCGCACTTGACCAAAGTATGTTTCCTGTTGTAGAGATGGCAGCACGAGCATTTGAAATTAGGAACATTTTGAGAATTTCCAGGCATTCCTTGATAAAAATGGAGATGGTACTTCACTGAAAGCTCTTAAAGGTTAAGTGGGAAGAGGCAACTAATTTGAGATAACTTGAGAGGGCTACCTCTTCGTCAACCTTCTGTCAGTGTTTATCCCAGGAAAGACTATTTATAACATATAGTGCACGAATGGTTCCTGTCAGTTGCTGCAGCCGATATGGATACATGGAAAATGTCAGACACACAACTACAGCATCATGTCCATTGAGACAATGGATGAACACTACCAGATTTGCTATCTGATTAGAAAATCTATGTCTGACAGTTACTCATGGGCATCTGTCATATGTCAGAAACACCTAGAAGTACATTCTGTGAATCAATTTCTTCTTCTTTCTACACATGCTTGAGATAAATGTTGAAAGTATATAAACCCACTGAGGACCAGCAGGTATTTAATTACCCCTTTTTTTAGGGCTATTCGGCCATTACATGCAGTTACCCCCTTTGCCTCTTCAACTCTTCTTTCCTTTATAATTTCTCTAATCATCTTTCCATCGACATACAGCTCCCCGTGTAAAGCTCCCCTGTACGCTTTACCTGTTTTCCATTCCATCGTTCCCCGTATCTGTCGACCGCTGGACTGCTGTCCACCGAATAGCCCTTGGAAGAATGGAGTTTCGTTATGTACAACTGAATATCCACACATGAAAAATTTAGGTACTGCATATTAAAATTTTACCAACGTCATCCAGTCACAATGAACATACTGTACAGCCTAGCTCCACTCAATGGTATGATCCACAAAGGGGTACAAGTTACACGCACTTTGAGTGCTTTTGGAATATTCGCAACTGATATGGACATATATATTCGCAAGAATGCCCGCAAAGTGCACATGTTAATTTTTTTTTTGTCTTTTGTCTAGTAGACAGGTTTAATGATATTAAATTTTGTCTAACAGATATCCTAACATTGCACACACCCCCACTGTGGTCAGTTCCACTTTGAACTGAAAGGCGCATTGCCATTGGTTGTCATTTTTTGCTACTAATTACGTAGCAAAATCCAATGTTGTGCTTTGAATGAGTGTGAATATTTGACTGCTTCTTCCAGGGTCTGGGAAACTTTGGTGCGTTAACGAGAATGTACGAGACACCTTGTGTGTATGCGATACAGGTGGCCTGGCCCAACAGGTTTTTGTAATAAGAAATTTTCAGACTGGGTGAATTATCCCCCACAACTCACTGGTGTGGTTACTCATGGGAGGCTATACTTGCACGTGCTTACTCATGCATTAAGTCCACCTAGCTCAAGTGCAATCGAAATCTATTCTGACACCACGCCCTATAGACCTAGGCTCGCCCTTATTTTGCTTTCCCTTTGGCCGTTACAATGTGTCCTCAAACTTCACCTCTAGCGAATCCTTCTCTACACGCAAATCTTGCGTACTCTTCTTTTCTTACTGTTAGGTTTCCTCTTTATTCTGCTTTACGTAAAATAAGAAAATTTGCAGACTGGGAAATTTAGAAGCTCCA
This sequence comes from Stichopus chloronotus, assembly GCA_021234535.1. Lineage (NCBI taxonomy): Eukaryota > Metazoa > Echinodermata > Holothuroidea > Aspidochirotida > Stichopodidae > Stichopus > Stichopus chloronotus. The sequence continues at coordinate 7,899,348 of SFZH01000008.1, forward strand.
TAGCGGTTAAAAACTTGATGAGAATGAAATCAGTATCATTTTGAAGTAACTTGAAGGAAGTGAAATCAGACAGGGAGAAGAATTGATGGAAAGGAGAGATGAAAGGCTAGGAGCAACGAAAGTAGATGAAACTGGGAAGAAGGGAAAGGAGGGGGCGGGGATGGAGGGAATGGGGACTTAATTGGGAGAAAGATGGACAGAGAGACAATATTGATTGAACATCGCCAATGAGAATCAAAGAGGAAAAATAGGAAAAAAGAAGGGGTGGAAGAAATGGAAAATGAATGTCAGGTTCAGATGAGGATGGAGAGCTTGAAGAGTCAGAGATGTTTGAGAGGAGGGGACAGAGACGAGTCTGAGATGGTAAAGAAACTAAGAGGGGAGAACCGAGGATGTAAACACACAGCGGATGATTGGCAGTAAGGATGTGAGAGGGGCAAGAGAAGATAAAAAAAAGGGGAAGGGAGAGATAAGGTGAAGTGAGAGAAGAATTGGTCAGATAGGGAGAGGGTACTGAACGGTGAAAACGAAACACAAGTAAAAGAATGGAGGTGGGAGGGAGACGGAAGGGATGACAATTCCTACCAAAGTTACCTGGCACAAATGATTGACACTAAGTTTCAAAATGAGAGATTGTAGACTTAAGAAAGTAAACCTTTCAAAGAACCATCATTTTCTGCATTTAGCTTTTAAAGTTCCTTCACTTGACATTTTGTTTTCCTTTTGAGTACTTCCATTATAAATCCCTCATCATTCCTGGTTCTGAAGTGTTGCTAAGAACATTGCTGATGCTAAGAACATTATTGATGCTAAGTACGGAACTGCGATCCTTTGGTCCGTCCTGCTTAAAGCAGATCTTAAAAACTTAAACCCCCCTTGACATTCCCTTTCTAGAGCCCACTATTACAAAGACAAAAGAGGAAGACCCGTCCGACCCCTTTCCAAAAACAAAAAGGTACGATGGGGGGACACTTTTACAGTCCAGATAAAATTACCCTCTTGAAGGGGATTAATGTTACTTTTCTCTTTGAGGCCCTTTCAGCTGTCAGATCTTCTTGGCAAGCCTCTTTCAAGCTGAATAAGATGGCTGGCATTAAGATGCCTCTAGGTGAAGAAATCTCCAAGACGCCTACCTCCGTAAATGCAGAGGGTTTGTTAGGTCCCATGAATGGCTATCGAAGGCAACGGAGTGACAGGTTGGCAAAGTCTCACTTACAGTAACAATTAAATGTCTCAGCATGACAAAAAAAAAAAAAAAGTTAAAGAAACATGCTGATCTTCTACCTGTGATTAAATCAATTTTTAATTGAGTCTTTTTCAAGATTTAGATGACATCTACTGTGGGCACAAAATTCCTATCTAAATAAATAGATAGGAATTTTATAATTTTGTCCACTAAAATGAATTTCTCGTAACAGCGTTTTGGCATCAATGTGGTGCAATCATAATGCTGATATCGTAATGCCAAAATAACAACAGAGGTCATGTGCAGTCATGCCATGACTTCAAGCGGAGAAACAAGACTTAACTTAGGTACTTGCACTTGTATGGCCAATAAGTACTTGGCCATATGCTCAACAGATACTTGGAGATGTTAAATGCCACTGGTAGGTAGGTACTTAGACAGAGAGCAATAACTTGGACAATTAAATTCCACTAAGCACTTTGGCATGAAGCCACTCAGGCAGTTGGATATAAGAGTCACTATCGGTACTTGTAAATAACATCATTAAGCAGTTGGGCACACATGGCCAGGGGGAAATTGGACATTTACAGGGATAGGAGGCACTTGGATGTAACAGCCACAGGTACTTGGGGCATCATTCCCAATATAGGCCCGAAGACACTTGGAAAGTATTTCACTAGGCAATTTAACATAATTAAGGCCACTATACATGTACACAGCTGACCAGTAGGTACTTGGACACAAAGCCACTAGGCGCTTAGGGGCCAGAGGAATTTGATAAAAAGGTAAGCCTTGCAATTTAGGGCCAGTTGTCAACACTTGATAAAATACACAACTCCAGTAGTTCGTATGAACACTGTGGATGGATCATGGGCCAAATTACATACCAAACATCATACAATTTACAACTATGTGCCTTATAATGTGCGTGGTAGGAGGTGCTGCAGTATGCGAGTGGAAACATGTAAATGAAGAGTGGGCCAAATAATAAAGGGACGTTTACAGCAAGACCCACTTTGGATGTTTAACAGATCTAACATCATAAACGCTACTATTTCACTTGATCACTGTGAACACTGTTGCGCTTGACAAGATGAACTTTGACATCTAGCGGACTTCATGGGAGGATCAAGGAACTGGAAGTAATGATCGCCAGGAGGAGCAGCATCTCAGAGATCTCAGACTTGATGAACAAGTCATTTTGAAGCTGGGAATATGGCCAGTTAAAGGAAACACTGTACATGTGGTCTAGATATATGTATATATCGCTTTAAGCTGATTGGTATAGCAAACAAAATTTTGTGTGGCTCTACATGTCTGTAACTGTAAAGATGGAAGTTAACAATGATGACTATGCCTGTGTACTTAAGACAGTCTGAAAGTATCAACGTGAAATGAGTTCTTTTCATTACCACAATCTGGCTATAATCACATCCTTTAAAAAGTCTGTGTCTATCTCAATATCTGTTTTTCTCTTGCGGTTTAAGGGCCTTTGTATTGAGGAATGGTCCTCTCTCTGAAGAAGATGGGTCCCCATCTCAATTACTAACCGCTCTGATATGCCTCTCTGACAAAAGCCTTTTCATGAAATCATTCACGCAGATTCCTCCTCACCCCTTTAACTCTCGTCAAACTTCTCATTGGCTGTCCCTACATTTTTTTTCAACTTGCAAGTTTTTCTTCAGGCTATACTTTAGTTAAACTGTCTCTTTTATCTCTGAAAATCAGACCTTTCATTCCTTGGAAACCAAATCTACAATGAGAAGGGATCTCACTGACACGGACCTTCCGCCTCCCATTTTTTGTCTTTCCTTTCTTTTTTATCTATTCTTATTCCCTTTTTGACTCTGACCAACTTACAAGTTTGTTCTAACCTTTTATCCATTGATGCTATTGTTCCATTATTCTTGATCTATTCCAAAAAGCTTCTCTAGTATGTAACAATGATCAGCTGAAACTAAGAGAGAGAGAGAGGCGGAGAGAGCACTGCAAGCTTCTTCATTATTGCCGTCATCATCATCATCACTATCATCTCTGTGAGAGGATGGAGCTAGAAAGAACGTAAAGAAGACGTCATCCTGAAATGAAACCTCTCATCTTCAGGATTAGGGCTGTGTGGTCTACCTTTTGACCCATTTCCCTAGTTAATCACAAACTATCAAATTTAGTGGCCTACGTAATTATCCCATAATGGAAAGAGATGAATCCTCGGAGAGTTTTCTGTTGTTGTCTGCCTGTGGTCTGAACTGAAGAAAAAGTTTTTCAGTAGACATATCAGTACTTTCCCATGGATTATAAACTAAGTCCATCCCAAGAGTGAGGGAAATTGTTTGAAGAAAAAAAATCGTCTGCTGGTTGCTATCTCATTAAACGTTGGTGACACAATTTTAGGGTACTCAACATTCACTGCATACCTTGCACACAAAACTTCCATTATTAAAATGCAAGAAAAAAGTCACTTGAAAAAACCCACAACAGTTCTGAAGAAAATGAAATACTAAATGGGAACAAAGTTGCAACATTTCACATACCTTTCATACCTATGAGACAGGCAAATTTCTTGTAACATGTGCTTGCCAGGCAAAATGGGATCTTACACTTAAAGCAGTTTCCCAAAAACTTCCTGTTTTGGGAATTCCCAGCGACGTACTCACCTTATCTAACCTATGCATTGCCGTAATGACCATGGTCTAGAATCTGGCAATTGCGTGTGTGTGTATCTGGCCAACGCCCTTCCGTAATTGCCAGCCTTTTGGTCTAACAGCAAAGGTTACATGAAGTGAGGAAGTACACACTGTGAATTTGCACTTCTGTTGAAAAATTTGATGGCTCATTTCCCAAATTTCCAGAGTTACCTGTCCAAAACTTATGGTAGCCCCGGCAGTCCCACCAGCATGACTAAGTTCAACTTGTTGTCTAGTCACTGGTCAGATGGTTCAAGTATTGGTTCCTTGCAGTACTTCAGGAAAAAGACCATGGTCATGAGAGAGACTTCTCATATTATTCTGTGTGTTATGAAGCTTCTCCCCAAATGAATTATTGGCTTGTGTTTTGCAAAGATTTTTAGAAATCCATTAAATTAATGCAACAGATGAAACAATATTTGGGCAAACTTTCTACATGAACTGTATAGTGAGTTACATAATGACAAAATATGAATACTCAAGATTTATCCTACAGAACCACTTTTATACACACTGCTGCTCTAACAGCAAAGGGCAAACAAGGCTGTTTCAGGACATAGAGGGCGCAGTGCTAGAACTTTATTCAGGGATGTGTTGTCGTTGTCAGTTGATGCATTGGTGTAAAAGCAAGGTTTCATTATATTTCTACAATAAAGTATGACACAGCTGCAAATTTCCTGAAGACTAAGATGTGCACAAATAATGGGATGTTGAAAATTGAAACTGTGTTGTACTGTACTTGCACATTTGAGAAAATTACAGCAAAAGCCCTCAGCCCTTACAGTATTAGCTCTACTCATTTAATGCTGTAAGCATACCACCCAAGTGACCAGCATTTCGTGGGTTTGACCCGCCTTTGAACACCCAAACCCGCTGACCCGCACAGCCCTCTGAAAAACCCGCATTCCAAATCTTCCCAGTCTTGGGAGTGCCAGTCACAAATATCAAGCACTGTAAACTCATTACCGGAGACTTCCAACTCTACACACAAACTCAACAATTTCATAGTAGGCCTACATTCTCTGATTGCGCTGCAGTGCATCCTTCAAGTGCTACGTTTGTTTGCGCAACACCCCTAACCTTCGCAGCAGGTACGATCGTCGAACAGGTAAGTTTTTCCACGAAATATTTCAACACCAACATGGGCAGTCGAATATAATCACGCAGTGCATTTTTAACCCTGAAACGTCAAAAAACGCAACTGGAAGTCTCTCTGTGGGCAGTACAAATTCAGTGTTACTGTTGATATGCAACGTGACATGGTCGGTCTCTGGGTAGCATCAAACGTTCCCGAAAATACTGAGTGGCCTCTGACTAACTGCATGTCTAAGATAATTCATTCAAATGAATTATCTTAGCTGCATGTACCGCACCAGAAATTACAACAACCGATGATAATTATCAGTTGGAGAAGTTTGACTTTTGCGAATTCAGTATCTGTACCGATATTTTTGGCTGTGAACCAAAGAAATTGTGTTGACTGATTTGCTAAAAGAGTGCCACCAGATTGCGTTTAGACACTTCTTAAATTCAAAAATTTTCAAAAAGGGGACGGGGAACCCCTCCCCTTATACTCCACCCCCAGGCCAGCAGTCCACAGACAAACAGGTCAGAGGTGGACCTGCATTTAGCCTCTCGGAACTTGGGAGCTATGTGTAAGATGAATGTGGCTATTTGACAGTGTCTCAAGTATTTTCTTCAGTTATGTGCATGCCCTCCTTCTGTGGGGTGCCACACGGTGAATTTACTGAAAGCAAACAATGTAAACAGAGATATGTAAATGTACTCCTGCTCTCTTTCCTTGCAAATCTCCTTCTAGGTTAAGGAACGGTAATGAAGTATCAATTACAATCAATTACAATGAGTTAAAAAAAAAGTATACTTGTCTACCCCCCTAGAGTCTAACAATAGGCCAATATGAATAAAGCAAGTATCACTCTCTGCCAGCGAGGCACTAATTGAAACTGAAGAACTGACTACTTTGGGTGACAACAATAGATCCATCAATGGTTCCTTCACCTCCAAGTTCAAAGCCCATTGTCTCTTTGGACAATGACCTAATCTTCTCCTCCCTCCTCCATCTCACTCGACCACAATGGAACACGCTGCCGTTGAATGCTCTATCTATTCTGTCCGAAAGTAATCAAGTTTACACCGGCATCCGGTATCATTACCCAAGAAGCTTCAACGCCATGCCTCCCTGGAAGCTGAAAGCTATTGTGATGGGGCATGACCTCCTGGAGTTTCCAATGATGAGTTGTAATTGGATGGTTTTCACCTTGAGTGGAGCGAGGGTTTATCACATCTACAGTTCACCTGTTAGGCCAGTTTATGGATTGGCTGCATTATTTGTCTCTGACAAAACCAGAAAAATTGATGGAAATTTTTTTTTTTTGTGCATTCGTCAAGTTCCTATTCGAATCAACGAGTCAGAACTTGAGTGTTCACAGTCAGGAAGAACGTACATCAGCGACCTGAAAAAAGTTTACATCTACGATGTGAACGATGAAATTAGATCACATCACATTTTAAAACCCATTGAACTTGTCCCACATGCCTGTACACAGAACTTTACGCAGTCCACCCTATTCATCCCAGCTTTGACTGTGACAGAACTAAGCGGTTGATTTCTTCGGTCTGACGGGTCTTCGGTCTAGTGGGACTTCGGTCTAGCACACCTTCGGTCTCATGGACAGGAACCACTCCATCTTCTACTCTGTGAACGGATTACTTGCCCAACTGATAACCATGAGCAGTGCTCAAAATGGATTCATCTACGGGTAATCTCCCTGCATGTTGTGTCAGTACTGCAAACACACATAAAGTACACTCTTATGTGGTAAAATTGCAGTTTAAAAATAAGGTTAATGAAAAGCGATCAAACTTTTTGAGAGAGGAAAGTAATCCAAAGGGACGCACCCAAAAGGAAAGAATTTCAGTGGATTTCAAAATGTCTCTAAGCTACACTCTACATGGAAATGTACTTAAAGGCTGTAATGCATCACCCCAGACAGTTTTAATTCTCCCAACCACCTACCTCTAGTCCCTCCCTCAGCCATGTCTTAAAGGCTGTAACGCATCACCCCTGACAGTTTCAATTCTCCCAACCACCTACCTCTAGTCCCTCCCTCAGCCATGTCTTAAAGGCTGTAACGCATCACCCCTGACAGTTTCAATTCTCCCAACCACCTACCTCTAGTCCCTCCCTCAGCCATATCTTAAAGGCTGTAACGCATCACCCCTGACAGTTTCAATTCTCCCAACAACCTACCTATAGTCCCTCCCTCAGCCATGTCTTAAAGGCTGTAATGCATCACCCCAGACAGTTTCAATTCTCCCAACCACCTACCTGTAGTCCCTCCCTCAGCCTGTCTTAAAGGCTGTAATGCATCACCCCAGACAGTTTCAATTCTCCCAACCACCTACCTCTAGTCCCTCCCTCAGCCTGTCTTACATTCCTCCATATGTGTAATCAAAACAATGGATCCCTGTGTACGCTGTGTAATACGAGCTGCTCTGCATCTTTCGAATTTGCTGGCAATCTAAGAGTACTGTAACTTAGAACCAGTTGAGAATTTTCCTTTCAGGGAGGTAAAAATATAGCTTAAGGTGATGCAATACAGCCTTTAACTCTCGAAGGAATGAGTCCCTCACAACATCATACCGGCATACTTTGTCACAGATACGTCTGACCTATGTGCATGCGACTGTTAATTGTGACACAGTACAGCGATACATCTGAATGCTCAAGTGTTGCCATGGATACATTTAAAGGTCGTACGGCATGCACCTAGAAAAAGCAGGCTTCATTCAAAAGTTCATCGGTGGAGCACCGAATGAAAACTCGCTGTAAAATGCGTTTTGATCTATCACCGTGTTTCAGATACGCCCTTTCAAAGTTTGATGAGAATGCAAACACAGAGACATGAAGTGTCACACAGTTTCGTTATGCCTTTTGTTTTAAAGTCCACATGTTCATGATCTCTTAATTACTGAATAATTTGTTGTCACATCGGTAAGTGATATCACTCTTTGTAAAGAAGAAATTACATGCTTCCAAAATAAAAAAAAAACTTGGAGCACATAAAATTCTCAATTGTCCTTGAAATAACGGTTAGGTAAACAAAGGATAAAATGAGACGTACCATGCAAGTCCCTCTCTTGACGACACATATTTGCATACCTAGCAAATGTTTATTCATGGTGCCGGTGTAAGACTGGAAAATGCACGTAAAATCATCAATAGTTAACGGATTTAGATGGAATTTGTGGCTATATTCAACAATTTTAATGATTAATCCAGCCAGATTTAAAAAATGTCATTTTCATTTCACACAAACGCTAAACTGACATAGAACAAACTAGTCACAAACAGTGAACCACATCTTTGTATATGAATAGCCACATGATTTTCCTAGTCATTTTAGAAATCTATGGTACAAAATGGAATCCATCAAGTTGCAAAACAGAACAACATAATGTGAATCCATGCACTAGCAGTTGGTTCTGGGCCATAATTTAAAGCATAGCAAACAGTTAATGCTCGCTAGAATATTCTTGTGTGCAGAAAACGGGCAAAGTAGTCTCTGAAAGATCAACTACTGTTGCCTGAAGGGACAATGAAAAGCAAAGAAGCATACTGTTTTCATCAGTATCTTGAAGACAAGTTTTTCCCATTCTGTTTGACAGAAATGACAGGATCACTTTATCTGATGAAGCGTGATATGTGCAACCTCTTTGACTTTCTCCAGCCTCTTTTCAAATTGATGGATAGGACCTGTAGGATTACTGGAAATTCAGCTACAGAAGGGAAAAAAATCCTCTTCATTCATGACAGAGTAAATCTTCAGCCATCTTGTTTCAACTTTATTCCTCCCAACTCTCTCCCCCCTGCGTCCATTCTTTTATGCCTTCATAATCGGATGGTACATACCATGGAATCCTGCGCTCCATTTACCGCAGTCTTTTCTTTTCGGTAACCTTAACCCCTTTCCACTTAAGAAACAGATTTAATTGTCAGAAGAAATAGTGGAAGCTCTTGAAAGGGGCTCTGTCAGGACATGTCACAAATGCATGGAGCTGTGTAATTCCTTTTGAAATGTAGCTTTACTACAACCGCTGCAACTACTTTCTCATGATTATAATCCCAACACCCTGACCGAGAAAAAAGACAAAATGAAAAGAAAAAAAAATGAGAATGGGCAATTTGGATATCTTCACAAGATTTTTGGCTCCTATGAAATAAGCCCTAACTTAATGCCTCCCACCTTTGTTTCCTTCATTGTGAGGACATATCCTACGTGGGTGCATTAAATCCAGTAAAACCCTTACCACAGGCCTCTCGCAACTCATGTGACCCTCTGACCACATTGGTGTAAATGGGGAATTCCAAATTTAGTTTGGATTCTAGCAAAGTAGTCTGGCCAACAGATAATATAATAATGAGGATCAACAGATTATATAATAATGAGTTTCAACAGATAATGTAATGAGCCTCAACAGATAATATAATAATGAGGATCAACAGATTATATAATAATCAGATTCAACAGATAATGTAATGAGCCTCAACAGATAATATGATAGTGAGTCACAACAGATAATATAATCATGAGTGTCAACAGATAATACAAGTCTCGACAATTATTACATTATGTGAGTCTCAACGGATTGCATGATTCTCATCAAATTAGATTGCATATTAAGTCTCATTACTTCATAGCTCAGTGAACTGCATCCACATAGGACTGCTGCACAAAACATGTGACTATAAAGGTCGCCTTTCTTTGCGCCTACATCACTTTACTCACTTGGATTTGGGACACATTGCAAACTTTTTAGTTGAATGACATTTAATACAAACCAGACTATTTAGACACTATAAACCGCCTTTCATCCCCTTGTGCTGATACAATATGTTGAGATGGCAAAGTTGAGACGGTGCAGTTTTTACATATTTTTATAATGGAGTCTGTGTTAATTCAACATTCTGTAATAAAGTTTTGAGCCATTTGGTACTCTTGGAAATCCGCTCTTCACAGAGGAAGGCGTCAGAGCCATGGCTACAGCCAGGGCCGCCACCCTGGTTGAACCATTCACTTTCTTCATTGAGTATGAATTTTTTTTATCTGGATTAAAACTGTCAAGTTTCTTAAGGACCCCAGATTGTCTAGGTAATCATTTAAATCCTGTAAGCCCAACCCAACAGAATAATACACCATTCAAATATAACTGTTTTGTTTACAAGAACTGAATAGACCAGACAACAACACAAACAGAAGTTGAACATCAAATCCTCATGTGTTGGTTTGTAAGGTTTCCTGTCATTTCTCCAGATTTGTATGTCATACGTGATACAACTTATTAGGGGGAGGTAAAATGGTCATGGAGACACATGAGGAAAGGTTAGCCTTGGAACTCGTCACACTTATTACCATGCATGACATCGTTTTACAAGTTGGGTGAGTTGAACAGCTGGTCTATGAATATGCAGTATATGTTGATATGTTGCAGCCAAGCCTAACAGGGTTACCATGGACATTTATCCCTTCTCCAGAGGTAGGCCTACCTACCCTAACCATTGAGGTATATTCTGGATATCCTATTATGTTCTATCAGGTAGAAAAGGTTCCTCTTAAGACATGATTTTAGCACATTATGGAAAGTCTCTGAGGACTAGGTGAATATTGATACCACAGTTGATGTCACTAAGGGCAATCTAGGGGTGAAGTTCCGTTTCTCTATTGTGTCCCTGTTTTCTTTCTTAATCTTTATTTTAAGAGAACATTTAAAATATCATTCTCCTTCATAAGCTTTGAGTTCCAAAGTTTTGATCAGCGACAAAGCAGGCAATAAGACTTAAAGACATCTGAAGCTGCATTCATTTCCCCGAAGTGAAAAGGAGCGAGCTACTCTTACCACAGTTTCTTATTGTAATCCCTGTCAATATTCCTACACGGCATATACATTTAATCTCTCACCCCCCCCCTCCCCACTTGCTAAAGGCTTCCTCAACACCCAGAGACACTCATGATAGGATAAGATTTAGCTGGTTAAAGGAATTCCTTAGTGTTTTGTGAAAAAACATTCCGTATCCTGCAAAGGGACCGGCTGACTTAAATTTAAGAAAAAACTGTAGGGGCTTCAAATTTTGTTTTTTATCTTCTGACTTTGGCTCTAGTCCTGTTTCACTGGAACCCAATCTCCCCCCCCCCCAAAAAAAAATATATCAAGAGAAAACTATTTGACAGCTTGCGCACACTGCCTGCATGGTCATGCTGGGATAAGTAGGGCTTGTTGAGAAGATTCCTTTTCAGTGGTTTTGCAACCTCTCTGTAGGAAGTCGTAGAGTACGACTGTGTAGGGTGATCATACACCAGGCTGTGAGAAACTTTGTTCTGGTCCTTAGACATCAAAGTCTTCCTACCACGTATGGCACACATCTTCAGAATTTCAAGATGATCGTATATGGCTTCCTATGCATCATTTACGCAGATATAAAGCTAACGGTGCTATACGAACTCACGATTAACATCGAGAATTACACTGATAAGTATTTTCTGCTTCTGCCAGTCTGGTACTGACTCCCGGTGAACATGGTCTTGCTTCCCACAGACATGTGGAGTACGACCGCTAGCGAGCCTGGAGATCTGAAACTGCATGCCAATGAGTGAACTTCGGGCACAGGAGAACTTCTTGTGAAGGCCGCACCATACTTTCAATCCCTTTAAAGTACTCCATTAACTTAGCCCCTAAAGATAAAATTATCTTGACCCCACCTCAGAAGAGGACTGCTTAATCAAAACTGGGCTAGTGTTCCCACACAGAAATAGATGGAGTAAGTGGATTATAGGTTCCTGATCAAGAAAGTATTCGTGGGAACAGGCCTACATGGCGGGGGAAGGGGAACGGTTGTTTATAAGAGCTGAATAGTATCGTCACTTTCGTGATTAGTCCTTTCAAATATTACTTCAAATCTATTAGTTCAATATCACAGCATGTCACCATGCATGTTTGCAAAGTACGACATAGCACATGTACTGCAATACTACCTGACTTGTGGCGGTTCAGCACGTGCGATCTCACGATTCAGGTAATTTTGCACTAAAATGGTGACTCGGTGAGTAAAATAGTAACATCACAAATGACATACATATTTTCTTTGACTTAATTGTTATTTGTACTACACTAACAGGGAATGGTGTGTTCCTGTTTGAAAAACTGCATATAATGTATCAGGACTATTTGGGAGGCTGTACAATGCTTGTCCTTTAAACCACACACTTTCCCATGGAAATAACTTAGAGCTCACCTGAAAATTACCAACTGCTGAAAAAGACATAAATACTGTGCACATGTACATAGGACTTTAAAGAAATGCCTTTTTGTAATGAGTTGAAACACTACATAGCAAACTAATGTCAGGGTGAAACTCTTTGACACATGGTGGGAATAAGACCGACAGTTCGGGGGAAGGGGGGGGGGAAGAGGGGGAGGAAGGGAAGGAAGGAATGAGATCATGAGAGAGAGGAAAGATGGAAAAGAGAAGATTAGGAGAAAAGGAAGAGGAGGTGGCATAGTTTGGGTGCTGACATATGGCATTTGACACTGTTAGCACTTCAACTTACACTGAGCAGCGGATGCCACACGGGGGGGGGGGGGGGGGGGAGGGGGGTAGAGACTGGAGTTGATGATGTGCGGTCACTCTACGACACCTGTCTTAAGTGGAGCACTGATCTGAATATTCATCGAAATCACAGTTCACTCCTTGGAAACTTGATATACTTTCTCTTCACCCTTCCCTTTACCAATTCTCCTATTCCTCTGTCTCAAATCCCCTCAGCCTCTTTCTTTTTTTCTCTATCCATTTTCTTCTTTCCCCTTCTTTTCTCATACCCTCCCTCCCTCTTTTCCCTCCCTCTTTGCTAAAGGTCCTAATCCCTCCTCCTCTTCTTATATGATCGTCACAGGGGAAGAGAATTTTCAAGTTGTTTCTTTCAAGCAATGAACTTGAGTATATCTCTGCCATACCTTATGTACTTTAAAGAACTTGAAGAATACCACATGGGATGGGGGAGTAAACTTCTCCATAGCCCAGAGAGGAACAAGCAACCTTTTACAAACAGGTTTGCAAAACAGGAAGCAAACCCATCTTCAACTCAAAACTGTTTTACTTTTTCACCCCAATATTTTACACATTCTGTCTTACCGTGCAGTTATGACTCATTTTGCTATGATTTTTTTTTTTTTATGCCACTGTGTGAAAAAAGCTCCAAAGATGCCTGCTCCCTGATAATGCCTCATGATTAAAGGAAGCTTCATGCCAAATTTAACTTCTGACATTTTTTAAAAAAGAAAAAAAAAAAAAACACATCATGTACCGATCATCGACTATGAAATTTGCGTACAATTTTGACATTCTGACTTTTGAAATATTGAATGGAATGATGGTTCAATTTATATCATGTCATCTAACTTTCACTGCCGAGTATGAACTAACAAGGTTTAATCAACACTTCACCTGTGCATTAAAGTGAGGATAATGCACTATCAGGGGTTAATGCTGTCGCTGGATGTACTCGGGCTGCACCCTCGTGCATCACTTGCACTAACCTCTGATCGTGCACTATCCTCTATTGATGCATTCTCCAGCTCCATGAATGTCATTTATAGCTGAAGCATGAACGTGCTTCCAGTCAATTTTCACATTATGTCAAACATGTTTATGCCTTGTCAAGATGTCATGCCCTGACCCTGGTAGTATGTCTTGTGTACCTCATCGTATTGTATCGTGCAGCAAATGTCTTTTCAGGGAGTGATTTTAATGACAAAACATTCTGTGACTGGACAATAGCCACCTGGGTGGTACATCAAACAGTACATGGAAAAGCACACGTGATCAATTTGAACAAAATAAGTTCATTAGCACTGCCACAACAAAATCCAGTATCACTGTAAGAGCAGGGTGGCATAACTATAATTCCTAAAACTGAAATGCAGTATGAAAGTCAGAAATAAACTAAAATCAATGCTAAATTCTATTACTGAAAATGCTGAATACAGCAAGTTAACTACACATCATGGAGATTGTGGCCTTCCAAACTCATTTTCTGATAGTCAACATTGTCATAGTATAAAAAGTTAACTGGAAGTGTCCCAGTGACGAGAAATTCCAGAACAGTTGGAGAGACAGGTGTACAAATGTTAATCAAAAGGTGACAACAAACTGCAGCTTTGCTTGACAATTAAGTTATAAATTATACAGAAAAACTCACTACATAACCAAGGGGCATTTTGTTATGAAAGAATTCACGCAAAAGATTTTAAGTCAAACTTCAAGTTGCTGGGAGATTTCACTTCCAATTCATTAACTATGCTTTTCTTTATCATTGCACTTTTTCTTTCCTACATATTTTGTACGTGCAACATACGTCTGAATGACACCACGCATGTAAAATAGCCGCCACTATTTGGAGATGAAGAAGTGTGGATGCAGTATGTACATTGTGCTAATTCCACACAAGTGTGAAAATTGTGTCTCCATCATGCCCAGGGTAAACTTTGTAACATTTGTTGCGCCTTAAGCAATGAAGTGAAGTCCCCAAAATTTCTTGGTTTGGGAATTAACTAGCGCAGTACTACTCACCTCATATGACCTATGCATTTCCATAGTAACTATGGTCTAGCATCTAGCAATTGCGTGTGTGTGTGCGTATCTGGCCACTATCCTTCTGTAATTGCCAACTTTTTCGTCTTGCAGCAAAATGCATGGGTTATATGAAGTGTCAAGGGAGTACGCGCTGTGAATTTCATGGACCCACTGAAATATGCTCTTGGGAGTCTTTGGGATTCTCATTGCAACAAATGGGTGGGGCAGGGGGGGGGGAATGGGAAGCTATGTGTACATATTTAATCACTGAACTAGCCTGCCATTGAAAGGAATGTCCTTAAAAGCAATTACAGCTGAAGTGGACAAATGTTTGTGTCCGACCTGTTTAATGTTGTTACGTTTGAGAGTGATCACCTATTTGAAAATGTACTTCAGATCTGGGTTGCTTTCATTTTGGGAAATCTCAAGAATGTTAGCTAAGTTCACTTTTATCTCCCTACATCCCTCTGGATGGTCAACGAACAAAATTCATCCCCTCGTTTCCAACCTTACAAAGTTTGTTTTTCTCCTCAAGTAGTGCTTCTCCTCAAAGCAAAAGTATTGTAAACTGGTAGTCCATAGTTGGGAGAAAAAGAAAGTGCCCTTGGTCCATTCCGCCATCGACGCTTTGAGAGGTTTCGGACAACCACTTCAAACTTACTGCTCTGTTTAAAAGACATACAGAACTATTTTGGGGTGCTCTCAATAGAGAAAGCAGGCCATTTTAGAAAATGACATTCTTTCCTGAGCAGGGGATTAAAGACGTAACAGTGCCGTTGGTAAACAGGATTTATGACGTCCGAGAAATATCCTTGAAGCGGGAGAAACATTATCAAAAGTATACAGTGGGGACTGAATCCAGTACACTCAGCTAGAGACCATTAGGTACCCACTGGCTTCATGACTCAATCTGTTAATTGTTCCAGAGACTTGAGAAGTAACTCTGAGGGGTCATTCTGCTCAGTGTGTGGCTCGTAGTATTGTGTAACGTTTGAATGCCTTAAAAGGTTCCATTTTTTTCTGTAAAAATTTTACCAATTTCTCACAGTTTTGGCTATGCTAAAGAAAGCCCTTTACTCAATTTTCCTCAAGAGCACAATTTCTGAGAGATTGTCCCAGAGGTACGTAGCACTGGTATACATAAGCAAGTAAAGTGGGAAGGGTGAACAGACAAGCAACCATGAGACCTGGTGAACACACAGATTTGGGGACTGAAATGTAATTTTTATTTTGAGAGCATTGTCCGAAATAATTCATTAGCTTTCTGCTGTACTTTCAATAAATATCAGGTACAAGTAGGAGAAAGTAAGAGATGAGGGACAGGGTAAACTTTTAACTCATGCCTTTTCACTGTGCCTCCTCAATTCTTTAAGGACTTATCCCTGACTACACAAGAATATGCATGATGTTTTCACTGTGCTGTCAGTTGTAGTAGTGAAAGTCTTTGCTCTACAAGACCATCTCATAAATTGATTCCATCCAGGAATTACGGCATTTTGCCAAATCACAGAAACTATTTTAATTAATCCTTTAGTGGACCAGATCCGATGATTAGGTATATTGCTATGGCGTCATGTAAGTGAAAAGCACACCGAAAAGCCACTTCAGGGATGATATTCTTTTAATGAACAGCCTTCACTTCTTACAAGCACTCAATCAGAAATTGCTATCCCTTTAAAACAAACAGGAAAATATGCAGCGTTTCTTTTAAGCAGGAGATGCTTTCTTTTAAAACAGATTTCATAAGCAGAGTTTGATAACTTGTCCATCTTTAAGAGAGTTTTAAAGACAGCACTCAGATTCAGACTGAGATATCAGTTTCACAACTTTCTGCTGTAATATGTTCCTTTAAAACTTTGCCTGTAGACCACTTATTTAGGGCAGGTTATATTCTGGTCTGTCTACCGAGTGATTAGTAATGAAGGGAGAATTTTTTCCATATATAAGTCAGTTCAAGCAAGGTGTGCTATTCTTCCTGTGTTTTCA
Organism: Stichopus chloronotus; assembly: GCA_021234535.1. NCBI lineage: Eukaryota > Metazoa > Echinodermata > Holothuroidea > Aspidochirotida > Stichopodidae > Stichopus > Stichopus chloronotus. Next base: position 7,915,852 of record SFZH01000008.1, read on the forward strand.
AAAGTTTACAACTGGCTCTACTTAACTTCTACAGTTGTTAAAAACTACCATACCATGGTCCATTTGTCCAAATGCAGCCTTCTCTCCGAGAGAAATGCTTTGCATAGGAGTTTTTTCGTGGCAGTATTCACACAGAAGTGCTGCCCATTTACAACAGGGCTGGGATCTGATGACTTTTTAGCGGAAAAACCAAATCGTTCTTCATTCCGCTGTAATTAAAACTCTAACTATTGAATTTTCTCCCAAAAGGTATGTGGTCTAGATGTTATTTTCCAGATGGGTACCAAATAGAAGAGAATGAAGATTGAGGATAAAGATTTTTTTTTCTCCTCAAACAGCACATTCTGCTTTAAGAGGGATTAAAAAAAAATCCCCAAAACTCATTGGTTTGGGAATTTGCTAGCGACGTACTCACCTCATATAACCTATGCATTACCGTATTGACCATGGTCTAGCATCTGGCAATTTTGTGTGCGTATGTGGGTGTGTGTATCTGGCCACCGACCTTCCGTAATTGCCAGCCTTTTGATTTGGCTACGAAGTTCTGCATCTGCTTTTGCATCTGCTTTTTTCTCCTCAAACAGCACATTCTGCTTTAAGAGGGATTAAAAAAAAATCTCGCATACCATCAAACATTTTAATGGAAGAAACTGTCAAATTTGATTATGACAGAATGGTAATAAATATTTTCATAAGTTAAAGCATGTTTGTTGAAAAGGAACTTATCCCCATGCCAATTCCTTTAGGTGATCCTTGAGACGACAAAATTTAAGAGCATGGGATCTTGTTACTCATAGACAAAGTCGGCGTTTTCCGGCCCCCCCTCAATACATGACGAGAAAAACGTTCGTCCGTTCTCTTCCGACCCCGACACTCTGAATCACCACAATTAGGATAATCCCCGGGAGGATTAACACCAGATCCCTTTTGTCTGGTTTTCGATAATTCAATAATGTCACTCGATTTTTTGAGCAAACATACCCTTGTTGAAAGTACCACATGCAAAAAGAAAATTCTGTTTTCTCAGCCTAATTCTGCACTATGGTTAATTTTCAGGTGGCGTTGAAACTCGTTCCATGGTTCACGTCTTTGTCGGGACACATGTATGACAGGTTAAGCACAAATTTGACAGCACACTATGTGGTATGTTTATATGTTAATTGACAATGTTTGCACAATTTAAAAGGGGGGGTCCATCCCGGGTGGTGTCGTTTTCAGGTAAAGTACTTTTAACAGTCGAGTGTTCATCTTGAGCAGTATAAACACAATTCACCACCTAAGGTTTGGTACTCCCCTCTGGCAAATTCAACTGGCAAATTCAAATGACAAATTCATGTTCTTTCCCCCAAGCCACCCCCCTTCGAGTGACATCCGGCGTGCCAAGTTCTCTCTCTGCCCAGTTGTAATACGTCTGAGCAATGGCAACTGCAATGAAATTCTTTTTCATGACAAAGTCGGTTGATCTTTCCGTTTGAAAGATGCAATGAAACTACTATCTTTGAGTTATTAAAGCAGAAAATTACATTGTTTATACAATCGTGTCAGTACGGGTACTGCATCAAAATGCAACATGGTAATTTCCCACAGTTCCATATCTTCTGACAAAATTACTGAATTTTCTGAAAATGAAAGAATTAACGTTACTGCTGCATCACACATACGACAGCATGCTACAGTTCTGCGAAAGACTTCGGACACCAGCCTGGTCAGTTAAAGTACGACGTAAGTTAATTTCTTCCATTGTAACTCTCCCGCCTTTCCCCATCATTCTAATCCCTTTGACAAGCCAGACTCTCCTAATCAGCTCATTCTCGTATTGATTATCGGTCAGCCACATTGGGTCGATCTCCACAGTTTATCAGTTGTTAGTGCAAAACCACTGTGGCGTAGATACTATTGACCAAAGAGGAAAAAACAAATCTGGCTGGAGGGCCAAATCAATTCCTCCACCTTTTTCATTCTTTACTGTTTAATTCAACTGAGAGAGTTACAGTGAGAAGAGGAGGAGTACCTTCGTGGTTAAGAAATTTCAAAAGGCCCTCTTAGAGTCAGAGATGTGGTTGAATGGACTTAAAAGACAATTTGCATATCCTCAGGTTAACAGGGTTTCTTTAGAATTGTCTGTTGCACAATCCCGTTCATCCTGCTTGGAAAAGCCATTTTTGTCGCTTAGACTGACACCTAGATTCACAAACACTGGTGTAGAGGGCAATGACTTTTGAGACTGCTGCAACTAAACACACACATACAGTACGCAAAATGTGACGGCTTTCCCCTCTGCTTATCATTCCGCAAAATAGAGATGATTTTACAAATTGATGTTACTTTGGAAGATTTGCAAAGCACGTCATTTTAAGTGAAAGGACACGGCTTCACAGCATACTGGGCAATGTGACTCAGGTTCGTTTCCTGCGATACTGCATTCCAAAACTGTGGAGTTCATTTCAAATTTAACTGAAAGGGCTTACAAGTACAATGAGTCATTAATGTCAAGAGGATTAAGGATTAAACAAGGGATTCTTACACTAGTACATGTATTTTCTCTTCTTTCCTGTGATGCTGTAACCATTACAAAACCATTACAAAACAAAACTGTGGAGTAAATTTTTTTTTTCTTTGGGGGAGGAGGTGGGGGGGGGGATCGGACAAGACCATCTTTAGCAAGCTTTTCAATTGTCAGAGGAATGTGATTTGTGAGCAAGTTTGATTTTGTGAGCCTCTGAGTATACTGAGTATACATGATGAACCAAGGAGGGAATATGCAAAAATCAGTGTACAGTTACAAAATTCAACGATGTTCGACTGCTAATTAATGATTATTACAAGTGTTGGGTGTGGTTAGCGCTATGTGAAACCAAGACAAGTTGCTGATGGTCTTTCCAATACTTGTTGACTTCCTTTTCATGGTAAGTTATGTTTACTGGCCCACCAAAAAAAAAAAAAAATGGTGGCTACTTCATTTTCCTCTTTTCAAGTTTTTCCAGTGAAAAAGCTACAAGGAAACCAAGCATATTCCCCATGCAGGTTTGTATGTAGGCATACATTCTTGCGTAGGAACATTTTCAACAGGTGCAAAAGTCTATGAACACTCATCATAAAGGCATTACACATACTAGCTTCTAGTGTAATGATTGAGACAGGATTTTGCTCTTTCCTTGAAATGCTCATTTTCCAAAAATTCTCAATATTCTCAAACTTTTGATCATGATGGTCACCATATTGTGATGTGACTGGGAGGTAGCGATGGTAGCAGGGTTTCTCTTTCAGTTACAAGCCCCGCTTCAGCCAATCGCTGAACTTTGAAACAGAAAATCTGAGTAGGATTTTCGCAGAATAGAAAGCAATTTGTTTCCGCAGGTGGTGGATGTCGGTTCTTTGTAGTGATGAGCCGAATGAAGAAACCGCTCCGCTGAGCGTGGTTGCAGCTCCTTTGAGAGAGATGAACTTAACTAGTTTTGCATCCAGAAGAGCTTGTGAGACTTACTCGATTCTCCTTTGGAGTCGTGACTCCTGGCCAGGAGTTGCGACGAGACTCCTCTTTCCTCGGAGTCAACCTCTCCCGTGGAATTTCCTAAACGATACAAATATCATTCATGGAGATCATCTTTTGGGTGCTAAACAATTTCCCTATAAGATCTAGCCTATCTCTAACAACTTGTCGGTGAGAAGCTCAATTCTAACCCAGCAAACACTGTTTAGGGGCCATACACTGCCTATATTTTCATTCCTGCTCTAAATATAATGTTATAAGAGAGTAGGTGGCAGTTATGATGTCACTGAGATCAACACCAAGTAGGAGTTGCGAGTAGCTTAGGATTTGCAAACATTTTGCAACGAGTACTTAACTTCCAAAAAGAGTCAAAGTTAGTCCAAGCCTAGTCCAGGAGTATTTCAATGTGGTGAAGAGGGACTGATCGAGTGTTATGCAACCCTGAAGTAATATCTAATCCAGACCACACAAATGTTCCTACAAAGGCCCAGTCGTCTGCTCCTAAACAAGTCGTAAAGCATGGACTTAATTCGCCTCAGAATGGTTTGCAAATAGAAGGGAAGTGTTTAGGAGTCGACAAACACCTCACTGTTGCTAAGTGTTCACAAATGTTGGATAATCACCACCGGTCTGGTTTATCGGGTTTATCAGGCAATTAACAGCCTCATTTTGGATGTGGGGTTCTTGAATTGACTGTTGGTTGCCCCATAGCGTGTCTGTCTCGCAGGGAGTGACAGGATGGCGCCCCCCGGATCTACGGCAACGAATCAGAGAAAGGTTTACTCACCTTTGTGTAGCAAAATAAGCAAAAGAAGTATTTGCAAACATACACATGTCCTTGTGTAAGTCAGCACAGAAACTGTAAAAGGGTAACCGCCTAAGTGATGACAAGACAACAACCTCCATGTTTCGAAAACGGTTACAGTGAATTATAGAGGAAAAAGAAGTTTATTGCTACAGATGGCCAGTCTCACAATTAGCCCAACTGATCTCAGAATAATGAAGAGATCTATCTGTTCTCTAAAGACCACTTTGAAGTAGTTCTTAAATCACAGCCCACCCACTTAATGTAGCGTTATTTTATCATCACTGGCTTGCCAGTGAGAAAAAGTAAAACGCTCCACTAGTCAACACAAGCCTCAGTTCATATTTGACAATTGTCAGGCACGTAGTCACAGGCGGGGACGACTGGGGGCACATGCATACCCAAAATCCTCCAATAAAAGGTCCTGCTTTTTTCGATAACAAATATAGGTAGAAAATATGGAAATCTCACACCGCTTTGCATCGAGAACCCTTAAAAAAGGCAAAGATTTTTCAAAGGGGAGATGAACACCTTTCCTCTTAGACACCTCCCCAGGCCGACAAAACTCCAACATTCACATGTCCCTCCCCCCCCCCCCCCCCCATTGTTTAGTCTGGCTACAGGCCTATTTCCAGCAAGGGCAGAAGCCACAATTCAGGAAACCTCCCAATCAACATTGTGCTGGCACCCAACCTATCTATATTAGCATATACGTACGTACAGGCAAAATATCCTCTAACAACTGCAGTTACAGTTGCCACAGTTTTAGCAAGTTTGATGCCCCAAATGTGGTAAGTGATAACACCCTCTCTAGAAAAAATTAAGGTGACCTGAAAAATATAATATCATCCAAGGACTCATCACTCTCTAGCTGTTTAAAGATGTCACCTCAGTGGATGCTGAAATAATGTCTTCAATTTGTAGGGGTGGAGCAAGAAACAAATTTGATGGCGCTATACAATAATAAGAAACATCATAGCCAGCTTGATCTCCCAATTGGCAGATAGCGCAGCATACATACCCTTGTGTACTCAAGTTATGTCATTATGTGGTCTCATGCTTGGAAGATTACCTGACATACTTTGTGACAAAATGCATTTAACTTGCTGTCTTAGCAACAGATGAACTTAAAAAAAATCCTCTATTGCACTTTTGCCTTAATTGTTATCTTTTGACCAAATTTTCTGCACCAAATTTAGCATTGAAGTATAGTTTCTGTTCATGTTCTCTGCAACAAGGATGTGACATTATGTCCCATTGGGGAGGTACAGTAGGAATGCTAGCTAGGGAAGCGTATGTAAGGAGGGCAGTTACAATTGCGATGACAACTTGAAAAGATGCAGTGCTACACAAAATGTGCTGTTAACATACAAAGCTGAACTGCTAAACCTTCCAGGGGAGAATATAGGAACAGTGGTAGTGGGGCAGCATCCAGTGTGCAAAGTATGGTTTTTTCTCCCCACTTTTTCACACTTCTACTAAGTGAAACTAATCTGTGATCCACATACATGAATATTCTGTATTGTAGCACCATTAAGACTATCATAGATGTTTTCCCAAAAATTGTCCGTCAGTCTGAATAAGGCTTGGGCAGTATTCCGATACTCGAGTTGGCACTAGCATTACCAGAAAAGGTTCTACTCAGTACCAATTTAAACTTCTCAATTACTATACCGGTACTACCAGGTGCCAGCACAAATTTGCCTGGTAGCGATTGATAGTGAGCGTAGGGAAGGCAGAACGTAGAATATTACGGAAACGGGTTACCATTTCTTTCCTTATAACTTAACAAATATCAAGCGTGCAAAAGAAATAAGGCCAAGTTTAACAACATGAATAATTTTAATTCAACTTTCACCGAAGATTGGAGGTGGATGGGTGATTTTGGATACATGTTCGAGGGGATCAAGTTATGACTTATTTTCCGAATTTACAGTTTAGAATGCATGTATGCACTAGTACCGATACCGGTACGGAAACAGGTAAAAGTGCTGGTAGCGGTTCTACCTGGAACTGCCCAACCCTAGTCTAAATCAATGTCATGACTTCAAACAATTCCACCAGTCTCAGAGTTTTAAGAAGCCTAGCAATCTCACTGTATTCTGGACAGTAATACTACAGAAGAAAATGGAACCAGGGGGATTTTCCTGCGGTCAGAACCTTTTCTCCCAGTTGTCCTCCACCCAGCTGTAAACTTACAAATGTCAAAAATGCCAAAATGCCAAAAATTGAACATAAAAACTGTATTCTTGGTCTGGTGGTAGGGTGAGGTGCAGTCCTAAATTCATGTCACCCCCCACTTTCATACTGTTCCCTACAGTATGCCTATGGACGATGACTGGACAGCCTAAACTTTTGGAAAATTATCCTTTAACAGTTGACAGAATACAGAGCATTGGTGTTTAAATTTTGCCCCAAGAGTGTGTCCCACCCTTCAAGAAGGATAAGAAATTGTAATATGCATCTATCTTTTCATAACTTTTTGCACTTTCTTCATCCAACTTGGGTGTAAGTGATACTGGTCTCCTCAATAGATTTGTGTCACAAATATGATGTGTCAATTGCAAATTCATCAGGTTCTTTGCTGGGTTCCTTACAATAGATGGTGTACCACCACTAGTCCCCCTGCTGTCTCCTTTCATGAGAAAGACTTTACATAACATTTTGCGTAGCACTATCTATAAACTTTCCTTATACAAAGATTGAGTAGAAAGTGACAAATAACATAAAACCTTTAGAACTTTGTCTGTTAGAAAACAGGTCTGAATACATAATTCTGGTGACCACAATTTTCTATCCACTGAGAATTTTTTTTTTTGGGGGGGGGGATAAAATAAACTTTGGCGATCTTTTATAGTTTTCACTGAATACCTTTGCAAGATGTAACTTCATCTGAAACTACTGCCACAGATCCAGGGCTTGAAATAACCGACAGTGCCGGCAGCCTTGGCTACTAGGACCCTACAGATGGATGTGGCTCCCTCAAAAAATGTTCCATTGAATGAAATATAGCCTGTCTGCAGATTTTGGGCTCTGCCCTTTTCCTAGCCTTGGAACCCTTCAGATCCCTATAAGTTATGGCTATCTGCCAACTGGTATGGTTTGCAGGGTGAAGTTTTATCTTTGCTGCTGTCAGCTCTTTGATGGCAGCCACCAAAGTGGTCTATAACTTTTACACCAAGATTGATTGCGATTTTGTGCAGAACAATCTCATCTTAACAAGCATCAATTTTAACAATACCTTTTTTTTTATTCTCCCATATCTTTGACAGATGCCCCATGACCACCATTTCCCCAAAAGAGGACATACCAAAATTTCAACTACCTTAAACTTTGTAAAACAAAAATATAAACAGTTCTTCTCTTTAAACTTGTAAATCATAAAGATAGTGCCCTTCATTAGGTGATAAGAACTTCCACACAGGTCAAACGTCAACAAATTCCATAACCAAATTTCAAATAATAGCTAGTTAATCTCAAACTATGCCACGAAAGCAACTTTCGTGAAGATAAAGAGCGTGTGAACCAGCGGCAGTCATAAATTGGAAAAATGGGTAACCATCAAAGGTAGGGGGTGGTAGGAAAACAGAACATCAATATGAATATGGCAAATGGAGATTAAACTTTGTCAGTTTAAACAAAATTAGACTAAACAGGTAGTAAATCTCCCCTTGCCATGTTCAAACTGGAAAGTCTTTCAGTTAGAGGGAAAGGTATACTTTTCTGAGATGAAATCGCTCTTACTATTGTGTTAACAAGGTGTACGTGTTTGGTGCACAGTTGACCAGCTTATGATATTCTGCAAAATGAAACAAAATGAACCATGGAAGTTTTCATGTGGGCTATTTACATTTTGCAAGATAGCCTTCTCAATGCAAAATGGAAGGCAAGAGAGTGAATCGGTGAAAGTACACACTTATTTCATTCTGTTTCGCAAAGTATCAGAGAAACAGCAAAAGTGTGTAACTTTGCTTCTTTCCTCCCATTATGCACTAAGAAGGCCATTCTGCAAAATATCCATACCCCAGAAAAACTTTCATGGTTAGGCTGGCTACTTCATTTCGCTTCATTTTGTTTTGTTACGCAGAGTACCATAAGCTCAATTGACCAAGTTAATTGAAAGCTACAAATGGTTCATGTATTAGCCAACTTTAAACAGACTTGAATAGACTGCTGCTATTCCTTTTCGGTAGAGGCTATTCAGTCTATTCATTTCTCTTCTGATGTCTGTTCACATGAGCTTGAAGTAGGCTTACATAAAGTATCTTCTAGAAATTAAAGCTGGAATATGAGTTGCACTGGCAATGACCTGGTCATCTATCTTTGTTCTTCGTCAACATATCAAGGAAGAGAAAGTTAGGGGAAAATGTCATCTGTCACAAAATCTGAAAGAGAAATATGCACTCATCTTCCAGACATTTGAGTATGAAGAACTGCTTCAACATTTTTGTTGGCCCCACAAATTCAGACTCTCCAAGAAAGTATAGCAGTTAATCACCGTTACTCGAAATCAAACTGACCAATGGGAATGGATATGAATATTCATGTTGAAAATACGGCACTTAAACAATGTTTTCTTATAGTGGCAGCCACAATATTCTGCTGAATTTGGCTTTCACTGACATATTGTCAACACCTATTTAAGCTTTAAAACCTGAGGTCGGACTTAGTAGATGTGTGACTGAAGGGGGCACAAAAACACTCCAATTCACTTGACACCTGTACAACAATAATTACCAACTAGCAAAAACTGTTCAATATGACTCTCCTGTGAGTGCAACATTGCAGCTACCAGAATATCTCTCTGAAGCACCAACACAATTTCCCTGCCCCCCCCCCCCCCCCCCCCCCTTCTACTGGGATTAAACTTGGGCAGATCACTTCATGAAAATAACTAGAGAATGAGTTGAAGCTGGAGTATGAGTTGAAATTTGTCAGGAAGAGTGGCACATGGGCTGCCTAAGTCTCACCAAAGACTCTGTGGGGGTGATCACAATTTTTGCCAGAGCTAGTAATATCCTGATCATAGCGAGATCATTATTTTGCATAGTTTTTGAAAATTTCTCCACTTTACCGGGAAAACACCTCTGCAGATGAGAGAAAAGTGGGGGCAGGGGAAGGGATTCAGTTTATAGGTGTGGGGAAGGTGCATGGCAAAAAGGAAATCAAACGTAGACTGAGAGATGTACTGCGGAGAAGACAGCCGATCCATATCATCGATAAGTGGAGTTGTTGGAAAGTACTGCAGCCATAGTCAATTTATAGTCAGGGTGATACTCCCTTCAGTTTGTCTGATTCACTTTTGTTGTCCCGTTTCTTTTTTCTTTGCTGGCTGAGCCATTCAAACTGGCATATGGACAGGCCATCTGAATTCTGTATCCCCTCCTTGTACCATCATGTCCTCGATAAGCCACACCTGTAAATCAAGGGTACCATTTCATACCTTTCATCACAACCCTCCTGGCCATTATCACCACACCTGTCAAATTTTCAACAATGGTTGAGGGTAAGGGGGGGTGGGGGGAAAGGTTGATAACTCTGAAACTCATCCTGTTATCTAAATGGAATGACCTTCCTTTGACCTCTACGGCCAATTGACCAGCTTGAATGGGTCTCCTACCTACTAACAAACATTAGGAGGCATGTCTGAGTGAAGGATCTTGACCACTGATGGTTGACTTTAGGGAAGGTCAAAGGCTTTGCCTGAGTAATTAACGACTCAGAAAAGCAACAAACTCAAAGAAAACTTGATGAAGACACGCAACCTTGGAACATTCCACAATAGTAATAGATACTCCATGTAGGACTTTTGTGGCAAGTGTTTGCTAGGGAAGGACTTCTGATGACTAAAGCACTGTCAATATGTAAAGTAAAAGAGGAGTTGCCACCAAAGGAATAAAATTCACATAAATGTAGGCTACCATTTTTGAACAGACATCTCCACCCTCATAAAGAGTGCCTCTTAGCACACAGTCAGGATAAAGGAAAAACTTATTTTCAAATATGTGTGCAAGAGGCTAATTGAAGGTACTCATTAAGGTGACCTTTGTGCCCCACCCTCTTTCGCATATAAAAAATTCGTGTGGCAATTCCACGGGGTATTATGGGGGCCATCACCAGATAACTGGCTCATCAAATCTTCTCCCAATGAAGGGCAAAACCACGACAGTGTCCGAGTCTGTGATTGATATCACTGGCATGGCGAGCAGATCATACTTATGTCCACCGAGGCAGGCACGTAGTCATGAGGGCATGTGCCCCCCCATAAATTTTCCGAAAATTTTGACTAAAAGGTCCTGCATTTCTGGAATACAAACTACAGCTGGCAGACGCAGGATTCTGCCAAAATTTTTCAATTTATAGCAGTTTTCAGTATTGATGCCAGTCCACCCGTGCGCATTGCATACGGTGCACGTACTCTCATCAGCTACAGGCACATTATGATGTGCTACCAGGTACAACCTACTGTGGAATTCCCCGTGAGTTGAGGGCGTAATCTGCTTCTACAATACCACCTGTGGATTAATCTCACCTGCATGATTTGTCCCTCTACTGGGGAAATTGAGAGGCCAGAGGAGTTCATTTCACTCCCGCGGTATCGTATACCATCGTGCCAGAAAAATCACACCTTTGTTCTCTAAACGACAAAAGAGATTTTTCAAATTTCTGCATGTTTTATGACAGTTTTCTCAGACTTTTTTCTGTTTCCAGTTTTTTTTTCTTTCACAGAATCTAGCGTGTTGAACGTTTTTTTTTTTTTTTTTTTTTTACGAGTGTGTTTTTAATTTATGAAACATAACTATTACATTTCATGCAACCAAGATTTTCCAATTATGCGGGCTAATAAGATTATTGTTTCCCTATCAAATTTAACTCTTTGATATTACACCGTGACTGATTGTTCTGAATTACATCAAGTATCCATTAATGTACTTAAAAGCAAAAGTATAAACAAATATCAAGAAAAAGATTAAAATCAAAAAGAGAAAAAAACTAAAACTAAAAAGAAAGGACCTATGGCACCTCCACAGGAACATCCCAAAGAAACCCCTTCTACTTCACCTCTCTAGAGATGCTGGGGAAACAACCGAAGAACAAATGAATTGAAAAGGCCCACTGGAGCTTGGCAAAAAAACAGAAACATGTGCATTCGATAAAAGTGTCCTCAGTTCACATTAACAAATTTTACACAGTGCTTGATCTTGTTTGAGAATCACCGGTGGTTGTAAAACTACACAAATATGGTTCAAAGTCATTAAACCGGGGCCATGATATTGTTTGTTTAGATAATTTGAATTCAAGTTTGATGCCCCTATTGGGAGGTTTAAGTACCCGGGGAGAAACGGAGGTTTCAATTAATTGGCCTAGATGGAGGGTAGTTGTGCCCAAAGATTTATGATGTGAGCGTTAAAAGGTCTACTCCACAAGCTATGCGTCCATGAACATGCTGGGACTCAACCACTTTGCAACCAAACTTATTTTCATGTTTAGTGGAAAGTACCTGCCTTCATAATGTGATGGCAAGAACAATCAAAATGATGCTGAAGCCACACGCATCAGCCCCCGACCCATTTTCACCCCTCCAATCTCTCCTTAAAAAAAATGCAATCATACAACTGTGCTGTATGGGTGAAAAGTCATTGAAATTTTAGCCTTCTCCTCCTGGAATTTTCCCATTCCGATTCCCGAGTGACCCTCCCTCCCTCCCTTCCTGGAGGGAGCAGATCCATCTCAATAGATCAGAGGTCCCTACCCTTCTCGCCTCATGCTCCACCTCTCCAATCAGCCACACGAGGCTCCTCCTGTCCTAACATCTATCGAAAAGATACACTCGGAGTGTCAACCACAGTGAAGTGATTGAAGCATGTTTTGCGATTGACTTCCACACACATTTGAGAGTTCACATAAAAATAAGTCTGATCAAAGGAAATCTTAATGAAGTGCGAGATGGTCGGACTTGGCGAGTATTCTTACAGAAGTAAAATATTTATAATTTGATACTAGACAGGATACAGTGGGCCATCCCAATAATTACTGGACATTACCCCTTTAAACTGGTAAAGAGGCACTGAAAGATCAATTAAAACACTGCTGGATCTTACACTATTGTTACAGAGGAGTTTGGTAGCCATGCCAGGGACACAACCCACCCCCCTCTTTTGTACTTCTGACAGGAACAATAGCAGTATAAATAGAGAGGGGAAGGGGAGTGGGGTCATGTCATTGTGAGGTCTTCCCAGATAAAGATAATAGTTGGCAGCTTTCGCACATAACAAAAAGATCATGGTAACACAAAAAACATAAAGCATTGAGAATGAAAAAAAAAAACATAATGTAATGTATTGAAGATGTTCAAATGCACATCAATTTCAGTAGTTTCCCATCATTTATGAATGAATATCAATCATGTCATTCAAGTGTGATCCAAGACCATAACCTGTCCACGGGAGATGTAAACAGTCAATGCCACCTTCATGCTACATCGGACTACGCTACGGAATTCCAGCTTTGCAAAATAGCCGGAAAATTCCTGTAACACAGCGGAAATCCACTCAAATTCATACCATGGAAGAGTAGTAGCCATCTTCTCTTGACCAAGGCCAATCCACAGTTTATCACATCCCCAAAAGGTTTGGTCCCCATTTTGCCTCTTAATTACTTAAAAAATAATGATCAGCCAAAAGCACTCGACTACCATAGCACTAATATGAAAAACAATCAACACTATAACATGTAATTTGTAGAAAAACTATTGCTTTGCACAATGTAATAACTTTATGTCCCATATGGCCTATATTCTAAAGTTGGACCCATGAATGTTGAACACTGCAAAGGGTTCCACACTGCTAATTTGAAAAACCTTTCACATCTTAAAGTAAAATACAGAAAAGAAACATTTTGCTTGATTTCATGGCCCATATGGGACCAGTAATCCTGAACAACTTGAAGGAACCTCTACAATATTAGTAATGTGACACAATTTCAACTTAATACCATATAATCTGTACAAGAAGAGGAATTTTGCATGGTTGCATAAAATGGCTCATGTTGACCTTGGACCCCCAAATTTTTAACACCCCAAAGGCACCACTATCACAATGCATCCATATACCAAGTATAAACTTTGTCCAAAGTTTATAACTTGAGATGATGTGTTAAAAAGGTCTTCAAAGTTTTGCAGCAGTGCCCCTAGAAGACCTTTGACCTGCACAAAAATAATGAGGCACACCTCCTTATGGCAAACATAGCAAGTTTGCCATATGGCATATGTACCAAGTTTTGACTTTCATCCGACTTTCCGTATTGAGTTAGAGCATACCGAAGCAAGTGTCACAGACACACACACATACATACACACCAACCTCACTTTATAGGTACCTTTGGTGATGCAAGGAATCAAAAAAGAAAACTTCACACTTTTGAAATACCAGAAACAAAAGAAAAAAAAGGGGGAGAAAACAGAAAACATAACAAATCACTGAATCTACATAAAGCCTCTTGGCTTTTGTTTTTACAAAGACCCCATAACCTTGTTAAAACAAAAGTAAGACCTCTTATCCAATTTCCACCTAGCGGGGATAACCCATTCAATTTTTGTATGCAAAAAGAAAAAAAGAAGGAGAAAGAGTCTTACCATATGTATAATCACCGGCAAACTGCTTGGAGACTTTCTCTAGAAGGCTACTGACCTGTAGACTTACAAAAGTAGGCATGACAGCATTTCTTTTTTTGTACCAAATTTCATCTCACTTGTAATGCCTTACACTGTTTTCTTTCCTTTCTCTCTTTTTTTTTTTGAGTTTCTCATAGATGTTTTGGTTTTTTTTCCTCTCCGGGTGACAAATATCATGGTTGAACTGTGGCAGGCAATAAAACCAAAATTGTTTGTACAACTCCCACTGAAAAACCATTTCAACAGGTGACAATTTGTTGGACTTACAAGGCATTTGATTGGGGAAAAATTGATTTTACAAATATTCTGACCTATTTATGTCTTCTACTCCATTTCCTTGGGGCAGTTTAATGATATTTTGGTAGTCTCTGGACCAAGGCGATAGAATTCCGATTGTTGTAGGGGGGAAAACAAAAAAAAATGAGAAAGTAAAAGAAGAAATGGTTAGGAGAATTCAAATTCAAATCAGGGGTCCTTCTTTCGCAGTGAGATTTTCCTCAAGGAACTAGGCCATGCTTTGTCCTAAAAGCTGACCCACTTTGTATTTAATACGAAATTCAAGTCACACTTATTTTTTTTTCTTCTCTTCATTCCACTGGCCAACAGAGAATATAGTTAGCCCAGGGGGAGGCTTTCTTGAGTGAAAAGGGGTGTGGCAATGGTTGCAACGCTGCTCAGCTAAAAGAGGCACGTTTTTCACTGGGCACATGTATGCATACATCCATAGAACAAGGGTTGTCTTGAGGGAGCTGTGTTAGAGTGGTAGCTCCCTGATCTGTAACAACTTACAACACAATGTATTACATTTGGTTTCTGTGGTATGAACGGGACAAATTGACAGGTTTTCTTGTTAATGCTGTGGTAACGCGATTACTGTATTTTGCATTGAGGTCAATTGGTACTTCAAGTACAGGGTAGGCCAGTTATTACTAATTGCACAAGAAGTGTAGGACTTTGACGGTACATCGGTACTCCAGTTGGTGGCACTTTTTGGTCACTGGTAACACTTAATACCAGTTGAAATCTTTCATTCCTACAACCGGTATTATGCGGTACTTTCACAGTACCTGCATGGTTTTCAAAAAGTAAACAATTATTATCCTTGAAATGTACTACTAAATCCCCACAACTCCCTGGCACATGGAATGCAAAAAGGAACACATTACATGATGATGTAAATTTTGATGTAAAAATATAGGATGATGCACTGAAAACTTACAATCATGTACTAAAAACCTGGGATGATGTAAAAACCTGTGATCATAAACAATGATGCACTACAAAATTGAGATGATTATCAAAGGGTACATGTTCCCAAAAGTGGTGTATGAATATCCACTTTTGTCGTTTGAATATGCGTATGAATATTCATATGTAAGTACCCATTGGGATGCAATTTAGACTGGAGGAATACCCGCAGTCACAATCATTTTCCTCTGTAGTAGCAAGGTTAGCCTTAAACGAAAGTCAAATGCTCTTGTAGACATAATTCATCTAGGTGTGGACATGTATTCACGAGTGATTACACTTACCCCTTGCTTCACTAATGCATACATTTGACCTTGCTCTAAATGTCCTTGTAACTAATTCTAGCACCGGGCCCTCTAAGGCCAGTGGCCCACCCTCCATGTGAAAATCTCAAAATTGTCTGAAAATATGATGCTGCTGACAAGTTGTAAAAAGTACATTGCTGCTCTGTTGTAGCCTAATGCAAATAATTTCAGCTAGAAAATCTTAACATTAGGCTATTTCATGTCATTAGACTCAATGTAAACATTGGCAAAGGACACATGTGCTTTGGGCTTTCTAAAATCCAAAACCTCATTTCTGCTAACACTACACAAGTCAGAAAGATCCCTGGTATGCGCCCAACAATTTTTTTCTGGCCAGAATGGTCTAGAATTAATTTGGTTAGGTGAGCAATTATCAAAGAAATAGCGGATATCGTTGCAAACTATGATATATCAACATCACATAGAAATATAGCTAGCTGTTCATATACTGGCAAAGTGAACAAAATTGGCAGCATCCTTGCTATGTATTAAAGGCAAAACAGTTCTGCTGTCCCATACTTATGTACTTATGAACCAAGAATTTGTCCTTCACTTGTTGCTCCCAGCCCTAATGTTACACTGGCTTTCTAGATTTATATGGCTCCAACTTAGTTTCTAACTTCAGGTTGATAAGATTAAATACCTTTGCAGCAGGGCAGCAGGCCTGTGAAAAGCCAGTATTTTTAAGTTACTTCACAAACAAACAATGTATATATACGCAAATCAATAAGTTTTAAGCTGTTTTAAGGCATTATGATTATTCTGTATCATTCTCATAAAGTTTTGCAGTAAAACTTACGAACGAAAAACAGTGCGTGTAATTTTGATTTTCATGCATCAGAGTTTACACATCAAGTGGCCTTAAATCGTTTCAGACATATTTTACATGCACTAAATTCATGTGATTTTTGAAAGCAGGCCATATACCGCTACATGGATATCACTTCAAACTTCTTGGTGCCAATTTAATTTCTCACCAATTTGACAGCTATTACTGAAAGCCTGAAATACTTCCTACAGAAATCTGCTACCAGCAAGCTGGGATTGTACAAGAAGGACAACTTGTTGGAGGTCTCTTTGTGCAATGCTGATGTTGAAATGGTCTGCAGACCTGTATGGGGCCGATCAATTAGCACCTCATGTTTTTTTTTTCCAACTGTAAAAATGGAGGAAGAGAAAGGAATTCAAATGATATTGGCAAGTGACTAATCAGTAAACCACAACAAAATGACTGAATTTATAAATATTGTCCCTAGTGATGTATCTGGGAGAAAAAAAAAAGGGGCCCTGACATTTTTCCAAAAGGTGCTGAAAGAGCATACTCAGATAAATTCTGGGTTCTTTTGTTTTTTCTTCTTCTTTTTTTTGAAATTTTGGTGGGATTTGATTGAAAATTAATGGGCATGCCAAGATAGGGGAAAGTAAGGTCCCCTGGTGAAGTGATGACACTGGTGGTGAAAATTGGATTACAGGCAAAAATATATGGACTTAGCCAGGTAGGTTGACTGTAGGGATTCCCACTGTCAGAGCTCACTGACTGACATAATGATCGAAAGAGAATGTTTGAGGGAATAAAACAAGAAAACAAACATCAATAGGGAGGGAGAGGTTGGATAGAAGATGAAAGCTACTATAGGTTTGGGAAGTTGCCAGAGAAAAAAAAAAGTAGGGCATAATCTTGAACCTGTTTTCCATGGTGAATGACAGATGTTTTGCAAAATGAATCCACAAAAACTCCTTCAAAACATTAGAAATGCTGAAAGCTGGAAAGGATGTGAAGGAGCTGCTGACAGCTCCCAGTGATCTCCAGAGGATTTTAAGGTGGGGGGAGGGGGGTTTGTGTGATCTGCCCAAGGGAAAATTGTGGCCCAGTATAAATAGAGACTGCCCCTAAATATAATCCTGGCAGCCTACAAAAGCTCCACTCGATTGAAAAAAATATTCAGGCTGCTGCACTTTGAAGAAGATCAAGAAATTACCTCTATGTGGCATCATTTTCAATCACAATTATTGAAAAACTTTCTGGCAGTGAGGTTGAGCCCTCTAATGCAGCTCTCAGTAATGCACCTCCATATATACCATGCACCTCTAAAGTACACCTCTCGCACCAGCTCTGTTGCAACATGCACCTCTACAGCTCGACTGAACCATGCACCTTCACTGTACAGCTGTTAGACTCTTTCACCTTCTGTTTCCCCATGCAGCTCTAATGCAGCTCTACATACCATGCACCTCTTAACTACACCTCTAGCACCAACTCTGTTGTACCAAGCACCTCTACAGCGCATAGCTGTTAGACTATTGCATCTTTTGTTTCACCATGCAGCTCTAATGCAGCTCTACATACCATGCACCTCTTAACTACACCTCTAGCACCAACTCTGTTGTACCAAGCACCTCTACAGCACATAGCTGTTAGACTCTGTTGCATCTTTTTGTTTCCCCATGCAGCTCTAATGCAGCTCTTCATACCATGCACCTCTTAACTACACCTCTAGCACCAGCTCTGTTGCACTATGCACCTTTACAGCTATGCTGCACCATGCACTGTCACTGCACATAGCTGGGACACTATGTACCTCTATGCAGAACTGCCAATCTGTCACTACAAGAAAAAGTACTTTTTGTTCAAAAACCCGTATTTTTTTGGGAAAAGAAGGATTTGCAGCACGACAGTGCAAATATGGCATATTCAACAAAATAGGCTGCTTTAGCGAACACTTTTAATTCATGACCATGTTGCTTCAGTGTGAAACAGCTGTTCCCTTTCAATTTGCAGGTAGAACAAGGCCTACTCTATATGTGGAACTATTCAATTATTCTTGTTACAACCAGCCTCTTCCAGCTGTGTTCAATGGTCAGCAAGTGTTAACTGTGTCTTACTGTACTGAAAGCCAATAAGCTGTAGCCTACAGTGCATAGGCATAACAATGAGCTATACACATAGACCTACCTGTAAGGCTAGGCCTCTGCCTATAAAGTAAAGGGGTCAAATATTTAAAAGTTTTCCAAAATATCGGGCATGGCTAAGTCTGAGTATTTTACACAATTTTAAACCTGCACTAAACTTTGCGTACCCTTTAGTTTTTTGAACTAGGGTCCTTGTGATCAGGTGATGGCAATTATCTTTGTACGTCTACATGCTAAACATGGAGCCATGTTGCTATTGGGGATCGGAACACGGCTTGGGTAAGATCACCAAAATGGTCAGCTGAGGCAAGTACCAACAATATGTTGTCGTCAAACTAACTTGCCAGCGCGAACAGATCCACCTACGGTAGTGCATGCATGGAATATGGTGTGTATGCAATCATCTATGTGCATTCGGACAACTGCGTAGGAAGTTGTGGGAAATTTGCAGAACTCAAAAGCACAACAACAAATCCACTCGTTATCACTACCAGCCACATTCGCACAGTTATACTCCAAACTTTCAAGAAACGGATTCTAGCACACCAAAACGTACAAATGTTCATTTCCCCTCAAAAAACAAATCAATACGTTAAGTACGTACTAGTTGGTAGCTCTGTCTACGGCATTTTTGTTATGCCATTCACCTCAACAGTTCTGTCACACTAAGTAAGTTTACAGTGGCTCTGTTATGCCATTTACAATCTTACGTTCTCTGCTGAAGCAAATTCTTTCATGATAGTCCAAGATACAAGGCTTAGATAAGTACTTTTCTTTCTCAAAGTCACAACCAAAGCAGTGATGAAATTTTTCAAAATGACTGTAAACAAAATCCTCAGTCTTTGTATTTTCTTCTAGACAGCAATCCACTGAAAAATCATTCATACTCAGGATTACTAAAGTTCCATAATTTTTATGCGTAACTTATTTCCACCACTTAAATCAGAATTTCTTCGCTTTGATCAATGGGTGAAATCATAACCGCAAACCTCCTGGAGATCACGTCTCATGCTTCGATCACCCTGATAATACTACAAGATTTTTCCACTGTTTTCACCCTCTTCTACCTTTCAGATCCATCAATCATAAATATCGCCCAATAAAATGATCACACACTCATTTATCCTTTGATAGTCCTGGCTCTTCTTGAACTCGGTAGCGGGCGGTAGCGATCCTCTGCTCCATTTAAGATTGTACCATAACTCCCTCAATTTCTGTTGGCACACAGGGATCTCATCCATGACCTGTGAACCCTGTGATTGCACTTTTAGCCCATACCACCAGAAGATGACAAGGGAGAAGAAGAGATAATTGGAACATTATTATTCACCAAGTCCCACATGTATCGGGACAACTTCTAGAAACAAGATGGAGAAGAATGGCTGCACCCAATCAGACGTCATGTCATGGTCTGTTGGTTCTAAAGTGCATACAATTCGCAATCCACACTTGAGACAAGGGAGGCAATCGAAATGACCGGAAAAGATGAAAAGAAAGTTCTGATTTGGTTTGAGATCAAGAGACCTGACGACGCTAGAAAAAAAATCATCTGAATTGAACAAAGTGGGTAGCATCGACAGTGGCCTTGACACTGGAACATCAAATTAATTTGACTATATAAATTTATCAACTTGATCCAGACTTCTGGGATGACAGACACCTGTGTGGGAATTTGCATTTTTCAGGATTCCATCACTTGGACATTGTAGAGATACCACACTTGGTGGGTGGGGGGGGGGGGGAACATACGACGGATTGGGAATACGACTCGTTACATCTTCTCAGAGATAAAAGTTGAATCATGTAAAAGTCCAATGGATGGCAAATATCAGGGTTCAATTTTTCACAGCTCCCAATTTATGCCGACACACGAATTACTAACAGGATCATATTCATGATCTTTACGGTGTGCATCAAGCATCAAAGTACCGTTACAAACAGTTTCGAACCTTTTACCTGGGAGAAACGAGAAGAATATGAACATTCTTCACTGCTTGCACTGACGATACAAGTGCCACAAAGAGGTACAAACCCTTTCCAGCTTTAAAGTAGCTACAAAAGGACACGTGTAAGGCTAATAAGACGATGGAGATTTCCTAACCTGAACTCTGAGGATGGTGTCATAGAGAAATGCATTTCCTTGTGGTTTATACAGTTTTGTCAAAAAGTTAACCCCACGTACACACGAAGAGCAATATACACAATCATGAATATTCAAATCTATAAATGATTAGGCAAACGTACAAAGCGTTCAAATTCTACTTTGCTAAATTATCACTTCATGTTCTTCCACCAGTATTAACCTGCAGTGATTCCTCAGAATTTGGTACGCATCCAGTCACTGTCCACATTTTCTTTTGGTACTCAGTCATAAAGAGATACATTTCTGTTTTGCTGCTTAATTTTATGGAGTTGCATTTAATATTTGCCACATTTAATTAAAAAAAAAAAAGTATTCATTGCTGTAATGGTTGTATTCTATCATGAGGTCTGTGTTAGTACAGCTTGATAAAACATGCTCCTATGTTGCTATCAGAGAATACTGCAGGTCCGTCACATTTAAGCCTAATTGCAATACTTGGAATGTTCAAGAGATGTCTGGAAGGTACCTCCTCCATTGCAACATGTGAATCAAGGAGTGATTCCACATTTTGAATTATCACTCTCTTTGCGAGAGCTGGGTAACGGCATAACGGCAAAAGAAAAACAAAAAGAAGAAGAAAAAAGCAGGAAAAAAAAGGTATGAAATTGCAGACAACTTTGACAGTGACTATGGTTAAAAAAAATGCTACCACTGGGGAAAATATATCTTGATCACATAAGAACGCTATCCCCATCCTACAAAGATTTACTGCTTTGTACAGCAGAAAGAATTTCAACCTTGAACCAAACAGATAAAGCATATACAAATATTTACCATGTCCCATGTGTGAAATTGAAAAATTCTGTTTTTAGTTGTGGGTAAAGGTACATGCCCAGCAAAATAAGATAATTCACTGTGGGAGTGCATCAAGATAATTTACTGAAAAATGGACAATCATTACAGACTGATAAAAGACTAAAGAATAAACAAGAAAACTTGAACAATTGCAAAATTGTAACCAGCATTAAAGTCACAATAAATCTTCACCCACCAGGAACAGACATACTAGAGCAGTAGGACGCCCCATCTTTTCATATATTGAAAGATCATCTCATGTTGCTGAGTGAGTTGCCATTTTAAGCATTTTGGAGGGTAAGTGGCGAATTCGGCTTTTCTTTCTTTGGCTGGTGAAAAATTGAAGCTCAGACGAAAAGGGCAATTTTAAGTTTCTTTGCTGTTTTCAATAATGGCTTATAAAAATTAAAAAAGAAAGTTGAAATTTACCATGATTCTTCAAATTGCTCAATCTCACACAGTTTAAAACTGAGTAACACAGTTTTCCACGATCATCATTGACCATCGATACGGGTGTTCAGGATCTCAGGTCAAAGGTCATATTTGCAACTAATGGCCATGGTTATGACTCAAGCAGTAAAAAATATAAATGAAATTGAATGGTCACGATATTATCACTAATCAGTGGTGCATACTGGGTCGTTAAGGTGCTGTATTTTGAGTCTTTTTTGCCGGATTAAATCATCATTTTTGCAGGCGTCAAACAAGCAGTCAAAATGCATCCCTTTGTACCGGTTACATCGAATGATGATGGTCTGACCGAATATGGGCGGTGCTATAACTTGGTCGATACGGTACACAGCGTTTCCAGGAATTTTTGTCAGCGGTAATATTTCGTGGTCAACTTTGGCTACGAGATTATTCTCGTACGGATTTGATCTGAATATTCATGATGTTAAATGAGGTCAAATGCTAATCAAATTAGATGATTATAACCATGATGTATGGTCAGTATTATTATTAGCCATGGCACACATGGAATGAATAAAGGATTAAAGGCTACCTCAAGGGGAGGTTATGGATATATTCTTCTGAAGTAGTCCAACATGTTCATCCTCTCACAAAGTTGGATGTTCCTTGTTGTTGGTATAAGCATTATCGGTTAACGCCCACGAGACCGAAGGTCCGCGAGACCGAAGGTCCGCGAGACCGAAGGTCTGGTTATGTCATGTTGTTACCTGTCGAATTATTTTTTAACGATTTTTTTATTATTATTATTATTTTCTTGTCGTCTTATAACTTCCTTTTTGGACTTACTGTTTTTTTCCAGCCGTCAACAAAGAATGTAATATTTTCACTACGGCGTCCCATAAGTTCATTTCAAAGGCCCCTTAAGTTCACTTGTGAGGTCCATAAATAAACGCACAAAAGAAAACATACATTTCAAGAGTTCATACGATCGTGTTGATGTCCTATAATTTCAAATGGGTGTAACAAAAGTTTAGTAAATGTACCATAAGGTCAGCCTAAAAGGAGGTGTCATAAGTTAAAAAAAAAAAGTCCTATAAAATCAAACGTTCATCTCTCTAGTGGAAACCCCTATATATCGCTCTCGCGGACCTTATTTGAATTTCGGTCTCACAGACCTTCGGTCTCGCGGACCTTATTGAGCGTACGATCACACATCAAACCAGTTACAGCTTCACCCATATTCTTCAATGCAATTTCGGTGTCGCGGACCTTCGGTCTCACGGAAAACCCCCACATTATCAATGGACTAATGGTATACACCTAAGGCGCCTAGAAATTTCATGTCCGTGGAAATCTCTCTTCACTTACAACAGTACAGATCACAAACAAATTATTTAAAGGTCATCTCAAAGGTGAAGTGAGAACCATCCCAACAGGCACACTCCTGTTTGATCCACCGTTCATGGTCCCTTCAGTTACATTCTGGCTACACAGCTTTGCACGTATGTATATATCCCTAATAGTTCCTGTCTTGCGACCTGGATTTTTAGTTCAGTCTTTCAGTCTGTGAACTTTAGTCTTACAGACAGTCGGTCTTGTCAACCTTCGATCTTGTGAACCTTTGGTCCTGCAGGCTGGAATCTTCAAAACCACCTGCTTCCATGCTCCGAGGGTAGTGCTTTCGTGCATATGAATGCATGCCTTCACCTCAGCCAGGTGATCTTTGTAATTGCAACAGACTTGAACATTGTTAACTACGTATGTATCGCACTAACCTGAAGAAGAAAGTTGTGTTCGTAAGTGTTTATCCAGATAAATACCAAGAAAGTGAAACTGAACTAGCTTTTCTTTGTTTTGTTTTGCAGAATATCAATATCCGACCATGCCAATGATATTTTGCAAAACAGAAAGAAACAATTGTATACTTTGGTCACTGAGTCTCTCCCCTTCTATTAGATTGATTGCAAAGTGTACTGCAAAACCAGAAGGGTAAGATTATGTTTGATCTTACCTTTGTCTTTATTTTTAAGTGTTCAGGAGAGGTTGTACATGCACAGACTACGTCATTCAATCAACCAAAATGACAGTATTAAACAGGACTGGCATAAAAACAGCAAAAAACAGAAATCATATTTGAAATTTAACAGTGCTCACTGTAAGCAAGGAGCTCCTTGCTATAGGCACCTGTGTAATGAATATGCATCAGTGCTGGTTTCACTGGTGTATCAAAACATACTGCAAGTCGTGCTCCTTGGTCAGTATCGAGAATTGTAGTATTTGGTGAAAGGAACCACTGTATTTACAAATAACCTTCAAACTGATCACATACGTCATTGCAGCATCAGTGATCCTGAATTCTTTTGACTTATTGAATATTCAACACTAGTATACTTCCTATTGGATTATCCAAAGAAGCACACTGTTGATTTGAATGAAAACTGTCAACCACTATATTATCGTATTTTACACGTTTTGTTGTAACGCTAGAAGAATGTGAAATCGCATGGTAGAATTAACCGCCTGAAGCCTATTTATTTCCCAAATTGTCGGATTGGTGCGATTAAATTCCTTCCCAACCTATTGGACATGAAATTTCGACGTTTTCCCTTTTCGCCTTATGCCTGCAATCACATTAAGCAGTATGAAGACAATTTACATCAGGGCTATAGTCTGAGTGTCAAACAGAGTTTCATGCCTCCCGTTATTTCCTTTCCTTTCACAGAATACCATAAACTGGCTCAATAAGATATTGGCACTGAAAAAAATGGGAAAGTTGGGAGCAACTCAGATTGGTTTCTTTGTTGGAAAAAAAAGAAAGCTAGCTTCCTGAGCGATTCTCCTTCGGAATATGTTTATCCTGGATGCGTCCTTAATGGATGATGAGTACTCCACCAATGACTTGTACAAATAAACAGCAGTCCTTCTCCAGGTGCCCCGACATTGCTAATTGCTTACTTAAGCCCTCTTTATTACTTCGTCAAGGGTGCGCCAATGGGCTTTTGGTTCTGATTTCTCTCCATCCAAATTCTTGAAGGCATCTGTTCCTATCAAAGAATCCTTTCTTCCTCTGCACCTCCAAGGAGAGACAGTGCTGATAAAAAAATATGACTTTAATGATCTCGGGCAGGGTGGAAGGGACACCCCCCAGATGGTTTTAAAAAGGAAAGTTCTGGGTGAAGATATTTGTTATTTTTATTCATCGCTGAAGATATGCAGGTTCTGCTCTCCTAACTTTTGTTTACCCTCTTGAAATATTGATATCATTTTTAACACCCTTTCGCAACTTCAAGAGTGTTCACACTCTCTCTCGGGCAATGAAGGATAAAAGGATGACAAGGCGGGCTCATCACCATGGTAATGACAATGAAACAAATGTTGTGACATAAAGTGGATATTTTTAATCTCAATGCAATAACCAGACTGGTTTATTTAAATGTGACAGCCTTAAAAAATGTATGTATATTTATACGGCTGTCATTAACCATTTATTTTTGTTTGTCTAGAATAAACAAAACACTGCACTTTGGACCATAAGACCAGGAGGAAGTAACAAACAAGATTATTAAATACAATTGTTAAGATTGTTCAGTTGAGTTTGACACTTCATCATGTGTGATGTGCAGATGAATTACAAAGGAACTCATTGTTTGTTTTGCAGACACTGGTCTAAAACCGCTAACTTCTCATGAATGCTGTTGCCATGACCTATGTAAAGGGCCTACATATATATGGTTTTTTTTTTCATATATTGTTTAAAAATTCCATGGGAATCATGACACCGTACAACCGTACCTGTGGTGTTTCCAACTTTGTCTCAAAATTTGCAAACATTTTCATAACAAGGAAAGTGGAGTCGAGTCTGAATTAAAAGCAGAGTAGCTTTCAAAAAAAGGGGAAGAAATGTCCGTGCCTGGCCTACACTACCTACAAATTGTATAATTCACTTCATTTATATCACGGGTGTTGTACAAGAGTGGTACACATAAAAAGTGCATTTCAGTGAAACAAAGAGGGAGTAATATTGTTGTAGGTTTACAGATTTTCTCATACATTTAACTCCCTACATTCTTTATTTTTTTTTGCAATTTAAGGACAGAACTTTCCTGAACATTTTACTGTCCTAACAAATTCTTTCTGCTGTATGTTGTGAATAATGTAAACATAATAACATTGACTGCTGCAAGCTGTAGGCCTACACGGTACAACCCTACCTGTGGTGTTTCCAACTTTGTCTCAAAATTTGCAAACATTTTCCTAATAAGAGTACCTACATGGAGCTTTCTAGAATGTATCACATAATATTAAAACCTTCACTAAAATATTCTCAACTATATGTTTTCACAGATCAAATTGGAACTGCAGAGTAAATTCATCCTTGAACGAATCAACATGATTCCCCAAAACTTCTTGGTTTGGAAATTAACAAGCAATGTACTCAGCTCACCTAACCTATATGTATCATATTGACCGCAATCTATTGGTAGCAACTGACAACTGTGTGCGTACTTACCCGGACACCGTTCTCCCATAATTGCGAGCCTTTTGGTTTCAACTTCTAAGGATTTGGTAAATTACATGTACACACAACTCAAAACAGTTTGCGCATTTTGCTATTCTCCACTTTTGACACGAAGGTCAATTAGCGTAAGAAATTGCTAGTTGGGTATAAACGGACTTGAGGACTGCCAAACTTTGAAAATACAGTAAATACAGAAATACAGTATGCTGCTTTAACAGCAGATTGTTCAATTTTATGGCTGTTTGTACCTTTCTGCGAAGAGATTTTAATGTTATTTGGACAAAGGTACTTCATTCATCTCAAACTTTTTAATTATCTTGGCATGTTTACATTAGGCCTCTGAAACCACCTGACCAAAGACACAATTAGACCCTGGGCTGTCATATATGTTCCAGGTTTGGAAGTTTTGGTTAGAAAGGCAATTTGCTGCTGGTACATTAGCCCAGTTTCTTTGTGTGTCAGTTGAAACAGCTTAAACACAATCTGCTACCAATTAAAGCAACAAACCTTTTTCAATCATGGTGCAGGTGGTTGGTGCAGGGAGTTCTTGGAGGGTCTGTATGGCAAAAGTGTTTGCAATGCAATACGCTGATACCTAAAGGTTCAACTGGCAAACGAAGGTTCAGGGGAACTAAAATTGTCTTTAGGAAGTGGAAGTATCCCCTATTTCTGAACCTTTTCTTTTTAACTGCCAAATTTGGCTTCATTTTTGTTTGGAAAGAAAATTGATTGTTTAAACTTCCTCTTCAGAATGATGAAACAATGGTTCTTTGCATGAACATGCTTGAACTGTAAAGGGGAATAGGTTGTTTAGAATACATCAAGATGGCATACAAAGAAAATAACTTTAATAATCTTTGTTAAACCATTCACTCTCATCAACAAACATCTACAAAAGCTTCATCCCCTCAAAACTTTATGCATGTGATGAGTAACAGAAGATGCATTATTTGACTTTTGAAAAGTTTGGGGGAACAAACTATTCTTGAGCAACAAATAATTGAATTTCTACCAGTGAGAAACTTATCTCTTGAAAAGAAGACTACTTATTTCCTTATTTTGAATAATGTATCCTTCTATGTCCATAAACATTGGTTTTAAAAATATGGTCATTTTCTGTTAAACCCAGCCTCAGATAAGGAGGTCAAAAATTGCAAGGCAGTGGTAAAGTAAAAGTCAAGGTCATTTGGCAGCCTTCCTATCTTATATTGTTTACCTTTACTTTCTTGTAAAGCGCGTTATTGTAAAGTGCTTTTGAATAAGATTTTGCCAATGGGCTGTATGAATTTAATAATAATAATAATTGTAATGATAATGATGATAATAATAATAATAATAGTAACAATAATAATATCATACACGAACACACCAACTTAAAAAACATTCATCACTTAACTATTGCATAACATACCTTACATTTTTATTTGTCACATACACACACACATACACACCCCACAGTGACTGCATCTAGGTTCCTTTGCTACTACAAGAAACTAAAAAAGGGAAGAAAAAGCTGTCAGTTCAGAAAAGGAACTACAAGAACAGGGATATTGTGCAACACACATACCACACTGACTTTTTTTTGGTTAGTGATTAAATTTAAACTTTTCTCAAAACTATGGAATTTTGTTTAACTTATAGTTGGAAAAGCTGCCCTCTCATACCGGCATTACCAACCCAATATCACAAGCTGTAGTTGTAAGAGATTTTCTCAAAGTACCACAAAAGGGTCATAAACGGGAATCTCCCCACCCCGTGAACTAGCAGTGTTAGTTCAAACAAAGGCCACATGGATGCACCATAATTTTGTGGGTAGTGTAGTGTGGTGGGGACAGGTAGGCCTAAGACACTACTGATTCATGCAAGTTTTATGGTGACAAATGCTTTTTGGTCAGAACTCCTCACAGTTGGTCACAAATACGACAGAACAGCGTTGAACTTGATGTGACTGCAGGAAATGTGACTGCAGTCACCAGCGAGCAGAGATGATGATTTAGGGGTAAACGTGTGCTTGAATGGGTGAACTTGCGCACGTAGGGGTAAACTTGTGCTTGCAGGGGTAAACTTGCACTTGTAAATCAAACTGATGAAAGATGACTTATGGATCCCCAAAATCTTTGGGATGAATTAAAAAACACCCTTATCTTATCTCAATTGTAATTTTTCACTTCAAGCTGGTCCTAAATCACTTGTAAAAAAAAAAATTGCTGTAACATTTACTGCGATGAAAGTTCACATTTCTTGGGAGGAAGAACTGAGCAGGTTGGACATGATATGACTTTTAAACAATTAAAAATACCCTAAAGAGAGGATGAAACCCAAATCAAATACAATGGCAATTTGCACAAAAGAAAGATCTCAAAAATGTCACCTTCAAATCAACAAAATGTTCATTTCTTTTTAGGCTTTCATTTCTACAAGATATCAAAGGCAGGTCAAGCTACCTGGGTGCATCTTTTTCTCAATTTGACTTTTCTTTTCTTTGAAACTTAGTTTCAATAAATCTGAAAATCTAATTGGGAAGGGGGGGGGGTAGGGAAATCTTGATACAAATGGAACATTTAGATGACCTGCTAGGCACTTTGCTCACTTATTCTACGACTTATTTATCCAAGGTAAGCTGATGGCTCATTTGGTTGGAAGGTGGAGCAAGAGAGTCCTGAAGGGTATATCGATCATCGAAATCCTTTGTCGAAATGCCCCAAACTTGATCTAAAAAACTGGGCTCAACTGAACACTTTTCGTGCACAGTGATGATGATGTGAAGTCCTAATCACTTGCATTTGGTACATATAGTAATAAAGACAAAGCAAACACTTTTCAAGCCACATTTCTTGCAATATACTATTTTCCTTTCAATCTGAAGCAACTGCCTGATGAAACAAAGTTGGGTTACCTGAAGCAAACACCACAATAAAACTGTAAAACTATTGAGGTGTTTAAACCTATAAAACTTTCTAAACATTCCATAGAACCAAAGCTTGTATGAAAGTATGAAAAACCAAAAAAATTTGTGTGCTGCTTCATTAGGGACAACTACAAAAGATAATTTCTCTCCCATACAGGCAGTATATATTTTGTGGACACATTGATGATTTGAAAGATTTATAATTTCAGGATCGTATGGCACCTTATGCCACCACTGATTGTGGCTTTAAGTGGCCTCCTACCCTAACTACGTACTCCATAATTATGCTTTAAAGACTTACTAAAATGACGACACTAATCTACCAAGGAGACTTGCAGTGTGGGATATAAACCATGGGATGGCTCCCTTCAGTCCCAGAAAGCTGTCAGACTAAAAATAAGAAATACACATTTCCAGTCTGGGAGTTAAATACGTGATTTCAGTCCAAAAATTTGTGTGTTTCCAGTATTTGTGTATTTCAATTCAAACTGAAAATGTGCATCTTATTTTCAGACCGAGAACGCGTGCATTTCATTTCCGGACTGAAAACAGTTGGTTCTTTTTTTGTGAATTACCTGAATACACTCCTTATATGAACAAACTGTGTGTTGTTATTCTTCACCATTTAAGGGTACTTCCATTTGGAAAATTATTTGTGCATGTAGATGGGATAGATGTGAAACAGTTTCAATTTGACAGGAGTCACATTTTATCACTAGCTTCATAATGTAGACATTAAGAAACAGAAATATATCAAGTAGAGAATGAAAAGGAATCAGGCAGCTTCTCCCACTGGAAATGTGACCCTTGAAGCCGACAGGTCACCCGAGCAACATCACAAATGAGAACGACAGAGAGAGAGAAAGAGGGGGGGCAGGGAAAACTACAGGATGAGTTCGTTTCATGGGATAAAACTAATCAAACAACAAAACCCCCGTTTCCATGACTTTGATTTTGATCAGATGTGTTAGAGTGATGCTGCTATGACGCCACCCATCGATGCCACCATCGTCGATGGATTAGACCCCACCACCATGCTGTTAATGACATCCCTGTGGTGTATTCTTCAAAAGCTGTTTTTAGTAAGCCAAGGTCTCGAATGCCAAAAGGCAGACAAAAAATACGAGGACATCGTGAGGCTGTAAAATTATCTATTTTTTCATCAAAGTAAAGTTGGTTTCCATAAGACTCCAAATTGTCTGCCCTTTGCTATCAGTAACAGGGATCTGGGACAGGTCTGTGATTGGATTCAGATAATAGGTTTCACCACTGCTGGTAGGAATTTGAGAATACTTTTCTCTGTCCCCCAAAAACGTTGTAGAGGGCAGCAATGCACAATATGCAAGAATCTTTTTAAAAGTGCCCCCTACCAACATGTGTCAACAGGTGTATAAAACAACAGCAAATATGTCCAGTAAAATGGTAAACATAAGTTGATAAAACACTATAAAAAATAAAAACAAAACATACCATCAGGCTAGTCATATCCCTAAATGATAAATTTACCGATCTTGAAAAAGCTGCTGGTTTCAATGGTACTGTAGTTATGTTGGAAATTCCAATCAGTCACTTTATTCCGGTACCGTTGAACGCTTCATGTTATATATGTATGGGCATGTTGTTTATGCTGTGTAGTCTTGAACTACATCTAAGCCTAGCCAAATCGCGCACCTGTAGTAACGAATGACATTTGTAAACATCCTAAATTATCCTACCATAGATATTTCTTTCGCTGTTGTAAACGTACAATTTAGCTCTGAAAATCTCCAACTCAGAGTTTCATTGACAGCAGGAGTCTAGAACAAGCGAGGGAGTCACACAGTGGCATGGCATTGGATAAATGCATAATGCAATGGTCACTTGTATATCCAATTTAAATTTAAAACATGTTCCACAAAAACTTTTTACTTTGGGTAATTGCATGAAAATTATGCTCTGAGGGATATTTAGGTATATACACAATCCATCTGGATCTTTTTTCTAGATGACTAACCCTCCCCAACCCCCTCCCCCTTCGCCCTCCCCCCTCGCCCTGTTGTTTCTGCAAATTTGGGTATCGATCGTGCGGTTGTCTCTCGGCCTATTTCGCTTTGTTTAATCTGGGGCTGACAACTGTGAGAATCCTCCCTCCAAAGGAAAAAAACAGAGAGGAACAAGGTGAGAAGAAAACGGAAGACGTCCCACCGGACTGATTCACTGAAATTGTCACATGTCTCAGGCTACGGAAAAAAGACAAATTATCTATTTGCATGTTTCTTTCACAGTTGGCAACTTCTGCTGTTTGAGAATTACAAAAGGTGAGATGACTAAAGGCATCATTAGCCATTCTCTGCCTGCTTCTCACTTACAGAATTTCCCAACTGAGGAAGTGATGTTTGCACTGCAAGCAAACTACATAGGGGGTCTGGGTTAAAAATGCTACAGTTTGTAAAAGTTCAACTTGCCAATCATTTCCAACACCAGGCAGGTATCACTCTCTCCCTCCCTCTCTCTCTACAGAATACAAACACTGTGCAGGATAGCGTCTTTTGTGGAAGTTCTACAAAAACTGTGGAATTCAGACAATTTCAGGGCAGTTTGGTAAAAATGCTGATTTTTAGAAAGGAACATAACAGGTGTTAGGAAAAAAAAAATGACAGGCTCATTCCCACTGTAAGGCTCAGCACATCGCCCAGCCTATTCAAGAAAAATTTTAAAAACGCATCTGTTCAACATTGCTTTCCATGACTACATGTAGGCCTAAGTCAGCACTTGTATAATTCTGCACTCGTTTTTTCCGGTGTTCGTTTAAATTTACTTTAAAGTGATTGTGTGCTTAGGCAAAAAGTAAAAACATTGAAGTTTCACCTCCAAAAGTTTGGTAAGGCTTTTAATTACACCAGTCAGACAATCTGGGAAAATAAATAGGTTTCAGTTGGTTAATTTTGCCATATGATTTCAAATTCTTCTAACATGACAAAAAGTGTAGAATACGATAACGTAGTGGTTGACAGTTTTCATTCAAATCAACTGTGTGCTTCTTTGAACAAGCCAGTGGGAAGTAGTATTGAATGTTCAGTTAGCAACTCAGGATCACTGACACCACGGGCAAGGTTGTGTTCAGTTCGTAGGTTATTTGTAAATACAGTGTTTCCTTTCACCAAATGCAACAATTTCCAATACCTACCAAGGGGTGACGACTTGAGTAGAATGTTTTTGATATACTAGTGAGACCTGTACTGTTGCATATTCATTATGTAGGTGGTTACAGTGAGAACTGTTAATTTTCAAATATGAAAATGTTTTTTATGTTTTTTTACTGTTTTTATGCCAATCCCGTTGCTTTTCGAAGTAGTTACTGCCATTTTCCTTTATTGAAAGACATAGTCTGTTTGTGTACAACCTCGCGTGTACATTTAAAAATAAAGAAAAAGTCTTGATCAAACATAATCTTATCTTTTTGGCTTTTCAGTACACACCCAATCACTTTAATGTAAAGCGCTTTCGAATAACATTTTACTAAAGGTGCTGTATAAATTTAATAACAATAACAAGGACAATAATAATATTCCGAAGGGGCGTTATTCTGAAGGGTCATTATTTCAAAGGGTTGTTATTCTGAATCGATGATTTGGGAAGTTTACAAAGGTAGCTGTTTACCATTACATCTAATTCTCTATGCTTGTTGCACATAAATGCAAGTAATTTTCATACAAATATGCTTGCCATGCCTGCAAACCTTTGAACAAAAAACCCCAGCAATAATGAAGTTTTCCACGGTTTCGGAGTAATGACCGTTGTATTCGATTCGGAATAACGACTGTTTGGGATACTAATCTTTATGGTCAATTTGAAATAAAGACCCTTCAGGAAAAAAACACCATTCGGAATAATGACCTGAATGCTGAATTTGGAATAATGACCCTTCAAAAAAAACCATCCTTAGGAATAATGAGCAGACCCCATTTGGAGACAATCAAAAACAAGTTAATCTGTCTGTCTTGACCTGTCTATATTTCATTAACGTCAATTAAAACAAAACATCAATGTACAATTACAATCCCATACTTTGTGTGACTCCTGAAAACTGTCAGATTAGACCTGCTTGTTGAGAAGATCCAATAGTAAAAGAAAATTGAAGAAATACAGTGAACTATAAGAAAAAGTTGTTATTTTGGTTTTGACATTTTAATACTTTCTTCAGCATGCTAAAAAAAAAAAGAAAAAAGGGGGCTGTTTAGAACATGTCTTTTGTTGCAATGGCCGCTTTCGCTCCAAAAATTCCCACTATCGTGGAATCAATCTACAGCCCTCAGCCAATCAAAGCCCAGGCTGTGGTGCCTCCAAGGATTAGACTTGATTTCTTTTCATTGTTGGTAATCTGATCATTGGGATGGACAATGCAAGCTAGCCGAGAGGTGTTTGGAGACCGGAGAAAGAATCCTGTGTCCCCTTGCTGTTATTCTGCACGTTTGTTATTTTAGCCAAAATGTACACCTGCCACTCAAAAGACGCAGAGTGTTGATCGATCGAATGGCTGCCAACGACGATGGGGACACAGAGCTGGTGATGAAGATGACGGTCTTTTTGACGTGTTGAGAAAATTATTTTGGGGTTGGATACATTTACTGATCCCTGATCAAGAATGAAAACCTGTTACTCAAATGGAGACTTAACTGAGTGGCGAAGATACTTGAAAAATGTCCAAACTATGGCAAAATGTAAAAAAAAAAAAATAAGTTACAAAACTTGTGAAAAAATACAAAATTGGAATGAGTATCTATTGACAGTGTCGAGGAACAGTTCAAAGGAACTTTCTGAAATTAGCCCATTGTCATTAGTTACAGTGTTAAATACTAGAGATAATTATTACCTGTTGTTCAACACACCAAAGTTTTTTTTTTTTTTTCCTGCAAATTGCAACCCCATACTTTGTGTGACTCCTGAAAACAGTCAGATAAAAAATACTTGCTTACAGACCTGCTTATTGAGAAGACCCAGTGGTGGAAGAAAATTGAAGAAAGAAAAGAAAAGAGAAAAGAAAATATGGAGATCTATAAGAGATAGTTGTTATTTCCTTCCTTTTTTTTTGGGGGGGGCAAAAAACTTTGGAGATGGCATTAATAATACAGAATACAGACTTCAGTGTCCTGGTGAATGTAATTTCTCTGCAAAATGTGACACCTTTCTTAAAATTTTGTGAAATATCCATGGCAGCTTTTGGATCATATGTTACAAAGCTGATCCTGATATGTAAATTTGGACTACTTGCTGGCACCTTAATGATTGTCTTTGTTTCTTTATTTTTGCTCTGAAGGGAAATATCGCTTACTTTTTTTTTTACAGAAAAAATGTCATACTTTTACAACCAATATTAATTCACAGCATGCTAAATTATAGAAAATGAAGAAGGACAGTGGGATTCGTTCCATAACATTGATCGCTCAAAGATAGAGATTGACTTACAACCAAGGAGTAGATGTACAGCACACAGCCTACGTACAGTACCTTTCAGTTGTTTGTTCATTCTCAAGAGACAACACAGTTAATGAACCCATCAACACATGACAAATCACAGATTCCCAGGGCTCTTTTTTCCCCATGGTGATACCTCACACACCACGAGGGCGCTTATGGAACTGACATCCCCCGCCCCCTGCTAGGTGGAATTTTTAAGAATACAGTTCGCTCTTTACACTGTGATTTGAATGGTCTTATCTGCCAAAGGACCACCGAGATAAGATTAGGAAAGATTTCAGAAAGAAACTGAGTCAAAGAAAGGGAAGAGAAAAAAGTATCGGGGTGTCCACTGACCGATGGAGATCTACGGGTCTCTTAGTTTGATGGCAAATCCTCCTGGTGAAAGGTTTCCTGATAATGTTCTTGTGGCACCAGTCATGCCTCCAGGCAGACTTAATTGCCCTGAGACAAATCTTCTAAAACTTCTAAGAGGGGCTCATACATGAATGAACCAGCCACCTGCTATGGTACACTTGTGGGCTTTCTTCAGGTATGAATGAGGTATAAAGGGAGAAGATAGAGAAAAACAAAGCAACCCTTTCCAAGATGAAAGAATTTCAATTTATGAGTACACTGGATCACTGTGAGGATTTTAGATTTACTTGCCATTGAGACCTGGTAACACCACATTCTTCAGTTAAAAGTGACATGGGAGAAGAAAGAGAAGCATGGGTTGGGGGAGGTGTACAAACAAGACAAAGACTGCTGGACAATTGGCTAAGAATAACAGCAGGCATCAAATCTGATAAGGAAGCTAGGTCTGCATGGAGATTATTTTAACTACCGACCGACCGAGGTACCAGCAGTTTGCAATGGGTGTGTGCGGCCTTCAGTCAAAATTGCTTGCAATGTCAAAAGCCCTTCCCAGACAGTTTGAGGCAACATCAACTGGGAGGGCTCAATTACAACTCGATACAGAAGGAAGAGGACCAAGAAGGACGTCTCCCTGGAAGGACAGTCCCAGGGACCAGGAGGAGAATCCCGCATGTGTGTAGTGTCCCTATGCGCTTCTCAAATGTTTATGATCAGCTGTGATACTGGGGTTCACATTTCATAGAGTGATGGTGAAATGCTTGGTAGATGCTAGACCCTGTCGGGACAGGTCACCTACAGTACGTATATTGCATACATGCAAGGTGTCTCGTACATTCTCATTTACACACCACGGTATCCCCGATCTTGGAAGAAGCAGCGACAAATTCACACTTGCTCAAAGTGCAACATTGAATTTTGCGATGCAATTAGTAGCAAAAAATGACGACCAATGACAATGCCCCTTTCAGTTCAAAGTGGCACTAAACAAAGTAGGGGTTTCATGCAATGCAAGGATACCCGTTAGACAACATTTGAAAATCGTTAAACCTGTCTACCGTTAAACCCATTAAACCTGACATATGACAAACAAAAAAAATTAATATGTGCACTTTGTGGGCAGTCTTGTGAATATATCTCCTATCTCTATATTAGTTGTGAATGGTCCAAAAGCACTCAAAGTGCATGTAACTTGTACCCCTTTGTGGAGTATACCATTCAGTCAAGCGAGGGTGTACATTATGTTCATTGTGACTGTTTGATCATGGTTAAATTTTAAAATGCATTACCTAAAGCTTGCATGTGTGGATATTCAGTTGTACATCATGAACTCCCTTCTTCCAAGGGCTATTCTGCTGAATGGCACCCCAGCGGCCGACAGATACGGGGAATGATAGGATGGAAAACAGGTAAAGCGTTCAGGGGAGCTTTATGCTGGGAGCTGTATGTGGGTTGGATGGATGACTAGAGAAATTATAAAGGAGAGAAGAGCTGGTGACGTAAAGAGGGTGACTGCATGTAATGAGCTTATATGGCAGAATAGCCCTTTGCAAGGACTAGGTAGATGCATGTCATTGGCCAATGAATAAGGACATACTGACAGAGGGGATGGTGGGAGAAGGAGGGGTGGGAAACAGGGGGGGTTGTTGTGAATACATTGAAAGCTGTACCTGCACTTGCTTTTTGTTTGTTTGTAGATCCTGTCACCCTCTGATGTGAACTTACTGATGTATAGCAAGATCCCTATGGACGAGCAAGTTGCAAACAGCTTCAAGAGGTGCACATCGTAAAGGACACTTAATTCCTTACCATGAACAGCAATACTTAACAAATTTCCAGTTGCAATGTTTTGGATGTAAAACAACATTGGCTTTCTGTGACTCAAAAGATGTTGATGGCAGTTACAATCTTTTCCAGAAGTCACTTCTGCTTTGCAGTGCCAAACGCTTCCATGGCTGAATTTACAGAAACAGTACTTCCATGCTTAATTCAACAGAACCTGGCAAACATTCCAATTTGCATTGCTTTCTCTGGCTACTATATTTCAGGTGAAGCCTGACTGGAAAACCGAGGTTTCCGCTACAGGGTAAATTCGGCAAAAGAAGCTACAGCACCAACAGCACAGCTGAAACTACAGTGACTAATTTTTGATTTACACACAACAATGCTTTACAATTAGCCTGAACAGATTTGTGGTAAATATGACTGCCAATGACAAATTCTGTCAGAGAGTGAAAAAAACCTTCATTTCTAATTTTTTTTACGTTGATGGCCCATAGATATCATTCATGAGTTTGCGGTTTATGCCTCTCCCAAGCTTGAACATGGACTGTTGTGTGGTCAAAGGTCATCGATGTTTACCTGCAGAGTTTAGGAGCACTTTTGAGTTTTTTGGTGAGATCAGGGAGTCTCTAGCAACTCCCTGGTGAGATTCAGTCAGTTTTTCCTAATCTGTCAAGTTTTCTTCACATACTAATGACATTTGACCTTGGTTCTCAAATCCCTGAGACCTCCAAAAGAAGGGGTTTGCTTAAAGCGATGAGCAAAGTAAACTGAAGCCATAACACGTTTTGGATTTAGGCTCCCCAAAGGAAAGGACAGGTGATACAAACACGTGGTACATAGAAACACAACCATTGCTAGGTTGCAGAAGACTGAGGTAAAAGTGGAAAAAAATAAATGAAATATTTCTTTTGATACAGGAAAACATTTTTGATGATTGCATTGATGAAAATGATACATTCTGGTAAACTTGTCAAGAGCAGGAGTCATATTGATCCCTCATTTGAAAAGAAATTGTGAAGAAAAAATCCACAGTGTCAAAACATAAAGGATGGTATGCCAACAAGTGCTTAAAAGTTTTGTTTGGCATGCTGACATATTTCCTCAGTTCCAATGACACGTTGGCTTGACCTGTGAATAGACAGAACTCTGAGATCGAACTGGTCCAGAGATTTTGATACTATAATTATCTACAATGTCTTTATCTCGTATTTTAATTGTAACAGTCCCAAGAGTTTTAATTTTGTGGATTATGGATTCTTGGTCCTGCTTCCCAAGGACGATCTTTTTCTTTTGGTACAAAACCTTTTGTTCGTCTTGAAGGCACTCATCTTTGCCGAATTGCGGCAATACCTCTGACGCAGATGAGGAGAGGACCAGAGGATGCGACCGGATGAGCCACTGAAGATAATGGAATCTAGAGCAATTGACAACATTATGCTGGCAATCTGATTTACTTTAGGCTCAATCAAAGAGAGAGGGAGATTTCGGAACAAGGGAGGCAAGTGAGAAAAGATGGACCTACCAGGGTGGTGAAAAAGTCATGAAAGTGAGAAGAGAATGATTCAAAGGGGATTAAAATAAAAAAAAATGCAGAAGAAAAGAAGAAGAGAGAAAAACCTTTGTCACACTCCCTCTTTCATTGTTGTAGGATTGAGAACGGTGAATGATCCCCCCTGTTATGTATTGCTGTCGTTCTGCGAGGGCGAACAGGGTGAGGGAAGGTGACTCCTATATTTGCAGTAAATCTTTTTTCTTTTCTCCCAAGTGGGCTGGCACATTACACAGCTATCCTGCCAAAAAAAAAAGGGTCTGCAATGGGCAGAAAGTACGTTTGGTAAAGGAAGAGTGTATCTCAGCGAATGACATAGCATTGGAGTACAGACAGGCTAAATGCTGTCACAACTTTACAGACAATGCAGATATACTGTTGGTACATTTATGATCTATGCAAAAATTCCAGATGCATATAAATATATGCTAGATTGTCTAGATATCGTCACTGGGTATTTTCCTTCGTCATGGAAAATGGCAAAGCGGCAATTTTTGCCAATGGTCAATTTGGCCATATTTGTTTTGGTTTTAAGCTCTCTCAGTTGATGAGAGAAATTTGATGACACAAACTTGAAACATGGAGTAGCAAATCCTAAAAAGGAGGGACTTACAAAAGGGGGGAAGGTAATGTCAAGAATTTTCGGCTTTGCAATTCTGTGAAAATCAAGGAATTCTGGAACTCCCAAAGAATACAGAAAATTTGTGATTTGTAATAAAAGACAAAAAAACATGAAAAGATTTTCACACAGCAAAAAAAAACTAGAAAGCCAAAAGGCTTAGTGATTCCTTGCCTCATGATATATATTGTAACAAACATGAATCGCCCACATGACAAGCATGAGATCCCACATAGTTATCCTCCTTGAGATACCATCTTAGTAAGGTCAAAACCTTTTGAAATCTCGTGACCCAAAATGACCTTTCACCTACACTTAAAACAATAGGGATCACCTACCCTATATGGCCATCAACATGCTAAATATGAACAATTCACAAACTAAGTATAAGATCCCTCTTATTTATCACCCTTAAAATATCATGCATACAAGGTTTTGACCTTTTGTCACCCCAAATAACCTTTGACCTACACAAACATGAGAAAACTCCCAAACGGATATGATGCTGCAGGGGAACAAATTATATTTTGTCGTGTCTAATAACTTGATAAAAAGGTAAACATGTTTATTTAATCAAAATTATAGCACTTTATTTTGTCGAGTTACAGCTACTGGTGGCAGCTCTTTCATATTTGATTTTTTGGCATGATGCCCTTCCCAATGGCTATGAGGTCCTTGAAAATTAGCAAAAACTGATATTCCTATTAAACAAGAATCTAGCATGACTTGCAATTTTGCCTTTAGTCTACTTAAAGACACAACACACAGTACAAGTTTCCCTGGTTTGATACACAGTAGTCATTTGTTTAAAGCTTACCTGAACTACTGTCAAGTGAAATTGGGCGTTTAGAATACATCAACATGGCATACACAGAAATTCGCCTTAACCGTTGTTAAACCATTCAGTCTCATCAATAAATATCTGTCAAAGCTTCGTCTCCTCAAAACATTATGCATGTGATGAGTAACGGATGCATCATTTGAATTTTAAAAAGTTTGGGTGAACAAATTATTGTTGAGCAACAAATAGCTAAATTTCTGATCTGTGAGAATCTTCTTCCTTGAAAATAAGGCTACTGTAATTCGTTATTTTGAATAATCTATCATTCTATGTCCACAAATAACGGTTTTAAAAGTATGGTTGTTTTCTGTAAGACAAACGCCCTATTTACCTTTAGGGGCTAAACAGAGACACTGTTTATACAGTAAATGGTTAAGTCCATTGAGCACCTGGCTCAACAGACTGTATGATTTATTCTGGACATTGTGGTTTCTACTGGCAGTCAACTGTGATAAATTATGTCAGATAACAGTGACCAATTTGAACAGAGGGGGGTCAGTTACAATTTGATTCATTCAATTAAGCAATCACAGTTCATGCACGCTCAAGGGTATTTGATCCAAATGATCAGTAATTTAGTTCTTTTTATAAAGCTAATAACCCATGGTATATTTAATCAATTCCAATTTACAATTCATGCATGCTCACATGTCCTTATGAGGATAGTAGCATAAGGTTTGCAAAATAGTAATCTTTGATACCAAATTTGATGTTGTCTTCATCTTTTCTTTATGGTTATCGAAGAGACTATGTTGGTATGTCCTAAAAGAAGTTCTCAAATCAACAAGAGGATTCTACATTACAAGTATAAAATTCACTAGAAGGACCGTTCTTTAAATATTGTAGATTCAAGTTTTTCACATTTTGACCTCCCATGACCCCAAATGACCTTTCACCTCTGCCAAAAAAAATAAGGATCATCTACTCGATGTGGGCAATCCACACACTAACTATGAGATCTCCCACATATACCGTTCTGGAGATATCGTGTTTACAAGCAATTTTCAAGGTATTTACCTTTTGACCTCTGGTGACCCTTGTACTAAATAAGATACACCTACCCACTTCATATGACATCTGCTCAAGCTTCTCTTCTTGAAATATCGTGTTTACATGGTTTTCACAATTTGACCCCTGTTGACCCCAAATGACCTTTGACCTCCACTGAAAACGATAGGGTTCCTTTACTCAACATGGTGCAACTACATACTAAACATGAGATTTCTACAAGCTTCCTTTCTTGAGATATCGTGTTTACAAGGTTTTCACAATTTGACCCCTGTTGACCCCAAATGACCTATGACCTCCACCAAAAACAATAGGAATCATCTGCTCAATAAGGGCAACCTTCATGCCAAGTATGAGATCACTCAGAGTTACTCTTCTGGAGATATCGTGTTTACAAGCAATTTTCAAGGTATTTACCTTTTGACCTCTAGTGACCCCAAATGACCTTTGACCTCCACCAAAAACAATAGGGATCATCTACTAAATATGGGCAATCTACATGCCAAGTATGAGATCACTCAGAGTTACGCTTCTTGAGATATCGTGTTTACAAGCAGGCGTCACACACGCACATACATACATACACACACACACACACGACATCACCATCGCATAGATTCCTCTGCCTTCGGCAAGGAATCAAAAATTACTGACAACTGACCATGTTAAGCTCCATTTCTCAGTAGGCATCTCAAGAAATACTGACCATTTCAGGGGACGAACTTGAACCAAAATCTAGGTCTCTCTGAAGTACCACTGTTTCCTTTTGCCCAAGTTTTCAACAAGCAGCTGAAGGTCTGATCTTATGAAATGTGTACAAAATCAAAGGTCTGTTCTCTTTCCATGATGGGGAGGGTGGGCGGGTACAATCGAGAACACAACTCAAACTCTTGGAGGTAAATGGCAGCCACCAGATGCTTAACATGGAGAGCAGCCATTCATGTTTTTCAAGACCTGGGTGCTCATACTTTAAACGAGTGATTGAGAGAGGAAAAAGCTTTCAAAGTGACCGTTCTCAATTCCACCAACCAGTTTAAAAGAGGATTAAAACCCAAACAATAGGTAGGGGGTGGAAGGAATCCTGGCTACTGCCAGGCGACACAATCGAAAGTGTTCATTTTGAAGGCCAAAGTGGGACAATGCGGAATCCAACTGCACCGCCCAAACATCTTTGACTCAAGGAGAGAGGAAGCAACATTCAATTGGCTTAGTAATGTTCACCAAGGACAGTTGAAAAAGAGACATGGAGAAGGGGGGAGGAAAAAAAAAAAGAAAAATGTTCTATCAGCTTCCTTTTTGTTCAGGAGCTACTTGTTATTAGAAGTAAAGTTGGTTAACGCTACGTGAAAACATTTGAAAAACAAAAATAACACCATCGGTGGAGTGCTTTTTGGCAGGTTTTAATTTTTTTATTTCCGTTTCATGCTGTGTTCAGTTGCATAGTTATGTTCTTCAAAACTCCAACTACATTAACGGTATTAGAATCCAGATGGACCGATGTTATAAGGGACTCTTGTGATCTTGAACTAATGTGTTCAGTATTACAGTAAGCCATCTGCATACACATGTCTAGAGTATGGCACGAAATGCCAGTTCTATGAATATTCATGCAATATTCATGGTTGTGTGTGGATGGGGCACAAATTTTGGAAAGAAACTCAAAGAGATGCTTCACAATTTCACGTTGGTTTTGGGTGTGGGAAATAATGCACCTTTCCCAACGTCTACCTTCCCAACCCCATAAAACTGATACAAAAACGCTTCAAGGAACACAAGTCACCCAAACAACTGTAACCTTTGGCTAAGGAGCACACACGTCAATTTGAAACACAAAGCATAAAGGATTTGCGGGTAGCAACTGCCTTTATTTACGCTTACATAAAAGGCATAAAAAGTTCAATCAAAACTTCTCAATAGACAATTAAATACCTACAAAACGTTGAACTTTTCTGCCCGAACAGACAAGTCCTAACTTGTTAATATCGATTTGCATTTTTTTTTTTTTTTGTGAATACCAGAAAAACCAGGCAAGCAATTTTGTTAAACTGTTACAAATTTCCGTAAGGAACAGTTGGGTGTCCACTTTCAACACTGGTCAAGTGTCATCCAGGGGGTCGAAATGAATGCGGCTCTCACTCCAGAAGCACCCTACCAACAACATTTGACAAGTTTCACAGCCGATGAAAAAGAATTTTCAGGAGTAAACACACAGCCGTACAAACACCATTGTTAAATAGAATAATTAAGAAGACAAAGGAAGAAAGGATCTCCCAAATGGTGGTAATTGATGTCAGGGTGGTAGCAATTGTATCTCACCATCAAGAATGTCTGCTATTCATATCAGCACAAAAGCAATCTGGCCTGTG
This sequence comes from Stichopus chloronotus, assembly GCA_021234535.1. Lineage (NCBI taxonomy): Eukaryota > Metazoa > Echinodermata > Holothuroidea > Aspidochirotida > Stichopodidae > Stichopus > Stichopus chloronotus. The sequence goes on from SFZH01000008.1 coordinate 7,959,038, forward strand.
AATCTCAAATTGTTTTCACAAGCAGGATTACTGAGTATGGAAGCATTACTTCTGGTTTCCACGACTCTCGGCGGGCGGGCGTGTGCATATGAAAGCATTGGTGATCAAGCCCTGACTGATCTGAGGCTTTCCAGAGGAGAGGTTAATTTGGAGAAAAGATGCAAACAAAAAAAAACAAGGACTCTGTCAAAAGACAATCTTTAAACTGAATTAGCAGGCACTTCCTGTCAAAGTTTTCTGAGTCAAAGGGGTGATATTCCTGTAACATCAGTAACTCCTAAAAGATTAAGGTAACTTGGAGACATTAATGTTCGGATTAATGTTAATTGATCAGACTAATGCCCTGAAACAAAGGTCTATACTGTATGGACCACCTTACTGTTCAATATTGCGGAGTGATATTTGTTTAGCATATATGGGTCAAAGTTGAAGATTAAGCAAGGAACCAGGGTTGGTATTTTTGGGGAGACACGTTCAACTTACTGTATATTAGCCTTTTTCTAGTTCTAGTGTTAAAAAAGTTTGAAATTGAAATTTCAAATTACTTCATAGAAGCCTTCATCCAATCTCCTTCCAAGGTTCCTGATTGATTGCCAAGAAACCTGCAGCCAGCAACATGGTATATATTTGATATTACAGTTGCAAGTTGTATCTTTGAAGTCAGTTCATTACAGCATGCCATTCCCTTGCTGGATATATCCAAAATATGACCACTATCTGATCTTATCTTTGAGTAAAAAAAATCTCTCAAAGGTAACCCAAATGGACATGACAAATCAGCCCTCTCCGGATGTGCAGTGTCAATTGTTAGAAAAAGATCCCTGTGAAATTAATAATACATGTCTCAGTGCCTCTGAGGTCAATGGTCACTTTTCAAGCTAAAAAAAAAATTCCCTCTGTATGCAAGAAATTTTTTCTTAGTAAGGCAAAATCAAACACCAATTGCTTGTCTTTTCAGAATTTTGTACTTATGGCAACACATACTTCCTGAGATACTGCAACATATACTTTGCCTATGTACTGGCTGCTGGTGACCTCATATGACCTTTGACCCAAACCAAAAACAATCCCAGCTGAGATCTCTATATGTCCTACCCACCCACCAACTTTCTCCAATCTCATAGGTTTCCCTTCAAAAAACCAGAGTGATAATGAGACTCATGTTACACACACAAACAAACATGTACATGCACATGCACACGTACACACACACCTACTGTACGTGCACAGAGCCAGGATCACCGCTGCATAGATTCCTTGCCTGCCTTCGGCAAGCAATCAAATATGGATACTTGATCACATGATTACATTGGATGTACATATGACTTAAAACCTTGATTACTGTCACAGATGGTGAACAGAGCTTCAGATAAACTGCAAGTGAGAGTTGAAGGAGTTCTTATGGTGGTCAATTAGGAGTCAACCTTTTCAAAATCAAACTAAATAACATGACAGTCAAATTGACTGGACATTTTTGGGGGCGCAAACTACCACTTTCAAAGGTCCTACCGAATTTACAAACTGAAATCTCGGACCAAGCTTTTTACTGAAACTAAGCTAGTTTTTGTCAGTGAAGGAAATTTTTCCGACTTTAATCAAGTGTATACAGGACATTTCAGCTGCAAGGGACAACGACCTCTATCTTCTTGTACAGTAGGACGCAGGACAATTGGCAGCGATATGATCTTAACTGCTGATTACAGTTGTGACAAGCAATCACCTAGATCTTTCATTATCGCTGATCTGGAATCAGTAATTTTGTCTTGCATACAATAACAGTATAAATAAACCCTGTGGAAAACAAAAAAGTCACTGACAAACTTGCAGACACACTAGGAAAGGAACAAAAAGAAACAAAAAAAAAAGAAGAGAAACTACAGAAAAAAATCACAAGAATATGCAGGCGCTTCTGTCTGTTTTTTGGAGGTGTGTCTTTGCTTTTGTTGCAGAAAATGAAAAAAACCTGGTCCCACTTATCATTGCTTCCAGACAGTGACACAAATTCAATTATACCATAAAACAAGTTTAACTGACTAATGATTTAAGACAGTCTTGCCTTCTTGTATGTGCCTGCAAAGCATGATACAGAGTTTCAATGGTGATGTTTGCACATAACACTTACTTGACCAGTTCCTGGGCATGTAAAGGTAGTAGAATAATACTATCTGCTAAACTTGTGCACACCATCCTGTACATATACAGTACCAATACCAGGGCTATCAGACCATTCTTTTGTGGTAGCATTTTTAATCATTATTATAGTTTGCATCTGATCCAAAAATTCTGACCCAGGAACCCACAGTCCACAGTCGAACAGGTATACCCAAAAATATGACTCCCATGAGGCTACGAGCTCGCTGTGAAGTCATAATGCCCTTTGTCGTTTTGCACCATGAATTACGTGTACGAGTGTGATGATGAATTGTTGGCGTACATGCCAAATTTTGTAACATGCACAATGTGCGCTAATGAAACTTTTGATCTGGGTGGTGGCACCATGATAGGGTCCTGACATAATCCATCTGGTACCCAGTGGAAACACCGCTAACCATGTCAGTTAAATCATATGCTCCGTAATACCATACAGCACATGAAAACACTGAAGGTGCTTCCACTGAGAATGGTTAGCCTGGACCAAGGGGGCAGAACCTCTGCCAAAGTCTTCCTATGTATCTTTTGGCCATTTTTAACATGTTCACATCTGGTGGTCCAATGGTGGTCTGCTTCACCTGGAATTCACTGAAAATGACTAGCCTCTGTACTAAGGTGATTCCTTGTCGAGCATATTTGCGATGTGTCGAGCCTGGGGTGTCAGCGAGAAATTCTTTGCGGCGAGCAAACCGACACGGAGCTCACGGAAAACTTCTTGGATTTTCGAGAATGCATGAGTAATGAGGATGAAAACATGTAGGAAAAATCTAAAATTAGTATATCCAGCATAACAGAAGTTATACCACAATCCATACATGATTTCTCACAGAGACTTGCCAAAAGCCATGATATATATGGCGGATACTTTCACTCCTGGAGCCAAAATGGAAGAAGGCTTCAAGGTAACTTCCTTGAGACTCTGCTACGACTCTCCTAAATCTTTTATACAGCTCACTGTTACGCTAATTTAAAACAACAATAGGCCTGTAATCGGTTTGGGAGGCAAAAGCCATTTAGCCACGGAGGAACAAATGGCAGAACAATATAATCTACTCCAAGGTTTGTTCTAATCTCCAAAAAAATAGGAGAATGGACACACATGATCGGTCATGTGACCCTAGAGGACAGAGATATAAAAAAAAAAAAAGGTACGACCACTTCTCAGAAGACAAAGGGTAAATTAATAAATGGGTTAAACAACTTCAACTTTTTGTTTGGTGACCCTCTGGTATGATTAAAAGGTTAAGCGAATTAACTCAAGAAGGCGGTGGCCATTCACAGCTGAGATATGGAGGCAAAGATCTACACCGCACCTAAATCTGGTTCAAAATCTTTCAATAAAGGAGGAAGAAGCAAAAATGGTCAAAGTCTGAAGGCTGTATTTAATGATTTCCATGAGTGAATCAATGGAAAGATTCGAGAGAACAACAGGAGGTTGAAAAAAAAGAAAAGAGGAATCCGCAGGTTGAAAAAAAAAAAAGGAGGTATCCGCAGACATTTAAATCATGCCAAGGACGAGCATAGGGCACTTCTGAGTTTCTTCAAACGCAAAAAGTTACTTATTTTTGGGTGCATGTTCAAAGTGGGACATCAAACAAAGGACTGTGGAATGAAACAGATGATAACGAGAAGTCTAATTTCCACAGAATGCATGCAACCATCCTACATGTAAGAGACTGTTGATATATGTATCTCAAATATCCCTCTGGGTTAGCAGGAATATCAGCACTCTGAAAAACAAAACACCTGCACTGGTGATTTATCTGAGCTTCTACGATGCAATTATGACAGAGTGGGGGTTGACAAATTGGCACATCAGTGCTAAGATTGATAAACTGAAAACCAATTGGGTTTCAGTTGATCTTGAAAATGACATAATGTGAATGACCCCACATGATATCCACGGCGACATATATCCTGTAAAATTTGCAGAGGAACGGAATGGTGGTTGCATGGAACTTGAAGCTGTAAGTTGAGTTACCAAGCACTAATTGCATGGCACCATAGATTGGCCAAGAGCTTGCAAGATAGCAGCACACATACAAATCATCTTGTAGAGAGTAAATTTTTGGAAACAGACAAATTTGAACCAAGAGATTATCTTGCCTCTTCCGGAGGGAGGTAGAATACCTGATGTATTAAAGGACCTACAACAAATGTACAGGGACACGCAGTGTTTTCCTTGGAACAGGTAAAATGCTTGCTGCCATATGCGTACCTTAGCCACCACAATTGACCTACAGAGACTGCTATGGATATCCCTGACACAGACAGAATGCCTGATGCATAAGCATACCTTAGTTACTACAATATATGTATGGAGACTACTATCTTCTCTCTGGAACAGGTACAGTTGAATGCCTGATGCATAAGCATACCTTAGCTACTACAATATATGTATGGAGACTACTATCTTCTCTCTGGGACAGGTACAGTTGTATGCCTGATGCATATGCATACCTTAGCTACTACAATATATGTATGGAGACTACTATCTTCTCTCTGGAACAGGCACAGTTGTATGCCTGATGCATAAGCATACCTTAGCTACTACAATATATGTATGGAGACTACTATCTTCTCTCTAGAACAGGTACAGTTGTATGCCTGATGCATATGCATACCTTAGCTACTACAATATATGTATGGAGACTACTATCTTCTCTCTGGAACAGGCACAGTTGTATGCCTGATGCATAAGCATACCTTAGCTACTACAATATATGTATGGAGAGTACTATCTTCTCTCTAGAACAGGTACACTTGTATGCCTGATGCATATCCATACCTTAGCTACTACAATATATGTATGGAGACTACTATCTTCTCTCTGGAACAGGCACAGTTGTATGCCTGATGCATAAGCATACCTTAGCTACTACAATATATGTATGGAGAGTACTATCTTCTCTCTAGAACAGGTACAGTTGTATGCCTGATGCATATGCATACCTTAGCTACTACAATATATGTATGGAGACTACTATCTTCTCTCTGGAACAGGCACAGTTGTATGCCTGATGCATAAGCATACCTTAGCTACTACAATATATGTATGGAGAGTACTATCTTCTCTCTGGAACAGGTACAGTTGTATGCCTGATGCATATGCATACCTTAACTACTACAATATATGTATGGAGACTACTATCTTCTCTCTGGAACAGGCACAGTTGTATGCCTGATGCATAAGCATACCTTAGCTACTACAATATATGTATGGAGACTACTATCCTCTCTATGGAACAGGTACATATGTATGCCTGATGCATAAGTATACCCTAGCTACTGCAGTACATATACAAAGACTACTGCGTTTTCAATGGAATAGCTAGAATGCCTGATGCATTAGAATACCATAGTCACTACACTATATCTACACTGACTACTGTGTCTTCCTCTGAGCAGGGAGAGAGACTATCTACTTTTGAGACAGAATCCTTGCTGTAGTATAAAATGAACCTAATCACCATCTTAGTCTTGTACTGCCACATGTGGACAGCCACTAGTTATCTGAACTTCTCTTCAATAATGCAAGACTTAACCTGTTGTTGAAAGCCTGTGATTACTACAAACTGTTACATGTTTGGCACTAGATCTCGGATTCAAGCAGTTTCAAGGGGTCTTTGCCTGGGAAATGTAGGGCATTGAGGCATATCTGTAATTAATAGACAAGAGCTTAGTCCTGTGCAAGTCCCAAGCTCTCTTTGAGACAAGTAGATGTCTGCTGAATAAGGGTAGTATGACTAATAAAATTTTCTTTTTGCACATAGTTAACTCTTAAAAGGTAAAAACACTGCAGGGGGGTATTAAGAAACCTGTACAGTGTGGCACTGTGAGATATGGCAGGTGCTGAAACAGCACTGTAATCTTATCAACAAGTAAGAAACTACATGCCATTGCAAGAAATGGTGTCACACAGTGGGAGAATGTAGGCACTGAAGCTAATAGTAGGTTACTGAGTGACAAATGGTAGGTGTTGTGAGTCGTGAGTCACAGAGGAAGGTGTCGTGAGTCACAGAGGTAGGTGTCGTGAGTCACAGAGGTAGGTGTCGTGAGTCACAGAGGTAGGTGTCGTGAGTCACAGAGGTAGGTGTCGTGAGTCACAGAGGGGTACGACAGGTCACCCTCAGGAAAGGAACGATACCGAAGGGCACAGCAAGAGCACTGCAGCCCACAGTAAGGGCTACACTGGGGAATGCTAGGGGTCTGTAGGGCATGGTAGTGTAAGGGAGTGACAAAGGCACTGCAGCGCATGTCCTTTCATTATTTCGAAACCTACAGTGCATCTTACAAAATTTTCTACAGAGAGTCTTGGGTTTTGCTTCTGCACTTGTTCCCCTTCTTTGGATGGGGGAAGCTTCTTTTATGAGTTGAAAGTGAAAAAGATGTCTTTACTTTTTTGACTTACTCAGTTCCTCTGCCAGATCGACTCTCCTTCCTGTCAGCAATTCCTCCAATACGGTACGATCATCGCTAAAATCCTCCATGATCTGCTTCACTTCCTTCTCCAACCTGCGGGCTGTTCGTGAAAATCCAAAATATGAACGAAAATTTTTGTGAGCGAAGAGGTCTTCGATGAAATAAATACATGTCAGAGAATGCGAGAGGACACAACCAAAGCTGGAGGGTTGGGTGGGGGGTAGTACCGAACTACATATTGCAATGTGACACTTTTGTCGTGTGGGTAAACAGCTCTGCTCCGAATTATTAAACAACTCATGAGGCAAATGATATTTTTGTGTTGCATTTTAATACTCGTGATCTGTTTGGACAACGGCACCAACCACGTGATCAACCATGTGATGAGCCATGTGACCAGAGAAAACTCTGCTTCAGCATCTCTTTACCTGTTTGCTGGTGGATTTGACAGGTAAGCTTACAAAGGATGAAATTTTTCCATTCCAAGCCATCTCTGAGGTGTTGTTTGTGAAGATTAGCAGTACTATCGAGAAAATACACAATCTTTTCTCTTTGTTGCATGGACTGAGTGAAATATGAAAGTGAAAATTCTGGTGAGAACCACCTTCCACATATCTTGCATTTGTGGAACTTGGGGAAGAAAAAATTTTTTGGTAGAACCACACACTTGTCCTCCATTTTTTTGGAGATAATTTTGTGGGACAAATAGTATGAATTCTGGGTAGAACAAGGAACACGTTCAGATTTGCGAGGCCAGTGGAACGTAAAGTGCAAAATTCTGAAATTCTGGTCACAACGATGCACATGTCAAGAATCCATGGAACAGGTGAAACAATGCATAGTGAAATCTGTGTTGAGCTCCTAGGCAGATGTCCTAAAATCTGAAAAGATGACACAGAATATGCAGTTCAAAATCAGAGTAGATCGATGCACCTGTCCAGAACCTGTGGCTCTAGTGGATTATGAAGTGCAAATTCTGGATAAAACCATGCAATGAGACGTTCTGAATTCGAGGAGCCGGCAGGACATGAACTGCAAATTCTGGACAGACCCTGCCCGTGTATGCAGCCCGAATTCGTCGAGCAGGTGGAAGATGTCAAGTTAAAATTCTTGCGAGACCGACGCTACGATAATTTACCTTCGGTGTTCATGATCTGCTGTCTTAGGACGTTGCTGGTCAGCTGCACCATACGGTGGATCCTCCAAAAGAGAACGACGTCATGACAATCCACCTGGGAAGAGGCAAAGGAAAGAGAAATCCTGTCGATGAGACCCTTCACAGTACCACTGGTCTGAGTCCCCTCATAGCATCTCATACAGCATTTTCAGGTAGAGATTTCAGACCTGGTCACAGCACCACTGGTCTGAGTCCCCTCATAGCAATTTCAGACAGCATTTTCAGGTAGAGATTTCAGACCTGGTCACAGCACCACTGGTCTGAGTCCCCTCATAGCATCTCATACAGCATTTTCAGGTAGAGATTTCAGACCTGGTCACAGCACCACTGGTCTGAGTCCCCTCATAGCAATTTCAGACAGCAATTTCAGGTAGAGATTTCAGACCTGGTCACAGCACCACTGGTCTGAGTCCCCTCATAGCAATTTCAGACAGCATTTTCAGGTAGAGATTTCAGACCTGGTCACAGCACCACTGGTCTGAGTCCCCTAATAGCATTTCAGACAGCATTTTCAGGAAGAGATTTCAGACCTGGTCACACCACCACTGGTCTGAATCCCCTCAAACCCAAAGACCTGACTTAATGCCTCCCTGGTTCATTCGCAAGATGGCGACACAAGAACCTTGTAAGAGTCGATTTAGGGCAATAATGCACTGTCCGAACCAGAAATGTCAGCAATGTCAGAATTACTTTATCTGCCTACATGTTGTTCTCAGCCTTTCAAATTCCACTTCACAAGAGAGTAGGTGCATATCATGCAGTTGCGATTGTTTTGGGCAAAAAATTGTCTGGACTGAGCGTACTGACTGATAAAAAAAAATTAAAGGGAGAAAAGGAACACACTTAGCCACATTTTCCCTCAAAAAAAAAAAAAATGTTTAGAGTCCACATATAGGTGTAGGATAAACAAACATTTGACACCCATTTGGAAATGGTTCAACTCAATGTAATTTCCACCTTTGCACAAATAAATTATGTTCATTTTGAATTTTTAGCATTTTGTGGAACTTTTTGGAAGGGTCTCCTCTTTACCCAGCCTTCGCATGTCTAATTCATACTTAAAATACTTACTCCTGAATCATCGTCAAGATTCCGCTGGTAGTGGTAGAACCCACGGCGGCATTCGTTGGCGAGGGACAGAGAATTCTGAAGGAAATGCTTTCGGTACAGTGGGTGCCATGTTTCACGAATCTAAAACAGGAGCAGCCAGAAGAGGAACGTCAATTGTTTTGCAAGACAAGGTACTCACAAAAACTGCTCCCAGCCAAACCGAGAGTTTGTGGCGATCGAGCACTCTTGCAGACATAACAGCAAATTCATGTCTATTGGTATCAATGTAAGTTATGCTTGATCACCGATTATTAGCAGTTTTAAAGCTGGTTCTATCTTCCATCTGAGATTTATCTCATTGAGGGCACATATTCAAGATACATAAGGTCAAGAACAACACCCCAACATCAACACTTCCTATCTCCCATTACATGGATGAGAAATGTTTCTAATTGCTTAACGTGGCAAATAACGTAAAATTAAGTACAGATATTCGTGAAGTTGTTTCAGCTGGTGGGAGAGTAAAGAAAAGAAAATTGACAATGAAGAATTAATATCGTTCGTTAACTCATTCTTACAAAGTCGTTTTCCACGTCGACTCCTTTCGTCTGTAGGTTCTTCTTGACGGTGGTTAACTCATCGGCGGCCAACTCTGGTTTGTGTTTCTGAAGGAAAAGAACAAACACGTAAAAAAAATTTACAAGACAAGTGTGAAATAAAGACTTGAAACACTGTTTGCAAAAAACATGGCACAATAGTTTTCCACCTAAAATATTTAGATAAGGTTAAACTTGTGAAACAAAATTACTTTTCTTCGATGTTGAAAATGGCTTCATAGCTAGAAGGGTGTACAAGGGTCAGGTAAAATTAAGTTTTCTTCGCACAAATCAGGCGTCGAGTCCTTTGCCCAGAGGGAAATCTTGCTATCATTTCATTCCTCCACTAATTCTAAATCAAACTTTGATGCACGAGTCATATGAATAGGAACGATGCAAATGAAATCATTAAAGTGACGACCCCAGAATACACATTTAGCTTTCACATTTTAAAATTGTGTTTTCAAACCCCTTGAGGTACCTGGCACAAAAAAACTTTTCAGCATCTAGGTACACATGCATTGGCATTAGCAAAGCAGTTTGACAACTTTACAGTAAAATGTCTTGGGATTCCCTGCATAGTGATCAAATCAGCAACTGCTCATGTCTCAAAATATATTCTGCATTTTTTATACGTAATAAAACAAACTACTGACTGGTTTTCACATGAATTTCTCACCTAGACCATTCAGAAAGCAAAGTTGTCTTATCAGCATGTGTAGGGTAAGTACGTGCACCACATTTGTGTAATATATGTATATTCTGTGTATATTCTGTTTTATCAACAAAGGCAGCCAGGTTTCAGAGTTTAAGAAAACAGGCTGCGAGCAATGTCACTTTCTCAGAAGACACACAAATATTTGCATGCTCCATTTTTGGGCTGACAATGAGATTGCACTTGCCCTCTTCGCCATCACCATATTGTCAGCAAAATTGTGAAAGCTCTTTCATGACGTCACTGTTGAACCTGAAAGGTCTCGTCAGCAAGAAATTTACTTTTTGTCAAACGATGTCAAATGATGTGACATGACAAGCCCAGAGCTTGTCAGCTATCTTCAAAATTGACAAATATGATGAATTAAAGTAAAGTGATCATTCCAAATAGCAACATCAGAAGTTTAAAACTTTGCCATTTTTTGAGATTTTGCGATATGTCAGTATCAAACAGTGTTTACAACGTTACCCACACACTAACATAACGACAGAAGGATTTTGATAACGTTTGAAACAACAGATGGAGCTTTCATTCCTCCCTTATGCTAAACAATCTTGTTAATACCAAGCCTCACACTAAGTACATTTGCAATGACCGAGCAATGTCCTGTGGTGATGTACTAAACGGCTTCAAAGAGCATCAAATCATGCAGCCAATAAAGAATTCCATTTATGCTTCTCTCATCATTTACCACTGACAAACCTATCCATAAGTGACATTTGCTGTGATGAGCATGGACCAACCAGAAAGACAGATATTCCTTAAAGCTGAAATATGAGTTGCACTGGCAATCACTTGGTCATCTACCTTTGTTCTCCATCGGTGTTTCAGGGAAGAGAAAGTAGGGGAAAATATCACCTGCCACAAAATTTGAAAGAGAACTATGCACTCATCTTCCAGATATTTGAATATGAAAATTGTCTCGACATTTTTGTCGGCCCTACAAAATTCAGACCCTCCAAGAAAGCAGAGCAGTCACTCACCATTGCTTGAAATCAACCGGATCAATGGGAATAGTTACGAGTGTTCATTTATGCAAAAATGGGGCTTTAAACAATGCTTTTTTGTTGTGGCTATGGCATATTCCACTGAATTTGACTTTCACAGACAAATTTTCAACTCATGTTCCAGCTTTAAGAAAAAGATCTATGTGGGATTGTACAAATGCCAGTTGGTTTGTGTAGAATCTAATACAAATTACAGGACAGAGATGGCAAGTCTGTAGATTGTTATCATGTACTTTGCATCCTATTTTCCAATTCCTCCCTTTGTATGAAGTCACGGTTTTGCAGATGTTGCAACATCGTTGGCGAGAGAAAATGACACATTCCACGAAATCAGCGCAAAGCTTGTACACCAGCGAAAAAAAATCGCAAATACTCACCGACTCGGACTGCAATAGCTTGTCAAGCTCCTCCTGTGTCTGTCTTCTGTTAATCTAACGGTGGAAAGGAAAAATGAAAGGGAGTAAGTGAACTTTATGTAACTTTGCATGCAGTTCTTCCATGAAAGAGTCCAAAGCACACATTCTGTGAAGATAATAAATAAAGCCTGGCCTAAACACCCAAAATTTCATGAAGCATTCTGGTCCATGTAGAGGTGTTTTGGTCGCACTTCCTCTATGGAACCATATTTTTGCTGATGGTCTTTAGACTGAATGGTCATGGTTCACTAGAATGAAGACGGCAACACACAAAAAGATGTACTCACAACCTCTTGGCCTCCTTTAAATAGATTTACGTCAAAGATATTTAACAGTTGCTGACCTTGACACAGCACCATGCTTTTAATCACATCTTATAGTAAATGAAGATTGATGGTAAACACATTTCTAAAATAAAGGAAACTGCTAATTAGATGGCAAAATAATATTTTACAAACCTGCTCAGCTGTTAGGCTCTTCCACTGCATCCATCTCTCTGTGGCACTGGGTCCGTTTAGCTCGTTAATTTTATCTTCGGCTTTTGGGGTAAAGACAAAAAAAAATCCAGAATATATTCTTCACCAATATTTGACAACAAAAACAACACATACTGTGAACATGTCACATTGTAACAGTAATGGAGTCAGGGGTAGGCCAATTTATAAAACAATTTGATTTTTGATTGAAGCCAGTGTATCCAACAATTCGATTGTCAGGGCAGGCCAGCATATGAAACAATTCCATTGTCGGGACAGGCCAGTATATATAACCAAACCATCTAATTGTCAGAGTATGAAGTCACTTAATGAAACACTTTGATCGTCAGGACAGGCCAGCATATGAAACAATTCCATTGACAGGACAGGCCAGTGTATAAAACCATCTAATTGTCAGAGTATGAAGTCACTTAATGAAACACTTTGGATGTCAGGACAGGCGGGGATATCAAACAATTTCACTGCGTTCAATCTGTCTCTGACACAACAACACTTGCACGGGTTCATCCGTCGTCATTTCAAGAAGAAGGGTACCCCGAGGGTAGAAATACTGGTCCTCTGAGCAAGTATACACGCTTACTCGAAAAGGCACCTCCAATACTTTCACTTGTTACGCAATGAAAGGAGTGAACTTTGAGAGAGACCACAATCTGGATCTGTATTCAAAGGTGATGAAAATCAAGGACAGACTCACTTTCCTTGAGTCTCTGCTTGAGAGTTTTCTCCATGAAGCCGATTGCCTCGTCCCACTGCTGGCGGTCATGAACGGAACGGTCTTCCAGTGCGTTGAGTTGTATGACTTTCTGTGGTATGCCAAAAAAAAAAAGTGTAGGGGGGGAACTGACAGAGGCAGGATAATAATATCCAATGGAAATAGATTACCTCACCATTCTCAGAATGAACAGATGACTGGGATTTAACCCTTAGGTTTTTTTTTTCTTCTTATTGCCGATGTCAAAGAAAGTTCATAGCCGAAGTCAAGTTATGAAGGACTAAATTAAAGGAAGGTAGATCGTTGTGTGAGAAGAATGAATATTTCAACTGATCTATCCACTTTGACTCATAATCTTGGCAAAATGAATGTTTCTTACCTGTTTGGAAGAACACTGGACGAAAGGTATAAAACCAAATCACAGTTGTCATAAATATTGGGCACAAACTCTTAAAAGCTATCGCTAATTTTATTTCTCTTTGTTTAATTTGTTTCAAGGGAGAAGAGTAGCTGCCTCCATAACCTTCAAACTTCATATCCACCTCTGGCCCCTACCCCCAACAAAAGACAAGAAAAACTGATAAAAAAAATTGTTCTTCTGTAGGACGTAAAAAACTTTTTTGGCATATGCTATGAAAGAGACATGTATCCTCCCTGAAACAAATTATTGAAAGTAAATAAAGGATACAAAGGAAAAAAGGCCATGCATTCAGATTTCCATCAACTTACTATACTGTCAACTGCGTTCCTTTGCCATTTATGTCTCTCCAGCCCTTTAGCCTTCACAGCTGACTTGATTTTATCGTACAAGATGTCCGTGTCTTTGTTCGCTTTGCTCTTCTCGATCAGACGATCAAACTCCTTCATCAGAGCTTCGCTCCCGACCTGAAAATGGAGCGAACATCAAAATGTGATCACAGATAAATTCATTCTGATTCTGCAGGGAAAGGCAAGGCCAGAGGATATGAAGGCAGTTGCCCTCGATCTGCTGAAATCAGATTCATAAACTCGCCGTGTGTGATGTGAGTCTGGAAATAGTGACTTGGTTTACCGAAGGTTTCTTCGGTTGGAACATGTTGACTGGTACTATGACATGAGAGTGCATAAGTGGAACAAGTTAATTCAACTCACGTCAACACTGGTGCTGGGCAGTGTTTGCTCTGCCCATTGCTTTAACTTGATGTCCACACTCGTATTGAAAGTTCTGAAACGGACAAAAGAAAACTGAGGTGACACACTGGATGGTATTCTTACTAGGCTTGGGTAGGTTACTCAAATCTACTTCAGAGTTGCCATTCATGGCTGGGAATCGCAACTTGACTCCATTTGCCTTAGAGTCATGACTCCTGTTTTAGTTTTAAGAAGATGAAAATTCATTAATGAGGATTAGTTTTTGTGCACTTAACAGATTGAATTTAATTTTCTCCGGCAAGTTTAACAAATCGTAACCTTACAATCTGGTATTTACATGTTTCGTACTTCTTGTTTAATACTAGGGCCTAGCCTTACTGTCTGACAACTTAGGTAATTAGTAAAAAGCCAAATTTTGGTCCGCAAACACTGTTTGGGGCTGAAATTGTCTGTAGGATAACTCTTGGCCAAAGTATAACCTTATACCTATGCCTAGGTGGCCAATTAAGACGTCAATAAAACCAAATATCAAGTAAGAGCCAGAAGCAGCTTCTGAGTTGTGACTATTTAGGTCATGAATACTCATCTCAACTTCAAAAAAAAAATCGGGAGTCCCACCAGCCTGAGTCTTACCCATCAGATCAGAACAATTTTTAGTCTATCCTTTTTATATGTCCAGTCCAGATGGCAAAATGAGAACCATCAGCTCTCCAACCGTAAATTAGTAAGGGAATGAATAGTCAAAGCATTCATACAACAGTTTTCATTATCTTTCCTTTTCATATTTCAACACATTACAGACATCTGACCCTCTAGCTTTAGGGAAGGATATTTTCAGACAGTTAAAAATGAAACCATGTTTTACTTACATCACTGACATTACAGAATATGCTACAGAGTGGGTTGTGGTGATGGGGGGAGGAGGAGCAACATTCTCTTGCAACGTATTCAATTACTTCAAGGCAACATTTCATAGTGACGGCTCTCTGTGAAAGACAGAATGCAGAATGTCAAAAGAGCCCTTACCCTGGATCGTTAGATTGAGCAGAAGGGATGTAGATGCTTTCAAAGACGTGGCCGGCGACTCTCTCCCAAAACACCCTGTTGATGACCTCCTCCCTGTGAACAAGAAAGAAATGCAAGAAGGAAGAAAAGCAAATACAAAGACAAGAATAAAATATTAATTCCCTTTCAAAATGTCACATACCATTTACCACAAAAGCTATCTTTTCTGCAAGATGGATAAAAGAAAATATCCGTTCGCTCATTTCCGACTTTGTCAATTTTTTGCAAATTGCGCCCCTATGGCCCATGGAAAGTTTGGCAGTGTGGCAGTGATACAAGGTCCATGACATATCACCACAACTGCTTTGGTGTTAGAACTCAGCTTACTTAATGGGATAGACAACAAATAGAACTATTTGGTAGAGTATAGAGACCAAGTATTCTGCAAAAATTGCTAACATCTATCAGTGTTCCTTGCAAACCATGGTGGGGTCATCAAAACAGTATAGGGATTATTCTGAATAAAGAGGAACAGATGTAAAGGTTTGTAAGCACTCCTCAACATTCCAAAACAAATAAAAAGAAAATGAATGACGAAGAACAAAAGTAAGTCACCTTCAACACTGCAAACTTTCCTCAGATACAAGTTACTAAGGGAATTCTGAGTCAGGAATACATGAAATGACAACTGCATTGAGGTCATCCGGTTTACTCACCAATGTTTCGGAGTAATTTCACTTAGACATAAAACCTCATCTAAAATTTCCCCCTTGGCTCGTTCGAAGAGTTCGTCCTTGGAAGAGAAGAAATGAGCAAAGAGATAGCTCATTTGCTTTTTGGTGATGGCATCATGGAAAAGTGATTATAAGGGGGAAAAGTTGAATTGAGGAAAAAAAAAATGGCACAAAAAAAGGTAAGAAATAACAAATTGGGAGATCAAACAAGCGTACTATGACTGGTCACCACAGAATTTAAACAATGAGAATGCTGTCCTTTTCCATTCTTGTTCTGTCACGTTCTGAGGAAAGTGATCCAGGAAAACCAGTTAACACTAGGAATGTGGTTTACACTTTTTGAACAACCATTGTGTGTGGAAGGGAGTCATTCAGGACCAACGAAGGTCAGGATGTGGCTAAAATGAAAAAGCACCCAACTTATGGTTTGAGTACTAATTCCCAGCTTCACAAGGCCTGGGAAAGAATTTTGCTAATGTTGCATCTCAATTTAATGTAATCACTGCATATTCAATGAAAACATGAATTCAATCAGGGAAAATTTTGTTACACTTTGTTTGCATTTAGCAAACTGAACGCGGCATCCAAAATAAAAAAAAATAAATACAACTGGAACGGGTACACTAATGGTGTCTCATTCGTTAGTCTAGGCTAAGTTCAACTTAAACTTGGAGGAGCACAATGCGTCTATGAGTGAACCAAGTTTAGTTGAGGCCAATTCTCAAACTCATGTCACAAAAAAAAAGTATTAGAAAACAATAAGCAACACCATTCATATAATCTTATAAACAAAAACACAGTCATGAAGGACAACTTAAATTCTAAAATAAAAGAAAAAAAGAAGAAGCATGAATGAAGGAAGATGTGTAAGCTGTGACAGCCTTTTTCAAAGAGGATGCAAACATCTACACTTGCACAGACTGTAAGTGACTAAAAAAAGGTGGCTAAACTGCTGAAAAATTAGACCAAAACATCTTTAATCAACAGAGAACACCATTCAAAGTTATGTGTTGCCTTACAAGTTGGACACACATTTTCAGAGTTCCAAATTTTTCCAAATTGTCAGTTAAACAGAGTTTTCATTCAAACAAGAGAAGCTTTGGCAAAAGAAAAACCTTTGCTGGTAAAGGCAGTTTTGTCTTCTTCACAATCCTTGCGTAATGGACATTCATGGCTCACTCTGGCAGAGTTTTAGAGAGTCTACACTACAACTAGCCACCCTCCTTTCGATTCACTTACCCTATCCAGCTCTCGTGTACGGGAGAAATTATTCTTCCATTCTGTTTCCAGGTTGAACCTGCTGGCTGTGCATTCCAAAAAAGAAAAACGAATCGTATTCAATTACAAATATCAGAAAGGATGAAAGAAAGAAAAAAGTCGGCATAAACATTAAACATTAAAGATACGATAGGTGCAAATTCCACAACAGATCCATATTGCAGAGGAGTCACGAAACATTTCTGATATTGCTTGTCACGTAATCACTACAGAAGAATACATGAGAGCTTCTGTGCAGCTACGTCGCCTCACGATCAAGTGGACAGCTTCTGATTCAGCAGGAAACGTTGAGTAGATCAGAACATATCTGTTTACATTCTACATATTTAAAGCACATTACAAAATTTCATTTTCAGATACGTCCAAACAGCAGCTGTACTATTCATCTTCAATGATAGGATACTTTTGAGATGAGATGAAGGGCAATCATGCCTGTGTTTACTGGAAATGAGTCCATCTTAAGAGGTTGAACAGCAACCTCAGGCTGAGCTTTGGGGGAGAACATCCGTCAATATTTTTTTTTACCAAAATGATTAAATAGATATGGAAAATATGCTTCCCCCATTTTTGGGGAAATCACATTTAGAATTCCAATTTTCTTGGGGGAAGACTCACAACTAATTGCCACGGCTTCACACATTGGGGGCTTGCCCATCTCCCTTCGGTAGGCAGTACATGCGTCCCATTTCTCAAATCCGAGCCTGAAACCTGAGATAACACAAAGCAAGCTTTGGTGCATTCTCCCCTCTTCTCCACTCTGATTTGTGGGGGGGGGGGCATCATCTTTGTCTCATTATTTCAGGTAAACATTGAAGTATGACTTTTACCTCTATATATATCGGCCTGTTGCTCCACAGACTCCCTAACCATCTTCCAAAAACAATCAGAAACGGCAAAACTCAGGTTCTGTGTGTTCATCTGACTTGGCTTGAAGGTCCCTGATCTGTTTAAAAACCAAAAGAGAATGGAAATTTAGACCTGCATCAGAGCGCTGATAGAGCGGGATCTACGTTGCATGATTTTGGCTCATAAAAGATGTGCCTAGGTGAACTAGAGATGGTTGATCACGTCACAACTACAAAATTAATGACAAATGAATCTATTTGAAAAGTATAAAAAAAAACAACAAACAAGACTTCCATCTCCTTGGTCAGAGCACAGATGAAAAGTCAAGTAGAATAAAACGGGATAGTTGAAATTTGGTGTGATAAGAAATTGAAAGAAGAACAGAAAGTTTCAATGCCACTGCATTCTTGCCATACGACAGTGGATGAGACAATTGCAAATTAAAATGTTCAACTTTCATCCAAACAGAGACAAACTTTTGTTTCATTCTTTCTAAAACCCTGTGACAACAAAAGTGGCCGGATAATATCTTTACAAACGCTTCCAAATATCAATTCTGGGAGGACAAACACACTCCAAAGTTTAAAGAGATGTAAGGCATTTGCTTTACAGAAAAAGAGATCATATCTTTAATGAAGTATTGATGGATACAGAATAAGAGTTTATTTAAACCAGAAAGCCAAAAGGCTTTGTGATTCCTTGCCACATGGTTATATTATAATAAGCATGAATTATTCACATGACAAGTATGAGATCAACTGCAGTTACTGGTCTTGAAACACCACATTAATAAGCCTTTAACCCAAATAACCTTTATTTTGGTGACCTCAAATGACATTTGACGTCCACTAAAAGCAATAGGGATCACCTACCCAGTATGGGGAACCTACACATCAAGTATGACATCAGTCAACATTACTCTTCTGGAGATAATGTGCTAGAAAATTTTCACCTCGGGGGACCTCAAACGACCTTTGACCTCCACAAAAACAATAGGAGTCATCTACTCAATATGACCAACCCACACACCAAGTATGACATCAGTCACACTTACCCTTCTAGAGATACTGTGTTTACAATGTGTTTACAGTTTGACTCAGGGTGACCTCAAGTGACCTTTATCTCTACCAAAAACAATAGGGATCATCTACTCAATATGACCAACAAACACACCAAGTATGGCATCAGTCGCAGTTACCGTTCTTGAGATATCATGTTTACAAGGTTTTCACATTTTGACCTCTGGTGACCTCAAATGACCTTTGACTTCCACCAAAAGCAATAGGGATCATCTACTTAATATGACCAACCCACACAGTAAGTATGACATCAGTCACAGTTACTCTTCTGCAGATACTGTGTTTACAAGGTGTTTCCAGTTTGACCTCCATTGACCTCAAATGACCTTTGACCGCCACCAAAAACGATAGGGATCATCTACTCAACATGTCTAACCCACACACCAGGTGTAATATCAGACACAGTTACCGTTCTTGAGATATCGTGTTTACAAGGTTTTCACATTTTGACCTCTGGTGACCTCAAATGACCTTTCACCTCCACCAAAAGCAATAGGGATCATCTACTTAATATGATCAACCCACACAGTAAGTATGACATCAGTCACAGTTACCCTTCTGGAGATATTGTGTTTACAAGGTTTTTCCAGTTTGACCTCCATTGACCTCAAATGACCTTTGACCGCCACTAAAAACAATAGGGATCATCTACTCAATATGAACAACTCACACACTAAGTATGACATCAGTCACAGTTACCATTCTTGAGATATCGTGTTTGCAAGGTTTTCACATTTTGACCTCTGGTGACCTCAAATGACCTTTCACCTCCACTAAAAACAATAGGGATCATCTACTCAATATGACTAACCCACACACCATGTATGACATCAGGCACAGTTACCGTTCTTGAGATATCGTGTTTGCAAGGTTTTCACATTTTGACCTCTGGTGACCTCAAATGACCTTTCACCTCCACCAAAAGCAATAGGGATCATCGACTTCATATGACCAACCCACACAGTAAGTATGACATCAGTCACAGTTACCCTTCTGGAGATATTATGTTTACAAGGTTTTTCCAGTTTGACCTCCGTTGACCTCAAATGACCTTTGACCGCCACTAAAAACAATAGGGATCATCTACTCAATATGAACAACTCACACACCAAGTATGACATCAGTCACAGTTACCGTTCTTGAGATATCGTGTTTACAAGGTTTTCACATTTTGACCTCTGGTGACCTCAAATGACCTTTCACCTCCACCAAAAGCAATAGGGATCATCTATTTCATATGACCAACCCACACAGTAAGTATGACATCAGTCACAGTTACCCTTCTGGAGATATTATGTTTACAAGGTTTTTCCAGTTTGACCTGTTGACCTCAAATGACCTTTGACCGCCACTAAAAACAATAGGGATCATCTACTAAATATGACCAACTCACACACTAAGTATGACATCAGACACAGTTACCGTTCTTGAGATATCGTGTTTACAAGGTTTTCACATTTTGACCTCTGGTGACCTCAAATGACCTTTCACCTCCACTGAAAACAATAGGGATCATCTACTCAATATGATCAACCCACACACTAAGTATGACATCAGTCACAGTTACCCTTCTGGAGATATTATGTTTACAAGGTTTTTCCAGTTTGACCTGTTGACCTCAAATGACCTTTGACCGCCACTAAAAACAATAGGGATCATCTACTCAATATGACCAACTCACACACCAAGTATGACATCAGACACAGTTACCATTCTTGAGATATCGTGTTTACAAGGTTTTCACATTTTGACCTCTGGTGACCTCAAATGACCTTTCACCTCCACTGAAAACAATAGGGATCATCTACTCAATATGATCAACCCACACACTAAGTATGACATCAGTCACAGTTACCCTTCTGGAGATATTATGTTTACAAGGTTTTTCCAGTTTGACCTCTGTTGACCTCAAATGACCTTTGACCGCCACTAAAAACAATAGGGATCATCTACTCAATATGAACAACTCACACACCAAGTATGACATCAGACACAGTTACCATTCTTGAGATATCGTGTTTACAAGGTTTTCACATTTTGACCTCTGGTGACCTCAAATGACCTTTCACCTCCACTGAAAACAATAGGGATCATCTACTCAATATGAACAACCCACACACTAAGTATGACATCAGTCACAGTTACCGTTCTTGAGATATCGTGTTTACAAGGTTTTCACATTTTGACCTCTGGTGACCCCAAATGACCTTTGACCTCCACCAAAAACAATAGGGATCATCTACTCAATATGACCAACCCACACACCAAGTATGACATCAGTCATGGTTACCCTTCTTGAGATATCGTGTTTACAAGAAGTGTCACATACACACATACACACACACGACATCACCATCGCATAGATTCCTTCTGCCTTCGGCAAGGAATCAAAAAAGGAAGGACAGTAATCTACTTTTCGAGAAATAGGTCTCTCACAGATCAGAAATTTAGTTATTTGTTGCTCGAAGATGATCTGCTCTTCTAAACTTTCAAAAATTCAAAGCATGCATCTTCTGTTACTCATCATTTTAACATGCATAGTTTTATGGGGAGATGAAAATATTGTGGACGTTTACTGATGAGACCTTAAGATAAAAAGGTAGATTCTTTGTAAACCATGTTGATAAATTTAAATGCCCTATTTCTTTTTAACATGGATGTCTTGGCATAACAGCCAGAGACAAGGGACAGTTTTCCCTTGTGGATGGTCAAAAACTCCAAGAAGGGTGCATTACATCATGAACTGACAGTTGGCAGTCATACTGCTATTATTCTGTAGTAGCATTCCTAGATATACTGTACTTAAGGAGGAATCCAGGAGATGTTATAAAAGAGTCTTACTTGAAGAGCTGAGAGTTTCTAAAGAATTGTTCTTCATACATCCGTATAGTCGATATACTGTCATCAGTATTGCCTATAAAGAATTAAAACAATAATCAATCAATCAATCAATCAAACCAACAAATGCGATCATTTACGTCTAAAAGTAATTTGATTTTGGAAACAGTAACAATCCTTTGCTTGCCCAGTTCTTGTTTATTGTTCAAGGTGACCCATGACCAGCACGAAATACATTGCATCATATCACCAAATGAAATGTGTTATCTTGCACTTGTGATCTAGTTATTGAAATGTATGGCGATGCTGTCATGCACCAAATCGTATTGCCAAATTATAAAGAAAATGTGACAGAATGAAGTAACGACACACACGCCATGTGGCTTTATAAGAAATGGACCGATCTTTCAGAAAACAATCTTGGAGAAGAAAATGCAAACCACCGGCTTTGCAACAACCCTTAATTCAATAAAATCACACAGACCAGGAGTTTTGAGAGCTGCACACTGACAGCTGAAAATCAAGTTTCATCGTATGGAAAAACCGTTTCACAAAAATGAAAAAAAAAAAATTGCCGGGAAGAGTCATTTTTTGTGTGTGGCACCTTTCGCTACGGCAAAAATTTTCGCTACTTCGAACACTGACCATGACAACGTGAAGTTGGTTTGTACGACTGTCACGACAGCGCTGTGCACATGTGCGGTATGGACTTGATGCTCAGTGGTCAACAAATAGAAAAACTCCCCCCAAAATAGAAAGCAGATTAATAACCTGATAAAAGGGGACAAAAAAACTAATCTACAGGTGTCAGTGACTAGTGTTTGAGGTCATTCTTTTGAAAAAAAAAATTGTCATGTAGGGCATCAGTCAGCCATCAAAGAAAAGTAGCCATTCAGGTCATGGCGATGCCCTCTGTACAACAGTTTGAATGAAGGGCAAGACAGGCACCTACCTTTGCCAGTCACAACAGCAAAGTAACCTAAAGCTTTCATGGGAAATAGTCTTCCTTCCAGAATTTGTCTAATCTGCAGAGAGATGAGAAATTAGGACAAGTTTGTTTGTTACTGTCCAACCAAGAGCAGACATAACAATCCAATTCAAAACGTAACTTTATAAAAAATTTGTAGTCAAAGTTGAAAGTGGATCGGTGAAAGAACGTTCTATATTTCCAGTGGTCCATTTCAGTTTGGTCATTTGCATCTGCCTGAAAAGTTCAAACAAAGTATGTCTTAAATGGAAACAGAGGTGTTTGTTTCCAACTTTTCTTTAAGAAAAACAAAATCAGGGTATGGATATTTCAGTCCCTTTGTTAATGACATTACATCCAGACTGTCCTGATAATTAGCACCATGCATTCATCAGCTATGAGCAACAAAGGTAATAAATTACAGTAATAATTGCGCTTTTTGTTAACAAGCCAATCCGTTAAAATTTCGAGAAGGAGAATGTTTGTCAACCTTATTGATGGATCCTACACACTTCATGAATGTCAAACACCAAACTTAATGCTTCTTACTAAAAGAGGTATATCCCCCCACCCGTCTGCTGGCACAATGCGTCACTGCAGGTTAAAATGGAGCGATGGGGAGCCAGGCCCAGTGCAATGACAGTCACAGGACCCGAACCTGCGATCCTTGTATCGCAAGGCGAGAGTCACGACTGTTTCAAGTCACCAGTCACCTCTTACAACTTGGTATTGGAGCAAACAGACAGTATAATTTTTTTTAAGTTCTATTTTCACCAATTTTTACAGTGTTTCTACTTCTCTTTCATATTCACAGTCAAGCTAACATTGTGCGACACTGTAAGAAATCACCATGCCATCCTGAAATCTACATAAACCCTCATTTGGTTACCAATGATAGAAACCTAGCCACTCCTCACCCTACTCGGATTAGCCGCACCCTTCTCTGCGAGGTCGACCTTCGTCAAGACAAATATGGTCCTCTTTCCCGATGGGTCTACGCTGCTAACGAGGTCTGTTACGATACTCCTCTCGGCATCTACAGCACCATCTGTCACGAGAGGGGACAAAACAAAAAGCAAACGAAACGTTAAAACCATTATCAATTCATTTGTTGTTCCTCATTTGTTGTATCACATAATTCCTGCATCATCATGGGGATAGGGATGCCAGGTAGATTAAACTTACCTGGAAACGACTTTTCGCAAACCTACGGATGACACTTTGGGTGATAGATCTGGGAGGGCGGTCCACATGCATGTGGACGAATACACAGCCTGTTACACCAGTATCAGAGAGTCCCCAAAAGTTGTATCCAAGACAGATATATGTCCAAACAGGTTGAAGAATGGACACAGAGGTGTGTGTGGAGGGGCCAGGAGAAGGGGCTAGTCAGTTGGCAGGTGAACAGATGAAATGTGTCATAGTGGGTTTTTTTTTTTTTAATTTTACTTTACTATCTCTGACACTGATTTAACGTTTTAATGTTTTTGTATTGTTTTATTTTATTACATTATATACTCATCTTTATAAATAGTTTAATGTTTATACTGGATTTAAATACATTAAACTGAATTGAAATTGCATGAACAGGAAGGTGGAGGCTCAGGACAATCGTCCTAATGAAGACAGACATGATTGTAAATTCTTCATTTGCTTGGATGTTACAAAGCAAGAATTACAGAAGGATTGTTAAAGGTTAGAGATACTCCTGTTTAAATGCAGCAATTTCTAAGATCAGTTTCACAATGTGGGTTACATCGAGGATTCGGGGCCGCTTCTCTCAAATTTGACTCCTCTTAGAAGCAACATCCAAACAGCCATGAGTAAGAACAAATTATCACCGTGATCAAAAAATAATCAGCTGCAAGACAGGAGTTAGGTGAGTCACCAAAATTTACAACTGAGTACATTTTATAATCAATGGCCAGAACTAAAAGGTATAACAGAATCTTTGTGAATGGCAAACCAGACATTTCCATCTGCTAAGAATAGTTTTGTTAACTTTATGTCATTTTGATTAATGGTTTGAAGAACCCTGTTTCTAATGTTAACATGCTCTTTTCAATTGAATGCCTTAAAAAAATTTCCTTATCTTCTCGCATCAACTGTTCGGAAACATTTCAAACTAATGTGGATGAAAAGGAGGGAAGGTCTTCAGACAGAACCAAAGATTACATTATGAAAATATTACACAATAGAAACTGCCTCACTTCATTCATGTCATAGGCTTTGCCTCTTTAATTATCCACCATGGGAAGCTGGTGTAGGAGCACTATCTGACATCATCTTACCTTGTATGCACAGTATGATAGCATTAGGGTTGTCCATGTAACGTTTGCTCAGCTCCTGAATGGCAGACTTTGTGTCGGACGCCATCCCCGTGGTTACCGTCTACATGGAGGAGACAAAAACAAAAGTATGGAGATTGTAATTGTGGTGAAGCTAAGCAAATTTTATTCCAAGGGAAAGAGTAGGGGGTGGGTGGGGGATAGGAAGTGGGAAGCGGAGGTGGGAATGTAAAGATAAGAGAACAAGGGAATGTCCTAGAAAAACGAGTTCATAATAAAAGGAATGCGATCTCGAAATGAGGTCATGGCACAGTAGGTAAACAAGAGAATATATAACATTATTGCGCTTATAATTGATGCCAAAGTAGCCAGTGTAGGAAGATGTAATAAGTCTTTCATCATATTACTGAATTGTAGTCCTGCATCATCAAATGTTTCCTAGCACCTGAAGTGGAGAGGCAGGAGGAAGGAGTGACGGAGTGTGTGAAGCATTTTGGAAGCAAAGATGACACTAAGAAAAAAACTCAGAAGTGTTTCAATCTGGGTGGAAACAAGCCACCCTGACGATAACACACAAAAAAGGTAAAAATTGGGTTCTTACGCTTATCATTCCAGGTAGGTCTACGAGAACCATTCTCTGAATTCCTGGACCTCTGACTGATAATGAAATCACCTGAAGAAACAACAGATGAAGAAGTTCAAACAGGCAAATCATGGATACATGATGTAGTAGAGTAAAATGTTTACCAAGTAGATGGAAGAACATATGAAATATTTGACTTTTCAAAATATCAGAATGGTGGAAAATCTGATTCCTATTTTTAAATGTCATTTCACTGATGGACACCAATTATATTAAAATCTACCACTTGCTATTTTTCTCAGAAAAACTGAATTTTGAGAACACTTGGCAAACTTTTTTTAAACCTTGCACCTTCTTTTTTGTTTTTTTAGGGAGGTGGGGTGCAGCAATTTTGGTGCCTATTTCCCTTCGTTATCACTTATTTCCATAAAGAAAAGTACAGATAAAAGAGAATGGTACATCTCCCTAGCAGTTCTGCTATTTGCAATCAGTCCTGAGGCAGTTAATCAGTTGCTACAACCATACCCAATGCTCATTACCTCTGCTCTTACAGTCAGTCCTAGGTGGGTGTCACTTCAATTTATCTTACAAGTTGATATCAGGTTGGACTTACATCTGACATTTTGTTAACTATCACTGATGGTCATGGGGTTATCATCCATCCTAGAAAGAGTAATAATATAATGTGTCTAATATGTTCACATTAGGTTCAACTTAGATCTGACATTTTATTCACAACAACCAATCCTCACTGCCTTGGGACTTTTTGTCCATCCTAGAAGAGGTAATTTAATATGTCCGACATGTTGATAATCAGGTTGGGGGATGTATATCAAGCACATTTTTATCATAATCACCAAAGGGTCATACCTCGGGGCTTATCGTCCGTCCTTCTTGCACGCTGCTCTTCATCCTCATCTCTATCTCTTTGCGAAGTGCTTTCAGCTGAAAAATGGATTAAATTAAAATTCGACGATTCCTTTTTCTTGTTTGCTTTGGTTTGATTTTCTTGAGCATGACATTGCATGCCATGTATTGCATCATCTGATATTGTATTTCTGCCCTTTGTATTCTCACACTGTTGGGGGTGCTTTGATCACCGTCCAATTCTTGTCAGAATGACATGATCCTCCCACCCGGTTTCCTTCCCTCTCCCTCGAGTCCTGTTCGCCAGCTGGTATCCCGACCAATGGTGTCTTGGGGATATCGTGACGTCGGCAGACGACGTCGTTATGAGACTCCGCCCCTGATATTTGTTTTGTGAAATGACCTGAACGATATCATTTGTACACTTGAAGATAAACGATGTTTCTCAAAACAGATTTTGATCAACCAGAAAGCCAAAAAGCTTTGTGATTCCTTGCCACATGGTTATATTATAACAAAGTTGAATTATCCACATGACAAGCTTAAGATCAACTGCAGTTATTTTTCTTGATACACCACAAGCCTTTAACTCAAAATGATCTTTATTTTGGGTAACCTGATATGACCGTGACATTTGACGTCCACCAAAAGCAATAGGGATCACCTACCCAGTATGGCCAACCCACACATCAAGTACAGTATGATATCAGTCAACATTACCCTTCTGGAAAGTCACTACCACATTTCCAACACTGGGCTTTGTTTGTACCATTTCTCTTTGGCGCTGTCCCAGTTTTTCAGTAGTTTACTTTGTACTGTTTCCACTTTTGGTCCTTCAATTTCTGTAGCATTTTGATCCGAGATCATAAGTGCTCTCCCTAAGTCAAGTATCTCAGTTAAGTTGAGGTTCGGTTCCTTCAACACTATTCACCACAATCGTGACGAACTGCAACTTTGAATTATCTTTGATTTGATTTCTTTATCTGTATCCATAAACTGACAATAATTTGCTAATTGCCCCAGCCTGGTGGTAAACACATCCAACGTTTCGCCTTCCCCTTGCTTTGCTTGACGAAACTTGAAAATCGCGTATTCCGTATTTTGTATAAGTTGAAAATACTCCGTCAGCTTGGTTTTTGCTGTGTCATAATCTGTGTAGTCTCCAGTTTCATTAAGTGTTTGAAATATTTCAGTAACCCTTTCCCCTCCAAAATGAAGTAACATTGCCCTTTTACGAGCTTCATCCTTGATATCAAATGCAATGAAGAAGTTTTCCAATCGAAGTAGCCATTTCTCCCACCACATGCCAATACTTGCATAGATTCCCCTGCCTACGGCAAGGAATCAAAAACTAAATACCGTATGGAAACAAGAAATCAGACCTTAGGGTTGTATACAATTTAAAGAACTAGTTTGATGTATATGAAAATAAAATGTCATATCAGAATTGCGGTTAGATTTGGCTTCACATGTGCTTTCATAACCAACTCACCCCTGTGATGTCATGATATCATTTGGCAAATTTGGGGAAAAGTGCTCCTGATATCTATTTTGAAAAGTTCACATCACAGCAACATTACCGACCAACTACACGTACCTCTGTCTCTTTGGTCAGGTCGTATTCCTTGGCACTGTCGTTGAACTGAGCAATGTGCTCTGGACCTTCGCTCAAGGTGACCTTGACAGGAGACCTCGTCATCATCTCCCCGGCTCCCCTGGTGAAATTGAAAGGGCAAAAAAGTAACGATTCAGGAAAGATGATACGGTGAAACGGCAGGATCAAAACTTTTCATGTCCAGCAGAAAGGGATCTTTATCTTGGTTGTTCAAATGGTGCTTGGTGTTCTTGAAGTTTTGTGACTTACCTTAATATAGTTAAAGTTTTGAGAAAAACACGTACACACTTTTTTGTATTAGGTTTCTTCCCCCTCCCCCCAAATGAACCAAAATAAGCAACCTGTAACGGATTATCTACAGAAACTGGAGCTCAATTCAAATTTGACATTTGCCATTAAGGTAGGACACACACTTGTGAATGGTACTTAATGAGTAAAATGTAAAAATGTGAATGGCAACTGCCTCATCTGCCAACTCTGAGAGATTGGTTTGGTCAAGGCTTTGAGATTCTGTTTGAGTTTGCATTCACGATCAGATACTGATCTAATGTACGGTGTCCATGCCTTTAAAGGGAAACTGCAGAAAATTGTACATGTAAGTCCTCCTTGAAACGTCTATAATCCTACTGTGACAATGTCAACCGATACTCACGCCTGAGAATCACGCAGCAGACAGAACTCCACCTCAAAATAGTCAGTCTACCAGAAAACAGGCCTTTACATTTCAAAATCGAAGGCGAGTTCACAATAGCTCTCCTCAGGGCAACTATGTTGAGCTGTTTTCATAATTTTTACTGATGTTACATGCAACAGGAAGCTTGTCGGACTCTTGTAGATGACCTTTTTTGACAATCAAGGTGAGAGGTAAATTACTCGCCTCAAATTCATCTTACGCAAGTTTAGGTGCTGCTAAGTTATGGCTTGCCTTAAATGAAATGGCCTGGAACATCCAGATTATTTCAGGCTGTCATGGCAACCACATTCCTACATGACTGGACAGGGAAAGCAAATGAATTGTGAATGTTTAATGGTTAGAGATATCTGTCTTACCGTGGGAAGATTCTGGCTTGAGCGATCATTTCTAGAACACTCGTCTTGCCAGCACTCTGATCCCCAACCACGACAACCTGTAGAGTTGAGGACAAAGTAAAAACAGACATTTTTTTTCTTCCATTTTTATTTTGAACTATGATATTCATCATCTCAGACTTGAAAATGCCATTTTACCATAGGTGTTGTATTTAACAAAATACAATTTGAAACCAGAACAAACCAACTCTCATCAGAATTCTCAGTTTTATCTGCAAATTTCTTTTGCTTGTCCAATTTTGGTCACCTGTTTTTTCCCTAAGAAATGGCTACTTTATCACTCCCACCTTTCACAAAAATGACTATTTGATTAAAAACCAATTTGTAATGTTCTTAAACATATTTTGATCAGAAAGTCTTCTGCATGACGTTTGGCAAGACATATCTGCATGAACGAGCATTTCAGACAAAGATACTTAATACTGTTACAAGTTCTTGGAGATTCTGAGTCTAGGTCATTCTGATACATGTAAATGAAGGTTTAAAATTATACCGTCTTTTGTTATGGTGATAGATGGTCTAGACAATGACAGCGGAGAAGTTTAGAGGCAGTCCTGACATATGAGATGCCCAAACTGTCCAACACACAACCACAATATGCAAAATGGCAATAATCTGCATTGCAGAAAGCACAATGAAAGTGCTATTTGATATACTGGACTGATATTTCTAGACTGATAGAGCAGTCCCCAGAAAATAAAGGTCATTGATTTCACTGATGACAACATTTTTAAAAGAAACAACCACTAGTTGAATATTAATTTTGTTTGGACTTCTTCGAAGATTGCAAACCAGC